>JAVIWC010001315.1:1282395-2564791 GCA_031894815.1 Creontiades dilutus | reverse complement strand
AGTTATAGTCCGATTTTGATAACATTTTCAGGGATTGTGCGGGTTGGGGTGTAGATGGTCCCCTATAGGTTTCATGACCCCCGAATCAATAGTATCCTCTGCGCATGCGCAAACGTGAAATCCTTATTACGCACATAACTCCGGGAGTTCACGACCAATTTCGATGAAATTTTCAGGGATTGTTCGGTTTGATGTGTAGATGATCCCCTATAAGTTTCATGGTCCCCGGATCAATAGTAGCCTCTGCGCATCTGCAAACGTGAAATCCTTGTTACATGCATAACTCATGTTCATGACTGAGTTCATGACTGATTTTGATGAAATGTTCAGGGATTGTTCGGACTGATGTAAAGATGGTCCTCGTGAGTAATAGAGAGAAAATAAAGTTTTAGCCTCGAGCTTCGATCGAACCATAATGAACCATCATTGAACGATGTATACATTTTATGTCAATTTTTATTATTAGGTATATTTTATAGTTTGTTCAGTAGTTGAACATGCCTACCTTTATTTCCTCAAGTTATGCTCCTGCATAACAATAAATTTACCCTAATTCAATATTTACATCGCCTAATTGAACGAACTTCTTTAGTCAATAATAATAATTATTATAATAACAATTATTGTCAATGATCTATACAGTCATGTTATGGATACGAGGAAGCTATGTGCCACACCCACTTGGCAGACGTTTTTAGGTGACTTCTGAATAGCGACATAGAACAATATCATTTTTTCAAACGCATATTGTGGACAGACGAGTGTTTTTTTACTCGCGGAGGTGTATTCAATACTCCCAATATGCACCACTGGGCTACGGAGAATCCCCATACATCTCGGCAGTCATCATCCCAACGCCGTAAATGTTTGGGCAGAGCGACCAGGTGATAGGGCCATATTTTCTTCCAGCTAGTTGAAATGGGGATACTTATTTTCAGTTTCTCGAACGAGATTTGCCTATTCTCCTTCAGAATCTTCCTCCCGACGTTAGCGGAGGTTTAATTATGCGAGTAGGTACCTACGCTTCATCCTATCACCTTCGCTTCCTTCGCTAATATCGTGTTTTTCATTTCTCGCTCAGAAATAATACACCAAAGAAAACAGCTATCATTGAAACTGATAATACCATTGGAAAGAGTATTAGATGAAGCAGTTTTTATGAAATTTGACAACCTCTAGGTAAAATTTTGTCGGAGAGGCTAATTTTTGAAAATTCATGATAATTCTAGATTCCTGAAAAAATTGACGTTTTTATTGTAATAATTGAGTCTAAATCAAGTTGAATAACTCCGAAAATGGTCCATTCCTATCGAAAATTTAAGTGCATGCATTTCTTGGATTTTAAAATAAACTGTTTGTATTTAAAATCAAGGGGTGTTCGCTCTCTCACTTGTGAAACACGCACACTCCAAAGCTTAGTATAAATTCAAATCATGAACGCAAGCCATTTGAATAATAAACCCCAGTGAAAGAATTTGCAGCGTTTTTTTGATGGTTATCAGAATGCCGTGTATCGGCTACGACGCCTTTTAGGAGTTCACTCCAGTATCCACATTACTACATCACTAAGTCACCAGGTGACTGCTATCAAAACAAAAACAATTATAAACCAAAACCCCAGTGAAAGAATTTGCAGCGTTTTTTTATGGTTATCAGATCGCTTCAACCCGTGTATCGGCTACAAAGCCTTTTAGGAGTTTACTCCAGTATCCACATTACTACATCACTAGGTTACTGATATCGAAACAAATACAATAATAAACCAAAATAACGGAAGTGTTGGCACCATAAATCGGGCCATACATCGGGGATGGTTTGACCTACGGACCTGGGGAGGGGCTCATTCGATTCCTCGTGGAGAGTTCTTCAAAAAGAGTCCAAATTTAGGACGCCTTGACTTTTTTTGAGGTTTTTAGGGATTTCACAAAACTTTGACAACCCTTAAAAGGCACTTTAAATTAAATGAGACAGCTGGCTCAAGAATTGGGGCATGGTCAGACCATCATGGATTTTTCCTGAAAATTTCAGTTTTTTTGCTGCAGCCGTTTGGGAGAAATCGTGCGTAAGGCGTACGTCGGACGAACCGAAAAATGTTTATTGCAGATTCGGATTCTACACCCTTCGGAACGTAAACCGAAAATTTTCGGGGGGGGGGGGTTAGATTTTTTTTTCTTTTTCAAGAGCGATTACAATGGTTTATTATTGAATAATGAACCAAAAAGAACTAACGTTTGAAAATAGGGAAAGCCACGGGGGAGGCATTGTGTTGGTCAGGGGACGGGATATGCAATGACCCGCACGACCGCCAGGTCTTGAAGGAGGGGTTGCTTTGTGCGCCGTGTATTATCAACCCCAATCTGATTTTTCCGTAGCATAGGATGTTTCAATGTTGATAATTTGTTCTTTCTGAACAAATTCAGTTTTAATAAATTGTTTGTTGACTCAAACATGTTATCCAGATATTGGGGTTTAAATCGAGTTCACATAAAGAGTTAGAGTTTAAACAAGATTGTTAAGATATAAACCAAAAACTAAATATTATTTAAAGATGAAAAATGAAAACGAATTTGATGAATGAAAACGTTGGTTTGTGAACAGCGTCTATGGCATTCCTAAGCCGCCCAGCCAAAGTCAGGATAATCGAAGAGCTGAGAGACGGCTGTTATTTGTGTTCATTAACGATTGATTGCGATGAGTTGCTTTCAGTTGAGTAGCTATACCACAAGTGAGTGTGTTGGCATGATTTTTGTGTACGGTTTTGCCAATCGTAATGCTTCTGAAGCGGCAGGGGAGCCACACCCCTCCTGTGTGCAACTCACATCCTTGCGAACACGTCTGATAGTATGAGGAACAAATATTGGTAAATAATATTGTTTATGTCACTGATCCTTTTTTATCTGGTAAACCATCTTTTTTCTTTCTACTAATCCTTTTTTGTCACCAAGGTTTTGGTTATTGCTATCAGCTATGTTCAATAGCTATAGCGCCCATGATAAATGGGAATATGCAATAGGGAAACCATGATGAACGAAATACAGAAAGGAAAGAGAAGTAAGGGAAGAGTTGGTAATGAAACGGAAGCCTGGTTTGATAAGGGGCAATAGTGTCAGCAAAAAGATGAATGCAACTCATCACAATCAATCGTAAATGAACACAAACAATTGCCGGCTCTCGGCTCTTTGATTACCTTGACTTTGGACAGCTTAGGAATGCCGTAGACGCTGTTCACAAACGAACGCGTTTATGCATCCGACAAAACTAACTTAAATCGTCACTTGAGAGATCTGGCGTCGTCACCAATCGATTCAGCCAGAAAATTTACGTATATCCCGATTCCAACCTCTTTTCGCCGAGACTTTTGGAAAAACCTCAATTTAAACAGAAAACACACGTTTTTTTGCAGTTGTTTCCTTAACTGAAAATATTTTTAAAAACCAAAACGACATCACCATTGGAAAGCTGACATTTCGGAGAATGTTTTACGAGGCCTGCACAGTTCTGCGTGAATCATTAATGGGGTTTCTAGGCGAAATGAAAAACAGGCGATTTCAAGATTTTGACAAAACTGCCGTTTCGCGCACAATCGTACATCTTCAATACAATAAAAAAAAATTATTTACTTACATCAAATATATAGAAAATTTAACGTTCTTTCTAACGGTATCCTTGAATTTGAGCTATCTTTGAAATTGATGGAGTTGTGCTAGTTTTAATGACATAAGATCGAAAACACTTTGAAACGTAAAACATGAAATTTTGAGGGGGAGTTAGAGTTTTTTTTCAAGAGCGATCACAATGGTTTATTATTGAATAATAAACCAATAGCTTCTTTACACCGGTTGTGCAGTCAACACACAATAAACTGAAGGATATTGTTTAAATGTTTAATGATTTTAATAAGCAATAAAAAATTTATATTAACAGGTAGTTGCTTGACTAGAGCTTTTAGGATCTAGGTCCTCTTTCAAGAAAGGGATATAGGTTTGTAACGACCAACTTTTCATGGATTATTTTTCTCTTGGAAGGGACTTATTCTCCTTGGTTCTTGGCGAGGAACAATGACACTCTCCTTCCAGAGGGAAGGACATGTGCCTAAGGCGTAAATGTAATTGGAAATCACAAGGAAAACGAGTGTTGCCTCCTGTGTGACATTGATCTGCATTTCATAATTGGTCACATTATTCCAACGTTCAGTCTAATTAGGCTTCTTCATTCACCGAAAGCGAATGGTGTCAACGCCATCTCAGCCTTCATCTTGTGTTAACTGAAGTCATCTGGGTATACATACCTACATGTATCATTATCAGTATCGGACACCTGAGCATAAAGGAAGACAATATGTTAATAACGTGCTTGGATTCCCAAATTACGTCACCTTGAGGTGCAGTTATGAATGGAATAGTTCGTGGTAGAACACCCTTCAGCCAAATACCAGCCGTCTCGGTTTACAGTATTTTGGATCGAGAGAGATTTAATTAATTTTTGTTTCGTATTATTCCGGGTCCCACTGTATCCGCCAACTGTTGCGGCCCAAAAAACCTTTTTGACTGTCGGTTATATCATTTGAGCACAACATCTATTTAGGTACCTGATAATAAAATAAGTACACACCTAACTAAACCCACCTATGAAACACGTTATGCAGTTAAAGTTACCTAGGTCAGGGAATGTATTTAATTTGGAGTGCATCTTTCCATTCACACTATGAGTGACGGTGCGTCCCGTTTTATGAGTGTGTCTTTCAGGCGGCGGTATAATTTTTATTACTTAATATTCACTGAAACCTATCCATTATGAAAAAAGTATTTTTGCCAGAAGCCAATAAACTTATCGTCTCAGAAGGGAAGATGAAGGCGAAAGAAGATGGAAGTGGCTCTTTACGGGAAATAAATATTTTTCGACTGAGGGAAAAGTAAAAAGAAAAGGCTCACTCACAAAAAGGCATCACTTTTCTCGTCTGAGGGTTAGAAATGGCGCTACTTGGCATAATTGGAGTCCCTTTAGATGAAAACGTTCCGCAGCAAGTCCTCTACCTTTCATGACCAACCATCTACCTTGAGGAGCCTGGGTTATGTATATCCGTAGGTACCTGCCTACTACCAAAGGTCTTTCTGATCTTCAACCGCTTTGTAGTTGTATATATTTAAGAGCATTTCAACTAGTTCAAATTATACGTTGAACAGAATACCACAACTAGGTAGTAGTTCAAGCATAAACACTCGAGTACCTATTTGATGAAAAAACTATTCGTAGGTACTATATTATAGTCTGTTTTACATGCGAAACAACGTCACAATTGAAAATTGTTACAATTTTTGAAAATTTTGTGCATTATTTTGCGATTTTGCTTTGAAAATAAACATCCACTTAAACAATCGTCGCCTTAGTAGAAATTCAAATCATGAACGCAAGCCAATTGAATAATGAACCCCAGTGAAAGAATTTGCTTTTACGCTTCAATTTCCCCGGAAAATTGGCTAAATATTTTGGAAGGCTCTAATACTAGTAAATTAAGCCGTTTTAAGTGTAAATTTAAGTCGCTTTAGCGAACCTAATTAATTAATTAATATCGATTAAAAGGAATTTGCTCTAAAAGTATCACAAAGCTTTGTATTTTGATCCATAGAATTTATTAATACCTTTCAGTTTCTATACCACCCGATTATCCAGGAAGTACCTACATACAATTTTCAAGAAAAGCAAATATTTTCCGTGTACGCAACGCAACCATTTTTGTGTGAAAGTGTGGTTCAGCTTAGGCTCATTTATAGTGATAAATTTAAAGACGGTTTGAAGTCTTAAAATATGGAAATAGGTTGAGAGCTGAAATTAGGCTTTCAAAGGAAGGGAAGGAGGTATTCGTTTTGTGGAGGTGAAATTGTTTAGGACGTGACCGAAATGCTCAAGAAGGAATGAAAGACAAGAAATAAAAGTAAGTAAATAAAACTGTAACGGGAAGAACATTTCTACTTTTTCTACCACTCGCGCTCTCTCTCTCTCTCGAGAATATTGTTAGCAATAAGTACATTCCGCACATATAAATTCCCATTCAAACGAATAGGTTTGAGAATATGAATATTAATCTAGGAAGCCCATAGCCGCAATATTCTTTTAAAAAAATAACTTTCTAAAAATTACGGATTGAATCATGCAAAATTAGCATAATTTGTGAATTCCCAGACCCATCCATTCTTCATATTTCATTGAACTTGCAAGGTATCTAGTGAGAGTTCCTCGTAATCAATAGAAACATCCATATCTATGCCACTCCTTCGGTGTTCGTTCTAATAGAATTGAGCCTCTCAAAGAATTTTACTGCTTATGGGCCAGTGTGAGGGAAAATGGCGTCAGGGTAGCAATATTGGAAAGTGAGTGAATCGTAACCACATGCTGCTACCATATGACAAGGATATGATGGAATGGACTTGTTTCGTTCTGAGGGACTGAAATGATAAGACTGCAACAACCAGAGGACACCCCTAAAACCTTAAAGCTTAAGGTTTATGCTCAGGATGAATAGTTTCAATAAAGAAAAGGGTACTATCCATCACATATCTCTGAAATAATCACCAACGCTGCACGAAAGTTAAATCAGTCGGATGTGATACAATACCGCGGAAAGCAGGTTTAAGCCCTTCACGCTTAATTAAATGAATTTTCTAATCAACTAATTTCTACTCTCTTTTTTCGGAAATTTCTCAATTTACTCTACTCTCTTTTTTCGGAAATTTCTCAATTTAAAATCACGATCAAGAAATATCTTTAATAAAACTCAATTCCAAATAAGTTAGCGGCATAAGGATTCTTTGAAAACTCAATAGTATATATATGAATTATTAACTGGCTCAACTGAACTATAGGTATGTGTGTAAACGTTTTCAAAGACATTGCATAGATATACAGAAGAAAGATGAGAATTCTGATATTTCACAATTTGCTTGGTCACAAAAAAAAAAAAAGAATGGGCACTGATAGATTATAATCAAATTATAATTTGACGCCGATTTTTACCCCGCTCAACGTACATTCGGACTTCGGTTAACGTGTAGTCTTACTTTTGAAAATGTTGTTCGGATATTGAAAATTTTTCCTAACAACATACAAATTTAGGGCGAACATTTTTTCCAAATTTTGAATTTGGCGCGTGGAAGAAAATGGTTCTTGTTCAGATTGTTCCAACACTGCCGCAAATCCACACCAGCGTGCCTTTGTCCCAGTTCCAGTGAACCCATTGTTTCGTATATGAAAACATTCTCCACATATGAATCGCTTCATATTTAAGTAATCTTTGTTATTATCTCTCTTAGAACTTTTATTATCGTTATTTATATAAATACTATCGGTGTTGTGTGTATATTATTATTATTTAGTATGGAAAATTAAAATTAAAATGGGGCCAAAAAAAACTGTTAAAAGAGGGGAACGGTCATAATGTTTTCGTGTGTAAAAAGGTTGAAGAGTTGTGACGATTTAACCTCTTCCATCATTGTCAACGTCACCTCAACCGTTACTGTTGCTGCAGCTTCTGCAGTCACGGTTTATGCATTCATTTATTTGTTTATTGCATTATTCTTTCTTCATTTGTTTATATTTCTTCTAATAGGAATGTATTTACACTTTAGTTGTCATTATTTAGCAATAATATTGTACAAACAAACATTGGAATGGTGGGTGTGGGGACAAGATCAATTACCAGTGTGATTAATAGCCGAACTTTATGACAGCCGTAAGTAGGCCTATTTCCAATAATTTGCAAAAATAATTATGGGATTATTAGGTCCCGTTAAATGAGAATCACCCATTACGGACATTTCGCTGTACGGACAATCTTCACGAACGGGTTAAGTGCTGTAAGCGAACCACTACTGTATATCTATTTTGTATGTTTCCTCTTAGCTGATAGTGTTTTCCATATTCCTCGTTCCATACAATGTCTTCACGACAATGATCTAATTTACACTGTCTACTCCGCGGTTCGTCTCAAGGATGAAAAAAGGCGGAACGCTTGACAATGTGAAGTCAAGCAAACTAGGTTTTACGTGAAGAAAAAACTATAACAAAGTGAAGGGCAGGGGAAGGGGGGGGGGGATGAACTTGGCGGTGCATCGGGTTCAGACCTTCATTACCCAGTCATGGAGAACCTTTTCAGGAGCCCCTTTCTGAAAAGAGGGGCTTCAATAAGAGAAAGATGCTATACAAGGCCTTCCTAAAAGCCACTCGACTTCATGTTTTATCGAGTTGACTATGTAAGCTTCCTCCTAATCTCCTTTGTGAGGGTGCCATTTTTGGCGGAGAGGACGAATATTCAGCTACCCTCTCTTGCTAATAAGCCTTGAGAGTGGTGAAATTCAATTTCCATAATTACGCCGGCACCTACTTGTATTTATACTTCATTGTGGACCTTTGTTCGGGGTAAGTTATCAAAGGGCTCTTAAACAGATTATGTTCTGCTTCCGTTCCGGTGGTAGCTCCATCACTCTTTGTTTGATACCGATTTTGATTATTATAAACCAAAAAACATGGAACGTTGCATTAGTTCAATCGTTATAGACAAAATATAAATCGAAAATCACCAGGGAAAAGCCAAATACTACATACCTACACTGTCATCTACTCCCTCAATTCAATATATCAATATTTTTTCTTGTAATTATTATTACTTAGTTCATTTTTATAAAACAATAATAGGTATAACAAAAATAGGAAGGAAGAATTCTTCTTTAGGAAGGAACAGAAATAAAAAGTTCTCCAATGGTGGTGTGGTAGGATGCTGTGTAGATGTACTTATCAATCCGAGCGTTTTCGCCCACGATTGCTACATCAGGGACGATGTTATTGGGTTGTGTGTCTTATGGATATTGGTATTTATGGGTAAGATGGTATAAACGTTAAACTTTGTTAGGGTTTTTATATGCAATCATCCTGGGCTTGTTATTCAGTTTTTTAAATACCTATAGAGATTCATCAGTGATTGATAGGTTGGTTAGGTAGGTATGGGGGAGGATTTTTTATTCCACATTTTCTGCTATTGTTATGTATGAAATGGATGTGGTTTTAACTTTTGAGTTACAGAAAGGTTTTGGTGATTGTTACACTTCCTCCCAGATGGGCGATCTCCTGCCCCAAGGTTGACCTCCTGGCGCTTAAGCCACCTGTCAGCTGCAAACAACCCCTTATGATACAATACAAACCCCTATGAGATTCATTATCACAAACCTGCTCAAAAATCACAAGTGCAAACGCTAAATTTGTCAAGCACAATTTTCTCTATTCCTAATAATCCGATAATGCTCCGATTTTATTCGTTTCAAAATAGTTTCGACACGATCGTAGCATTACAGTACACGTTGGAGAAGCAGCGCTCGATCCTACCACGCACTCACTTGCGTCGTTGATATCTGTGGTAACATTTCCTTTGAAGTTGTTGTCCTGAGAAACCTTTTCCAGGTTACCACCCTCTCACCCCTTCTTTTGTTTTCACCCATTTTCACACTACGTTATTTGATGATTTTTGTGTTTGACACATCTATCCCTATTGACCATGTATTATTACGAAGGTTTTTTCGTGACTGAGTAAGTAAATTCTAACACTCAATGGCACAAAGCGTCAAACTGAAAGGTCTCAACAGCGGACAGCAGAAGGTAAAGCTCCATCCATCCATCGAACCGATCGGTCTTTGAAAGGGCCTTTTACCTACCATTCAATGAGAATTTTTTTTATGAGGTACACGTGTACTTGATAAAAAGAAATCCTCTTTGAATGGTACGTAAAAGATGCTTACCGAGAGCGAATGGCAAAGAGGCAGAGGGTCCACTCTGTTGGACTTTCAATCGCCTCCCCCCCCCCCCCAAACATCGCTACTTCCGTGAAATCTGTTGGAAGGGAGTGAAAATGAAAGGTATACTGTTACCTTAAATGTCGGTAATGGAACGTTAGTACTTAGTTCAGAAATAAGCTCAGAGATTGCAACAGGAGGTCGAAAAACTGCGAAACAGTTTCAACAATATCAATTTCAACACAATCCTACCATCCTTTCATCAAACATGAAATTTACGAGAAAGTCCCACAATACTGATCGACTAAACTTTTGAAGGCGTTGTTTGTCCCTTGACATTTCTGCCATCTGAATCAGTTTTAGAAGCTAAAATTCTAGATCGTTCGATGTCATCCAAAACACTTCAAAAGATCTTTACTTTCTCGTTATTTGGAGGAGGAAGCTATGTGCCAATCAAAATTCTTTTCAAACCATTGTACTACTCAATCAGTAGAAAAAGACAAGAGTATATCAGTGAGTGTGTGAATATTTATGTGTGATGTATTTCTACTTACCTTTAACGCTTGTATTATTTTTTAATCTGCATTCTTGAAATTGATCTTGAGCGAACCCTCATCTGTTTTTCACTTTTCTGCTCACTTGATATAGTCGCTGCAACTACAAGTTTGTTTTGATACGAAATTAAGTAGTCGTCCTATTCATATTCTGAGCACAGTTTTGTTCCCCATATAATCAATTTGCAAGTATACTCTTCATACGGTAAACAAATACGAACAGTTGAGCATAACATCATATCTGAGCAGTTTTCCCCCTTAAGCTGGTAGCAATGATGTTCGGTAAATTGGCTGATTTGTTATTGTAATGGTATTTATAGGATCGAGGGGGAAGCACTGAAGCGATTTTCTGCTGTACTACTAAAGTCAGGATTATTCCTTCCGCCCGATCAATTCTGTCAGTCACGTTCGAGCAAGGAGGCTTCGCACAGAACGAAAAATAAGCAGCTTTTCACAAATTCACACCTAATATCCCTAAGGAAAGCAGCCCATCCGTATACAGTAGCACCTCTAAACAAATTGAACAATAAATCGTCGAGGTGCGCCTCTTAAATAAGCCCTGGAAACGGGAGGGTTGGTTAAGGAATGAGCTTCACCAGCTTTCCCTAATAAAAGAATTCTTCCGAGTTTCTTTAACTGCCCAGAGCAGACATTTGTCAGGAGGCTGAATAAGTCATTTTCATGGTTTTTCAGTGCCTGGGGAAAATACAAACAAGCTTTCAGAAGCGATGCATCACAGCGACGCCTCGTCCTTTACGGGGTGAATCCTCTCCGGCCTCTTTTATAGCTGAAAGGGCCTTTTATGTTCCCAAGTGTTCAGATGGGAGGCTCTCGGTGTGAGCGAGATGCGAGATTCTAGGAGAAGACCAATTTCAGCTTTGTGCCCCTTTACGAGATGGATCAGTTTTCTGTGGACAAGAACACCTCTTTCTCTTCTCCAAGGTAGGCACCTAAGGTAGCATTACTCGAGTGACGGCAGTAAAGCGAGCTATTTGTTCCACTCGGTCGTTGGAGAGCACAAGAGCAGTTCTGTGTTGATTAAACAGGAATCATTGACATAATAACCCACAATGGAGGAAACTTTTCCACTACAGACTTCATTTGTAAATGATGAACTCCTTTTCTGACGTAGGAATGAACACTACCTCAAAAAATGGAGCTGTGCAACAAACAGAAACACTAACTCTTATCATAAATGAGGGTGAAACAAATTTATGTGAGGGTATGAAGAGCACTGCAATATTCTTTTTTTTCTAATTTTGCAAGATACTGTTCCCCTTTCTTCACAATATTTCTTTTTTTGTTTAAATCTTGCATTAAAAAACAAAAACAAAATCGTATAATCCTCCATAAAGTACCTTTACAATCAATATCAATCCTTAAATTCGAAAACACTTTACAGCAGTGCCTAATCATGTCGATCGACTTTAATACGCAAACGTATTTTCATAAATCAAATCTAATTCTAGTTGTCTAATACATATATGTACATTAAACAATATCGAAACAAAAAATAAAATAATAATAACAAATAAATAAAACGTCGAAAATTATTAGAAAAAATGTTCGTTATTTAATATAATTCTGTAGTAGAATAACCCTTCTACGTAAATCACTGATAGACGTGTATGAGACGTATCTAAATTCGGCGACTTGCCTCTCCGTCCCATCCCAAAGGCTTAGTTAAGTCCATGAACATCAACCTTACCCGTCCCTTTGTACGAAACAATAGTTGATATCAAAATACCTACAACTAGAACAAATGATAGAATAAAACAGCTCAATTTTCCAAAATTGTTTGACATACGTGTTGAAAAACTCGATTCCAAAAAGAAATCTTTAAAATAAAATGTCATTGCAATTACATCAGCTGATTCGACCCCGCATGATACTAGGCAGATTTTACTCTGTCCAACCATGTTCACATGCACGTTCATTCGTGTTACTTTTTTCGGTTCACTGAAGGGAAGTCTGTCCTACGATGGTGCAATATCCAAAGTTGTGAATGGAATATGGAACGAATGGAACAACTGAAATTTAGCGAGATAAAGTACACCCACCGAAGCTTCCGTATTCCCCAAATATATGACAAAAATTATAATAAATTCGATATCAAATGGAGAGGTAATGAGACTGGTTACTCTCCACTTGTTGATATTCAAAGATTTGGATGGACCGTGTTAAATTTTAAACTGGTTTGAAATTTGAAGTGATGAATTTTCCAGATGTTGTAGTCATGTTTGAAACTGTTCCATACGTCCTGTAGCGAAGGATGAATGCCAAAGTGAGGAGTTGTCATATATTCTAGGTTACACGTACAGATCGTGCTGCCAGTTTTGTAGTGATGCTCCGCAAATAATCATGCACATTATTAGTCTTGAAACAGTCTAAACCTTGTTTTCTGGGTAGTGGGTTGTTGGTGAATAGCTGCCAATTTTTCCCTACAGCTTACACTTCCTTTTCAAAGCTGGTTGCCACCAGGGACGTAACTAGGGGGCGGCCGGGCCCCAAATAGGCAAAAAAGTGACAGCTTACCAAGTTCTTTTAAATATTATGACCGTTTGGAGTAAATTTGAAAATATTTACTAAAAGGAAAAATAATATAAGTAAGGAATGCAATAGGCCTACAAGAAACGACAAAGGATATAGAAAACGTATACTTCGCGAGGCGAGAACTAGCCTTGAGCGGCCGTATGCAGGGTAGTTGACGAGGCGAGTCTACTCCATTCGAACTTTTGGTTTATATTTACCAAAACGGCCTCCATGACGCCTATTCCAATATAACCACAGCTTTGAGAATTTTTCTTACAATACCCGTGTGTGTAGCATCGAATGAAAGAAGTTTTAGAAAACTGAGGATAATAAAAAACTACATCAGGAACTTGACAGGACAACAACGACTAAGCAACTTGGCCATCACATCAATAGAGCACAAAATAGCTTCAGCACTATCTTTTGATGGTATCATTAAAACATTTGCAGCAAAAAAAGCCCGACAATTTTCATTTTAAAGTTTGTTTAGGGCTTAAATTTCGTACAAGAATTTATTTATCATCTATTAGTTTGTTAAATTTAATAAAAATTATATGGTATTTTACATTGAGCACTTACACCAAACCTTCCTCCTTTTAGTAAAAGAGTTTATGCATTGTGAATAAATCAAATTAATTATATTTATATTTTGGTTCATTGGTATATTAAGATGGTATGAGTCATGAGATATCAGGTCTATGGGGGGGCACCAAATTTATTTCTTGCCCCGGGTGAAATTCGGGCTGGTTACGTCCCTGGTTGCCACCTGCCTCATTGGGACAGAAATCTCAAAGAAAGTGCAGTTCATGAAACTATGGTAAAAATCGTATACTACGTGGGAATGAATCAATCTTAAGGGGTTAAATTCCGTAGTTATTATTTAAAAATATAATTTTTTTTAAACTTCGGGTTCAATTAACGGATTAAATTTCAATGGGTCGACTGTTACGATAAGAGAAAAATGTCACGTAAATGAAGGAGTAAACGTGAATGGAATACAAATCACCGAATAAACTAAATTATAGGACTATATGCAATCAGTGGGATTCCATTTCATAGAAATCAAATTCACTGTGAAATGTGTTCGGGTTAGTGAAGCGTAGGTAGATGATTTATTTAATTGAGCACTTCAATCTTCTCTTCTGCGTAATGATACACCATAGGCTCCATTTGTTAATTATGAACAGGCAAGTGATCTGCACAGAGGAGCTCTGTGAGCTAATTTGTGGTCTTTTGGTTTATTATTTTCAGTTATGAACCTCTATATTTGTAATACACTCGATGACAAATCTTTGATGCCGTGTCTAAAATTATTTGTGGCCCCTACAATCTGAGCCCAGTATTTGCTCAGGTGACAGCTCTGCGGTGAAATACTTGAAATATGTTTTTTAAGTTTACCTTACTTAGTTACTTCAGGAACAATATTAAAACAGGGGTACTTGTAAAAGACACTACTAAAGAAAATAGTAATTATTGTATTTTCTGAAGGTGGCTGTGTTCCGCAGCGAAAATATACCATTCTCACTCTACCCAATTCGCGTTTTAATTCTTCTGTAACTTTGAATACAGAAATGTGTGAATGGAGGAGTAAAAAAAGGCCATAATACATAAACAACAGTTTTAATTCCAGATTTACAATTTTAATATCACTTTCCAACAAGAAACAATGAAATTAAACTTTTCGTAAGTTAAGTACGTTAGTCTAAATACATAAGAGCGGGTTCTCGTTTGTATTCTTTGATGTGCTCTTATTCTTTAACGAAAAATTCCCCTCTTTCAATGGATAACAAATCATCCATTCTGTCGAGTGATTCGGGGATAAAACTTTAAGTAGGTAGGTAGTGGCAAGTAGCCTATAAACATTGTTTTACCTATACTTTACATCAAATTAACGCCTATTCGCTTTTCTTAATATTTTATGTCAGCTTTGCGAAATATTCATTCAACATAGTAAATGCTTAGGTACATGTAATTTCGTAACGCGAGGTTTTATCTTATGAAACTTTTCCAGAATCGGTGAAATACTCATATTTTTGTTATAGCCCGTGTTCACAACACTTGGATTCGTTTGGTTTTGTCAGACATCGTACAATCACACAAAGTTTGTTAACTTAGTTGGCACTCATTTACACTCAAATTCACAATTTGTTTCCTTTTTCACACTTAAATGTAGATTTGGAAATGATTGAACCTTTTTATTTTCTAGGTAGGTATTGTAAAAGAAACTGACCGCGATTACTTCACAGACTACCGGTAGTTCAAGTGTTGATACAATGCACCCCAAAAGTAAATTCTTTCCTTATTTTCATATTGACTTTAAATTTAAAAATCTAGTCTTTCTTACACACAATCAATTTTGAAAAAAAAAGTTCCATTTTAAAAGGCTTTTAGGCAACGAATATGCCAGAATTGAGCTTAGTTTTTTCAAAAATAATCATGCGTTTTTCCTTCTAGCTCACTATATTACCTTACTCACCCAAATTCTTTTTTTCTTCTTTTCTTTAAATTAAATAATTAATGCTGATTTTTACAGTCCTTTCTTTCTTCACTGCGTCGTTCTGCTTTAAGACATCGTTACGAGAGTTCAATTGAACCTATAGCTAGGGGTAACCACGAGTTTTGTAACTCATCAGGTCCAGAAATGGGAGGACTGACGCAATACAATCAAGCAGAGACAACCCTAGCAGTTCTATACCAACACAAGGAAACGCTCAAATGCTCTGTTGTCACTGAGGCACAAAGACCTTTGCAAACTGCTAAGTTCACTGTGGCCCACGGTATCTTAAGATAACAGTTTAACAAAATGGGTCTCTTTAGGGTAAACTTTTCCCTATGCATTCTGCTGCTGCGTTGTGCGGCCCGCTGCTAACAGCTCCTTCCATGTATTTTCAATGGATTGATTCTCTCCTTTGGGATTTGTGACGCTATAGTTGTGCCGCGCTTCGACTCGTAGGGTTGAGGAATCGGGCGTTTTCGGGCGAAAGTTTAGAAAACCCTCACAACACAATTCCAAGATCCATATTATGGAGTGGGATCACGCTGTAAATCACAAAATCGGAACTACATCCATTCCATACGATTCAGTATTGTGTCTCTCACCGTGTCATCCTTGTTCCTATTCCAACTGACTGAATTTCAAGTTATCGAGTAAGAGAGTAACTGCTGAGGAAGAGAATCTCTTGCATCACGTTGTAAATTATCCTTGAGTACATAATTGTGAGGATAGAGAACACGAAGATACAAGGCGAACAAAAAACTCAGATTGCCGAACATTGATTCGGATTGGGTCAGAATTGTTCATAATTTCTTTCAAGTGTCCACAAAGTACCCTTTTAAAACAAAAAATAGCAATTCTTGACAACACCTTGAAACACGACTGTTGAAAGAGCTACAGAAAATACTACGCCTCACGCGGCCCCAGTTTCCTGCATCCCCAAAGAGTGACCCAGTGGGTTCAGGCTCTCTGAAATCGGAAAAAGTGACTGGTTTGGGCCAGCTCAAAGAACAATATGAAATCTTGCGTACAACAGTGTACTCGTCAGATAACCCCACAAATACGGCAACATTCAACTCGATCATCATTCACAAAATCGTTCTAGCAAATATTCATAAAAAATGAAGCTATTTTTGAAAATTTTAAAATAAACAGTTTTGAAATATTTAATGGTTGAAATCCGTTTTAAAGCATTCTGAAATGATTCCGGTATTTTAAGATCTTCTGTATGTTTATACAGCTGTGTATGTTTCGTTAAAGACGATCTCTTTCGACAGGATTGAGTGAAAAACTTTGTCCTTGCGCCAAAAAATCGAGCATTCCAAAAGAGTGGATAAGTTATTCGGGCAACACTTTTGAGCACATTAAATTGGTCAAATTCCGAAATTATCACTTGGAAAATCACATAAAATGATGAAAAACTGCTACAAAAGTTACATTTTCATTTTTTAGAGTAACATAACTAAAAGAAGTGTTTTTATCATGAATTAGGCTATTTAAAAATCACAACTCAAACTTATGCTGTATTCGGATTTCATTAAAATGTGCTAGGTATTTATAAATCGATAAAATTGCATGTTAAAAATGTTTAAAATTCTGAAAGCTTTGAATAAAAGAACATTGTTTGAAACAAGTTTTTTTGCAATAAAATTGATTCTCGAAAATTTCTTTGCATACAAATTTGCTCAAATTTAAACTCGATTCAACATAAATGTGATACTATAAATTTGGGAAATTCACTCATACGATGTTGCTGCTTGACTGGTTCTTTTTCCATTTTCTCCAGAGTCCAACGAGGCCTCCATCTTTATAGCTCTAACATGATGGCTTTGTCTTCAACAAATGTTTTCGATAGCTGCTCCAAGTGGTCTAGCATTCGTTTTAAATTAGAAATTGGTGATACAAATGTTTGGAATTTGTTCCTCATGTTCACCTGCATATTTATGTAAGTATTTGTATTTCGTTATGATCAGGTGCGTAAATGAAGGAACGCTTTCAAAATTGTAATCAATTCAACAATCTTGTGAAATGTATCTTTATTTACTCTAGCAGTTTGCAGAACACCTTCCACTTTTCTCCCTGTTAGCTCAAACCAGGCGCTGTTGACAAGCCCAAACCAATTGCCTTTTCAAAGGCCGTTCACTCGCCCCGAGCCCAAACCCATGACGCATAGGGGAAACTCTACTTCAAGGCCAGGACAATAGAAAGCCGGCTTTGTTACGAGGCGGTGGAAACAGCATAACACATTCTCTGTGACTGCCCTGCGCCTGCATAAACAAGATTACGGCATTCTAGAAAATGGTGCCTCAACTCCCGCCGGTATTGCCTAGAAATACCTAAAATCCTTCTTCACTTATGACTGAATAATATTCATGATATTATCATTAAAAATGTTCTGAACTGAACAATTGTCATAATTGATCTTAGTGGTCTCAGTGACTAAGGGACCCTTCCCTCCCCTATCGGTGGAAAAACCATTATAAAGAAGAATAATGAGACTGAAATTAGAATTTTTCATTACTTAACGAATTATAGTACCAAGAGCATCACTGTAACATAATCGAACATAAACTACGATAACTCTAAAATTAATGGCAAAAAAGGAAAGAGGTTACTAATGGGGACCCTTATATTAAATAGTTGCACTGTTATTATCTAGACCATTGCAATCATTACAATTTGGAGATTTCTGTATTTCTAATTCAACAGTGGATGGACTCAATAGGCCTATGGGTTCAAAAAGTTAAACAAGTAAAAACCACTTTGTAGAAACAAACCATTAACCGAGAAACCTTGGTTTCAGATTTGGTATCATAAGAAAACACTATTTTTTTTGGCGTTCTCGGCACTTCGGCTCATAATATAAGTATTGATTGATTTAAAAATGTATCTTTCACGATTCATTACTGTAAGACAATAGGCTGACGGAGGTAATGAGATTGTTTGAGTAAGCCCAAGACATGAAGTTACTACATTACATTTGTTGGTAATTGGGATTCATTTTCTCCATCTAGAAACACAAACAGTTCGTCCATGGCAAAGTAATTTGTACCTTGAAATTAATAATAGAGTTTTGGTGTAAACTTTTCAAGTTCATTTACCACTACAAGTTTACAAACTTAGTTTAGGTACAAATTTTCAACAATAAAAGCTTTCAACAAAGAGTACATGTGCGTACACTATAACTTGAATATAATTATAAAAATTGTAATTTAGACTTCTGAGAAGTATTTTTTTAATAACTTGCTTGAAAAGTCAGCTCGTTCAAAAGAAGAATATGATTTGGATCCGCTAAAAACAAGACATTTTCGTCAAGCTACATTTTATCAGCTTTCCAGGCATTATTTAGTTTCGGCGAAATATCAACAAAAATTATCAAGATGCTCGAACTATTCTACAAAAAACAAGACGAAAGTGAGGTAGCTTGATGCAACAATACAAAAATCAAACAATGTCAGGACAATGAAAGAATCATTCTTGAGATAGTTAATGTACCTACTTATCCGTTTGAAGTCCTGTTTTAGAGTATCAGTTGGATAAACCTATTCTGTGCTTTGAAGTCTTAAACTACGAGTTTATCAACAGGGAAGGCGTTAGAAATGACTTAACGGTTGACAACTTGGCACTATGGAGAAAACAGTTTTGCTCTGCACGATTATGCGAGCTTCAACCTTGTTGGACAAAAGTACTGTTCTTACCAAACAAGCGAGTGTACGATTCCTTTTCGAACCACTTAACGGGGCAAAAATATTTTCTAGAATGATTAGGCAAGGATTACCAACGTCCTCCATTTGAAACAAGTTCTATTCCCTCTCCAATTTTCGTCTTCTGATCGTCAGAGATATATGGAATTGTAACTATACCGATTTCATTCAACACATGCACTTAGCTATAATTCTAAATTGTTTTTTCCCCTCTGTTAAAATATCAAAATTCTGAAGTACAACGAATAACAGAATGAGATCTGAGCCTAACTAACCTGAAATTTCCGATATCACTAAAGGTTGGATTGGAGAAATAAATCGAAAAAAAACTGACATTAAAACAAAAATATCATAAAACATAAAAATAGAACAAAAAAATAAAGCATACAAATAAAAAATTATTTTCAGTAAATTACTGTTTTAAAAATAATTGTACATGATCCACTTAAATTAACTTTTTTAAATAATTTCATTATGAATTTTTGCAATAACGGAGGTTATTACATTTTAAAGCCTGAATTAAGCATTATTAAACAAAAAAATTTTTGTTTTAAAATTAACAAATTTTTTTTTCTGTGTTGAAAAAAGGATGAAGAAGCGTTAACACTCTAACAATAAGAAAATACTGCCGTGAAAAGTAGGCATCACCAAAGCCTGTTAGGTCTCTTAGTCAATTTAAGGGCTACAAAGGAAAAAAGTGTTGTTTTAACAACGGTTTCCAAAAATGATTACTATACCCCTAATAAGGATTGCTAAGTACCCCGTTATCCCATATGATCGGATATTGTGATACTTAACTCGCTTCGATACATTGCGATATACTACTACTTAACTAATAATAAATACACCAGTTCGAATGGGAATCGTACAACAACTTGTAACATCTACATAAAATATGTATCAATATTTCATTACAATCTATTGACCTTCAGTGACCCCAAAGACAATCGTGAAATTTAATTGATAAAATAATTACTAGGTACACGTATTACCAATAGACAATGATGATTCCTACTGTGTCATATCGCACTCCCATTTCATACAATGTGCTCCGCTTATCCAACCACAACGGAACAACTGACACGTACATAAAGCAGCAGAATCTCGATCTCGTTAAAACAAACATAATATACACATTAAATTATGAACACAGCCTGAAGCTCGATGATGATCCTTTGCATGGATTTTATTGTGTTAGGACTACGCTTTGAATTAGTTCCCACAAAGCTAGATGGCAATTGAAATATGCAAAATAATAGATGAACTGTTTTGTCCTAGTTCGCTTAATATTACTCTGAAAATTCAGAAATCGATAAATAAAATTTCATTTTTTTTTAAAGTAGCTACATACTGACAAAACTTCATTTCACGACACATTAAAATGTAAATGTGTTCTACAAATCATACGTAGGTACTTATTACTTACGTCTGTTGAGAACATTTGAGAATAGCTTGTAGTTCTAGACAAATCTCTTCAATTTTCGGTTATTCTTTGATTTTTTAAAATTTATATCCAGTTTTTTGTATCGCTTGATCATTATGTAGAAGTTACAATCGGGTTTCAAAGGTCTTAAGTCACCTCGCCTTAGTCACTTTCCCGTTTTTCTTACCGTGATATAAGTTCCTACCAGGGGATACATAATTACGATGAAATCAATTTAAAGTGACAGTTCAAAGTCTTAATAAAAATAAGTAGCTAGAAATATTGGTTTTTACTCAAAATGTGGTAATTTTTTCGCAACTCTTCTCTGAAACAATTATTTATATTGATTTCAAAAAGGAGAATAAATGACGTTCCTGAAATCACTTCCGAATCACATGTTAGTGGGACTTTTTTATTACAGATGATGAAGACAAACAAGCTTATAATGATACTCTTTCTGAATATTGGTTATGTGGTATTTTTATGAAGTACATCTACGAAATCTAACTCGTATTTATTTTCATTCGCTCTCGTAAAGGTAAAGTTATAGGTAACGCCGCGGATTCCACTAGTTGCCATTTAGTCTTAACTACCGAATATAAATCATTCGAATATCGAATCGTCTGAATTTTGTCGTTTCCTGTCAGGAAATTCGCATCACTAAATTGTTGTAGAATAAAGTAGAATGTTTCGCTAGACTATATTCGTCAAAAGCAACTGAAAGAATAAATTGGGAATCCAAGGGGAAAAGTTTATGGAAACGGTTATCACATGATACGTTGGTAATAATAATTATATCACCCGTATTCTCGGATACCTACATTTTTTACTTCCATTGTTCATATATCTAATGAAGTTAATAATTCCCTGAGAATATGTCAGTTTGAGAATGTTAGAATCTTAATGGTTTTGTTGATTGAACGTTTAAATTCCACAAGAGACATACATTGCTAATATCTGAATATGTTATATTTTTTAACTTATTGAAAGGGAAATTGAAAGGAGAAACCGATCAATGAAACTGTTGTCAAACAACTTGAGCATTCCATCCGTGAGCTACTGTTCTGGAGTTCAGCCTCCCTCATGTCGGTACCAAGCTTTTCAAATTGTGTTGCAATTATTGTCAATCGTACGAACACATGAACAATGTAGTTTTGAATCAGAGCGGAGTTTTAGACTAAGAAATAAGTTATGACGTTATGAGCAAGGCGTCTCAACTTCTGAAACAAAACTTTAAATCAGCGATGTTCTGAATGGGAGCTATGAATCTGGAATACTAATGAAAGTCAACGCTTGGTCGGAAGGCGGGGGGATCTTCTTCGAAGAAGATATGGAAAGGAAAACCAGAATTTCTTTTTTCCCCGTCAGAGGAACGCTTTATTCAGTGTCAAGGAATGTAAACGAATAGGAAAGTTTTCTGAATGCATAAGTTGTAGCAGATCTAAATGTAGTCATCAGCGTTGTAATATTTCTTTAATAAATTCCGGTGTTCATTTGAAGAGCGAGGCACCGATGTCATAAACAAAAGTTTTTTCATAATACGTAAGTATTTGTTTTCTGACAGATCCCCAAGGTTCCATTTAAGTAAACACCTAGTTCGAAACTTTTATTCAAAACTGCCGTATTTCGTTCGAAGCTATAAGATATTTACGGGGCGTTTATACACCAAGAAAAACATTTATTCTGAGAATTGTAACCGGAGACGACGCCTGGTGGAGTAAATCACCTACATTACCTCAAAAATCGAAGATAACTGAAAAGAGTGGTTATAAAGATGAATCCGCTTTTTAACCATTATTCAACTGGTGGAGTTCAACTAGTCAGGCAAGTTGCAATCTTTTAAAGTGTAAATAACTCCACAAGACATTAGTTCACATCTCAGATGAACAAACTGGTCCACATTATTTGATTTTTTACGAAAAAAATCAATTTTGTCATGGAAAGGAAGTGCAGAAACGGGGAAAGTGAGGAATGTTGTAAAAGTTTCGTGTCGAAGTTTTTTATCGGTACTTACTAAAAAGAGTTTATAGATTTTCTTGGCATCTTTTATGTTTTTCTTCCGGTTTTTCAGATGACTTGATGAGTTGTGACAGTTACTAATCAGTGAATTTTTTCCTTTTTGGAGTTTAAAATATCAAAATAATCGTTGAAAGTGTATTATAACATTAATAAGCAGACAACTAATTCCATGCCGTTTACGAGTCGGTTACGCACTTACTCCATCTAACAGTTAACAATAACATGTTTGAAAATGGAAAACTCAGAGTTAACGAGAACAAAAATTAATGTCAATGTAGCTTCAATAATGGATTTTTGAGGGCTTCTTAACCATACCACGCACTTTCGACATTTTAAATTAGGTAAATTGAAGGTTAATTTAAAATGTAAAAAATTATTGTTCGAGAGATTATGACGAAGTTTCAAAGAGACCGGTGGTTTTGATTCAAATTCGATTGAATCAAAATGCTCACGTAGCGAGTTATAGAAATTCCGTGCCATTTATGTTGTACAAAACAAAGTTGTTCGAAGTTGTCTGAGTATTGAAATTTTAAAAATCTAGTTTTTTATCTGAGTAATGTGTTCTTGGACATTTTTGTAGAATCGTTTTCTCCACGAGATTGTAACTTGTAGTGGAACCACTTAGATTAGGGGGGAGGTCATAAATATTGATACATCTGACTGAGTTCGAGCTCGTGTCAATTCTACTAAGGAGAAGTTTACTTTTAGTTGCCACACTCTAATGGGTTGGGATATGAGGCCGATTTAATCGAATGTCTTCGAACGTGCATTATACTCTTTGGACATAAGAAGTGAGGTCAAGCTATTCAAGTACCAAAAAGCTTATATTTTCGTAGAACTTCGTTTTTCGTGAGTATGACTAGGGATATAGGTCATTCACCCCATTGTACGATGTGTGGAAAAACTAGTTAACTTTCGACATCCAATGCCGTTTGCGATTGAGGTATTCATCGACACCGATTTTATTACCTTAACGGAAATCAGTCAAAAGAAGTTTTCATCCGATCGTATGTACACCGTTTGAGATCACCAAGTAGCTCTTCCCATTATCTACAATAAATTATTACCAACCAACAAAATACCAGCTAACGAAGGAAACTAACAAGACGAAACCTAGTTAAAACCGCTATCTTGCTATTGGATGAGTGTCAAAATGTTTGAAATGATTTTGATTTAAATGCTTCTTCAATCAGAGCTTCGTTATCCACACGATGGAATAATTTCGCTGTTTTGCCGTTCTGTCCGATGGTTGAAAACCAAACTTCGTAGAATATACCGTGGGAGGTCTTCATTTCTGGTTATGAACTCTCCCGTAATGAAATTTCATAAGTACCTACTGCAAGTACCTACGCTGAAAATTCAACCTAAGGTCCAAACTACCACCTGTCAATGCGATTACGTTGAAATCCTCATTACGTTACACCGATATTTCCTGTATCTGAACTCTTTTCTTGATGGTTCCTACAGTCGGTACACTGGATGTGCGCATAGGTGGTGTTGGAGGTTGTTTGACTGGAAGGGCACTAGCAGAACACGATGCTTCGGACAAAGTTTTGATTTCCACTTGTTCCACCTGCAACACAGAACATGAATAACGAGACCTTTAGTAATTTCTTTATTGTGGTGCCAGAGATAATGGTTACCTAAAGGTATCATGAAATCTGTAGTCATAATTGCCCAGTTACGCTACATGTATCGAATGAATCAAGAAAATGATGAACTCACTACGTTAAAATAGATTCAAATGCAAATTAGACTCAATTCAAGTCTACGATGGTACTCTGGGAGTTTGGAATAAAATTATCAAGGTATATGATGTACGATGACTCGTACATTGGTGACAAAGTCATCCTTTCGCTCCATCACTACAAAATTATATCTCTTTCTGAAAGGTCTGTGATGCTGGAACCTGAAATGGAGTTCGAAATAGGGCACATAGAATACGATTACAAGGTGTGGAGGGGCAGTACCTGATTTCCCTTCAGAGTTTTCATCAACTGAAAAACAAATGGCTTCTGATTTGTTTTCGTGTTGAAGTTTGAAATAGAGCTTATTGGGGCATTTCCATTTGAATTAATAGATTCAAAGGGACACTGATCAGCTGCGGGACTCTCGATGACACGAGTAATTGTGGTGGGTATTATTAGTTTCTCATCCTGTTTCTTGAAACCTTTATGTTTAAGCATATCTGAAGTTTTTTGGTAGACTCTGAGTGTTACACGCTTATCGCTTCAGCCCTTAGAAAGCGAAACTAGTATATTTCATCACCTCCTTATTATATGGTACCGTATATGGTGTCCGAACGACTCACTCTCTAATATTGATCCTGACGCTTCTTTCCTTCGCATTGATCCCGTAGGTAAAATGGCCAATATCTTTTCAATAGTGGCCCTTAAAAATGATATATTGAGTCCTGCTACCTATCACGAGCCTCCCCCGCATTCACCCCCCCCCCCCCCATTTCTTGCTTTTTGAAAGTTTCCGGAAAGTAACAGGGATGAATAATTCCCTCTTCCCATTTCTTAAACTGTTAATCTTGAACTTAAAACATGAAGCATGAAACCTGCAAGATGGCC
Organism: Creontiades dilutus; assembly: GCA_031894815.1. Lineage (NCBI taxonomy): Eukaryota > Metazoa > Arthropoda > Insecta > Hemiptera > Miridae > Creontiades > Creontiades dilutus. The sequence goes on along the minus strand of JAVIWC010001315.1, from coordinate 2,539,713 downwards.
TAAATGCTATTTTTTCATGAACCTACGTGGGATGCAACTCTTACACAAGAAGTTTTAGAGCGATTTTAGTGATCCTACCTGGAGAAAAATGAGTTAGCAACCAAACAGGCCTAAGTGCCAGCGTAGTTGCACACCGAAAAGTTCGATTATTGTCAGTCCTTATTCGGTTTACCATAATGAGGATGGAAGGGATTGCGATATTGAACATTCAAAACATTATTTTTGAACTTTCGACTTGTGGAGTTCAGATTCCCTTTCCCTTTGTTTGGCATCATTATTCGTACTTGTTCGATTCCATTTCACCCACACACGTTGATCTTCTCTGTGAATAGTGTGTTTCGTCATCCAAAAAGTATGAATGATCCGATAATACCTGCCGACAAAGGTTTCGAGGGGCTGTGAGCGCGTTGGCAACCAACAAAGGCGAAAATCAGGACAGTCGTAGGTCGTCAAGTCCACATCAGATGGCTCAACCAAAGCAGTGAGTGGAAAGACAGGACCATGCTGTCATCATGCTGTCACATCCCCAAAACTGAGGATCGCCAGGAATATAAAGGACATCAAAAATTTTTTCCCATACGTTCTGCCTGTGAATCAAGCACTCTACCGAAAAGTCGTAAAACAGATGAAAGAGAACAAGCGTGATAGGGAAAACAATGATTGTGCTGTTGATGTTCTTTTGTCCGAAAATGTATTATTTTCATTTATAAAATATATTCATGTTGTTCAACTATTTTCGTATTGGTGGAAACTTTCCGCCCTAGAACAAAGAGGATTATCTCTCATTATAATCAGTAAAACTCATCGTAATGCTGATTTTCTTGCGCTGAATTTAGGTGGTCGAACAGTGGCACTTAGGCCCTTTTGGTCGAGTTCGTCGAATTTTAGCATTTTAACTAGACAATTTTTTTTTCTTCGTACGATAATCTTGTGTAGAGCCACCTGAAGTAAATAATGAGCAAGGAAATATTATTTTCGGATTTCTTAACAGTGCTGCAGACAGTTTTTAGTTTTCCATGAAAAATGTTAACGGATAGTACTTCGGCTCTTTTGCAAGTTTCATGCTTCAAATGTAAGCTTTTCAACATCAGAGGTGTCCTCTGGGTGTTGCAGGCATATCGCTTCGGCAATTGGAATTGACAACTTATTACATTTCCTTCCACATTCCTTCATTACATTTCCTCGTTATTACATAATTTCATTCAATTGATGTACGGTGATGAATTCTTTGGAACATCAGGTACACAATTAGCAGGTGTGGAAAGACAAAGCAGCTGAGTTCTTTCCGATGTTTCTACCCTAACTTATGCCCTCGGTTGTCACAAATGGAAAAAAAAACTCGACTACTAAACAAAAACACGGTGCCTCTCAATATTTTATTAACGTTCTTTCCAGTCGTTTTGAATCTAACCTCTTCCAGTTCTCTTCCTTTCCGTCGTCTTCTCTGGTAGTAAATAGCAGAGAAAATCAGGGCGTTCAAAACTAGGAGAAGGCAGCCGACTCCTACAGTGACTCCCAGTGCTGTGCTTGTGCTGTAGTAGTGTCGTTCAAGTAGATCGGCTTCATCATCTTTTTCGCCATCTACAAAAGAATTATCAGTTATACATTCGTTAGTCATTCGGATGCTTAGCTTAGTTCTAGACCATAGCTTATCTTCAACAAATTTTTGAAGAGGTCCAGAAGGTGGAAGAAGCCGGAATTGATAAACAAATAAGGAAAGTCCAAAACCATACTATCCCGTCACAACTCATTTGTTTAACAAATATTCGTAATCATTGTAACCTAAATAATAAATTTCCTTATTGTTGATTAATTTCTATTCCCTCGCTAAACTACGAAATTTCCACAATTTCATTGGTACAAATAATATAAAATGACAGAGTGGTTATTTTTTTATTGATTGTTTTAACATTACTAGAAAATTTGCTTAGAAAACGAAGCTGTTAGATGGCTTAACAAGTTCTAAAATAGGGTGGAGGGATCTGAGTTCTACTGGTATTGAAAGGGAGTAAAAGCTTTGGTTCAAACTTTTAAATATCTTTCTTGAGTCGGTGGGGGTATGGTGTGACCATTTTTCGCATGCGAATAAAGTCATCGGAGCCTTTCAGTTTTCTTTCTTGGCAAACAATTCAGAATTAAGGCGTCTAGGTAGCTTTTTCGAAGTGTTTTTTTGTTTCAATTAAGACTAGCCACAGGTCTTTGCATTTACCAGAATTACTAGAAGTAGATTTTTAGGTGGAAGTAATAAAAAATTGACATTTTTGTTTCTATAATAACCTTACATAAAAATATATCCATTCTCTTGGGTTTAAAATTATTTCAAGTGGTCATAATGCACACTAAATCACTCGCGACAGAATTGTGGAAACCTACATCAAGAAAAACATAGAGTTTGTCAAGTTCAAGAAAAACAGAGTTTTAAATAGTTTCTCCGGTTAAGTCATCATCGAATTATGAAATTGAATTAACGTCCATACCTCATTCATTCTGTGGGAATATACTAGGTACCTAAGTTTTTCCTAAAAACTTCTTTCTCTTTGCAGTTTCTTTTTCTTTGCTCATAATATTTTCATAAAGTGTTATTTGATGAAACGGACATTTATTGTTGAATCTGTTCAATTGCAGTAGCTCACCAACTATTCCGAGATCAGAGAGTCCTAAGGGCTCGTCGCTGGAACCAGTGACGTTTGGAGGGCATTCCATCGGCTCGGGCTGCATTGTACTGCCTCCAACTGTGGGGGGAATCCTCGTAAACGACTCAGCTCGTATGGCACCTGTTGTGTACAGAGAGAACATAGTTTTAACGAACAATTATACAATTTAATTATTAAATAATTCTTGTTGTACATACGAGGAGGATCCAAAAGTCAGTTTTCCTTATTTAAAAAATAAAATTAAGAAAAAAAGGTTTCAAACAATTTTGTTTGCTTACTCATATACATTTTTCTAACGTAGTCGCTAATATCTGTACATATATATAAGTACAGTTATGGGTATAATAATTGTAAATAGCTTTTAAGAAAATTTACTGAAGGGAAATTTACAAGGAAGGCAATAATGTGCACTTGACTGATATGAAAGGAGAACTATCCGTTTGAGCTCTCAGGCTCCTAAATATAATCATCTGGGCTGCTGTGTGGGCGAATCCACATCAGCAGTTTTCACACTGAAGGAAGGCGGGTTATTGTTTTAAACTACTTGTTTTGATTTTTGTCAAATCACTTGGTGGAAGATCGGAGGAAGATGAAGGGAAGGTTGGATGGGCCAAAAACGTCCCAACCAAACTACTCCACCAGGTCTTGAATAATCGCAAAAGAGGGTGTTGTCGTGGAAGAGGAAAACTTATTTCAACAATATCCCTCGGCGTTTGTTCTGAATCGCCATTCGAAGTTTTTTCAAAACCTCACAGTAACGATCTGCGCTAATGGCCGTTCCTCTAGGGAGGTAATGAATCTTCGTCTCAAAGAGCGTCTAGAGGGCAAACGATTTGCTACATAGGCGTAATTCAAACTAGAAGTGGAAGGACGTTTGTTGCAACAATAAAGAGAACGATTTATCACTATTATCCCCTCTGCTCACCCTCTTCCATAATTAAATATAAACATAGTCCAGATCTATCTAATTATTAGATAGATCTGGAATATGTTCAAAAACAAGGCCAAAGTTTAAAATCGAACGAAAAAGAGTAAAGGAAATTAGCAGCTTAAGCTATAGGAGCAGCTCCTGAATTGATTGTCTAGGACTCTTCCATTCCCCCTCCCAACAGGACATTTAAAACTTTCGATGTTTGTTGCACAACTAAACTAGAATTACTGCCGAACACAAACTAAAACAAATTTTTTAATCAATAAATTCAGATGTAAATAGTGAAGAAATAACGATTATTTATTATCACGCTATTAACTCCCTCTCATAATGAAAATTGAATGGGCTAAAATATTTGAAAATGCTACACGAAAATCTTAATTAGAAAAAATGAAAGAATTGGTTGAGAATGCAGAGATTGGATGAAATGGATAGTGACAGTTCCTACCAGCAAAGCAGTTGAAGGAGCAGAGGCTACCCTACCATCAAGACCGAAAGGTCGTGCGGGTACTGTATATCCTAGCGCCGTCCTAATGTTGCTGCATTAACATTGAGGGCGTTCTATCACTGAAAAACCGTCTTTCAAGTAGGACAGCAATAGTTTTCCCGCATGTACGAATGAAGAAGGAGTTGAGGATTCGGAGTAGATCGTGAAAAATAGGTGTTTCAAAAAATTGACGGTTGCCAGTTCACAAATATTAGACGACGATGAAGATGATCAGCTTCCAGGGTGCTGGATAAGGACGGATTTTCGGTTCATCATTTGCTGCAGTAAGTCATATCAATCAATCAAGAAAAAAGTCGCAATTTCCGAGGTTTGTTGCACAAATAGACTAAGACTGAGATCGATAGAAATGAGAATCATACGAAAATCGGTTGGGAACTTTAACCAGAGTACCGTCGGCTGAATTGGTCCCGAAAAAGCTCGTTTTTTCGACATTAGCCCAATTCTACAACTAGAGTAAAATCGCCTAAAGCCACCTTTACACTGCTCGAGCATTCGCCGCGAGCAGGGGCTTCGAACGAGCATTCGTGCTCGATGCTGATCCACCACGTGCCGGTTTTCTGACGAATCATCTAAGGGATGCTCGTTTGTCACCCTCGTAAACACCTGGTAAACACCCCGGAGCGAATGCTAGTCGAATCGAATCTAGTTCCAATATTTTAATTTTCAGCTTTTGAAGGTGTCACATCTCCCCTATTTTGATGTTGACTTATGTCATTTTCAAATTGATTAATATTTGATTCCGACTATTTCGCGATGGAATGGGAAAACGAAAAGTGTCCGACGTTACTTTCCCTGTATGAGGGGTTCCCCTATAAGGGGAACCACAATTGATGCAACCGCAGCTCTCGATAATAACACGGGTGCCGTCTGTACTTAGGAACTGCTCGCCAGTGATTGATCGTCGGAAACGCTCGGTCAGTGTCAACAGTAGTGTTCGTTGCGAATTGCAACTTGCGATCTTGCTCATTGGAAACCGGCAAATGCTCGATGCTTGAGCAATGTAAAGGGGGGTTTATTCGATTTCCATGATTCCTTTTTCGTTCGATCCCGATTTTACTATAGTTGCGGAACAAACTCTCCAGCCTGCAGATCGACAAAATGTGTCTCATATCGTTGTGAGTCTTGGATGGTTGGATGGATCCTTGGAATGGTTTTTTTTTTTTTCGTCGGATTTGAATGCAGTTATATTTTTCTCATCTTTGGGTTGTCTTACGCTCCCGTGAATTAGTTCTAATTGGCGACCCTCAACTTTGCCTTGCTTCAGAGAGACGTCCTAAAAAATCGTTAACTTGGTTAACAAATGCTTACGAAATAGTAGAGAGTACTTAGAAAAATAGAATTTCAGTAACTAAATAGTTTCCTTTTTCATGTCCCATACTAGTTGGAACACTATACATTTTTTTTTTGAATAGGTTAAACTAACTTTTGGGATGCCCTTCGTACTACAATTATTATGTTGATTTCAATATAAACGTGCATATGTTGAAAATACCCAAATAATCGAAGAGCACCTCAAAACCCCAAACATCGATAATTTGTGGTAAGGACAAGTTTCATTACCATACTCTTGTAGTACGTTGTCAAAATCCAGGGAAGCAATGTGCAAGTTTGGTCCAAGGAAAGAAAAATATAATTTAGAATATGTTGATATCTTTTCAATCGAAATAGAAAAAGTAACGTCCTTTTAAATTTGTCTTTTGAACATACAGCAATGAACAACTAATTTTTTGGATATTCAGAAAGAGCTAATTGAAATATTGAAGGGAACTACTTACGGTAAGACCACCAGTTATGGGCTCCTTGGAAAATTCCAAATCGTACCAAACCGAATAAAAGTTATTATTTACTCTTTAGATGTGTGAATAGCTCATCATCTCAAGAAGGGGGCTTATTGTGAATTTTGAGAGATTTTCATGTTAAAAGAGCTGTTTTACAGCGGCTTCTGCAAAAATTCAGTTACATCAGTCACTGGCGACATGTTTGAAATGTTAGCCACTCGCGCATTATTGGGTACCTCGCGTTTTCATGATTTTTCGTTGTTAGCGTTGCACAGTGGATGCAATGAAGTGGAGAGGGTAGTTTTATACAAATTTTGGTTGTGAGGGCTCTAAAATATTTTTTCTCAATATAGACCTAAAAGCTTAAATTGAAACGTTCCTCTCTATCAATCTGAAGAGTCTTGATCCTGAAATGTGGAGAAATGAAGCTTGTTACAAGGATTCAAGGGATGAAAACGTCACCAGACTTGTTCCTATGTATACAAACGCTTTCGAGTGCTGTTGTGAACAATTTAAAACCGGTATTAAAGGGACTTTTCCCAACTTGCCCCCCAATTTGAGAAACATCGCAAGATAGCATGCGATAAAGTTACGTAAACGTATTCCATCAAAATATCATCTCAGTCGAATCAAAACTGTGAACACATACATAAGGATGTACGGACTCAAAACAAAAGTTTTTCGGGACACCCTAAAACGGAAAATGTGAGTGGAAATTTTGATTTCTGCGAGAACAAATTTTTCATCTAGCAAACGTGAAACAATACTTCTTCTACGTACGGATTGATTCCTAAGAAATTTGTTAGATCATTGACGCGTATAAAAATGCCAATTAATCAAGCCTGTTGCAATGGATGATATAATGATGTGTATCGATTGGGCTTGCTCCAATTGAGAACTTCCTCCTTGAGTTATCTTAATACGCCACAAATTGTGCCGGAAATAACAATAAATTAAATGTCTGCTATGGAGAGTTTACGGTTAAGTTCCTAGCGCGGTCCTGGCTGCGTTAGATAAGTTGAATTTCAGAGTGTCAGGAGGTGTAATGGAAATTAGGGGATGTCTGGTAGCACGAGGGAGTGCCGGCCTGGCAGAAACTGAGACGGGCGCGGTGAAAACTTCGCACGGCTGATCTGTGAAACTCCAACAATGCCTCTTCACCTTTGACATGGAGTTGAAGTTGAGAATAAGACTCGGCTTCAAGCAAATACAAACGTCAACATTCCGAGTCTTCAGTTTTGGTTTATCACTGTCAATAAACAAACTTTGCGATCAATCGAAAAAAAAATATATATATATGTTTACCCCCTCAAAAGGTTGTTTCACTCTTCAAGAGGTGTAGAATCTGAAAATCGCATTAAAAAACGCTGAAAATTCTTTCACTGGGGTTTATTATTCAATTGGCTTGCGTTCATGATTTGAATTTATACGAAGCTTTGGAGTGTGCGTTTTTCACAGGTGATAGAGCGATTATTGAATTTCAGGAAGCACACAAATATGATCAACTGATCAATCCAAATAGGTATTTCGGTCGAGAACAGATTTACGTGCTCCATGCATATCTCCTGAAATTCAATAATCGCCCTATCCTGTGAAACACGCACACTTCAAAGCTTAGTAGAAATTCAAATCTCATGAACGCAAGTCAATTGAATAATAAACCCCAGTGAAAGAATTTGCAGCGTTTTTTTTTAAATAATTTTTTTTAATGGTTATCAGAATGCTTCAACCCGTGTATCGGCTACAAAGCCTTTTAGGAGTTCGCTCCAGTATCCACATTATTACATCACTACATCACTACGTCACTAGGTTACTGAGATCTATAAAAAACCAATAATAAACCAAAACATCGCGAATGTTGGCACCATAAATTGGGCCAAAGATCGAGAGTGGTTTGACCTACGGACCTGGGGAAGGGCTCAGTAACCTAGTAATGTAGTGATGTAGTTATGTGGATACTGGAGTGAACTCCTAAAAGGCTTTGTAGCCGATACAAGGGTTGAAGCATTCTGATAACCATAAAAAACCGCTGCAAATTCTTTCACTGGGGTTTATTATTCAATTGGTTTGCGTTCATGATTTGAATTTATACGAAGCTTTGGAGTGTGCGTTTTTCACAGGTGATAGAGCGATTATTGAATTTCAGGAGGCACACAAATATGATCAACTGATCAATCCAAATAGGTATTTTGGTCGAGAACAGATTTACGTGCTCTATGCATATCTCCTGAAATTCAATAATCGCTCTATCACCTGTGAAACACGCACACTTCAAAGCTTAGTAGAAATTCAAATCATGAACGCAAGTCAATTGAATAATAAACCCCAGTGAAAGAATTTGCAGCGTTTTTGATTGTCACAGCAATTAGGAGAAGTACACTTGTTTTATAAAAATAAAAATATTTATATTTAATATAAAATTGGGATGGTGGCAATTTATGTAGTGTGCAGTATAAAGAATAGTGGGATAGTGAGGCAAGTGATAAGTTGGAAGCCGATCACGTTCTACCTTTACGTTACATCGGCGCTATCAGTACTAGCGCCCCTGTTTTGTTTTTTCAAGGGGGACCTTCGAGCGTGCGTTTGATGTATCGGTCTTGTGGGCCCCATAGATCAGGCTTTCCCACCTTTGATAGAAGATTTATATTATATAAAGAGCTTTCATACGGTATAAAAATCCGCAGCGATCGGGAAGGCCGCCGGTAACTTCCCTGGGGGAGACCCTTCGAAGAATGTTGAGTATTTCCATTAGAGGACATTTTTTTTTTGTTGGGAGGCGCTGTGGAGAGTAAATCAAGAGTGACAAAGCGATATGACGGCCTAAGAGGGAAAGTGTGTACTCTGAGTAGGATAGCGGCTGCAGGTCTCGACAGATTCTGACAGAGCAATTTGTCTTGAAACCAAGCGGGAAACCATCAAGTGAATGACAATCGGAACGTACCACTCACCATTTAAACTTGAATGGAACCTCAAAAAATATTAGGACCCTTTTTCCGCGTTGGTATCAAAAATTGAGACTTTAGCTAACGAAAGCTTCTATCAAATTGACATTTTAATAACAAAATGATAAATAAATGTTATTTACTTTAAAGTGTCGCGATACCCCCCTCCCCCCCTTCCAACTAACTTGGATGAAGTTGGGAAAAATACGGGGTGACAGTAAAACCCATAACTCGAAGAGTCCAATTAGTAAGTCTTCGCCTTATTGAATCCACATTTCTATTTGTACCAAGTATAAACTTCACTTCCCTTTACTTGATTCATGAACTTGCAACTTTTAGTTAAAAAACTTCCAACTTCACTCACATTTTTCCATTCTTAATTTGAATATAATATTGAAATGGACTTAACTAAAACAGGAACTTCTAACTAACTACTAACAGGAAATTTCGTTATGTACTGTATATTTTTCCAATAGGCACCTATTTTAAATATGTCTTTCATTCGTTTTATCCAACTTTGGAATTGATTTTTTTTTTTTTTTGGGGGGGGGGGGGGGGGGAGCCGCTGGTTTTACTGTACATACTTAAGGTCAGAAACGTAGAGCGCGAAATACTTGTTCAGAACTTAAACTGTACGAAAAATATGATTGTATGAAATTACATTACATGAACTTGTAGAAATTTGGAGTCAGACCTACATTATGTTCAACCCCCTGCACGAATCCTTAGCTTCCCAACCTTCAATATTGGTGAAGCAAAACATTAATTTCCCTCATAAAGCACATCCTTAGCTTCCCAAAACTGTCATTTCATTTGGGATATCAATCATAATATAGGTAGAATCTACATTAATTTCAATCATTTAAAACGAAATATTTGATTTTATGTTTGTGTCATTAAGAATTATTAACTGAAAGATTTGAATGGTATCCACAGTAATCCTGATTTTCAGATTGCTGACGATTATTTAAAGATTACAGAGGTAGAATTTCTTAAGATCGAGAAATGGTCACACGATTATTTGAGTTGAACATGTTGAAGGCTACGAAAAACCCATGGTCTTGTGTGCAGAGCTTCGTGAGCTATAAGTTATGACATCAGCTTCTCTTTCGTACAAACGGAATAGTAAAGGTTGGTGTTCACGGAGTTACATCTAAGAAAAGGTCGTCCAACTGTCTTTGGACACCTAGAAGTCATCTGAAAGGTATAGAGACCATTGATCACCTGAATTCCGATATGGATAATCTCGTTCCTGATCGATCTAACTTGCTGAAATACGTATGGTGCACTTTTATGGCATCTACAGTGTACAAGACAGCATTTGAAGATGCGAGGTAATGGACCATTGAATACTGTTTCTTTGATTATGTTTTCAATTAGTTTGTTCCATAATTAACGCTGGTACCCGTTCCCCTGTAGATTGGTACCTACAATATAATGACCACACACTCCGTTTATTAATTATCTACAGTTCAATGTTCTGTGTAAAAGGGTTTGAAAACAAAAAACCCAAGAGCTGGAATTAGCATAGTTTTTCTCATATTGTCCTCCCCCCCCCCTCCCCGATTAATTCTAATAGTGTACTGACGAAACCTTGCTCCCAAGAGACGTTAAAAAACGAAGTTAGTGTATACTGGGCCAACTTGACATATTAAAAAAAATGTTAAGCAGCCTGGTTGAATGCAGGACAAAAAATAGAGACCTCGTGTTTTTGGGTTGTTTCAAAATCCCTCACCCTTAGGGAACTAAAATATATATATCAATTCATTAAGAACCACCCTGAATATGTATGCAACATGTATCACATAGTCAACACAGAAGAAATTGCAACTCAAACAAAGCAGAAGGTTTTAACAGGTAATATAATTAAACAGCTACACCAGATAAAGGCTAGTAAACTCTTCTGTATTTCATTAATGTGACACTGTGGCTGAAATAATTATGTTCCACGAAGCTGGAACGTCGCAAGAGGATAGTGAAAAAGGGGGAAACATTTCACTGACAAAAAGTGTTCTACTTTTATACCTAACTAGAACTTCTATTTCCGTTATCTTTGATGCCAGAGTCCCGAAATGTTTCTAGAAGGTACCCGAACATTTTTTTGTTCATAACAAATACAATCCTGGCCAACAAATGATTTTTTATCGAAGTTTCGTAATTCTACAAAAAAATGGAGTAAGCGGTCTAATTTGGTATTTGGTTAATTTTTGGTAGAGTTTTGGAATCATCTTAGATGAAAAAGTATACTTTGAACATGTAGATAATTACTAAGTATCATTGGGTATTGAACATGTTGAAAAAAAAAAAAACTGTCTAAGTAGGTATTTTAGGTAGATATTTTGGATCAAAAGAAGACGATTTAATAAAATAAATCCGACTTCGGTTTAAAATCCGACTTCGGATTCGTGTTACCCAGTACGAAAAATGGTTAATGTTAGTTTAGATTCCCATCGAACCATGTCAGTGATCCGTGAGAAATGCATATACCTAATCTTCGGAGCCTAAAAAACTGAAGAAATTCGGCGCTGCGCGCCTCGCCAGAGGGCAAGCCCCCTGGACCCCCTGATGCCTACTGCTTAGAGCCTGCGGCTAAAATTAAAAAAACATGGAACATGCGAGAAACGTATCCAATGTACAAACGCTTGATTTTGAGTCTCACTTTACACACCATCGACCACTACCTAGCGTCTCCTGATAATGTAAGTCGTGTTTTTATCTCAAATTAAAACAAACAGAAGTGGACGGCTGGAGGTAGACACTTTGATATGATTATTCACAACTTCTTACAGTTGTCGTGTAATTCGCGAGTAACTATGAGGTGTAGGAAGTTTTCTATTCCGGTGACCGTCTACTGTAACCAACATTACAACCAAGTGAAAGCAAAACAAGCGGCATTGTTTACTACATCTATTAATAACATAAATAAAATTAATGTACGACATAAATACTAACAACAAGTACGCAAGGCCTGCGTGATAAATTGAGAGCTTTCCAACGAATGGAGAACGATTTTCGTCCGTCGAAAACTGAACAAGTTTCATTTCCCTAGAAACGGCTTGGTTGTACGTGAAAATCACCTGAAAACTTTCGTGACACTTCCGCGTAACGTTTTTCGAGTAGTTAGTCCAAGGCTAAAGCATGTTCCATGCTAAAAAATCTCTCAAACAGGTGATGATTTTAAAAACTTGAAGAAAAAAAAACAATTTTCTATAGGTATCTCGCATCAACATTTACGGCTTTGACAGCGTCGTGGTCGATGAAAAAATAAAGGGCTGACGAAGAAAAGACATAGTACTGAGGGGCTTTTCGGTGCAGTTCTTTGAAATTTTGATGATAATTATTTTTAATGCCATGTACCCCTTTCAACAGAATTTAGCTAATAGTTATGTGAGTTGATTATGTTAGGTATGTACTTCAGTACTCCTTGATCCTGTTGATCCCGTCGCGCTAAATCCCCCCCTCCAATTGTTGGTGGCTGTAGGTAGTCTCGACGAATAACACTGATGAATGTACATATCATTATTTTGAATTTTACGGTGTGAGCCGCCAGGTGTCGAGGTATTATACACAATCCGATTAAAAGCTTTGAGAGGGTCAAGTGAAACTAATCTTTTCTCGTATACATACAGCGGCTGGGTGAATGAAAGCGGAATTATTCTCGTTTACATTGGAACGATCTGCAATGTCGTTCATTCAACTCATAAATAATTATGGATGAATACTAGCTGATAAATCCCGTCCTTATATTCCTCCTAACTATATTCCATGAATATAGTAGAACTTATTCCTTTGTTTTGAACAATCTTGAAGAATTTTATATTTTTCAGAGGATGAGTACCTTCATCTTGAAGAATAACATGTTCCAGTTTTTTTTTTTAAATTTTCAATAGACAGAACTTTTATATTACTCTAACAGAGTAATTACATTACTGTATAGTTGTGGTAATAAATTAATAACATTTCCCGTGCACGTGGGACAAGATTTGTACCCAATAGTAGTCCTTGCAACTTTTTTGTTTTTAATCATAAGTTATTTTATAAGGAGTTATCCATGTTTTTAGGTTGGCCCAACAAAAATAATTTCATAGGTTTATCACAATTTTGATAAAAGTTAGTTCTAGATAGTCGAAGAGGAAAATGGGATCGCTGAACCCTCGATTTTTCTGTTTAGGTTGGTGTCATAAGAAGATCAACTGGTCTTCTTCTCTTGATTCTTCTTCCAGTGCGTCGAGCTAATAGGCGATCCGTAAATCCGTGGGAAGTAGGGTTTGGATGGTCTGATAAGGCTTTAAACTGTCGTTGAAAGGTTTGGGAAATGACATCTTTCACTTCGGGGATGCCTAGATCGCGGTGTATAACCGAAATCCTCACATACCACTCAGCATTTGTGATCAAGCGAATCACACGATTCTGCCGTACTTGTATCCTTTTAATTTGTGAGGCGCTGGCTGATCCGCATATTGGTCGGAATAGCACGAGGTAAACAGGGTGGCCTTTAATAAAAGTACCACCCTTCCAATTTCGTTGGTTGTGGAGAAATCAAAAAACATGTCGAAGTAAACCCCCCTTATTTTTTGCCAAGGAATTCAAAAATTGCAGTTTCAAGCGTCGCGCATGCGCGCAAATGCCCGAAACGCGCACTAACTTTCTTATTTTAAATGGGACCCAAACTTTATATTTCAGATTCAAGAAAATTTGAACCCTCAACCAATTTGTTTTATTGCGCGTAACTGGTTCAGCGAGCAAGCAAAGTTGCGCAACCCCAAAATTGTCAAATAGTGGATGATGATGAAATGTAAAGTGTGGCACATGAATTTTCATTGTTTTTTAACGCTGATTCACGAGATGCTATCTGTTTTTTGATTTGACTCAATTTTTGCGGAAATATGACCAAAATTTGTTTATTTTGCATCGGTTTTTTCATTTTAGTCGCCTTTTTTCAGATTGTTACGGGGATTAACTTTCGAGATCTGGTTGAAAAATATGAAAAAAAGATATTCAAACCTTTCTTTGTGATCAAGGGAAAAATCAACCGAAAACGAAAACAACGGTGAGTTTTGAAAGCCGATTGGAAATTGAAAAGTTTATCTACTAGAATGATTAAAAATGATGAATTTTCAACAAACAGAAAATATCATTGTCAACATAAGTTGCACCTGTCGCAAATTAGCGTTGTTTACTACGATTTAAAAAATTAACTGTGATCGGAACCTGGGCCTGGAAATTTCAGGGTGCATTCTGTAAAACTTGTACATTATTTTTCTACCAAAAAGACAGATTAGGCGAAGTTAGGTGAACTTGAAGACGTTCAAATAAGAATAATTTCTTTGTATTTCGGCATACCATTTAAAAACGTTATTTTCACCTCTCAAAGTTGACTAATTTAAAGAATTGAAAGAGAGGAATTGTGTGTACAATTTGTGCTTCCAAATTCGCCAAGATCTCTAGGAGAATGAGCCCGGAATTGATGTTTTCATCATTATTGCGATAATTCTAGAGGAGTGTTCGAAAATGGCAGAAAATTTAGATTTGAACGACTTTGATTATGGGGATGTTTTCCCTATCCACTGTGCGGCGGACGGAAGGATTTTATTTAAAGCCAATTTTCTGATTTTAGATATCCTGGAACGTAAAACAACAAATTTTGAAGGGGGGGAGGGTTACATTTTCTTGGTCGATTGCAAAGGTTGATTATTGAAAACAATAAACCAAAAAGGCCGTATTACGTATTGAATTCAAATACGAAAGTATTTTTAATGGGAGGACGTCTAACGATCAAATTTTTCCTGTGACTTCCTTCATTTCATTCAAACGCTTTTGTGTCAAGTCAGCCTCAGCTAGTTGGTAAATCCAGTTGGGAACAAAGTTAGGAGCGGAAGAGGACGGTTAGGTGGACGAGGGTGTTGGCAGTTATGCGGAGGTTCGGGACCAGGCTTTGATGGTAATTGTGTTGAAGTTAGGTAGTTACCGTTTACGGACCTAATTACCATCAATCTGTTCTCAATCATTACCATGGTTTCTCAAACCTACGACTGCGGCTGCTACCTCAAATTTCTCTTCCTCGCTTCAAAAGGTTAAACACTAATCACACGTGTCCAAGTACGGTCAGCTGACAAAAATGCACGGGGTCAGCTATACTAAAGAAATTTCTACAAGATTGGGTGTGGCGCATAGCTACCTTGTCATTAAAAAAGTGTAAATAATTTTCAAGGATTCTAAATCATGAAACATTTAGAATATAATCTTGTTACAACGATTCATTAAGAAGTGAATGCCACGGGATGTGTTCTCATAGACATCACCGCCTTCAGATGGCTGAGTAGCCATTTACTGCAAGTCAATCTCGCGTATTCTGTAGATGATACAATAATGATAACATCGAGTTGAGAATATAAGAGATGAGCTATTCGGATTTCAACAATTACTCTTCGAATCGTAGCAATACTGGACAATTAGAAAGTGATAAAACATTGGTTGACGGATTTTAGTTTTACACTTGCGCAGAGTGATATGATGATTTGTGATTAAAGAAAGGCGTAGGGGTAAACCACATCCTAACCAGAAAACTATTCCCAGAAAATATCACCAAAATCGGAAAAACTACAGGAATTAGTCAAATTAGGAACATTGTATTCGCACAAGCGTAGCAGCTGTCAATGAACTATCATGGCGACAATTACGAAACATATTACATCGTTCTTTGCCGACTATCCTCCCAATTTCAGCAAGATCGGACCAATAGAAATTGAGCGAATGATGATTGGATTTTACTTTTACTCTTGCTTCAGAATGATGTATTGATTTTAGAGCAATGAAATTTATTTTGAACCATTCACCCCCAAGTCATCTATGTAGACATTTTACATCAATCTTCATATTAAACCTCCTGTATTTTGTTAAACTTATATGATATATAGTGTAGTAGTTTGAACATTTGAAAAGAGTACCTAACTAGTTTAATCAAAACCCGTTACCGTTTTGGGGTAAAACTTATTTCACTGGATCCTATTCAGTGCATTAGTAATTCATAATTCATGGTGATTGAAAGTCGGAAAGGCACAACTCAGTGCTTTAAAAAGTTTAAATGTCAATTCACTCAGAAAGTAGACTGAATGGGTTTAAGGATTGTATTTTGGAATCCTTTCCTCTAGACGTAAATTCACCTTGGGAGAAATGCTCACCCAGAGATTTAGAATCTGTTCGCAAAACAGATGTCAGGAGAGGGGGAGGGGGGGGGGGGGGGCACCTGACAAGCTTTGCTCCGAAAGTGAAACAAGGAAGAACACTGATGTATGTGAAGGTTTATCCTCCTAGAAAAATATAACCCTTACGTCAGATTGTATTATTATACTTGCGTGAAATAGCTGAGCATGCAGGAATTTCCTCGTTTAGATATTATTCGCACTACATGAACCCTACCAGAACACGATTCAGTTTAAGTTGACGTACATCTTCGTAATTTGCCTTTCTCATCACGAATCACATTCAGTTCGTGCTTTCAATGCCAAAGTGAAATTCCGTAATGAGAAGATAGATGGGTAAAAGACGAAAGCCGATTAAATGAGTGAATGGCTTCAAGTCTTCTAATGATCGTTTAGTGAGCCTTGGTATAATTTAAAGTTACTTCAAAGCGATGCTATACTAGCATGATACTGACGGTATTACCGCCTTTTCAAATGAATACAACTAAAATTCGAGCAAATGAGTTATTTTAAGGTTATGGGTTTAGTAGTGAAGAGGAGCTAAGTTCGGGATAACACACACACAGAAAGACATTGCACTGCAGGTTTACGCCCCCTCAATTGTTTATTGCTCGCCACCCTTAACTGGTCGACGGTCTGTCGCTCATGCTAAGCTGGGAATGGTAACCGTTTGAATAGCCTCCAAGCAGTTAGTTTGTTAACTTCACTTGGTGTGGTCTGATCTGGAATATCTGCAAAGTGGGATCTCGGGCATTGAATGGTTTCGGCCATGATCACCCCCTTTCAATTCAATTGTATTACTCAGTATCTCTGAGTATCAAATTAATACTCAGCCTGGCTGTATACTGCTGTTTAACTGAGCCGATGAATGTGCTCAAACTTGATGTTCTTGCAAGATGCATCTACGTATCTCATCTTTACTCTCACAATCTTGATGATTTTCCAAAATTGGTTCGTCCTCAAATTTTGATTCATCACGAGATTGAAGGGAGATATAATTTTAGTCCCATGGTCGGAAAAAACGAAAAACATCTTTTAAAAACTGGTTTTTTCAGCGGAGTAAAAAATTGCTACTATACACTTTTAATGGGAAATAAGTTTTAGAAATTACTACTGAAACTGAGAGGACCTTAACGTGGGACACCAAAAATATACCATGTTTTATTCCCTACAGAAACTATGTTTTATCAAATCTACAACTCAGATATCCTGAACAGGTAACATTCAGGGGAACAACATGAAAACATACACAAATCAACACGTACTTAACTACTCCAAATTAGAGGTTAGCATTTACCAGCATAGAAATGGTTGGCACGTTCATGGAAGTGATGATGCCTCATATTAACATCTTGGTCCCCTGGCTGGTGAAGTTGTGGAATCAAATTGAGCCAAATGGCCATTTTGTGGCCTCGGTAGTGGCTCCTCATGCGAGGCTTTGTGGCTGTAACAGAGATGAAAACGATTTTATTCGAAGAACGTCAATTATTTTTTACATAGTGTAGCTAGAAAGGCTACATCGATTTGGTAGTTACAGGAGTTACATAATTGCTGAACTTAAGCGGTTTCAATGAAACCTAGAGACGTCAAGCAACTCTGGCATTGATCTGACCGTTGGCATATGAAGTTGTGCCTAAGCTCTTCTTCACTAGGCACGGTGAGAATTATCATCTTTCCAGTAATTTTATATATTAAACGCTTGATTTTTCATAATGTACGAACCATTTGCCAATTTATACCACACAACAGCAATCAGCTATCAAAACATCACGTATACACTCACACTTCCGAAACCTCACTCATCTGAAGCAAACGGCACTTCAGTTTTGAGTTGTCCTTTGTCGAATTCAGAGTACCTTACTATTTACGTTAAGTAATCGGAAAACTTAAGGTCATTTAGGTTTCTTCATTTCTTCAGAAAACCGTTGTCAGATCCACGGAAAGGAAGCGAGCGTCCAGTGTCCCCTCCGCCTGGCTCAAGGCGGCTTTCCCCCGGGAAATTGAAGACGGCAGGAGTTTTCTTAGGAAGCAGCGAACTGCACAAAATTTAGTCCGGAGAAAGCTGCGGTAGAAAACAATTCGCTGTTGTTTCCTACCACATCCACGACTCCTAAGACGAATAGCCCCGTCGTAGTATCCAGTGCTCAAAGCAGTCCCCCTCGTGTTCAGAACAAGCTGTCGCCCCATCGTTCTCGACGTTAAGGTACCATATGAGGAAAGACTTTAGTTTAGGGTTAATTAATAGTAATTAGGATTAAGACGGAGTTGTTAATTATAGTCTTTATTCAGCTTGATTGCCGACTTTTCCTTAAATACCTAATTGAATCAAACACCCCTAAACTAGCACTGACACCGTACATACTATAAAGTAGGTATACCGCTTCTTTTGGTTATACGGAATAGGAAGTGTAAATTAACGAAGTAGTTATATTTCATCAAATAACTCGTTCGAAAGTTTTTTATGACAAACCCAAGCAGAACTTTTGAGATTCGAATATGATCATTAGTAGATGCGGTTCAGTTTGAATGTCATTAATGTATAGATACGTGAGATATTTTAACTTTATATATAGATATTGTAACTTTGAAGAGGGCAGGAATGATTTAATCTAGGTATTTGTGAAAATCCTTCTCATGACGGAAAGCATAGAACGGATCATGGTCGACTCTTTTTTAATGAACCCTTGTAATCGACCAAAAGAAGAACTTTCTTGTTTAACGTTTTACAATGCCTAACATCTGAAAATCGAAATCGAAAAAAAAGAAAGATATTTTCCCCAAAACTACTATATTCTATTCAATGAAACAATAATCACATTTGAGAAATAGTTGGGACTAAGTTCTCGGCATTAATTTCCGTCAATCTTAAAGGGTGAAGTCAAAACCTCACTCGGATCGCTTTACGTCTATACATTCACAATTAATAAGGGCAAGAACCTAACATGAAAAGAACGTAAACACAAATTTGAATGTAAACGAGCATGAATACATTAAAAATCACTTAGTAAATTGTGACGGTCGAATCAAATTATACAAAATCACTGTAAAATTGAGTTAACGAGTTCCTTTCGGTATACAGTCTTCCATTAGTTTTTAAAAATATCTACTGAATCCCGGAAAATTTCTCCCGAATTTCTCCCAGAAAATCCGTTTTATCTCGCTGAATTTCAGATGCCCTATTTGTGGGTTTTGCTGTCTGTCGGTATACAGTTTATTGCACCCGTATGGATATTTAGAAATGGGATTTTTTAATACTGAGAGACTTGTAAAGTGTTCATCAACGTGCAAATCATTCTATTGTCTTTGGAAAATCGGCGTAAGGTGCCTTATTTAAATAATGCACCATTGACTTCGGCTAATAAGCATAGATCAGTGATTTACGTAGATGGATTATCTAGTACAGAAATATTAAACCTTTGTCTAATATTTGGCAGCATTTTGTTGTTCTCTCAAAGAAAACTCATTCGAATCTCCTCAACTTCAGTGGCTAATGATGAGTCTAGGCTATGTCGTTCATGGACCAGTTGGCCATACGGTCTGGATGGAAAAAATTCCCTTATACTATTTGAGACTTTACTCAGCTGTTGTAGGTGGTAGGAATATGTCCAATCTCATACGGTAACAGACTGCACAATAATGTACAATATTGTTAGTGGGTTAAATAAAACAAGTAGTGGTAAGTAATTTGAAATGTACATGGATCACGATGAGGAGTAAGATCCGAAAAGGAAGCGCCGAACTTATAACAACAATGAGAAACCGGCGAGAAGTTTCATGTCGTTTTTCAAACTGACGTAAACTGCTTTCGAATTGCCAGGAAGTTTGAAGTATAAGCGGAACAATTAACATAGAAGATATTCCCAAACTTATCATTGAAAATAGTTAAAAGCGAGGAGAGGAAACAAAAAGGAAGCGTTCCACAGGAAGCGATATCAGTGAGCCATTGTGCCAAAACGTTGAAAGCCCTGGAATCCACACTCTGGCTCACACGAGGGTATTGATACACAATTAATTGGTAGTTTGAGGGTGGGAAATAATTCTCGGAGCTTTCCATTTTCCTCTCTTTAACTCTGTTGGGAAACTGGGGTAACTATAAATTTTTCTTTTTGTTGAGTGCAGGGGTAGGGGATCGGGGGGTGGGTATCCCCATTGTGAGAGAAGCCTCAAATTAGATTAGGCACGGGATCGGGCGTGCCGGGGTGGTGGTCGGGTAGGGGGGAGAGAGCCAGGCATGCTAGGTAGTGGCGGCGATGTGCGGAGCGGGGGATAAATCTGAGCAGCGGAACGACGTGAAAGGGATGGGAAAGAGAAAGGTTGGCCCGTCTCCAGATTCCAAACCCTTTTGCATAAACTACAACAGAGCAGATAAAGAGGGATTTGGGATTTTAAATCTTTTTACACGGCGAAAAGTGGTGGTGACGGTTGGTGACGGTCGGCGAGGAGGGGGTAAACGGACATTTTTACTCCCTTCTAGTCAGACAAAGCTCGAAGTTCTCTCGACTTACCATCTGTTCTCCCACGATGAGATCGATAAATTATTTTCTACAATTCATGGCACCACAAACTAAATATTTCCATTGCCCAATGAACAGTGCCCACTCGCATACCTCTCTCTACCAAAATATGCACAGTTCAGTTAATACTACATTTGAAAGAAATTGTGGCTTTCTAATTAAGGCATCCTTTCTTAATATTTTGATCTATCAAACATCCCAGCCAAAATCTGTTTCAGCTTGCTCAAATGATTTTTATAGTTTGGGCATACTGTTTTATTGATTCTACTGAAATCTAATATTCAGTCAGCTAATTCAAGACCACCGTTTGAGTTTTAAGAGGTTTGAATGTCCCATTTTTCCCCGATAAGGGATGGGAGGAACACCTGGTCTCTGAGACTATAAGAATCTATTGTGACCCTATATTTAGTTCAATACTTTTTTAATAACCTATTTGTTCAAAAAGTGAAAGAGATTTTCAGGATTTCCTTGGTAATATCAGCAGAAGTTGAGACACTTTCCAAAATGCCAGAATCTAGTTGATGCAGCAGCAATGCAGTCACACAAGATGTGTTCTGCTGTTTTCGTAGTAATGTTCATGGGTTCACACGTCAATGTCAAAGTCTGTATAATGCACATATTTTGGTATTTAGATTTCTGCTTTTGTTTCGTAGAAAGACGGTAAACATGTGTAGATGTTCATAGACGAATTCATCCTATCGTCTTTGAAAGGTATAGGGACAGTGATCAGCTGAAGAACCATTGTGGATAATTACTAAGCATTCTGTCAAGTTGAAGTATAAATGGAAATTTTTCATGGCACTTTCTGCATCTCTTTGCTGCAAAAACTGCTCCTTCGCAGCAAATCCTGCATTAAATTGTCAATCGGGTTTACCTTGTCAGACTGCATTGTCTGTGAGAAGAGCCACAAGTTTGCAGCCGCAATAAAGTATTTGCTCATTTGTTTGACATGGTTAAGAACCTGTTGGATTGTTCAGTAGTGGGTATTGATTATGCTCGTCCTTCCATTTCTGTTCTTGTTGAGTTGCTCTTGGTAACCCCAAGTTGAATTCAGTTCCGATGCGGTTGGGCTTTCAGTGAAACGATTAGGTTCCTTGTTCCCTATTTTCCCTTGCTCTGGTCCGCTACCTTGATTAGGCTGACACAACTCCAGGTCTGCTTTGAGGGTAGTGAGGATGCCTTTAGTGCTGCCGTCCTACGTAGATCATTGCATCTTTCAGTAACTCAACAACTGTTGTTTCCTTCAATCACTTGAGCTCTCAATTCAGTTCCTTAGGTTCCTACCTGATGTTTGCATTCTTAAGTGAATATATAACAACTGGAGAGCGCACTTGAGCCTTAGCAGGTGGTTCCGATTTAACAAATAAAAGTTTTGGGATGGGTTCGGACTCACCTTTCGCCCCTCAGCCTGCGATAAATCGATCACGCTCAGGATAAGGCGGCTTTTCCGCCTTATGATGATTTGATTCCTTCCCTCAACCCCTGCCCCACCTCTTCTGTTTATTAGTATTGCAGGCTTGGAAGAGCGAACACTCGTCTATGAACAACAGGGGTTTTTTGAGCAAGTGGAACCCAAAATTTGTTCTTCAGTTTGACGAAGTGCCAAATTTTCCGTCTGAAAAGCTTTTGTTTTTGACTCAACTGATGCTGTGATTTGTGATGTCCGAGCAAATTACCTCTGTTGTGCTTTTTTTCCCTTTATACTCTCCAGCAACCTGACTAGCTCAGAATAATTAATATCCTGATTGAGTTAGTTATAGTACTTACCTATTTTATTCGAAACTTTGGTTTGAAGGATATTATATAAAATCGTGTTCACCGGCTCTTTGTGCTAGCTCTTTTTTTGGTGTAACCAGCGGTTTTTCTTCGTACATCACGATCCAGTTAATAGCTAAGCAATGGATAGGGTGCATTAACCTGAGCTATTTACATAAGAAGGTTAGGGCTCACGTGTTTCAAAGTACCACCGGAATAATTAACAGGATTTCTTTCAGGATATGACTAGTAAAATCAATTTTGAGTTGCTCAGACCACCTCCTCGAAATTTCCTCAACTAGTTACTTATAAGTATGTCGGTTAAGCATTGGTGATCAAGAATTAATTTAATATTTTCTTCTGGGTACAGCGAGCAGATTCCTCTTCTCAAAACCACCCTACTGCACTCTCACCGCTGTTGAAGCCCATGATGTGCTCTTTCGTTTTAAGGTAAATTTTCCCAATTATTTAGTCGTTCTCATTATTTTATGAACACTGCAACATCCCGCGCGTAATCTTGGTTGTACCTGCAACACCTTGAAAAGCAACTGAATTGTTTAATTGTCTTTCTTTTCAAAATCAAAACCCTGTTATAAATAAAATAAAAAAACCATAAAATAATAATGATAAAATTAACATATTGAAAAATAAAATCAACAAATTGAAAAATATGTTAGCACGTACATAAAAAAAATAATAATAATTATAACAAAATAAAAAAAGAAGAGGTTTGAGTGTTCCATGGCTGCGTCAGACCATATTTATTGGGTTAATTTTCAATATACTCAATTATGTTCTCTTTTTTTTTACAAATTTAATTTTAAAGTAAACGTGTTTCTCATTTGACATCTAAAACAATGAACACATTCTGTTCACCTTCACAATACATCGGTAAAAGGATAAAGGAAAGCCTTGTTCATTACAATCAGATTTTGTGTCTTCAACGGAACCCAATAAACTCAAGGAATTGGTTTAGGGAACAAACTTTTTTTTAGGACTACTCTCCATTGAAAAAAAAATATATATATATGAAATCCAAATTAATGAATGAAATGTGGAAACAAACTAAAATGTGAATAAAACTACCTACATCTTTGAGATTCGGGAACTCAACAGTAAAACACAGTTTCATCACAAACTAAAATACACGAGTGACACCCAAAAGCGTTTTGAACATCATTGACTGTAAATGCATTAAAAAAAGGGATGAATATATATAAATAGTATGTATTCAAGGATCACAAAAAACGCACCACTGTTAACATGGTAGGTAGCTTTGCGTTATAGGATGAAAAAAAAAGATTCAATTCTTTCAGAGTGGGTATTCAAAAGCCTGGTTCCTTAAGTTGTTTACTACTTCAAATCAGTTTTGGCATAACCAGCACCCTGGTATAATTTAAATAACATTAACAATCTATGGAAGTTATATAGAATAAATAAAGTTACATTAAGCAGGACGTTATTTCATATTTCATACACGACGGTGTTTTACCCGAGAGCAAACAACCAACTTGGTATACGAGAAAGAGTTTTATTCATCGTTTGTGAGAAAGATAGTCGCGTTTCCAGGTCAACGATCAACGGGGGCTAAAGTCTGCCACTGTTCCAGTTCCTAACGGTGAAGGCTACCTTTGCCTTCAACTTTTCCACTTCCCACGAGATTTACCACGGGCCTCCCGAAAAACACCTGTCCCGGAAGCCGCGTCGCTCTCCTGAGACTGCCTATCTCTTCCAGGCCATAATATGGTTTCAGATTTTTCTTTTTACGTTCAGCTCATCGTTTAGAAACCTTCAGCATACCCTAAAATTGCTTGAAATCCTTGAAGAGACCCTGAGGTCACTCAGCTAAGGTTTGACTACTCTGCATTTGCGCAGATAATTAACTGCACTTCATCACTATTTCAATTCTTCACACATAATGCAGATAAGTTATAGCACTAAACAAGGTGTCCCAGTGAAAGTTTACACCTTCCATCATGTCCACAATCTTCCACATTAAAAATCTCGACCAACGGTATTCCGCAGAACGCGTGAAAAATAAATTAGCTCCTGTCACTTGCGCTAAATGAAACCATCTCGGTTATTTTGAGTGAAAATCAACATTTTTAACGTAGAATCAGATTCTACACAACATTTCATGAAAATTTCTTCCATTCGAGCTTTTTCTGTTGTGCGTAAAACGTTCAGCTAACTCCCAAAGTTACTGCCCGAATTGCCCAAACATGTAAGTTAACCTCAAGTACAGCTGATGAATTTTGTTTTGCTGATTCACGTGATGCTAACTGTTTTTCGATTTGAATCCAATTTACTGAAATTACAGCCGAAATAATTTAAATGAAATTGTGTCAGGTATAGATTTTTCATGTACTTTTGCGTACAATTTGAATATGAGATTTTCATTTTAGGAAACGAAGTTAATTTCATTGCGCCTGAAATCTAAATAAACAATTATGAAGAAACGTTGGTCCCGATTTTGTGAAAATGGAGCGGGTCATACCTCTCTGGTTATCAATCTAATTTCACTAAATTATAATTCCACCTAATTTCTTAAAAATCGTTGACACGTGTTCTTTCCCTTTTCGGCGGTTATTTCTGTAAATTTGATATAAATCGAAAAATGGATTCCGTCACGTGAAACACCGTTGAAACTATTAGAATTCTTGTGTAGCAGATGAGGTTAGCTTACATCCTAGTTCGCACAATTTGGTCATCATGGCCACTTTGCGCACTTAATGAAGAGCAGGTGGGGTTGAACAGGTTTTCCAGGGGTGAGCGAGTTAATGATGATACTGCAATCTGAGTGGTTGCATTCGATTCACAGAACCAATTTTTATCGGAGTCAAACAAAACGGTATTTGTAAATTATGGGTGCGTTACAGAGGCGTCCCTGTACATGGTTTTTTATATGATGACACTAATAAAAATAATTATAAACACCTATAATTTTTTTTAATTCACAATATCGGTCCAATGTTAGATCAAAAACACAGAATATAACGTTATTACAAACGGTTGAATACGGTACAAGTTAAATGTATAGCACGGTCAAATGACCTCAATCAGACGGAACTATATATATTGAACTCGGAAAAGGGGTGGAGTAAAGTTTGAGAGAAGGTAATCCAGGATCACAATGAAGGGATTGAGGGCTACATTCTTTACCATGTCAATGACCAGGGGGTTGACCACTAAGCACTAACTTTATGTTATGACACTAATAAAAATAATTATAAACACCTATAATTTTTTTCGAAAACTAGACCAAATGCCTCAATCGAACAGAAAAAAAAACATGAAAAATCGGCAGTGTAAGTTGTATGAGCAACGGTCAAATGGATTGTCTATTAACCCCTCCATCTCCTCTCCCGACATGAATTCAACATTTTTGACGTCTATTGCACAAATAAACTAAAAAAAACTGATGAAAATAGTGAGGATATAATTATTTATCACTACTACCCCCTCTATTCACCGACTTCCATGACAAAAATTGAAAGTTCTGGTCTATTTTTTAATACTTAACCAAAATGTAAATTGAAAAAAAAAAAAAAAAAAATGAATGGCACACTCCTCAGGTCCAACCAAATCAATCTTCAATTTTTTTGAAAACATTAGGCTACATTTTTGCTTAATTTTTTTGAAAAAAAAATCTGCTACTTCAATGGAAAATACAGCACCCATGGAAAAATATTTCGGCATGGATATGTCGATAACCTAGCAATGCATTGGTTGGAAAAAAAAATACACCGCTTTGCCAAGCTGTTTGTTTAAGGGTTTCGCGTTAAAGTTAACTAAAGGCTAGTTAGTTGTCGGAATTTATGGGATAATTCCCAGCCAATAGGCATGTTCATGTCAATGAGCGATGTGCCTTTCTCAAACGTAGACTAGTATCGTATTGTTTTCGACTGCCAACCGGCTAGTAGTAGGTAATGTAAAAGATGAAAATAAGGGTGAAGCCTTTGTAGTTAATTTTATTCAGCTGCAGATGAATCTGGCTTGTATAGCAGGTAATACCTACCTTTTGCTTCTGACGTGAACTCCTCAACCCTTTTAACTGTTAATTCACATTTCGAATGACTGTTTCATTCATTTTTTTCGCTTAGCATTTTTTCTCCAACAGTTTTGTTAATTAACGCATATTCGTATCACAGATTTTTGTAACTCTAGATTTGGTTTTCATCCTACCATGCGGCGTACCACGGGATTTTTTAATTTTTTTTTTTTTAAATTCGGTTTTTGAAATTTAGGTATGTGTTTTCCAACGTAAACCAACAACTTTTGAGGGGTTAAACATCTTATTTTATTGGTCTATTAGAAAGGTTTATTATTGGGAATAAATCAAAAGCGCGTAGTTTCTCGTCATTGTTTTCTTTGCATGGATCCTCCAAATCGCCGTAATATTTAGCCCTGATTTTTACCGCCTCGTTAAGAACATTTCCGACTTTACGATACTCTCCGTCTGATATCTCGTATCAATATGTTAGTTGCTCGACAGCACTGAGATGTAACTGTAAGATCCTGGGTTTTCCCAGCCTTTCATTGAAGCACAGTCTACCACACACTTCAATTACATGAATCGCGAAACTATCTTGCTTGCCGTAGAAATGGTCAATCGTATTAAATTTACGGAACATGAAAACAGTGCAATATTGTCCTTCAAAGTTATCTTGCCATTTTAATACCTTTGATTGAACAATGGTGCTCGTTAGACTCAGTATTAAGTACTTTCTGAAATTTGTATCAAGCGAATTTCAGCTTGTATCCTCTTCAAATGTTATACATAACATGCTACCGTAATTGCAGATTTGAATATATCGGCGTAGGGCACTAACAGACGAGAAATTTGCTCAGGATTGAGCCTGAAATGGATCTATCACTGAGTTGAATGGTTTCAACATAGTTCAATCGGGCTAATACTAAAGTAGTTAAGTAGGAGGTAAAAAGGGAAAAGATATAACGTTGTCTATATTTCATCGGAAATAATGAGTTACACATTTAAATCGATTTTGACGGTTACGTCATCATCAGTAACAAACATGAACACAGACATATTTCATGGGGTCAAATAGTTTCGATCATACCATCCTCTTTTAGTTCCTACTTACAAACACT
The DNA here is from genome assembly GCA_031894815.1 of Creontiades dilutus. Lineage (NCBI taxonomy): Eukaryota > Metazoa > Arthropoda > Insecta > Hemiptera > Miridae > Creontiades > Creontiades dilutus. Next base: position 2,512,317 of record JAVIWC010001315.1, on the reverse strand, counting down.
TTATAGGATTTGATTAGTATGAAAGTGACAAGAAAAAAACTGAAAATTGATTTCAACGAGCTTTGTGGAGCTGCTGTCTTCATAAGGCACACAAGATTTTCACGCCCTGGATGGACTTACATTTGAAAACAGTATTATACATTATATTGTATCCTAATATGATGACTTTCAAAATTAATTCCATAAGTACAGCTCTCTTTTAAAGCTAGCCTTATCCTTGCTTTATGATTGGACTGGTTATATCCACCGGATCAGAAGTTTGAACAGAAAAGGTCTAACACTCTTCCCAGGTATGCCGAAATGTTTTCTTTCAAATTGCACAAATCCAATCAATCAAAGGTCAAGAAAAATAATAGCAATTTATGGTATATTCCAAGCACGTAGTGTGGTTGTTTTTATCTATATAAACTGAGCAACGTGGCGGTTGTAAAATTGTAAAATATATCTACGAGTACAGATAATGATGACTGTTTTTGGATCATCATGAAATACTACTGTTTTGTGTAAGTAGAATCGAAACTCAAATCTTATTGTCCTTCAGTCGGTTACTTTTTGTGTATGGTTTTTGCAAAAGAAGGACCTTCAATGACCCTAATGAACTACTCAATACACATTAAAGTAAGTTTTTGGTGCAATTTTTTCATAAGCATTAAACCAGTTGAATCGGTTATAATATGTCGTTATGGAAAAGTTATATTTACTTAGAAAACCTACTTAGTTCATTTAAAAGCTATTTGACAGGCTGCTTACGATTTGGTAATGTGGAAACAAATAATCTAGCATCAATAGTAGTTCCTGGTCTTGAAGAACTGTTAAACCACAAGGAAGACAATGAAGTCAAGCTATAACACCGAGCTTGCTCTTTGAAACCCATGTGTTAAAACTGAGTGAGAGATGTAGGCTTAATTTCTTCCTTTCCGTATTGTTGGCCGGGAATCTACTTTTATTTAGAGCGTGAGCGACAGTTTGGTGGTGGAAATGCGTTGGGGGGTTTCCCAACGAAAGAGCTCATTGAATTATGCATGAAATCGTAATTTTATGTGGAAACATGGTTGACCATCACCCTACCACTTGATTTCATCCCATTAATCTTCGCTGTAAATTAAATCATTACCCTTTCCACCCCTCCGCTTCATCTGAGCTTTATATCGTTCCACGCTCAGTGTTTTGTTTGCCAATGATGGGCCTACGACCGGCTGACTCCATTGGTAAGCCTCTAATAGAAATGCAGATCCAGTCGTTCACTAATGGGATTATTGTCTTCCGATGTGAAATCTGAACCCATTATATTCCTTTTTTTCAACTGCCACGAAATCAACACTTACAACATATCTAGTCAAATATAAAAGCTGGCAAAGAATACAGGATTTCAAGATAGTGGTAATGAATTACGATTAAATATTGTCCCAAACCTTTCAAATACAGAAGTTGGTGAATACGGATGAGCGAGGTATGATTTCTCTTTTTAGCCGTTGTGTTGTTTAGGCGTAGGTTCATACGAATAGATGGCTAGAAAAACGTTGCGTGTAGCGGAAGTGCAATTTTACAGGAGAGTGTTATAGGAGCTCAAAAAATAATTTAAAAAGCAGCTGGCTACTGAAGAGCAACCTACAACGTTTTTACACTAAATAAAATTGATGTTTAAAACATACTGTTGGGTTCACAAAGCCTCCCTATTCATTGGTATGTTCATTCACATTTGGGTGTTCAACAAGAGAAAAATGGAATACTTGGGATATTGGAGGGGTTTAAGAATTGAAAAAGTTGAACCAATTTTATCGGAAAATGAACAAAAACTTCTGGAGAAACGCTTTCAAAAACGGTTACAATTGTGATTGGCTTCAAAAAAATATTTAAAAAAACGCTAAATTACTGATCTAAGACATAGATACCACTAAATTGATGGAAGAGCTTCATAAAAGCCAGCCTATATTCATGATGCGAAACTGCTAGACAACAATGCAAACTCGCATAACAATGATTAAATAAAACAGCAGAGCAACAATACAGCATGGTTGTCAGTGTTGTCAGGAAGACACGTTCCCAACATGAAACGTTCTTCCAACAAACCTGAGCATTACTCGCCCCATTCTGGTGTTTTTTTAAACTATCAAGCGGTTTTTGAAAACTACTGAACATTGGATTCAATCTGCTAAGTGACACAAATTGTTTTTCAAACCATCCATTCAATAATCAATACCAAATAGCCTATTACTGAATACTGAAATTAGTGATTCAACACGTAAAATACCAAAACAAAGAATAATAAATGAAACAAGTAATTTACACGCGTTGTATCATTTCTTGGGAGTTCCACAAGTAATGATGTAAAGCTTCCAGTAGCTAAGCAATTTCCAATGAACGAACCCTCAAACGACCTGTTCAAAAAGTATTTCTTTTCGGGAGTTGTTTTCCCAAGTTCTCAATTTCGTTCCGCGTTTTCGACCTCACGTTGCAAAACGGACAGTGCCTCTTTGAAAATTACACTGTAAATTTAAAAATTATAACACGTTTGGAGGGGAGTTGAATTTCTTGAAAGACGAGTTGTTAACAAACTCTAGTAACTGAAAGTTTTGCTAGTTTTACAGGCTCGAAACTTAAATATCCATCATTTGTTGAATTCTGGTAATCTTGTACAACGAAAGAAAGGCCTATTTTATAGAACATTGTAATGAACATTTTCTATCAGCATCATAAAAACTTAGTTATCAATATTAAGAAACTGGTTTTTGAAAACTTACGGTTTTACGATTACTAAGGTGTATGATTTAGATGTAGATAATGGTATCCACTCTCTCCTGATTTCTAATGCTCATTAGAATAATGAAAATCTTTAGCACCTAATAATGCGTAAAACTTGGTTTTTTAATTTAGCATAGTACATATCTCTGAAATAATTCAACTTGGAACACGACTCCATAGCTGAACTGAGACTCTTTACTGTTGGGCATAGTTGTCAATAAATGATTGGTTTAGCTGAGTCACAAAATTGTAAAAGTTCCTCTAATAATGTGAGTAATATTAAATAAATAGCATAGTAATATTAGGTAAGTAACATTGGAATTACTTACTATATTAATATTAATATTATAATTCATGAGATGAAAAGAAACGTGATTTAGCATTAATAAGAAACAAATTGCTGATGAAAACTCGATCGAAAAACCTTTGTTGTGAAACTAGAAACGACAAAACCCAAACGTCTGCCGAATTTGGTGTTACAAATAAATTCTGTATAGATAATCCTTTACCATCATTAACGCGTATTTAATAATCTTAGAAGATTCCAAAGTGGGTTATTATGGTTGGGGGGAAATAGTGACTCAAGATGGAACGTACAATCCCCAAATTGGTTTATTAGGTCAAACGATAATGTTCAACATATGTCAAGTTTGCGCACGAGAAAAAGCTACCAATGAGTTCATTGGGAACCAACTACAACCTAAGGCCTCGAATCCCTAACAATTTCAATGGAATTGCCCTGTCAGCGAAATTAATTGTTTGTGTGAACATGGACCGCTTCTTGTCCTTAAATGTATATTTCTGTACCAAACTCCTGCTCATCCAAGATGAGGTTGATAACCGGTACTGAGAAATTAGGGAGAAAAGTTGTCTCCGGTGCGTTCATTACTCACCCCATTCTATGATACATTGAAAACGGTGACACGAGATTGTTAGGCTTGACGAAGATGGTTAGAGCGTAGGACAAGAGCTGAGGGGGCGGTTTGGGAGTTAATTTATAGCGAAGGGCCATCTAGGGGTAGATAAACCCCTGGGATCTAGAAGGGTAGAAAGGAAAAGCAGTGGCAATTTACGAGCACCCCAACCTTCCCCTCTTGCCAACCTTTAACACCCCTCATCCCCCTTCCCCCGCCGCACCTCATCACCCCTCTTTGAGTGAACCTAATCAAGCCAAGGCTTTGCTCCCGAGCGGTGGCCGCGTTAGCTGTTAGCGCTAGAGGCGGCTCAGCGCCTCATCATCGCTCGAAATGGGCCAATCATCAGTTTAGCGAGGGAACCGGGCCCTGGAGACTTTCGTGTTGAACCTCCCTACCCCGCAACCTGAGCAATTACCTTGTTGGGAAGAAGAGGAAAAAAACTTTTTTAGAAAGTTTCCGATCATAGCTAACTTTGTAAATATTGTCCTCCGCTAAGTTTCGGGAGACAGTTTTTCCGTAAGTTGCCCAACTATATATGTTGAACACATTGAACTCCCACTCAAAAAAGTTCAGAATGTTCCCCAATGGGAATTTCAGTCTAAATGTAGAGAAGGACTCGTAAATAAACGGGTTCCAGCAGCTGTTTAAATCATGTGAACTCACCAGTTCTGGACTGCGAATAATCGTCATTTAGGGATTTGGCCACAAACCGTAAATAGTTGATAAGAGAGAGTGTGAAACGAAAGCTCGCCTTTACCGCTAATCTGGCAAATTCTTCGGCACGGCCTTTTTTGGATTTGTAAGACAACAGGAAACGATGATTCGGGATATCAAGATATGGATAGGCTGTTTTGCAAACTAAAGTCAGAATTTTTAAAATTTGATTTTTTGATAGCAACTCCTCAGTTGTTTGACGCAAAGGTCGTTGATGGTTTCAAGGCATCAAAGCTCAACATTTCCCAAAGAAGGGTGAAATTATAAAATTTCGATCAAAATCGATGTGCTATAATGATTGGCTTGAGGTGATAAATCAACGTGGAGATGTGTTACTACGATCATCGTGGTGATGCGTTAGCTTGCGACGTGTTATGCGATACATTTATTACCTTATTGTAAAAATCTATTTAAAGAACAGCTATGAAGGATGAATAAAAAAAAGTTCAAGGGCGAATAAAATATACTTCGTCAATATAAAACAATTTTGTTTCTGGATTTTACGAAAGCTCTGGTTTAATTTGTTGTTTCAACACCGATTACTTTAAATAATTGATCAAACGACGTCAAGGCCTCCAGAAGGAAACCGCAAATTGTAAAAGTGTTGAATGTTCGTTTTCCAACTTGTCAAGACTTTTCTTCCTGCCATTTCCCTCACGGTGCTAAAGCCGGGAAGCTGAGTTTGCAGATTTCACCCTCAGATAGGACATAGCCTCCGTTGCCAGATAATCATAAGGAAAAGGGGAGAAGCGCAAAGCATGGCGCGTAAAAATCCGGTTAATTTTCTCGAAAAAAACTTCGGGGAGGGAAAAAAGAGAAAAACGGTCTCGGGAGGGAGAGTAAAAACGGTTCCGACTTATTTAAACAAACACAGAAACAGCGTACAGAAAGGGGTTGGTCGAAGGAGAGAAGACTGTTACTGACTCGTTGTTTATACCTTATTAGGGAGAAAGTGTGAAGGGCTGGTGGGTTGAATTCCTTTAGGATACTGGTGGGTGGGAGCACGGAGTTGTATACTAACTTGTTGTTCCCAGGACAAGGATTGGGTTGGTGAGGGAGGGAATGGCCGTTGAGAAGAAATACCCGGTTGTACGTAGCATAGTGGAACACTGGGTGAGGAGGGCGGTGGGTGACGCTTTCTGAGCCGTCATTTAACTTGCGGAGGTGTTCTGTTCTTCCTCCTTTTTTTTTCTTAGGAGTTTTCTTCTTTCAAGTTTACCTGCTCTTAGCCAATCTCTCTACCGCTCCCTGCCTTCTTCTCTTCACTTGAATCCCGGCTTTTAAAAAGCTTTGTTTCCTAGAAAATGGATGTTGTACTAGCTCCATGAATTGTGCCGTAACGTACCTACTGAGTAACTCAACGTATGATGACAAGTTTCACAACACGAAAGCCATGATTTTATTGAGATATCAACTAAAACGAAGCCATTTCTTCTACAAAATCTCAAGTATTCCAAAACGAAAGAAGTTTTTTTTGGGTAGCTTTCTTAGTGCACAATAAATTTTAAATGTCTAAAAAGTCATTAAAAAATTTCAAAAAGGCCCATAAAAGCCTCAAAGCCTTATAAAAACTTTTCAACTATAATTTTTTGCAAAGAAAATGTCGACATAATTTTGGTGAAAAAATGTGGACAATGGTCATTGTAACGTGCTAAAATTTCTCTTGCTTTTTTTTATTGGAATACTATTAGGAGAAAGTTGTTTGGCTATAATTGAGTAACCATCAATTATTTGAAATAAAAGATATATTTTGTACCTATTATAGGTACTTTTAATTAAAAGAAATGTTCTATACAAAGTGAAAATAAATAGTTGAATACGGCTGTACATTATTTACGACGATTGGTTCAGGTGGTCATTAGCACGACTGCAATTCGATATGTTCACTTGCCAAGCAACTAAGAAAAGCATCTACGGAAAACGTAGGACATTTTTTAGGTTGATTGCCATGATAGTTAAGACAATAATTATCTGATCCAAAGATGTCCTACCTTTTCCTTAGCCTCTTTTGTTAGATGGCGAAATTCAGGAAAATGGGACAAATATGTTTAAGTAGTCGAAAATGCATCGTTAAATGTTTTGCGTAGCATGAGAGAAACCAAAGATATGTCAAGAGGACCTACGGGAGGGAGGGTTGGATACCAATCATGAGGTGCACAACATGTTATCTTCGTCGTTAGGGTAATGTTGTTTGTATGTTTCTAATAAACAGTTCAGTTCTTTTGGTTTATTATTCAATAGTAAACCATTGTAATCGCTCTTGAAAAAAAATGCTAACCCCCCTGAAAATTTCATGGTTTACGTTTCAAAGGGTGTAGAATCCGAATCTGCAATAAAAAATTTTCCGTCCGTCCGCCGTCCGCACCATTTTTCCCAAACGGCTGAGCAAAAAGCAAAAAAGCTGAAATTTTCAGAAAAAATCAACATTGAAACATCCAATGCTACGGCCAAATCAGATTGGGGTTGATAATACACGGCGCACAAAGCAACCCCTCCTTCAAGACCTGGGAGTCGTGCGGGTCATTGCATATCCCGTCCCCTGACCAACACAATTCCTCCCCCGTAGCTTTCCCTATTTTCAAACTATATGAAAAAAAATCTATGTGAGGAATTTTGGTTTATTATTCAATAATAAACCATTGTAATCGCTCTTGAAAAAAAAATTCTAACCCCCCCTGAAAATTTTTTGGTTTACGTTCCGAAGGGTGTAGAATCCGAATCTGCAATAAACATTTTTCGGTTCGTCCGACGTACGCCTTACTCACGATTTCTCCCAAACGGCTGCAGCAAAAAACTGAAATTTTCAGGAAAAATCCATGTTGGTCCGACGACGCCCCAATTCTTGAACCACCTCTCTCACTTAATTTAAAGTGCCCTTTAAGGGTTGTCAAAGTTTTGTAAAATCCCTAAAAACCTCAAAAAAAGTCAATGCGGCCTAAATTTTTACTCTTTTTGAAGAACATCCCACGAGGAATCGAATGAGCCCCTCCCCAGATCCGTAGGTCAAACCATTCCCGATGTATGGTACGATTTATGGTGACAACATTTGCGTTATTTTGGTTTATTATTATTTTTGTTTTGATTACAGTAACCTAGTGATGTAGTGAACTCCTAAAAGTTTTTGTAGCCGATACACGGGTTGAAGTATTCTGATAACCATAAAAAACGCTGCAAATTCTTTCACTGGGGTTTTATTATTATTATAATAAAACCCAGTGAAAGAATTTGCAGCGTTCTTAGTAATCTTCTGAGTGTATCTTTCCTAGCTCAATAAGGGATTTGGCTCTATCTTAAATTCTGGAATTTCAAGTCAAATCCTATAATAGGGCGCTAGAGTAACGATTGACACCAAGGTAAACAGATGAGGAGAAATGGCCTGAGCAAGTGAAGCCTCTGTCGAATAACAGCGAAAATCGAGATAGGTTGGGGGTCGGCGGCTAAATCACAAGTCAAGTTTTCTCAGCTAAAACTCGGTTCGGGCCCTCAGGATTGAATCTGGAAACGGAGGCTACACTGATTTTAATGGGCTCCGTTCACTCAGTTCTCTCCGTTCAGTTATGGGAGTTGTGGTGTAAAAAATGCCTCAGGGAAGTTCGAAAATTAGACAATGGATTTGATGGAGCTACGAAAGAGAATGTACTGACGGTCAACTCATTCATGCTGGTGGATTTCGTCCGTGTAAATCCCGATTTTCACTGTTCAGAAAACAGATGTTCGATAGACCAGCTCTCCCAGCTCATTTTTCTTCTTGTATGATACATGCTTTTGAATAACTATTCTCACGAGAACAATTCGGTTCTGTATGAGACATGAAAGCTGACTCGTCAGAGCAACTCGCAGTTCGTCGACACGTTTGTTTCCTCGCAAGAAACGACGCGAAGACTAATCAACTACACCTCTTCCCTCTTCGTACAAAAAAGGTGGCAACTGAACGTATTAACTGATACGTAGATCGATAGATAGTTTATTTTCATAATTTTATGTGTTACATTCTTCAATTGAATAATAACCGATGACCGAGCTGGATAGTGTAACATTATGGCCCAGCCCGAGAGTTGGTTCTTGCATTTCATTTTTATAAGGGACCTATAACACTATATTTACACCACATTGATTAAAAATATTTAGATTCCACTTCCATGGAATGATGTACTTAGTAGATAGGTACGCCATTTATACATCTGATGATGTTATAAAATCATTCATTTTTGTTTGTAAAGTACTCATACGGGTCATCTGTTATTAGTTTATAAGTTTCTTTTTTGAATAGCTGTTCAATATTTATCTTAATTACATTTATAATTTTTCCACAATCCTTATTGACTCTGTATTTTGTTGTCATCTGGGTGATTCTCACAAAAAGGGCAATTTTTTTTTTTTTTTTAGAAAATGACCAAAACAAAAAGTTGGAAGACAAATTTGAAAAAATCAGGCATTGTCTGACAGCAGGGATGATTTAAAATGCTCATTTGAGATCAAACTCACTATCCCCCCAGATAATTTCAAATTTAAGATTTTGGACTTCACGGTAATCACAACTCTCCCACTGTAATCAAAAACCCATATGACTTTTAACATGTCATCAATTGAATTGACGATAGCTTCTTCGGTAATAGCGTATTATCCTGTAATCCAACTCTGTAGACAGTGTTGTTGAACTAGAGGGAGTGGATTGGACCAACGGCAAAGAGCAAAAAATTATATCGACAGTAAGTTCCCAAAAATTATACTGTTTTATTTTTGTTGATATACCTTTTACGTAGCTATATCACGAAAAAGAATTAAAAAATCACAGTTCATGTCGATTTAAGGACCGAAAATAGTGGACTGGGGTGGGGCGGGAAGAAAATCATGACAGGGATGGACTTGCTGTAGGCTCCCTGTAACAAATAGGCTGTGAAAAACCCGTATATTCCTGTGGCTTCCTGTTGACTTGGTATATTCTTAAAACTTTCCAAACCTTCAGAAGGACAAGGAAAGAATGGAAAGCTAATTATTTGATGATAACAGACAATATTACAGTCAATTTTTCAAAAAATGACATTAGCGATATTGTTCAAGAAGCCCATGCGCTATCCCACCGATACATTATTTTATGATTTGAATTTGTTAACTGTCCATCTATTGTGCTCTTTGAATATGCTCCAACTAATCCGTAAACCCAAAAGTATATCTTTTGCTGATAAGAGACAGCGGCACCAAAATAGTAGATAAACTTGTAAACTAATAAGAGATAAATACGTATGAGTACTTTATAAAGAAAATTAATAGTTTTATAAGATTAATAACAATGTAAATTGCGTATAAACTAAGTAAATCATTCCGTGGAAGTGAAATTTAAATTGCAATTATTAATGTGGTATGACTATAGCGTTATAGCTACTTCGTAAAAATTAAATGTAAAAACCAACTCAGGGCTGGGCTGCAGCGTTACACCATCCAGCTCAATCATCGGTTATTATCAATTAAAAATGTAACATGTAAAGAAAAAGATTTAAAATAAACTGTCTATGTATCTAACACCAAGTTCGATTACCATGGGGGTATCAGATTTTGGGTTTCCCCATGGTAATCATAGGGGTCGTTACATGGTAGTCAAAAATCACACTTCACGGAATCCTGGACCGCCAACGAAATACTTGCTTTCAAGAACTAAAACATTGATACTAACTACAGTTTATGGGGTTCAAATTAGAAGGGCTTGGAAAATTATTGGACTGTCCCTTAGAGGGAAAACATGATACCATGGTGATCAGGTGAATAAAAAAATACGCAATCGTTCCGTTAGTCACGTCGAGCTCTAACGGCCAACTGACAAAAGCTAACATGCCGGTTTTTGGTTAGGATTCAGGAGTAGCGTTGCCACATCAAGGCCAGAGACTTTCCCCGCACCAAATTCCTTATCAGGGCTGGTGGGGGATTTTTATTCATTGACCCACGGGAATCAACAAATTTCCTGGGACGAAGTTCTTTCTCACTTCGGTCCAATCAACCATACCTAGCAAGCCGCAAACTGCTTCCAATCGCTGCAGAAATCGATTGGCCTCAAGAAAAAATCATGGAGATGTCTCACGAGTGATAAAGATGTCGTTTTCAGGGAAAAGCATCTGTGAATATTAGATTGGGACACCCACGGTAATCAGAATTTTGAATCATGTTCTGATGGAGGAGAGCGCAGTGATGTACGGTAAGTGTATTCTGAAAGCCAGGAGCCAAAAACTCAACTTCTCGCCGAACGGTGGGCGTGGGACATTGAATTTGCTCTTTTGTGAGAATCACCCAAATGAGCAACTGTATGTTTTTACTTTCGGCAACTTGAGTTTGTATGATTCTGTTTGCCGCTGTCTCACAACACCAATGTATGTACTTTAGTGTTTATGAATTAGTTTTAGCATATTCAATGAGTACAATTGGTGGACGGTTAATACATTCAAATCATGAAACAATGGGTCGCTATTACAACGCCTAGGCTTATGTAATTTTTTTAATCTTAAAAATTTAATCAATTAAGTACTTGAAAGTGCTTTCCCATACTACAATGATATAATGTAAAATTGGCACAAACAACGTCTGGTGAATATTGATCGTTAGTTCTTCCTATAAAAATTGGATCCTTTACAAGGTTTAAACACGTTTTCTTAGCTTTTGACACAAACTTGGAATGTGACGGGTCTAATTTTTTTGAGAATCAAAACTCAATCCTAAATAAACCGAGCTATTTACTTATTTGATTTTCGAGCAGTCAGACGATAAGTCATTACAGCTGTTTAATCTCAAAGAGTCCCTCGGTGTTGATTGTGGTTCTGTTTTTCTTGGTATATCCATGAAAACCGATGGTAAGCTTGTTGGAGTCCATCCATTGTCCAATCGCCTTCACATCGTTCTCGGCATTCTGGTGGGCCTTCTGACATGTTTGCCTTGAGTTGACTAGGGCAACATCATCAGCAAATATGTAGATTATACTTCTCTACATTGAATAAAGTAAGCAATCAGAAATACAGATGTAAATCAAAACTTGATTGGAAATCTTCAAAACAATAAAACTCGTCTCGTACCATTTCTCATTTCTCTCTCGCCGGCACACGTTCGGAACACTGACACAGACTTTTTCCGCACAGCCATCATTCGTACACCTATTCATAAAACACTGTTCTTTCTTCGTCCCCATAACGTTTTCACTTGAGATTTACTTTAATCACAACTATGAATGCACTTGAATGAACACTGTCTCAAGTCTATTGTTTGTTTATACACCCTTCCTGCGAAAACCCCAGAGCGAAAGTTGTAAGCGAGAATGGGATCACCGAGCAATGGAACCAGATTGGTTAGGCAGGCGGATTGTCACAACTTGGCTACCCCCCCCCCCCCTCCTGTACAGATTGCCGCCACATTCCAAATTTCCATCTTCCTTAAATTCTCTGAAGTTTTTTGGATGCTTTTTCGAGCAGCGCACTATGGTTTTCTTCCGTATCAATGAACCCTCTTTCGAAAAAAAATTTAAAAATGCGAAGGAAATGTCTCTTTAAGAACATTGTAGATAAGATAATTCCTCATTGAGATAGACCTAAATCCATCGCTCATAGTATTTTGATTATATATTGTCGCCAGAAAAAAAAAACAGTATAATGAACCTCGTACCCTCCCTAATGACAATGACACTGACTTTATAAAAATAATACTCCTAAGAAAATTAATAGCTTGAAAATATTTAGGAGCGCAATCGATTCTCCATGCTGACCACATCGCAGATACTGAAGGTAGGAACCGTCCATTGTCTATATCTTACCAAGGAAACGAACCATCAAAATATTCATGTGACTTCTTGCATCTCCATCCAGCTTGAACGTTTACTGTTATTGGTAACTATTTAATATTCACTTTTCAAATGCGTTGTACGCTTTTCCTTAAAACCGGACGTTTTAACCAATAAAAAGAGAAGATTTCATTATTTAATTCAGACCATTCGGAAAATTGCATGTAATGGTAATTGAAAAGAAGAAACTATTACCCATTGTCATTTTGAAAACGTGCCAACATGTTAACATTACAGAACATGACACATCTTCTATTGTCACTACCAAAAACCCGGGATCACAAGAATGTAGCGTGGGGAGCTACCAGTTCGAAGAAGATGAAATATGGATTAAATCTGGATTAAATCGTGATCCTTCGTTGTGGAAAGGGCCTGAAGCTAATTCGCATTAGCAGTTGATTTATTTAAGGCTCTAGTATATCAATTTTAAACTGATTCAAATTTAAATTGTCTTCCAGCTAAAAACGTCTCAACCTATTTCAATTTACATCAGGCAGAACAAACACTTAATGTATAATTTTTTTATTATACTTTTATTTTATTTAAAACTTTATGTCATTCACCATCTTCCTGACACTCTAATTGAACAGATTCACCAATCTAAACAGTAAAATGAACAGCAAAATCAAATGTTAGTTCAGCATCATTTATACATTCAAAGAAATAATTTTTCTTCAAACGAATGGAATGACAAAGACTCAATAACAACGCAATACTTTGAGAGAATGGTGGAACGACAAAACCCGTCGAAAATTGCTTTGGGCCCCATTATAGTCCCTTGTGAAATGAATATTCATAAGTCCCGACCAGGTTATGACTCCCTCTTTGATTGCAGGTTTCAAGTCGTTCGTTTCAACAATACAACCCGAAAAAGTTGAAAAAAAAAGGAAAACACAGGAGAAATTGTTCTCATAACCACACGACGATTATAAATTGTGATACGTTCAAATTGATTGCGTTCAACGCGAACGGTCGGCGGATTTAAAACAATCACCAATTCGAGATGATCGATCGCGGATGTATCTTCAATTGATTTCATGGGTTTCAGCCAAGGCCACACTGCATAAGTAAGCAATTGACTTGCAATAAGAGTTTTGTTCTGAACCAGAGCTCATTATTAAGCGTTGGTTATATTTGGTACAGCAATAAAACCCTTAATTATTAAATTTGTACATGTTTTTCACAAAAAATCCGAGGTTGCAGCTGGCAGAATTCATCAATGATATACTGGTTTCGTGGGCAATGGCTCTTACTGCGAATCTCAGCTAAATAATCATCATTCATTCCAACAACAAAGAATGAAAAAAGGTAAAATGCTTTGAAAAATCGATCGGATTTCGAAATTTTACTGCCATCCTTTATATACTGCATTTTTTCATCGTACTACCACAAAAAATCTTGCAAACACGATGGCAAACAGTATAAGATTGTCAATTATATGTTTTAGTTACTGTAATTTAAGCACCGAAAAAAGCTTGATTAAGCACTCGTTCACAATATTATTATTATGATACCATGTTGCAAAACATAGTACAATCCCAAAAGGAATAGTATGGATGGTAAAAAATTGTCCTCTTATTGCGCTTCAACCTTGGCAGGAAAGAATGAGGCTCTCTTTGTATTAAAAACAAATTGATGAAATATTTTATATCACTTCATTAGGCTGTTTTGACTTTTAGAAATTAAAATATTAAAGTCAGTTATTGTTTTTCAAGTACACACTGGTTTGGTATGTCCTGGTCTGCTTCACTCTGAAAAGAAACGTTAACACCCCAACCCTCCAGCTCCAAGGCCAGACAGTTTATCCCAAGGAATCTGTAAGATCCCTAGGTCTTACCCTAGACTCAAAGCTCACATATTAGTGAAACGGTCACCAGAATACGCTGTAGACTCGGCCAGCTACGTTATCTTCTTAGCTCACCTCACCTGCCTTTGGACCTCAAGAGATTGTTGTACACTTTTATTGTCAGACCACTGTGGCGATATGGAATTCGGGATCAGCTATTCAAATCCAAAGGATCCAAACAACACAGAACCGAGCCATTCGACTGATGACGGGCTGCCCTTGGTTCGTCAGAAACGACTGCCTACACGATGATCTGAATCTCCCATGGGTTAATGAAGTCCTGAAGACTGCATACACCCAACTTGCCCCCGAATCATGCCCCATCCTTGCTCTCTCGTGAGAGGAATCCTTGAGGAGCCCCGGCCAGCACAAACATCACGACGTCTACGAAAGTATAACCCTCAGCTTATATAGATTAACGTACAGCATTACACATAAAATCTATTAAAAAAAAAAAAACACTTATTGCACTTCGAAGCCGCATTGTTTCAGCTACCAAAGGGTAGACTTATTTCTTCATACTTGCATACGTGCATACTTGATAGTGGCAACCATCAAAAAGTAAATAAATTTAAAAAAATAAAATAAAATAAATAATTATTTCGAATATGTTTCCTTTCCTTCTTGCATATTGTGGATTCATCGCGTTCATCAGATGATTATCTGAAATGTCGATGTAGAATGAAGTAAACTATTTTTTCAATAGTTTTTGGACAATTTGGAGTATTATTTTCTTCGATTTAGAATGATGGCTCACTTCCTTTTTATTTATACAGCTCTTTCTACTGTTATTATTCTGATTTAAACTAGGATAGAAATGTGAATATCAACATTTTATTTGGAAATCAAACATATCAAAGATAATTATTAGAATGAAAGGACTCCGACCCCCAACACAAGTTTTCCTTTAAGGGGGTCGTAATATTTGAGTCTTGGAATTGTGCAATTTTGTACTGTCTGAATCAATAAACTGACGTATTCAATCATTCTAAAAATCCCAAGTTGCCTCACATACATAGGCAATACAATAATTAAACCTTTTTCTAGACATGGAGGCAGTAGGTAATAAAACTTTATTAAATATTGCTAACATTTTGGGTATCAGAGTTCCACTTGTTTTGTCGGCAAGCATTCTCGGATAAGCACTTCATATGTCAATTAAAGTGGAACGAACGTTATTTGAGGAGCACTTTAAATCTTCTATATTGCTGAGCTAAATGGAGTGGCAACTGGTTTCATTTGTTGATTCACCAACTTCACCATGTTATGTTATTGCTTTTCGCGAGTCCATTAGATGGCCGCTTTTGCAGAAAAAAACTGTTCCCATAGTAAAAATGTAGATCGGTCCAATCGAGCATTTTCTCGATGCTGTACTTCACTATTTAATACACCTAAGTTATAGGATAATAACATGAAACAATATTACTTTGATTTATTCACACCTTCTCCTGAGTGAGTGATGATAATTATTTTTGTATTGATATGAGCTTTCAACGTATCCCATCTTCTGTGTAATTATGCTTGTATTTTGATCCAATATTATTTGTTATTAACTGTTTGGCCAAGTCCTACAATTTACTTTCAGGTTTGAATGTGATTCATTAGATTAGCAGACTGGATCAAAATTCAATAATCAGATTTGCCCATCCGAGTAACAATTTTATTTCCAGTTTACATCTTTGAGATTCGAGTAGCTTAACGGAAATCGGGGCGAAGAGAAAATGGGTGACTTCGCCTCAGGTTTCGGTTTCCGTCTCACTTGATCTCCGCGAACGAGCGCGGAAAAACGGTAGGTACGTAGTTTCTCAATTACGTTACACACTTTTTCTCTCTCGGTTTTTACCAATCCTTACCAACTGCTTGGTTTTCTTATTTCCAGATTCCCGTAAGACTGTTTTGATAGATTCTGGTCCATTAAATCATACAAGTGTTTCCCATTTTACTCCTTTTCTATTTTCATTAACAATGGTATCACTTCGTTTAGTAGATTAATCCGTAGGCCAGGTATACAAGCTTTATTACAACTATCTTGAACGAATACAATTTTATTTTATTTTTTTAATACACGGGCAATGCCCAATTACATAATTATAACAAAAAGATAAAGGTATTCGCACGTACAGTCATTCATAGGTCAATGGTATCATAACTCTGCACTGATAATGTTCATTACGTTCTTAATTAATTTAGCACGAGAAACATTAAAGATATCAATATCCCGGAGGTATATATTTGCCAACCTCATTATCCGGGGAGTGGGGGAGTTGAACATGTAGTTTGTACGCAGGAGAGGAACTTGGAAGAGGTCTCCACGACGAGTTGTGCGGCATGGCACCCGGAAAGTGAGCGATGAAAGAAAGGTTGGGGAGTCCACCTTGTTGTGTAAGACATTGTAGAGGAAGGCAAGGTCACTCAGTATTCCTCTTGAAGTTAGCGTTCGAAGACTGAGATAGGCTGCCAAATCGTTGTAGGGTAAGACATAATCCTCAGAAGGGAACAAAGAGTCAAGGCCGTATCTGAAGTACATCATTCGCATGAATCTTCTCTGAACCCTCTCTAAAGTGCCCAAATGTTCAGCATAATATGGGGACCAAATCAAGCATAACATGGGGACCAAATCACTGTTGAGAATTCCAGCAGTGGCCGAACCAAAGAGGTGTAAAGCACTCTTGCAGTCCAGACGTCCACGACGTCTCGAGATGCCCCCCAAACAAATCCAAGGATCCTATAGGCTCTGATTGAGATTGACTCAATGTGTTGCACGATTGAGAGAGTATATTCCAGCTGAATGCCAAGATCCCTCACAACAGACACTCTTTCCAGTCGTCGCCCAAGCAGGGAATAGTCATACACAAAAGGATGGGTCTTTCTGGTGAACGAAATGACGGAATATTTAAATTACTTAAATCTACGTGCTTTTGCTGACACGCGGACCCACACACATTGAAACGAAACGAAAGTTGTTAAGGATTGTCAAAAACATTGAATGCGAGTGGAAAGTTGATTTTTGAGAAACAGATTTTTTCATCTTCGGTAATAAACATGCTTTCTATGATCGTGAGTGATTAGCACACGATGAATTAATATATTGCTTCACTTTTAAAGAAATACACACCTAAATAATCTGATTCATAGCAACCTATACAATTGAGTCAATAAAATTAGAGTGGAGTACCCATTGTCAGAGGCTGTAAATCATACTTAACTATTCTGAGAATTATGCTCATCTTAACAAAGTAACATCTATCAACAATCATAAACCCGTTGTAAGAATGCTAACTTCATAAATAACTATGATAAAATTACTATAATACATGTTAACAGCTTGCCATGGATAAGTAATTGTTACAAAGTTGCTCCTTATATTATTAAACAGATTTCAATCTATGTTCCCAAGTTAAAGTTTGGTTCTCTTATCTTTCCGCCGAATACACACCCTCCACGCTAATTTTTGTTCTAGCTCCAGTATTAATTCCTATAAATTTGGTTTTACTGTTTGCTCACCAGAGAAGCCCACTTAGCTCCAACATTTTTGAAGATATTGATGAACTGGCGTGTAAATGAGTGAGGTGTTGTGAAGATATAGCCGTATCAAAATGACCTTTAATATTAGCTTCATCGAAGGTGTGTGAAGTTTATGTTGAATGAGGCGATCACTGCAGACGTTCTTACTATGATTATATGGCCTTGTGGGTTTGAATTGTTTAATTTATTCATACATTAAGTCTTGTTTTCTCGTCGTCTTTTTCTTCGTGGAAAAACTGTTTTTCAAGTCCAATTGATTTAACTGCTGCTCAAACCGAACAATCGTCGGAAGTATTGGCATTTAAAATAAATCTACCGATTCTGTGTGAAAAAGGGGAGCGAGTCATTTCCCGGAATTCGCTTGCCTAAGCTGCGGTTGGAATTTACCTTTATAGAAGAAGGAAAATCACGAGGTCCTTTCGTCGAAAACGATCAACAGCTCGAGTTAATCGTCCAAGTTTAAATTATCCGAATCGATCCTAAGCCCCTCCCATCGTCTTTCCCATTTTACAACCCGAAACCTCCGTCTTTCCTTTTGGGTTCTTTATCCCAATTCTGAAAAAGTTATATCACCCACTTTTGCTCAAAGTTTCAAGTTCCTCGGTGAGAGTTGAGTCGTGATTCTCCCTTTTTTTGGGGGGGAGGATAATGATTGAAGGGTGGGCTTTTCGGGCATAAAAATTATGAATGCGGCCTGAATGACGGCGGCTGGTTCATGATTTGACCGGTCGAAAATTATCCTTTACCACGCGCTCAGTAGATTTACGGCGATGCAAATAATATGCGCACAAGTGTAGTCGATATAATCACTTGGGTTCAGATTCAGTCATATTTGCATATTTACTCCCAATATGCATATTTTACTAAAAGCAATTTGTGACCAAATCGACGACCGTAGGTGCCTCCACACGTTATAATTTTTCATGTTTCGTTTCTTTCTCCAATAACATGATATTCTGGTGGTTGAGCCGCATTTCATGTTTCAACATTTCGGTAACTTCATTTCAAACCCTATTATATTTCCTGAACCTTGAATACAATTTTCCTCAAAGTTGGTATTTTACTTTTAAATATTATAAGTGACGTAGAAAAGCTACATAATAGCGGGATTAGCGGCGGGCTCCACATAGTAATGTTGATTGTATTATAGGAGACTGTAAAAGCAGCGTAAAACAAATGACAACATAGTAGACAAGACAAGCGACCTGGATAGGAGCCTGCCTTGAGGCCTAAGCCTAGTTGCAATAGCCTTTCCGGTGAATTAGCCTACCGCATAATCTTGATAAGTACCATTTTTCGATGGTGGCTAGTTGATGGTTCGACCACAAATACCTCTGCCCATCTAGTATTGCTCATTTGAGAATTCCACTCTTCACCACACTGATTTTGATGAGTCTCCGTTTACACATAAATAGAACGTTCTCCTACCTCCTAGTCACCTTCTGATTGCTTGACACGATTCCGGTCATTCTGTACGCTACCAACCTAATTTTTATTCAAATCATGCCTAAAGACAATTTTTGTAAAAATGCTGAAAAAAATAAGTGGAGAGTTTCGAGTTACTTTAGATACTACATAGGCTAGTAATTTGAATTTATTTCGGGCCTTACAACAGACGTTTTAGGTTCCTTTTCAGTTCATATTCACCGGGGTGTTCAGCCATATTCAAGTTGGGAGTAGAAGAACTATGGCGGAACAAAACTATTAGGATGTACAGTTTGTAGGGTGTAGCGTGGACCCCTACGAAAGTCATCGCTCAAAAATCAATACTTCACTATGCACATGCGCAAACTTATTACCAACCAAGCATCATTTTCTCATTTCGAGTGGTCCAATCTCGCTCAAATTTGCAGGTTAGTGGGGGAAGACATTTTAATCATCTCATATATGGTTCAAATAGATGGTAACGCGACAGACCCTCAAAACATGTAGAATCTCCCATTTAAAGGAGTTGATGTCAGCGTGAATATGGCATTTTTGTTCGTTTATCGTTGTGACCAGCTCATACACTACAATAGTACGTCATTCAGTATTTGCAGTCATCTGAAATTTCTAAAATATTTTAATGATCCATTGATTCATGTTGCCTATACGTGAAGAATATATGCAGGACCCAACTTTGCAGATTTTTTAAATTTATTTATTTTTTATTTTCCACAAGTGAAAACAACCCTTCTACCCCTTATATACAGACTAGGGAGTAAAAACTAACAAACCAAAAAGCTTAATTGTAAATCCGAATTTATTAAAAATTGTCTTTGTGAATGGTTAATCTAAAATCGTTTGTTCCCTTTAGGTGTGAAAGCTACGCGATGAATTTTTCATAGTTCATCGACTAAACGCTGATTGTCCAACGCGGCTTTTATGGGTCTGAAGTGGACGAAGTTTTCCGTTTTGTGCCAATGAAATATGGTGGACTCGGAGATAGTCGAGTTAGCGGGGGCAAAAAGCAAGCGCCAGGTGTCATCCGAAAGAACAACTAATTAATAAAATGGGCCCGCGGGAAACGGAGTGGGTATATTTTTAACGAATGCTATGAATACCGAAGTTTGAGCATGAGAGTGGAGAGCGGAGGATCCACACATTGGCCGAACCACTCGGTGTCCTATGTAAATCATCATGTAAATATTAACTAAGTTTAAATGGATTTGCAACTGTGCGTGAGAGGCTGTGGTAGCGCAAGTTCACATTAGCTCTGACACAACTTTGGGTTTTCGGATGAGTCTAATGCTCTTGAGCTCCGGCTCGACGTTAGTGATCCTAATTGGGAAACACAGGTCTTTGAATTAGCATTGGAGAATATGATACGACCTCTCTAGATGTGGTCATATTCATTTCTGATCTCAATTACGAAAGTAAGGACCTAATCGGAATTAATTGTTGAACCGATAGTCATGAAAAAACATAAATAAACAAAATAAAACATAAGAAAATATTTTTTTTCTGTCCAGAGTGTCATAAAACATTATGGCCGAATTTCAGTGGTCGATTTTGTGCCGCGAAAACATTTTGTTTGAGGCTTCGTTTTTGGGTTTTTTATTTCATTCTAGTGTTTTGACAGCATAAAAATTAAACCTTTGTGAAATAATTTAAAATAAAATTACTGTTGTAGGCAAAATTTTGATCACTTTGGTTACATTGTTCCATTTTAGAAAAGAAAAGTATTAGTTTTTTGAAAATATAGCATAGCTTATGTTACTCATTGAAGGCACAGCTATCTAATAGTGAAAAAAATGTTGAAATGGTCTCGTAGGTTTTGAGGTAAGTAATATTAAACAGAGAATCAACACCCAAATATCTTCTCTTATAATATTGTTAGTTATAGACAGCGTGATGACCATTTTTTGGACCCTTGAGCTCATTAAACTCTACTTGCATGCCGTTTCCACCATGGAATGAAGTTCAAACATTGTACAAAGTGTTTCAACCTATGCACTTCTTGGTTGGCATTTTTGCGTCTGCTACGAATGCTGTTGTGTTCTTAAAAGTTGTTGGAGAAAGAAAGTGAGTCTACGCACTAAATCATTCGCGACACCATTGTGGAAACCCGTGGAAGTTACTTACTGATAACAGTAAGTTATTATTCTGTTACTGATGAGTGCTCAACCGTCAAACTCTTCTAATTTTCGTGGAAATGTGCTACGTTTCTTCTATAAACTCAGTGTTTTCACCTCTCAAGTGTACTATCCAGCTGCCGATAATTTTCAAAAGCATACGGTTCACCAAACAAATGTGGTTAACCCACTAAAACGGCGTCGCTGTTCAATGATTTTCACGGGATGTAGATTTATTAGCATAAATCCTTAACCTTTGTTACACTCTGTTTGAGGTTCCGTGCCCCTCACGTCGTTCTAATTAGGAGCCAGCGGCTGAAGCGACTCGTCGGAAACGAGGGAAGTTTAGTCAGTTGTGTAAATATGTTGACACGAGCGCAATCAAGGTGTCTCGATGAGCATTCCTCTTTAAAAAGGGTTGAACACAAACACAAGAAGAACAGTAAAATACATGCGCTGCAAAAGAGTTTCGGATGGAAAACGTACATTTGAGTTGTAGTTCCATGTGATACTCAAACTACGGGCAAATTCTTGTAAATGGAACGCTGTGCTATTTGAAATCCTCTGACATTCAATTTATTCCCCTTGACTACATACATTTATTGAGTACTGCATTGACCAATAGCAAAACTTCGGAATTCATTATAATTTCTATGTTTTTTAGGGTTGAGAAACCCTGATATGTCTTTGTCATGACCTGCAACTGTATCGAGGTTCCCAATTTCGAATTGGTTTTTCGAATATTCTACCTGAGATCCTGAGATTTAAAATTACATGAAAGTTCTCTCGTCTTTAGTTACATCTGAAGAGCAGCCGTCAATGGTTTTTCAACCCCTGCTTCAAGTTTTTAATGTCCTAATGCTGCACTTTATTCAGGTAACTTTAGTCTAGGGTCACAGTCATGGCCCAAAAAGAATGTGTTCCTGAGGGAACGGAACGAGAATGTTCGAAAAAGTTCTTGTTTTGGTCTTAGCAATGACTCACAAACAAGCGGGTACACCTTTGAGTCGCCCTAAGCGGTAGGTGGTGTGTTTTCTGATTGAGCGACAACATCTGAAAACAGGTTAGAATGTTTATGCAATGTCATTTTAATGGCCCTAGTTGGCCACCTATTATGTTTGATCCCAAAATTTACTTTCTACCCACTTATTCTCTTGGAAGGCCGTATCACGTTGCATTTTTAAAACCAAGAAAAAGACCAGTAGTATCGGAAGAATCTCTGATGAAAGTCCGAATGGTCATTGTCATGAAGGTGAGAACATAACAAAATTGTCACTGTCTTGACAAAAACCACCACGCCGTTCGTTATGAATTTCAAATTTGAATTTTGCGGAGAACAATGGGATGTCTTGAATGACTAGGCATCAGCAAGACATTCAGGGAGGCCACTTAAGTAATAAATATCAAAAGTCCTAGCAAAAGGAACACCTAAACTTTTAAACACCCGAAGCTTGCACGTAGTTTGACAATTGCTCTTTTGTTCATTTGAAGGAACACCATACATTTATACTCGGGAAAACTGCAGAAAAGTTTTGTAGAGATCGTGTGCTACTAGAGATTCAAGTGAGGTTTGAGGAGGACGTTTGATTTGTTTTCATGTAAAAGGAACGAGAATCAATAGTCTCCTCATCCAAGGGCAAAGTCGATATATCTGCAACTCCCAGTGGATGCCCCTGCAACTGAAAAGCTTCAGGTTTGGGCTCAGGGGAAGCAGTTTCAAGAAACGGCGAGGGGAAAATTTCAATATCCTCCACAATTATCAACAGTATTCATAAAACTTATCAACTATTTTACTGAACAAGGAAAAAGTGTCCAGGGAGGGAGCCGTCCCCGTCTCACCATGGGGGGGGTTTTGATAGTGCAGAATTCGAATTCGATGAGCGTTTTTTTCAATTGGTCGAACTGGTTTTACTTTTGGTGTCTTTTTCGTTTTTTTGGCCGATAATTTTTTCTACTCACCACGGAATCCACTGCAATTATCCAGAAGGGAACGAGATTTAAGAGAAATTTTACGATGAAATCGAATATGCCCCTCCTTTTTCAAGCCGATTCAAACCTACCAATACCGACGAAAAAATGATGACTAATTCCTCTTCTCCTCATGTATTTTTCTATTTAAAGGAAGGGGTAAGGAAAAAAATAAGTGAAACGATTCAAAGATTGCACGTTGCCGCGGCAAGTGAGAATAACCAGAATAATTCGGAATTATTCGAAACACTTATTTCTATTTGCGCTACAATCTTTGATTCATTACGAAAAAAATGATGTATAACAATATCATGGGGAAGCTTACAGTTTGATTAAAAATGGAGAGACATTCAGTTCCTTCAATGCGCTCAATCGACTTGGAATGCTGTTTGCTACACAGCCATTTTCTTTATAGCAATTGTTGTTTGGAGCCAACACAAGTGTTGTTTTCACTTTACCTTTTGATTGCTGTTCCGTCAATATGCCCCCTTTCACCAATAAAACCCATTTCTTTCGGTGCATCTTGGAAGGAAAGGGTGTATAGTTGGAGTTCAACGCTTGAATTGTGTTAATCTATGAATGTTAAGACTCCTGCTATTTACACTCTCCAACAGTCGAGGTGTATTGAAAAAATAAAACAAAATTGTTATTCAAAACTAATCACTGAACCGCTCAATCTATTTGAATAGATTGGTGCTTTAAATTATCGTGCCCATAGAAATAATTTATCAGAAATCCGGTCGTTTTCATTCGACTAGGAAAAGTTCAATCATGAACTCTCACGAACTTACCGAGTTTCGAGTTCTTTTCATGACATTTTTGATTTATTATTCAATAATAAACCATTGTAATCGCTCTTGAAAAAAAAAAAAAATTCTAACCCCCCCCCCCCCCCCCTGAAAATTTCATGGTTTACGTTTCAAAGGGTGTAGAATCCGAATCTGCAATAAAAATTTTCCGTCTGTCCGCCGTACATTTGTTTGTAGAATCCCTAAAAACCTCAAAAAAAGTCAAGGCGGCCTAAATTTGTACTGTTTTTGAAGAACACTCCACGAGGAATCGAATGATCCCCTCCCCTAGTGACGTAGTGATGTAGTAATGTGGATACTGAAGTGAACTCCTAGTAGGCTTTGTAGCCGATACACGGGTTGAAGCATTCTGATAACCATAAAAAACGCTGGATATTCTTCCACTGGGGTTTATTATTCAATTAGCTTGCGTTCATGATTTGAATTTATAATAAGCCTTTGAGTGTGCATGTTTCACAGGTGATAGAGCGATTATTGAATTTCAGGAGGCACACAAATATGATCAACTGATCAATCCAAATAGGTATTTTGGTTGAGAACAGATTTACGTGCTCTATGCATATCACCTGGAATTCAATAATCGCTATATCACCTGTGAAACACGCGCACTCCAAAGCTTAGTAGAAATTCAAATCATGAACGCAAGCCAACTGAATAATAAACCCCAGTGAAAGAATTTGCAGCGTTTTTTTCATGGTTCAACTAATTTTCATCTCAGAACCCCCTGTCGATGATAGAAAAAAACACACAAAAAACTGACAAAAATCACCACTTTTTGACCTTGTCAGTGTTATTTTGAGGGATTCGATGGGTTTGAACCGATCTAATAAAAAAAAAAAACCGGGGTCATGTTAGAATCCAGCGTAAAATTTCTCTTTGGGGCTATTTTGGTAAATTCGGTGGTGACTCGGAAAAATGACCCGCAATAATCGGCCAAAAAGTAGAAAAATCGAACAATAAAAAAATATGGTCATCGGTAACCGATCATCACTTTTTTTTTGCAGCATGTTGTTTTAAGACTTTTAAATAAAAAGTAGAATGTATTTCAGACGAAAGCAAAGAAATTGGATCATGATAGTTGGTTCGTTGAAAGCCCTCAGTCAAAGCGTGAGAAACCCACCAGGTGCGCAGACGAAATGAAATATTAACCCTCGCAAATGGATGGCTCGGTATCAATTTGAAAAATTATAGGGCAGTTTAAGGTCGCACTTCTGATTCGTTCACCTTCTTCCTCTGAAACAAAAAAAAAAAGTTCGAAGTCTACTCGGGGTCAAATCCGGCGTTTTTTCGCCCCAACTCGGCTCATCCTCATCAATCTTAGTTCAAGTTGAGACCTCGGCCTGGGAGATCTTTTTAGCCTTCCGAAGCGTCCAAAGGAGTAAAAAGCCGGCATATTCACTTCGAGAGTTCACGAGAGGTTGAAGCGGTGGGGTGAACAGAGCAGAGAGAGGAGGTACGATAGTGAACCCTCCTTCTTATTCCCTTTAGTTTTATCGCCTTTTCGCTGCGATATTTTCCCCTCCCGGTTCTCCCATCCCGCTACCAAGCTCCGAGGCCCTCCAACTATAATGTCAAACTTCTCTCCTCCAAGTTTCTTACGGTTAAGCACGTAGTTGGTCCCAATGGGTGGCCACAAAAACAAATGGCGAATCAATGATGCGCCCCATTAACCGGGAACGACCTCAAAGACTGCACTTTTTGTTGTCTTCTTTCGTGCCCAAGTTTTTTGTTGCGTTCCTCCCTCCACTTCAAAAAGCAGAGCTACTACAATCATTATGTGTTTCAGAATCATTCTTTCTAATGAAATAAGGTTTTCACGTCATAACTTACTTGTAGTTGGAGCTCGTCCAAATTCCGCCATTGACATAGTTATTAATGTAAGATGAACGAAGCATTTCGTAGTTTCAACTCCCCTTCACTACTCCTTCAGTAAAGTTTAAAACAAAGATAACATTTAAATTTACGAGTACCTGATAACCCGAATATTAAATATTGATGGTTTTGAGATTTTCTGGTGCTGATTCTTGTTTGCTCTTAATCAATTCATGTTCATATTTGTACAGAGTTCTAACCAAAAGGTGTTAGTTATTTTAAATAATGAACCTTTGTAATCGGCCAAGAAAAAAAACTTCAACTGCCCCTCAAAATTAATTGTTTTGGGCCTCAAGATGTGTAGAGTCCGAAAAGATAACGAAAAACTCGGATAATTCTAACACACAGGTTTATTTTCAGATAGCCCATTTGCGTAGATCACTGAACTGCAGATAATTATTTAGCATAGTGTATGGTCATTATCTACATACAAGAATAACGTAATGCGCGAAAATCTTCCAGGGATCGGGTGGGAGTGCTAAACGTGACAAAAAGTGATTAAACCCGTAGTCAATGGTGCATCGTCTGAACATGGCACCACGCAGCTTTACACTTTGTCTTCTTCGCTCTAGATGTCATAAAATGAGCACCATATATATATTTCGTAGTTAGATAGTTTGAGAACGAAATTAGTCATAAGGTTCTACAGCTGATCACTGATTTTCAAACCATGTAACTGACTTCTAGATGTCCAAGAACAGTTGCAAGTCTTTGTCTTAAATGTAACTCCGTAATACCGTTGCTGGTCTCTTAGTACGACACAGAACCTGATATCAAAACGTGAAGCTCACGAAGCTCAGCACGTGAGACCATGGACATTCTGTAACCTTGAACATCTTACGTTGAAGAACCTTCAATTTGTCGCTTCCAGATTTTCTTGAGTTGGCATGATCCCATTTCTGTCTACCAAATGGCCTAATTAGGTTATTTGGTATTGAAACCATCTATATTTTGTTTTCCTTGTGTCATACTTCTATATTAATACTTGTAAAAATCTGAATACTTATTTCTCTCCCTCATTTGAGCCTGTAATCATTATATCGTCGATGTAGTTATCCCCACGAGGGATTAATGCTGAAATGGTTTCGATGGTACGTTGGAACAGTGCTGGGGCAAATGAGACTCTGAAAGGAAGTTTCTTGTATCGATAAAAATCGTAGAAAATATTAAACAACTTTTGTGAACTTTCATCCACATCCAAATGTAGGTCGGCATCTCCCAAATTTATGACAGAAAACTGTTCACCGACATTGAGCTTCGCAGCAAGCTCCTCAAAGGTGATGATCGAAGTGGATACATGAGTTAATTGTCACTTAGAAATCTCCACACTCATCGGTCTACACTTATCATTCGACACACTGACCAGGGCTCATGGCCTTTTGATCGGAGTGGGTGCTGGGTTAACCTCCTCCAGTGCTCCCGCCTCTACAGGGTGTCCCAGCAGTTATGCACAATCCGACTCCTACGTGTTCTACAACTCATTTCCAACCAAAAATCCCTCCTAGCAATTTTTTGCCAGAGGCCTCGTTTCCGAGCTATTCGCGATTCAAAATTTTTTTCGTGTTTTCGATCTTATGTCATTAAAACTGTCATAACTCCCTCAATTTTGAAGATAGCCCAAATTCAATGACAACGTTGGAAAGCGCGTTAAATTTTCTATCTATTTGATGTCAGAAAACATTTTTTTATTGCATTGAAGATGTGCGATTGCTGCGCGAAATGGCAGTTTGTTTCAAAATCTTGAAATCGCCTGTTTTTCATTTCGCCTAGAAACCCCATCAACGCTTGACGCAGAACTGTGCAGGCCTGGTAAAACGTGCGCCAAAATGTCAGCTTTCCAACGGTGTAGTCGTTTTGGTTTTTAAAAATATTTTTAGTTGAGGAAATGGTGTTTAACTGCAGAAGAAACGTGTGTTTTCTGTTAAAGTTGAGGTTTTTCCAAAAGTCTCGAAGATGAATGCAACTCATCGCAGTCAGAAATGAATTGTAGAACACGTAGGAGTCGGATTGTGCATAAGTCCTGGGACACCCTGTAACACTAAAAAGGGCTAATGTTTGAAAATTGGGAAAGCTACAGAGGAGGCACTGTCTTGGTCAGGGGACGGGATATGCAATGACCCGCACGACCGCCAGGTCTTGAAGGAGGGGTTGCTTTGTGCGCCGTGTATTATCAACTCCAATCTAATTTGGCCGTAGCATTGGATGTTGCAATGTTGATAATTTGTTGTTTCTGACCAAATTCAGTCTTGGTAAAATGTTTGTTGACCCAAACATGTCATCCAGTTGTAGGAGAATGGTAAGACATTGGGGTTCAAATCGAGTTCATATAAAGAGCTAGAGTTTAAAGCTAAGAAGATATAAACCAAAAAAATAAATATTTAAAAATGAAAATGAATTTAATGAATGATGTTCGTTTGTGAACAGCGTCTACGGCGTGCCTAAGCTGTCCATCCAAAGTCAGGATAATCGAAAAGACGAGAGACGGCTATTGTTTGTGTTCATTTACGAATGATTGCGATGAGTAGCTTTCAGTTGAGTAGCCACACATCAAGTGAGTATGTTGGCCTGATTTTGATGTATGGTTGTGCCAATGGTAATGCTTCTGAAGCAGCAAGGGAGTCACACTCCTCCTGTGTACTACTCACACCCTTACGAACACGTTTGATAGTATGAGGAAAAATCATTGGTAGATGATATTGTTTATGTCAATGTTCCTTTTTTTATGTAGTAAATTATCTTTTTTTATATACTAACCCTTTTTTGTCACTAAGGTTCCGTTATTACTACCAGCTATGTTCAACGCCTATAGCGCACCATGATGAATGTGAAAATGCAATAGGGAAACCACGCTGAAGGAAATACAGCGAGGAAAGAGACGAAAGGGAAGTGTTGGTAATGATACGGAAGCCTGGTTTGATAACGGTCCATAGTGTTAGCAAAAAGATGAATGCAACTCATCGCAATCAATCGTAAATGAACACAAACAATAGCTGTCTCTCGGCTGTTCGATTATCTTCACTTGGGCCGGACAGCTTAGAAATGCCGTAGACGCTTTCACAAACGAACGGGTTTATGCATCCGACAAAACTAACTAAAATCGTCATTTGAGAGTTCTGGCGTTGTCACCATTCGAGTCAGCGAGAAAAGTTACGTTCTTCCCGCCTCCAACCTTTTTTCGTCCAGACTTTAGGAAAAACAACAATTTTAACAGAAAACACACGTTTCTTTGCAGTTAAACACCATTTCCTTAACTAAAAGTGTTTTTTTTTAACCAAAAAGACTACACCGTTGGAAAGCTGATATTTTGGCGCACGTTTTACCAGGCCTGCACAGTTCTACGTCAGGCATTCATAGGGTTTCATGGCGAGATAAAAAACAGGCGATTTCAAGATTTTGAAACAACTGCCATTTTGCGCAGCAATCGCACGTCTTCAGTGCAATAAAAAAAATGTTTTCTGACATCAAATAGACGGAAAATTTAACGCTCTTCCCAACAGTGTCATCAAATTTGAGTTATCTTCAAAATTGAGGGAGTTGTGGCAGTTTTAATGACATAAGATCGAAAACACGAAAAAAATTTTAAATCGCGAATAACTCGGAAACGAGGCCTGTGACTAAAAATTGCTCGGAGGCATTTTTGTTCGGAAATGGGTTGTAGAGCACGTTGGAGTCGGATTGTGCGTAATTCCTGGGACACCCTGTATAAGCCTCGTCAGCTGTTTCCACAGCTTCACTCATCGCAAATGGCACCCTCCTTGGTTTAAAAGATTTTGGTATCTCATTTTCTCCCATATGTGTTACTGCCTCATGATTTCTTACCGTGCCAGCTTCTTCCCTAAATATTTCTGAAAATTCTGTAAGTAATATAATTAGGTTGTCTGTTAAAAATCTGTATTGAAGACAGTGATGCGCTTGGCTTGGTGAGACAAATATAAGCTTTCCCCGTTTCGTCTTTTAATGTTCCGTAAGAGAACAATGTTTTGTCTTCTAATGATTTTGAATCCGATCCCGCCTTCGAATAATATCGCTAGTCAATGTGCTCTTCTTCATCCTGATTTTACCCGATTTGTTTAGTGTGAAGGCCAAGTTTTTACAAAATTTACATATTGAACTGGACGCAGGGCATGAGCTACGACCAGCGTGAACATCCTCTCCACACTTGGAACAATGTTTCCCTTGAATTAAAGTAATTTTGGCTGGGTTTGTTTAGAACCCCCCATGAAACGAACTTGACGTACAACTGTCTCATTTTATTTTGACATGTTACTTGTTGAACCCTATCTTAGATGTTAGCATTTTCCAAACTGTTAGCAACTTTCTCAATGTCTTTTAATTTAATCATTAGTGATGTATATTTACGAAGTAACTCCCACTGTCAGCTACGATTATTAGTACCAAATACGAATTGATCTCGGAGGCTTTAATGTTATGCATTTCCAAATTGCCGATCATGCACATTTGCTTTCGAAACGAGCCATAAAATTCACTACCGTTTCTAAATCAGCCTTTCAACTTCAGTAAATTTCAGCCGCTCACAGAAAGACATGTATTATCCCCTTAGTTTTTCTTCAACACCTTTCACAAGAAGATGATAACTTTCTCTATGATTTTTGTTGACTTTGTAAGCCCGAAGAGCGAAGCTGAACCTGTAGTGCCAATATTCCCACTCTCTCTCCTCCAGGTTAAAAGCCTCTACGTCAAAATCTTGGAAGTGGATTTCTGGTCTATCGCCAACTTCTTCATCATACTCAAAATGGTTCTTACCTTTGTTTTTCTCCCTCCTCGTCATTCTGTAATTTCTCAACTTCTTGTTTATTATGCTACATTATTTATTTTAACGGTTGAAAAAAAATTATTTTATAAATAAATTAAAATTCTAATTTTCACAACATTAGTATTTCGCCTTGTCGTAATGCTTTCTTTTGGTTATTCGTTTGTTACCTAATTGTCGTCCTTATGCCGGTTTTATGTGGTAGTCGTCAGTGATGCTACACGGCAACTTTAAAATCTAACACTTTTTTTTTATATTGGTGATATCTCCTTCGCTCTTACGACATTCATAATAAGATTTCTGAAGTATGTACTGACAGCTCTTCGCATTACGTACAATGTAACTGCCTTTTTCTAACTATCTAACCAAACATCTCGGTTAATTATTTCCAATCATGAACCTTTAGAATCGACCAATAATCATAGTGGAAAACAATTAAACCTGATGGACGTTCGATTGTTACCACTCCAAGAGGGTTTGGCACTTGGAGTATCGGAAGACAGTAAAATCATCAACACGACCCTGGATCGCAGAGGGACTTGGGCATGCAGGGGTATGCTGAACTTATGCTAATTCGGCACGACCTTAATTGGTTTTCTTCTCGTTGTAACCATCGATTTCGTTCACTTACAGCTCCAACAGGTTATTCACATCACCGGCACTCAGTATTCAACGGGTATGTGGGGCATTGTTGAAGCTCTGATGGCCAGGGCTCGACTTTACTGAGTAAGGATATTTACACAGAGAAAGGGTTAAGTGAGAAACTGAGAATTTGCATGTTAAGTGGAATTCATCCTCGCAATACCTCTCAGTTAACACTAATAGAGAACTCGCATTTGAATTTTCCTAACATCAGTCACATTGTGTTACGAATGCTCCATTTTCAAATTAGACAATAATTCCACATTTGATCTCATTCTCTTTGTACCTTCCTTGAGCTGTTGAGGAAGACAATAATTGTTCAATTATTTTAGTCAGTTTATGTTTAATTCAAAATTGATAATGAACAATAACAACAGAATCTAGCCTCCATACATAAAATGCTATGCTTCCAGGTATCACCCCGTCAAAACGATTGATTTAGATATTACACTTTTTATGGTTGTTGCTAGATTTTCACTCTGTTCAGCTTTTTCAAGGCACCGGTTGTGTGACACGCATGAATAGTTCCCCATTCCCGTTTCTTGAAATTGCTAAGCCTGAACATAATCTTGAAGCTTTCTACCTTCTAATCACATCAGGCTAATCACGCCAGCCATTGGAAGGAGTGGCTGGTTTATTTCGTCCCCGGATAACTATATTTTCGGAAAATTGACATTGACAGTCGACATTGGATTTCAATTTTCTGGCGAAATAGGTGAACATGCTTAATTCGGCTTGACATGAGATCAGTCGAGGTTTAAAAATTGTAAAAGACATTTTCCCCTTTTTTTCAAATTGTGTTCAAATGTTTGTGTAAAACGTAAGTGTTGTGCGTGTTCAATGTGTCTTCTTTAATCCGGGGAAAAAGACGAAGTTGCAAGTGTCTTTTTTGTGTAAAGGTATGAGCTTTTTTAAACTACAGTATTTGTACGGGTGCGTTGGTTGTCTAAGTGACTTTATTTTTTAGAAGTCCAAAGATCTGGCCAAGAGAATTTATGGAGATTAAATATGTTTGCGTTATTTTAGTTTAGATTGCTTGTGCTCACTCATTGTCTATAATGGTCTTCTGACCACAATGTTGGGCGCATAACAAATAATTACATCTCGTTTTCCATTTGAGCTCTTTCAATCACTGACTGGCAGTGAATTCTTCTTAATACATTTCCTTTCATTAAGGCCAACAGTTTATTTCTGTTGCTAACCTAGCTGGCCTTTATTTTTCTTAGATAGTGCAAGAATGGAAAAGCTATGTCACATAGAACAATCTTAATTGCTGTTTCCGCCTACATTATATCTGAAGTACCTACCTGAATAAAAAAAACAACAGGAAGTTGAAAATCAAATTGGGAATCATCAATCCAACAATTCATTGACAAAGGATTAAAGAACTGAGCACGAATCACTGGTCAGGACAAGATGTGGCACGAGAATGCGTAAATTTTTGAGAGTGGGGGAAAAGTGATGCGGTTGGCAAGAAACAAGTGTTAACTGCGAAAGCCATGTGGCGTTGCCCGACCAGCTGATTTTGTTATTACAGTAGTGTTTGCAAGATAGGTTGAATGATGGGTTTGACGTGAGTGGAAGTCGGATTGCTTGTAGATGGATGGATGCATATACCAGACAAATAGAGGAGGCATTTCGAACCTCACCATGATGGCAATAAAAACAATAATAAATCAATGAATTACAATATAAGTCCTAGATAAAAGAAAATTTAATAACTCAATACAACAACTAAGATAGATTTCTATGTGAAACTTGATATGAATACGTGCATAGTAGTTCTTGGAATGATGAAGAGGAGAAGAAAAGGGAAATTCAGAAAATGTATTGCGCTTTCTCCACGAATGGTGGATGACTTTATTGTGTCAGGAAATTCGTAACTTACACATGCTAAGAAACGATTGAAGTAGAGAGAATAGGAGATACTTTTCATCAAGTGACATTTGCTTATCAGCAGATTGATTACAAGAGTTTGCCAAAAGTAAAATCCATGAGGCCAGGTTCAGGTTTTCAGGTTCTGATCTTCGACCTAGCTAAAATACTAAAGTA
Source organism: Creontiades dilutus (assembly GCA_031894815.1). NCBI lineage: Eukaryota > Metazoa > Arthropoda > Insecta > Hemiptera > Miridae > Creontiades > Creontiades dilutus. The sequence continues at coordinate 2,479,092 of JAVIWC010001315.1, read as the reverse complement.
GTTAGAGAAGAAGTAATGATTCCAAAAATTAAAACGCAATAGTATGACATCTACTGCGCCTGCGCCAACGTGAAGTTCTTACAACAAGACTAATTGCCACAGTTAGTATTCGATTCTAACGAAATTTTCGAGGAATGAAGAATCCGTAAACGTAAAATTCGCCAAGCATAATTTCCTCAGGTTTTCAGAGCATTTGGGGAAAACATATTCATTTCAATATGAGTGTGATAAGTAGCTACCGAGCATGCGGAAACGGGAATTCCTCATAACGAACCTGATTCCTACAATTTCTGAGGATTATACATACCATATACATGGTCCGCTGTGAGTTTTATTCCTCACGAAACAATAAATCGCTCTTGCTATTCAATATCATACGTAAAATATACAATCATCATTTTTCTCAAACTCTGGTGATCAGAGCTCAAATTTTTGTAACGGTCTAATCATCTAATATAATTTCAAAACAATCCTATGATTAGGATCCGATATGGAATGAGCGTGAAAGACCCGCAATACATGTCGACCAACCTTTTGGAGGTTGATTGGTCAAGCGAACATGTCCCGCGGCATTTTAGTCCCTTGAATCGTTTTAATAAACTCCTATTCTATATCTTTAGAAATTATCCAGAACATTTCAAAAGTTATCATGTTATCTAGACGGGAAAGCTATGTGCCACATTCAACTTGTTCGACTTTTGTTGTTGTAATTTATGCTAGCTGATCAGGCTGCTCGAGCGGACAATTGAAGCCTTAATTCAACGCTCGGTAGTTGATCTCTTTGTTAGAGTTGAAAATTCGACTGGATTAGCGATTGTTCGGATCAGCAGGAAGCTCTCTCTCGTCGGGATAGTTCCTGTAATATCTGGGAAACCCAGTCTCTCCACTTTCCCTCAACAGCGGTCTCCGTCCTAATCCCCAAGTGCCTCGTAATTTCTAGCTTTTCAGATAAACGGTTCCAGCCGACCCGCTGAACCTATTCAACAAGGGAAATATATGACAAAGTGTTGTTATAAATGGCGTGAAGGAGGATGCCGGCTCGAGGGGCAGGCGTTCAGCGACGAAGAGTTGCTCCTTTGACGGGAGTGGCAATTAGGTGCTCTTGATTAAGACAAGTTGGCAGTGAAATTAGTTGAAAAGCAAGAATAATGATGACTTCCCCTTTAAATGAAACTGATTCCTCAAAATGAATCTTTATTTCTACTATAATGTGTATAAATTAATTGCACCGCTTAACGTCATGAGAGGACCTAACGCGAAATAAAATATGATAAACGTTTTACATTTTTCCAAAATAGGAACACGTTTTTCGATTTATTTTCAACAGAATAAATTTCAACTTGGTGGTAAGTAGTTTTTTATTAAATAACAAGCATATATCAAATAATCCAATTTGAAATTTATTACATTCTAAAGAAAATACAAAAAATAAAGAATAGCGATTTAATTAGAAACTAAGTAAAAGTCAACGGATTGTAAAGGCCAGAAGGAGAGGAATAGAAAGATAGAAGAGAAAAAAAGAGGAAACAAGATGGAAGAAATCTAATAGAAAATGGCAGGCTGTATTAAGTTTTCGATCTTGTAAGAAATTACATTCGAGTAAGCTTAACTCCTGTACCGTAACTGAGGCCTTGCTGGTCTGGGAAAAGACTTAACCGAACAGGTGCCTTTGAGCAACCTTGCGGAATACTCCACAGGATACATCCGCAATTCATCATCTGTATTTTAGAAACCACTGTTTATCACCAAGGCAATGAAAATGATTCATCTAGACGGCCAACATTGTCATGAAATATTGAAGCCCATTTTGCATTTTTTATAAAGGACATTCCCTCAACAAATATAATGACATATGATGTAGAAAAACTATGATGACGAAAACCTTGAATTTGAAATTCGCGTCCATGACTATGTGAATTAGGGGACACGAAAATGTTACTGTCCATTACATTGTCGATAAATTTCATTTCGTTGCAGTGAAATTTTTTTCTAGGGTTGGTAGGTAAAAGGAAAAATGGCATTGTATTTGGAAATATCGTTTTTATATCATTCAAGTATTGTGATGAATTTTTCTAAACAGGAATCAAAATATGAAAACCTACGTAATATTTAGCAGTACAATAATACTACTTGTTGTAGGTAGTCCCTCATCTACCAGCCTTCAAAGTTTCCCAAATCACATAACTCCTACTCGAAGTAAAAATGAAATCACGATAACCAATCACACTAAGAAAAAAGCTTCGTAAATAAAATGACAATTTTTCGTTGAATCAAACAGGAGAGATGTAATTGTCTCATTCCTGACTTTATGGAGGTTCTAAAGCCCCATGTAACTAAGTAAATTAACCAAAATATGAAACTATAAAGAAAAATAAATCGCGAAAACTCGTTTTCTTCTTAATCTCTCATCTTCTGAAATTCTTGATCTCCCCATTCTGCTTACCCTGTAAAATCATAAGTTGCGCAATTGAACAATTGGTACACTTTTAATAAAAGGATTGTTGTGGCACACTGACATTGTCATGGTCTTTTGGTAATTTGAAATGTCCACGACAATGTTATTTTCAACTTCAAGATCACATTGTGACAGAAGCGCTCATGTCTCAAGGTTCCTCCAATGCTCATTAACTACAGCTTCAACGAAGTTGTGAAAACATGTATCGGATGGAATCTTGGTCATTAAAATGATAGAACTAGATACAACCACGACAATGCCAACAATAAACCTACGAACCTGAAATATAATCTCCGAGAAGATCAGTTTGTCACTTAGGTAGTGGCCGTTGGGACGTGATGCTCTTGCGGGCTGGATTGGCTGGGATGCTACCCTTTGTGACGAACATCAACTTCCAAAAAATTCCAAATCCCCCTTGCCATGCTGCGGATCTCTTTCAGCCACGACAATGTTAAGAAAAGTTGTAGACAGCTTTTCGTTGATCATAGTTGCTGACATGATTTTACAGGAGCATTGCAAAACCTATTTTCAAGGTGTAAAATCCTCAACTTGAATGAGGAAAAAAATTGCGTTCATAGAAAATTTATAGGTGCATGAAAATCAACTGCTGAGTCGAGTATTAACTTTTAGACCAACCACAACAATGTGAATAGGTAGGTAAATTACCTACTTACTTTTCTTTAAAAACCAAATGGCCATATTGTTGCGTAAGGGTATTGAAGAGCTCGTCTGAACCGGCAGTTAGGAAAAACAAATCAAGAACGTAGGCCTAATAAGTGAAATATTACAGGTGGTAGACGCGAATTCGCCCTGAGTTTAGGAATCACCCTCGTAGGAGTTTATTAACGTGCCTCTACATAAAATGTATCACGTTATCATCGAAAATTCATTCCTTGCCAATTAAAGTTGTACAGGTATGAAATTATAACTCGAAATAAAGTTATACATTTAAATTGAATCACCTTTAATCGTTGTAATTATTCATAAATGAGTTGTGGATCTCTTTATTCACCCCCCTTCCCTCACCACTTTTTCTAACCACCATCATTCCGGATCAAAAAGAGAAAGAGAATACCTCTCCACCCATAAACCCGCAATTTCTGACACAGCAACAACTTCCATCAGGACCTCCCTCATCATTGAGCTTACCAATACTAATTATGAAACTTCTTTCTGTATAGTGTTGTATTCTTTAGCTAAGACGTATTTCACTTTGATCCAGAAGAGTGTTGATTGATCGTGGTATTATCTGACGAGAGGAGATGGATCCAGAATTCCTCACCTTGAACTCTCAACTTGAGGAGATGGTCTGTCAGGGGATTAAGTTCTCCAAGGAGGTTTTCAGTTTCACTCGTGACCTATTTTCTGATCATCATTCAACGTCGAATGGACGAAAAATAAACGAGAAGTGATACTCGGTATCGTATTTCAGTTTCCACGATTTAAGACGTTGTTTCTTCATAGCAACAGATTTCAACTGAAAGGGAGACTGTATTTCTAGTATTCTTGTCGTTCTTCTCGACCGCAGAAATGGGAAAATTGATTCGGTTCTTATGTTAAACAAAAGTTTAAGAAGACAAAATAAAACTCTGCGAAAATTGTACAGCACAGGTTTAGTTTTGTGAAGAGTTCCGAGTGGGTTCATTCGATTCATTGACGGGATGTCCATCCATAACGAACATAAACGTTCAAATCAGGTAGAGAGCGAGATAGTTCTAGTTCTTAGCGAGAGCAGACGGATGGATTTTTCATTTATTTTGAATTTATTTGCATCGAAAAACATACGAATGGAGAGAGTTAACATTTCTTGTTTCTTGGTCGATTGCAAGAGTTTGTTATGGAATGTAATAACCAAAGTGATGGCGGGGGGTATATAAAGGGACTTTGGAACAATGGTTGGTGAAAGACTAAAACATTTTGTGATTTCGAGGAAACTATTGTGGGTGGGTCCGACCATCATTTATGATCTCTGAAGGAGTAATTTCAATTCATAACTACCGATGGCCGTAAAGCTTAGTGTTTCTGGAGGAACTCGTTAACAGTTACAAAACGTCCACTTGCTAACTGTGGTTCAAAGCATACTGATCAGCTTTGGTTACGCATCTACCTGTCTACTTGATGTTAGTATGTAGCTATTCTTTTTTAAGCTCACAAATACAAGTTTAGCTTTCGTGCGATTTCGGTGACATTTTTAGAGTTTAGTTTCTTTTATCACGCAGTTCCTCTGTGAATCAATTTTATTCGCGGCATATCAACAGGTACCGTGTCATTGCACAAAGGTGAATGTTCCGATATATCGATTTGTCGCTAACTAAGTCTAATCCGTTTTTAATTGGATGTATCAAATTAATTTTGCTGTGATTAGATGTATTAACGAGCCTGAACTAGTTGAAATTTCGAGACTAACTAGCCGATTCATACAGAATGTCCAGGTTGTACCATATAACTTTTATTTCTTTGAGTACTTTAGGTGTTGATCGCCGTTGGATTTATGTTGCTAAAATAATAATTCATGGTTGATAATTATAGCTCTATTTGGCACGTTAGCGTGAATATAAATATACAGCTGTTCAGTTTTGATCACAACCATTTGGAATTCTGCATCGTACATGAATTTATTATATACATCAATGTTACACAAAAATGAAGAATTTGTTGTGTAAATCTAACTTTGCAGTTTTTTAAAGCAGTTAAAGGTTTGAACCGAGAAATTACTAAAAATTTTAGCCTAAATTGAATCTCTGAGCCAAACAGAATCACGAGAAGTTTAGTCCCATTGAGCAAAGTTTACGGTATGTTGTTAATACACCACAGAATAAACCACTTTACTGCTGAAGGGCTGTTGTTATTCTTTTCTCTGGCGAGGAGTTTCGAGTGTTTGATTAGGTGAAGGTTGGTCTCGCACCTGGAAATATTATCACCCCAAGATATGCTACGTTGCGATCCTAGCTTTTTAACTTGAAATCGCCATTTTCAATAAAGCAGTATTCCGCTTCCAATTTCAATCCCAAACCCACACCACTTATTAATCAGTTTCAGACTTTATAGCTGCACTTCGAAATGATTCACCATCTCATGATTCGAGGGATGTCGTATTCATCCTCAGCTACTTCTTTCGGTCGCTGTTCTTCCTCAAAGGGTAAACCCACCTCGAAGCCCCGTTTAAAAGTGGTTAGGTTGTTTAAAAAACGTCATCCTATTGAAAACTGTGCAACGGGTGGCTGGAGTTAAGAGTTTTGCCCAGCTCCAACATTGACATGCAACCAATGAAGCGCTGTACGACACAGCAATTTTGCCCAAATAAAACAAGTTAAAAAAATCATAAACATCGAAGCCTAACTCGAAACCACCACCAGCTGCTAGGAATTCAATTACGTCCATTAACAGTGCTAGAATCCTAATTAAATGACAGAGCCAAAATCAATCAAATTGAATTACCAACTCTTATTCGTCAAATATTGTACCAAGCTCCTCGGTAACATTAATAGTTCTCTCTAGGAGCTTAATTACTCTATTCACCCGTCCGCCATCCAGAGTTATTGTCGGATATTGACATGAACGCCCTTCATCTCGGTCATGGGTGTATCATTAGTTGTACTAATGAAAGGGTCCTCCACCCCTTCAGTCAAGTAATATTATTCACTGGTTCTTAATTGCCTTCTGCCATACGGATTGGGATAAATAGTTAATTTTGAATCTCAATGACTGTCAATACCCTTGCACTAACCGAGCAATCTCGCACTAAATTCTATCCTTCTGATAAATGTGGCCTCTCCTAGGGTTATAAATCCGGCGGGTTTTGATTACTCCTATTCCTTCGTGGCAACCCCACGGGATCATATGGTCTCAGACCATAAAAACCATTTTATCAATACAACCCTAACAACAAACATCATTAGAAAAGAAAAATAAGCTGCCAACGTAAATTTTAGCTGCAGACATTTCTGTGGTTTGCCACGTAAGTCACGATTTTAGAAGCTGTACTGAATGGGTAACTGATCATAAAAACAACAGCAAAAGGGGGAACGAGACCAATTATCACGAGTTTTCCTGTTGTACATGGCTATAAGACTTGAAAACTGTCTTAACTGTGTGATGGATATGGCTAGTTGGCCCCTTCCCGATTTTAGAATCTGTCGCCTTGGGAGATGAATCGGACGCCTGCAAGCGTCTGGATCATCCTCTGAGCGTGGCAGAGCATTATTGCAATATCATAATATTGCATCCACCTGCTCGGAAGGGGCAACTATACCATTCCATCACCCTCTCATGATAGCCTGAGCGTGGTTACGTCCATTGGCCCTTTTAATGTTGATTGTCTTGTTTATCCTGCTGCCCCTATTCACTCGCAATCCCCCCCTGTGGCTGTATGCCCTTTGATATGATCAATTGTAAGGTTGTCATTCCCCTGCCCAACTGCATTTACGGGTAGTGTAACTGTAACTAAACTCCGTAAATTGACACTCTTACGGACGGAAAGTAACTACGAATACAGATAAAATCGGAAGTGGGCTCCATTTATTGAACAGATGTAGTTGGATAGTATTCACAGATAACTTTTTGCCATAAAATATGTTAGTTTTTTCATATAATATGCACAAATTTTGACATGAACATTACGACAAGATCTACGAAAATTTGACTGGAACCGGAATATTGAGCTGGTTTTTTATCCTTTTGTGATCTTCAAACTATTCCATGTTGCAACCCTTGTCTACAGACATTTGACATTGTAACCCATCATGAATCCTCTTCGAAGCTTTTGTTCTTTGCTCAATAAGGCCCATCACAGTTCCTAAATAGGACAGGAGAGGGACCGTGTTGTTGGAGACAGGTATATATTTCTTGCCGTCACCGCGTTTCCCCCCTCCATACATCTTCACTCCTACCACTTCATCTCTAGTTCCAATCCTCCACCTCCGCCCGTCGTCGCAATTCCTTCCCCGCCACCACGCTCCCCTGACGGCACCCAATATCGCCTTTGTATGGTGTTGGGTAAGTAACCCGAGACAAGAGGGGAGTTGATAGGCTCCGTGCGAAATGAGACGAGTAGCGCCGAGGAGGCGGAAGTTGAAGGAGGCAGAGGGAGCGACTCGAGATGATTAGCCCAATAAATCACTGTTGCTATCTGGGGCTCCACCTCTACTGGGTCTTGGCTCCGTGGCCCTTGACCAAACATCCCTTAGGGCTCAAGGAAATACGGTTTATCATCAAATTACGAAGCCTAAACGTTTGGAGACCAAAACCATTGTATTAACAACGTCAGCAGTTGGGCAGCATCTAGTTACTTGGGTATCCAGACACATTTTCGGATTATTCTGGATGATTTGAGAAATTTTCGATGAAAAAAAAGTGCCAAGTCATCCAATTTATCAAATTAATTGTTTTCACACCATAATTGATCGAAATGATCTGGGAAGGTGTTGTAACACTTAGTTTTCTATCTTAATCTTCCGTCACTGGCACTTTTACGGATAATGTAACTGTAAACGAACTCCGTGGATTCAGATACTTGCCGACGGGAAGAACCTGCCGATGCAATCACAAAAATGATCCTATTTTCACTTAAATCAGGAAAATTGACCACTACTGCACGTCTAATTGCAGTTTCGGATTGCCGATGAGAAAAATCCGAAATTTAATACTACATATTTTAAAAACCTGAAAAGTCACTGTGAAAATTCAAGTTCCACAGGCGAAAGCTGCGGCAGTACAAAAAGGTATGCAGGAACTTTCGAAAGCCTAAGGAGTACACAACCGAAATGTAGTATTTCATTTCGAGTTCAGTGTTAAGTTTTTCATTTATTTAATACGGGCAACGGCAGAAATTTCGGATTTTAAAATTCACTCCGTAGCCCTGCTGAACGATAAAATTTATTACGTCTCTATTTCACACTATAGACGCCGAAAGTGGGAATAAGTGTGCGAGAGAGGTCAATTTTACTGGAATTCAGAAAACAACCGTTTACGCCCTAGAAGGTGTAACGAGATTGTTAATGAAAATTAATCGTCTCGTGCGGAGAATTAATTCAGAATGAACGTGCTCAATTTATCATTTTTATTTGGTTATGACAATGTTTGGGAATACACTCGTCTTCGGGATATTTTCAAATCCAAACCGTAATCCAATAACTAATTCAATAATGAATTAAATTGAGAGTTCAGACGGGGAAAAGAAAGGGAATGTGATAAAAAATTAGGACGATGCCTATTAACCTACTATTCGTACCTCCTTTCTACCAGTCATTAGCGTACCGACGGTATGGGATACCGCTATTCAAGGAAACGCCTCACAATCGATCGCTATCGATCCATCTTGATAATATAAGTAGTTTTAACTACCAGTTTTTCATGATGTTTTAATTAACTCCGTTTTTAAGAAACTTTTTCACCAAAATACCTCCTTCCACATACATTTGGTTTTGGTGTAACTTCGTCCCATGTGCTCCCACGAGCTGGTGTTTTGGGATCTGGGAGACGTCTCAAAATATTTCTGCATGAAAACGTCTACGTATCTACGCACCACTTCTTCACAATTATCCTATTTATAAAATACAAAGTTTTTTTATTGGCTGTCTGGAATGCAGACAAGAAAGGCACAACAGTCGACAAAACATGGCAAATTCTAGCATATGCCGATGACATTAGATCGATGGGACGAAGTCTGGAAAGCCAATGGGGCTGCGAATAAATGAAAGCAAAACCAACTGTCTCCCCACCATTCCGTGTCCAGCGAGTACCCAGGAAGGTGACGTTTGATACTTATAAGTTTGATAAAGTCAAGTATTGGTTGGTGAAAAACAGGAATAAAGTACAGGATGAGATACGTTCTCAAATAATGAGTGGCAACCGAACATTTTATCCCAATATAAACCTCTTCAGAAGCCTTGTGATTTCCAGGACAACAAAGATGAGGCTTTACAGATCCTTGGTGCGGCCTGTGGTCTGTGGCGGGTCTGAGGCTTGAATCATGAAGGCTGAGGATGAGAAAAGACTGCGGGTATTTGAGATATTTATTGTTTGAAGAATCTATGGTGCAGTCAGAGAAGGTCAAGGTTGGAGAACTAAACAAAATACAGAAATTGATGTATTCTTGAAGCATGAAGACATAGTTCGGTTCATCAAGGCTGAGCGCATATATTGGCTGGGGTACGTTGACCGTGTGCCATGGGAGGACTGCCCCGAAAAAGATGCTGCGAGCTCGGAAACTAGGAGACAAAGAGGTCGTCCTCGGAATCTCCGGCTTGATGTCTCAGACGGATGACCGCACCAAGTGGCGGAGAGATGTTCGGGAAGCCAAGGGCCACATCGGCCTGTAGTGCTTTGCAGTTTGTAAGTTAGTACCTATCTACGTATTTATGTATAATCCCAATATATGGCTGAACTGCAGAACCCATTTTGACAGAAGCCGTCTTGAAATAATGACCTCAAAGATGAATTTAGATAATAACGATGAACGTTAGACTGGTTAAATAGGATGTGGCCTTTCAAGACGATAATAGATTGGAAATGGTCGGACAAAAAACACAGTTATCTTAGAGCTTGGAGAAGTTGTAAGGTGTATGATTATTACTAAAAAAATACATATATTTGATGAGTGGAAATAGAAGTCATAAAACTCATACAACCCTAAAGCCCTTCCCCAGTACATGGCATTAAATTCGGATGGAATCAACGGGACCAAAGCTTGTTACAAGGAACTATGGACACGTGGGCAAACAGACACACAAACGCACACATGTACACACGCAGGAACAGAAAAGAGGGTTGTTGAGCTGTCTAAAAACGCGAGAAGGGAGTGAAAATTTTGATTTTGCCGTCGCTGTGGACCATCATTGATGAAACACATTTTAGACAATCCACGTCCGGAGTTCTCTATATCGACTTATTTCCATTGCATCGAACTCCTTAGGTTGAAAAGACGGAGGAAGGAGAATCGAACCTGCGATCTCGGAATTGAGCGAAAAATTCTTTATCACTGCTCGAAGTAGGCTAAGGATAAGACACTCGACCGCTACTCCGAGATTTCAGGCTAAAAAAAATATCGTAGAAATAAGGATCTGGTTCTCCTAATACAGCGTGATGTTTGCGGACCACCACAAACCTCGCTCATTCTCCTTAACGCCTTCAGACTCCGAGAGGCCCTGAAAGGGTTCCGTTATAAAAATGAAACATTATCAGGCGAAACTCGTTTCAAGCCGCAAAAGCACCCTCCGGAGCCGTAGTCAAGGTAGAAGGTTTTCTCAGGAGGAATTAGCGGCTTCGGGATTCTTAATTATTTCTGATGCGCATCGCTGGAGTTCCCTAACGATTCGGAAAGTTTGAGTGAAGTTTACGCCGCTTCACCCGCACTTAGTTTTCCGGCCGTAATTTCGTTCAAGTGCGGCTTTCGGCATCTTCCCCACGTATATAGTTGGGGCTGAAATGTACTACCACAGGTCTCATGTGCTTTACCATCATGTGAAACATTGAGAGGATTTTTGAAGGTAGAGTTTTTATTCTGCCAACTTTCGGACAAATTCAAGCTCATCTGATATGTGTACTCAAAAATTAAATAGAAATTGAAAAGCGTTAAACATGAAAACTAAATCCGATAATTACAATGATCAATTTAATTATTACAAACCGTCTTTGATGTACCGAGATTAGCAATAATCTTAAAATACTTCCACCAAGTAAAAGCTGGTTAAAATACACAATATTATCAATTCCCATACAGTATTCATTATTCTTACATCCACTCAATATAATTACACAGTAATCCAGTCAAATCGGTAATCGTGGGCACATAGGCATTGGAAACTAATAATGAAGTAAATGAATTATAATTGTCTGGCATTGTGCTTAGATTAGGTTACTGCAAGGTTTTTCCCACCCATACGTTCAACTTTTATGGGAATAACATTCACAGGTATTTGCTCACTCGCTGACGAGATTACTATTAAACAGTATATATCATGCTTGGTTGTCCATAACCTTGACAGTTCATTTATCCCACCCCATGCTCTGATTCACTCTTCAAATTTGTACAAATTTAAACAGTTTAACAAGTGATATGAAATATCTCCTCATTGAAACATTCAAATTATCCAACCTATCAACAATATTCCTTGTAATCTACTAGAAGGAAATGACGATAATATTGTGCGAAATCCTTGGTACCGCAACTTGAATAAGGTTACTCTAAAACATAATAAAGAGGAAGATATATCCCCTTCCGTCACTAGTCTAATTTGATTACTATTATAAGCTGACGAGTATCAAAGGATCTACTTAAAAGGATGGTCCCATATCATAACATCACTTAATTATTGAGCCTGAAAGATGATGATGCAACAAGAGTAGTAATAGACGTGTTCCTCGCCATTTCCGCATATTTAGCTGTAATACTTTAGTAAGAGTGCTCAAAGCTACTATTAACGTTTAGTACATAGCGCCAAATGTGGAATATGTTCTCTCTTATTGAATAGTCAAGTTTATACTTACAGTTCTGAGTGGTTTGTAAGCATATTATTTTTACTTAGATCCATTAGCCCTCATATATAAAAGTGAGCTACCCTTACTCAGCTCATGGATGCTATTATCCAATGCCATCACATAATTTTGAGTGCCCTGCACAGAAATCACCTGCATAAAAAAACACATAACATACCTGGTGTTATGTGCCAATTACTTCAAGCACTGTATTGAATTAACCACCCAAAAAATGTTGGGAGAATATTATTGAGGACAATAATTATAATATAACAGGTCGATTATTGATTTGTTACTGCTATTATCATTAATGAGCGTATTGACATTGCACAGTGTCAATTCAAGTTACCAGTAAATAAAGAAGTTTGAAATGGGGAAGAAAGATTTTATTAAGATATCATAAGCTACCGCATAAGAAGTACATATTCGCTTGATCTACTTGATAATGAAAATTTGAAACAAATAATATGTACCTGCGCAGCAAATGTTGGAACCAACCAGGATGACTCTACTAGTGGATATAGGAATCAAACTTGTGAGTTGACTTAACAGACCATGATAATATTACGACTCTCAAATTCTCTTACCCTCTCACCCTAATTAGAGACCCGCAACATAGCTAATACAATATTGATATATTGCACGGGAATGAGTAATGAGCGACAACAGCCCACCCTAGTAGCGAAATTTGGAACCAAACAGTATGACCAGATTAGTAGCGGTCATTAGAACCGAATAGTTCAGTTGACTAAATACATCGCATTACTCTCCGTGTTACACATTACGTGCACAATGGGGAAAATGTCGTATTACAAGGATAACTTGATGATTTAAATCATAAAAATCAGAACAAATTCAGCCGTTAATTATCACTTGGGGGTGAGAATTCAGGACATGACATACATATCGCTTAACATTTTGTTGTTACATGTCAAATTTTATAGGTTTTCCTTGTGTTTTGTTGAAGCGTGGAGTTCGTTCGGTTTTGAGAGGGCTCGAAACAAATTACTCTTATCTTCTTTTGATTGATTGTTGCCATAAATTGTTGTACCCCTACTTACAACACGTGATATGTTTACCAGATTATGCCCAATCAAAGCTACAGTTGGATATAAAATATTGACATAGAATAATATCATCATTATCATCATATCATGATAATAGCAAGCAAATAAAAATAACATATTAATTGAATAAAACTTTTTCCATCGCATAGTAAAGTCATAATGATTTTCGCTGTTGCCGTTGGAACGAAAATAGCACCCCAAGAGTCCATTACACATCGAAAACTCGTTTCAACTCGGTTATAAGAATGTGGATGATGGTGAAGATTCTTTCTTTCAAAAGCATTGCATTATCCAGTCTGAAGACCTCATGTGTGTTTCCTTTGATGTACGACTAAGGCCCATGGAAAGTAAAGGCCCCATTGTGTAGTACCGAATGAAAGGAAATGTAAGGAGGTCCTTCTCTCTTGGCATTATTTACATAGGTGAACAAGGAACCTCCTTCCGTAGTTTCCTTTTGCTAGTCTATCATGTACTGCCCAGGGACGAATTTCAATGGATGAAAGGACACGCCTTTTTACAACCTGGGAACTGAATGTTTGCTACACTGTTGGAATGAACGTCTTCAAGCATGAAACACCTTACCTCGAAACGAAGCGTTCCTACTTTTGTAACCAAGGAGGTCTCTGTGAAGTTATACATTGAAATACATTTAGCCTTCTCAAATTCTTTGGTTTGCTCTGACGTACGGCATCTATTCATATAAAAATCTGTTTAGAGCAAGGGATATCAAATACCAAAACGGGTACGTTGTCATCTGGTGTATTATGAAGAAAAACTAAAACACTATATACAACAATATTTACAATAAACTCGGCACTTATGAACATACGAATAGAGTCACGTTCGAAACTGCGTTTAACACAAATGGGGGCTTGTAGTTGTAACATTTGAGTAGGACTGACTTTACACTTTCTAAAATTCCCCCCCAAGTTCATGTGGCGAATCGCAAGGAAGGCGTAGATTGTTGGATGGGGTTAATGTTGGGGAATGAGGTCAGGGAATCGGGTACTAGAATGAGGATTTTGAAACGCAAGTTGACAAATCCGTTGACAGATTAGACATACTGTGGATATTTGAAAGTGCTCCGAGCTTGACTGCAAGTGTCTCCAACACGGTACTTTGGGCTTATGGAAAGGTAGATGAAAGAAATAACCAAGGGTTCCGCATATTTCGAGTAAATTCTCGAAACGACATCAGTACGCTGCAACTCAATTTTTCGATAGTTTGATATAATAAAACCTTGCAACACGTATCGCATCATTTTTGAGCGAATCGGAATTATAACAAGATCGCCACTTTTAGTAAATATTGAACAGTAGCTGTTGATTTTCGACCCCAGCGTTTGTGAGTACCTTCATCAAATAGGATTCCAATATAAAGTACTGTTGTTTAACAGCGTATAGATTTAAACAATTAATGAGATGAATGAGTTTTTTTAGCAGTCCCAGAAAAATGTCATTTATACTGTTCAAACAATGAAAGTAAAGCACGGAAATTTAATACCGGAAAATATAAGCACATATCATTGATCGGCGTCAGTAGGATTTTTGTGGAAATAAAATCACACATGCAGTCAACGTTTTCGGTAGTATAACCTGAAGAAAATTGTTGTTGAAATATTCGATAAATTCGATAAGCTTGTAAGACCTAACCGGCAAAGCTTAACACAACCAAAATCGAAGCTTTGTCTGTAACAACATATCTCAGGTTTGCGCATGATTGATGGTTACAAGAACCAATCCAAATTAAATTCCTATGATGCCGTTCCAACACTTGTACCCAAAAATTTCAATTTGAACGATGCTGATTCGGAACGACGACAGATCATGAAAAATCAAAGTCTCTGGGAGTTGAAGGCCAAATAATTATTTTCTTCAATCCATCTGCCATCGAAGATATTGTTAGATTTGAGGGTATCATTTAAAAGAGAGATGTTAGGGTTTGCCTGTCTAAGTGTTAAGACGCCAAACTTGTGAAGGTTTGATCGCAATTTTTCCACTAATCAGAGTTTTGCCTGACCTAGCCAGTTTTAATTTTGCTCATGAGCAATTGTTCAACTGATAGCGTTGAAAATTTATGGCATACCATCCGGAGGCCTGTATTGAACTACTCGACTGTTGTGGTAAGCCGGAGCTTTGTAGGCATTGACCTGTGATGGTAATCTCCTTGGCCATACATCAGTGATGAACGGCAGAAGCTGTTTCAGTGTCTCATCTACCATGGTTGAATCCTTAAACTTCTGTTAAACCAATAAGATCTATTAATTTTAAAGCAAATTGTATGCACTCACATGTCTAATATGTCAGTAAGACCGTTCCATGTTTTGCTCGTCATATTCCCGAACAAAAAATCAGCCAATGCTAGTTTTTTCCCGAGAATGTAAATTACTTGTAGCTGATAACGGGATAGTTGAAGTCTCATTCTTATTAATCGTGCTGGAATCATCGAAAGGCTGATAAAGTTATCAACATTTTACGGTCTGAATTTACAGTGGCTGTCCTCCCATACATACGGTCTGAAATCTGTCAGAAGCAAAGCAGATAGCCAGTAAATAATATTCAGTTTCTGAGAATTTTATTATCAGAGTGGTTCATAACCCGTGATGCAAAGCAAATGGGTAGCCCTTCCTATAAAACACTAGCTCCAAGACCAAGTTTTGTGTCACTCAAGCTTTTCAGGTTGTCTGGAACATATTCGGAAAATAGAGTTCAAGCTCGCTCAATTGATTAGAAAAGCTCTCGTCAGAGTTCTAAAGCCCCACAGAAGCGGCCATTTAAATTTCAGCTTTCTCGATTGGTTTAGAACAGAAAATAGTAATTAGAGTTTTTGTGAAAAAGTTTCCAGGAGGGGGCAGATGGAAGTAGGGACATGAAATGGCTATGGTGCAGTATACTGTACGTGAACGAGGTGATTTTCACTATAACCAAATACGTTCACATTCACATTCGTGTTGACGTTATTTTTTCTGTTGAAGTCCTAGCTATTAAGGAAAGCGAACGGATAGGCTCATTCGATTCTTTAAAGGCATGCCTTTCAATAAATAACGTTAAAACAATAGGTGCTATTCCTTCAGTTTTCTGAAATTGCAACCTTTAGATTTCACCTTTTATAGTTAGAATTACGATTTAGGTCTGTAGTCTGCACTGAAGGTAGGTATCCTTTCACGGGGATGATAAGTCTTGTAATCATCTGCAGCATGTTAAATGAGTGGTGGAGTTTAAATTTATAATTTATTCAACAGCGTAGTCTCGTCTATCAATCTCATTATCATCAAACTGGTGGCTGTTATAGGGTTAATGTGCTTATCACCTCCAATTTCCAACATCGTTCGGGAAAGTGGGTAAAGCTCGTGACGGATATTCCCGACTGAATTTGTCCCGCGCTAACGACCCTCGCAACGCGATTGGTGGAAGTTAGAGGGAAACTGATGGTAAAGGGACAGGACGTGGAAGTGGGAGGGAAAAGGCGAATCGAAGGGGTTTCAGATGATGAGGCGTCACTTCTCTCTAATGGTAATACGAGAGAGACTTGCATCTCCATCAGTCATCCCCTCCCCAGCTGCCTCTTATTCTGCTCTCCTCGTCGTAACCCTCTCTCCAAAGGTTTTCGGTAGAAAACTCCCTTCCATTATACCCCCCCCCCCTTCGGGCCCTCGACCCTCTCATTCGCCGAATATTCTACTTTTTGTGACGTCGGAGCACCCGATTTTTCATATTAGTCGCCCGTAATAAAACCACTATTCGATCCACGGTTGGCTCAATTTATTTTCCACAATCGCGGATCACATCAATCATAGCGAAAGGATAAATAAAACATTACTTTTCTTCTCCCTCAAATCTCGGAGGAAATTCACTGGAAAAACCCTGGTTGTAAGATACAAATTCCCATTAAACCAAATCAATTTATCGACTACGAATGCTGAAGAAAGTCTTGGTGTTATCCACTCAAAATTGCTCCAACTTATATCTAACGTTCCAGGATATTGTAATTGGCGGAAAAATTGTGTAATTAATACCTAAGAACCACCTACATTGTAGGTCCTGCAACCATCATGTAGCACGCTATTTGATCATGCAAAGCAGAAAATCTAGTTCCAAGACAAATTTAAAAGATCTGCCAGGTTCCCGAAAACCTTCTATAAAACCTTCACAACTTTTACTCAAATCATCTTTAGCCATAGTTTGAAAGGGAATCCACTCTGAACTGAAATTTGGTCGCACTGAACAATCACTTTAGGTCAGTAACTAACAGAATGACCCGAATCGTGTCGTGTAAATAAGAGGTGACTAGTTGATTGGATGATATATATGCATAAATGGCCATAAGAGCCAGATTTTCCATATTAGTCTCCCTTAATAAAACCACTATTATAACGAAAGTTACTGTTCTGTCACTGAAGATGGGCTAACCTTAAAAATCGATTTAACTCTGTAGCTATTTAATTTTTTGGAAATAGACTGCGTTTCTTCTACAAACTTTGTGTTTTCTTGACACGGGATTCCAAAATTTTTGACCTTTATCTGGGTACTTCAAAATGTTTTCTTGTTCTTAATAAGTACACGAAACAGAAACGTTTGGTTATCTAATTCTAAGGCGATGAAACGTATTCGTAGCAGATGATTTATTGTCAATAAATGATAAAAATTCTTAAACTGATACAAAAACAATGATAACCGCTGCGGTTCTAGGAGGAGACAATTTCCCTGTAACCCACAGTGACTGTGAGGTAGAAACAGAGCGCTTTCAAATTGGGAAAACTTAAACACGCTAACCCATCTTGGAAATCTACAAGATGCTAGGAGTCTAAGAGTGTGATTTTAAAATTACGTAAAGTAATTCTCACACCACTTGATGGTACCTATTGAATGAGAAATTATAGCACTTTAAAATTCCACAGGGGGTTTGGGTTTGCTTAAAACAGCAGTAACGATACGTATCCACATAGCAAATATTATCAGAAAACAAGGCCTTCGGTCTTTTCGAGGCTACCATCCGAAAACATCCATCTCTCAAAACCGGAGAGCGATAGCGGAAACTGTTTAGAGGGACAGGCTGTCAATACGGTTAGCCGATGTCTCTCAAAAACTGACGGTCCAGCGAACAATGAGAGGAAGTCGAACATGACAAGGTCACTCTCTCTACCCAACATTCGATAGCAACGACAAACAGAAAAAAAAGAAATACTGGGTGAAAAGGCACAAGTCAAAGGGTGAATGAGAACCAGAGCTTTAGGCCTTCCGTAACGAAGTCTCGAGCTCTAGATGGTTATCCTACTTTCTGATCGCTTCGCGAAAACTCGGCACTTTCCCTTTTTGGAAGGTTTCACAAGAAACACAGAGCCGATTGATATATAGCTACCGAACAACTGGCTTCACTTTTTCAATCCTACATCAGATAACCCCCTCTCCTCCTTCACAAGTGCAACGAAAGGAGAAGAAAATTGTTTTCTCCCTTTTTTTCATTCCTTGCCACTTCCCCTTTTCTCACTCACTACGCTCTCATTCTCAGGTCTTATTAAACTTTGCGCACTGTTCTTTACTTGGCCCTATACTATATTTATCATATCTAGTTAGTTATTTATCTTGATTGGTTTTACTTCCCAAATAGTTGTTTAAGTTGAATGAAAGTTCAGTCTACTATAGCCAAAGTCTACAGTTTCATTTGCATAGACAAAAACATATCCCAAAACAAAGGCAAATAATGGTATCAGATGTAGAAGTAGAAGTTGGAAGTATGAAAAATCAAGTATCATCGATGGCACCTCCACAAAAATTCAATTGGGAAAATTCTTATTGGAAAAAGTGGCGTCATAGATGGGAAAGATACCGAGTGGCTCGAACCTGGCGAGATGTAATTCATCTACCAGGTGACCACGTTAGTTATGTTCTAGGCGGATAGGTTGAGATATTAGGAAGATGAATAACGAATAATCGGCCAGAACATTCGACAGGCTAACCTAACTTGATTTTCTGAAGTGTTTTTTGCTAGAATCCAGCATATTCACGAACCTGTGGTATAATTTATCCAGGGGTGCCCATAGGGGGAGGGGGGCTATGACGCAGACTGCGTCATTAAAATTATTGGGGGGGGGGAGGGTTCCAAAAAAAGTTTGGAGGGGGGGGGGTAAAGTTGATTGAAACAGTGTTTAACGTGACGACATTCAAAAATAAATTACGTCACTAGATAGAACGTAAATAATAATGAACCTAGTAACCAATTTAAAAATGGTATGTTTTTCCATCTGAAATGTATAAATGACAATGAAAAGTGAACAAATACTGTCCGTTTTGTCTTTTGCCGACTGGGTTTGCATTTTTTCAATACCTATATAAAAATAAGGGTGCCTACGAGGAGGGGGTACCAACTTACATGTGGGGTGGAGGGGGTGCGTCATGAAGCTAAAAGGGGGATGGGCTCCCCTGATTTATCAACTTGTTGTACCTACCTATCGATGAGAAAAGGTAAATTTGACCGCCTCAAAGAGAAACTATTCAAGAATAAGATCAAGAGATTCAAAATGTTCACTTATCGGAGGCGCTGGAAATGAACAGTGATCTGAAAAATGTTGAAGTTTAAATTTGTGTAAAACAGCAAGAAACAATTACAACCAATACGAGGACTAACCAAAGCTTTCATGCGGGTTTAGTGAGGAATCGTTTCCCATCCAAATTGATTCACATTTATGAACCTTTTAGCAGTTACTGGAACTGCTACGCGAATAAGGACCCTTGCCAGTTCCATTAATGAACCAATAATTTCAAAATAGTAATATTGAAATAGTAAATTAGGGTTTTGGGGTAGAAACAAATGTTAATTATAAAGGGTAATTCCAACAGTATCTCGCGGTAGCATAAGGACGAATCGCGGAATCTGTTTTACCGAACGCATCGTAAAGCTACACAGTAAAATAATCAACTAAAAGCCCTTCATCGCAATAAAATTTTATTCAATTTTTCCTTGACTTTTAATTACAATTTTTCGATTGGTGTATTTCATTTTGGTTTTAATCATTCGCTTCCACTGCCATGTAAACTATTGACTTTAACCGACTCAATGTGTGAAGACACTTGGAACCTTAAAAGGGGGAAATATGAGAGAATCTCTTGTTGCGGTGACAGACTCTAAGAAATGTGGACGGGTCAAAAAGCTAGTTGGGAGTGCACCGTTAAGATGCAAGGAGAAACCTTGTGATTGATAAACACATGAAAAAATGTGAGTGCCAAGAGACCAGAGAAAGAAAAATGTGCCGTCAAGGTATGTTCACCATGTCTGGTTGGATATTTACATTCCTTAGTTTACTTAGCAACTTGCTGATCAAGTTTTTTTTTAATTGTATTTTTTGAGACAGTTATGCAACATAATTTATTGAATAGTGTTCATACTGTCATTTTTTAACGATTTTATCATCTACTAAGATGGTTGCAGGTAATTACAAGCGTTCGTATAACAACTTTAATTGATCTGGTTCAAATAAAACTGCTTTCACTGTACAATGTTTATAACGTGCGTGGGCGGGTGCGTCCTTTGATGTCCGGAGTTCGAAATCCTTCATTAACTAGGGGTTTGGTCAGAATGACATAGAACAAAGGAGCTGCAACATTTATTGAGGATCTCAATTGGCGGTTCAAGCTGAAGGTCTCGGTACCTTGGTGCATTCCTCACGAGAGGGGAATTTCATCCATGCTTCGGAATTCTGACTTGGAACAGGTACCACAGACAGCTAAGGCATGTGTTTAGACAGATCGGATAAGGTTTTATACGAAATAATTTTGTTTTGTATTGATAGATTTGGGCTTCGAAGAAACTAATTCAACTCAGCAACTCGATATTAGACTTTCCGAATAAGTTCGCTAATACGATCGTGGAAAATTAGCCGTTTTTCCATAATCACTTCAAAATATTTATGGGGGGTTTTTGATCGGGATCAACTGCCCCAGATAATTTTTTGATAAAGTACAGGTTTACTTCAACGGTTGAAAATATCGAATCTTACTTATTCAAAACCCTGAAACAATTGCAACCTTATACACTCTTTATTTACAAGGTACAAACTTTCCAATTCTATTTTCTGGTGTTTGAAGTTTGAAGAGACAGGGAATTTTTTGATGGGAAAAACATTAGATCATGGATATCTTATGTAAATAAAAGAGGCGATCGTTCAAAATTTGGCTTTACACTGTTAATAGGGTATAAATAAGGAAGCTTTAACATCAATCCATCTGGTCTGCACCTTGTGTAACTTCAAGATCACGTTCTAAAGAGGCTACATACCTCTTATCTTACGTTCAATTTGATGGATATATATTTTCGTTCAATTTAATGGATATATATCTATAAGGAAACAAATATCGGCATCCGCAAGATCAATTTAAATAGATGCCGAAATGAAGAAAATTACTCCTAATACACCTTGTGACTACCATCGAGGTATCTTGATTTGCAGGGTACTGTTGAGAATACACAATCGTGGATAGACTATTGTTTACTGCGCCAGTGACCCTCCATAACGTCACTATGGCAATTTTGAAGTTATCGTAACAATTTTCCACAGCAGTATTTTTCTTTGTATTGTATAAAAGTATGTTAGTTCTTTGGTGCATAAATACTTTCAATTGTGTCCAACTGATGAGCAGCCACAACAGCTACATTTCAATAATATTCGCTTGTAATATTATTACAAACGAAGTTTTAAATTGTTAAAAATGACAAAATAAGTGACAAATATCGCCTCCGAGCTGAACTGCTCTGTTAAGGTGAACCCAAAGAAGATATAAACGGTTATGCAGTTAACTGATGGAGGCTGTATTTCAAATCAATGGGTACATGCTCAATGAACGAGTACGGAAATACATCAATCAATTCGTATTCGTCGATATAGTGAATCAATAAAATAAATAAAGGTGTTGTAGAATAAAATCTTTGGGCGCTTCTACCGAAGTTGAGGTTTCGCGGGTAGTCAACAATATCACAAAATATGCTGCTTTGCCACTACTTAGTTATGGAAATGAAGTCACTTTGATAACTATGATATGAAGTCAGTCGAGTTAACAAAGGTGTAAGAGCAAGCTAAAAACGAAGAAGGGAATTGACTCTGGATTATGTTAACCGAAAAACGGGAAAATTTTGTTTGGACGGGAAGTGACGAAAATCTTGAGTGGGGAATCGTGGGGAACCAATCAGGGACGGGGTTACAACTACCCCGGGGAAACCCCAGGGTGCTAGGGGGGAGACTAGTTAGCTAGAAAACGGGTGGCTTGGGAAAAACCTACGGCACAAAGCAGCTTGGGGAATTTAGAGTCCATTGAAGGCTTTAAATACTTTCACATAAGAATGGGATTCATGACAATGAGGTAAAGGTGGCAAGTACGGTCACCGTTACCTGCAGGCCTTGATTAGAAGTCAAATGTGGTTTTTAAGAGGTAATGACTCCAACCCCGAAAAACTCTTTGTGATCCAAAAATTTTCAGATACATCTGAACATGCTCTTTGTGCTGTCAACTATCAGTTAAATTCTCCGGATCGGTATTTTGCAACCTTTTTTCCAACAATTCCACACTTTGAGTTCCACGAGTATATTTACCTTTATTCGTAAAAAAATTTAAATCATAACTCACTAGTTTCAAATATTTTCACTTCAACTTTCTTTAATACTCATACAGCAAACATCTTTCTTTGCACTTTGCTGGAGCTCTCAATACAAAGAGATCAAACTAGTTTAACCTTTTTTTTTTTTTGCCCAAAAGCCTTCTTATGTTCAAAAATTAAAGAAAAAAGTAGTACAACACGACCTTTACATGTGACATGACCTTCTTCGATTATTAAACACTTTGTTACACTTTTACTAGTATATGGAACTACCGGTCACGGAATATTACGTACCTCCTTACAACAATGAGTGTCGTGTTAACTTTAGCTAAATTTAATTCCCCGTTCAATGTTATAAGTAACTGAATGACTAACGTTGCCCAGTCTGCGTATAGATATTAAATTCAAGCATAAATAAAAATTGAATTAAAAAGAACTAACTGCCGCAAAACAACTTGAAATTTTCACATTGGGTGACATTATGCGCGCTTCGTACGTCAAAACATAGTTTTTCGAACTAAGAACCTTTGTGCGAACGCGTTCAACCATCCCACAAAGTTGTTTTTGCAGTTAGATGAAGGGCATAGGTAGGCTTAAGATCCATAAAAAACATTATTATTATTATTTTTTTAAATTTAGAAACATCATGTTTTGTGAACAAAAACCAGTCATGATTTTTAAAACTGATAAACTGATAGAGGGAATGCATATTATATGATGCATAACATTTTATATTAGCACTCAATGATTTAATCAGTTTTAAAAATCAAAATATATATTACATCCTGCACGAAGTTGTTCAACAATGAAGTTATGAAAGGATATTGATGAAGCTATTGGATGAAATATGGAATAAGAATATTGATTGTGAAAGGGTGACTGGTAAGTATTTTCGGTTGAGCGGTCGAGAGAGGAATAGATGAGAACCGTTACAGGATTAGGAGCCAAAGGATAAGAAGTGTTTTATGCGGGAGCACGTGCTGGTAGTAGCTGAGAAGAGTAAGCGTGGTTCTTTGATAAGACGTTCAACGTCCGTAGAAATCCTGGCACGTTGTACTCTTAAATCTTTAGTTTTATTCACCTATTATTCAGAGATTAATCTCTGCAATTAGCGAGTAGTAAAATATTCAGCAAGCCTGCATGAGTAAATATACTAATCGTTGTTTTGTATGTTGAGTACTTTCATACTCGGAAATGTCAACATTTAAATTATGATAACCTTTGCTTTTCGTAACAATTTATCGGGACATGTAAATTCATCTCTAAACAAATCGTACACAATATTAGAGAATTCTATTTCATATGTATCATATTACAGTATTCTAGTTTATATTTGATTCTTTTTTTAACAAAAGATTTTACAACAAAAATAAAGTTGACCATTTTTAGAACCATTCATTTCCCTATCAATTATCACTCTATGTAAGTGGTTTTTTAATTTGTTTTAAGTTGAAGATGAAGGATTTTACTGTGTTCAAAACGTCTCTCCAACAAACGCATTCTCTTTCATAGAAAGATTGTTGGGGAAAGATAGGATGTTTTCAATCTCAATTCTAAAGATATGTAATCTAAATTCAGAATTAGGATTAAAAAATCAGTCCCTTATTCATCTATGTATGTCTAAAAATGACTGCCAAATCCGTTACGGAGGACTACTACTTAGAAAAATAGAGGGGTATTTGGCACTAAATCGTTTGAGAATGTTTGAGATGTATGTAAATGGTTATTATGAAGTTTGTACAAATCGGGTGAGTCGTTAATGGGATGTCTCTGAACATAAAAATATTGAGTTTGATTGTGTTTGCTTCGAAAACTCCTGCAAAATGACAAGAAAGTTCCAGGGACGGTTTCAGGCTATACCACAGTCTTGTAGATTTACTTCTTTGTCGTAAAAGTGGACATCTCTACCGACGTCACCCGGGTAAACAACTTGGTAGATGAGGAAAAACTCTCATATTGTCATTATTGTTATTGCCACTGCCACTGTATTGTCAATAAACCTAAATAGATGGGAATTAATTGAAGATATGAAGCGCATGTTACCAAATTTAATAAATGAATTGGAAATTCTTTGTGACTCGAACAGGTGATTGAATTAATAGGCTCTTTCTACGTAATCTTGAGTTAACTAATTCTCTCCTGTTTACCCTAGGAAGTTGCTACATAGACTCTCTGAGATATGAAGGGACGATTGACTTGATGGGCTCCATCCTGATTAACTGAGAGAGAGAAATTATTCTATATTCACAACAGGAAAATTCAATTTGATAAAATGGCCTCCTCCCGAAATTTAGAAGAAGACGGAAATGACGGGCTCCATTATGGTCAGCTAATTGAACCCCCCTTTTTCACCTCAAGAAGTTGGTATTTGAGGAAGACTCTGTGGTACATGTAGATGCGATTGAGACGATGGGCCCTTTGTTTCACAATTGATTGAGCTCTATTCCCTCTATCTACCCTAGGAAGTTGAAATTCGATGCGGACACTCTGACGGTCATGACGGAATTATAATCTTCTACAATTTAAAAAAGAAAAAGGTATTCGGGCCACCCTAGATAGTTGACGTTTGATGGGGGGGAGGGGACACTTCAGGGTATTGAAATGATATCCTGATCATATTCCAGGAAATTGACGTTTGATAGGGTTACCTTCTGTGACATTAGATGAAGAATGGAATGACACCCTCTATTATGAACCGCCAATTAAGATACCCACGGCACTGTATTGGGGGAGGGGGGGCTTATGGAAATAAAACTAATCATAACATCTTGCACTCATCGGAAAACCATTGAAATGTGAATATGAAAAAAAAAGTTCGCAAAAACTTATCCATGGTTCAATGTTTTTCAATGAAGAAAGTAGAAACTGTAAGATTAATATAATTATTAACTTGTTTTAAAGAGTTGGGTTAGAAGAACAACGTGGTCGAGCACACAATAGAATAATCCTTTATTCGATTGATATAAACTGTACAATCATTTATGAAGAGGAATAAAATATATTGAAATGTGAATATGAAAAAAAAAGTTCGCAAAAACTTATCCACGGTTCAATGTTTTTCAATGAAGAAAGTAAAAACTTTGTTTCGTATTATCTTAAGCGTCCATTAAACTCTCCATTTATTAAGTATTCATTGTATTAATTTCATAAAATCACACATTAAGTTTAGTTAATGTAGTATCTCGTTCGGCTGGTGTATTAAGTAAATAAAAATGATTAAATAATAGGGCATGGGAGGATATACCTAAACTTTTCAAGCAAGCTCAGCGTTCTGTAAAACATTTCAGAATCAAAGAAAGATGCAGAAGAAATGCGAAGTGCAAAGTACACGGAATGACAATTTACGTTCTTCCAATTAGACTGAAGATTGGACCAATCGTTTAGGCTGTAGACACTATTTTTCCGCTAGTTTAGGACTCTGGAAAACCATTCATTTCCTAATTTCTTCTTCTCAAACCCGTTACGATTTTATGTTTTGGAAATCCGAATAGCTAGCTTTCGCTTATGGTTAAAACCTAAAACAAACTGGACTAGAATAGTTTCGTGGTCTCAAAAAGTAATATAGGTATGTTTTGTTTAAATTTGAACAGTTAGATGTAATTTAGTAGAGAAAGAAACGAGAAAGTAACAAGTAAAAGTAAGTATCAACGCCTTGGATGATTGGATAGTTGGGATACAAACTAGTAGGGGGAGCTATGAAAGCCTATTGCTAATTGGAATCTCCAAATAATCATGTAAACATGATGTACTGCCTAAAGTATTCTCTGAACGGAGATTAAAAAAGAAAAAATGACAGATGATGGAAAGTAATATTTTGAGCAGATTTGTTCGAACGAATCGTAAATTAACCAGTACAAACGTTAACGTTCGAACACTTCAGCTCAAAACATTACTTTCCATCATCTGTAAAATTGGTTCTGCAAGTATTGGGTCGAAAGAGAAGCAATCGCTAATCCGAGAGATCGGTAATTATCAAAAACATATTTTTTTCCTTTCTTGTTCCTAATTATGCATAAAAAACAATTTTATATAAATATCAAACGAAAGAGTATGTGATGATGCTAAACAAAAGACTAGCGCGCACGTTGTTAAATAACTTGGAGAAAAAAGGTTACGTGGACGGCAGCGGATGGGATGGATCAACGAGGTAGAGGATTTACAACGCGTGAGTGCTCGCACATGGAGAATAGTTGTAAGGATGTTTGGAAATGTGAGTTGTTGATCAAGCTAAAACCCTCAGTAGGATGTAACAGCACGGGGTGAGTAAGCAGGTGCTAAAGAATGGGCAAGGAATATTAGGAATCAACATGGTTTTCTATTAAGCTACATCGTAAGGTCTAACTTATTTGTTTTCTGGAAAAAATCAAGAAAAAAAGCGATTAACGGTAAAATTAGAATTTATTTTAAGCTATATATTTTTTTAAAAAGCCCAGAATGGACTATGGATGTGCATAAAGTTTTTCATGTTACCCTTTTTCATGTCCTCAGGAGCATATTCGATGCACCTGGTACGTACGAACAGCTGATCTCTATCGTGACCTCAAAATGGAGACGGTAAGTGAAACCATTAAAAAACATGCTATGGAGCATGAACGTCAGCTCCACAATCATCAAAATGTTGAAGTACTTAACCTTCTGGAAAACTCCGGCGAAGTGTGGAAATTAAAAAGGACCAAACCAATGGACCTTTTCAAGACCCACTAAGTGTAGTGTTGTGGTGTGTAGTGAACCACAAAACGATTTTTAATTTTAATGAAAATTTGCTAGATGTTTACTACAGTTGTAACATAAATGAATAAATTAAAAAAAAAACCTCTCCCATGTGAACAATAGTAAAGGAAGCGTTCCACAGTGCTTGGATTACGCGTCGCAAATTCTAACCCACAGAAGTCACAGTCAAAATTGTCTCACTGAAAAAGAACACAACTTTGAGCTCTCACAGCTAAAAGGAAACTAAGGACAATATTTAGTAGACTGAGAGAAAAGAGTTTCCAGTACGTGAAGAACGTTAGAATCATTACCTAGTGTAAGATTAGGAATAGAATGGAATGAGTGTAATAAATGTGTCGATGTAAGATGTGAGACCATTCCCGCTATACGAACGCAAAGAAGTGGAAGGAGCAGAGGATACCCTACACTCAAGACCTAAAGGTCGTGCGGGTACTGTATATCCAAGCGCCGTCCTAATGTTGCTGCATTAACAATGAGCGGGGGTTCTCTCATTGAAAAAACGTCTTTCAAGTAGGAAGGCAAGCATAGTTTTGTCAAATGGACGAATAAAACATGAGTTGAGAAACTTGAAGTATATCCTGAAAAAACGATGTTTAATAAAATTTAATGAAGAAATTAGCTGCCAGATGTTTACTACAGTTGACATAAATCATGTCAATAAATCAATAAAAAAGTTAACTCTTTTTGGTTTTTATTTCATGTGTGTGTCATTCTGCCGTCGGTCTTTTTGAGTCGATCTCCTGCCTCTTCATGACTGAGAAGCGAATGGGAGAATTTGATGCCATCCATTTTTGGTTCGTTCAATTCATAGAATAATGGAACCTCATCTGTGAAATTGATTGTGTGTAGCAACATTTCAGAACCCACAGTTAATTCACAGCAATGCAAACATTGTCTCAGATCAAACGAAGTTTGAACATGACATTATCAATTTCTCTCTTCCAGATTTTCTCAACATTTATCTCACAGCGAAATAAGGAAACTGAGGACAATATTGTAGTAGACTGAGAGAAAATCTACTTTCAGTCATTTAACGTGAAAAATATTTAATTACCTACATCGAACAAAAAATTAAAAATAATTCACTTGGAATCCTAGTTTAATTTCTAATTCGCTTTTTTTCAGTTGTGTCCACTTTTCTTGATTGTTCCGAACTATTAGATAAGTACTTACAAAGTCCTTTCTAGAAAGAACTTCACTTTACTTGAGTCAAACACTTTATTCAATATTTGATAAACTCAAATTACAAGATTAAATGACGGTCTAAGATGTAATATAAATGTGTCGATGTAAGAGATGCGTCACTATTTGAGACCATTCCCGCTATACGAACGCAAAGAAGTGGAAGGAGCAGAGGATACCCTACACTCAAGACCTAAAGGTCGTGCGGGTACTGTATATCCAAGCGCCGTCCTAATGTTGCTGCATTAACAATGAGCGGGGGTTCTCTCATTGAAAAAACGTCTTTCAAGTAGGAAGGCAAGCATAGTTTTGCCAAATGGACGAATAAAACATGAGTTGAGAAATTTGGAGTATATCCTGAAAAACAGATGTTTAATAAAATTTACGGTTGCCAGTTCACGAACTTTCGACGACTATGAAGATAATTAGCTGCCAGGGTGCAGCCTGAGGAAGGATTTCGCTTCCGTTCATCATTTGCTGTAGTAAGTCATGTCAATTGATCAAGAAAAAAGTTAACCCCGCTCAAGCTGTGTTGGTTTATATTTCAAAATGTGTGTCACTCTGCCGTCGGTCTTCTTGAGTCGATCTCTTGCCTCTTCATGACTGAGAAGCGAACGGTAGAACTTGATGCCATCCATTTTTGGCCTCTCTCTCTCATCCCTCTAATTATTCGTAAGCCACTCCCACATATTTAAAATCCTTCGTATTCCAAAATGCATCTTCTCAAAGAAAACACATTATAGAAAAATTATTTCCAGATAGGGAACAAGTGTACGAAACCTTTCACATTTCCTGGACTTCGGAAGTTTGAAGTGGGCTTTTGAAGAGTAAGTCAACGAATAAGAAATTTCAAGAGAGATTTTTCAGATTCACAATACAGGGAAAACGCTTTTGTCGGTGGCAAGACAAAGTTTAAAGAGATGTTTTCCAGGTTGTTGAGCTGGGCGTAGCCCCACACTCCTGGCAAGTGTGAGGGCGAACAGTTTAAAAGCAATTGTGCTCTGTGTGGTCCCAAACCCTTCCATCCTCAGTCCGCGAGCCCTTTCCCTGGTCCTTTTCACTTCCAAAGCACAGACATGGTACAGTATAGCGATGAAACTCTGTGGGGTAACTTCTAAATGGATTTCTCCAGGGTAAAAGAACCTTATCCCCCTCTACACCCCCCTCCCCCCAAACATAAAGCCATCGAAAGTGTGTTTTTGTCCAGCGGGCTTTTAAAAGATTCACGCGAGGCAAACGGCCAACCAAGTTGAACGGATTCGAAAGTTGCGTTCTGACTTCTTAGCGGGCAGAAATTTATTACAAAGAACCAAGATATATTATATTCTCTCCAGTTAGCCGTAACAAAATGATATTCTAAATGGTAATTTAGTTGTGGGATCCTGATAAATTATGAATCCGTAATAATTAGTCAATTTTAATTTGCAAAACTCCAGTAATTTATTACATTATTTTGGAGAATGATAAAACCCACCCTTCAATTTGAACGACAAACATGAAATGTACGTTTCTTTCATATAACTACTGATTAATAAAACATGTACAGTTGCTAATAAATACACACATTTAAATAAATGTTGCACAAAATGCGTAAAATTTACTATATACATTTATATTTTAAACTCTACCTTTTTCAAACTTCAGAAAAAAAATTCAATGATTGAATAAAATTATTTTATTTTCGGGAGTTGTGAGTTAGGTGAAGAGAAGCTTGCCTTGGTTACACATTCACGCAGTTACCAAGTTAACACCTGATATTGACCGCTGTTGGATGGGTATTCTCTTATTAAAGCAGCGTAAATTAATTATTTTCGGATCGCATTTTCTTTTACATACTTATCTAAAAAACAAGGGTTGGTCTTCATTTCTTCAGACCATTGATGATCTGTGGTTGTTGACTCTCTAATCGATTGCCATCACTGCTTTCCCAACTGCATGCGAACCTGCTGATACACACTTTCTCTAACACATTGGCGTCTGGCGAATTTTCGACTCTTTGCATCTGAATGAGTGTGGGTTGTTAGTATATATAAGTTGTTGCACTTCTTCAGCTAAACTCGAGTCAGATGGAATGAGTTGTTCGAAAGAACATAGGAACACATTTTGATTACGATCCAGATGTTGGGTCGAAACGTGGGAAATAAGAACATCATTTGGTCATTTGAAAATGCTGAATATAGAGTCCCTTTGTCAGACTTCATCCAAAATTATACATGAAGCTTGTATGAAGAAAAGCCTTTTGAAGAATCAAAAATGTAGGTACCTATTTTCGGATCGTCTGAATTTGTGGATTATTTTGAAGGCTTCCCTTACGATCTTTCTGTTGGTTCAACTTTCAAAAAAAAAAAAAAAAAAAAAAAAAAACAGAGTGACTGCCGCATATGTATGTTGCGGTATGTTATATAGAAAATCGAGCAGAACTACCGATTCGTTGACTACACTTTACTAAAGGTTAAATCCACCTTTACCGTTACTTCATTCTTAGTACCTGACTTCAATCCTTTTCAACAACCTATCCTAGGAGCTAGAAGCAGTCAACGAACTCTGGTCCGAACCTAATGAATATTGTTGTTAATATTTATCATGAGTAAACTCAGAACTGAAAGGGAAGCTCGAAGTGGAAGAATGAATAGTATTAGTAAGAGCTATGTAGGGAATGCCGGTATGAAAACTTTCTTCCTCTTTCCGAAGGTTGCCGGTGTGGTTGGATGGATGGTAAGTAAAGTGGTTAGGCGAAACTTTGTTTCAAGTCTGCTGAGAAAACTTTGGTTAGCTGCTCTGAGTCAAGTCTAGCTGACAAACCTTAAGCCTCTCACATTCATTGATACCTAACAATTCCTTGTCGATAATTTTTTCCGAGGATTTAGTATAGAAGTTAAAAACTACTCAAATTTACAACAACGAAAAACATATGTAGTTATTTAATCTATAATAACGTATGGCATGCAAAATAAATGAAGTACCCGTCTTTGCAGCGTGCTTAACCCTGAAACGCTTCAAGCCTCTCAGACGTGTTCGTGAATACCATCGCTTTTCTTTGTTCGCCCCAAAAATATTGGTACCTCTTGCTGAGTTCGAACTCGTGTCCTTACTGCTAAGCAGAAATTTTAGTTTTAGTGCTTTGGTTGCAACACTCTTACGTTTTGAGTTATGATGCTGATTTAATCAAATTTCTCCGACTACGAGTTGTTCCCCTTGAACATCAAATCTTCCCTTCTCTTCCAGTAATGTTACTACGCCACCCTCTCCTACCGTTCAGTACTTAATACGGTGAGCGTCCGTTCGCTATACTTGAAGTCAATGTCCTCGAGTTTGGTAATCATACACGCCTAGAGAGCATGTTGTTGGTATTTGCCTTCGGTAAATGTTTCCATGTCTGTCAGACATAATACGTCTGAACAATATTATTGTTAGCAATAACAGAGTTTTAGGCTTTTCCGAAGCTTGGCAGTATCCGATCGAGTACAATTTCTTATGTGCAGATCGCACCTTATGCGAACCTACAGGTAAACATATACAGGGTGTCCCGCACTTAGTGTAAAAAAAAAAATTGGGTGAAACTACATGGAAAATGGAGTAAATCGCCGCCAACCGCGATTTTTTTTCTCAACCCGTTGCTGAGATATGCTATTTTTAAGTTTTTTCAAAAAATCGCGTTTTTTGCCATTAAAACGCTTTTTTCTCAGCAATTTTTCCAGGTACTGTAACAAATTAAAAATTGAGAATTGTGATAAATATGTAAAAAAAATTTTGGAAACAAAATGAACCTCTTCTTACAGGAAATTTAACGCCCAATTCGTACCTGTGGTTGAATGCCGGAAAACATTAATTGAAATCGAGAAAAATCAGTTTCTGTGGCCCATATCGTACGTCACCTACACCAAACGAACTACACGTTTTCTGGCATTCGAACTTTAATTTCTCCGTCAATTCCAATCAGAATTAAATGGTTGAGACGCCGTTGGAAAGCTTAGAAGTAGGAGAAGTTTTTATCAAATTCGACAACGAAAAAAATTATTTTTGTGGTCACGCCAAGCGTTCCAAGTTTTTGAAAAATTTCACTTTGCGAAAAATGTTCATCTTTGATTGAAAATTTCGGTGTTTGGAAGATGCGTTTTGGAAATCAAAGTAACTTCATCTTATAGGAAATTTAACGCAGATTCCGAAAATGTGGTCAAATGTGCAAAAATGTTGGGAAATTGCCGAAAAAAAAGCGTTTTAATGGCGAAAAACGCGATTTTTTGAAAAAACTCTCAAAAATAGCATATCTCAGCAACGGGTTGAGAAAAAAAAATCGCGGTGTAAGGCGATTTACTCCATTTTCCATGTAGTTTCACCCAATTTTTTTTCACACTAAGTGCGGGACACCCTGTAGATAAGCATGCACAGTTCAAATTCACTACGGGGATTATTGATTTTGTGCATGTGGGCAAAATCAAAAATGCACTCGCGTCTTTTAAGGGGCATCTAGCCCATAGAAACATGCTTTGCCTACAAGCGCACTCTAGCGTCGCTCAGACTAACCTAGCCATCTCATCTCTCCCTTCAGTATGACCTGCTGTCATACATTAATCTGCTATCATTCCCTTCCCCCACATTCGTGTTTTTGTATTGCATTTTAGTACTTTTCTCTTATTATTTCAGTCTGATCACTCTTTGATTTCCTATCGTGAATCGTTTAGTTTAAACTTTTACTGCGAACGTAGGATATATTAATTAATGAAACTTTTTGTGCATTTGAAGTTTGAGAGAGTTAAGCAACATAATCGTCGAGCGAATTATTTGAAATGTAGGCATCTTGAACAAAACAGAAACTGTCGGCTCGATTCCGATTCAGTTTAGTTGTGCAATAATCCTCGGTTGCTTTTGCTGACAGGTCATAACCAATCCTTCCAACCGTTGCTCAGAGGAAAATTCCAGACCGATTCATTAATTTATTATTTTTTTTTTGTTAATTAAGATTTTGATTTAGCATTTTAAAATATTACAGCTCGTTCAATTTTCATAATGGCAAGGGATGATTGGAGGAGTAATAGTGATAAATTACCGTCTTCACTATTTCCATGTAAGTATTGTTTTTTTTTTGTCGAACCAACTTCTCTTGTAATATGAACCCCAGAAACTTCGAATTTGATACCTTAAAAGGAGGTGGGAGGAGGTGATAGTCGATTCATTCTATCGATCTCAAACCTACTGAAATTCTTAGCTTATTTTTGTGCTTTTTTTTGTTCTATTAAAAATTTGCCTAGTTTAAAAAAAAAAACTTACAAGTGCTTTTAAGCATGTTTCTAAGTATAATAATATAAAAACCGGACATAGGTTACGCATACTAACCAATACGTTTTTTGTCAAATCTTCACATTGTAAACGTTTTGGCAAGCATAAAGTTCTATTTCAACAGTCAAATGTGGTTGTGTAGGTTTGGAACTAATTTTAATAAATTCAGCTTCCAAAATTGACAATGAATGTCTGTTTTTGTATCGTAATTTTTCAACCACAGTACGTATCTTGGGGCTAGACAGGTCGGGCTGATGAGTTAAGACCAATGTTGAGCCTCTGTACAGAACTCCTAAGTTTGTGTTTATTGAATTAGACAATAAAATTTATTATGGCGGATACATAGCTGAAATAGATTCAAGACGTATTGAAAGTAAAAGGCCAGAGTTCGGGTGGTCCAAAACAGAAAAAAATAATCATATTTATTAGTTATTCAATTTCGGATCATCCAAACTAGATACCTAATTATTATCTAGAAAAAGTTTGATCACCTTTGATAAGTGACGAGATACTAAATAGTAATTATTGAAATACACTAAGTATACTGCCCCTATTTACCCCGAATTGAAATCTGAATAAATTTCATATTTTTGTATATGTGAAATTGAAATCCTATAAGGTCGCTAAAACAATATATGTGGTTTCAATAACAATTTCTTATGTCTTTGTAATCCATTATTGATAATGATAAGATTGATACATTAGCAAGTTTAAAAGCTAGCAGTCACGAGGATGCCTCACGATACCGCTTTTAATCAAAACTCCCCTCAAAAACACCATTAAATAAGAACTAAAAAACTAAACAAAAGAAGAGCGAAGAGGACGCCCAGGTTTACTCAACGCCGACCCTTGGGATTACGGAAGATGAAGGAGAGACAGAATGATTAAAGGAAGTGCCCTCACAATTTAAAAAAATTAATTGCACCAAGTTATTAACATTTCTTTCCGCTATGAATAACAGGAGACTGAAATAAGACTGTGATACACAATACATCCTTTACTTCATATCAGCTTTTTAGTGTCTTCAATAAACACGATTTGCAGGAGCGCACATTATAACACTCACGCAACAAACTTTCCTCTTCAAATGCTTCCACTACTTATAGGAAGGCTAGGAAGGAATGTTTTTTTTTTGCAAAGTTAGCGGTTATTTATTACAAGAAAGATGCCGCTAAAGCTAGTTATCGCTTTTAGCTTCTCCTGACACCTAATTCTCCTGTGTTAATAGCTTTAACTTTACCTTTCAACTATAGCATTTTCACGTCAAATTGGAGGTTTTACATTTCAAATTGGAGGTTTCACATTTCAATTTGGTGGATGATAGATGACATGATTTAATTCTGTGAAAGCAATAACAACAAATTAGCGAGTGAAACGTAACATTCAACAAGCAAGAATGAACATAATGGACGGAAAAGAATGAACAAAATTTTCAACGTAATTCTCTCCCTGCAGCAGCTATCATCATTCTCATCACCTAATTCGTGCAGTCCGATGTGGTGACAGTGGCAACGCTTCGGGTTATCGTGTCACACAGGTTGTGGTTTTTTTGGGTCTCGCTGAGCATTTGTCTAGCTGTTAACTTGATTTTTGAAAAGCAGTGCTCCTCTGGATTCAAGTAGGGCGAGTAGTGGGGCAGATATTTCACGTTAAACCCCAATTCAATCATCTTACAGGTATCATGTACAGCTCGGTGAATCGCTGCGTTATCCATTATCAGGTACGTGATAGTTAGGTTCGCTACTTTTTGGTGCGGCTCTGCGACAAATTTCTTAAACGTCTCTACATTGCAGTTGCCTCGTGATATTATCTCATAATGAAAAACACCTCGGGTGTTTCCGCCTTATTCGCGGACTAGCGTTGCGGCGTTTAAAACTAATGTGAAACGAACTATTTCCGTCAACCTCCAATACGAAATTGAAAACCTCCAAATTTATGTGTAAAACCTCCGAATTGACGTGAAAATGCTATAGTAGCTAATTCAGTTTAAAATCAGCTATTCTTCAATCGATGACATGGAATTTTCGGTAAGCTTATAGCTTCTAGAGGAGAGATTTACAATTATTGTCCAAAACCAATTAATGATTGGTTTTCTTGAATGTATGATTGATTTAAGGTGTAAAGAATAAAATTTTTCTTTCACTTCTAAGGAAAGTTATCGCGTGGAATGGCACAAACACCTTGTTTTTAGGAAGATGACGGGGAGGGAGAGAGAGCGAGAGACGCTGACAATGACAACCTGGACATTCATTAGGCTTGGCGGCAAATATCCTGCTGCTTGCCCCCATCATTCGGTGTATGATGCACTCATTGCAATGTTAATTTTTTCAAAAAATTGGCTAGAAGATTGAAGTTGTTTTGTAATGCGTTCATTCGTCTATTTCATGACAGTTTCATCCCACTGAATTAGATACATTTGGTTTGTGTCCCTCGTCAATGATAATAAAGAATCAAGCAACGAATTTAGAGGTCATTGACCACAACTCAAATTTAATAGCCCATGGAAAGCACAACTACAAGAATCTTTACAAGCCACCACCATTATAATTTTCGCATTAGGGTCGAGGCAAATCCACCTAAATAAATAAATGAAACAGGGGAAGAGCTTTGAATTTTTCATCCCCCGGAGTTTGACGAGGGAATGATTCAGTTGGGGTTTTATTTTTAAGAAAAGAAGAAAAAAAGAACGCGCTAGCAAAAAATACCAGAGGAAAATCGGCGGTTTTCAACCCAGCAGTCTGGAAAAAAGGGCAAACGGGTTCATTTTAATTGGTTCAAACTAGCGGGACGAAAAGGGGAGTTCATTCTGTGGTATTATTTGACAAAGAGAGGGCACTTAGGTCTCCTAGACCTCGCTGAAAGCTGTTGAGTAATTTAAGCGACGGCGCCAGCATTTTAAAAGCTGGTAATGTTTGATCCAATTCAACTATTTTTTTAGGCACCAACATAACGCAATCCGACTATTCAGTTCAAGTAAAACAAAGTTGAGTTCTTTGTTGCCCAAATTTTATATTTGTGTTTGGTGTAAAGTTACTTATTTCCAACCTATTTCTGACAAACGAATATGCACTAAAGTTGTACCAACCGAAAATGTCAAATCGTGTGGACATTGGTAGGAGACGATTAAATGATTTATTTCTCTACTAGCTTCAGAATTTTATAAGGTTTGGACGATTAGGGTATATTATTCTTGATGGGTTTTAAGTTTGGGTACAAATTGAGTGATTTGGGAGAGATACAACAGTTGGGATTCTCAAGATGTGGTTTGGCTAAATATCGAACAGAGAGCGATGAATTTGAAAAAGAGTTTATTTGAAAGAAAAACATTCATTACGTATCAATCTGATAATGAACGTCATCAAACGTTTTTACATTTACCAGAGCCAAATATGACGAGCTAATACGCAAGCTTCATTGTGTCTACAAGTGTCCTCTTCTGCTGGGTACTATTCTGACCCAGCGGGATTTCATTTAGACCGGATCACACAGCCTCGGGGTCTGAAAAGAAACTTAGTGGCGGTGGCTTCTCGGCTAATATCGAGGGAGTAAGGAATCTGCCTTGTGGCACTCTAGCATGCGGGAGCCTTCATCATTCCTTCTTTCTCCCTCATTCCCGACGCCTCATCTTTTATCTCGTTTTATTCTGACTCACTCCCGCAGCGCTGGCGTTCCTTGATACTCATTTTCCCCGAATCTTGTCAGGGGCGGTGGAATGAATATTTTCTCCGGGGATGAGACCATGAGAGCATTCCTTAGTTAGTATTAAGCCCACCGAAATTAATGAGAGGTGTACCGGAGAAGTCTTAAGAGCACGAAATCGTATTTAATCGAATCAGAGGAAGGTATCCATCCAACTATAGCTGTTTTAAAATACTTCTCTTTCTCCAAATCGTAGATTTGTTTTCTCCATTCGATTTCTCATTACAACCATCAAAAGCACGACATAGGGAGAAAGACAAATATGAAAATTGGATTCTCACAAGTACTTGTGTTTTGTGCTGAAGTATTATCAATAAAACGTCACTACATGTAAAGGAGATTCAATATACAAGATACCAGAAAAAAAGGATATACAGGAGCCTAATTTGTCTAAAGCCTAAGTATTTTCATTCTCAAAATTAAACGTGCTTACGAAATTCGAATCACGACAAACTGTATGTTTTAAAATGTCTTATATTCGACTACAAAAAAATAAAATGCAGTAAATTATTACAAAGAGCTTTACTATTTCGGTATAGTTTCCGTAGTTTCTACGTAAATAACTGATCTATGTATGTATATTAGACATGGTCTGTGGTAGATGATCTAAACTTGACGCCTCCATATCTTCTTTTGTCCATCCTATAGATGCCATAAAAACAGCTCCATTTATATTTCAGAACACAAGGACCGCTGACTATATTTAATATACAATGATCAAGGCTGATATTTAGTCTCCGTACCTTGAAATTGACTTCTAGATGGATGACTACGTCTTAAATACACTCCATGAATACCAACCTTTATTAGCTCCTTAGTACGAAACAGGAGTTCATATCAAAATTTATCGCCCACGATGCTCAGCATGCGAGACATTCAAGACGTAACGTTGGAGAGCCATCGATCTACCACTAATCATCATGCTACCATTCAAACCGCAGCATTTCAGCTTGATTAGGACAAAAAAATAGCCATTACAGTTCTTTGGTTGGCAAGAGCTAATATTTCCGACATGGTCAGGTGAAAGTAAGGAATATGGTACAGCGTATCTTATATAGGGGAATTCACAAAAAGAACATCGAAATTGAACGATTAAACTAGAACACCTATCTGTGCTTCACATGTAGAACAAAAAAAATGGATTTCAAAAGGAACTTTGAAACAAAATGCCACTTTATCGGAGGACGGATACTTACATCACAACAAGCGATTTTTACAATGACCAAGCTGATTTACATTCACGTTCTCATTCTTTGTTCTATCAAAGTTCCTGTCTGATCGGATGATCTTGAAGCGGTCCGGCCTATCAATAACAAACATCAAAACATCAGCCATATTTCCCGATATTCAGATTTTTTAAATTTCAGCTTTTTGATCGTACTCCTTCGGATTGGTAGACACAGATGTTCCAGAACTCAGTTCCAACGAAACCGCATTCTTGCTTTTTATCCGAGTTCCATCAACTTTGGAAAATTAAGTTTCGGGGAAAAGGTCTTGTCAGCGGACGGACGAATCTTTATATTGGATTTCCGGATTCTAAACATTTGGTTAAACATTTTTTTTCTCAATTGGTGAATCACAAAGAAAATGGAGTAAACTAGAAGCGGCAGGCATCGGGAGGTGGGTGGCACCGATAACCTCCACAACAAGATCCCTAGATTTTTGCAATACTTCCAGATGTACAGATTTACATTCATTATAGTTTCATGAAATTATCCATCATTCTTTGTGGTCAAAATAAAAAAAAGTTTTCGATGCTTATCCTGAACACTGTCATTAAATCAATCGTTAAATAATTATTTGATTAGCTGTAACGATAAGCTACCTATGAGGCCGGTACACCACGGCGGCTGACGACCAGAAAACAGTTAACAGCGGATTCGGTGCATTTACAGTCTTTGACTTTCATTGAGACAATGCGTTGAGAAGAATTTATTATATAACACAGCTCGTTCTTCAGAAGAAGAAGCACATTATACATCACTCATTCAATCAATTGGGCAGATGCACTTGAAAATTAGAATACACCAAAATTTGAAAACACTCATTGACGATAAGCACAGAGAACGCATGCGAGAGAAATATAACAAAATCGTTCTATTCAAAGAACAATAACTTCAATTTTGGTCTTTCCTCGTATTTTGACAGACACAACAATGTAATACCCCCAAGTGTAATGATGCCGGATATTACTAAACAAAAGTGTTGTATAATTTATTTTTACCAAACGAAGGAAAAGCTTGATGAACAGCGCGGCAGTGGATATTGATTTTTATCCATAAAAAATCATTCAAAATAATGAAACAAAACACATCTTGACATTTTCTGTGACTGCATTTGTCACTATAAACAACTAGGCATATCCATTCTCGCTTTCTAACACCCTTAAGTTTGCGATTTTCTTACTATCACACAGAATCATGATTAACGAGACCATAGTGAGTGATTCGCATAGGTTGTTTTACAACGCTATTACGTGAAGAAAATGCAACGAAGCCCAATAATATTGCATCGTTTCACCCCCTTCATTCTTATTCGCTTACATTCCTTGAACTTTGTGAATTTCATTTTGCGGAGGAAAAAAGCTACCATTATTCGGCTAATAACCTAACTTAAGAGAGAACAACTTGAGCACAACCCGCCATAGATGGAATACCTGATGTTCACTCCAGTATATTAGAAATATTGTGACTAATTCGTAACCAGGAATCGCGCGGAGAAACTTTTGAATCCAACTTATCGCGAAAATCACGGTAGGAAAATTAACTTGGTGACGCTGGATGCGCTAGAAAGTCCGCCAGCCTTTTGATCGAACACTCTTTGAACGTATAAGTTTCAAGCTCGTAGTATAATATTTCCTTTGATCATAAAAGTTGGACGATATGACGGTGGTCGGAAGAGAAAACATAATGGCGGCAGCCCGTCGAAAGAAAATCGAAACTCGGATGAAAAAATATAGATCCCCTCACATCATTACACTCCCTCCGCCATCTGAGTTCCTCCTAGCCCAATCGGTTGCCGAACTCGCTAAAAAAATGGTACGCAACGATGTATTCAGGAATCGCATCATAACCGCTACCGAAACAATACAAAGTAAGTGCGGGTAGAATATTTTCTGAATTAATCTTAATTAATTTTCTGAGTTATCCTTATACAGGTATTAGGGTAGTTGAAGCAGTATAGTGTAACCACCCAATATCATGCACATCCATCTTCAAATAATTTGAATTATTCAAAACGCTGCAAAATTATTACAAAGATTTTCATTATTTGTGTATTAGAAAGCCCCCCCTCTACTTATGGTTAGGTAGATAATTTATTCAGTCAATGAATAAAATCGGTAACGACACATGCTCCTTCCTATCATTGAATACGAAATTGAAGAAGAATTCGCATTTTGAAAGATAAGCCAACACAGCTTGAGAGGAGTTAACTTTTGTCTTGATCGATTGATATGATTTACGAGTAGAACAGCAAATGATGAACATATATCCGTTCCCAGGCTGCACCCTGGTAGATGATCATCTTCATGTTCGTGAACTGGCATCCGTCAATTTTATCATACACTTGTTTTGGTGTATTATTGAACAATAAACTATTGTAATCGCTCTTGAAAAAAAAGTCTAACACCCCCTCAAAATTTCATGGTTTACGTTTCAAAGGGTGTAGAATCCAAATCTGCAATACAAATTTTTCCGTCCACGCACGTTTTC
Source organism: Creontiades dilutus (assembly GCA_031894815.1). Taxonomy (NCBI): domain Eukaryota; kingdom Metazoa; phylum Arthropoda; class Insecta; order Hemiptera; family Miridae; genus Creontiades; species Creontiades dilutus. Next base: position 2,437,909 of record JAVIWC010001315.1, on the reverse strand, counting down.
TCCCAAACGGCTGGAGCAAAAAATCTGAAATTTTCAGTAAATGTCCATGTTAGTCCGACAATGCCCTAGTTCTTTAGCCAGCTCTCTCACTTAATTTAAAACGCCACTTAAGGGTTGTCAAAGTTTTGTAAAATCCCTAAAAACCTCAACGAAAAAAAGCAAGGCGGCCTAAATATGGACTTTTTTTTTAAGAACTTTCCATGAGGAATCGAATGAGCCCCTCCCCAGGTCTGTAGTTCCAACCATTCCCGATGTATGGCATGATCTTATGCTGCCAACATCCGTCTTCCCATTGCTACGTAAACAAATAAACTAAGTAAAAGAAACCCGTAGCGGAAGGGTTTCGTGCGGGACTACCAACCACAGATCCTCGGGTTCGTTCACCGCGTCCGGCAGGAAAATTTTGCCCCATATGAATATGGTATACACACTTGGACACAAGAGAAACGTTTTGCCCCGCAGACAAACCTAGGCCCAAGACAAAACAAAACACTGTATGTACGTGTCACAAGTGCCATGAAATCATAAAACCATAAAAAACCTCTGCAAATTCTTTCACTTGGGTTTATTATTCAATGGCTTGCGTTCATGATTTGAATTTCTACTAAGCTTTGGAGTGTTCGTGTTTCACAGGTGATAGAGCGATTATTGAATTTCAGGAGATATGCATGGAGCACGTAAATCGGTTCTCAACTGAAACAACTATTTGGATTGATCAGTTGATAATATTTGTGTGCCTCCTGAAATTCAATAATCGCTCTATCACCTGTGAAACACGCACACTCCAAAGCTTAGTAGATATTCAAATCATGTATGCAAGCCAAATAATAAAATTGAATAATAAACCCCAGTGAAAGAATTTGCAGCGTTTTTCAGGATGTACTCCTAATTCTCAACTCATGTTTCATTCGTTCATGTGACAAAACAGTGCGTGCTGTCTTACTTGAAAGACTTTTCTTCAATAGGAGACTCCCCCTCATTATTAATGCAGCAACATCAGGACGGCGCTTGGATATACAGTACCCGCACGACCTTTAGGTCTTGAGGGTAGGGTATCCTCTGCTCCTTCAACTTCTTTGCGTTGGTATAGCGGGAATGGTCTCACATCTGCCATCGTCACAATTATTTATGCTCGCTCTATTGTATTCTTGGGCTTACACAAATGATTCCAACTTCTTTCACGTACCTACTTAAAATGAAATATTCCCTTCTATGTTAATCCCTCTGTTTATCAGATGTTTTCTGTGGTTGGTACGGTATCTAAACTGGCCGACTACATACCTCGTAACTGTGTTGTGGTGCATGAAAAACAGATTAGCCACAGTGGGACTACATCTGCTCGGTGTGAATCCAGACCTTATATGTGGCTTCCGGATATACCAAATATGTTAGGATGACTAATTGAACACGAGGTACTCGCTTTAGGTTACTTGCTCAACGATAGGCTTGATCCATGTTGTTGGGGAGGTCTTAGCGATTCACTCGTAGCTTAAACTTTAGGTCGTTTCAAACACATAATTTGATACTTTTGTTATGAGTTGTTATGGCTAAATATTTTCTATGATTTGTAATTTAAAAAATTATAATACTTATCTTCTTTACAGTTATTTCTGAACAATTACTTACGTAAATATCAGACTACCGCCGGTTTTCCAAGTATTTGGACTCATAGAATTTCTATCCGTCCTAGTTCTCTCAAAAGAACTGGTTTTACCTTGGTTTAAGAGGTCGTACGATAGGGGGGACCTGATAACCTCCGATTTTACAGTAACTTACTCATGTGTATAATAGGAATACCCGGATCTTTTTTGATTTTTGTTTGTTTTGTTTTAGCTACTTCGGACTTCAGATTCATTTCACAGCAGCTTCTGGATACTGCAACCACAATGAACCGTATCGTATAGGTGTGTAAGATACTGGCTCGTGGTTGTGCGGTACTGGAACCTGCTGATCTTGAAGATCCTCCAAGTTCGCCGGGAATGATTTTCAAAATTCCGAACTCTGGGGGCTGTTTTATTCGTTGATCACCATTGTTTCAATTCACTTCCAGTTTGGCTCCTTTTAACTATATGCTTGCAGCAACATAGTCTACCAAGGCCATATGCAATTAGTATTAGTTATATAAAAGAGTTTACAAACAGGGCGTAACGGGGGTCACGTCCTACCGCTCTCCCATTTGTTCTACAACTCATTTCTCACCAAAATTGCCTCCTGGAAGTTTTGTTTACTTGCTGGAAAACCCACCTTTTTACATTTACTTTTGGTGTTTTTAATTCATGGCCATTGCCATAACACACTCAATTTGAGTTATAGAACACGAGGGAAGGTGTTCAGACACGACTCACATTTCACACAGTATAGAAGATTTTATTTGAAAAGACTTTTCATTCAACAAGAGTTCTTAACTTCTAATCTTTAAAATGCTAAGAATTGATCATAGGATACAGTAGTTGTTAGTGGCTTTAAGATTGTTCCAAGACTTCCAAATATTTTCTAATCCAAGATTTAGTGTCCATAATATAGTTAATATTTAAAGTAGACTTAGTGGACTTCCCTTGTAGACCCACGATATTAACAATATTATTGTTGCCAATAAACGGTTAATAAAGTTCTATGTACGTTTATATTCTGTTCTTGATCATTGAATTTGAACCGAAACGGGTTTGTAAATGTTTCATAGGGTTTCTACGCAACTGGTTTCGAAGGGTCTATTAGACTGGTGAAATACAGTTTCTGCCTTGCATGAAACTAGTAGGAAAAATTAAAATTTTTGTCTGTTTGAAATTTAAGTAGAATTGAGAAGAATTTCAAAATTTAAAATTTTGAAGTAGATCCCAATCGTTGTCTAACTAACCTCTCTTTTGCAATAAGCCTTATAAATATTGAATTTGATAACGGGAGGAGGATGGGGGGATGATGGTTGATCTATTCCAGTGATTCTCATACCTACCAAAATTATCAGCGATTAGGAATTTACTGTAGTTTAAAAAATATTCATTGGAGTTTATAAGTGTGATCATAAGTAATCGGACATACACAGACGTTCCATGAGTTACCAATATTTTCTCATTAAACCTATCAAAATGGTTCTTTAGGAATGGAGGAAATAGATTATCACTCCGGGGTTAAGGGAAAATCACCATTACAATTACAAAAATCATTGAAATGCTCAAGAGTTTACCCGAACTCTTTGTCTGAGTTTACCGAAATTTATATTATTAACCCATGCTACTGTGTTCAATGCTTACATAATTCATGAAACATGAATTTGTTCGAGGCATATGGGGGAATATAACTTTAACAATTAAGAAGCGGTTCTTGAATCTGTTTATTATTCCTAAATTCTACAACGAAATCACGATACGAAAATTCCTTGTTTTTCCACAATTGGGGTTCGGGATTAAAATGTCTGTGAAAAAGTATCATGATTTTCCAATCTTAGTTGTAATTACAATGATTGTTTTTTTTTCGACAGAACTCATAATAAAGTACAAAGATTTCATCATGGGATCGTTTAGCAAGTCATTAGTCCGAATGCGGGCAGCAATTAAAGCCTTGCCATCAGAGGACGTTGATCCAGAATACTACAGCATCATGGAGGACGGCTTGACGGATAAATTTGAGGCTTTACAAGCAAGAGTTATTGAGGCATTAGCTTGGGATAAAAGAATTGTCGCTAGCCAGGCTGAGGTGAGTACGGCATTAAGGGGTAAAAAAAAAAAAGATTTTGATAGAGACATGCTTCATCATCCACTGACCTTTTAAGACGTCCCAAGAAAGTATCCATCAACAGAAGGGTGCCTTTTATAATTAACAAAACCACGAGAGAAAAAATAACTGAATATGAATTCTATGCCTATCATCATAAGGTTGATTCATTTAAAAAAAGGTGACTGTGGGTGTGTGTGTTTGAGAGAACGATTTCACAAATAGCAGACAGCAAACAATCCTCAATCGATTTCGTAAATACTATTTTGTGCGATCCCGATTTACCGTGGTTGTGCAACAAATCTCGAATAATTCATATTTGCTGCCAGTATGGAGAAAGGTTATATCTTTCAGCCACTGCTGAAATAAGAGTTCTCAACCAATCCTTGAGACTCTTCATTTGTTTAATTAAGAACTGATAACAAATTTTGACGCTTTATTATAAGGGCGTAAATGTTGATAAATCGTTATAGGTAACCATTTTCCACTAGTTTCATCTGATTAAAATGTCAACCAACCAAAATGTCGGTGTAGTTGTACCTCTAAGTATATTTTTGTTGGGTATTGCCAATCCCGTTGAACGAAAATCCCGTTTCAATGTAAAGCAGCTCATATTTCAAAATAATAGTGAGGATGGTAGCAGAAACCATTTTTTTTATTACAAGTGTTTCAACAAACGTTCAACGAAACGTATACGCTTTTATTTCTAAGATAATGTAAAAACGAGAAACACGGCTGTCCCTGTGTTGCATGTTCCCTTGCCACTATGTATGTTTGGAACCATTCAATAGTTTCGATACGATTCGTTAAAACGCATTCTAAAAAGGAACAGTTTTAGAAACCCGAGGTAGCTAATACTTGACCAGTACAATAGCTAATGTTTCTTAGCTGCACCCTTTTGGTGTGTAAGTAAATCACAATTAACATGGAAAAGACAACTCTGTCCAGTTGGCTATGGCAATAGATGAATATCAACACTGTTTGTGGCTTGATCGTGAATGTTGCCTGTAGAATAGTAGTGCATCGGTGGTGGCTTGAATGCCAGTGGACTGCATATTCAAGGACTTATTTATGGCAATTAAATTTTGTTAAGGACACCAATTAGTACCGTTTGCATTTCAGCGAATACCAGGTACTGCAGACTTGAAGGTGATAGCAGATCAAGAACTTCAAGTAATGACAATTTTAATAAATGACCACAAAACCAATCTGGATTGCTTAGTTCAAGGTGTGATTGAACTAAGAACGACAATCAACAAGACACTCAATCTCATGGGAAAAGTAAGATGAGTTTTTTCGTGGTTAGTTGTTCACGCAGGTGTGTTATTATTCATACTAAACTGAAAACTTTATACGTTTATATTTAGAATAATTTACGATCACCGTAGATCTTTGAATGGACCAAATATGAGATCAATGAAATTCATTATATTTCATGAGATATATTAACATTTTAATAACTTCAGCTTGACTAATTAGCTCAAAAATAATGCAATTTGATTAAAATTAAATTATCTGAATAGAAAGAGGGTTACCAGGTTTTCGGATATACCCTTACACAAGATATTTCAAAACTTTCGAGGTTTCAGTAAATGAGGAACATTGATAAATATCCCATAACACAATAAAAACACTATCAGTTCATCTAATAAGGCATTGAGTGATAGCACGTGCAGACAAACAGTGATTGTAAGCAAAGGAAGGTTAGTCATGTTTCATTGATTACCTCGACTTCGATTTTTTTAGTGATTCAACAATTGAGTGGGTCAAGGTTTTGATTGATTGCATCAACTATGTACCTGTGAATCTCCTGGCTTAACCGTTATTATTTTGGGGAACAAACCAGTTGATTATGCTGTAGGAACCGCCTTATCTATCTTCATGTTATACAAATCCAATAATGTACAGTTTGGCGACGCTCTTCACCACGACTAGTAGTTAGGTATTCTCCTAAAACTGTGTCAATAACTTTTGGTACTCGAAATACATGTCTAGAGTTCTTTTCCCTCAATAGTGATCAGTTGATAAGTTTAATTCGCTTCAACTGTTTCTAACAATAAATTTTCCTTAGACTTTTTTTTACATTTCCTTGGTGAGGAGTGAAAACGATTAAGTATAAATATTCTACCTTCTTTGAAGGTAGAAGTAATGTGTCAAACAGTTACAGGCTGAGTTTCGTCGTGGGAAATGGAAGGTGAGGTTTTAGTGGGTTTGAATCCCACATAACCCAAAGTGCGGTCCCTTTTGGGTATCTTAGGAGATCCGATTTCCACCTAAGGATCTCAAAGATTTCCTCACCTGCCACCGGAAAAAAAAACTTCTTTGAAGCCTTCAGAGGCTTAGGTGGGAGCATACTTGAATTTGAGAACGCTCAAGAAAAATTAAATATCCCACTTCCCATGTGTGAATCAAAAGTCAGTAAAAATTCCAAATTTATTTATTTTTTTTTTACAACTCGCAACTGATTCATCAAACGTCCAAGGTCGATTTCAGAACTCGAAAGACCATAACCTCCTTGAACTTGTCTCTAAAACAAATTTTGAGGACTCCGTTCTCATCGAGAAAGTAATTTTCAACGTAACTGAGAACGTAATTACAAGCCGGAGATCAAATGTTGATTGCTCGATTTATGAAAAAATTAGCGTTTCCGAAGTTTTTCCTTGTTTTTAATAAACACATTTTCAACTTCCACTTCCCAGAAAAAACGTCCCCTGAATCTCAGCTTTTTAACAGTATAAGAAAATTATGTTCAAATGGGGAAAACCGTGGGTTTTTACTATGGAATCGACTTGTTACAGAAAAAGGAGCTTGCGATGAAATTTTATGTATTTTTTCTTTCACGGAATGCGAATGGTCTCTCCCGTCCTTCCAAACTCACCAATAAGTGATCAACTATCATTTGAAAAATTCAGTCAATAATATACTTTTCGCTCAGAAGTTGAAATTTTGGATGATGAATGCCGCTTTCAATTTATGAACCCTCGTTTATTCTCATTTAAACCTCACTATCTTCAAATCGTCATTAGGAAAGCTCAGATTACGGGGAATTTTCTTTTGGGAGGTGGGAGTTCTAAAACCAATTTGTTATGAGCAACGGAAAACGAAAAAAAATTGGTGTTTTCATAAATTCTGGAAATTTGATCATCGGACCAATTCGTCATGCTTTAAGACTTGTTGAGAATTTTGGCACTAAGAAGATACGATTCGATTTCCAAAGGTGTATTACAATTTGATTCTAGAGGGGAGTTTAAAAAGTTTGTGCCCATTTCAGAGTTATTTTTTGTTCGGAATGAGCTCTAGAATGGAATTTTGAAGTTTAATAAACTGGTTCTGAGGCACTCCGTATCCGTATAAAGATTATATATAACTAATATATCTCAAACATAAATGAGAAAAACCAGTTTTTTTACTATAAAAAATGGAGAGGGTAGAAAAATACAAACTATTCAAATAGCTATGATATTGCCATGACATTAATAATGTATGTAATCAGGTACTGAACATCAGAGAGACAAGATTCCATTGGTTTCGATCGGTAAGGAGATAATTGGTCCAAATTTTGTTCAGTGATATTTCCATTTCAATCGCAGTATGTATGGCAGTGAAAATGGGTATCTGGGGTGAAAAAGAGGAGGCGAAAGAACTTTTTGACCGCTGATGTCAATTTCTATTCTGCCTAATGGAGTCGTACAGTGGCGGTCGCTGTCTATGTTTATTACTACGTGCAAAGGAATTGCTACGAATGGGACCCGTTTCAACACTGCAACGGCCACACAACGCAGACCATGAAAGGGGTTCCAGTTAAATCGCATTTAAAAGGTTCATTTTCCGCAAACGTAGACATTGCATCCTGCGGTGCGGAATGAACCGCAACGAATTAAAGCTCTGATGAATTGGAATTGTCTCAACCCTTGCGTTGTGACGCAGATTCGGTTGAAAATAGTCGCTAAAATCTCGGGTGGTCAAACGTGATAAAAGTGGGAGGCCCTTCTGGGAACGATGGTATTCATAACATCGCAAAACTACACATAACTAATCCCAAAAAAGTGATCAATTTAGGTTTCATACTACAGATACTTTGGAACCAAATAATTAGCTAACACGGACTCATTTAAAACACGGGTATGATACAATTGGGAGGTTCTCCTCGGAATCATGGTAATTATAAGATATTTGTGCGGTAATTACAAACGGTTGTTTCATTTAGTTTTTATAGGAAGGTATACTTTAAACGCAAATGATCAGCTAACTCAAGTATAATTGAAAATACACATTATATATAGAGAGTATGGGACAAGATCTCGTGGAGGGAACACCTGATTAGCGCTCTCGATATCCTGTTGCTGATTTGACGTGGTTCTCGAGCTTGCTTTAAGGTAAATTTAGTGGTGCTGGGAACGTTCAACCGTCTGGTCAACCCTGTGAAGTTGAATCTGTGAATTTATTCATATTGTTCGATAAATTATAGTTTCTCAACTAACACGTAACACTTTTTTTTGTTCGTGCTGTAGACATGACACTAGCGTGTCGCTTGAATCACCCGATAGCCGGACCCCTTCCCCCGGGAAGAGTGTCTTTCTCTCTCTACAAGGAGTGTGGAGGAGACGCATATTACGCGCACTTGTTTGCGAATGTAGCTGATTCGTCGCCGGAGAAGGAAGACCTTTACTCCCGAAAATACGAAAAACTGCACATTCCGAAGGATCCGTATCTCTCCTTTTTGTTGCTTAGCTCTGGTATTGAACCGAACCCCGGTCCCAATGGCCCGCATACATTGCAAGATGTGATGGATAAGCTTCAAGATCTCGCAGTAATTAGAGAAGACCTGACCAAAGTTAAAGCTGATGTTACCTCAGTGATAAAATTAAATGAAACAGTCATGCAGAATAGTGAAAAAATAGCAAAGCTTGAAAATAGATTATCTGATATAGAAGGAGTCGCAGAAACACTTCGTCATATGGACAACAAAATGCGCTCTAAAAACATGATTATTAAAACTTGATCTTACCAGATAAAGAACCTCTCTACGTGGGAATCCGAAAATTCTTCGCTGAGAGATTGGGAGTCGAGCTGTCGTTGCGAGTGTGCATTTCCTGAAAAAACTAATTGGCAGGCCTCCTCCCCTTTTTGTCACGTTCTCTACGCCAGGGCTACGCGCTGAATGCTTACGGAATTCCAAAAGACCGAAGGAGACTGATATTTATCTGAGAGCGGATGTCCCTGAACCAGTCAGATTGTTACAGAAAGAGCTAAATGAATATAGCAAAAAAACGTATATAAATACGATAAATTGTTCGTGAATGGCGAGGTTTGGACAATAGAGGAGTTGAGGGCTAAGTTCGAATAGGCGGGTACTGGGGACGGGATGAAGGCGCAAGATGGAGGGGGTTTGACCAATCGGGAAGATGTAAATGACGAAAAGAGCACTTTAAACACGGGTCATACTGGCCGCCGGAGGAGGAGGGACAAATCGGAAAGCAGTCACGAAACGAAATGGCGCCGTATTAAAGCGGCAGGTACTGGGGACGGGATGAAGGCGCAAGATGGAGGGGGTTTGACCAATCGGAAAGATGTAGATGACGAAAAGAGCACTTTGAACACGGGTCATACTGGCCGCCGGAGGAGGAGGAACGAATCGGAAAGTAGTCCCGAAATGAAATGGCGCCGTAGCGGCCCACACACTATCCAACCGTCGGCCGACAATCGGTACTGAAGGAGGGGGGAACCCGACCACTAGATGTCGGGTGGTCCTAGTCATCCAACGCGTCCGACTTCAAACCGACGGTTGGATCCCTTCCACACACCGTCCAACTGCGAGTGCGGAGAAGGGGTCGCCTTTCGGCACCCCCCACCTCCGTTTGTCGGCCGTGGCCCGCTAGGAAATCTGCACCTGCAACCGGACAAGAAAATGGTGGAACTCCATAGCAACGAACCTTCAGGGCCGGTTTTTAGAACCTCCGTCAAATGCTAGCGGCAGCTTGAGCTCGTCCTGCTCCCCCGTCTCGTTTTTGAAACCTTGATTAGGGATTAGACGGTCGCTAGTTTGGCAGAACTCCAGCGGCCCGAGCTGGTCCGAGCTTGTCATTGGCTAGCGAGCCGAGAGCGGTTCCCACCAAACCAAGATGGCGAACACCGAACAGCTGATCTCTTCACTTTCCAGAGCTTCTCTGTAGCCCAGTTTAGAGGGAGTATACTCCCTGCAGGTCACTCAGTCCAGAGACAAGGTCAATGGGAGAAGATCACCAGTTCACTCCGTGGATGAATGCGCCACCTGCAGTTCACTTCGTGAATGAATGGAACCTGCAGTTCGTCGTGTCCATTCTGAGAGTCACCACCACTACTGCTGTCTCGTGGCTTGACCGTCAACCTCTATTATCTTTGTCATCCGTCAGAATTCGGTAAATGACAGTCATCTACTGCTTTCTTTTCCTACTCCCTAGTCATTTTTCGAGTCCTCATGCAAATTTTCATATAAATACCTACTTATTAAATAAGATGAGTATAGTATCGACCAGTATAGTTTAGTACATTGTATTTAGTATAGTATTTGGTATTGACTCTGCAGTGAGGGGAGTCCTTCGTTGACTAGAAGGAAACCCGAGCTAATGGCGGATGGGTGAACTGCATGTCACTTTGAAAAGAACGGTTTGGCAGGTCTCCGTGTAGTTTGAACATCGGCCGCAGGAGTCATGCTGTCAAGAACGTTTGCGACCTGCGGGTCTCGAACTTCCCTTGCCAAGAGAAGTTCCCGACCGTCCGAATAGTTTGAACGTTGGCCGGAGGGAGTCATGCTGTCACAAACGTCTTGTGATGAACTGCAGGTCCTCCCTCCGCAGGTCATTTGGGACAAGTTCACTTTAAAGAGAAGTTCTTTCAGACAAGGTCACTCACTCACTACCCACCTCTAGCGCAGTTATCTCTTTTTAGTTTTTACGTATATACTGCAAGATTGTGTTTCATTATTCTTTATGTTCATTTCTCCTTTTAATATAATGGACAGTTTAGAGGAAGCGCGATACATGGGAATCGTGGAGGCTCTCACGGCCGATGAGGATGCCTTGGAATTGGTAGCTACTCTTGTTCGTGGTCCCAATATTTTGCGTTTGATGTCCCAATGTTTTGAAAATTGGAACGATTCGGAATTTTTCCATCGATTTAGACTGACGAAAAATGCATGTTCATATGTCCTGTCTCTGATAGCCCATCAGACACGACCAAAGAGGAACTTCTGTGAGCTCAGAAGGAATGCTATTGACTGCACTCTCATTTCATGCAACTGGAGCATTTATGAGTGTATGTGGCGACAGACATGGCATGCGTAAATCGACTGTATGCAAAATTGTACACCCTGTTTCGCAAGCGATTGCATAATTGCGTAAACAGTTAATCACTCTTCCAGAGGATGAGGAATAAAGGAAGCTTACTCGCCAGAATTTATTTGGGATAGCGGGGTTCCCAAATAAAGACCACTAGGCAGCGGTAGTTAATGAGAAAGTTACATGTATCGTCGAAAAGGTTTTAGATGGACATATTTTCTCGTAAAAGAGGCAGCAGAAGGTATCTTAAATCCTATGAACTTACATGCATGAGAATGGGATAACATGACGTGAATTAACATTCTACTCTGGTATAGTGTCAGACCCGACAGAGTCCGAGGATTCAATGTGATAATACATTTTGGATCAGTGAGGGAATTTCCAATCCGTGGTTCTACTTTCCTACTGTTCAAGCGCTGTCTTGAATGCACACTACTGCATTGGTTTCAGAATAATTGATCCTCATTTGTTAAATTTGCTTTTCTCATGGTTCAAGAAGACAGAAATAGTACCTATGTTTATATAGAATACTTCTTCACCAAGAACTCTGGTCTATTCCAGGCAACCTTCAAGTACATATTTCCACGTCCCGAATCGATTCAAAGTCAATATAATTATATGACTTAAAATCCGAAAAGAAAGTGTCTCCCAAAAAGAAAGTTGACAGCTCGTTAGCATTCACAGTTCATACACGTTGCTATTCATTTTATTTTACTTTGTTATTCAGGTAGAATAAGCTGTTTGAAATCTCGTTTTTATCGTTTTGGTTTATTATTCAATAACAAACCATTGTAATCGCTCTTGAAAAAACAAAAATTCTAACCCCCCCTGAAAATTTCATAGCTTACGTTTCAAAGGGTGTAGAATCCGAATCTGCAATAAACATTTTTCCGTCCGTCCGCCGTACGTCGTACGCCGTACGCACGATTTCTCCCAAATGGCTGAAGCAAAATATCTGAAATTTTCAGGAAAAATCAATATTGGTCCGACAAAACCCCAATTCTTTAGCCAGAACTCTCACTTAATTTAAAGTGCCCGTTAAGGGTTGTCAAAGTTTCGTAAAATCCCTAAAAACCTAAAAAAAATTACGAAGCGGCCTAAATTTGGACTCTTTTTGAAGAACTTTCCATGAGGAATCGAATGAGCCCTTCCCCAGGTTCGTAGCTCAAACCATTCCCGATGGTGCCAACATTTGCGTTTTTTTGGTTTATTATTGTTTATGTTTTCATCGCAGTAACCTAGTGATGTAGTAATGTGGATACAGGAGTGAACTCCTAAAAGGGTTTATAGCCGATACACGGGTTGAATTATTCTAATAACCATACAAAAAAAAAAAAAAAAAAAAAAAAAAAAAAACGCTGCAAATTCTTTCACTGGGGTTTATTATTCAATTGGCTTGCGTTCATGATTTTAATTTATACTAAGCTTTTCTTTAGAAGAAGCTGGAATATAATTGACTAATAGATTTCCCAGGGCTCCGAAATAAATTTTTACAAACCGTAGGTCTACGATGTTTTTTTTTTTTTTTTTTCATTTAAATTATATTTAGTTAACGTGATTTTCTACCATACTCAATAGGTTCATTTGAGAAGAGAAATGTTCACTTGGAAAAGGTGGAATGTACCCATGCATTGAACAGGCGAAATGCCTTTGTCAATAACGATTGTTTTGATTTGATTTGATTCACATTATATAATATATAGGAAGTTCCCCCCGGATGATACATAATTGCAACACGCGTGCAACGTAAATTTGTATTTATCGTACTTTTATACTTACATTGAATAGTTCCTCCTTCCACTGAAATTTAGAACATTTAATCGTATTTACCGGTAAGTTTATAAGGCGCATTGTGATCAGTCTTTTTAGGATGAATAGCTGATGAAATCCTAAAGTTCGTAATTTATCACAAATCATATATGATGCGTTATTCAATATTAAATATTGTGAATTGAGGGAGATTGCTTATCTTGATCAAAATGTCTTAATTCACGATTCTGCAGAATAGGACTGCAGTCAAGATTCAATTCAAGTTCAATGGAATACACCGACGTCCCATGTTCTGCCTTCTGAAAAATCTCAACACCTTGGTCGATCACTTGAACTTCCAATTACCTACAGGTTTGGCGGGACATGAAGGGGGCTTTCTATCCCACTTTACAGATGGGCGTGACAGAATGAACGGTGTGATTCGACTCGCGAAAAATCATTTCAGGTCTGGGAATAAATTGGATTTGGATATGGCTGTCAACATCCCGTTGGCTGATTAAACTATCAAATTTGTGTTAACAACCGTGAACAGGTTATGGTAACATTAATTTTGGTGTGTCCAAATCCATTTTGATTAGATATTTGAACGGTTGGTGTATGAGAATGAAACACAACATGTCTTGACTATTGGCCAAGACACGGTTACACTAATTCCCAACTTCAAATTTACCCAGAAATGTAAAGCCCACTTAGGATTTTAGTTCGTTTGATGTTCAAATATGGAGATTAAAAAACTCTTAGTTACAAATAAATCGGACCTGAAATGTTGAATTGTATCCAGAGAACTAGGGAGTCATCCAAGCATCCATTTTGCTTTGTTTAATGGTTGACACTTTGATGAACAGAAAAGTGAATGAAATTGAAATACCTGTTGCCAACTTGGAGCGAATATATGTAAAATAAACTTTTTGTATAGGTCGGTTTTTTTTTAGGCTTCTCCGTTCAAAGCTGATATAGAAACTTCGCGCAACATCATAGCAAGTTCAATAGTTTTTGTCTACTATCACAATAGTGTTTTGTTCTAAAAATATTCGACTAGAATAACCACTCTTTTGAGGTAATAGACATTGTCTGTTATGAATGATCGCGTTTTTCATTCATTACCTGTTTTACAGATTGATCTTCCTGAGTCTATGAAAGCCATTATAACCACTGCCTTGGAGAGAATCGCCATGTGTATATCGGTCGAGGCTAGCATCCCTTACAAATTAAAAAATGACGTGGAAGATTTTATAGATTTGTTGCTACAACCTGACCCTTTTAATCCAGAGATGGCGAATATGGTGAAGGTACATAGGGCAATTCATCACCTATGAGTAATGTGTATTTATTTGCTGTTGCTGTATCGATGAAAATCGTATTTTCCTTGACAGGTACATCGTAAGCACAAACGAAGTTCGATATAAACTTAGGAAAGTGATGTCCGTAGAAATTATTTCCACAGAATTTATTAATATCATTAATCATGATAATCATCATGATCACGATATTATTATGATTTGGACGAAGCCCGATTACAAATATAACTGATATCAATGATACTCTGAATTTCATAAAATTCTGAATGAGATCACTGCTCATAAGTTTCAATCGAGTATTGCGTAATATCATCAGTTGCTATTTACTACTTTAAAAAAATGAACCTATCTAGTTGAATACTGCGACTTTGTTTTTGTTGAGTTAGCGGCTTGGAAGAATTATTTTACGTCTACCTTTCAACTGTTATATTGACCATCATCTGATTTTTGGACAGATGATGAAGGTAAAAGCTAACAATTGTTTGTTCGATTCATACCGTGAGCACAAAATCCGACTTCGTGCCTTGGAACATGTAGAAGGCTCTTTGGAAGAATTGGATACCGTTTTAGCTGAAACTAAGAGACCCTATTGGATGTTGGATATCCCAGACGTGTGTGAAAACCGTAAGAGGTAAATCATTACAGGATCGCTAATGAGAATTTGGTATGAAATGTTTAGGATAAATTTAGTCGAATAGTATTAATAATCTACTCATACGATAGCACCTATTTTGTTAAGATCCCATGATTCGTCGGTATTCGATAAAGAACATAGTTAATCAAATTTTATATTTCATTACAGACCATTCAAGACCGAGTTGCTCACGTACACCGCAGCCATGAAGAAGAAGTACAATATCCACCCTCAAGAAGAGAACTTGGGATGTATTTGTTATAGGTAGGTTTTCGTAGTTCATTTAGTAAAACTAGTGTAAGTCAGCTTATTCGAATGAAAAACCTTTGATTACCAGAAAATATTTCTTTCTAATAGAGCTGATACCGAAGTAAGATGCTTGGTTTAATGCCCAAGGGATCTTGCCCAAGCTTGGATGTGCCAATGATTTTATCAAGGGGATATGCTTGTAGGCAGCCTTCAAATCTGAATCTGAAAATCGGCCTGAACTTTTTTTTTCAACTTTAAAACCTGATCATAAACGTGACGCCACCCTCTAATATTGCTCACTCTAAAGCTCCCAACCCTCGCACTCTCACCATAGGGAAAACGGGCAACAAATTTTGCACAGTACGATCTAAAAATTAAATATTTACCACTACCTCTGTTCTGCTTTTAGGCTTATAATAAATTGGGGGCCCCTCCCTCGTTTTTGAAATCCCTGAGAGTGTGATGGACACGTATAGCTCCCCCTTGCCATTTCTAAAACTGTTGAGTCTGAGCATGAAAATGAAAAAAAAAACAACGTTTTTTAGCTGTGAGGGATGATGCAAAACAGTCACCTGAGCCAGTAGAGGTCAACTGTATCCATGTCATCGCCTTCTTGTTAATAACCCCGTAAAAGAGGACAATGAAACCATCTTATTTTAATCAAATAACCTTTTGTAGTCTTTAAAATGTCGTTCTATCCGGGTTGAGAGGATACCTACACAAATATTTTTGAAAACACATTAGGGATTTCAAACACATCTCTTTTTATGAAACTCGAAGTTTGCTTATGTTCCCGATAATCGGCTAAACTGCCTGAAAAATTTTGACGGGAGCATTCTTAAAATGATCACACACAACACATGCTTGGTCATGACACCAGAAACATCTTTTTACTTCATGAACGGTGCTTTACATCGCAATCGTTTAGTTTGGTCCTCGAATTTTTATTATAGTGGGGACTAACGGGCAGTTTGTTAGCGGTGAAAAAAAAAGTGAAAACTGGAGAAGCCTTGGATGGGGATGGTCTTTTGCATGCAAACACGGCTTTCCCTCTATTACGTTGTAACTGAACCACAGTACCTATAGAATCTCAATGCTGAAGACATATGTTTCAGAACAAGAAAAGACAGAAAGAGTTCGAGGGATATCCCACTGTGCCCTCAACTAATGCAATACACCGAAGAAGTCCGAAAACGCATGAACATCCAGCCGTTTAGGAAAGACGGTATATGTCACTGCGCCTGGATGTTTAATGTCCCAGAATGTGGTCCAGGTAATACATGTTTACACAGCAACGGCTTACTATAATACTCATAAACATTTTTTTAACGCCAATTTTCCACCCTCAAGTTCGCTTCAAAAATTGTGGACTAAGATAAGAATAAGACAGAAAAATGAACGCTTTTTCCAATACGGTAGTCAAATTTGGTTTTACTGTTCATATTTAGAGAGTTATCCTGAAAGTGAAGAAAGTCTAATTTTTTAGTCGAGTGAAAAGGGCATTTTTTGTAGCAAATTAGTTGAAGGATACGAGGTCAAAATTCGACGGATAAAACAAGAGAAACCCTATGTATACACAATATGTATAACTTACACAGACGATCCGATAAGATAGAACGATTAGGAGGACTGCATCCTTGCGGCAAACGCAGATGTAAGTTTGTCCACTGGCTGTGGAAGAGGAAAACTTCACGTCCGCAAGTAGCCCCAACTCATTCAGATGCAAAGGGTTGGCAGAGTGGTGGACACCTATGTGTGTGAATGAGTTTGAGTGTAATCAATGTACAGCCTTTTACGTTGGAAAAACAGAGACTGCGCTCAATCTAAGGGTAATAATCACACGTCATGATTGGTTAAAAAAAAAAACGAAGATCTGCCCAAAAGTCGCCATGCCTCGTCGCACGACGCTTTATTCGATGACCGTTTCGGCCTGAAAATCTTAAAAAGAATGAGACTCGAATATAATGAGTTGGCGCGGCTTCAGTCAGAGAGTCAACTGTTTCGAAAGCAAATGATCCTCCAGGTTTGAACATCAGGCGTTAGCTGGGCAACAACGCTTCTTCATGACAGGCTTCTCTCTGCACATCATTGTCGAAATTTCCAAAAAAAAAAAAAAAAAATTAATTTTCTCTTTAATTTGAGAAAGGAAAAAGCAGAAATATAAAAAAATAGTTTATTCTGTTCGTTATTGCCTGGAAACTGTCAATAGGATTGAGGTAAAAACTTCGGTAATTTTGCCGAAAACCAAGGATTCCAAAACAAAAAATGAGTCCGTTAGAAAACAATTTGTTGAGGTTGGTCAATTGGTCAAATTTCAAAAAGTTAAAGAAAACATCAAAACTGTTAAACGTTAGGTTTTTTTTTTCAAAGAATATTACTCAGAAAAACTATATCAACATGGATCTAGGTAATTTAAAAATTAAAGCTCGAACCTCTGATGGAAAATGTAATTACATTTAATTGAAC
This sequence comes from Creontiades dilutus, assembly GCA_031894815.1. Taxonomy (NCBI): domain Eukaryota; kingdom Metazoa; phylum Arthropoda; class Insecta; order Hemiptera; family Miridae; genus Creontiades; species Creontiades dilutus. The sequence goes on along the minus strand of JAVIWC010001315.1, from coordinate 2,420,468 downwards.
ATGGTTAGAAAAAAATCGATAAAAATGCAAAAAAAATTATTTAGTTGTTTCTTCTTCAATGAAATTGATAATGAACAATTTCTTTGAATGCAAAGTGCTGAACATTTGAGTTAATTTAACATAAATTTAATACTTCAGTCCTCGGAAATTTGCTCATTTGATCATGTTGCATGACCGGTGATGCCGAGTTTCCAAGAATATTCCTCGTCCTGTATAAAGTTTTTCATCCAAGTTGTGAAAACTTTGGTTGTTTGGGAGAATGTATGTGGGTGGAAAGGGATATATATTTTTTCCTCTTACATTTCGCTCAGTGAGTTTTGCACTTCAAAACAAACAATACGAAGCTGGATGGAAATATTGAATTATTTTTTTGATTGATTAAAAAGATTCATCGGGTATTGAATATCCCAATATGAAATCTATTCGAATCGTTTTCCTCATTCGTGATGATTGTTTTTCAGGTTCAAAAGTTGAGCTATCTCTCAGACAGTATACAACTTACATTAAAAGCAGAGCAAAGGCTCAGGACGTTAACAAAGATGTCATTTGTTGCCACTGCTACTGGATGAAACTTCAAAGGGCCTGTGGTGGCCTGCGTCAAGACTTTTGTTTCTCAGCGAATGATGCACAGGGCGTTTATTCGTAATTCAATTAAAACAACATTGGCATCTCTAGTTTGTTATTACAGTTGAACTTGGAATAGCTTGATGATATTGAAAGGAAGCAAGTTTGGTCACGAATTACCTTATGCACAAAATATACGGCCAAGCGTTGATTACTTTCGTTTACATCGATAGGTGTATAAACTTGTCGATTAATCGGTTTATAAACCAATAAATTGCCCATATCTATCTGACTGGCGATAAGAAGACTAAAATCGACAAACCAATATTGCTTCCACTGAATAATACTCACGATTCCAACAAAATGAAATCATTTAACACGGATAATGAAATCTCCCTTATTCCAACCACACGACCCACAAATCGCCGGCCTCAGGGAACTAGCTAGGGATCATTTTCGGGGGCTTCACGTTTGTCTTTACTAGGAGTTTTTTTATCAAGTTCAGAGACGTCCAATTCACATTCGCATTAATTTTAAAATACAATACGCAATGTTTCATAGTTAATGTCACTACTTGTTTACATTTTCTCATTGTCCGTAATACTATGCATTCGTTCGGGAAAATCAACTCTTTCGTGGTAAGGGTTTGTTATGAATCGGTGCCTGCTATTTTCGAACATCACGTTTAGTTGTTGCGACTACTTCTCGATCTGGGCGGAACAGTTTGATTGGTATTTTGGGTAGCTGAATCGATAAACGGTGGTAATAGGATCGGAGGCTGAGTAAAGTTGTAATGAGTTTCATATTCAGGTCGTCTTCATTAACCAAACGGTTTCGTGGAATCCTGTTTTCTTACAATTACAGATGCAATTTCCCTTTATCCAACCGAATGTATTTTCGCCGTTCCAATACTGATAAGTGCCACGAATTTTGGTTCATTTGATTCAAATATTTCATAGTATGATGATTCACAATGACGACAGTTTTAGCTTGTTCTTCATTCCCTTTTTACATTTCATGTAGTTATGTGGAGTTATGTGGTAAAAATAATGTATTTCGTGATAAAACGGTTTCAACAGTTTCAAGTTCATAGAGCGAACACATATTGTCAGAAATGTAGCATGTTTTGTGATATGATTGTTTGTTATTTTGAAATTATTTCAAGCCACTGTGAATGATTTATCTTCTTTGTGAAGTTTCAAAAAATATACATTTTATTCTCTGAGATGATAATCGAAATGGTTTTCCGGATTTTTACACTTTTCTCGTATAATTTTCTCGTGATCCGATTCCTTTAGATCGGAAACTTGGGAAGTTTCACACCCGAAAATAATTTTGCAATCTTGTCTACGATATACTTTTGCTGACAGAATGATTAGAGTAAGTACTGGAAGTGAAAAAACAATGTTTGAGTAAATTTTGAAGTAACTTTTTTATCCAACGGGGATAACAAGCAACTGCTGGTTGAATTTTCTATTTACTGGTTTCGTAGACGAGGTCTTTTACGCTCAATCGAACAAGAAAAACAATTAAACCCTCTCAAAATTCGTTGTTTCCCTTTTCAAGATGTGTACGATCCGAAAACCGAATTGAAAACAGTCCGTTCGTCTTCCATTTTCTCCGAAACTACTGAATCAAAGTTAATGGAACTTGGCTCAAAAATCTAGGAGACTGATTATCAGTCGATCTTAAACTGTGAAATTAAAACGCTGAAATATTAAAAAATCTTAGTACCTACCGGCATTTTTAGAAAAAAAAAACGCTATTTTTTCGACATTACACGACATGTGAAGCGCAGATAGGTGTATTTATCAGTTTTTCGAGGATTTTTACTTCGTGTGGATATACAATATATTGCACTACGAGTAGGATTTTTAATATCAATTTCTGTTTCGTACAAAGAAATTAGTAAACTTTGGTTTTCAAGATGTTAACGGAATGTTTGGGATATCTAGAAGTAAATTACAAGATATCGAGAAGCAAGGCTCCGAATTTTGATAGTGTACCACAGAACCCGTCTATTATCAGTGATTTCCGCAAAAGAGTTATTCTAATACAGAAAAAAATAAACATCCATGTATGACTTTTTGAGCTTTTTATTTTGGAGACCAACTTTGTTTGTCTCCCGTGAACAAGTGAAAATAGTGCTTCCCAAATTGAATATTTGCCTCAATTTCGTGAACAAAAGAACAAATCGCTTTTGATATAATGGCAGCAAATAGTGAAGCCTTTGCGTAACTGAGGAGTGTATCACAAACTCACAGCACGTTCAAGGGTATTTAATCATAACGAGCAACTCATACGTGGTACTTGAATTAATTTCCACCTTCTGAACTATAACTCACCCGGGCTTCCGTAGAAGTAGTAGAAGTGAACTCACTTAGAGCTAACCGATGAAAGTACGGTTTCCACTACTAGTGGAGATTTGTCCTATTTATACGTCAGATCAAGTGAATTCAAGTTATTCAAATATCTTTGCTTTGTCTAAAATCGGATGTTTAACTCGACGAATACTCCACGTTCCATATTCTGCCGCCACCTTTACGAGGGCGTAACTTCCACTGTGGAATGAAAGTTTTTATATCAACCGTAAGTCATCAGGCTTTCACTGTACATCATCAAATTTATATTCATACGCACCGAAGCTGTAAAACCTCTCTGGGTGTCATATCAAGTTTTTTTTTTTTTTTTTTTGTATCGGGCTTATAACCACGCTATCTGAATTTCAGACATTCCACGATCTTCTGTGCTTTATTCGTCCCAGGGGTATGAAGTGGATGAATCCGTAGAAAGTTATACAATATTTATTTGTATTCACCTCCTACTGAAAACATAAAACACCGGTTTCATGAGGTTAGGGCACCTTATAGTTTCCCAATCTTTTCTGGTTTGTAGCCACGTGGTGTACAGTTTATGTGTTGGTATTGAATCTTTGATTATTTGATCCTGAAATACGTTTCAGGATCCTTGATTTTAATGGTACAATGAGCGGAAGCGAATAATACAATTAGGGCTGGTTACTTACTTGTTACTTATGTGGTTTGATCGCCTATTATCGATAGACACCGATTGGCAAGTAAGGTGTTTGCCGTTTATTATTACGCATTGGGAAAACAATTATCAAGGTCTTGAAAAAATCACCTAGTGCTTCTCTCTACAACCGTATTGCGGAAACAGAAATCAAGAACGATTCTCTACGTAACCATTCCCTGTACGTCTTCTGTCTACGGCCAGTTTTGTCGCACATACCTAAATCTCGATGTATTGCATACTCCAAACAAAAAACGTATAGTATCATTTACCTAGTTATTTGTATTTAGCTGTTATATGTAGTGTTTCGTTGGAATAAGGTGGATGTATTGCAGACCAAAACGTGCTGTTGTGAACGGACTGACGTTGTGCGTTGAACTGACAGACTTTTAACAGCAAGTGTTCATTAATTCATTCATCCTGACCGTAAATACTAGAAGGAACATTGCATAACAGCAACATTGTTTATGACTTTCAGTTTTTGAATTGTAATACGTACATTGGCTAAGCACTACGTGTAAATGGCTAGGCAGTCTGTATAATGCCCACGGCGTCTAGGGCAATGTATGAAACAAATTAGTCAACGATTCTGCCACTCCTTAAATTCCTCTCCTTTTGATATTGATAAACGGTGAACCTCCTAACCAAACATTTCCCAGTTGATTTTTTAATATCAACTCAAAATTACTTTGATTTACCTCATAAGTTATTTATTACCTCAAAAGTTTTTGGAATAATGAAGATTTGTTGGGAGTGATAAAAATTTGCCTGTATTGACGAGATATTTCACACATTGCCTAAGAGCCAACAGTCATTATATAAAATGAATAGTCATTGTAAGAAATACGTAGCAATTCACTATAACATGTATATCGTAATATGATGATGATTTATTCCTTTTAGATCCAAGATAGAAAGCTCCCTGTTTTAATAAGTAGAGTACTAACATGTATGTGGGTCATTTTCCCAGAAAGGGGGAATCTGGACCTCTTGTTCTCAGAAAACCTAAACTTGCAATTGAGTTCTGGAAAAAATCAGGGGTCATCTTTACACTACATGCAATCAGTCAAACATACTCGTATATCGATACTGGTAAAAAAAAGTAAAAATTAAAAATACTGTCAAACATACTGTTTAGATGTTTTCAAGTATTGGCATGAGTTGTGCCAGAAATGCAGGTAGTACTGTGATAATGAAGTAAATATGTAACCGGGGGAATCGAGCTTCAACTTCTAGACACCTAGACCCGATTTCTATCTCAAGATTTTACAGTCTACATTATCGCAACTCCTCATGTTCAGATTAATGTCCATAGAACAAGAGAATCGATCATGAAGGTTAGTGATGGCGATTGCTTGTGTCCGCATCTACAAAAATCTTTGACACGCCGAAAAAAAATTAATTTTGCTTATTGTTTAAAAAAGGTTTACGCAAATTTTACCTACTCACTTAAAACAAATGCAATTTGATCCATGTGGAATACGAAAGAAGTCAATGTGCCATAAAATACTTTTATATTCCACTATGCTAGATATCATAAACTGGATAGTTTACACAATTTCATTGTACTCTCTCTAAGGCATCATTATTCGCATTACCGTATAAAACATGGTGCCTAACAATTTATTTATCAATGCCTGTAATATATTTCCGTTCTAAAAGGTTTTTACGGTAGCTAAAGCCTATGTACGTTCAATTTCGATCAAGCTTAGAGCCCTCTGAAGAGATCAGTGCGATCCCAATCTAACGGCCAAGCTGCTCCGAATGGGAGTTTTAACGATGCAAAACTGCTTTTGATAGACCAATTTGTAAGCAGCGAGCGAACGAGTAAACAAGGCAGGTAGGTATACAAACTCGAGCCCGCTCCCTTGCCCAATCCCAGCTACTCTCCCGCCTTCTGCTCTCCTGTTCCCATCAAACCGAATCCCTTGATCACTTAATTACATCAAATTGAAGACTGTAAGCCCTTTGTAGCTACTATGAGGGGACCAACGAAGAGCAACGACCTCCCGTTCTTTGGTTTGTAGTGAATGATTGAAATCGCAATCCATGTATGTTTTCAGTTTTATTAGATTTGATTCCTAAGCTACTTGAAGGAAGCGAAATTATCGTTTCAGCTTTCGAATGATCCAACAAAAAATTACATCAGTCAAATGTCCACACGAATTTCATGTTGTAGACCATTCTGAACAACTTTCGTTTCACATCTGTCAATAGGTGTTTCTTAAATTCTTGTAACAATTTTAATCCGATTCAGGTGAAATTTTCAAGGAATCAGAAAGTTACGTTAAAGGGTGTCTTGTGCGTTCCACGGCTCACGAACTACCGAAAAATGATTGAACAATGTACAAGCAATTTTTTTTAATATAAGACCTGTACAATGAGTGTTTCGTGAAGGGTATCTTCCCTATTTAATGGAAGGTGGTAAACTCTATTCTGCTTGAAAAAAGGGAAAGATGGCCAGAGTGCAGCATCGGACTGCAGTTCGCTGCGTACGCTGAACCCTGCTAGGAAACTGCATGAAGAAATGCTGCAAGTTATTACACAGAGGTGTACCTTTTCACGAAACGAAAGCTGATATCAAAATACCTATAATGGTGCAATGTACGTTTTGCGAACACGAATCAGAAATTCAAGAATAGCACAACAGATGATGTGATTTTTTAATATCTCCGGTAGATATTTTATCTCACCTTTAAGAAATGGCTGAGAGTCGTGTCGAGAACCCAGTCTCAACTAGACCCCATGTGATATTTTTGGCCCAAGTGTCATTAACTTTCAACAGAGTTGGAGAGAAGCTCTGATCGGCGGATGGGGTTTTCATTTTATTTTCGGATTCTTCATACCTTGAATCGTAAACCAACAAATTTTTAGGTTTTTGTTCCTTTGATAGCCCCTTGAACCTCCAAGGGCAGCTGGCTGTCGGACTCAGTCCAACCGCCAGGCTCCTACCCTGCCCCTTTGCTCACTTTCACAAAAACAAGTAGGCTTTCTCTTTTAACGAGATTATAGGCTTTTGCGAAAAGGAAACCGTCCTGATTAAAATGAGAAGTTGTCTCCAGATAATCGGGACAGAGTTGGTATAATCAGGGTAAAAGGTCAATAAATATCCTCACTACTACGGGTCGAGAGGAAGAAACTTGGGGGAAATAGATTAAAACAATGGTGCCGGGAAGAGTTGGGTGAAGAAAGGAGTGGAGGTGCATGGAAGAGGAAAGGAGAAACGGGAGTGACAATAAAGGAGTGGTAGGTGAAAAGAGTGAATGGGTTGGCATGGCGATATAATAAAGATAAGTTTGAACTTGCAAATCACAAAAACACCCAACTTCTTTATTAAACTGTGGAAGAGTCCAGTAAAGAGACGGAGCTTTCTGCCCTATTTCTTACCCCTTTTCCTCTTCCGTTGGGGCGGTCCCCCTATCCCTGCCTGTTTTCACTGTCCAATGATTTCCTCCCAAAAAGCCTTTGGAACGAGCGACTTATGGTTCTCGAAAGGGGAATTGATGAGCCTTTTTGGTTTCATCTCTGTAGGCTTTCTTCGTAATTGCGGATTAGTAATCGTTTCAAGAAACTTATTTCCCTTTCTTCAAGGAAGATATTTCTCTTTCATCAGTCTAAGAAATAGGTAGATGAGAGATCGAGATACTAGTGAAATTAAAGTTAGCGAGTAATAATAATTCAAGCTCGTACGGCGATTTATTGCATTAGATACGGTACCCTATTAAACAAGTAACTTTTCTAGCGCCATTTCTTCTTTTCCCAGAGGATCTCTGAAAAAAGAAGAAGAAGGATAAGAAAAGTAAATACTTTTCTTTCACTCTCAAAAATCCTGAAACTGGGCTTAAAAAATTCTGTACTTACCTCAATGAAATGTGTGAAACTAAGTCATTGGAAAAAGTGTGAGTTCTAACTAACATCTTAGAGCTGTACGTTTATTGTAGTATATCTCCTCAAATCCTCACTAGAATTTCGCTTTTGATCCCCCGAAGGTTAAACAAAATGGAATGTGGGCATTCCATCCCGAGCCCCGTCTTTTTGTGATCACCTATAAATATAATTCTACATTGTTTTATGTAGAAATAATATATAAACTATACCAAATTCTTGGACAAAAAAGACATGGGAATCGAAAGAGAATTGTTGTAGGGATGAGCAGCGCTTAAATGAACCGTCTACTATCCCTCCATTACTCCTCCTGACGGGAAATTCAAAATTTTCGAGGTTTGTTTTACATTAAGACTAAAATTGTAATCGAAAAAAAAAAAATGTTTTTAGGAAAAAAACAATAAAATCAGATGAGAATAGTTAAGAAATGAAGATTTAACCCTTTTTCCTGCCCCAGTCATTCTCTTTCACAATGAAAATTGAATGTTCCGAGATACGTTACTACTACAGCAAAACCTTAACTGAACAAAAAAAAGAAGAAGAATCACATGCAGTTGCTGATAGTATAAATTATTTATACTTGATCAGAAATTGAAAGAATCGGGTTTTAAACAAATTTGTAAACATTGAAAAAGGGGCGTATCGCTTGGTTTTGAACATAAACACACAAACACCTCGGAGTTACGATTCAGGGTACCCTCTTATGATAAAGTCAATCAGGAAAATGTTTAGATGGCGCAGAACCGCTATAGAAGCCTCACATCATGTTAACCAACAATTAATCCACTCGCTACTAATTCTATATATAGACTATGCAATTTTTGTTTATTGAAACTTCAATGCTGAGCTGTAAAAAGCATTTTAAAAATCCCTAAATGCTGCTATTGGATTCAATTTTAGACCCATTCTCGATACAAATTTAATTCCATGCTACAAAAAATTAGGAAAATTCAGCTCTAATAATAATGAAAACTATATGTAGTCACAATGCTATTTGTAGTTATAGAAATATCAAACCCCACCTTATTTATTCGATCGTTTAACGTTTATGGGAAATGAACATAATCGAGAAACTGAAAATGTAAGTGGAATGCTATGAATTCCGATTCGTAGTGCTGAATTATGAAATAAAATACTTTATAGTAAAAAGAATTGTAGTGTATAATGAAAACTACTGAATGTTTGATAGAAATGGTATTGAAAATATGGAAATTAAAATTTTTTTTGGTAGCTATGTAGCGGACAACATAATTTTGATTGAAATAATATATGGATTGTAAAATTTAAAGGAAAGTAAATGTTACAATTATGCTAAATGGTCTATAAGTCATCAATAGTTGAGATGTTTCCAAGTAGTTTAAAGTGAAGCTTGAAGTTTGAAGTAATAAAGACATAAATTCATTTTAGAGAGAATTGTCATCGGTTTGTCAATTTTATTACTGCTATATATAAATATATATTTTTTTAAATGTAATGACAATGTAAAAAGCGAGGCGTTATAGTTCATTGGTTCCCTGTTTATTTCCTATTGTTGAATAAACTGCTTAATCAATTAATCTCATCAGCTCTGTATCCGTTGTGACGCTGGAACCGCTCTCGGTTCGCCTTACGCTGAATTTGATCTCTCTGATTAGACCCTGAAACAGTACACTTGAGAACATGTGGGTAAGCCTCTGTATGTAGGGGTTCAACTAATTCCGTACTAATAACTATGATCAACCCGTGCAAGCATGGCATTACATGATGAAACGCGCTAAGCGGGAATAATCTGTTCATTAATTATAATGTTGCCCAGTTGGTGAAGCGGGAAAGAGGAAATGACTACCTCCTCCTGTTCTAACTCATTTGCTGTCGTACTAATTGACTGAATAATCCTGATTGTGTTATTTACGAGCAACTGAATGAACAACTTTCCGCAGATCTCCTTCATTAGATACATGGGGACACCAACACATTTCACGACCTTATAAATTTCTTAAAGAGGAGCAATGCGTTAACATGCTTCCGCCGGATGTGTACCTTTCCGCTCGAATTTATGAGTTTCCCGTTCCGTTCGACGCCTGCTCCTTCACCTACTTTCCAGCGCTCGGTAGATTTATCGGGAGACATTTGTCGGTCGTAAGACGGAGTGGTGCTAACGGCGCGAGGCAAGGCCTTTGACGACCAATTCAATTTACCTCGATAATCCGTCCTTGTAGCCGACATAGGCTCCTCGCTAACGTTTTTCAAAGACGATAACCCAAAGACATTCGGCATACACTTTTTCCTCCTCAAAGCATTGGGGGATAACAGGAAAATAATCTACCAATACAATTGGAAGATCCTAAAGATCTAGTATTTGACTAATAAAAAGCAATTCGATCGATCACTAGATTGAATTGATAAGTCTATAAATTATTTACGTACAATTTTACAGTCGCAAAAAGTTGTTGATCAAAATAGAAACTCTGGGAAAATCTTATTTAACATTTACAGAAAATCTAGGGTTAAATAAGAACCAACTTCATATGTATAAAAATAACAAACTGAAGAGATGGAATTCGCGGTCAAACAGATAATTATAATTCACGGTAATAATGTATTACCCACTTCTTCACTCTGTATGACTCACTTGGAACTAGGAATGACTAGTTATCAGGAAAAAATCAGCGATTTAGTAAACGCATTTGAAGAACAACTAAAACTGAGGGTCTTGAATAAGAAACTGGTTCCCAACGTTTTGGAGTTCCATTTCTCCATTCTCAAGGGAAATCCACAACCACAGAAAAAATGGAGTAACCTATTAGTGATAAACTCGTGGGTGTTTTAATTAAGAACAGAATTTCCTACACATTTAGAAATAAATAGGGAGGGATAAAAAACTTTATGATGAAGAATTATGGTGTTTGTAAAGAAGTTATGTAACAAAACTACTCTTAAAAGAATCGGGAACAAAAATTTGTAGGTGAACATTTTCACTCAACTCACTAAACTCACACATGTGAACAAGAAATGATGTGGTAAACAATTTAGACTACAAGATGTGAAGGATTTCCAGTTCAAGGTAATGTGCAGTGTTAATTAAAACTGCCCGATTCTAAAGTTGGGTCGGTTGTAGGAAACCTGTGGGAAAACCCAGACCCCGTCATGAAGCGATTGATAATTTTCCAAGAGACAGAAAGAAGGGGTTGGGGTTATGGAGAGATTTAATGAAATTTTATTAGCATTTTGAATGCAGGTATTATTTCGATTCTAAAATATTTCATTAAATCTTTCCACACCCCCCTTTGAAGAATGATCCAAACTGACCCCCATGGGTACCCAGTCACTGGGCTTTTGCAACTATTTAGCGCAGCAGCAAATCAATGGGGCTTCCGACTTCCATTTTTGGACAGCGCCTTTGTTTTCAAGAACGATTTTTTACATTAATCGTTTCATAATGGGATCTGGGTTTTCAAACAGCCTTCCTCCCTGCGCCATGTTTGAAAAGCTATCAGAATCAACAATTGGGTTTCTTTTCCACAAGATACTTTTTTCACCTATCCAACTTTAGGATCAGACAGTTGTTATTTACATTGCACACTGCTAACTTGAACTGGGAATCCTCTACATCATTCCAGTCTAAATTGCTTACTATATAACTTTTTGTTTATTAAGTGTAAGTTAAAATGTTCACATACACATTTTTATTCCATATTACGAGTATCTTTTACGAGTATTTCTAAAATACAAGTTTTTTACAAACGTCATAATTCTTCATCGTAAACTGTTTTTTTTCCCTATTCATTTCTAAATGTATAGGATATTCTGTTCTCAATTAAAATATCCATGACTAACAGGTCATTCCATTTTTCTGTATGTTTGTATATTCCCATTGACAATAGAGAAATAAAACTCCGAAACGTTGGGGACAAGTTTTTTATTCAAGACCGAACTTCAATAAACCCCGAGAAGCTTCTTCTAAATAACTATGAATCAAACTTTATATATGTTTGATCTGAGTGATAGGTATATACGTATATATTACTCAAGGCGAGGATAAATGACCCCCGTGCTTCATTGACAAGAATACTATTCCGAACTTGTCATAATTAATTCGTTATCCTCATTATTATTTTCAGCATTACTTTGAGAAAACCCCGAACATATGTTTAAAATTCAAATGGTGGGGTCAAAAAACACTTGTGAAGAAGAGAAAATATGAGCATTTTTTCAATTTGTTATGATAGGTTTTCAATTTGGGTCTGATCTATGTTCTGACATTTGTTCTATTTCAGTTTTCTTTCCTTTCTACATAAACAATAAAACCTTTTTCATCCCTCAAAATACCACAATACCCTCGACCACAATCTGTATAATACATTCACAACTTTTGAAACACTTTTTAATGGATTTCAAAGGAAAGGTAAGTCTCAACCGTGAATTTATTAGATTCCCTTCGTACAAATGTATGGAACTCCCCGCTGCTTTGCCGAAGGCTCCCACATATGGGCCACACATTCCATCAACCTGAATGGTCGATATCAGACAGCAACCCTTCTTGTTCGGTCTTTTCAAAGGCGGATCAACCGATTTCAATAACTCGTTTCTGAGGCATTGAGAGGACACTTTTGAATGAAATTTGCTCGACGAACGGTGCGGTAAGAGACGGAGAAATTGATGTGAACTAGATTTCCACCGAGGAAGATGAAATGAAGTAACTAGAAGTACCAAAAAATGCTGCTAATTCTAACATATTTGTTTGTTATTTTCAGAGAGCCCTTTTAGGCAGATCACCGAACGTCAGATAATTATCAAATGGAGTTTATGACCATTATCAAAATTTAACGTCATGGGTACCAGTCTACAACGGACCGGATACGAGTGTTGAACATGCCAAAACTAGTGAAAGACGTGGTAAATGGTACACTTTGCACCTCGCACCTCCATATTTTGTCTTCTTCACTCTAGATGGTATTATAACAGGCCCATATATATATTGCATCGCGTTAGATCGATCAGGAGCGAAATTAGCCACAAGGACATTCAGCTGACCACTGATCACCACACTCTGTGAGAGTAACAACAGTTGTACCATTTGTGGTAAACAGAGGCTCATTTCAAAACTGATAGCTCACGAACCTCTCCTAGCGGGACCATTGGCATTCCGTAGCCTTTAACATCTCACGTAGAAAAGACCTCCACTCACGTCAAATTATCTTGCGTCTATTCAAATTTCAAATTTCTACGTGGAATACGACAGAAATCAGGTTTCAGACGCTTTTGAATGGAATGTCCACACCAAGAATATTGCAATATACCTACTTCGTAGTACGCGACGTAGGAATTCACAAGTAGAACAACTGAAATTTAGTGAGGTAAAATAAAACACTTACCTACCCCATGAACCACTTTTCAGCAATTATATTACATAAGACTTTGGATTTATTTATTCATATTTTTTAATCTTCAAATCACTATTTTGAGAACTTGATTTCAAAAGAAACTCTTTAAACAAAATTACACCGCGATTATATATTCTGATTTTATCCTCAAATGGTACTAAGCGATTTTTAGCATATCCAAGCACGTTCACATCCGTGTTTTTATTCCACATTCGGTCAAGGTTCTATCCCTTGGGAAGAGCCAATGGATGAGCGTATTTGGTTGGGGTCATTCGATTCTTTGAAGGCATTTCTATCAATAACAAACATGACAATAGAGTTATTTAGAAAAATAAAACAAATATACACCTAGCATCCAAATTACCTTTAACGTTTCCGTCAATGTAGAATAAGTAAAAAAAAATGTAAGTGTGTTCACCGATAACAGTTTCTTGAAAGTTCGATTTTCCACCGACTACAATAACTGCACGATAAGTACGTGTATTCCAAATAAAGAATGTGAGCTGCTTATTATTGCCAAATTACCTAGTAGATAAAATTATCCAACATGAATACTGTCTCTCAGATAGCGCCATTTACCTACACCCTCGTTGATGTGCATAGGCAATAACAATTTCATAAAATTGTCGAAACGCCGTTAAATTCGAGTGATTCAATTAAGTGAGGTCATGATGCGATCAGGCTCCTGGTGACGACTCGAAAGAGGCAATACACCTGTTAGACACTTTTACAAGCTGAGCTCTTGCTCACTTCACAAAAATCTCATGTTGATGAAAACAGGTCCCTAGAGCGTAGAACCTTCGAATCATCAGCATTTTAAAATGGGAGGCACAGATTTATCGAAATAATTCCGTATCTCCCACTTTAAAATGCTGATGATTGATGATTATTGCTAACCACAATTAGTTGGGGGACTCAATTTCATCTTCAATCTTTGTAATATCGGAACCTCAATAGGAATCCGTAGTCGTCTCCTATTTCAGTAGGTGAAACTACTGAAGATAAAATTCAACCCTTGTTAGGGTTTAACGAGTCTGGATACAAATTTCTGTTATCCGATGATAACGGTATCAGTCATATTGACACCCCCCCACCCCTCCCCTTATCCTTGTATAAAAGTGATTGATATACCGACTCTTAATGTCTTTTCTACGGCAATTCACTATGGCAGCAGATATTGAAACTATACAGTTTAGTTGGTTTCTTATGTCAGTGCTTCAGTGTGCGAGCAGGTTTTAAATGCAGAAATAGTGATTTACCGTACCAACTGAACTATTTGGTTCCATTGCTGCTAATAGACCGTGTTCAGATAACCGTTGCATTAGCAATGATTGTTAATAAATATTGCAAATCCAGTGGTAATTTCATAACTAAATAAAACATAATTAACAATTTATTTGTAATCGGGGTCTTCAAAAGGTTTGCTTTATTCTGGAGCCTTTGTTACCGATTTTATGGTTAAATCGTTGTTACGTTGTTATTGTTACGTTGTCAGACTGATAGGTGCTGTCACATGTGAAACGAACGACCGGGAGTTAAAATACCATGTCGGGGTGAAGAGTAGGTGGGAAGACCCGGGTAATTGTGGATGGCGTTAATACTAGATCGGGTAATCCTCCAGTCATCCTGACACCTGAAATATGGCCGTGCGCTCACCACTTCCAAGCACCGGGGCCACCTTTCCTTCTGCCTCCGGGCCTTCTCTCACGCTTCCTGAATTATAAACAGTTCCACAGTTGTCACCCGCAAGTCGGGTTGGTGCCCCATCGAGTTTACATTACGAACGACCTCCCACTCCCTGGGCCCCCCTCTCAATTCACCCATCATCATTCTATTCGCAATCTTCGCGTTTACTTCCCCTCTGGAAAACACCAAGGTAATAAGTATTTTTCGAAGACTTTGTTGTTTTACTTCTCCCGCTTTTCCACCCATCGCTTAGAAGCGACGGGAAACTCGAAGACCTGTATTCGTGAGGACTTGGAAATACATTCATCCCAGCGAAATGGGCGTTACACACAATATTGCAACCCTCAATGCTGGTTATGTGAACTCACGCACGTGTATCATCATACCTCCTTTTCCTTATTACGAGACGTACGTGTCGCTTCTTCTCATTTCATATAAGAATTCGGAAGTAAAATTCCCAAGAACGTTAAAATATGTTGAACCAACGCTTGAGGAAGATATAATGTATATATTATATCTATAGGAAGATGTAAGATATAATATATGTTGAATATCCTCTGAAATTCAATAGTTTGTAGTAAATCATGACGACTTCATCATTCAACCACTGATAATGGCTGCTTGGAACATTCTCGGAACATTTTCAATCAACTCTTAAACTTACAAGATCACTTACATGGACTAGATTGGGTTTGCTGGTCAATGATTACCGGTTCGGGATTATTTATATGTAGTTGGCAAGTTGTGCATTTCGTTGCTTCAAATCTTTGGGCAAGTGAACAATTTTATATTACTATTACAAAACTAGACGATTTATCATGATGCCATCGACTTTTCACTTGTAACAGTCGCTTTCGAATGTCACATATTTTAAAGCAGTCGCTGTCAACGCTTGTTTTTTTCGGAAGACTAACCTGTAGAATGGGCATATTTATTCTGAAGAATTAATCATAAATGGATTTATTACGATTGTATTAAAACCGAATAAATCCATTTATGTTCAGATCTTTATGGCTCCCACATCCCAGGAGGAAAAAATAGACAAATGAAAATGGAAAATAGTGATAAACGATGCAATGACCATTCATTGTTTTACCGTAGCAACCGAGAAATAAAGAGATATCGATTCTGGAATCCGATTGATTGAATGATGATTTGTGCTCTATTGGGCATCAACCAAACAATAACATAACATTTTCACATTCTAAACGTTTTGAATAAATGAACTGAATGCTCAATACTATAACTCATGCACATATTATTAATATTAATTCTAATAATGAAGGAATGAAATATGGGCGTACACATGATGAAATCACAAGGAAACTCCCGAAACTCCGATCAATTGTAGGTATAAAAAGAATGAACAAAATTCACGATTGTTTGTAAGCTATATTACTATGATAAAGTTAGAACGCTAAAAGTTTTTCAGACTCACTGAAGGAGACGGTGAAGGACTTACCTAAAACAAAAAACAATGTTCATGATTAGCATTTAAAGTAAAATTGTAGTTAACTAGACGTATGCAGTACACATTGAAAAAATTGTTCTAGATAGCCATTACTGGTTCATTATTTTCAATAATAAACCTTTGTAATCAACCAAGAAAGCTAATTTAAAATCCTAAATTTGGTGTTTTTTTATTCTAATATGTGTAGAATCCAAAAACCCAAAAAAAAAAATCAGCGTTATAATCGTATCACATGAAATGTATTATATACTCGGATTATGTATTGGTACGAATATGAATACCTAAATATGCCAAAAATATACAAGACAATGATACGAAAAAATTCCAATAACTCGTAAGAAAAGTATTCCAAAAAGTAATGAGTGAAAAAAAAAAAAACTCTAATATCATCAAGATTACATCTATACTCTACATTCAACTGCTTAACTTATTAAACGAATGATTCACTTTCGAGCCGCGGCATGATTGAGAAATCGAGTTTATAGGTACTTGGAGTAGTGGAAAATCCTTCGATTTTCGCAGCTGCTCTTTAAGCTGGAACAGGTATATCCTTTAGTTGTCATCCGATTTCAAGGAATGTTCGAGTTAAGCTGTAGGTGGTCCTATGCGTTCCATTTCTCAAGATTCAATACATAATTCTGCTCGTGTGCCGAAGTACGAGTAATATCTACTCAAAATAATTTTCTCAGGTTTCAGTGATCCTATCCAGCACAAATTTTTTCAACCAGGTTTATTACAAATATAACTAAAATGGGACTATTATGCACAAACTATGTTAGTGTTGCTCGAAATTAGTCCTATGTATTTCAATCGCATCAACTTTATAAGAAAAAACCGAATGTGTCAATACACGATGCAACTACCAGTAACTATACTCCCCAAACCCATTTCCTGAAATGTCTGGTCAAAAAATAAAAACAAACGTCATTTTTTTACAATTTTTCTCATTGAGTACAAAAAGCGTGCGGAAATTATTGTTTTCAAGTGGCAACCCCATTTGTATTGCAAATTTCCATTCCACGCAAAATTTCATGAAAGTTTGACTCCTTATTCGAATTTGTAGGCCGTACACAACCCATTCAGCAACCCAGAGATTCCGCCAAAAATCGAGATGAAGATACGTAATGTGTGACACATGGTTTACCTACCAGTTTTTGATCACATTTTGCATTATTCACGGGTAAAAACGTCAATCGGTGAGGAGAAAATCATAAAATTTAAATCAGTAATAAAGTAATTCCAATGGAATTGATTTATAGGGGTTGATGATTCATAATATTGTAGAATTACAGGTCAAATGTTTTCATCTCCAAGCGGTCTTCTGATGACTTTTGAAATAATTATTATAAAATAGTCAATTGATACGATAAGAAGTAATAAACCAATCACAAAATGTGATCTAAAGGAACATTCTTGCTTTCTCTGCGTTATTAATTTGATTTATCACTTTATCACTAATTAATTCAAAAGTCATCGAAAGGCTAGACGTTCTGTGATAATGTGTAGTTACGAGTAAGTTGGCAGTATTATAAACTTCTCTGTTAAGCAACTCCATTTGAAATCACCCATTACACTGAGAAAATCGAGGATGTTCTCTTCAACAGTGCCTTTTTCCGCAGTATTAACTGTAAAATGTGGCCGATTCAGCAAACGGATATCACGATGACGTTCAGCATTGAAAATCAGTGCTAAGTCATGTGTCACAGTTGATTATTCGTTTACCTCAATTTTTGCGCAATCCCTGAATTGCCCAAAGTTGGTGTAAATTGAGCAGGCAAATGAAATTTGTCCAGATTTTTTGTACGGAAATCGGAGAAAAAATTGTGGGGGAGAGTAGTTACTTGAACGTCCTGTATATTAAACGACTACCTGCTACATAATGGTAAGGTTATCAGTGTAAGTTCTCCTTATTTGATCTATCGTGATATGCAGTTGCCCGTACGTATGCGATACACTTTAACAGGTCTACCGTAGCGATCTTCTCCAATCTTATTAAAATCCAGTTTCAGCTAAGAACCTTCTTTTTTTTCATATCTTTCACGTCTCCTATGGTCTTATCTCAACTACGATCGTGTTCCCGTTTCCCGATAACAATGAAGCAATCTCCCTGCACTCCGGAACATCACGAATATCCGCGGGGACGAGTAAGAGGAAAAGCGCGGAAAATAGGAAAAATACGAAAAATAAAAAGAAAATCCGTCCCTCAACCTTTCGCTCACCTGACCGCAATATCCGAGATGGTGGTCCCTTCCAGTCTATTGTCATGGATGGCCTACCGCGGTGCTGCCCGTTGCTCCTTCCGCCCCAATGGTCTTCCCCTTTTATTATACCGATTTTCCTCTCTTCCGGATTCCTCTTTCTTCCTCCTATTGTGCAATTTTCCAAATAAACCTGGAGGGATACTCGTTGTTACTGGCGCTATTCTGACCCTTCTGGAACTCGGATCAACGTTTTAACGTCCTTCGCCTACAATGAACATATAAAAGGCCGTTCGCCAAGACTAGTGGTTACACTTGAAGAGCACTTGAAGAAAATTACTCTAGACGTAACGGCTCAAGTAACGTCATCGGGGCGAATCCATAGATTTAACACGTACGTGTGGAAGGTTCAACGTGTGATGGATGTGGATAGTTCTCTTTCCCCGTTTCTTGTAACTTCTCTGTCTGAGTATAATTGGAAAGTTTTTAGAGTCAGGAGTATCTTTTATGTGTTGCAGCTTTATCGCCTCATCCATAGAAGGGGCAATCCTTCTTGTACACGATAAAAATTTGTCTTTCAATACTCTGTTTACCTTCCGAAGGATGTGTAAAATGAAACCTGAAATATATGACTTGAACTTATCATTTACCTGCCTCTCTTACTTTAACACTAGTGATGTTGATCTTACGTTATGGTGCTCAGAACACAATTGGATGTTTTGAGCCACTCTTACTCTTTCTTGTTATTGCAAACGAACGATCGGTGTCGCATCGACAGACCTGTCAAATGGAGCTGTTCAGTATTTAATAGATGGCTAAAACGAATAGGCAGTCGATCGATCCACAGAAGTGCACAACCATTGTCTTTCCCGACCCGCACTCAACCAGTTAAACTGGTTCCCGACTACAGAAAACCGATATAAATTCTTTTACAATGGTCTATTATTACGTGCATATATCACTCGCTTAGGGAAGTCTGAGTCTGTTTACAGGTCGGTGATAATAATAAACATTTTTCCCAGATTATTAACGTTTTCCCTCGTTATGCGAGTTTTTTCCAGATCCCTATCTATACAAATCATACATTTTAAATATGCAATCCTTGTATGTATATGACACCGATTACCCTAAAAAATTATCTAATAAGTTCGGTGGCACGTACCAATCCCACTTTTCGTCTTATAAACCCTGTTTTTAGGAGTTCTTAGCTGACGGCTAATGGTTTGATTATGACGGCTAGGCCGCAATCATCTGTAGCTGTCGCCGACAAGATGTAGATACAAAAAAAGATGAATTCGTATTTGCTATGATTTCAAATTAAAAACTAATGTGAAAGTCGAGCTATCCAGATTGGGATGAGGGGGTTAGAATAAGTAAATACATGCGCCTACCTGCATGCTTCCTAAAATTGCTTCGTTTGCAGTACTACGAAATTGTAATTAATAAAACTTAAATGGAAGAGCAGTGCTGCACTAAATAATCAAATTGATAACCGAATCTGATGGCCAAAATTGTTTTCCTTGTGGATTGGATAGTTCATTAAAATAATTCCTGTGATGGTATATTATTATTATGAGAACAATTTGCCAGAGAATAATGTTGTTTGGATGCAGCCAAATGAACCGGCAACGCAGGATGACAGGATATTTACGAGTAATACGTATGTATCAATCAACTTAAGAGATAAAAGGAAACCATTCAATTAAATTAAAGAGCTAGAATAACAGTTTCACCGGTTTCGTAATGAATAATGAATCAACTCCGACTCAAAAGAGCCAAGTAGGTATATTTTTAATTTTATTACTGTACAATTTTTAGGATTCTACTCTTTGTGGCGTCGTTGGTCGAACTCACCAATTACCAAGAAAATGGACAGAGAATTATCTGAAAAGTGCACTGTTCAGATCCAACTTCACTTTACTCATAAGCAATTATTATTCGAAGTTTAGTAAACTCGTCGAGTGTTCGATGTACCAACTCAGATTGGGGAGCTGCGGTTCGGTGATATCAACAGGTACGAGAAACTACCGGAACCCTTAATTTCTATTCAGCCCTACGTTGAACCTGAAATGCTGATCGAACGTCAATACATCTTTGAGTACTACGGAAATTGTTTTCTTCTTGAGTGAATTCATAGTCAGAAACGAACCTCAGAAAAAATTGCGATCCTCCGATATTCATGAGAACCGGCAGTGGGCAGGCTGTTCCGCTCTTCTCTTAAAATAGAGTCTCTTCTCATTTTACACTCCTAACATCGTTATCGTCAGAAAACACGAGCAGTTCTGATTATAATAATAATCGTTAGGACAGCAAAGGTGTATGAATTATTCATACCATCACCTCTGCTGACCTTTCCAATGGGTTTTATGGAAGAACAAGTAAAGAATCATCAAGTTGTTCAACCGGTCTATTTTCTTGAATACTCTAAACGCGCTTGGGAAGTGAACTGCCGAACCTGCCTGGATTCAGCCATCACAATGGCTCTCACTCTCACCGACCTTTTCTGGTCAAACAGCCTCAGCGCGTGCTTGTGAAATACTAAGACCGTCGTGAAGGCCACTTCCGAATAGGACTCTTAACAGCCTTTGACTGTAGACCCACGATGAAGGGGCTGTTAATCATTGGGAAAATGAGGACGGGCTCCATTTTCCATACCCATGTCCGGCTCCTTTAGCCCTCAGTATGGCATTGCGTGCAGTGGTCTTGTGGATTCCCGCAGTCTTGAAGATATTGCATGAATTAGAGCGATCTGAATTTTTACTTTCTCCCATCCAGCATTTCAGGATTCTTTCCAATTTCCTGGTAAGTAGAGAGCTCACTTGGAGCTCATTGAATATTCGGCACTCTCTATGCAGAATTGGAGTACAGAAAACGTCTACTTGCTTTAAACAAACTCTACGATCGTTTGCCTCTTTAGGGGTATTGAATGCATACATTTTATGATTCGGTTTATTGTTTGCAATACCGTTCATTTGTAATGCAGATATCGGATTTAAACAGTTTACTTAGTTGCCAGAGTAGATTACTGTCTCTGCAACACCCTCAAACCCTAAACAGCCAAAATAACTAATGCAGGAGGTCAGGTATTTGTGGACTCAAACTTTCCGTCACTTTGTGTTATTCTGCACTAGGAAGCCCTCAATCTTGACGTTTTCAAAAGTATTCAGAACGACTCATCACGATTCCGGGTACAATTCAGTGATGGGAATGTCAACTTTCGAAATAAAATGAATTTCGTGGCAAATTTTATTTCTTGTACCTTTTTATAAAAAGGAACTACGACAATTTAGTTACCTTGAGATAATATAATATACACTGCATTTAATGATCATCTACAGCCAAGTGAGAAAGAATTCTTTATTGCCCACTAGAAGTTGATTTGAAGTAATTCAATATTTAAAGAAAAATGTGATAATAATACAAAGATAGAGCCGGGAATAATGAAGAAACAGTCACTTGATCAAAATGATTAATCTGCAATGATGCTCTTTATGTATTTGAGTAGATAGAAATATACTGACACCGAGCAGGGTGTTTACTGTGATGCCTCATGTTTTCTGCGATTAAGTGGGCTTATTGTCTGAACGGCGATACCGTAAGTCCTACGGAAAATCGTCGAACCGAACCAAATGTACAACCAACTCTCGACTATCGGTGGCAGGCGGAGCTCTACCGTACCGGTTAACCCGATAAAGTTCCGCCTAGCCTGTAATCCGATCATTAATTTCGGGCTAGGGAGATAATAGACAATCAGTCTTCCCTCAAAGCATTAGAACCTTCCGTATATAGAAATCCTGGTTTCAATAGACCCGCTCTCTTGTTTGACCGCGCCTTCGCCCCTAACTTTCCATCCATTAACCTGATTGTTTGTTTTACAGTCGCTTCCGGCGCTTTCTGTTCCCTGTTGAGAACGGTACGAGCTTTTCATTCTACTTTCGAAACTCTACGCCAACGAAAAAAAAAGTTAGGGACTCATCAAATACAAAAGGGGTACAAATGGCTTGTCGTCATCTTCCTTTCGACCTGCGAGAAAAACTTGCGAAATGAAAACCAACGAGAAGTAGTATTTTGCGGTTAACTGTTTCATTCGTAAGGAGAACAAACCGCGCACAATGCGAGTATTTCTTGGTACAATTTATTGCTTCCCATTAATTACCTTATCATAAAACTGAGAATTATGGTAATGACAGACTGTTCGATTTGGTATCTAACAGGGTTTATTTATCCCTAGTAAATCACTCTCTCTCTCTCTCTCTCTCTCTCTCGATCCCTACCCAACATTGCTTTTTAACTCAATTCTCAAATATGTTGAATTCTTATGTGCATGCGTGAGTGGTAATAACTTATTGTGTTATTTGAATTTGATTAACTTAAGAATGTCGATTATATGTACAATTTTCACAATCCACCTTGTATCTAGCGACCCTACTACATCGCTGTTGCCAGATTGTTACAACCATTGTTTTGTTCCTTATTTTCAATAAAAACCTTTGTAACTGACCACCGAAAAACATTTTTTTAATGATCGTTAGTGAAAAACGTCCCTTAACATAATCGAATGCACCCACCCACAACACGAATGTAAATGTGAACGTGCTCGGATTCAATAACACATTGATTGCAAGTGAGTACCGGTTTGGTACTCAGAGGGGTTACCCACAGGCCATGTGTACCAAATTGGTACCCACCTATGATCCTGACGTCCAACTCGACACTCCATGAAGTGTTTTCGGATCTAGCTCACTTTCTACATCTTCTAAGAGGTGTGTTGGCATCCATGTACATTGCTTAGCATCGAACGTTTCCGTCTGGCATTTCATTTCCGTATATATCCTATTTTGAAGTGAGATTTTATTTTGCTATACTTACATATCGCTCCACGTGAGTTTTTGGACGGATCCTTCTCATCCCTTGAGTAATTTTCAGAATTTTTCGTTTCGTAATTATGTAAATTTGAATTAATTTCTAGGAAGGTTTTCCATTTTCGTTTTGAAAAACCAATGATTTAGGTAGCTACTTACCTTGTTATTTGAGACAGGGCTCGGCCATTTTTTGTTAATAAATAGTTTTGTGCAAGATGTTAGCGTTGACTGATAATCATTACAACGTATTTTTACCTTTTTTATGAGAAAATTAGGGGTGAGTACCAAATTGGTAATCAGCAAAAGGTTCACTCCTGGGCCAGTGAGTACCAAAATGGTACTCAGGGTTTTCGGGTCCCTGAGACCATGATTTCGACAAAAAGTCTCCCGGTCCATCAAAATGTCATTTTCCATAGGTGTTTCTTCAAGAATTAAAGAAAAAATGTTTTGGTCTGAGCGTAACCCTGCCTACGTAGCCATGACAGTCAACGTGTTAAAAATCACCTGATACCGTGTGAGGATAGAATCAGCTTATAAAATTGCAATCGGATCGAGTTACTTTTGAACTATAGTTTTTAAAGGCTTATGCTATGTACAACGGAAGCGCATTATGCTTATTTTACCTTGTTAAATTTCAGTCGTTCTATTTGTGGATTTCTACATCTTGTCCATTTACTGTGTGTTGCATTATTGTTGGTATTTTGACATTTCATGTCCTTGCTTTCTCCTAATAACGTGTAATAAATTACCTAGACAGAGTTTTCGTGCGGATTGGAGTGGATGACTTGAGAGCATAGCTAACATTCGCCTTGCATGGTTTTCATGTTTCGTAATGCTGTTTCTCATTCTGAGCTTAATATGATTTGAAATGTTTATTATTATCATCACTTATTAACTTTGTTATTATTTGCATTAACAGAAATAGGTAAATGAAGAAATGAACCGAGAGGGTTAGTTTAAACTTTCTTGATGGATAGCTTAAATTATCACTAGACACAAACCTGCTCCATAATTGAATCATTCCAGTCCATCACAGATCCTCTACTTCTACCAAGCTCCCTCGATACACATTAATGTGGTGACTGTGATTCAAATCGCAATCCTTGCTTTTATCCAACGATTTATTTACGCTTGGGAACGTCTCCAACTCTCATTCATCTCCTCTTTAAGAGTGTTTGCGAAAGCGATCATCTAAAGAGCATAATTATGTACCTAGCATCCTCAGAGAATATAGTTGGCTTTCTCTGTGAGATGAAAGATAAATTCCAGACAAGATATGATTGTTCGTTTGAGGGGAACCAACCTTTGATGATAACATAAATTGAATGGAATGTCATGACGAGTTAACTGTATTATATGAGAACTAAATTTTAAATGAATCTTATCACTTCTAGACAAAGTATGAACGCACTGTCACTAATTGGTCTACTTAATTCAATTTTGAAAGGGATGATAGAGTAAAACTTGCGAAATGTTTCGTACCCACCAAAACTGGTCAAGAGAGCTATAACTCTGAAAGTACTTGTAGGATGCGTCCAGTTTTTTCTTCAACAGCCCGCAGATTGATGCTGACACAGAATGGGAATTGCAGAGAGGACCCCCAGTTCTACTACTGATGCCATACTCCAGGAAAATATGCTTACAGCATCTATCACATGGTAGATCATCCGTCCATGGCATTTTTACATTTAACTCATAGCCTCATAGCCAGTGCTTCTCAAAGTTAAAATGGTTAAAGGTCGAAATTAAGGGCTTTGGGAGGGCACCATTCTGAGGGAAAACCATTCTGCTGTAGTTACATTTGGATATTCTGGTTTCTGCCTCCAAACTGCTTACCAAATGTCGTCAGTATTGATTCGAACAGTCGGTCCTCAATTCTCGGCTTAGTTCTCTAACAGCCTTCGTTCGTTATGACATCTGATCGTCAATATTGAAAGGTACTTTCCGTCGGAGGGAACTATTTACACAATGGCATGAAATATGAAGTAAGGACTGGATTGGACTAG
Source organism: Creontiades dilutus (assembly GCA_031894815.1). NCBI lineage: Eukaryota > Metazoa > Arthropoda > Insecta > Hemiptera > Miridae > Creontiades > Creontiades dilutus. The sequence goes on along the minus strand of JAVIWC010001315.1, from coordinate 2,395,403 downwards.
GTAACTCTTTCCAATTCTGTGAGGAAAATCTAGTTTTTCGTAGGAAGTGTGTTCTAGTAATAAAACTGCTAACTCAACACTGGGATTGAGGATATGAATATGAGACTGTGGCCAAAAGAAGGGGTGTCACAGGTAAATAGCGTGATAACTTTTGAAGTTTAGCAATATGACAAACATTATTGAATGAAAATGTTGCGTAGGGTGTTCTATGAGAGTTTCCAGCCACTAGAGGCAACGTGCTACTGTTCTACAACCGTGTTTGTTCTGTCGCTAAACTTCAAACGCCGTTTTCTCAAAAACGTCTTAAAAAACACTGAACTTTAACGAGGTAAAATTTAACAAGTTGCCTACTTGAAGCTTAGTGCAAATCGTATATTTCAAGATATCATTTACCAAGATCTCGGTACTGCTAATTTAGAAATGCTTGCATGCCGGTCTGCAACACATTTAGCACCACCAACTCAACTCCCCTTGCCACCATCTGTCCTACCATACCCTTTCACCTCTTCTATACTTCCCATTATACGATTTGCGATGTTGGATCCTATTTTGGACAAATATCTTTGACGGATAATGTTCAAAACAATAATTTTCATTACAATTGTAACAGTATTATTTAAATTCAATTATTTAAATAAACTCTTGTTATAAAGCCATTATTGCCCACAGCTTCATTTTAGCGTTTTCTCAAAGTAATTTCTAACGCAGATACCAATGAAAACTGGAATTTTTTAGTATACCAAATGAGACCATTAATGCCGAATACCAAGAACAAGTACTTGCTAAAGGAGTGCGTGATGCATTGAGAGCTTTCCTACGAATGGTGTCCTTTGAAAACTTTGGAAGTTTCATTTCTCAAAATACGGCTTGGTTGTACGCGACAATCATTAGAAACAAACTGTACCGTTTTTTTAAAGACGTAAAATGTCATTATGCGATCTTGATTGTGAGCTTCATAAAATGACGTGGCTGGATGTGGAACCGTAACTATTAGTGTTGTCAGCGTAGGATGCCCAATCTACGACTAAAGTTGTACCCACGTTTGAGTAGGTACATGAGAAACCTTCAAATATCAGCTGAATTTGTAATCATTCCTTAACTGGTGGTGTATATTACAATAAATCGAACTTTCCACATTTTCAGTACGTTTTGATACGCGGTGTATTATCGAATTCCAGTAATGGATTAATGCAGGCATTCGATGGTAATTTATTCCATCAGATACGCTAAACTGGTTATACTGGAGGCAGAGAAACCATTAGACTAGACTGCTTTCCTGCTATGATATTGGAAGATGAGCCGCGAAATTGCTTTCGATTGGCTGGTTCCCAACTTGTGTTTTGTCGAATCGGCGCTTCCTTGAATATGCTTCAGACCTTATGGTTAGTACCTTCCACTAATAAATATTGCAGTATCATGTTTTATATGTATTTGAGTTCCAAGTATACGGTTTTTTTTTAAGGGGAGGTTTTTATGAAATTTGTTAGGTGATTTGACATTCCAGTAAATCGTTTACTATAAAGCGGAAAGAATTTCATGTCATAGAATAATATGATATATTTTTTTATCATATTATTTACTATAGTTAATATTATTATTAGAAATATGAATATTGAACGAATGCTTGGTAGTAATGATACTACATACATAGCCATGTCATTTTTTATCATATTCATTGGAATCTGTTTTCATCACATTCGAAGAGATTTTGGGTTCTTGTTTTCAAACCAAATTTCCATAAACACTTCAAACTACTACCCAACGGTTCTTTATCTATTTATTGGATAGCTAAGTAAATCACTCATAAATTTTTTTTGGACGTAGTCTGTGGTGCATTACTAAACTCGAAACCTTAAAACAATAGTATTCTAGTACTGCAATTGTTATATTATACCTACCAAAAAAGAGCAATCGTCGTAACTAATTGTATTTTGGCAAGATGGATCAATTGAAAGAAAAATTGGACTAAAAGGCCCTCCAGCTGATCAGTGTGTCTCCACACCTTGTAATTGACTTTTAACTGTTCCAAAGACGGTAGGGTGGTTTTTACTTCATTATATATTCGTGCACATCAACACTTTATCACCCTGTGTACGACAAAAAGCTGGTATCGAACTACCTACAATGGAGCAATATACTTTACAGCGACACGGAGTAGAAATCCACGAATGGAATAATTGGAATTTCACCAGACACGATAAAACACACATCTACATACGCTTCGATTGTCCACGGGTACATTAAAAATTCAAACTTTCATAGCCATTGCAACTTTCACTGGAAAGTGGTAAACAACTCGATTTCTAAAGAAACTCTTGGAGAAAAACGCTGCCAATTCTTTCACTGGGGTTTATTATTCAATTGGCTGCGTTCATGTTTTGAATTTCTACTAAGCTTTGGAGAGTGCGTGTTTCACAGGTGATAGAGAGATTATTGAATTTCAGGAGGCACACAAATATGATCAACTGATCAATCCAAATAGGTATTTTGGTTGAGAACCGATTAACGTGCTCTATGCATATCTCCTGAAATTCGATAATCGCTCTATCACCTGTGAAACACGCACACTCCAAAGCTTAGTAGAAATTCAAATCATGAATGCAAGCCAACTGAATAATAACACATCTGGGGAGAGGCTCATTCGATTCCTCATGGAAAGTTCTTCAAAAAGAGTCCAAATTTATGCCGCTTCGACTCTTTTTGAGGTTTTTAGGTATTTTACAAAACTTTGACAACCCTTAAAGGGCACTTTAAATTGAGTGAGAGAGCTGTCTAAAGAATTGGGGCGTTGTCGGACCAACTTAGATTTTTCCTGAAAATTTCAGTTTTTTGCTCCAGCCGTTTGGGAGAAATCGTGTGTACGGCGGACGGACGGAAAAATGTGTATTGCAGATTTGGATTCTGCACCCTTTGAAACGTAAACCATGAAATTTTCAGGGGGGGTTAGAATTTTTTTTTCCAGAGCGATTACAATGGTTTATAATTGAATAATAAACCAAAATGTCACTAAGGTGATGCCCGGATTCTGTTCTTAGCGTGGCTGCGATGTTCTTTTCCTTATCTCTTATAGCCCTTGGGGAGAGCGAACGGGTGAACGTTAAGCAGTCCGAGCATGCTTAATTGATTCATTGAAAGTGACCCTGTCAATATTAAACATGAATACATTTTTGTTATTTCGAAAGGTGTCAATATCATATATTTTTACCAGTTTAGCATTTAAGCACATAGCTTTATCATAAGATCATTGAAATGTTCTAAATCATCTTCACGTAACATTAATCTTGAAACACGTAGAAGCTGAGGTCGTTAGAAACATCAATGTCTTCAATTGGGTGCATTGCAGGTCTCCTCACTGATTCCATGATTGTGTCGAAATTTATATGGGATGGTTAAACCTCCTTCCCTATCTAATCTCTAAATTTGCGCAAGATCGCACGATTAGGAAGAGAGAACATGTTGGTTTATATCTACGTTTGTAGAGGGGTGGTAAGTTTTGAGCAATGGTACTCATAGTGGAACATCTAAAACATGACCCGCGCAGTCAACGTGTGTATCAACGTCAAATGAAACTGTAGAAATTAACAGCTTGTTACATGAATTGTTGACAAACGAAAGACACACGAACACTCATATTCATGAGACAAATGTAGTTCACGATGGTGTAAAACGTAAAATGCGAGCAGAAATTTTCAAATGGTAGAAAAAGTCATCTCCCCAAACAGAAAAATGAGCTTCCACTACCGCATTGTAAGCTTGGAAGATAAATTATCAACATCTGAGATGTATTGACATAAATTACAAATATTCTACCTACTTTGATCTAAGCGACAGGCCCTTTGAATATACGTTCTCACCCGGTTCGTAACCCGATTGATGGTAGAAGGAATCAAGGCATATTGAGATGTCAATCGACGTCAACTGGCAGTTGGAAGCAAAGCCCGGAAGACCGGAAGGTAAGTGCTGTAGACATAAATTGTATAGCCGGTGGAGTTCACCTTGCAGACGGTGTGTATTGATGAACACCGTAAGGATACTTCACCATTAGGCTATGACAAATCAGCAACTTGTATATACTTGGTTTGCATTTTTAACCTGAATGTAGTTGGTAATACAATCTGCCCGAAACTTTTTTTTAGTCTCTACGTCTTGCACCCATAAGGAAAAATAAAACTTGATTCGACATTACTTTTCTCCTTTCGGGTGATTCCCCACCGAGAATCTAGTTACCAAAGTCCGTGAGTAAAACAAATTATGAGAATACCCAACGTACAGCTCTCACAATCAGATAGTTTCTTACAAAACCTGCCAACGATCAAGAAATGAGAAGGCGTACAATTCCGGTATAGGATGCAGTTAAGAAGCAAACAGCTGTTATCTGTACCGATAATGCATTTTTTACTTTTCTTACTTGATGAAGAGCAGAATGGACCTTTACGATAGGCCAAAAAAGCGTATCCTCATAGATTTTTGTTTCAAGATGAGTTTAAAATAAATCACTAATAAAAAAAAATAGTTCGTCAGTCAAAGCCTTTTACCAAAACTACTGGACCAACGATCACGAAACCTTTGATGAAGAGTAACGTTGAGAGCGTTATGAATCCTATCAATTTTTCGAATACAAAGGTAGTTTTCCGATTAATTCAAATAAAAACCAGTTCAATCAATAGGATGAAGTGGCCCGGAACATTTTAGCTCAGACTTAGCGAGGGACTAATTGTTGTAAAGGAGAAAACCATTAACAAAACGACGTATTGCAACACATTTAAATTATGATTGGCTGCCTAAATATATAGCAGAAGGGGTTCCTGATGCAGAAACTATAAATCTTTGAAGAATAGTTTGTATTGTTTGGAAATGTTCACCTAGATGCTTGAGGTATTTCCTGTAGACGAACGAGAGGTAGTTAACTGCGTGAATTATCCAATGGTAAAGTAGCTAGTTTTGATCTTTCTCGTCCTCGATTGAAACGAAAAATTCAGAAATGCCTCAAAATGTTCAGTAACGGTCAAAATGACGAAAAATATTCTGTCGAAATATGTGTTGAATACATAATATATATTATTGTATAGATTATACACAATACGTTTGTATGAAAACTGCAACATTATGATCTCATTCTACCCCTTTAAAAATCTGTTACGATATATTTCAAAAATAAATAAATAAGTGAAATGAATACATAAATAAATAAATATATATATATATATATCGTTTTTAGTCGAGATTAGTTACATGGTAAACTTATTTCGTGTTGAAGCAGAGATAGAACATTAAGTAACCCACCTTAAAATCACGCTCTTCTCCCAAAATTCGAGAGTTTACATCGAAAATACTCTTTAAGATGACTGATGAATAATTTATGTATTCAGTCATCAATCAAGCGATACGCCTTCCTCCCCATTCGCCCCGTCGAACCAATTTAAGGATCACTTTATCGAAGGCGTTTTGTATTCCAAATAAGGTCTCTCTGACCCACACTATCGGAGGCCTGGGTTGTCTTAATCGTTCCAAAGAAAAACTTAATTAAGGCAATCAATTCCGTCGAATGGCCCACCCCCCCCAAAAAAAACCCTAGGGGGAGGGGCAGAACGGGAAGAAAAAGTACTGAAGGGCGTTCTTTAATTAACTCTTTCCAGGGTCGGAAAGGGGGAAAACGTTCGATTATCGGTGGCCAAAGGGTTGACGGGGCCGTGGAAAGCGGGCTTCTGTTGAAGGGATTTGCAAAGGGGGCAAGTCCAATAGCCGGATTACCATGGCGGGCTGGACGATTACGGGCTCCGAGTCCCAAATGCAGTTAGTTTTGTTTCTTTAATCAAGATGGATTCAGCTGAGAGTTTCCGAACCCCACTGTCGTGAATGTTACCCACTCCCACCTCCGCTCCGAAATGTTCGATCGATTATTTTGTATGCAACTGGCGTGTTCTTTCTTTTTCTCCCTACCAGTAACTCTATCTCTCTCAGTTTCTGCTTTTTTATCCATCCATCTCTCTACCGATCTATTTCATCCAGAGAGGGAACTTCATTCATACATGGTGGATTCGACTGGATAGAATCAAAAATATTGGGTGAAACTACAAGTAAAGTGAAGTAGAATGCCATCATCGAAACTTTTTTGCTCAATCCTTTCCCAATATTTGATTTCCAAAGGTTTTGACATTTTATGTCTTTACTTCGCTACATAAACTCGAAAATGTAACGCGGACAGCGTCACGAAAATATTTCTGATGGTTTTCGCTTACAACCGATTCGAAACGATCTAGACAAATTCATACGAAACACTGAATACGCAAAACAGTATTATTTCAAGACTCTACCAATAAATGGCCCTCAAAAGTTCTGGTACATGTCCCCGAAGTATAAAACCAATTAACGAAATTTAAAAAGTTGACGGGGCAGTCGAGCTTCGCCATCAATATTAACGTAGTCGTATTGAATTAGTTAGAAGAAGTTGCGACTCAAATTGCCAAAGTTTTCAGTAAAGTTGAACAATGATATACGTTTATAAACAGTTTGCGAAAACATGGGAAATAAGGCTGGAACATGTAGGGAAATGAAATCATTTAAGTACATTATGGAAAGAAGGACACTATGAGATTAAGAAGATAAGAAGGTTATTTAATATAACATAATAGTTGTCATTAATGAAGACTAAATATAATATATACGCTTGTTACAATTAATTAAACCAAGATTAACGGATATGACCATTGATTAACCAGCTCTGGTAAAGTGAGTAGAATGTTCCATCATGTTGCTAGGGTATAGGACGATAAATCAGGAACGTCTTTTCTGTCCTGAACCCGTGTTAACCTCGAAATTAATAAATTGAAAATTAACCCTCAACTCAGTTCGGTTCCTTCCACGAAGGCTATGGAGCGCCTGGTTTACAATTCAGACGGCTTCTCCTATCTCGTAGGCCTGATTAATTCAAGTCATTTGTTCCCTGCCTCCTAGCTGTCTCACTGGAGGGCAATGTAAATTTAAGATTTTCAAACAACCTGATTTCCTTGTTGAAGGGGAAATGCGAAGTTTTATCGTGCCAAATAAAGACTCAAATCAGATAGAAAAACGTCTGCCAAGTGGGTGTGGCACATAGCTTCCTCGTATCCATAACATGACTGTATAGATCATTGAAAATTATTATTGACTAAAGAACTTCGTTCAATTGGGCGAAGTAAATATTGAATTAGGGTGAATTTATTGTTATGCAGGAGCATAACTTGAGGAAATAAAGGTAGGCATGTTCAACTATAGAACAAACTATATTTATTTATAAATTTTTACATAAATAAAATAAAATATATGCATCGTTCAATGATGGTTCAAAATGGTTCGATTCAAGCTCGAGGCTAAAACTTTATTTTCTCTTTATTACTCACGAGGACCATCTTTACATCAGTCCGAACAATCCCTGAAAATTTCATCGAAATCAATCATGAACTCCCGGAGTTATGCGTGTAACAATGATTTCACGTTTGCGGATGCGCAGAAGCTACTATTGATCCGGGGGTCATGAAACCTATAGGGGATCATCTACACATCAAACCGAACAATCCCTGAAAATTTCATCAAAATCGGACTATAACTTCGTGTAGTTTTGCCCGTAACAAGGATTTGCTGACAGACACACAGGCAGACACGGAACCGAAATTGTTCAGAAAGGTCTAAAACGCAAAATGCGAGTGGAATTTTTGATTTTGGAGACAAAAAAAATTTTCACATTCCGAAAGTGAAAACAATGCTTCCGCTACCTTGGTAGACTCGGAAGCAATAGGGTGAACTATCAACAATGAAATTATCGATGTGGAGGCTGTAATAGTGGCAAATAGTTACATCTTCACTACACTCATCTTTTTCGTTATTTTATTATCAACACATAAAAATTTATATTCTTTGTTCTATCGAATCTTTTGCATACAGACCTCTCTCGTGCATAAGATCTCAGGAATTTTGAATTTGATGTCAAGAAGGGGGATGTATAGGGTGAAGTTCGAGCCATTCAAACTCTGCTCCTACCCATGTAAAATTTCCATTAGAGTTTCGGGTGATTCTCAAACTACGGGCAGTTTTCATGTCCTGAAATTTTTAAAATTCAAGTGTCTTCAGCTAGGTTTTTGGATGTTTATTACCTGAATGGCCTCTCTGGATGTCTTTCTGATGCCCAGTCATTAAAAAAAAAAAATCCCATTATTCTCCGCGAAATTCAAATCTGATAGAAGTCATAACAATGGCATGGCGGTTTTTGTCACGACAATGACAATTTTGGTATGTTTTCACCTACATGACAATGAAAATTAAGACATTTCCTTCCTTTTTCTTGCTCAATTGATAATATCGTCAAGTTTCAAAAATATGTTGTAGTGTTTTAAGTGTGATCATATAGCAACCGAACTCATGATCAGCCTAATAGTGCATGTATTACTTACCAATATTTTTTCATTTCCGTTCGTATATAGATTCTATTTGTTTCCCTATTTCTTAGTTAGGCTAACTATGTTGTTATGTAATTTTTTTTTTTAATTTCACTGTATTTGGCCTCATTTGGATTGAATAAATAAACCACCACACAATTTTATTTTCCTGTAATTCAATATTTTTGGGCCTCACCCTTTCTCACTCTATTATTACATTACATAAACAACTCAAATTATTTTACCAAATGTAAGTCTTGTTTCTGTTTACTGAATTTTGCAAAGTCCTAGGAAGTAAGTCAGGTGATTTTCCCATAGAGACGGGTAATCTATATCCTGTATAGGAATTACCCCGGCTTATCACAAGAGTTGATGCTCTAACCGCTAAGACCACGTGTTCCTGATTTATCGTTTCGCACCCTCGCAACATGATGGAACGTCCTACTCACCTGCCCGCGCTGCTTAATCGCCTGTTACACTCGTCAATCTTCTTATTAGATTGTCAAGTGGGTGATTAGTAACATCAGCTTTCCGTATATCATGTAATGATAGTTATTGTAGTAATGATAACACCGATTTTCGTCAATCAAACGGTGCTCTATGTCTTCAATTTATACGTATATACAAATACACACATCGAGGAAAGTTTCGCATCACCCTGATTCGTTCAGAAACACTCAACAGCAAAATTTGGGTTCTGGATTTGAAATTAAAACAACAGAAAAATCTTTAATAGAATATATTTCTACTGTGAAAACATTATCTTAGAAAGTGGGAAAAAACTTCTTTTTACTTCACTAAAAATGTCCAAAAAATATGAGAATCACTTTAGTTATCTGCGTCACTTCCATAATCCTTTATACGATTCATTTATAACTAGCAGAAGCAGTTTTTTTTTATTACTTCTTAAAATTTTGAGAAATGTGAAGCGAAAAGTCAGTATCTTATTTTCTAAGAAAATATTTTCTGTGGGATGTGAAGGCGCAAGGCGAAATAATGTATAGACGATATCTGATATACAGGGTGTCCCGGGAGTTATGCACAATCCGACTCCTACGCGTTCTGCAAATCATTTCTGACCAAAAACGTCCCTAGCAATTTTTTGCCAGAGGCCTCGTTTCCGAGCTATTCGCGATTCAAATTTTTTTTCGTGTTTTCGATCTTATGTCATTAACACTGTCATAACTCCCTCAATTGTGGTGATAGCTCAAATTTAATTACACCGTTGGAAAGAGCGTTAAATTTTCTATCTATTCAATGTCAGAAACGTTTTAAAAATTGCATTGAAGATGTGCGATTGCTACGTGAAATGGTCAGTTTTGTCAAAATCTTAAAATCGCCTGTTTTTCATCTCGCCTAGAAACTTTATGAATGCTTGACGCAGAACTGTGCAGGGCTGGTAAAACGTGTGCCGAAATGTCAGCTTTCAAACGGTGTAGTCGTTTTGCTTTTAAAAAATGTTTTTAGTTAAGGAAATGGTGTTTAACTGAAGAAAAAACGTTAGTTTTCTGTTAAAATTGAGGTTTTTCGAAAAGGCTCGACGAAAAAAGGTTGATGGCGGGATATACGTAACTTTTCTCCCTGAATCGAATGGTGACAACGCCAGACCTCTCAAGTGACGATTTAAGTTAGTTTTGTCCCGTTCGTGTGTGTAGGGCGTCTACGGCATTTCTAAGCTGTTCGGCCAAAGTCAGGATAATCGAAAAGCCGAGAGACGGCTATTGTTTGTGTTCATTTACGATTGATTGCGATGAGCTGCATTCATCTTTTTGCTGATACTATGGACCCTTAACAAACCAGGCTTCCGTATCATCACCAACTCTTCCCTTTCGTCTCTTTACTCGCTGTATTTCCTTCAGCGAGGGTTTCCCTATTGCATATTCTCATTCATCATGGTGCGCTATAGCTATTGAACATAGCTGGTAGTAATAAACAAAACCATAGTAACAAAAAACAATTAGTAGATAAAAAACAGATAGTTTACTAGATAAAAAAGTATCAGCGACATGTACGATATCTTCTACCAATATTTTTTCCTCATAATATCCGACGCGTTCGCAAGGGTGTGAATTGTACACAGGAGGAGTGTGACTCCCTTGCTGCTTCAGTTGTATTACCATTAGCAAAACCGTACACAAAAATCATGTCAATATACTCACTTGCGGTATAGCTACTCAACTGAAAGCATATCATCGCAATCAATCGTAAATGAACACAAACAATAGCCGTCTCTCGTGTTTTCGATTATCGAGCGTAGACGCTGTTCAAAAACGAACATCATTCATTAAATTCATTTTCATTTTTAAATATTTATTTTTTGGTTTATATCTTCTTAGCTTTAAACTCTAGCTCTTTATATGAACTCGATTTGAACCCCAATATCTTACCATTCTCCTACAACTGGATAACATGTTTGGGTCAACAAACATTTTACCAAGACTGAATTTGGTCAGAAACAACAAATTATCAACATTGCAACATCCAATGCTACGGCCAAATTAGATTGGAGTTCATAATACACGGCGCACAAAGCAACCCCTCCTTCAAGACCTGGCGGTCGTGCGGGTCATTGCATATCCCGTCCCCTGACTAAGACAATGTCTCCTCCGTAGCGTTCCCTATTTTCAAACATTAGGCCTTTTTTAGATCTACAGGGTGTCCCAGGAGTTATGGACAATCCGACTCTAACGTGTTTTACAACTCACTTCCGAAAAAAAAATGCCTCATAGCAATTTTTGCCACGAGCCTCGTTTCCGAGTTATTCGCGATTCAAGATTTTTTTCGTGTTTTCGATCTTATGTCATTAACACTGTCATAACTCCCTCAATTTCAAAGATAGCTCAAATTTGATGACACCGTTGGAAAGAGCGTTAAATTCACTAGCCATTTAATGTCAAAAAACATTTTTTTTAAATCGCATTTAAGATGTGCGATTGCTGCGCGAAATGACAGTTTTGTCAAAATCTTGAAATCGCAACTCATCGCAATCAATCGTAAATAGCCAGCTCTCGGCTCATCGATTATCTTGACTTTGGCCGGAACGCTCTTCACAAACGTTGGAAAGCTGACATTTTGGCGCACGTTTTACCAGGCCTACACAGTTCTACGTAAAGTGTTAATGGGGTTTCTAGGCGACATGAAAAACGGGGGATTCCAAGATTTTGACAAAACTGCCGTTTCGCGCAGCAATCGAAATCTTCAATACAATAAAAAAAAAGATTTTCTGACATCAAATAGATAGAAAATTTAACGCTCTTTCCAACGTTGTCATCGAATTTGAGCTATCTTCAAAATTGAGGGAGTTATGACAGTTTTAATGACATAAGATCGAAAACACGAAAAAAATCGAATCGCGAATAACGCGGAAACGAGGCCTCAGGCAAGAGGCATTTTTCGTTGGAAATGAGTTGTAGAATACGTGGGAGTCGGATGTTGCTACTCCTGGGACACCCTGTATAGGCACAGAGTTCAGTGATTTATTTAGACGTGTTACCCTAATAAGTGAATGTATTTGCGACGTTTTACTTTACAACATAAATACAGTTCAGATCAACCTCTTACATGAATTTCAACTTTCTGATGCTGAAAATACGGAAAAGAGCCACCTATTTGATAGGAAAATCAACTATTTCCTCAAAGAAACTAGTGTAGTTTCGGTGTCTATGAATTGTAGTTCCAAAATTGGTTCGTGGCACTGATTTGATTTATTGGTAGTAACGATAAATCATTCGAATTTTAATCTTACGAAGGTTTTGACACACCTACAACTTTTCTTGACTGTTAAATCGTCGAAACGGAAAAGTTACGACAAAAGGGACTCAAAAAAGTGGTATTAGCAATTGTTTTCAAAATGGTCACCGTTAAAAGCGATATTTTCATATTCAGATGAGCTCGGACTGATCTGGGGGCCACCTAGATCGATTCGGCTTCCAAAATTACTTGAAAATGACATCTAACTGGCCTGTCTTTAAAATCCTGGAAAAACCATGTTTTTATCCCATTTTCGATAAGACTTTTGTCCATAACATCTATGTATGGGATGCGATCGGGCTGGGTAGAGATTATTACTAACTATACCTAAAATGGTGTCCATGCCCAAATGAACTGATTTTTAACATCAATTCTAAGAAAGCTGGTGGACATTGCGAATTCGGAAACCTAAACTCATTGAACCGTAAAAGGTCAAAATTTGAGACATGGACGGAGTTTTAAACATTTTTTTCCATAATGTGAATTTTGGAAAAAAATCATGGTAACTCAATGTGGTAGGAAGATTAATGTCGAATGTCTCCTAATGTGACTCACACCCCTTATAATAACGGACCTCGTTTAATTCACTCTCACATTCTTCATCCGTTCTTCAGATTAGATTTTAGAGATTGATGAAGACAACCGAAATTTATTTCTCTCTTAAATGCAATATTCGTAATACAATAATTATTATGATCGACCCATTTTGTCCGCAACCCCATTCAATTGTTCCAGGTTGATAGTAATTGGATGATAGATGGATATAGAATGGGGGGAGGGGAGGTAATAATGAAGGAATGTGGTTAGAATGAAATTGTACTTGGCATACTAAGAGCCTCCGCCTAAGCCTTACCCTCTGCTCCAACCGGAATTCGGGAGGTAGACTTCCCAACAAACCAACTTACTCTTCCCCCTCCCCCCACACTCTCTTTTTCGGTGGTTGAGAGAATAGTGGAAGATAAAAAAATGTTTTCATTCCCTTTCTATCCGACTTCCTACCCCTACCCCTCTGTTCTGCCGCTGAACGTGATATCTCAGGTAGCCTCCGTGACCGGACTCCGCTATTGGGGCAGGATAAATTTTATTAAATGTATATTTAATAAGGGAGGAGGGAAAGAAAAGTGAAGAAAGATTACTTTCAAGGGAGGCAGTTTTTCTACCTTTAAATTGATTCCGTAGGTACCATCTTCTGATGTCTTAAAGACGAAATGTTTTGAGTAATAGGAGGAACAATTAACTTCATGTCTGATTCACCTCCAGAAAAGACCAGTGTGATCTCGAACCATCCATCTTATGGAAGATGATTTATGATGAATTTCAAATTTTCTCAAAAAATTGAAATGTATTATTATTACTGATAATGGTCTTATCAGGGGTCGGATTCCCCCCTCCCCCCATTGCACCGAAACGTTGGTTTAGCTGAAAGGAAGTCTTGGCAACCGTGGTATCATCAGGAAAAGGCACCTTAGCGAATTTCCGTTTTCAAATATATTACTCTCAAGACAATTTAAATTGCAACAAAATTTATTCTTGAGATTGTTATGTTATTTTCGAGTGTGGTAATCGACTTTCTTCAACTTCATTTCTTACGATCCTAATTCTTCAATCTACAATAAAATAATGTCAGCCTTGTGCCCTTGTGTCTAACCATCATTTGAGATACGTCGGATATTGTTCCGTTTTTCTTGTCAGCCCGTAGTCTTTTAACATGGTTCATATATGCCCTTTGGGTGTTGCAGGCATAGCAGCTCAGTCATCGGAAGGGGCAACTAGTCCATTCCACAACTGAACAAACATTCAACACGCTTGTTCCTCATGACGCGGTAATTTTAATTTCAACACTAGGAATAACAAGAAACAAACTCCCATGTAAGACACAACGCGCTCTATTTTGGAGTAGATGCAACTTCACTGCTGCTCACTCATTAAGTAATCGTGACTCACAGACATACAATCATATACCCTTCATCAGCCTATATCACCGTATCAAGAAAATTTACGTATGATAATGATGATGAGCACATAATAATGGTGTGGTTAGTAGAACTCAATTAGAAATAACTCATATATTCACGCAACAAAACTTCCCAATTTTGAGCACAAAAGTCTTGTGTATCTCTCGAGCTTCTGAAATATTGTTATTAATGGGCTAGTAAAGTGGAAGCGGAACAGGACATAAGCTGAGCGTTGGTTGTTCCAGTGACAACTTTACTGGAGCGTCAAACTGTTCAACTTTCACTTGGACAGTTTGCCTTTTCTGTGCTTGGAAAACTTTGTTATTTCAAACTGGTTTCAACTGAAATTTAGGTTACTGAAAGACGCCTGATACCCCTTGACATTATTTGTCGCGGGGAATTGCTGAATTTATGGAGGAAGTGCGCTCGAAACGCAGAAGGCATACCAGTTTTATGAAGAAAACCTTTATCTACATAATATTTCGCTTCATAAATGAAATTCAACAATGATGTTTAGTTTCTAATCGATTTAGCACATTGGCTTCGAGAAAATTAGGAACACCCAATTTTTTAATATTCTAGCTCAGGTAAAGTAATGCAAACAAGGTCATTGTCTAGAATTTTCACCCGATTTCAGTGAGATTTTCATTATGCGTTTCATTGTACACAAATCCCTAGTTTAACCTACAAGTGTGGTAACCTAAAATCCATCAAGCTTAATTTTATCGTTTTTTAAACGGTAATGATAATTTTAGTTTGCTTAAATTAGGAGGGAACGGGAAATATTATTTTAACATCTCATATAATTTTCAACTTTATCGCATCATTATTGTTCTGGCTACAGAATTAGCTCTGCGACAGATCTTTTATACAAGCGCGATCATCCACTTAATAAGTTGATGTCTAACATGTCTGGTGACATTTTGTTCCATAAATCTCTACAACAATCTTAATGACAAACTTTTGACGATTCAAAAAGGAGGTAATGGATCATGTTCCATCCTCCTCCTTCCAAAGGAAGGTGCGGTATTCCCAAACGTAATAAGCAGTTTCAGGAAACGGGAAGAGAGAACTACCCGAATCCATCACAGGTAGCACCGGGTATAATATACCCGGATTGGATATTATCCAATTTGACCAAAATAGTGTTCAATTTCAATCACATATCACGGAAATTTGCCTTGGAGCAAAAGCCTGTTCAAAGAGAAAAAAATCTTAGAATTGATTTGCTTTCACTTTCAGACATTGCAATGGTTTTATTTCACGTCACGTATAATGAAGCCGCTGGGCAGTGAAAAGCTTTTCAAAACAGCTGAATTTAATTTGAAAAGCTGAAGTGAAAGCAATTAGAGAAGCAGATCTGGCTCCTCCCCGTCACCACCCTCGCCTTCAACTTATTAAGTCCGTTGAGTTGGAAATGACTTAGTTCGTGGAATTGGAAACAACCTGGAAGTAGTTTATCAGTTATCTAGAACCGAATGGAGAAACATGGGTCAAACATCATTTCAGCAAAAGAGAACTGATGAAGGTCACGCACTGCATCACCTTCGAAATTAAAATATTTTATTTCATTTATATTTCATTCATATTTGACAAGGGCGAATCCCATATTACATGATTTGAAGGAAATCTATTTTTTAGAACGATTATTACAGGATATTAGCGGAGATAATGTCGGTTAACCAAATAGATCCAAATTACTCTGAGAACATGAGGAAAACAAACAACGTCACAACATCAAAACGGCTATAGCGCCGAAATCGTAAATGTGTTCTGTACGAGTTTCTGAAACCAAACTTTTACACTCTGAATATACCCTTCACTATGAGCAAGCAAGGGATGACAGACACTCCGATTGCTTATATCTGTAAAAACCTCTGTAAAAACGTTTTTGAACAGTTTTTAGCCCTAATCCAAATTATGGGGATGTTTTTCCTGGGGAGAAGAGGTTTAAAACTTGTTTGTTATGACCGACGAAAAATCATTCTTTTTTTTCATAAATGCTCAAAATTCAATGTTCATACTGCTTTCCATCTTCTACTCATGTTGCAATTTCCCCAGTTTACCCTTAAGAAATAGGAAACCCAATATTCTCGCCAGCGGTCCCTATAAAACTGATTTTAGAAAGTGATTCAAGGAAGTTGAGGCCATTTTAGTAGTACAAGGTCGAAAACACGAAAAAAAAAATCAGAGAGAACTCGGAAAAGAAGCCTTTAAAAATAAAAATCTAGTAGTCATTCGTTGTTGGGCATTACGTCTAAAATCGATCCCTCGATGGCTTTGTTACCCTTGTATATTTGTTACCCTCTGTGATTTCTGTACAAAGAGAAAAGATTTGAGTTTTGTTCGTTATTTACAATTGAACTTTAAAAATTCTCGACCTGTTCCGCTGTGTATACCCTCTGGCTAATTTATTTCCAGTTCACTAAAGATACTGACATTTTATTCGCGAAAGATCTTCTTTGAAGCTGTTTTATCGCTTGCATTTTTCAGGCAACTACCCAATTACGGAATATTAAGAGAAAGAAAGCAAAAATTAATAACAGGAGTTCAGCAGGGTTCTTTGTTTGTCGAAGCATCCGATCAACATATTTGGGAGATGTCACTGCATCAAATATTGAATTAGGAAAGTGATCTTAATAGTTGAAGGTACAGAAGAATGAGAATAAATTGATCTCCCATGTAATAATCAGCAAAACCCTAACATATTGGTACTGAAATTCAAGCTCTGGATCTTCCCTAATTCCTCAAACAATGAATAATCTTAGTTTTTCAAATTTTATTGTGCTTCCTGTTTGTTCTTGTTTTGAAACATATTTCGCACCTTCCTAATTTGATTATGAGAACGGTGGAATAATAATAATAATTCGTTGTATTCTCTATTTTCTATATTTTTTTCGATCCAGGTTTCGTAAAACAAACCTCTTCTGTGCAATGAACCTCAGACATTTTGAGCAGGATTTTGGGACTGTGGAAGGAGGAGGGGAGGGGGTAACGGCCGATACATTTCAGCTCTCCTACTACCTTCCCTGCCGGTTTTCTTGTTTTTTTTTTGCTACATTTAAAATTTAGTTTTAATTTTTACAAATATTCAGTTAAAATGGTTCATATTTAAACACTCGGAGTCATCGTTGTAATGCATACATCACTTGTCACCATGTAATGGTTTATTATTTCCAATAAAAAAACCTTTGTAATAGATCAAGAAGAAGGAATGGTTAACTTTTTTCGTAATATATTGTTTTACGTTTCAAGATACGTAGAATCCAAAAATCAAACGAAATAAATATCTGTCCGTCCGCCGTCCTGAGTTGAGGAGCGTCAAACGCAAACATGCCGCTCAGATGTAACTTTTCAGCAGAGCGTAAAAACACTTTTAACATGAACTAAACAATATAACTGCACGGTCGAGGGTTTTATAAAATCTTTTCTGGCTACTTAAGTCACTAGATTAGGTCATTCAAACCAGAACCCATTTTAAAACAAGAAAAATCGAGTTTGTAGGTGGCGATGTTTGGTTTTGACCAGATCGCTAGTCACATGTTTGTTTTGGATCAGACCCTATTCGGAGTTGTTTGTTTTTGATTCAATCTATGATCTTTTTTTAAGTTTTTAAAATTTTTAATTTATTTTCATAAAAGCATAGGTATTACGACATACATTTTAAGTTAAGCTTGTCCTGTGCATTTATCGTAATAAGCTTCAGATGCTCTTCAAGTTTTAATCATATCCGCTGATTGAAATATTCTTAACGAATTAACTAAGGTCATGATACGAAAATACTCTCTAAAGGCCCAATAACAAAAGTATTATTCTAAAATGAAATCATTATGGATAGGTACATTTGATGAAATTATGAACCGCTGGTTCTGAACTGTTTACTTTTGTTCAGATTTCGAATTTTCAACCGACGTTTAACATAGGAAATATCGGTCTTCGACCATTTTTTGCCAGCTTCCCCAGACGCTTTTCCATCTACAACTATCATCTATAGCAAACAGAAAATTTCCGGAAAATCACTTTGTTTGCTTTTGACTGGACGCTCCTCAGTTTTTCTCCAAAACTACAAAAATGAAATTTCGATAAAAAGTCACAAATGGGAGGAATAGCTGGGTCTGAGTTCTTCTCATCTGTGTCTTAATACCCTGGAAGGTAAAATCAATGGGCTGAAATATTCAAAAATCAGAATATCGACAACTTCCGATAGACACCAATGTATTTATGTTTGCTGTTGATAGATATCCCTTCAGTGAACAGAATCAACTCATTCATACTAGCGCTTTACGTTAATCCGCGCGCTCTACCTAAAGGCTGGAAATTTCACAGAAAAAAATACCGTCAACCCAAATGTTTACGGAGTAAAAAGCACCTTGTAATTTGTGAAGAAAGAGAGAAAGAATCGGCTACTGTAGTTTCAATGGAATATTCTTTTGTGTTATGTATTTACAGGAAAATGGGAGAATAGGCAGGTGTTTTATTCTATCTCATTATGTTTCAGTTATTCCATTAGTGGGATTTTCAGTATAATCTGCCATTGGAGGTATCTAGACACCAACTTGTGTTACGTACTAAGGGATTAGTAAGCTTTTGGTATTTAACAATTATGTTTATGATGATGTCTACCTATTATCTTCAGAATGAACAGAAATCAAGGTTGGATACACAGTGATCTGCTATGTGACCCATGAGGTTGATTCCAAATTAATCTAAAATGTTCTATAAATTAACCACCTTTTAAGGTATCAGGTATACGATGAAAAGGTACGTTGCCGAGTTTAGTTAATGTATCTCAGATCATGTCTAATTAACAGATTAATGATTAACGTAGGAGGGAAAACGTGAATAATGAACCTTCGCGCAATAATTTCCTTTTTTCTGTGGAAGATCCCATAATTTTGAAATTCAGTGTAAATGAGTATATGAATATTTATATTCAGAGTGCCGCTGGAACACGCTAGCATAACAACCACACCCCTTGTCCTCCTACATGTAAATTTGTTTGTTCAACTGAAAAACTTGAAAAAAAGTTGATAATTTAGTTCTGAGACCGTCGATCGTCGACCACAAACAATTCAGCACCACGCAAATCAAGGTCGCATATTTTAAGGGGCGGGGTATGTTTACTCATTCGTATGTAACGAATTCGCATATAACGAGGGGCGACTGTACAATCACTGTTTTGCAAGCTTGATCAAGTTTTGAAATGTCAGAGACCTACTAATTCATAATGCCATCGGTTCCGCTCAAGAACACAGTGCATTATGAGAAAATATCGCGGTAGTACCTATTTGAAATTTTTACAACGATTGAAAATCAAATGTTAACTGAACAAATATTATGAGCACAACGTTCACGGCTCAAGCCTTCCATTAATGTGAAGCTGTAGTTGATGGTGCTATAGCATTTTTAGGATGTAAGTTGGAATTTGATTTCTTTTCTGGTTCTGTGTCGAAAATGAAATGTGACATAACCTCTTGATTTTTCCCTGTTTTATTGTGTTTCTGTGACTCAATATCTTTTTTTTTCTTATTAACGGGCAAGCCCAATTACATTATGAATAAGAAACCTCGAATTCGCATTGTAAACGCTATTCAACAGTTGTAATTAAAGGTCCCAGACCACCAGGCTACAACGCAGTTCAAATTGACATTAGCTATTGTTGTTAATTGAGTGTTAATTAGTCATTACTTTTTTATCATTGTCATTACTTAAGCTTCAATGAAGAATAATATTACAAAACTTTGTAAATGCAATTGGAAATTTTGAATTCTGAGTACAAATGTTGTTATCTCTCAAAAGTGAAAACAAAGCTTCCGCCACCTACAGGTAGACTCGGAAGCAAAGTACCAAAATTCAAGTGTTTCGGCAATTCAATCCAACTCTTTAGGATTCATTGAATGCGTTGGAGAGAACTTGGACCATTTCGATCCATATAAAAGATTAGTAAATTATGGTTCATAAAATTTAGTTCCATAGGAAAAACTCACAATAGCAGACTGAGGGGATTTTTAATTATTGTGCTTAATTATTTTAATGATGATTTTTTGAATACAAGATTCCATATAACCATAAAATTTGAAGTGGGTTAACATTTTTGTTTCTCAGTTTATTACAAAGGATAATAATTATCATAAATTGTCATTGAAAATAATGTGCCTAAATTCGTTTTAGTTAAAATCACAGGTTTAGGAAATTGTTTCAAACTCAGCCTCTCACAATTGTTGGTGGAGGCCAACTTAATGAAATTTTCACTCAGAGGTGGTGTAATGAACGATATCACCGAGTTTGTAGTAGTGAGTTTACAAGTAGTCTAATTGTTAGTACTAGTAGACGGGTACCAACCAGCCGGTCTCACCACGAAGTTGTTTCTAGCGTGCTACATCGGGCTATTAAGATGTGGGAAAGGAAACCCGTTCTAATTAAGGTTAGGTCCACATGGGTCCACAGTTGCCCGGGTTCCTTGAGAGGAAGAGGCGGCGGGGGAGGTCTTCGTGTTATTCCGTAACGGACAATCAAACGGCTGGTCCCACTTCGAGCCGCTCATTTGACCGCGAGCTCACCGCGCCGCTTGCAAACGGCCGGGCTCCACTAATGAACTCGAAGGGCTGGAAACTCGGGTTCCGGGAGCGCTATGGAGGCGTCATCCGCGGAACGCACTTGTGCAAGCTCTCCACGTACGGCTAAACCTCTCAATAACAAGGGTTCCCCCCGACTTCCCTTGACCTGTCGCTCCCGCCCGGCTCTTTCCGTCGTGTCTGAAACCATCAGCTCACTCCTACTCAGACAAGAGCTTCCTTTACCTTTCCTCTGTCGACAGCTCAACATTCATCACCTTGTCACGCCTGAACCTTCCTAAAACCAAGCCAGACGGCAACTATACATTCCGACATAACAAGCACGACAATTAGAAACAATAGTTAGTCAAACAGTTGTGTTAAATGAAGTCTTTGCACATACTGCAAACATGTGGGTATACATATGTGGGTTTGTATATGATCTCGCTTATAAATATCTTTAAAAACTGAACCGAATTACCAATCGAACAAAAAAAGCACGAAAAGAATTATTGAATTAATCGATCAACAGCCAACTCCCCTCCCCCCCCCCCCATCGCTCCATCAATTTCAACATTTCTGAGGTTTATGGCACAAGGAAAATCATGAACATAAAAACATAGAAACAGCGAAGACGAAGATTTATCAATATTACCCCTTCCATTCAGCCCTTTCCACACTTAATTTACATTGATCTGAAATACGTTTTAGAATAAGACCAGATTAATTTATCAAACAAAAAAGAATTAAAAAATTGGCAGTATAAACTGTATCCTCTGCACATGAATGTACTCTCTATTACTTTCCGCCCTCCTCACGGTAAATTCAAAGCTTTCGAGATTTGTTACACAACTAGACTAGAATCAGGGTTGTACGAGAGAAAAATTTTTGAATCAGTAAAATCAGATACAAATAGTGATGAAATAACGATTTACAACTATTCCCCCCTCAATTCACCACCTTTCATTATGAAAATTCGATGAGCTGAAATATTATTAAAAACTAAGCCACTGTTGTAATTGAACGAAAAAAGAATGACACGAATCGGTCGAGTATTCTCCTTCCAGCAGCGGTTGAAAGGATTGGGTGATGACCCTCCATTCCTTCATCTCTCAGCAAAAGCCAGATTTCCGAAGAATGTTGCTGAACTTTAAATGAAATTGAGCTCGAACGAAATGAGAATCATGAAAATCAGTTGAGAATTATAGTCCGAATACCGTCGACAAAAATGTAAGTTTTTTCTGCTATTTTTCGCCATTTACAGCGACAACAGTAATGGTACTATCGCATTGAAATTAATATGAGAATTTTAAACCGTCCATCCCTACCGCGATCTAAATGCGTGCAGAGTCTGACAAATAGGAAGACATAACATCATGTTTGAAGTACTTTTACGTTTGCGCATGCCCAGGGTGATGTACTGATTTGTCAGCAATGAAACTCATAGGGGATTACAAGCTAACAATACATCGTTTCAACGATTTTACTCTTCCACAAATGCAGTAACTACTAATAATAAAACTAGGTTGGAATTAATGTGCAATTAGATCTATCACTATCGACTCTCTTCAACTTTGGGCTACATCAATCGGATCACTATAAATTGAGAAAATGATGCTTGGCGGATTCTAAGTTTGCCCATGATAAGTTTGCAAATTGATTATTTCTTGAATACTTGAGATATCCATGCTCTCTCAAGACTCTCTGGTGACTTGGATGATATAAATTTTGAAAATCTCAAAGACGAAGCCGAGTTCACGGGAGCGGAGGAGTATTGAAGCTTTGAAACATACTTTTAGAGCCAGTCAAGTATCCACACAAATATCATGAAACCAGCCATATACTGTTAGGGTTACCCAGGGTGAGTAACCGTGATTTTCATTTTTAACTTACGGACAACACAGATACCGTGCAAATAGGACCTTGACACGACTCACCGCTAGCAGGAGTCACAGCGCGTCGTTCTACCTATAACGCATTCTGGCGCCACTGTCTATAGACGCGAAAATGGAGAAATAAAAGTTATTTGGATTGAGCTGGGTTCTCTACTTCTGGTTCCTTCTCCGTTATCAACTTCTTCCGCACACCTTTGCCTTAATTTGACTTGCAGATTTAAGAGAACAACTTCTAGGCAAGGTTTACTTTAATAAATATGGTGAAATGTGAGATTTTTTCCTAAGTCTTAGGCTGGGATAGTTTAAATCTTACTGAGAAAATAAAGTGCTGAACCGAAACTTGTTTTAATCTCCCACGAAAATTGTGGGTTTCATTATGTTTCAAGTCACTTAGGTTCTGAAAATATAATTTCGCAAGCCCTCCGCCGCTTTTATTCCAAACCATGGATCATCCGGACCAGCCGTGGTAGTTTCTGAAATCTCGGCACTAGTTTCAGTCTATCCACTGTTTGCAGGTATGCCACGTGTAATATGTATGTTGGAAGTCTGACATAATGGTTGGAGAGTGTGGTGCACGCTGCAATACTACTCTACCAACTAAACAGTTCGGTTATTTGTATTACGAATAGTGACAGACGATATGGTTCGTGAGATTATCAAGTACCCATTCTGTAGACCACAAATTTCTTTGTAATTCAGAAAAAATGACGAGTTAAATGGACGGAAGTACAAGAAAACTTTATCATGAAATGGTTTTCAAATTCTAAAAATTCGTTTCGCAATGTTCACCTAATTCACATGGAAAATACTATCTAGGTAACTATGATCCGGTTGAACCAAAGTTACTTCACTAAGTAAATCAGAGATTTTAGCTGTTAATCTATGAATTTCGGTTTAACCAACTCCGGTTCACATAAATCGACGATCAAAACTAAACGATCAACTTTTGGATTGTCAGAGTCCTAAACAACAATTAAAGTCAGCTCTTCTCGCCAT
This sequence comes from Creontiades dilutus, assembly GCA_031894815.1. NCBI lineage: Eukaryota > Metazoa > Arthropoda > Insecta > Hemiptera > Miridae > Creontiades > Creontiades dilutus. The sequence goes on along the minus strand of JAVIWC010001315.1, from coordinate 2,371,842 downwards.
ATTTTTTTGCATTCCGAAATTCTGTTTTGCTGCGATACTGTTCATTGTGTAGTTTCTGCTTGACTTTGTTTATTGTTTCGCATTAGTTATTTTGTTAGTGTTTTCCTTCCTTTGGGGAAATTTGTGTTGTTTATTTTGAATAGTTTCTTCTTAAATGTGAGCTACAGAGACTTGATTAGGGTATAGGTACTTGATGACGAGTTTGAAGAGGGTGATGGGGATTTTACCATTCGAATTTCGAGCTTGACAGTGTTGATTTCGTATCAAAAATGTCAACTTCATTTAGTTTTCATTTTAAAATATTGACAAAAAAAAAACAATATTTAAGGTATAAAAGTTTAAAAGTATAAATTAGGTATCTCGAATATCAGTTTCTTTATAGTGTGATCCCACAAAATATACAGGTGCAAAATATTCTGTACTGCACAAGATGCACTAGTATTGATATTCTGTAATACCCAAATTTTGGTTCACGTTTTAGCTTAGGCAAAGCTCCCACTTCCCCGTCCAAGCCTGTACTTACAACAACTATCCTAATAAACGAACATAAATAACAGTATTAACTCAAACAGAAAACAGGGAGTGTATTAAATATTAGAAGTAGCATAGTAGTGCATGTAGTAGTCTATCAAAAACAGGAATAGAACGAAACAAGAAACACTGGTAACTTCATCATTGTCATCTCGTTATCACCAATATTTCGAGGGCAAATACTTCCCTCAGGACGTGTTAATCGATGTTTTATGGAAACGCTGTAAATCGATGTTTACCGATAACAGTGTAACCATTGATTACATTGGTGAAACCCACTGGTTTTAAATAAACGTTCAAATCTCTGGCCCCATAAAACAATGGCCCACTTCAACCATGTCAGAAATTTTCATTTTAGAATAGAACATTCCATGATGAAGTCTTGTGACGCGGCTAGGTCGTCGTTCACGTGCGTGACTCTCTCGCCAAACTGAACCTAGAAATAGAATATTACAAAATGATAGCATAAAATATGTCATTGTATTGTCCATGATGAATTCGTGTGACGCGGCTTGGTCGTCATTCACGGGAGTGACTCGCTCGACAAACTGAACCTACGTTTTATTTTAAACTAGGAAACTGAGAGCAGTTATATCTCATGCTGTTCACCACCTCACTTATCTGCCTTTCTATTTTGATCCTTGCCTTGATCCTGTTCAATAGCAAACACTGCAATGTACAGCAGTTCGAACAGGTTCGTCAATAAATGTGAGGGAGTCTGTGCGCCACTTAGGGTCACCTAGCGTCGTTACTTGACGGAATTAGAGACAGATCCCTCCAGCCCACCCTCCTAGGGAGTCCCCTCCAAATGCAGGCAGGGAGTCTCTTGTGGCCAACTGTCGTCCGCATTGAAGCTTACTGGGTCACGCGGCGTTTCACCCACCATCATTAGACTAGCTGGTTTACCTCTTAGTGGGGACGAAAGACAATAATTGTTGAATTATTCAACAACATTTAAACGATTATTGATCCAATTACGATTTGTTAATGATCAATATGTACGTCTTGAGATTAAACTTTTCCATATCCAAAAGCCATTCATAGAAAATTAGCCTCTTTGTAAGCCTTGGCCTTTCCATAGAATCGTACTACCACGATAAAGTTATTATGTCGAGTAACAATTGATTTAAAAAAAAAAAGTACTTAACTTTGCAAGGAATCATGCACACAGGGACATTGAAACTCAGTTCTAAAGTTTACCTGTCCCGCCTAGAAAAATCATCCAATAGTTCAATTTTATATATTTTAATGCTACGCGCCTTCACCTCCGATTACTGGCCCAAGACTTTGTGACCGTTGGTCACTCAACACCTACGAGCAATAACAACAAATAGGTACAAGAGAGGGGAAACCAACGAGACAGAGTGTTTCCTTCTCATTCCAGATCCATCTTCCGACGGTGAGTTTTCTCCCTGCGTATTATTAGCTAATAGACAATCGCCCTAGCCCATATATTTGACTTTCCCCTTCTCGATTCAACCTCCTTTTGAATTAATTATTGAATTACCGAACAAGTTGTACATACCTCGAAGACGAGTGTATCTCCAACCATTGTTTTAACCAATAAAAGGTTATACGGATCACGTGGGGTTCATTTCAGGTTAATACCCAGTGCAAGACAATTAATCATCTATTAATTCTCTCGTTACATGATAGCAGAGACAGAGAAGTCGATGCACGAACCTCGTTAAACCCAGATTAATTCCACTGCGTAAAGAAAGAAAACAAATTCACTCTGTGATCAGCCCCCAAAGTAACCCGTCTACCAATTATATTGTATCAATCGATGCGATAAGGAGATTATAGCGATTTGGATAACATAAGCATAATAGAAGTAAGCTAGTTATCAATTCCCGAAATCCATCTTTCAGCGATGAGCTTTTATAACCAATTCATGGGTGGTGTAGTTTTGTCAGACCAAACTATGACAGCTATAGACAAGATAGAAAAAAAAAAAACGGAGAAATTTTTATTATAGTTTGGTAATGAATTGGATTGTAAAGACGAAGACAAGGAGGAAGACACTATGTAAAATTGCATTGTGTAATAACTGTTTTATGTTATTCCACCTTCGGTATTTTTGTAAATCATGATTTTTTTCAGGAAAGTTCTCCTTAAATATTAATTTTATAATCAATTGATATTGTTGCAAGTACCTGTAAATTTAAATAGGTAATTTCCTCTTCACTGTTGGGTAGGCGAGGAAAGCGAAAGAATTAGAGAACTAATAGAGGAGTGTTATAGATTCTATCGATACGCGTATGTTCAACAACACAATGAATTGCCAAAATGGCTGTGAGAGTATATGTCCCGATTCTCAAGCCTGATGCTTTCTCGTTACAGTGGTGACTAATTTTACTCTTGAATGGTTCATATCAAGTTGTGATGAGATGTTTTTCATTAATAATTGACTGGAGGCAGAAATATCGACCCTCAGTTAGATGTTGCACTGGGCATACATTTTCAGCCATGTTGAGAGGATCTAGGTATAATATGTCTTAACACCATTAAATTATGAGAAAATTATTTCCCATATTATAAGAACATACAATATTTTTATTCATATATATAATATATAAATGTATTATAAATATGAATAAGTATATTGCGTGAAAATATATTTCACTCCATTATGAATACCATACTGGTTTACGTAGATTGAGGCGCTGAGTGACTTACATAGACTGAGGTAGAGCTGGGTGGTCGGTTCATAAAGTTCCCACATCAATCCCCGGTGGCGACCTTTTTCCTTGGAATGGCCCATTCCTTCGGGTCTCCTGGGTTCATTCGGATCTCTGTAAATGATAATAAAGTAAGGATTTGCGACAAGGAAAGCTCCTTTAGTAAATAGAGTATATGGAATTGGAAACGGAAAAAATGGATCAACTACTTAGCATAACTAGCCTTTTCGTGAACGAACAGATCATAAATAAATGAGAAGATTCATAGATGGAGTATTATGATCATCATTGAATTCGTTTAAAATTTAAAAATAGTAATTAAAAATATAAATTTAAATAAAAGGTAATAGTAGTAGAATAAATTTATGCAACCCGTAAACTGCAAATCCGTCCCGTGAATTGTAAAATAATTAATAAGCAGTACAAATTCCCTTAATTGAAAGTAATTAACTTAAACCACTGATTATTCATTTTGCCCCAATGATTAACATGATTCAGTGTGATTTTGTTTCTCTGGAGGAGAATCAACTTCCAGTACTAATTTTTAGGCTTGAATGTTATTGGAGAGCTGAACTATTGAAATTTGAAGCTGCACCTTAAATGTAAGGAGAATAGATTAATTGAAATAGTGTAATTTATAATATTGAAAATCAAACGGTGTGTAATAAAAAGTATAGTAATTAGTCAAAATTATCAGAAAAGGACGCAAGATGACTTAGGTATCACACACTATTCTGACAAAGACAAGTGATAGATTGTCAGATGTTTCTGGTGGTAGGCTTCCTGGCTGATATTGTGAAATAGTTAAGGGCTCAACATTTCTTTTACGTTAAGGAAGAATTTAGTCTTCTCCACTAGTTTGGAAATACGTTTAGAGGCAATTAGTCGGTGCTGAGGTTATTAGGACCTACCTTTACGACTAATTCACATTACCCTCTTTTCAAGTCACCTAGACGAAAGTAATAATTATAGTAAATTCTGAATGTGACAAGCAAAACTCGAATGTTTCACAACCTATGGTAAACTAATGGAGGCCTGTAGTTAAAAACGAATTTCCAAAATTAGTTGAAAACAGACACACGAAGGAACAATCGAATCGTCCAATCGTATGGACATTTTAGGCCTACGGAATATGTTCGTCAGGACTCAGGTAGCTTTGCAAATCAATCGGGTTCAGAGGGAGGAAACAAATGGGAAGTAGATACCGATTTACGTGGGAGGAATATATGCGATACAATAGAATACTCAAGCCCCTACCATTGTACCAGAATGTAAGCATTGGATACATGGGGCGGCGCTCCCTTTCTGTTATTACGCAAACTTGTAAAGTCAGTGATTCAGTATAGTGTTCCTCATGCCAATCCAATCCTCGTCGCCGATATGTTTCTTAGGGCTCAATTTGGCCATTTCAAGCCATTCCATTTCCAGGATTTTGACCGTTTTCCAAACCCTTGAATTCAGTTTAACGCACTACCCTGAATCCAATTCCATTCGAATCAGGACCACTCCAAACCCGTTTTCTAAAGGTACAGTTATGTCACAATGGCCCTATTTACTGCCGTAAACCAACCACCCAATAAATAGAACAACCCTTTAAAGGGTGCTTTGGTAAATGGGTAGATGGGAGAGGGTAATGGTAGGATGGAAGCACCAATTTAACAAGAACCAGGAACCTTCAGCGCCACCCCACTAATAGAATAATACCTCGAATTTCAATAGGAACACAATTAATTTCCCTCTAGGCCGGTTGGAGTATGGTCCCGTAATTACTGGCGGGCCCCCGTGGGGCAGGTCACCTCAGACAAGTTTTGCTTTCCCACACCCGGCCGCCTTGTTTTCCTTGCTTTCACCCAGTCAAACTGCGAATTGAATCCATCTACTGCTTGCGAAATTAACCTGGACAAAGGGATTCATTCGAAACCCCCGAGAACGGTATGCAAATTTTCATCGTTGCATTCGATTCTGACTTTTAACCACTGAAGGTTATAAAAGCTATTAAACAAATAATGATCAGTGATTGCTGAAAAAATTTATTCGGGTTTTCGTTATTCCATGTATACGGAGATGCAATTTCTCAGATTATTATTTGGATTCAACTTATCTACAATATTATAAGACTGGTTAATGAGAGTAGTTGGCAGATCGGTGATTGGGAGACATCAAATCCAGGTTCTCAGAATAAAATAGCCTTTCATACCACTTTGTTATTAACTTTTATCGTCAAGATTTTTTAAATTTCCAAATAGTAGTGATGCCATCAACCTCCCACAGTAGCAGTATATTTTTGTACTTATTGTTGAAGAATGCAGGAGGAGAGTATTATGTGAGGTACTCGTAAAGAAAACCGTTTTCAAGATTTAAAAATCTTCGAATTCCAAATTAGTGTTTGCTAAAGTTCATTTAGTAGATATGGATGGTCGACTGGTCCAGTACAAATTATGGTAGCGATCCAAAAAGATTTACACTTGAAATATCCTCACACGGCATTATAATTCAGCAGTAGTAGACCATATAATAAAATAATGATTATAGAACTATAGAAGTCAATTTTCCCCGAAAAAAACGACTAGTTGATGTTTTCATATGGGATAGCTTGTCGTGGCTGAATCCGAATACGGGTACCTATGCGAGCTGTGGGGCCAATAAATGAGGAAGTTAGCTGCCTTGCTCACCGAGCTTTCCCCGGTGCTTCGCAGGGTAAATAAGTAAGGAGGCGGACTTGCTTCCAGCAAGCTCTGGTCTTTCTTCTCAGGTTATTTTCCCAGACTGACGTTTATTTTCGTTCGGGCGGACGCCCTACCGGGAAAGTACGAATAGGTTCGAAAGAAACGGTGGAATGAAGGCGTTTCCTATGAATGTTTGAAGGCTAGCACTGTGTGTTTGATCACCGCTCGCCTCAGTTAATGTTTGATAGCCTCTAACAATCCCAGGATAATGAGCCCATTGAAGATCATGATATACGATCGGATCACGTTTGATAGTAGTATTTCTGAACGCAGTGCAAGGAGTTCTAAAGGCCATTCAGGAATCCAGTTTTTGAGAAGTAGTTGGTTTGATTATGTTTAATAGAAAACCACAGGTGAGATAATGATTATCTTATGACATTATTGTCATCCATCAGGATTTTCTCAGCGTATTCTACCCCGTTCCAAAATGTTAACACCCAACTATAAAGTACTATTTCTGAAATTTGAATAGACAAAAATTCCGTCACATTAAATTTCACGTGTTATTGAGATTCGACAAAAAGTTTATGAGCAGACACTGCCACCACGTGTCTTGTATAATATACAAGACTACACATACATTCTCAGCTGGTAATGTGGGTATTTGTGATGTCCTCACGGGACGTGGTAAATTGTAAATTCTATTATTTTGGTGCAGTACTTGATCGATTATTTCTGTGAAAAATTAGTTTGCAAGAAATGGTTTGTTTGATGTACTAAAATAGACTGGATTTATTTGGAAGAAAAATCTCTAAGTAATAAAATCAACATGTGAGAGTAAAATAATCAAAAACGAATTGAAAATTTGGAACCTAAACTTGGAAACTAAAAATTAATATTGAAAATAAATCAAATCAATATTTGAAAAAAAAAAATACAAAAAATTCATTCCTTTGAAGTACAGTTATCAAGAGATTACGACCTTCCCCAGAAGTCAAATGGCTAAAAATATTTTTAATTTGCACTCTTCCCCTGAAGTAATAATGGTTTAATGGATCGAATTTATAAAATTGGTTGTTCTCGCAAATTTGAACCAGGCAACCTCAAAATCCGTCACTATCGCCTCTTAATTTGAAAACGTAACTCCTATGTATGAGTACGAAACCATAACCATTAGTTCATATTTAAAGATTCCCACAGTCTTAATTAAAAATCAAGATGGCTCGAATTATATTCATCGATGATTTATGGTGGGTTTAACCATATATCACGAGTCCACGTTTTCAAGTACAAGTAGCCGTCTCTCTTTCAGCCTAAAATGCCAAAAGAGCCATAAAAAGACGCCTCCAATTGGATATGGCACACTCCCTTGTAACCTACGCATCCGCAATAGCTAATATTACTGTTATGAACACAGATAAATTGAATACATGTTCATTGGAATTCCAATTCGATACTGATTATTTATTGATCACAAGAATCATTTTTTTGAACAGTTAAACGAGTGTCTCCAGCTTCCAACACTATCCTCTCTCTTTTATCTTCGAAATGTCCGACAAAAAGGAATGAAGAGAAGAAAAATGAATGTTATTTAAAAGATGGTATTAGTCCTGAATTACCTTGACACAGGAAAGAAACGTGACATTTTTTGATTCCGATGAATGTAAGATTTATGTATCAACACATGGATTCACGATTATGTTGATGTAAGTCAGCGCAACGATAGTCGTCTTGAATAGACGGAAATGAGGACGAGTGTATCAAACATGTTCTTGTTCATGAGCAGCGATGATGTAATACACGAAGCGCGATATGATGAGAACTCATATTCATAGGCGTGTAACCGGTATGAAGTAAATAATAGATGTATTCACAAAGAAGCTGTGATGCGAGTGGAAAGACATAAAGGCTGTCGTTCCATATCTCCTCGACCACAGTATATTTCTCGGTGCGATGAACGATAAATGTCCTTTACATTTCTGACCGAATCTAGGGCGTGTAATATTGTGGCATGTGACAACAAGTATGCATGTTTAGAATTCGTTCACAGTGCTCCGGTTAGATTCTCAAAGTTCCCTATGCCGTATAGGGAGGAGCATAATGACCAAGAAGTTTAAACGGTGGAATTAGTTTCGTAGGAACATCTGCACTGCGCGAATTCAGCGATTAGCTTTAGTCACTTCCCAGGGGATTGAGGAGGTTAAAAATAGCTGGGAATGTAGCACTACACAACGGAAGTGGAATAGAGCTTCAACTGTTGGGAAAGTTTAATTAGTTGATCGGGAGAAGGCTGGTCGCGAGTGTGGGATGGCGGAACATGTAAAAGGAATAGATGGTAAATGGGTCGGACGGAGAGGGTAGCCAAGTTGTCTCAAAATGTTCTCTCCAAGCTTCCCAGTTAGGCCAACGGAAACTCAGGGCCACAATCGATGTGGGTGTCCGGCTATTGTCAAGTTGTTGAGCAACTACTGCGGACTTAGCCAAAGGAGACAGCCTGAATGAATCAACGAACTAACCGACCCTTCCTACATTTAATGTTTCTAAATATGAGAAACCTTGCCTTCCCAACAACCTAAGCTAATCAAACATGATATTGACATTTTATCCTAGGTAACACTGAAGAAATTTCATTGAATAATATGTTACTTCTCCCTCAAGGCGACCAGGAACATCGGAGACTGGTCCTTGAGAGGGAGAGGGCGACGAGAAAGATGATTGCCATGCTTCAAAGGATTGGAGTCCGAACAACAGGACCTGAATCTCAATTACGGGTTATTAAGAGTTATATAGAGAAATTCAACACGTCCATAAATGAGAAGATAACTTGTCGTTGACAAGACAAGAACAATACAATTCCACAAAACTTCTTACCAAGCTAGGAGGTCTCCCAACTGGCCACCGTTCCTTAAGGTACAACTAAAGCAATGGGTATGGTCAGGACAATGAAATGCTGGCCCTGATGCGAAGAGGTGGAAACAGATGAGCACAAGCTCTGCAACCGCTCTTCTGCTGGAGCAACAGTATTCCGGCATTTTAGAGAGAGTGCATTAACTAAATTAAGTGAAACCTTTTAACTTTGTGAATGAAAAATCATGAATTAGTCTCAATAACCAGGGGTTTCTTACGTTCCTATTTGGGGGGAATTTGAATTGCGAAATTCTGTTATACGAAATCTGTAAGGGCATCAATGTTCAAATTGCTATTGTTTGCCTACTTTTTTGACATAGAATGACGCCAAATAGATGTGATCGAGAAGGGAGGATGATCTATACATTTATGGAAACAAGACAAGGAAGCTGCGTGCCGCACCAAACTTGGAAGAAGTTTTTTCCAAAATGTGACAAAAGAAGGTTTTAGGGCAACTTCAAAATATGAAATCTACGATTAAGACAACCTTATTGCTCTAGCGGAGAAATTCGAAAGTTCTGCACTGAAGTATACGGCTTGAAACTGAATATGTAACTCGACGAAATCCAGATTCATTAGTTTTACTATATGAGGGACCGTTACAAGATCATCTCTCGAAATTCCTGTCGCTCAAATCCCTTTGGAGCAATCTCCGAGCAGATATCCATTCCCCCTACTGACGCGTGAGGCTCCGAACAGCTTTCGATCTCTCCCACCATTATGTCTGTGTATAACAGCTAATGGACTTACCCAGTTTTGGCGAAGTTGGTGAAGAGAATGAGGACGGTTTCAGCCACTTTGATGTCCTGGCTTGTGTAGTTCTGAGGGAAATAGGGCAGACCTCCAACTAGCGGGAGGCCTAATATATAATTGACGTCTTCTCCTCTCACGCTGCCCAGTCTCTGAAACATGACAATATTCCCGTGCGTTAAGCTCATTTCATAGAGTCCTTGCATCGGTTATCACTATGTTGTGTCTACGGTATACCATCATATTCATATACATGCCGATAAGTGATTTATTTAATACTTTTGTCAACAAATTAAGCTATGGCAATGGATTCAAAATTTGTATAATCAAAATTTCCAAAATGTTCTTTGTGCAAGTTCGCTTTGAACCATTCTAAAACAATTTCTGGTTTTTGATATTTTGGCTCATTTTTATAGTTTTTAACCTTTGTAATCGTCCAAGAGAAATGAAAAAAAAAAAAATTCTTTGAAACTTTGGTAACTAACAAAATTTAGGGTCTAGTTGGGGGAAAATTCTCTATATGACTCTCAGTCAATCCTAAAGGGACTCACTCAAAATCATTTCTCTTCAAAGGGCTGAAACGTTAAAAAATCTGAGTATCGCAAACTTTTAAATTGATGCTAATGTATTTATGTCGGATATTGATGAACTTCTACGAATCGAATGAGCTTACTCGGATCGCATTGAGTTCATCCGTACGCCCGCTCTAACAGATGACAATGTGACAAACAAAAATGACTCCAACACTTATATAAATGTAAATGTGAACTTCCTTGCACATAATAAGAATATAACAGTAAATTGTGTGGAAAGAAGTTTTTTTTTCGAGAATTTTCTCCGAGTTTTTCATAAAACGAGTGTGTGTTGAATACCTATCTGCGGATCAATGTTTTAGTTTAAATCGTTATTCCAGTTGTGGGTTCCATGTCGATATGCACTTTATTGCACCTTTGCAAGTATTTAGGTATCAGCTTCTGTTTAGTATGGGACTGATAGTTTGGGACTGATAGAATGGGACTGATAATGTTTCAGTGCTTGATGAGCTACATTTATGACGAAGTCATCCTATCATCTTTGGTATACCTAGAAGTCATTTACCAGATGTGTATACACAATGATCAACTGAAGGGCTCTGGTGGCTGACTTGTTTCCCGCTCAATTTTCTAAGATGAAGTAAAAATGGAACAGTTTTTCAATCATCTAGCATACCATTACTAGAGACGTAATCGACGAGTTTAAATAAGACTACACCTAATAAAAACAATAGATATTTCCGTAGAAGTTACTATAGAAGTGAGATCATTGTGTAATATTTCAAGGCGTTTTCAAATATATCCATATGCATTTTTTATGGTTTGTTCCATCCTCATCCAGTCGTCAAGTGGTTGAAATTGTTTAGTATTATTGGATCACGTCTTCATAATATTATTACCTGGTGTGTTGATCAACTACTTTTATATTGATTCATTGCGAGTGGAAACGTAACTAGCATGTATGAATTATAGTTTCTGAACATGTAACCAAGAGTTGAAAACGAAAAAGAGTCTCAGGAAAATATTTCTGCAATATCCTGAGATTCGTGAAGAGAAGCTTGACGGTACAACTTGCACATGGATCACGATATTTCCGTCGGGAATATCGTTTCACCAGACGGTTTAAGAAGAAGAAAGCAGCAGAATGTCAATGAATTGCAAGCCCAAGGTGAGTTGGAGAGCTTGAATAACGAAAGCGATGAATCGAAAATGACGATGGAGAAATGCTTGGAATCATTTGATTTTTCTCCGAACGGTATTGTGATCTTCGCCAAGGAGTGGTTCAACGTAGTCTTCGGTGATAATGAAAACTCTACTTGGTATCACAACGACAACTGAATCAATAACGATTTCAAGCAAACCAGGTGAATCGCCGATATCTATTTGAAGAGTGATTTGTTGACGAGATTGTCCACTTAAATAATGCCGCCTATTATATTATGTCTACCTTGAGTACTGTAGAATTATCATTTGATCAATGTGGGGAATATGGAGCATGAACTGAACCTTTTTAAATTCTGGGCGATATAGGCTGTATTAGTACAATGTGAACAGGAGTTACAGGGTGTGAATATGGTCTTTTACAATTCTATCAGCTCCTTGTTATAGGTATGGCAGCAGAGAGTGGTTTCGAATCAATTAATCGCTGAAATTACCTGCCATTTTTTGCGGCACTGCACTCTTAGGCAAAAAACATACATTTAAAGTATCACCCTTTGATAACAGCTGAATGACAATACAACACTATTTAATTACGTACCTAATGTGTTAAGTCTCATTTGGCAATAGGTTCCAATGTTAATAGTGAAAATTGGCAAGTGCACACCCACAAAACGTAGGTCCAGTTTGATTGCCCATAAAACCTGAACCCCTGGGTTTATCACCAAAATGTTTCCTTCATTACAATCAGCAACTGATCACAATAAAAGAGATAATTTAAATTACATTTTATACTCGGCGTGAAAAAAAAGAAAGGCGATTTTCTAAAAAACGTTTAGAAATAGGGACTCGCCCCAGACTACGGGGTAAATTCGTTACAACCCCGGGGCTAGTGCGTGTGGTGATTTTGCCCAATAAAAAACTTCACCATCTCGTGATTTGTATCTTTCTTATTCCATTTAAAGAAGAACGACTTTTAAAATGAAATATCAGCTTTGTATTAAGGAATTGGAAATTTGTGAGGGATGAAGGGGGGGGGGATACCAGCTAAGATTAGAAATCTTGAGAAATTCTGGAGAAAAGGACAATCAGTCGCAACCTTAGGTTAGATACTACGATATTCGTGGGCGAGAGTATCTGCAGTATGGAAAGAATAATATCGTAGAATACAGAAAACATTGTTGCATCATCGAAATGTCATGCTGGGGATGGTACCTCACGCACTGCCCCCAGGCTGCCGAAAACTACGGGCCAAGTGCGGTTCGTGGATTACGAACTATGGTCTCATAGAAATTGAAGGCACCATTAGAAATTATAATAAGCTAAGATCGTATTCAAATAACGATTTTAACTTAAGTCATACTTTTTATTCATGAAGCGAAATTTTGAAAGTGCTTACTCATCACTCGCGATATGACTTGTTTTTACATTACAGAAAATAAATAATTCCTGTCGTCTGATAGAACACTACTGTTTCTATAGATGAAAGGGAACCAACATATCGCTGATAATCATACTTTGGAGGGATCCGAGTTGTAAATATAGTTAAAAAATGAAGGCAAATTACCACAGAGGTTTATTATTTCTGTATTAGCGAGCCCTAATACGTAAATTACTTATCTAAGCATATTAGTCGTAGTCTGTGGTAGATACATATTCCAAATTCGACAACTCGAGCCTCCATACGTTGTAATTGTAGTGTTGTAGCAGCCGCCAGCCACGCGGTCTAGTTCAGACCTCCCGTTGAACGGGCTCTGGTGCTTGACCGTAGACGACCGATGAGGTGTTTTAAATGGTGAGCTAAGGGATGATAGTACAGCAAACCGATTGGATTCAGGGAACTAATTTATATCTTAATCCAGCAAAAAACCACCCTCTAACATCGAGTGTTTTTAAGTTTCCGATTTTGTAATAGATTAGTTCTTAAAGAGTTCATTGATGAAGATGTTGATATTACCGGCACAACCCGAATCGATGTTGGATTTTTGAGCGAACTTTTCGTTCACTTTAGTCCATCAATTTCAGAAAAAAACTTCGAACGAAAGACGGATCGATTTTTTGTCTTCTATGTATGATTTTGGAAATTTAAGTTGTACTATTACCATTAAGTATCTTCAAACGGAAAACAACTACTTTAGAAGAGGTTACATTTTTTTTTTCGTGGTAAGTAGATTATAATGCATCATTATCGGAAATATTAAATCAAAACGCACTTTCTCCAACCGTACTTAAGCGACTTCACCCTAGTTTTGTTTCCAATTTTTACAACGCCACCAGCCTTAAAAAGCAGTGCATAACATTCTAGCAAGGGGTTCGTTGAATGGTTGAAATCAAACCTTAAAATTTAGCGCTACTATATTCGAGCAAACTTGCTCAATTTATATTAATGCTTGTGTAAATCCACACAATATTGGTTGACTATTCTCCACAGGCAGCAACATACGAAAAGGAAAACCCATGTTGTAAACTTCACTTATTTGTTGGTTTATGTTTCAAGATTTGAAAATTCAAATACCTATTTCTAAAGATGAAAATGAACATTTTTATTCGAAGCTATTCGACCAATTTTAACCAAATTTTTCTCAAAAACCACTAATCACCCGATGTTGTGCCATAATAAAGGTTCCTACTTTCCTTAATCAACAAGGAGTGATATTTAGCTGTCATAGAACAAATATTATAAAATCGAGTTCTCGAAAACTAATTTTTTTTTTTAAATTTTGTTTGCATAGAATTTGGTCTCCTGAATTGAATAAGACCATTTGGGTTGCAATATTTCATCCGCCTGCTCTGCCTAAAGGTTTATCCTACACCTTTTACTTAAAAGAAACCAGATAGCGCGAGGATGCATTCACCGAATTCTTTATCCATCCTCTATATATTATCAGTAAGCGCTGAGATGCGCTTGAGTACTAGTGCCTTCGGTTTAAATTTCATTAATTTTCTTCCGGCGGGAGCTTATAGTTAAGTAGGTGATTTTAGATATTGCATCTGTTCAATAATTATCTGTGATACTGAGTAAAAGGAAATAGTAAACGACAAATTTTGTTTCGTCCAAAAACTACATTTATTCTTTTATAAGGAAGACGCTTGTTTGTTTTTATTATGTCCACAATGTCGGATTATTATCAATGAAAATAATATTTTCAAAATAATATTATTATTTCCTTGTTGCAAAACCTGACTGGAAGCTCGTCCCTCTTCCCACTGATAAATCCCAGTACTTCTCTTCCCTTCCATCAAACAGAAACAAAAATATGTATACCGAGAAAAATGAATAGGTAACAACCGTTGTATAAAAAGACGGAACCCGCCAGTTTTCCTTCTTTGATAATTAACATTTTAAGAGAGCATCATAAACCCATGATGAACATGGTTAAATGTTTATTCAGAAAACCAGAGATAGGGCATAACAATGTTTCTCGTTATAATTTATTTCGAAGAGATCGTCATATTCTGAAAATAACATCAACTTCGAAAATTACTCAAAATTTACGAGTCTCATCAAGAACTCGCGGCTCGTTAGTCCCGGCCAGCTAATTTGACGAGAACTGAGTTGTCCGAAACTTGAGATTCAATATCACGAGCGACAAATAAGCTGCGAGTCAGGTCGCCCGGGTAGCGTCTTCATTTTCAATTTATACTTGTTAGAAGGATTCTAAAGCTGGATAAAAAAAAAAAGAAAGTAAAAAAAAGACGGAAGACTCGTCAGGAAAAGTACACCGAAAGGGATAAGAATTATTCATCACTCGGAGGCTCTTTTCTTTTGGCGTTACATTTGCAGCCACTCATTTCTCACCTTCTGCAAAGTTCTCTCAGGAAAAGTCTCTGAACGTAACCGTAATTTAGAGAAAATGTATACATTTATACATATATAATATACAGTTTATTATAATCATGATAAAATAGTAATAAAAATGAAATAAATAAACAATAAATCTGTTCAAAAACCCATAAATTTGGGTTTTGGATCATTAGCTTAATGTTTCACGTTTCAAAATGTGTAGAATCCAAACATTTGATCAAAAAACGCTGTCCAGAGCTTTTTCCGAAACTACTAACTTCAGGAGAAATGCGTAGAGCACGTTAATCTGTTCTCAAGCAAAATAATTATTTGGATTGATCAGTTGATCTTATTTGTGTGCCTCCTGAAATTCAATAATCGTTCTATCACTTGTGAAACACGCACACTCCAAAGCTTAGTAGAAATTCAAATCATGAATGCAAGCCAATTGAGTAATAAACCCCAGTGGAAGAATTTGCAGCGTTTTTTTTTTCTTGTTATCAGAATGCTTCAACCCGTGTATCGGCTACAAAGCCTTTTAGGAGTTCACTCCAGTATCCACATTACTACATCACTACATCACTTACTGATATCAAAACAAAAACAATAATAAACCAAAATAACGAAAATGTTGGCACCATAAATCGGGCCATACATCGGGAATGGTTTGACCTAAGGACCTGGGAAGGGGCTCATTCGATTCCTCATGGAAAGTTCTTCAAAAAAAAAAAGTCCAAACTTAGGCCGCCTTGACTTTTTTTGAGGTTTTTAAGGATTTTACAAAACTTTGACAATCCTTAAAGGGCACTTTAAACTAAGAGAGAGAGTTGTCTCAAGAATTTGGGCGTTGTCGGACCAACATGGATTTTTTCCTGAAAATTTCGGCTCTTTTGCTTCAGCCGTTTGGGAGAAATCGTGCGTACGGCGTACGGCGGACGGACGGAGAATTTTTTATTGCAGATTCGGATTCTACACCCTTTGAAACGTAAACCATGAAATTTTTGAAAACCAAATGAATGAATTTTTTTTTTTTTTTTTGGGGGTTACAATGTTTTTTTCAAGAGCGATTACAATGGTTTATTATTGAATAATAAACCAAAAATCGGACTCCGGGACGTCATTGTAATGCAAGCATTACGAACCACATTGTTTCAGGGCAGAAGTTATGAAAACTGATGGGTAGCTTTGAAAATCACTAGCTGGATTAATTTCGGTAACTGAACTCCTCCCTACACCTCCATATATTTGTTTTGATACTCAGCGACTCATCGTGTTGTCAAGGTGAGAGTTCTGAGGTCAGCTGACACAACGGTTCTGTTTCCTCACTTCAGTCACCCCCGATTCGATCCTTAGTGTCCGAGTATCTCCTGATTTCCCAAAGTAAATGTTTGTGCAATAACATGGTGGTAATAATTTGTCGCCTCTTGTGTTAGTGGACATGCCTCCTCCCGCCCGTTCAATTATTGTCTCGTATAATCAGTCCGGGATCAATTAATTTAACCTCATGAAGTACATTTCGAGTGTAATGATTATTAATTTAATCAGAACTGATAATAGTATTGGCTTATTTACAGAAGCATATTTAAATTAGTTGAAACATCAGGTATTAACAAGTAGAGGGTTTGCTGAATACTGTTCCGATGAATCTTGAAAATTTATTCAATTCAGCATTGAGCGCGGCTCGTTTCAGGTCTGATACCGCTTTTGTCCACTGATTGTTGTATCTACTAAATTGAGTTTTTTTGCGTAGGAATGGACAGATGTTGTGATTTGTATATTATATTTACATTTTAGTAATGAACTAGATTTTAAAAAAAGGAAGGACCAGAGTAAAGGTTTACCAAACTCCCTAAAAACTATTTAGGTTGAAGATGATAGAGGAGGAAGAGACTGATGAAAGCAGATATTCCTCTTCAATGACTACCTGTACCATATTTCTCAGCGCTTGTAGATCTGCTAACCATCGTACCAATAAACATATAGAAATAACTTCGGGCTTGCTCACAGTGTTCATTTTTCTAAATCCGAGTCGTAAAAACTCCAACAGACAAAATTTAGAGGTGGAGGTCTAAAAAGTTTATTCTTGTAAATAAAAATAAAATCTGGTTTTTCATTTTCTTGAAAATATGAGTAAACATTAAGTTCATACTGTAACTGTTGCTTCGGGACAGATCAACAGATCAGTAGACATTGATAATCGACGAAGCACAGCATTCGGGGACATCCATCCAATGTTTTTTAATGTACATGTTCCCTGAAATTCGAGTATACCTCCTTCGTTCGCTAGATTTCGCAGTTAATTGAGCAATATTTTGTTTCCATACTGGAACTTTTCAAAGAACTGCCATTGTTGACCAATTAGTAATTTCAACAGCTCGAAGAAATCTGTTATTTAAAGAAGCTCAAAGAAGCACATTTGCTCACTGGCCTGTTATTCCTGCCTCTTGAACATAATTGTTGTTTTTCCTTTCCTGTTCGTTCGTGGGAAGATCCTGACCGGAAGCAGGTCTGAACCAATAAGCGGAAATCTACGGAAATCTTCTCACCAAACAGATGAGGAACAACAACCACTGTCTGGTGAAGTAATCAATCCATGAATAAATCCAGCGTCCATCAATAAATAAGCGATTCAGTAAAGGTAAAAGCTGCCATGATGACAAAGCTATGTGATTAGGAATCGTAAATAATATAACCAGACTCTCCCAAAGTGCGTAACCAATCCGTCCAGCACTCTCTTGAATATGGCGTCGAATTTAAGGAAGACTGTTCTACACGCATACTCCGGTCGGAACTATTTGAACCAAATTCACAG
This sequence comes from Creontiades dilutus, assembly GCA_031894815.1. Taxonomy (NCBI): domain Eukaryota; kingdom Metazoa; phylum Arthropoda; class Insecta; order Hemiptera; family Miridae; genus Creontiades; species Creontiades dilutus. The sequence continues at coordinate 2,354,020 of JAVIWC010001315.1, read as the reverse complement.
ACATTGATCTCTCAAATTGATTATTGATACTCTAAAAGGGTATCTAAAAGTATTAGAATAAAATTTGAGCACAGCCACGGCAGTTATGATGCACAAAACAATGTATTCCCAACTGAAGTATTGTGTCGTTTAACCTTTTGAAGGCGTTGGTTGTCCCGGGAATCGTTTTATGATGCTCATGTTCTATATCTCTCGAATTATCAACCTTTCAACATTGGATTATAAACATTTCAAAATATCTACACATTCATGTCAACAACACCAGAATTTTATGCGCCACACCCATCTTGTCAGACGTTTTTACGTGAGATATTTTGATGTCGAGATTGACGGTCGCAAATGGGGATCATCATTGTAGCACACTAAATTAGCCTCTCAGTTGGTTATGTGTCGAAAAGCGGATATTCTAAAATTATTCATATACAGGGTGGCCAAAATTTGATGAACCAGACATTTATCTCCGTAATTTCCGTGACTAAAAAAATTTCAAATGATAACTTCACTCATTTTTAACAAGGAATTCAAACATCACAATTTTGCGCGTTGCGCACGTGCGCAAATTTGCGATTTGCGCATCAACTTTGTTATTTCAAATGGGAACCCCCATTTTTTATTACAGATTCGGATTTTGCTCAAGATTTCATGAAAATTTGACCCCTCAACCAATTTTTTTTTATTGCGCGTAACCGGTTCAGCGAGCACGCAAAGTTGCCCAACCTCGAATTTGTCAAATAGTTGATGATGGTGATCTGTAAAATGTGGCATATGAATTTTCATTGTTTTTTAACGCAGATTCACGTGATGCTATCCGTTTTTTGTTTTGACCTAATTTAATAATGACCGAAATTTGTTTATTTTGCGTCCGTTTTTTATTCTAGGTGCCTGTTTTCAGATTGTTACGGGGATTAATTTTCAAGGTCTGGTTAAAAAATGTAAAAATAGGAGATTGAAACCTTCTTTAGTGATCAAGTGAAGAATCATCTTAATCTGAGAGTTGAAAGTAGGAATAAATTATGATTTTTCACGCGGAATAAACAAATTTCGGTCATTGTTCCGCTAAAATGAGGTCAAATCGAAAAACGGATAGCATCACGTGAATCAGCGTTAAAAAACAATGAAAATTCATATGCCACACTTTACAGATAACCATCATCCAGTATTTGAAATTTGTGGGATTGCGCGCCTTTTCGTGCTCGCACAACCGATTGTGCGCAATAAAAAAAAATTGTTTGAGGGGCTAAATTTCCATAAAATTTTAGGTAGAATCCGAATCTGGGATAAAAAAAGGGGTTCCCGTTTGAAATAACAAAGTTGATGCGCAAACCGCGCATTTGCGCACGTGCGCAGCGCGCGAAATTGTAATATTTGAATTTCTTGTTAAAAATTAGTGAAGTTATTATTTGAATCTTTTTTTTTCAGGCTGGGGAATTACGGAGATAAATGCCTGGTCCATTAAATTATGGCTACCCTGTATATTAAATGTACCATAACTACATCTAGATGATAAACTAGATTTTCTTGTTGTTCGAACGACCATTATCTCGTCATATTATATCAATGGGGAAAGGTTTGCGTGAGTAGGTAGGTACCAAAAGTTTTGTGATGAGTTGGGAGAGGTGGATGTTGGGGCTTCGCCGTCAATTTATTCTTGTTACGTCCGCAAAATTAGATGGGGAAAAAAACTGCTTGAGAAATCCCCTCAGGAAAACTGTGCTGTACGGGCAGCAAAAGTGCCGATTAATTCGATCTCTCTCTTCGCCCGATCCCCTCCTTCTCGCGGTACAAATGACGTAAAATCCATAATAAACGGCGAGCCCGATGGAAGAACTTCGATAAGGAAACCCTTAGGTCTAGTGATGCCTTCTCTTGGCCGGAGAGGGATGAGGGAAGGCTCCGCTCTAAATTGGTGGACTGCGGTTGGGAAGTTTGAACTGGCAGAGAACCACCGTTGAGAGTTAACGCTCTCATCTCACCCTCGCTCTCCCTCCGTTTTCGCCTGACTGATTGGATTCTCCGCTCATCGACCGTTTATCATCCCGTGCCTGCCCATTGTTTATCTTTTTCTTTTCCACTCTTCTTTTCAGATTTATGAAAATCAATTTTCTCCAAGATTCATGAGCGTTTATTAAAAGGTCTGAATGATTTAGCGATAGCTTACTCTGACTCCTAGCAGTATTTTCCTGCTCACCGTAGGGCTTCAAAAGAGAGATAGGGGGAAAATACATTAGTCCATCTCAAAAATACAGACATTTGAATGGATTCCAAACGTTAATGTTTTGTGTCTACCTAAGGAATGGAAACTTAATATAATTTATGACGTTATTCAGTACCTTTATTCACCAAATTCGTTTTCTATTCCTTCCCAGTATACCTTTATGTAGCGGAAGCTGTGTTTTCATATTTTCGTATTCAGAAGATTGGAAATAATTGGTGTGATATTTTCGGTAATAAACCTTTGATCGGCCGACCCTTTCTATTTATTAACTTTTTGTGGAGTACCACTATCAAGTGAAATAATAATTAAACATGTTAGACGATCTGAAACAATAGGTTTGACATTACTAAAGGACATGAATAACATAACAAGGTTATTCTACATATATCCGAAACTAATGGATTTAAGTTGACAAAATTTCGTTCAAAAATTCAACATCAATCCTAAATGTGCCAGTAATGTAGCCATTAAGGCAATCAACCCTAAGAGATGTGTTTAAGGAAAAATCTATCAGAAAATCTCAAAAACTTTCATTGTACAGGAGTGATTTTTTGTTTGATTCAAAAAGTAATTAGCTCTTTTTCTAAGTTATTTATTAATTTTTCCTATATTATTTAATTCAATTTTTAATGATTGACAACTCCCACTGGTCAAAAACTGTTACACCAACTCCAGCCTTTAATCAAAAACGGATTCCTCAAGAAATACTCTTATTTATATGTGTTGTTTTTATTATTCATGTTTTTCAAGTATGACAACCATTTTACGATCGTAGCATCCCAGCTTTAGGTTGAAGTCTGGAGAAGGGAATTAATGGCCCTCTTTTCAATCGTAAAGCGATCTAGAAGGAAGTAATATGACCAACGGATGAAGGGCGAAGAGTTAAAACCTGCGGGATATGGCATTTATGACCATAAAAACTCATGATATGAAAGGATCCGCAAGGCCCGAACAAAAGGAGCGTACCTACGCTTTCAACCCTTTAAGCGATTGTCCCATAATATTTACTTCAAGCTCTACTCTCCTTCCTATTCATGCCGTTACTCGATCTCTTGTTGATGAAAACCATAAAAAATGCATATAACCTCTCTCGTACCAATTCCTCGTCTATGGGAGCACGAGGGGTGATCTAATATTCAAACTCGCGTAGCTCCGCGGAACACCTCGTCGTCGTCCCCCCTACCAACCATCTCCATCTTGATTCTAAAACGGTTTATCAATTTCCAAAGGCTCAAGATCATTTCGGTTAAGATTTCATAGGAAGTACCAGGGGATCTACCTGAATTATGTATGGGGCCTGAGAGGAAAAGGTTGGCTTGTAAAACGTCCAACCTTCCGAATCCAACACTCAATTCCACAACCAAATATTTATATTGAATGATAATGTAGCGAGTGGGCAAATAACACCCGCACGGCAACAGTTTACCGTGACACAGATCTCGATTGAACGACCTAATCATATTTAATTATGTAGGTATGCTAATTCGAATGACACATCAGAACATCGAATCCTTAGCTCCTTCGAATAACATTCAACAGGATTTTCATCTTCAAATTCAACATCTATTACAACTCAAAATCTCTGATCTGATACATCCCAATATCGTGCCTTGATCCTTTGAATAACATTCAACATTATTATCAAGAGTGAAAAACAACATTTAGTTATATTCAAAATGTTCATTTTAAAAGTCACATTTTAATCAGGATGATCGATAAATCATAATAACATATCCACAGATCTCTCGTGTAACGTCCAACATGGCTTTCATTTGAACATTTTGATCAACCCATGTCATGTTGCACGTTTAAAATTCAATCTCTCCCAACAATATTGCTATAGAATTGTCGGTACAAAAACTTGAAAGCAACATCACCAGCGCATTACACGTCGCGTGACATTTTTGTTCAGTGAATGGAATAAGTTTGAACTCTACATCCTTCAAGGTTTGGAATATAGCGATACGGAGAAGCTTAGCATCTCACCCATCTTGGTATTGATTTGATATTTATAGATGCAAAAAGCCACGTTTTTATGATATGGAGCTCATTTCTGGGCTGATAAAACGCCACCAACTAGTTACACAGTCGTGTTGAAAGAAATGCCATCGAACCAATAAATTGCTTATCGGACAATATTGCAAGTGAACCTGAAGGAAATCTGGATCAAAAGTTGAAATTACCATTTAAATGTTAATATTTTTTTAATTTTTAAATAAACTATCACTGTTGGTTTTCAGACTAAAGTTTCCAATTTTAGCATTCGTCGTAATTATTTTCCTTGAAACTTGGCGATCCTAACAACAGTCAAAAGGGGTTTATTCCTCTTCAAGATTTCAGCTCACCAATTGGACGAAAAAGGGAGACTGGATGGAGGGTCATTATTCTTAATGTTAAATTGTATTCACCTTCGTTGAGAATCCGCTCTCAAAAAGCCTTTCCACGTTCACCCGAGGAAGAGCCAGTTCGAAAGTCAAACTTCTTCCGTCCTAAGGTCGTCGGAACGGATTTTAATAAAAACTAATGACAGAAACTCCTCCTTTCGTCACCTTTTCCTTTAAGCTTTGCCCTCAGATGCCGCCCGCCCAAAAGCTATCAGCTACCAGTCAACCCTCAGCAACCCGCCCGACTAATCCTGAAATTCGTCTCAGTCGACTGTCGAATTTTCTTTTTTGTCTCGACGCTCCACCCGCTACATTAACTTTTCAACTGGAGGCCGCCTCGGTCCCCTAGCAATATTACAATATCTTCCTCCCGTACCTCCTCCCCCCAGGTTTTTATTACTTTTCTTCTTGGAAACACCATTTGTAGAATTTAATTTAACGATTATTAAGAATCAACTGTCTTTCCTTACCTCTGGGGATACCTCTTCTCGATTTCAGTTAGAATGAGGTGGAATAATATGCTTACTTCATGACGTAATAACCTCAGTTTTATACTGGAAAATTCAATGTAGCTGTACTGAATGGGTGTAACAACTGCTGTTATTTTCTATGTCTCCGCAGTGGAATGGAACATTATTTATGTTTCATGGTTATGTTATACAGTTTGTGTATAAACACATATACATATACAAATATTCCGAAAAAAGTAAATGGTATTAGTGATGAGCCCCAATAGGCAGTAGAAATATGCCACAAAATTGTGGATGGTGTTTAATTGATAATGGAATTTATTCATTTAGAAATATGTAGGGACAGATAAAAACTTCAAATACTGTGATTCTTGGAAACAGAAAAAAAGCTATTTCTTTCGATTCGAACAATTTTTCCATACTCGTATAAGGTGTAGAAGAACAAAAAACAATATAGTGACTGTTTAAACTTACACTTACTTTAATTACCGTAAGTTGTATGTCTCCTTATTTATTTAGAGGTAAGTATATCTATCCCTATCTATCGATAATTCATCGGCCTGTGACCCTCATGAGCTAATCCTCATGAAATAATTTTCCAGAAGGGTTTATTATGTCTGAATCCCCTAATAACTCCCCACCACCTTTGCTTTATCTAACTCTTAACCAGTCAAAACTAAAACTAGGATTGTAGAGATTAAATTTCACACCAACCTTTGTCAACATTTTCAACCGTAGAATGAAATTTGTATGCCGTATAAGTTCAGACTGGTCTGGTACTAATCTCAATCGGCTTAGAGTATGAAATTACTTAAAAATGAAAACCCACTAGCCTAGATCAATAAACATTTTGAAAAACACCTTTCCGGTAGGTTTTTGACAAGTTTTTTGCGACTAACCAAAATTGCTAGGTATCTGTGTAAAGCGATCGGGTTGGTTGGAAGTTAAGACCAACTAGAACCCAGTTGAAGTCCACATGAGAAAGGATACATTTCTTACACCAATTCTAAGGTTTTTTTACGTGGGCTGAACCAAAAATGTATAATTCAAAACCTTTTGGAATAAATAGGACATTTTCACTAATAAAGCGCTTTGATCATATAGATAAACGCATAACAGCCCCTCAAACCTTGTAACTTTACGTTTCAATTTGGTTTAATTCAAAATCTACAAGTAAGTGTAACGTGATTCCTTAGAATTTGTGTAACATCTCCGTTCTTTCGGAAGTGGACTACACTTGGGGGCTAGTTGGTCCTAACTTCTAGAAAGTCCGATCGCCTCACACGCCGACTAGTCAAAAACACGGCGAACTCGTGTTTTTTTTTTGCGGTTTTTACTGACGCAGAAAATTAGTTTATAACTTGTTAGTAATCGTGAGCTAAAAGTCGCCTCGAATAGATTTCAGATCAGTAGAAATTCATTAAAAGCTAATAATCACAATTTCCGGAACTCCAGGTACCCCACGAACCTCACAATTACACAAACAATCAGCCATTATTCAAAAAATGTTTGGCTATTATACAATGAACCATTTGGTTGACCTATCAGTGGTTTTAGTCCAACATCCACTATCTCTATGATTGTAGTGATTCAGGTTGTTTTAAGTTTATCCTTTTGCTCTTAAAGAGGGTATTTACTGGACCGGGAAAGTGGGATGAAGTCGTCAAATTATCTGTACGTAAATCTCGGACAATGATGGCTCATTCGACGCGTTGTGGAGACTATTTTTTGTTTCTCCGTGGTGGATTCATGTTTTACGTAAAGACAAGATGTTACCATTCATTTAATTTTTTGTTTTTCATTATTATCACTTAACGGTAGTTGCCCTCATTCAATCAGCCACATTCATTGACTTTTATCAATAGTTATTATGTTCGATTCACTGCTGTATTGCTTAAGGTGGTTGATGATTAAGAGAGAAAGTGGGAGCGGCTTTCGCGTCAGTCAACGATCGGTGTAGGTAGGTAATATTTCTCTGAAGTATAAATAACCATATTTTCTTCAAAAGTCACAGATGAAAAGAAAACCATGAGACGAGATTAAACTCCGAAACTAAAGAGATTTATCCATTAAGCTATTCGTCAGCCTGTGAAAACCTCGACAACTTGGGAAATTCCCGCTAAGGCATTCAAATTAGATCCAGCCCGAGGGCACCCTGTAAGATAGTGAAAGTAATTGAATTCGAGGGAAGAGGGCGCTTACACCAGACGGGTGAGCTGTTAGCTCGACTGAAGGCGGCCGAAACAGGAATTGCCAACATCAGGAGGGCAAAGGACTAAAGTGGGTTAGGGGTTGGTTTTGGGGGGCGGAGGGAGGGTGAAACTGCGGGAAAGAGCAACGCAGGGGGTGCTTAGGAATGAGTTACTGCGGAGCAGATGTTAGCCATAGCAACACACTTGGTGAATATTAAAGGTTTCTCTAGTTTATAAAGCCCTCCCTAATCAGACACATCCTTTGAAAAATACCGCAGAGAACCGCAAACGGCCGCTGAATCGAACGGTGCTCCACTCTGTGAAGATCGGATGCCCCTTTACTAACACGAAAATCTGAAAATCATTAAGACAAATTGTCTATCAAGATAGCTAATACCCACAGGATCAACAATGGTTATCAACTTTAAAAATGACCAAGTTCATTAAAGGACCACTCTTTTCTAGGATTACTGAACAGACATGATTAAAAAGATTTTTCGAGTAACGAATTCGCTTGCTTTCAATGAGTATGGTTGACGATCGGAATACATTGAGGAGATGCAATTTCCTTTTCTTAAATCTTGGGTACCCGGTACGTGATGAGCAAAGTTGTTAAATACTATCGGACAGATTGCTGAACTACATATTTTTCCTACTTTATCCTAAATTTTACACTAAATTCAAATGAATATTCGGGTTGGATAGGTTAAAAAAATATCACACGAAAAAAATAAGAACTTGTTTATTTTAATTGATAGGTTATCAAAACAGAATTAGTTACAAAAACGGTGTTAGACAACAGAATTAGTTAAACCGGTTATACTATATTAAATTTCTTGTAATAGTTCCAGGAAACTTCAATTCAATATCACTTTTTTTTTATTGGCTCTGCAAATAATATACATACAGCCATAACATGGTAAAGCATTTGTTGATAGGTCTAAATATTCATGTTCGATTACAGAAATATGGGTGAGTTAATAAATATGAAAGTTTATGTCAAATAGGAATTTATATAAGGCACAGTAAACTAAAGTGTTTTCTGAAGCTATGAGTGAGTCCAGATTGAAGGGGAGGGTCGTATGGTTCATGGCACAGGAGTTCGATTCTTGGGAGAGAATTAGGAGGGCATCCGAGGATCACATGTTGTGTCGTTTCAGTGTTAACACCGCAATATCTGCACAAATCTGTACACGACAGACCGTATTTGTGAAGCCGTTCCCTGGTGACACAATGGCCTGATCTTAAACGGTATCACTTCATTAGTTTCAAGTCCAGAAAATGGCGGTTAGGAGCAAATACAATAATTATTTAATTTGATTATTTTTGATAATTTCATCAAATATCAAATTATTTGATTTGTGGATTTATTAGCTATTTCAAGTTCCAACATTTCAGCACTTTCCTGATTCTAGCAACCTATCTCAATATCTCTTCGAGTTCTCGAATGATTTTCGCATACAAATCAAAGACATACAATTCTTCGAAGAATTATACCTATTACTGAGAAAATTTGAGAGATAAGTTAACTAGAACATTAGTTTGTTAGTGTTGAGGGGTTTTACTTGTATTCCCGTATTTCTAAAAATGTGGAAAAATCCTCGCTTAGTGTGTGTTTGAGTTAACGAAGACCTGTAATAAATGAATAGGTTCATGAAAAATTAAATAGCTCTGCCTTAATCATCTGCCTTCGCCTCTGCCTATAGCTCTGCCTGGCATAAACAGCGTTACCCTTTTTTCTCTAACTACTAGAACAAAGTTCATGAAACTTGCGTCTAAAATGACAGAAGAGTCAAAGTTGATTTGGAATATTCGAAATTCCTATCAATCAAATCTGAAGGGTTGAATGGGTTCATTGAAAAGGGTTCATGAAAAAGTAGGGGTTTTTCCTTCAGTAATTAGTTCATCCAAATCCTTCCTTTCGTAAAACTAATTTAATGATATTTTAGGCTCACCCGGTTGCTGAATTGAAAATCGTTCTGACGGTAAATTGATACATTGATGAAACGATGATATGTAAAATCTAAATCCCTCAGGAGAATGATGGGCCACTATCTCATGTACTTATTGAATTATACATGGTCCCACGTGTGGAGGCCTTTGTGAGCTACACTGTTGATATCAGTTTCTGTTTTTTGGCATCAAGAACAAGAAAAAAATTAAATACGGAGATGCGAGGGGCCGATTTTAGACAACGTACCTTTGATTAATTTTAATTTTTCATTCGGTGCATTCAACAGTTGTACTCGTTCCATTGTAGATTGTTATTTATTACGTTATATTTAGATAACAAACATACTCTTCGTTTGATAATTATCTACAATTCATTGGTCTGTTTACGAGAGCCATTGGGATGATAAACCCCTTTGTTAGAATTAGCAGCATGATTGTTATCATTGCAACATTTCGCCTGTTACCATATTTTTCGTATAAAGTGAAGGTAAAGTGACTGTACAGTGAGATTGACCACCGTGTGATGTAAGAACATTCCGAAAAAGGAGGAGGAAGGGGGAGGGTCTCTCAAATCAGACTGTGTCGTGGTTCCTAATTATTTTTATTTTTGATTTATTGTTTATTTGTTCCAGTTTATTGAAGAGAAATGGCGAACTCAAAGCCACATAGGCAGGGAAGAGAATGGCTTTCTTTCATTCAGAACGAAATTTTTACAGACTGTAAGGCAAGGCTGATTAAGCCTTTGTTGGGAAAGGTCTCGTAGTTACATATTTCCAATGAGCTACACAAAAAACTTCACCACTGTCCATGTTTTCTCTGAGGTACTAAAAGGTAATTATTTTTTATGAATTTGAAACATCAAAACGCTCCGAGATGCGCTTGATGAGTATATTTTGGTTTTTAGGTCAGGTTTGTCATTACGTTTCCCGTTTTATTCTCCCATGTAGAACATTTCTTTGAATCGACTGGGTAATTGCAATTATTACGAATATTCTGACAGTTCGATGATGTTTTGCAATCGTTTTGCAATTACCATGCACAATGTAATTGGCAAACACTAGGAACTATTGTAAATATAGTTTAGAAGGAACATTGTTTTTTATTCTAATTAAAAAATTGTGGTGTTGAATAGAAATGGAATAGTAAGATTTACAACTCATTTCAACTGCTCGGTTCAATTTCATGTAAAAATAATCCTTAAGCACAAAAACATGTGAAAAAGGGGTTTTTCATGTTTTGGAAAAATCGGAAACTCGGTAACTCCATTACTTCTTGATACATTTAGGAATTTTCGGTGATTGATAGAAGAATCTCGTCTTCTACAACTTTTACGTGTAACTCATTCTCTTCGGTCCGTAAAAATTGAATTTTTTTTTTGAAATATGTGTTTGTTTTGTCAAAGGATACATTGTGAAAGAGTGATTTTAGGAACATGAACATGGTACATATTTCGAATCAGCGGCAATTATTCTGTGAAAATAACTAAATTGTATGATGACCATGTTTTCATCGACATAAAACAGCAGCTGGGTGCACAACGCTTCGACGATGTCGAGGAAGTCAAGAAGAAAGTGCAACGCTGGTTGAGAGAGATCGCTTGAGAATTTTATGGCATAGATAAATCAAAGCTGGTGGAGAGACTCTAGAAGTGTTTCGATCGGAAATATGATCATACGGAGAACTATTCTAAAGTAGTACTGGAATAAAACGTTGACATTTTTTTAATAACAATTTTTCTCTCAACTGTAGAGACTTATTGTGTGAATCTAGTATATCCGTGGAAAGTCAGCCTGTACGCCATGATATATACTGGTACTAATTTATCGGAAATATCCGACCTTGATATTACCAACCGAAAGGGTCGTAATGTTGGGATATGGAGCGATGATAGGGGAAAGGAATATATGTGGGAAAAGAGAAGGAAAAAGGGTTTACGGCGTCGGAATAAGAATATTGCGAAAGATGGAAAAAAATAGGGGGTCGGAAGAAAGAAAGCGAGACAGATCACTCTGTTATTTTCTATTGAATGGATGTTGGTGTGGTTCGGGCGGAGAGAGGGAAGCAGTTCTCCCGTTTTTCTGCTTCCCGCACCGAGGCATTTCCTCGGCCTGTATTCCCTTAGCTCCTCGCGTTGCTCAACGTCGAGCATCGAACGAGAAGACGATGGTGGCGGGATGACGACCGATGGTTGGTAGGGGTGATGTAAGGGTAAGGGTAACTGAAGGGAGAGAGCCAAGAGCCGCAGCGCACGTAGGATCCTCCCTCGATTGGGCTATTGTACCTCGCGGACCGCGAGTCCCAACTCTCGCACTTTTCTTGATTCATTTACCGACACATCGTTAGGAGTTTTCAGAATCCAGATGGGCGGAACGGACGCTGCGAATGGACGTGAGCAGACGGTTGAATGGTTCCTCGAATGTACACTTTTACGCCCGTTATAACGATTCTTGAGCACCCACGGTATATATCTGGCTTTGCTTCATTTGTCGAGTGCTGACTAAATGAAAACTCCTCGAGTTAATGAGCATTTATGTGGTCATCCTGACAAAAAGAACCGTCTCGGAACCGGGATAGACAAGTCAAAAGTTAAATTGCCTTGATATATTGTTCCCTTAGAATGTTTTTTTAAAGTAAAATTTCCACCATATCTTACTGAGTTAGTGATGTTGATAATAATGATAGATGTTTTATTGATACGTAAATTCGAGAAGGTAATACGATACGTTGATACATGATTATAACGAGTTTATATGAAGTCCATTAGTAAACAAGTTGCATAATGTTGTAAAAAGGTGGCTTTGAATGGTTTCAGATGTAAAAATCGTGTAAGTGATTGAAACAAGGAATTGTAGGAGGGAATATGTGGTTTTTCCAATTTTTTTGTTATTATTTTCACTTTGCAATCTACCAAAAAAACCTGTTAACCCTTCCTCAAAATTTGTTGTTTTACTTTTCAAGGTGTGTTGAATCCGAAACTTGAATAAAAATAAATCCGTCCTTCATCCGTCCGAGTTTTTCCACGAAAATACTGAACCTCAAAAACCACATTTCACGTCTAGTTCATACTGAATTCTTTGTATCGACCTCAGTCAATCTGGAGCGGAGAAATCAAAGAGATGAAATTCTAAAATTCTCAAAGTCGAAAACTTTAGAAATAACGCTGACGGTTTAATGTTCGTTATTGCTAAACGTCCCTTCAAAGAATCGAATGAACCCAACCCGATCTTTATGTTCATTCGTTCGCTATCTTTAAAACCTTTGAAGAACTTTTACAGGAAAAATAACCTCAAGACGAATGTGAATGTGATAGTAAAAATCGCCAATTGTTGTGTGAGGATCAAATGATAAATTCCAATGAAATTCTGTTTCAAGAGTTCCTGTTGAAATCAAATTTTCCTAGTCTTGTGTTACTTCTTTTAATTTGCATTTTCATGTATAGTACAAGTATCAATTACAGGGAAAATATTGGGAGCGAAGATAAGTTGGTTCAACACAGTAGCAAATATATAACAGTTTTAAACAGTAGGAATCAAGTTATTACAGAAATGATATATAGAAAGTTACAAAAAGTTCAGATGCAAAAACATTTGCAAGACACGCACTTCGATCATTGAGAAAGAGCAGCTAACGGTTGTTTCTGACATGAGCAATCGAGTCAGCAGAAATGTCAATGTCAGCGATCTATCAAGGAACACATTAATCTCAAGTAGCAGGCGAATAATGGAGCGATGGTACAAATACTTGAGGGACGAAATTTTCACATAAGACAGATCCTTCGAGCGAGAGGCTTCGCAAAACACCAATGATGGGTATTTGCAAGGAGAGTGAGACTGTCCAGCGAACCAATAATTAGTTTGTATAAAACGGAGACATCTGCATCTTAACAATGATTCGCCAGGCTGGTGAGCCCACACTTTTTCCCAATTTTACAATAATCATTATCTTCCATTGCTAATTTGATCATGAATGCCACGAAATGCCTCAGAAAGCTAAGTGAACCCTATCCAGTTGCACTCTCTAAACCTGGTTGTATGGCACCCAAATCACTGAACCATATTTAGAAATTGGTAACACCAGAGATTTGAACAGAAAAGAGAGAGAACAATGACATTGAAGAATGTCAAATGAGAGTTAAGGGAGATGCCTAGATCGCGAATAGCAGGGAGACGCAGAGATTGTGGTCACCAATGAGTTAGTGAAACTCAAAAGCGTTGTGTGTCCTGTAGAGGATGTTGCTGAAAATTTTGAAGGATCCAGAGCCAGCTGTTATTTGGTCATCAATCCACCAATGAATCGAGACATTGTTGGATTTGAAGGCAGTCAGCTGGTGACCGCACAGAGCTGAAACTTCTAAGATCATCACCAAAAAGTATATACTTCGTACTATGAAATATATCCCTCACTCTGTTTACCTCTCCCACCAACAGGAGGAAGAGCGAAGACATATGGTATCCCGGTGGCACTCATTGGGGTAGAGGCACCAATGAAAAGAGGGTCCTAACCAAGGTTCCAAGAGTGAGACCACATGGGTGTGTGAGACCTTGCCAAATAGCCTAGCGATCACTTGAAATTCTTGAAGATGAGTTCAGTGAACTCAAGGAGGTTGTTACAAGCTAAGAGGACATTCAGAAACCTGCTCTGCTCAATAACGAAGTGACTGAAGAACAAAGGTGCTATCTGGTCAATCACCAACTTCTCAAGAAGTTTAGGAATAGAGGAAATAGTGCAAATGGCTATGAAGTTATTCACGTCAGAGTCAACTGCTGACTTGTGAACTAAGGTGACGAGTTAAACGTTATTTCCATCTCCTCAATGATGGAAATATTTTCAATGGTACTGATTTATTATAAAATGCATTTAAGTGAGTAGCAAGTGAGTCACAGAGAACGAAGTTTCTTGAGAGAATCATCTTCGGTCACGCGACTTGTAGTATATGTTGAGGAACGTAGTTGCTACGTGGATCGAAAATGGAGGAGGAGAAGTTGGTGAAGAAGCCGGCACCTCTCAACGGGTGAAGATGCAGATGGTCCATTGAAGGACACTACATTTCGATAAATGCCTATTACCGGTAATATTTTAGTTTAAAAAAAAATCCAAAAGGTTTTGATGTGGGAGCAGGAAGAATCGGTGTACTTCAAGGTAGTAAATTACCGAAGGAGAATTGCAAGATCTCCTCAATCAGAAATCAATATATTATACTCGACCTGTTTGTCCGACATTTTATATCGAGAGTGAGTCAGTACTCACCGCCAGACAAGTGCAATAAATTTCTTTGAAACCCATTTAGGTAAGGGGTGTACAAGTGACTCTATTTTAACAACACATAATTCAAATTATGTATTTATGTATTTCAGAATACGTTGTAAATATGGTGCCGGCGTTCGATCAGAGGAGCTTGAAGTACTGGAGGTTGGTAGGAGCCATTGGCAACCAGAACACCCGTAGCGGTAGATGCCTATCAAATACACATTTGATAGGCTTAATCCTCCTGCTATCCGGCTTCCCAATTCTCTAGAGGGTTCTCAACAAGTTAGGAAATTCTGGCTGGAGCTTATCGAGCTCCAATTTAAGTTAGACCACATCGACCAGTCGCACTCATGGAATCAATCAAATTCCATTTGAGTCTATCTTTTGAAAAATGGAATTAAGTTGGTCCAGAAGAGTGGAAACCTGAGTCCTAATCTTCTCCTTCAAATCGTACTTTTTTATTAAACATGTCCGCCAATAAACTATGTAAAAACACAACTTCATAGGTACCGTAGGTCATAGGTACGTCCGAAGCGTCATTGGATTAAAAAATGCCTTCATTGTTGATTAAAACAGGTAGTAGTTTTTACATAGTAAATTTATGCACTCTAGTACTTAAGTGTGAAATGTAGGAGCATTTAAAGTCAGAAAGTGATATTTCGGAAATATAAGCTCGTTCCGCACGGATAACTCCAATGACTATTTTCTGTAATCAAGTGGAAATATAAGGTCCTAGGTGACAATAAACTGCAATGACTATTTTTTGTCCAAATCAAAGTAGGGAGCTGGAATTTGAGTGGTAGCTTGATGATTTGAAGTAAATCAAGGGATTTCCAACGTTGAACGTTAAAGGATATGAAACGACCCACGGTCTCGCGTGCAGAGCTGCATGGCCTACGTTTTAATATCAGCTTCTTGTTCACACAACGGGACTAGTAAATTTTGGTGTTCACGGTGTGAGACTTGAGACATGGTAGTCATCCAACTGTTTTTTGCTTGGAAATTGGATGTAAATTACAAGATGAGGGCTCAATGATCAGCTGATGTTGCGCATTTTGTAAAAAATCGATCTTAGTATCTAAAATTTCGAAAAATAAATAGAGCTGTTTTTATGGCATCTACGGTGAACAAGACAAGATATGGATCCTCGAGGCTCCGAGTACAGAAAACTTCCACACAGAAACAATAAACCTGTGGATTCGTGTAATAATTGGCTGCGTGATATTTTGATGTTGCTTCTGCGGTAAAGCGTTAATCACTTTTCTACCACTTTTGGTACCCGGAATTTTAAGGTTTCCTTCAAATTCTATTTTCGGTAGAAACCGATTTCCTTTTCGGGTACTTCAAGGAGGCTGACTGATCGGGGAGATGACAGCTAAAACATAACAAGGACTGGAGAAGTGACGTTGCAGACGCTACCAGTACATCTCCGGCTCATTTAGAGATCACGAACTTTTGTGTATGATGATTGTATTAGAGAAATATGACACTATAGCATGATAGGTCCTCGAAATGTGCATGAATGAGTAGCGGCTGGTGTACAGTCGTGAAATAGTAGTATCCAATGATATGAAAGGAGAAGTGATTCTACTGTATGACGATGAAGATATCGATATATCTTAATAATAATTGAACTGTGATAGCTATTTGTTATTTTATCAGAGTGCATTGTATAGGGGAGGCAAGTTAGAATAGGAAATGGTATAATGATGCTAATAGTATGCATAAGTAAAAAAGTGGAGTATTCGTATATATTCACACATATATATATATATATGGTATGTGACTAAGTTACAATAATAGAAATTGAACGGTGATTGACTGAGGGCTTAGTTAATAGTGATGATGGTGCAAAATAGCACGCGTAGTGTTATCTGATGAACGTTATGAGGGTGGTTATATGGTTCGAAGCAGTATGGTGGAATTTGAGGGTGATTCTCTAAATTTAAATAACAGTGATAATTTTCATCATAATAATAATTAATATGATGATATACTCAGCTTAGTAGTAGAAATTCAAATCCTGAACGCAAGCCAATTGAATAATAAACCCCAGTGAAGGAATTTGCAGCGTTTTTTTTTTTTTAGAGTTGCTCCAATGAAATTAGTAATTTAAAACATTTACAATACAATACTCCATTCCTGGGATAAAGTTAATGAACTTTAGCAAACATTCTGGCTAAAACAAAGGTTTATGACCGAATCTCAAAAAACCAACTAGATTTACAAATTGTGAACTTTTTGTTGCACAACGGTAACAATATGTATATCTCGTGATTACAATTTAAATGAAATACGACATCGATTATCAATGTATCAAAAGCGATAAATTTTGTTATTGGGTTGAAGTGGTATTCATTTTATGGAAAGTAATACGATGAAGCATCATATTTATCATGTGCGATGCAAGCGTATGAAAACACGTTTGTAGAAGGAAATTATGACAATGATGAAGGGAGTGTGAAGGAATACGGTAGAGTAACGGTGTTGAGAAGGTGGTGTAGAGAGAAACGGCGGTTAGGAGGATAACAGGAGGGGTGCATTAGTCAGTTAATGTTGTCGAAAGGTAATTTGTAGATTAGGTAGACGTAGTGTAGATTAAAGAGTGTCATTATGAGGTGAAATACAGATATGAATTTAAACATGGATATGAAGTTGTAACATGGGGGTAAACAGTGGTGTGATTTAACGTATAGAGAACCTTGCGTATAGAGTGTGGAATATTGGAATATATATGTGGAATATTCTCAGCAATTAAAAAGTTACTGATAGTGTGTTAATATTAGTGAAATAAGAATCTAGAACGGTGGGATCACAAGGATGGAAAATATAAAATAAGAAATAAATTAGCGTTTTTTTATTACGACAAACATGACAGAAGGTATGTATTAATATTTTGGAACTGCCAAAATGCAATCATTTACGTGTGGAATTAGAAGGGATGTAGAGGGGTCAATATGTCGAAGGTTCAACGTATTTATACGTGAAAATGCCCACCATGTAATTAAATGAAACTCCAAAAGGAGCAATAAAATAAAAAACAGCGAGACTTTTTATGTTAGAAGTGTGGAAAACATCGAGCATGACCGGTAGCTACCAATCAAATGATCTTATTGAAATTGGAAAGAATGTTTAAATCATATTTTCCCATATTCCCAACGAATTTGAGTGAAATTTGACTAAGACAAGAGGATTTGGTACTTAATGGATTTTATGTTTGTGCAAGGGCAAAGTCAAGTTTCGATTCATGAACATTTTATCAATATCTGTTGAAAATTGAATAAATAAGGCCTTACAAGGACACAAGAACTTGCGGAAACTTATGAAAACGAAAGTTGTGTAGAATGAATAGATGCTTAAGGTGCGACTTTACATTTTGACTTTGTCAAATGTTCCAACGTCCACGTTCGTAAATTTTGACGGAAGCAATATCGTCAACACACCTGAAACACAAGGCGACTCTGACATGCATGGATTGATTGAACTTCCAGAGAAGGCTGGCTATAATTGGATTATCTTGACTGTCTACACATGTGTACTGCATATATATAATTTATCTGATGCAGAAATAACAAAACGCAGAATTGGTAATTAGTATGCAATGAATAGGTTTCGAGTATACAACATTTCTAAATTTCGGTGTTATTCTCAATGAAATTGGAATTTAGGAATCGATGCCAGTGATTTTTTGACGAATATTTCTGAATAATCATGTAATTTGGTGAAATAAATCCAAACAACAGAAACATATGAGTCGAAAAAAACATTTTGAGCACGATTTGGTTCTGTTCTTCAACTTTCACTATTCATAATCAAAACAGCTCATCCTGTAGTAAAACGTCCCTCGAACAGAAAACAAAGGAAGTTCATCCATGATATCCGATATCAGGATATGTTCGGAGAAAATTGATATGAAGACTAACGTAACACGAACAAAACTAGAAAATGGACGATTATAAAAGTATAAAAAATACTTTTACCTAAATTAATTTATCGGAATAATTTGAGTCGCACGCATTGACGGTTAATTAGCAAGTCCTTCATTTTAAAAAACGCTGCTAATTCTATAACATGGGTTTATCATTTTCAGATGGCCCTTTTACGCAGATCATTGGACTGTGGATGATTATCAAATGGATTGAATGGACATTACCTTAATGTAAAGTAATATGTACCAATCTACTTTTTTTATCTATCTACATCAACATAATTATTTCACTCATTCCCTACGGCTCATTAAATTTATGAGTACGCGGAATTTCACTCAATGTTTCCACAAACGGGATAGTTGTTTTAACTACAGTACTAATATAGTAAATAGTATTAATATAATAGTTATTAATTTTCTTGTTGCTCCTTTTTTCTTTTATCATATTATTACATTACAAAATTATTTCACATCATTTGAAGGAGTCTGATTGTGTGATTTTTACTCATGTCGCAACCATTAAAGTATGTAGATACCTAAATAGAACCCGATATTTTAGGATTATTATTGTATGCATGAATTCATATTATTTATTTTTAAATAAAATGTTATCCATATAAAGACATATAACATTGGTTTACATGAATGATTGTTCAATTATTGTAATTTATGTGAGCCAATAAAGAATTCATTCGATTGATTGATTGACTGTCGTCAGTTAACGGATATTGGTGAGAGCTTAGCTTCTATTTCACTGGCGGGGAGACGGTCTAATTTCGGAAGAGGGTAACGCTAAACGGGAACACAAGAAAAACATGTGTGGCTGCTTGTTTTGGAGATAGGGTTAGCTGATTAATTCTCCTTGCGTAGTTCAATTACTCAGTCGAAGGGAGGAAATGAAGTGGAGGGAGTAGGTGTGTTGGCTGTGGAACCGAAAAGTCTGTTTCGGGAAGGAAACGTGAGTGGATAGTTTGAGAAGGAGACCCCCCCAACCAATTAGGCTCACAGGCGCACAGGGGCACATCCCAACCAGCGGGGTTTCCCAGTGACTTCCAAAACTTCCTGACAACGTTATTGAGGAACCCGACTTGTGAAAGTGAGATCCCGATGTAAGGGTACGATTCTGAATGCATTGAAACGAACGGAACTGGAGGGCTGTTCTAGTTTCCATCAAGTTCCGTCCCCACACGAGAATAAAGATGACTGGTACGGGTTGTAACTTTTATTCATACGAATATTGAATACTTGAAAAACATTGCCCATCTATCAATATATAATAAAATAGTGATATATGTATGATATTGTGAAACATCCTGTACATGGGAATACAGTACATACTCGAATGTATGTAGTGATGCACCATAAACTAAGAATGAGTTCTCCGACCTCGCATTGATTTATTCGCTACAAAACTAAAATTCACCGTAATTTCCAATAACATAACTAATGTTACACAAACCATTATTTTTCCGAATCAGATTAATATAATGTTTCAAGATAATATTATGATGTTGACGAGGGTTTGTAGAATGCCCATGTTGGATGTATCAATAATATAGGAGCACTACCTTCTGTGAGTTCATATGGATCATAGACATGTTTTCAGAATTCGTATGAAGTTCCTCAAGATAATTATAATTTCAAATGGAGGCACAATTTAAAAGTCTAAAAAAAATTCAAACCGATATTTCCAACAAACACCGAATTTGAACGAAATTCGAAATACAAGATACGTTTGGTACTGAAACCCACTATTTTATCAGACAAGAAATGGATAGGGGTCTTTAGCCTAACACGCTCATTCCCAGACAACGATGTACAAATCACGCCAAAGATGATCCCTGAGTGTGATAAATCTTACAATATTTTGTTACCTCAGTATTCGACCTAACAAACTGAAACCTTTTCATTCCTAATTATTAAAGGTTCCCAATAACCAAATATCAATTTCGTTTTGTCAGAATGCTATGGTTGCTGTTTTAGTTTAGTTCGTTATTCTTTTTTTTTTTTTTTCACTAGGTTGGTTCGCTATTCAGTTAAACTTGGAAAATTAGGCTTCTTACAATAATTATTTATAATGATATGGGAGAACCCAATTGCATATTTTGTAAAGGTAGGCATAAACTTAAATTTCAAAAAGTAACAACACAGCTTGATCCAGAGAATTTTTTAGACAGGATATATATACAGTCAAAAAAATAAAAGAAAACAATGAAATTGACGGCGCATAACTATTTTTATATCACGGGTACTGCCTTCGTCAAAACTATAAAAATGAATGGTAAACGGGAATTGTTAACGACGTCAAAACAGAAGCTCAAGTTACCATGGGACGTTGCTTGTAATTTTGTAATGGCCCTGGTGAAACGAATGTAGCAACCTTTCATTTTCGTGGAGTTTCATTTTACGAAGAATTTTTACTCCGAATTAATCATCAAGAGTTGCTTTATTTGGCATTGCATGTCGGCTTATATGTATTCTTCATTCCACGTGTGATAGGCAAATTCGGTCGTTTGATGTTTATCACACACATACACTTTTCACAAAAACACAGTTTTCTGCATCTTTGCGGTGCTATTTTCGAGCGCTCGCTGAAAAAAATCTATTGACAGTTGAATTTGTATGATATGGAGAGTAGGAATCCGAATCTGGAATAAAATATGAGGATCCCCGTTTTGAAAAACCAATTTGGTGTAGGTTACACACTTTTTCTTTCGTGTGCAATTAGCAACGTGGTCATTTTCAATATCGTTGGCGAAAAACATGCAGGGTACAAAAGAAAGGAAAAAATGTTTCCTGTATATATTTATGCATTGAAGCGTGATTATCCAGTTATGACAGGGAACACGAATGAGGTCTAACGGGATTAGCTAGTTCGGCTTACTACAAGCTGGAAAAACATTTTGCTATTCACAATCATGTTTATGATCTTTAAAAAATATAATAGAATCGTGTATATTATACTTATTCCCAATCAGTTTCATAATATGAAACACTCCTACATGTTATGTAGGAGGCCACATAACTATAGAAGAATCCTTTACTCATGTGTCGAACTCAGTTGCGAATAGGCAAAACCCGCACGACCGCTCGGTCTTGAAGGGGGGGTAGGTTTGTGCGCCGTGTTGTGTCGTACGGTACTCCCTACGAACCGTACTGTGTGACGTGGCTTAACCAAGTGTTCCTTTTTTTTCTGTTCTTTAACAATTATGAAGTATTGAACTTGGAACAAGTGTATTGGATATCTATTGGTTATAATTGTGGAATAGTTGGGCACACTGGTTTTTCTGGATCGTCCTGGACCTAAATGATGATCTCTGCTCATCAACAATGTTTTTAATGAATTGTGTCAGTGATGACCGAAAAATAATGGGTATATACAATTACAAGATATAAGACCTAGGGGGTTCCCGAATTTTCTTCCGTCAAGTAGAAAGGAAGAAAATTTGCTGCGGATTTCAGTAATCTGATTTGTTTTGTCTCCTTGTTATAATTACACTCCCCCACAGATAGGCTCAATTATAAATTTCAGCGGCAAACTGATACTTTCGAGTTTAGATATAGAATTTAAGCTGTTTACTCTCTAGTAGTAACTATGGTCCACTACACCCGAAGAGGCGTGTTTATAAAGTTCTATATCTTGAGATGTATAAAAACTAAATTAGCTACACAGTCCTCGAAACAGTTTAGGATGCATTTTCAAACCGTCGTTATACTTTATTAAACCCAGAAAGACATTTTAAAAAATGCGGCATCGAAATGCAAAGCTAATTAAGTTTTGGAATAAAAATGTTTCTGAAGTCGTACTAATAGTATAACTAACACAACTGACTCCGTCCTATGTTTCAACTTGTCAAAATTGTTAGGGCCTGATTTTAAAATATTTTTATGCTTATTTAGGCATTCTATGTTTGTGATATTGAAAGATAACACAGCTAACATTTTTCGTCCACTCTAGTTCTAGAACTAAATTTAGAAGAAAGTAATGACTTCCTTCTAACAATAAAACCGTATTTGCAATAAGATGAAGTAAGTTATACGATACGTTCCATTAGAGAACCTCCTGTAACATACCTGGGGATAGTCGCTTTCCTTGGACTGGTAGTTGAAATGGTAGAAGTAGGTGGGAGCCCCCCTCCTTGAGTGGAGATAGCCCATTCGGAGGAGCGGTGCTACGGTGTGGGCATCACTCAGAGCCTCCAGCGTAGAGTCACGGATATTGATCGGGTGCTGTATGGGCTTCTCCCAATCCGTGTACTCGTTACGGACCGTAGAGAAGATCTCATTCAGGTGATAGATGTATGCGTTTCTCACGTAAGTCCTGTAACACCCCTCTAAAGTTGTTTAATTGTACTTGGAGTATCTCCTCAATTCTCAACAACCTACTTTCGAACTCGTGAACTTACAGTGTGTACTACAAAGTCAATATGTATAAAAAAGATTTGATTGAAATTCTAAAGTTATTTAGATAACGATTAACATCGCCAGTTTAAAAAGGCTCCAGACGTGCAGTGTGATATTGTGAGCGAACTTTAGTTGATAATTTGATTACTTTAACATTGTCCACTATCGACTGTATAATATAGGCTCAGCTTTTTTATTTAATTTTTTTTTCAATCTGTTAGTCTATCTCTACTACTTACTGAAATGCTTAACTTTTTGGTGAATAGAAAGGCTTTTTTTTTACTTATTTTGACTTAAAGGAGCCATATTGTTGAATTGGTTTGCTTCAAATAAATGTTTACATTTGTAAATTTAAATTAACGAAATAGTATTTCATTTCCAAAATTATTTCATGATTTTTATTAAGACAATTTTGCTGAAATTGCACATGCGAAACTGTTGAACATTCCTTTCTTGGAAAATCGAAAAACCAAAACATCAAACTTCAATCGAAACTTAACAATACTCAATTTTTTCACATCCACACCATGAGTGCATGTAGGTATTCTGGATTTTATTCCTGAAGATTATGACACTTCATAAAGACTTTCTTTTTAAGACGGAAAACGTAATTGATCTGATTTTTCACAAACATGTTTGAAGAAACATGATTTTCTCAAAAGATAGTGTGATTATGTGAAAATGACCATTTACTCAAGTCTGTTGTTGGTCTTGAATTGAATGAAGACTCAATACATATCTGTATTTAATTACCGCAAGACTCTGTTGCGTTGGTCCTCTTCAATTCCATATTGGATGTCTTGGTTGTTGAAGTCGAGGTAACTCTCAGTCGTGGTGGTTCCTAGGAGAAGTTTCGTCGACAGAAACGGCTCGCCGGCCTGCTCCACAACGGAGGTCGGCTCAATTCGGGTCCAAGGGCCCACCCCCGTCAAAAATCTGAAACACGATCATTCAGGTACAACTTCCAACACCAAAATGTAGCTGTTTACTTTAGATAGAAGTTTAAATAAATTTGTTCATCCTTAAGTGTCTTTGTAGCAATTCAAAAGCCGAACCATTTGCTTCTGAAAATGATACTTGATGTTCGAATTGCTCTGTTTACATTAGTAGTTGCATGTGAAGAAACGCCCATCACCCCCCCCCCCCCCCAGCTGTTACAATGCGAATACTCATCTAACTCTTGGAAAGTACCACAACTTAAATGACGTGTATTAAGACCCAAGTCTGTGTTATCACAAACATGCCGGTGAAGTCGAACTGAAAGCAACTAAACCTATAAATATTGTGTGAACGAAGTTCGAGGTTGGGACAGTAGACCACACAATCAATGTTTTGAATGTATATAAAGGCCCGGTAAGGTCCCTAATGGATTACGGAGGACAAACAATAGATACAATAGCAACTCAAACACAATCCATCGCCAAAAACAACACAGTTCAGAACACAGGAGTCCGAAACGCGACTGAAGCTTACAAAATGACACCAATTAATACATTTTTTGCGGAGGCTACCGGTTAGAAACATATCCGTATTCAACATTACGAAAGCTCTTGTTGAAAGGTCGCTCCAATATCTTGTTGAAACGCTGGAATTGATTAGTTTGCAAGAAACTTTGATAACTGTAACGAAAGCCGCAAACCGTAAAACTTTGTGAACTTTCGAATGAACGAACAACTGGTACTGACACCACCTACCCTCAATGAGATCTCCTCATTAAAAAAGATGCTCGTTCCTGTCGGTACTGTTGCGGAATATTTCCTACAGATTTGATATAATTGTTACGTAAATTTCTCTCGCTTGCTTTTTCAACAAGCGTTGCACTTTCTGCTTGACTGGTACGTAATTTTCAAAGTATTGGTCTCTCCTGTGCCGTTTCGTGAAGTTGATATGCATTGTTCTATGAGGTTATCAGGCTGAAATTAAATCGGGTGACATTTTTTTGTCAATCAATACCAATCAATCAATCAATCATATCAATTTTAGTTTTCCTACAGATTCGCATTCTCGGTCGTGTGTTCAAAATTGGGAAAATCGGTCCAAATCGCAGTGAGTGAGATGGTGCCCGGGAAATCCACCAAATTTTTCTATAAACCACAAGCTTAAGAATATAAACCATCATTCTTGCTCCTATAAATCATATTAATAGCAGGTATTATGGCTTCCAATGTCCCATTTATTGTGAGTTAACCTGTTTCTTTTTGTTATGTTTGTGGAAGTTCGTTGGCAAGGCGTGACATTGCAGCATTTGTGAGAACCTACTTCGAACACGTTGTCATGAGACACGGGGGCGAAGACGAAAACTGGGATTTTCTCGAGGTGTGTCGTACTTGTGTTTTGGGGCCTGCGTTTGTTTACTATTGATAAGAGAAAGTCAATTCCTTCTGCGATACCAATGGTGGGGAAGTTAACGTCCTGCACCAAAAACAGAAGCGCTACCATCCATCCTGATTCGCCATCGCGATTACGATAATTCCTTATGAAGATGATCTTGTAGTTCCGATTCCTCCTTGCTTGATTCACGTTGCATCTGAGGAGAGCAGTGAAGATAATGTGTCCCGTGCCACTCGTGAGGATCCTGCCTAAGAGTTTGAAGTCGTCTACTCAATAAAGCTAATCACGCATGGAAAAATCGAAGACTTAGTGTCAGGTTTGCAGCAAAATATGCACCAGAGATCCTTTGTCAAGGATGAAATTGAAAAATTTATTGGCACCTGAACTTTCATTTACATGGCACCGTCATAGTGAAAAATACATAATACAATACTTCGAGGAAGGAGAGCCTATGATAGTATCCTGCAACATTCCCAGTTTGATGGTGTTCTCCAGGATTGAGATTCGCCGCCGACTTATTCATGAATGGAACTCTTAGAAAATAAGAATGGAATTATCAATACATGTGTCAACTTTGTTTTATTTTCGAGTCCTGCCTTTGTTCCGAAAATTGATTTGTTCGAAAAGTAATTTGGAATCATTGACCAGACGGGGTAGCCAAAATCTGTAAACATTTTTGAAATAACCACGAAAAATCTATTACAATCTCCCTTAAGCCATTCATCCCAAAAAATTAATAGACCGTTAAAATTGGACCCAAGGAATCAACAAATGGAACCTTGCTAATTGAAAAACTACCGTTGTGGAGCTTGTTGTTTGACATTAGAGGGTTAATTAAGTTTAATTATCAAGCCAATTACCAGTTCCAGCTGCGTTTGAAGAATTCTGAGGGATGTTGATTCTAAAATCAATTACGTGGAATGACGTACTACAAACTTCTCTAATACACAGTTCTGGCTCATTAAAGTGTTCATGGAAATACAAAGCTCAAGTTCATATTCAAAGACACGAGACTGTGGTATTCTAGACAATTATCAATCAATGGTTTTGCGACATTCTGAACATAATGCAAACAAAATTCAACATCACAATAAACTTTATTGGATTCCTACGTCTATTAGATACAGTTGTTTTTGTAAACATATTTATTTAGAACATTTCCAATATAATCCGAAGTACAACAGCAAAATCGTAATACAATAGCAAAATAACGATTTCACTTGTAGGCATGCATTCAAACTGTAGCTTTGCCCCTGTACAACAAAATGTGGCAAGGCAGTCTAAATTCACAATAGTGCGTGTGTTTGTTTGAATTCTATCCCATTCCTGGCAGATATGATGTAATTTACTTTACTACCGGATTCCACATTTCAGGCATTTTTCCATCTTCATGCGGCCCTGAAGACAGGTATTGAATTCAAAGCTTTTTACATTGGAAAAATATACACTCCTACTAACCTACAGGTGTAAATACAGATTTTCGACTACAGTATTGGCCAATCGCAAGTAGGGCGCAACTTGATTTTGCCGAATAAATTGACGTTAAGATATCATAATACTAATAATAGTGCCAGAAAACACAGAAGTGAAATTTTTCAAATTAGTCAAGCATTACTGAATGTTGAACTTCTTTAATATGAGATTAACCATGAAATTGAGAGGATGATGATAAAGAAAGATAACAATGTTGGAGATGGAACCTTGACATTGTTCCTTCAGGGGAACCAAGCTGACATTGCTACCTCCTTCACGCCCAATACCCCAAATATTCTCTCTTCATTTTTTCCGGCCGTTAAACTTTCTGCCTCCTGAACAATTATACAGATTCGTATATCTTATCATCCTCCGCTAAATGGCATTACTGCCTCATATTCGGCCAGTGCTCGACATTGCATTTTCTTTTATGTAATTTTCATATTTCGGTTAAATGATAATTTTGAGATGATTTGGATGTCAAGTTCCAGAATTGCACATACTAGATAATCAATCCACCCTGGTCCTTTATCAGTGATGATTAACTGACACTGGATCAAAAATGTAGCCACACATCGTTCCGCAGAGTTCGACCATTCCATTTAACCATAAATTTTGTTAGATGAAGCACTGTCGGCTGATTTAGCTAGTAGGGCATTCAGTGGCGACTAATATAGTAAATGTCTGAACACTTTTTAATCATTCGGACGTGGTAGGAACAGTCACAAATATATCACATGGAATATAATATATTATGATATAAGAGATTTGATAAGGAAAAGAAACATAAATCAAAATGCAACTGCAGTTCAGGAATTAATTGTTATTTATGTTTTGTTAGGTTTGTTTGTTTTTCTTATAAGGTAGGAAAAAATTTATCAAGTGTAAGTAAGTACATTTCCAGAATCAAAAGTAATGTAATATGAAGTAAATGAGAATTTTACCTGGGAGCTGGTGCTCTCAAGGCAGTAACGACGGAGAGTGGAAGGGATCGGAGGCATTTGGCGAGGTCCTCTTTAGGGCCTATGCGGCAGCCAGCTTCTACAGCTACGCGTTCTCTTAGACCTACGGGGTCTTGAGCCACAGCCCAAGGGCTTAAAATACACCCAGATATCAGAGCCATTCTTGTGAATAACCCTGCGAACAAAATAAAAAACCAGTAAAATAGCAATGTAATCAAAGGATTGTAAACATCACATTCCCTGTCATTGATTTGAACGCTTGAACTAGCACCCTCAAAGAGTATTAGAACAAAACCAGTGGAAGATTTCTACAAAATCAGGGAAGGTAAGTGAACTTCAATACCAACATCATGGGATGAGGGAAAGAAGATGTTGTCTTTGATCAATGGATAAGATGTGTTTTATCAACTTATATGATGTCAAAGAAAATTCCACTAAATCTGCAAGGCAACAGAACTACAGTGCTCTCAAAGTTCATTTACCTCTCTCATTTACCAATCGGTTTAAATCAGTGGTTTTGAACGGGGGGATAACGCCCCCTGGGGCCCATTGGAAATGCATCGGGGGAAGGTTGAGGCCATAGGTGGCAGGGACGTAAAGAATTAATCATATGCACCAACCGCAAGCAACGCACTTACATCAACTTGCTTAAATAATAAAAAAAAAATGGTGGAACAAAGTATTTGTTTTTGGTTCCTCCCACTGCATTTCTCTTCCATTGTGTGTTTTTTTTACTAACTTCTTCTGGTCTGTATTCTTCACGTGATAGCCCCTATGGCCCTACGCCCTGTTGGCAACAGTTGAGCTCCTGAGGGGGGCGGCAGTTTAAAGAACCTAATGAACCACTCGTTGAAGTTACCACAATTTTGAATTCGAGGAAATGGCTGCATTTTCAATAAACAATTGCCTAAATGGTGTTCAGTACAATTTCTGACAAGAACTCTAGTTATGTATCTATGAATCATAAAACATTAGGTTTTTCAATCCTCATAATCACATCCGACCCTATTGAAAGAGTGAACTTAGGAATGCGAAATTGTGAAAAACGTCGAAATGAGGAGATTTTTCGTTTTTTTTAATTGGTTTTTTCATAATGGAATAAATGACCGGGTCACTGTATGATAACTGTCCACTTTATGAGCTAGAAATTGGCAGGAAAAACTACCGTCAACATGAAAATTAATGAGAACTGGTGAGAAAATGGAAAAAATCCCTTTATAATAACAACAATGGCAATCAGACATAATTACAAATGAAAGTAATTTTCAACTAATTGAACAATATTTAAAATTCATTGACACAGATTAGCAAATTGTAGTTAGAAGTTTCATTTTATTTCATTGATTCTCTTTTGATAGGAAGCGTCAACGATTGTGATTAGTTGAACAGGCTGGTAAAGAAATATAAAATTTAGTGCAATGTCCCAGAGGATGATTTGTGGGCTTAGAGAAATAGTTGCAAAGTGATTTCAGGAATAAGGCATTTGATAGATCTGCTGTGGTTAGTGTTTACGGGCTTTTCCTTGTTCAATTCTATGCCCTAATTGAAACTTTCCCAACCATCCATCGTGTAAGAAGAAAGTTCGAGAAATAATGGAAATGCAAGTTTATTTTGTGAGTAAGCTCGAAAAGTGAAACTACAAATATCGCGGGGGCTATAAGAATTGTTGAAAATGATAAACCAAAAGGTATTATTTCGGCCTTGAAGAGCCTTCTTTATAGAACTGTAGTTTTTAAACAAAGGTTCCGCCTCAGTATAACTATGTACATTGATGGAGGTAACTTACCAAAACCATTAAATGGAGTAAACAATCGACGCCGACGGAAGGATTACGTTCTATGATGAGCTTTTGAAGGATCCTTTTAAAGGATCAAGGAACAGATTAACCCCACCCCCTCCTTAATCTTTACAAATGGTCCGTTTACGTTTTAAAATACTCAATTTTCTTAAACGACAAAAAAAAATCCATCTGTTTTCTTCGGCTCTTCGAACAGTAAGAAAAAAATGGAAAACACAAATTAATGTTCTGAATAGGGAACGAAGGTTCACTTACTTCCACACCTGTGCAAACAAGAACCAGACAGTTGTGGGCTGAGAGAACTATCTAAAATGCTTCAGCATGCCTTGAAAGGGGGAGGAACATATTTAAAAGCTGTTCGGGGTTGGACTGTTATCGCTCATAATAAGCTCTTAGACTCCTATAAATATAAAAATCTCTTTTCTAGGTATGAAAACTTGATGAAATAATTATACTTTCCAAAAAGTCACAACTTCGTGAAATATCGGTTTCGAGAATCTACCTGATTTACGGGTTCTTTGATGTATCATTTTCCCCGAACAAGTTGAATAACTTGTAGCGGAGAATTTCGAGAAATATTCCAAATCCCCCTACATTCGCAAAGTTGATTCAAGTTGGAAACAGTCCCCTTCCATGAACATGAATATTTAGAATGCTTTACCATGTTATGGCTGTATGTATACATACTGTAAATATACATATTGTGTGCAAAGCCAATAAAAAAGAAAAATAAAAAAGTCCCCTTCCTTTAGAATGAAAAAACACTTTTCCGAAAAATCGTGGTTCAGAAGGAAGCTCAATTTTAATAAATAGTTCTAAGTTATGAAGGTAAAGTTATATAATTTTGGGCAATTTTTAATGACGAAGTTGTCTCTCTTAGTTTCAAAGATTCCGAATTTCAGTATTCAGGGAAGATGACAGAAATCATCCAGTATTCGAAATCTGTTGAACAATGAAGGACATTCGAGTCCCAATTACGGAGTCATTATTTATTTATTCAGCTTATCAAGATTCCCTTGGCTTGAGCACGTGATTGGTTATTTACCAAACTAATTTTCGCGAAAGGCCGGAAAAGGTAGGTTGTTTCAGTAACTCGGGATTTCTTCCTGGGGGTAGAAAAGAGAATGTTGTTGTAGCTTCGCGTTGTCTTCATCCTTCATTTTGAAGGAAGTTTGAGGCTTGGTTTATTTCAGGATACTTCAATTTTCTCCCAGAGCTTACATTAGTGAGTGGGATAGAGAAGAGGGAAATGGGCTGGCTCCGCCTTCAGCGCTTCAAGGACCTCAAAGTTTAATTACAAAGTTTCAACCTTTAACAATGAACGGACCAGCTACAAGATAGACACTTTACCGCAAAGGATATTGAAAGTGACATAGTAATCAGTGAGATAGGTAAAGCTTGGAACGGTCGAATTTGTCCGTTGAAAAGAGGAACAATTCCTAATGCCTTCACTTGATATCCTAAAGCTCATTGCTGTAGCTTCTGCATCGGAACTTTGTCTTGAGGTTCAAGATTAGGTTCGAAAGAAAATCAATTTTGAAATGAAAAAGATGCCAATTGTAACACATGGGCTCACTATTTTTTAGTAGTGCGTGATTGCTGGAGCCCTTCTGAGGTGTGGGGGACACTTTTGGACTATAAACTTATTTGCAATGGTTGTATTTACACGGGTTCAAAACCTATCCGAGTCGATTTCGCCACTAAAAGAACTTGCGAATGACACCGTAGCCAACTGTCGAAACCATGTTTTTGACCTATAGCATCTACGCCTGTCAGGCGATCGGGCTATATATATTTATGCTTTACATTAGAACCAACTAAACCCCGAATGCAGTCCATGCGAGAAAAAAAAACAACGAAGTTTTGAAATGATTCTGTGGAGGCCCTTTTCCTAGCATTAACGGTGGACGGACATTAAAGATTAGGAATGTGCACATGTTGAAAAATTAAGTGACAGAATTTGAGGGGGCACATGGGTTTAAAAAGTTACTCTTGAAGACGGATTGGAACACGTGACAATGCGAGCGAGCCATAAGTTCCTTCATATGATCGGCGTGTCTTCATACCATGTAATTAACATAAAGGTATCCCAAAGACTCCGTCAACTTGAACACCAACCTCTAAAAGTGCCTTTGTACAACATAAAAGTAGAATCAAAATGCTTGATCTCTACCTAACCGATTTCCATTACCCGAATGTAAGGTATTTTAAATGGTGAGCAAATGCATTATCCACAACAACCCCGAATGTCTCATTCGATTCAGAGAATTAATTTCTATCATAATTCAACAAAAAACTACCCTTCGAAACGTAAACCATGACATTTTCAGGGGGGGTTAGAATTTTTTTTTCCAGATCGATTACAATGGTTTATTATTGAATAATAAACCAAGACGTTTTTCATCAGTGTGATGAAGACAGAAATATATACGAGCAAAATTTGGGTTTTTTAATTTTTGAAAATTCCATCTTAGTACAATATAGGAAAAACATGAGAAACTTTGACCAAATTTCTCCGGGTAACACTGTTTGTGGAATTTACGTAAAAATATCCATCGGAATTTTTTTAGGGATTGGCAAAAAACCAAATGTTTACTTGACTTTTCTGAAAACAGTTTAAAAAATTGATAATAATGAAAAGCACCTTTTATGTTTCATGACAATTTTTAGAAAAATGAAGTGAAAAGTCCGTTTTTTTGCTGCTTCCTAACAAAACAGTTTTCCAAATGGAGTAATTTATCCAAAAAGTTTTCCAAGTTTCCTTCCGGTACTAAAATACACTGTTCAAAAATCCAAAACTAACTATTGTTTTCCCGTCTTTGAGATGTAAATGTTTTTTGTTTTGGTGTATTTGGAGCGTTAGCTGTGTTCCCGATGTGTATATAGCTTACGCTAGTTTTCCTACCCGTTCAGCAATAAGGAGACAAAGTGGTTTACATATTTATCACAGAGTTAACAATTATTGACTTGCCTTTGGCCTGAGGGGAAATTAGAAGGAGGCTGGCTAGAGCAGCTCCAGTGTCGTGACCCAAAAGGGTCACCCTCCGTGGGTCACCTCCAAAGCTTCCGATGTTGTCTTTGACCCATCTCAAAGCTTCGAGGATGTCTCCTCCTGCCAAAGGATAATCCAAACCTGAGCCTGCTCTCAGGAAACCTGTGAACAGTGGGTAGGGAAGAAGGTAATGTTAATGAGATGGTGAGACAGTGACTTAATTTTTACTTAATGATTAAAATACATAATGGTAGTTGATGAGTGCAGTATATGGACGCACAGTACACAGCCTCAATGTCTGATTTTTATATAAGATTTTGGTCACAATAGATCACGTTTAATGTACATGACCCGATAATTGAAATCCAGCATTGATGACGGAAAGTATGAATTGAACAAAGAAAGACTCACGGAAGTACGTTGAAAATATAATGCCATCGGATTTTGTCTTCATTCCTCTAACAATATGCCAATAATTAATTTTTAATCCATCTTTATTTCCAATTCGTTCAAAAAAGAACTTGAAACGGATCGTAATTAGTTTATAAAAAAAAAAAAAAAAAAATCTTTGGCCAAGTTACGGGATTTGGTCTATTTTTTCTTCCTTAACTCCTCATGGCAGTTTGTTGATTGTTCCAAGCAAATGTGATACAATTCAAATTTTATGTCGGAGATTGTTCCCAGTCTCTTTAAGGATTTGGATTTTCGTCGCAGGGTCAGAATGTTACAATCCGATATTTACCGCACGGTTTCTGAAGACAAACGAGTTCTGTTATGAGGATTTCTTGAAAATCCGAAGATACCTGCACTAGTAATATTCAATCACTATCAAGTTCTTCAGTGTTGTGGAGTAAACAGGAATGAAACTACTTTCTATCTTAATTGAACAAAAAAAATTACCTTAGTTATCATTAACCTTAGGGTTGATTTATCGGGATGTAAAGATCACTGGCACATCCCGGATCAATGTTGAATTTTGAGCCAAATTTCGTGAACTTTGGTCTAGTGGTTTCGAAAGAAAATTTCGGGAGGCGTGAGGACGGATTTTCAAAATCTACGTATCTTGAAACGTCAAGCAACAGATTTTGAGGGGTTAAACTTTTTTATCTTGGTCTATTA
This sequence comes from Creontiades dilutus, assembly GCA_031894815.1. Taxonomy (NCBI): domain Eukaryota; kingdom Metazoa; phylum Arthropoda; class Insecta; order Hemiptera; family Miridae; genus Creontiades; species Creontiades dilutus. The sequence goes on along the minus strand of JAVIWC010001315.1, from coordinate 2,320,552 downwards.
CAAAGGTTCAATGTTGAAAATGATAAAATAAATAATGTGGGCTTGTTTATCGGCATTAAATCATCATGACTTAAACAAATGCGTTCTGCACCGGTCAATTTTTCTCGTTGATAATTGGTTTCCAAGGTTCCCTATACATATGTAGGTTCCCTTTGTATCTTCTTAGGGTAATAATCTGCACAATGGTGTGGAGGAACTTAAAAATTCTAACAAACTCAAACGTTCAGTTTCAGATGTTACCGAAATTCAAACAAATAGAACTGAATCTTCATTTACTGTTGGTGTCACGCGAGAATTGTATGAGATAAGGGTGCTGAAAAATACTTCAAGGCTCTACAATAACTCCTACTCTAACCAACTCTGGGTGAAGATACTTCAAATGTACATATCTGTATGCGCACAAGCCTTGTGCTGGTAGCAATAATCAACTGAAACTGGTCACATATTTCAAAGAAACAATTCAACAAGTGTTTAACAGAAGCTGACACTTTATATCATGCTGAAGAATAAGCCAAAATTATCAAATGTTCTGCCGTGGTAAGAACAGAAAAACGGATCTGCCAACATGTTCAATCCCTGTCAGCGGTGTTTGGTAAAGCGTCGATGCGAATCCCTTCGAAAGTGTGACAATGATCTTTCCTCACTGAAAACGCCTAAACCCGCCCAATGATTTATTAGTCTTCTTCGGTCAGAGCTTCAAAGGATAGGATCATCAGTGAATGAGGAAGTAAAAAAGGACGAGGAAGAGTAAAGAAAGAAAACGCTAATGATGTCAGAACCTTGAGATGAAGGGGTCACAGGAACAACGTGACGTATATATCACTGTACAACGCGAGCATCCCTCCACCCGCCCTTATATTCCAGCATCCCTTGAGTGCTGCTGAACGGTGCTGAAAAGTTTCTCCCCATGGCCTCCTCTCTACTGGGACTGAATTACCCGCCAATCATCAATCTTGTCGTGCCTTCCCGCCCCGTCTCCTCCTTATATTTGTTAATACATGGCCACTTCTCTCCCCCGCTGCTCTTTCGGGTTTCTCTTTACTCTCTTAACCCTGTTCAATTTTTCATTTCCCTCACGCCCATCACTTCCCGTTTACCAATTTCCTTCACGCTGAACCACAGATTGAATTTATTGGTAATCATCGGCTTCCAAGTAGAGCATTTTGATACGTATGTAACAAATGGATCAATTGAATATAAAATAAGACAGGAACACACCTGACCGGCTGGTCATTGCAATCCAATTATAAAAATATTTCGTAATCGTATGGAAAATGTTGAAATAATGATTTATAATAACTGAATACCAAGTTTTAGAACTATTTTAAAACACTTTTGGGGAATGAGTGGATGTCTGGACTTTTTAGGAAGTCTCAAACGGGCTTTGCTGGGTTTGTTGTTAGGGGAGCCTATTGGAGTTGACCCGGGGGGTTTGGGAAACCCTAACATGTGAAAAAAAATTGATTACAAACCCATTTCACAGCAACCTAAAACCAAATCCATGAAAAAAAAACAAAAAACATTGTCTGTGTTTATGTCTGCGAGTATGAGTGTCTCCCCAGCCTGTAGTTATCAATCGATTTTCATGATTATTTTTCTGTCCGATCCCGGTTAAAATATTGAATAATTGAACGTCAGTCTGCTCTTGAGCGCCGCTCTCAGCATGTAAGTTGTGACCTTTACACACCTCTTCTAATTTTTGTATTGTATGATGTTTCCTTGGTTTAATCTGAAGCACTGATAAATGTCCAACAATATGTTTGATCTCTCCTTCGTTTCATCTGTAAGACCGAAATCAGGGGTCTGAAATAATTCTGATATAATTCGATACTTCATTCTTTAACTTCTCCTGCTCAAAACATTGCCAAGACTTAATCTTATCAATTTAATTATTTATATGATTCCCTTTAACTTCAAGACATGAACATAATGGCCTTCCTTGATCATCATCAATTCATCAATGTTGTGATCTCTCGTCTCAAAAGGAATAAATTATGTTATTTAGCAAACATCACAGGACAAATACAAGAGGTAATGCACCTTGCTAAGAGAAATACGTCAAAAGTTTATTTGAAGTTTTCGATTCTGTACCTTCTCCCCAAAGCACCCCTCGGGATATTTTTATCAACGAACCCCAATCGGTGGATTAATTATCACTTTGATAAAGGAAGGAGGCAAAAGCTAAGACTACCCTTCTTCCTATAGCTCGAAAAATTCAAGAGGTCGTGGAAAAATTCAAAGGAGATCAAGAAAGATCATGTTAGGAGGCATCTGTTAACATACAAAATGTAATAATGAGTAATTATATCTCATGACAACTACAAATCAACAACCCGAATCGAAGACAAGAAATCAAATTTCGTTTTGAAGGACTTACCATTTTACAACGTTAGATAGAAGGGTCAGCGATGTTACTTAACAATCTCAATTGAATTATGTTATTCCGCAACAATGTTACAACAATTTTCACTTAAAAAACGCAAATTGTTACACAGAGGTTTATTATTTATGTATGATAATAAGCCTTCTACATAAAATAGGGATTTACGTTTATTGAAATTATTCTGAGATAAGTTAACTGAACTTGAAGCCTCGAGCCTTCACATCATGTAATTGCATCCCCATTTATTTCAACGAAATGGATTGGTTAGAGCCGAAATAAGCTACAAGGGGCTTTCAACTGGTTACTTGTGTCCATAGCTTGTAAATGACTTCAAGACGTCCCAGTTCAAGTTATCCGTCCAAACATAAATAAGTCCGTAAACACCAACCTTTACTGGTCCCTTGCTCTGAAGCAAACAAAGGCTAAAGGCAAGATACCTGCAATGGTAAAATACGCTTTATATGGGCCCGGTGAAGAAATCCGCTAATAGAACAATTGAAATATAACGAAGTAAATTTAAAGTAAAATACCTGCCTAAGCTTTACTCTTATCCACAATTTTATAGCATGGTACATGAAAAAAATCGGTTTCTAAAGTAACTATTGAAACACTGCAAATTCATCAGCAATCCTCATTTGTACTAGGCGATCTTCACTGTGCCCAAGAACATTCACGTTCGTGTTCACGTTCTTTATTCCTGGCGGTGTTCTAGCCCTTGGGGAGAGCGAACGGATGAGGGAGAGCGTAAAGTGTTCCAGGCTTTCGGATTCCACGCATTTTGAAACGTAAAACAACAAATTTTTAGGGAGGTTGAAATTTGTTGTTGTTGGTCGATTACTAAGGTTCATTGTTGAAAATGATGAACCGAAGTGTATGATTTGAATGGATTTCATCGCTAAGAACTTCACAAATTAATGCAGGAATTAAGATAATTCACCAATCAACTTCTGTCTATGTCGTTAGGTAACCGTCTAGAACCTATGGACGTAACTCGTAACCTATGGACGTACTCTTGTGTATACTGAAAAAAACCCGAAAATGCATTTTTCTACACCGTTAGATAAATTTCGTGATTACGATAGGTATTTCAGTTGCTATAATTCCTGAATTCAATTTGCAAATGATCCAATATATTGCTCCTGAAGTTGTTCAGTAATTTCGTTTATTACACTGCATCAAGTCATTTACCTTCGAATTGCCTCCGCAAATGCATAGGGGCTATTGATAAGTGAAGTTATGGCACTAATACTCGGAAATGTATTCATTTGACAATCTCAGATTTATTTGTTACGGGTCAGCGATTAGAACTAAACGCAGAGTTGAGAGGAATTTGTATTCAAAATCAGAAGAGTGTGCTTATGTTAATAATAATGTTATCCAGGGCAAGTTGATGTTCTCAACATTTCAGATTTTATGGAATTCAAAAAGCTTGTTCTATATACTTCCCCACAACTTTTAATGAGATATGCGTTGTAATAGGGTTGAGCTCACCGTGAGCTGCACTAAAAGAAAACGTTCGTAACCTGCCCGTCCGTTAGCGATGCACTTTCTCTACCATTACTGAGTAAACAATCATAAAATTCAAAGTGCGTTGACCATACGCTCCAAACCAATCACGCGAACGTTATTCGGTGGAACAAACCTCGATAGGGGAAATCATTTTGCTAATTTCTGTAGAGGGTCATAATGGGAGATTCCCCCGAGGAAACCATTCAGGTCGTACGATAATTTACGCTTCATGAATATTTGTACAAGGATTGGGCGTGGAGGCAGTTGAGAGCCCTCGATTCCATTCAGTTTTCCTTCCTTGGAAACCTGATCACGCTCTCGCCCACTCTGTTCTCTCGTTGCTTAGCGGATGCAGGCTTATCAGCTGATTTAATCAAAATATTCAAACCGATTTGAGTCTTATTTCCAACGTAGATCAAATAACTAAATCATTGCCGGTAGTTGTTCGGTGAATACCTCTTCATTATTGAAAACTACCATTTTACGAGTATAATATCCTCCGAAAACGGATGAACCACGCCATTGAACCACGTAATTGTGAACTGACAATTATCCATTGTTTAATAACATAATTTTTTACTAACCCTCAAGATTTTCTTTCAACTTGCAAAAGAATCAATTCCTCAAATATTGTTACTATCGCATTAATAGTTTCCTTGCAGCTAAATACCTTGTCGAAACCAAACCGAAAGTATATCTATGAGTCGGTATATTGATAAACAAATGGTTTAAAAATGTACGTGCAGTTGTGAGATAAATTTTTTTCGATGAATCCACGAATTAGATATGATTTTTCCACGTTTGAAGTTTAAATAAAAAATGTAAAAAAGAAGCTCTTTCATACATGAATAGACCTCTCAAAAAATAAATGACGGTGCTCTTTGACTTTCTAAAATTTGAAATTAACGCTCTGATGAATGTATTTATTCGTTACATTGGTCGTTCCAAAAAGCATGAACCAGTATAGAGGAAACTTCATTAAACTTACCTCAGAAATACTGAACTGACTCACGAGCTTTTAGATGGCAGTAGCAAACTTATTTACTGGTATGTCAAAACTCATTTACGACCTGCTAGTGCTGGAAAACTGGTAGGAAGGTCGGAAATCAGCTCTGACGCTCCACATTGGAGTCTTTTAGCACTCATTAACAACTGATAACATAAATGAGTGGCAGTGTTTTCCATCAATACTCAGGTAAATTGATTTACTAACACATTTTTTTTTTAAATATATATCAAGACGAAACCACGACTAATAACCAAAAATTTATCTTTGGAATACTACGAACTTACTATTTTTGGCCTACGTGTTGGACTAAAATATGAACATCGAAATTCATTAGGACCAAACTGAAAAATATCATCACTTATTTTAAACCGAAACTACTTGTTGGGATTACCATTTAATATTTTTTTTTTGTTATTATTCTTAAGTATTCTTCTATTTGCTTTGGTGAAATTTAATAAGCATTTTATATTTTCGTAACCTAATTTTTAAATCAGTAAATATGTTTGCAGTGTACTCGGCTCACCCTGCCCTTATTGCCAAATGAATAAATTATTCAGAGGGGTCCGAGGGTAGGGAAGTCATCACTAGTTGAGCCTAAATTGGACCAAAATATCAAACACAAGTGTTTAAAAAGTGGTTTTGTAATATATGTCCACGAGAACCATTAAACGACCCCTACTACATGGTATATTTGTGATCAGCTTGAAATATTCTTCAAAAATTGGTAGAAAGAGCTTTTTCGATTACTTTTATTAATTTATAGTTAAAAGAACAACCGATTTATTTAATATATCGATAACATCGTGAATATTTTTGAAGGATATAAGATTAGAAAGACGTATAAGGTAACTATTTGCGAGAAAGTCCCCATTCCATGAAAAGGTTTTCTAGCGGTAATAGCATTCAAGACGTCCAAAATCAGTTTTTTCGCCGTTCGTACGGATAAAGCGATCGGCTTTTTATATGTGTTTTCTAGGACCTTGAAAATAACTCATGGTAATATTATGATCCAAAATGGACCAATTAACCTCCATGACTATGCATGGAATGGACAGAATCAAGGCTGCATAACATTCCATCATTTTATCTTCTTAGGTCATTGAGAGTCAATGGCATGAATTCCCGTTTTTGTAATTTAGGAAATGTTCTCAGGCGCTTGTGGTTTGGCGGTAGTCCCAGCCAAATCCTACTTCTTCAAAGAGATAGACTGATTCTCATTGAAGAAAACGCCTTTGAACTGAATGGAACGGTGCCAAACTATGACTTTAAAAGATGCTGCTACTGCAACTCGCTGGTCATACGAAAAAACTTACACAGATTCTTTCACCGAGGGTTACAATGTAATTGCTAAAGCATTAGAGGAAGAATGTGCAAACAACGATTTAGAAAACATGTTTTTCTTGCTGTTACAACGCATTTCATCACAAAAAATACCTAGGGATATATTTTCAAAACGTAAAATTGTTTCAACTATACAATCCTCCCTTCTTATCCCTTCAAGCAATGGCCAGTAACCTTCCGCTCGGGACCACAACCTTTATAAATAGCCTCGCAAGGAACAATAAAGCCCAACCTTCCCGAAATAGAAAGTTAGGAACAAAGGTGATACCTGCAAGTCAATTTTTTTTCATCACTCATTCTACGAGTCTCGTAATACTACTGTAAATTTCATCCAAACACACATTACCGCGTTACAACCATATAGTTACATGTATTTGTGTCTTAAGCCTATCCTAAAGACAACCAGGCAGCAATCTATGCCTTGTCTGTTTTTAGCCATTGAAAATGAAGAAGTAAACCTCTGAAACGTAAAATGAAAATCTTTAGAGTAAAAAAATAAAAAATAACTGAATCTCAAAATTGTTTGCGGTCTACAACCCAGAATCCTATCTCTCTCTTTCTGCATGAAGCCCAACTTATCTACCAGAGTCGGGAATAATGACGAGTCCAACTCGTTCCAGGATTAGGAATTACAATGGTACATTTAGTTATTATAGAAACTCACTTCGATAGCAAATATTTAATCATGTATAATTATAATGATTATCAGATATACGTATACTGATAAGGATAAATTCGACGTAAATTCGTTGGTAGAGAAGAGAACAAAACACATTGGAATTTAAAAACATTTCGAGGTGGCCCTTCCATTCGATTATGCTATTTTGCACTCGATGTTCATTCTTGTAGGACGGATGCGCTTCATTTGAATAGTTTTGATTTCGCGGTAATTTTCTCCAGGATAAAAGCTGCATCTTCTGTACGACATGAGGGTTGAATTGATTTAGGAGCCATAGGTAGGTCTTTGTTTTTTTCCTAAGTCAGTGTCAGTTTTCAGGCGGAAATTTTCAAATCTCAATGTTTCGAACGCATGTATTGGAGTCCGACAACCCACCCTTGTAGTTGCTGTAGACTGTATAGGGATAGTTATCAGATTCTGTCAATTCTAAGGATTGAAATAAGTAGGTATTTATACATTAGGATATCAATAAATTTCGCATTAACGCTAGAGGTAAATTTGTGGTTGAAGACATCTCTTCATAGAATCGAATGAGTCCACTATGACTGCTCTGCGTTAATCTGTTCAGCTCTTCTTCGAGAACCTAAAATGTTGACAGAAAAGATAACTTCAAAGTCCTTGAAAATAGCACAAATCTTTTGCTACCAAAGGGTCACCCAGAACCACCTTGTAGCCACAACCACGGTTGTAAATAGTTTTTCTGAGCCTAGCCGGTGCTGTTGACCCCCATGTCACAATATTAGGACGGCGCTGGGTTATACAGTACCCTCACGACCTTTCGGTCATGATGGTAGGGTAGCTCCTGCTCCTTCAACTCCATTGAATAACAATGTTTTGTTACATTCAATATTATACCTTTGAAACCGAAATCGGAAAAAAATAATAAGATGAACAATAAACCGAACGTCCTGATCTTTTTTCCGAAACTATCGAATTGAAAGTTATGAAACTTGGATCTAAAATCATAAATGCTGACTTGTCTCAACCTAAATGATTCAACTAGACATGATTAACAGCTGTACTATGTTAACATAGTGACCGGCATACATGGGTGATTCCTAAACTAGGGGCAATTTCGAGTCTACCACCTGTGAAATTTTGCTCGTTAGGCTTACGCTCTTGATTTTCTTCCCTAATGACAGGTTTTGATGGGTTCTACAGAAGCCTTTGACAACAGTAAGTCCAATTGGTTTTCGAAGAACAGTAAAAAGGTAATTTACCTACCTGTTCACATTGTCGTGGTTGGTCTAAAAGTTAAATACAGGTATTTAACTTAATTTAAATTTAGTAGGTCTACTCGACTCAGCAGTTGATTTTCATCCACCTATAAATTGTCCATGAACGCATTTTTTTTTCCTCATTCAAGTTGAGGATCTTACACCTTGAAAATATTTTTTGCGATGCTCTTGTAAAATCATGTCAGCAATTATGATCAACAAAAAGCTGTCTACAACTTTTCTTAACATTGTCGTGGCTGCAAGACATCCCCATGCAGCGGAAATGGGATTCGGAGTATTTTGGAATTTGATGTTCGTAACGAAGGGTGGCATCCCAGCCCATCCCTCCCGCAAGCGCATCACGTCCCAACGGCCTCTCAGTGACTAATAGATCCTCTCGGAGATGATATTTCAGGTGCGTGGGTTTATCGTTGACATTGTCGTAGTTTTTTCTAGTTGTATCATTTTAATGACCAAGATTCCATCCGATGCATATTTTCACAACTTCGTTAAAAGCTGTAATTAATGAGCTTTGGAGGAACCCTGAGTCATGACTACTTCTGTCACAATGTAATCATGAAGTTGAAAATAACATTGCCATGGCTTTTAGTTTTTAACATTGTCTTGGACATTCCAAATCACCAAAACACTACGGCAATGTCAGAGTGCCACAACAATTTTAAAATTAAGTAATCACCTTCTTTTTTCACCAATCTTATTATTATAGTGTACCACTACTTCCAAATCCACCTACCTGTTCAGTGACTGCGCAACTAATGGTTTTATAAGGTAAGCAGAATGTGGAGATCAAGAATTTCGGAACACGAGAGATTAAGAAGTAAACGGGTTGTCGAGATTTATTTTTCTCTATGGTTTCATATTTTGGTTAATGTACTTGGCTACATGGGGCTTTCGAACTTTCGAATTTTTTTTTGCCTTAGGGGGCTTGACTAGAATCCATATAAAAAAATTCCAGGAATTTTGGCAACTTTTTTTATAAAATTTTTTTCTGATCGAAATTGCCCCTAGTTTAGGAATTACCCATATAATTTATGTTATTATGTATATACCCATAACAGCTATATAATGTTTATGGGGTGATCTATGGTTTTCTCCTCGTCCGCTATTCAGAAACGCAATCTCTGAAAATTTTTAGGAAGTTTAATTCGAAATATCAAATTATTCTTTCCTCTTTTTGTACGTGTGATTTTCATTAAATACACAGTGACGTAGAGCAATACCCAACAAGTACAGCACAGATTTAAGGGTGGACATCCGGCTAGGGGTGGATTCTACTACTAATTTGTGACAAAAAGTGCCTCATTTTCTTTCAATCACATGTAAAACGTTATTCTCTTACACGAACATTTTGTACCGTGACTTAAAAGTTGCCCAAAAACTCAGCTCTCTAACGGTATCTTCAAAATTGAATATATTCAGCCAGTGTGGGAGAAAATCCCGTTTTCTCATCGTAAAACCTGTTTTTTCAGGCGAAATTAAGAGATCTGAGAATGTGTTGGGGAGAAGACTACCTCACTGCGCAAATTTCTACGTAGATTCTTTCGGTGACAAACCAAGATCCCTCCACTGCTTAAAACAAACGAAACGGAGGAGAATGATACGACCTAGTGAATGTCGGTAAACGTTCTGGATCAGACATTAAACTACTAGAATTAGTCTATTGTTTCAAATAACCATTTTCAAGAAAATTCTTTCCACTGTGTTCTCCCTATAACGATGATTGATTACCCGTACTAGGAGTTACATACTAGGCGCAACCAAATTGTATAACCCATTGCCCATAACCGAAACATTTTTAACAAATTTTCGGTTTCGATTGCCGTTGAAGGACTCTTTTATCACACTGCTTCGCATCATGTACCAACTTCCAACACAGTAAGTTGTTCACCTGAAGTCAGCTACTACAACCAACACCGCAGAGTGGTAATGGAGGTTCTTCGGGAAGGAAGAACTTTACCAACATTCAGCTTCCAGGAAGTTCATGCTTCCTCTCCTGACTCAGGAGCATTCCTCCGAGAAAAATAAGACACTGACAAAAAAGCTGGAGGGGAAACGCCGGAAAGCGTTTTCCCTCCGTATGTGAGTTATTTATTCAGGTGGTTGCGTGAGGAGCGGCTCATCCTGGAGGTTGAGGCTCTAAGCTCCTGCCGTATCACAGTTCCGCAGACTGATGGCAGCAGATGTGCCTGAAAGCTCTCTTTGCTCCTACCGCTACCATTTTTCGTTTTCTTTTTCTTCCCACTCGTTCTCACACAGTTTTAGTCTAACCAAAACCGTACGTGATTTGACTTTTGGAATTTACTTACTGTATGTTGTCTAATAGCATCGTTGAGCAACTTCGTCATGGTGGAGTTTAGTCCTCATGATTGAATTACAAATGGAGCTGATATTGGGTACCGGAAAACGAGTTCTTGGTTCAGATGACTTGAATATTGAGCAATCTCATTTGCAGTCAAGGAATTGGAGCCCTTGAATAAACTGATCGTTAAGGAGAACTCTCTATCACCTGAGTAAAAAAAAACTGCTAACTATCACACAAAGGTTTATTATTTCTGTATTAAATAGTCTTTCTACTCAAATTATGGTCTACATTTTTCACAAGTAGTCTTAGCCCAGATTATAGCTGCTAATATCGCAGTCTGTATAACTATCAGACGAATTCTCGTACAGTACTCGAGTATCGCTTTGAACATTTTTGAGACCTTGATTTATTATTATGTCAACCTTGGTTAAAAATCATTTCACCTTTCGCCGTTTATCGTTGACCCATAAGTGACCTGTTTGCTAAAACTCCAATAAATAATTTGACCCTTCCGTTTCGGGGAAACCTTCGCGAGGTACGGCTGATGCGCTTGTTTTTCTTTCTATCCTACTTTTTTAGATTATTTAGATATCCAATGTAATAACTCTAGCCGGAAGAACAGGACATTTATTTTAAATTAAACATAATGGAGAACAATAACAACAGTATCCTTTTCCATGTAGTCCCCAGTTGAAGGCAGTTATCCAACGGTCATGGTCGTTAATCATGGTGACTCGCTTAAATCCCAAAAATATCTAAAATTTAAGGAAAATACTGGGATCAGTAGGGACACGGATGTATCATTTAAGATATCTTTTAACAAACTAGGTAATGGGGGAGGGTCCCCAGCACGTGAATCGTTGCAAGAAACGGAATGTAATATCAATCTCAACAGTGGACAGCTGATCTTTCGTGTTTACCGCGTTCGCAATGTCTGCGGTGATTTCCCGAATAGTATGATCTACCATCGTGTTAACATAACAGACTCCCTGGACGATGCTTATCGAGAATTCAAATCAATTAATAGCTTCATCAGTGTCTGTACACAGTTCAGCAACAAAGGTTCTAAATCTCGCCTTCCTTTGATTGATTGGGTGGAAATCGCCAAGTATCCAGTCGAATCAGAAGGCTAAGAGATATAATTCAGCACGTGGTTTTAGGGATGGACGTGCCGTCAACAGAGCATAGATCGGAGCTGGCTGGTCGATGATCTGGAAATACGGAGCAAGAAAGTAAGATTTATCCGCTCGTGTGAGGATAATTATTTGGAAAATTTGTTTGTTTCTAGAAGCTTATCATGATGTGTGGGTAGGAACCACACTCCCACCTATCAAGGAATTAAAAATAAATTCGTTGACAACTTGTTTCAATTACTATCCTGATTACGTTCCTAAAACCAGAATCCTCTGTAAAAAAGCGTCCTTAAGCAGAATAAACTGGGCAAATCATACTTCGGATTCTTCGTTACTAGATTGATTATTGTTGAGAAGTCTTGGTGACACTGGCACGTTACTGTTTGGCTCATATTGAAACGATTGGCTAAATACTTAGCTTATCTAGCCACTGTTTGATTTCCTGTTGATGTTGGGGATAACTCCGTTGCTATGTTATTTACAGATTATGACTTTTTGTCGTCTCCTTAAAGGCTCAGTTTCATGTAAACAATGTCGGAGAACGAACAGGGGACTGACTACTTGGGTTTTTTCAACATTTGAGCAAGATGGTTCGTAATCAATTGATTTCTATTTCACTTTTTGATTACAAGACAATTGGAAGAAACTGAATAACACGACTACTTTCTGCTCCTAATCAACTTGGAAAGTTTACATTTGTTTGGTAGCATGATCATTTCAGATACATCGATTGCTCTCCAACGTAAGATGTTAAAGGTTGAGGAATATCCATGGTCTCGCTTCTAGAGCTTCGTGAGGTATCTGTTTTGGTATCAGCTTCTGTTTCGCACAAATGACTACAACGGATAGTGTTCATGGAGTTAAGACAAAGTCATCCGACCTGCTCTGGACAGCTCATAGTAAGTTACAAGGTATGGAGATCAGTAGTGTTACGGGTGTTTTCCTAAATACTGCGTGCTGGTGAAGGGACACCCCTCCAATTCCTAGGAACTTGCTATTATAAAATAATAATAATTAAATCAATTTAAAATAATGTAATAAGGGGAAGAAACAAAGGAAAAGGCGGCCTTCTAATAAACGGTAATTTAAACAAAGAAATCATAAAGAAAGATTCCCGAATGGGCACTCACCAACCCCAGGTTTTCCAAAGTTGACAAGAATTTATGATTTGCTGAAGCACAGGGAAACCGAATCGCACACGAGCGGATAAAGCCTTCCACGAGGAGGATAAAATGACGAATCTGGCGACACTACCTTCCGAGATTCGGGCCGCAGTCCGTCGAGCCCTTTGGGGCCCCTGGCCCCCGAGGGTGAGGGAAGAAGCCACTCGTGATTGATCGAGTTAGCTCATTGTGACTTCGTCACAGTAGTCAGCTGAACACCCTTATGGCTAATTTCCCGCCTAATCAAACAAACGTGCTGAAATATGCTTGGTGTACTTTCTATGGTAATAGAGTGTACAAGACAAAGTATGGGGTTGCGAGGAGCCGAGTTTAGATTATGTAACATTTACTAAGTTTTTAGTGAGTTTTTGAATCGCTTGTACATGTTCCCTTGTAGATTTTTACCTATTACATTATATTTAGATGACGACCATACACTCCGTTCGATAATTATCTACAGTTCTTTGATCTGAGGAAAAAGGCTACCTGAAAATAACAAACCCAAGTGTTAGAAATAGCAGCGATTTTTACGCTGAATCACTTAGCAATGTTCCTTTCCTGATTCAAACAAGTTATGATCAAATTATCAACGAATAATCAACTTTTGATTTGCCTACTCGAAAAATTCTTCAAGAATTTTTCTCGATTATACAATAGATTCACGGGACAACGCGACATTGTGCTACTAACTCAAATTACGATTGATTGGGCTTCTTTGATTTGTATTGTTCATGTACCTGAATGTGTGCCTACGAGCTCGATTTTCGACCCTTTTGCCTCTACCAGGAGTTCAGCCAGTACAAACAGAAATAGATTACTTTTTCCCTTTCTACTTTTAATTTCTCGAGGGAAAAAAATCTAGTGGGTGAATGACCATTATTTTGGGAAGAAGTTGTGAATCCTTATTCGGAAGAAGGGAAGGCGAATTAACTGAAGATGTTTTCCAATAGGCCCGAGGATTTGGTTTTTTCATTGATAATTTGATTTATTACAATGAGGAAAGTTGAGTCTGTCTTCCTTTCGATTCATAATTTCCATGCTTTATAATTTGTTCGCTTACGATGCAAGGTCCGAAACCGTTTACAAAAATCTTGATGATCTTGACTTCAGTAAAAAATCAGAGGATATAGGGGCCTAGTTGGGACTAGTTTACCAGCATCACTTTCAATTAGTCCTAAAGGGTTGAATGAAAGGACTGAAATATTAAAAAGTGGGGAGTTAGATACCCAATATGTGTGGCTTATCTGTTTGCCCGTGATTTAGGATACTTCACAAATGAGCCCACCTGGATGGTCGTTCGCTCATCGTTTGCTTTCCTTTAGGAAGGTAAAAATGAGATTATTTGGTTTGGTGATGTTTCGAATATCTAATGCCAGTTTCGTTCGCAAGAATCCATCATCCCCATTTACCAAACTCAATGAATTAGAGTGAAGATCACGTCCGATGGATTCAGTCATGATTATTCAGCGAATGTTCGAGTCACAAGGGCACTAAATTATTTCATTGCATTATCATTATTAAACTTAAAATTCAATATAATATAAGGGCTATATTCGGTGGAGCTGTTCTGCGCTTGATATCTAGCCATCACAAGGAATTGGGTTTCACTGCTTTCCTCCATCCTGTTCAACGGAGCATTAAAGTTGGCTTAGTAGTTTTAATTAATAAACTGGGGTGTGGCGAACCTTTAGCCCGAAGGGAGGAAGAAGGAAAGCGGAAAAAACCATTGGGCTTTTCCAATTAGGGTCGGACGTCGAGTACGGCGGCGATGCCGCCTTCCTGCGTCCCGCGGTGTTTTTCCTGGAGCCGGAGAAGTAACTGCGAAACACTGGGGCCATCAGTTGACATCCATTGTCACGGATTATTGCGCGAGTTCTCTCGCATAGCGGAACTGACTGTTAATCATGAATGTCTTGGGGGCGTGAAGGGTTTATAAATTCATTTAAAATTGCGTTTCTCAACTATCAAAAAAGTTCTCCAGGGGGCATTTAATAAAAATATTCTGTGTACCAGAAGCACACTGTGAAATTTCAGTAATTGAGGAGAACAACACTATTTTTAGTACTCAAATGGACTTCAAATTCAGTACCTGACTTTACAGTTGGACTCTGAGATACATATGATCCCAAAGAAGTGTAAATGTCTCTTTCATTTTGCTGTGAAGACATCAAGAATCGATCGGACCGTTTGACAATAAATGCACTGTATACCAGCTGTTTTACCTGATGTACACTGTAAAATTTCACCCATCTAGGAGAACAATACTATTTTTAGTACTCAAATCGACTTCAACTTCGGAACGTACTCAATGTTTCTGGATTTAGAGTCAGAATCCGAAGTCAATATGTCCTCAAAGAAAGGCTAAATGTATCTTTCACGGGAATTTCGCTGTGAAAATTTCAGCAATCAATCATAAAGAGATCCCAAATGTGTAATCATCATAATTAAAATAAATTTGTTGGTAACTGTATATTAGATAGTAGCAGCCGCTTCGACCGTCATCTTCAACTGGCCAAAACTATTATCCAACCCATTATGTATCCCGAAACAAATATCTTTTCTATTTACCCGAAACAAAGATTGTTCATCTTATCTGCCTGTTTTCATTTATGTTCGCAATAGAACGATTTTGCGTGGACCGCTCAGAAAATGATCAGCGAGTTCCGGCGCATATCACAGGCTAGATCAAAACACACTTTCACTTCGTAAATGATGCTACTTCTCGCAATTGATTTTTTTGTTGATCCAACTGTTGTTATTATGGTTGCCAGGAGCCAGTTTGTATGCGGCGGAAATTCTTTACAACTGGAAGGGAATTGAGGAAATTTGATCTATAGTGGGGAGCATAGGGTTCTTGCTGGTATCACATAAGTCACAGGACGAATATAAAAAGTTTTAACTGAAGTGGTATCAGAAATGTTAATAACAGCTGACAATAATAACTAACGGTTAGTAAAAATAACTTATTTAGTCAACTTTTTTACTGCATTTTAGGTTCCACTTTAGGCAAGAATGAATCCCCATTTTTTTCAACACTATTCAGCCTGTGTTACGTAGATGTGGGTTTCAGATGATGAATAATGTTTTGATATAGGTTTCGTAGTTTTTTAGTTAAATCGTCACAAACTGACAGAAATTGAATCTTCCCTTTCCATAGTACCAACATAGATAGGTATTTAGTACTATATAGATAAACACTATCATAAAGACCAAGAACAGCTTGTATGAGCAAAGTATTTACAAAGGCTAACAGAAAAACAAACTATAATTTTTTCTATGTCAATAAACATTCTGTATGTATGAGTGTTCTCCCCTGTACTACAATTTTCTGAAAGACTAATAGTTTTATAAAAAGTCAATAGACCATAAGTTCGATGAGAAATAAGACTCACTAATGAACGCAGTGTCATTCGCAATAATGTTTCTTTTCCATAGTTTCGAATTTTAATCGCCTAATCACAAACTCGAAGTAACAGTTCTGCACATTACCAGTGGACTGATTAGATGTAGACATTTCTGGACAGAAAATTAGTTTCTTCATAATTTAATGAAATCACATGATTGGAAATCTTGGCTGTGTGAAATATTGTTGCTAAGCTTACAAAAGAAGAGGTGAAATGTTATATGTCATATTTAGGCAGACTGTTATTGTGGTGTATTATAGTTTCGTAGTTCTTCAAATAATATCCATTGATTTTAGCGCTTACTGAAGATGTTGTGTGATGTCGGAGCAGAATCATATAGCCCAGTGGAATGTGGGAAAAGTTTCGGACGGAGTACAATGGGGTGTCAGACGGCCACGTGGTGATGATAAACGATGACAGATTTGTAGAATTAGTCAAAAGCATGATTTTTCTGGTAATTCATTGTCGGGATGAAGCTAGAGTGAAGAAGACGTAACCGCGGCCAACCCACGGCAATACATGTTTAATCCATCTGAATCCCCCATTATATAAAATCGATGCTTTTTTTTTTTTTTAAATTCGAGGTTCTAGTGTGCCACGGCTACCAGGAAAAGGTTTACCAAGTACGATTTGAGTTTGATAACTCCAACTGTGGTCTGCGTTAATACAACTTTAGAAATCCGTGTGGTGTACTTCCACAGTCACTCTCACAGTCACTGTATTACTGAAAAAATGGATTTTATGATTGAAATAGGCAGCAAATCAAATCAGGAATGGATCTCTGCCGGTATGTTTTGCTTCTTAAGTATTTTACTAATTATTACTTCTCTATAATCCAAAAACGTTATAACTCGAATGTTCAGAGAGTTTCGATAGGAAGAAGAATCTGAGATACGTGGTTTGGTTCAGGGGAAGGTCTTAGTTCCCTTCAAGAAGGATGCGGTTATTGTTTCAAGGTTTCCTTGCCCCAAGACCCTCTTCCCACAGCTTCCTTTTGCCACGACAGATAAGAACACAATACTAAGCCTGCTTTATGAGGTGGGATTCTCCTGGCGAGGCCTAGCAAGTATAAATCATTCGAACCGGTAGGTTTTATTAATGCTTCGCGGGGTTTGTTCGAGCACGAGTCACCTCCGCTCACGCTACCATTCCGCGCTTAAATCCTTCACGATATCAGAATCTCTTCCAGGAAACCGCTATCACGTGCTATCACAAAGCACTTACCGTTTGCCTGAGTGAGAGTGGAGGGAAAGCCCCTGATAAGGAAGACAGAACATCTTGCTATCATTTGTCCTGGTAATTCGAAAGACTTGACGGTCCTTTTCTTTCCCTGTGAAAAACAGTTCTACCTTCCTTCCTTTCCACTGAGAATATTTTTGTCAGTGGAACATAGGTAGGTGCACGAATTCCCAATTTTAATTCGGATTTTATAAAGATGGTTGACAATTTCAAAAATCAGTCGTGCAAAATTTCCAACATAATTAGCTTCATGAATTTGATTTCAGAAAATAAATCTCTCTCATCGAAAAAGCGTAATCTATTCTAATAACCTGTTCGTACTTATTATTTGTTGTATTCAAATCGTTTTGTCATTTGTGTACCTTTACGTAAATCAATAAACTTCAGTAGGGCAAGGAGGATATTAAACAAGGTAATGTTTTTGTCGATTACTATCAGTTTATCTGGGTATCATAGTGCCTAGTCAATGCAACCAGATCCATTTCAATTTTTACTGTCGCAGATTCATTAATGAAGATTAATTGGAATTCCAAACATATCTGCTTGTGACGGCCATACAATTTTCGGAAATAATCGAAGGAAGATAACGAACTTCTCCAGAATCTCGGAGACATACAAGACATAATTTCCATCCCGCATTCTGCTCATCAGACAAAGACAACCTGCGGGGATGTGTAAATTATTGAACGAGCTGAAACCTGTTGCTAAATGGGAGGTTGGGACCCCTGGTATTAGACAAATGTTAAACGCAAGGGACTTGCCCTTGTCACCCTTGTGAACTTGCCTCAACTTGAGAGCAAAACCCCAATCTAGTTGCACTAATTCCGTTATCTCCCTAACGTAACCTAATCACCAGCATCCTTGCCTCAAGGGAGAACGGCAAGTTTCTCACCAGCTTTCATCCCTTCGGCAAGATGGTTCGCAGTTGAGTGATTCAACGATCATGAATACGTCATGAATTGGAATAGTAATTCTTCCTCCACAATGCCTCCTTGATAACATTGTTGGGTGACTCAAGGCAAGAGCAGCGATGATTGTCATTGTGACTTCGAAAGAAAGTATTCGACTGACAACTCAACATGTAAGGACCATTCGAGCTATTCTACTTTGAGCTTAAATACCCGACATGGATTATGTTCAATGAACGAATAGGAAGATGTGTTACCGTACCAATCATCACAAAACCTTGTATTCATGCAAAAATCATGGATTTTGGTTTTGTTGAATATTTACATCAAACCACAACTGATTGCTCAGTAGCACAAAAAAAGTATCAATTCCCCTTTCAATTAACATTATTTTCTATCTCGACTCTCTGCTCCTCATGGTGCTACAAGCTTCCAGCATTTGAGATTAAATATTGCTTTTATCAGTGACTATTGATACCATTTTTTGTTTTTAGATAAAGGGAGATAGAACTCTTGGAAATCGGTAGCTATATCGGAAAAAAGCCAGATATTGAATAATACCATTGGTAACAAACGACTAGGAATCGTTTGCTATAGACAACGTTAGTAGAAATTTTACGTTCGATCATACAACTTGATGACATAAACTATTTGAACGTATTAATAAAAATACCGACGTATTTCCATAAATAGGTATGATGAATTATTAGTTTTTGTGAAACATATCTAGTTTAGTATAGATAATTTCATAACAAAAAACGGACAGGAAAAGTGAAAATGGACATTACTTTCCGCTAAAATGGACTTTGTTGGGAAAGTAAATTTGACACTCCCGCAATACACTCTCACGTAACGGTTTTGGGACGGTATTCTGAAGCTAAAGAATGTTCCATGCTAAAATGTATATTAAAAATGCAAATTTGTTTCGATTCCACCCACAGATTGTCAAGTAAGGAAAACATTGGTGGAAGGAAATGGTTAAAAATGGTAAACGAATCGTTTAGCAAATGGGCGTTAAGGGTGATACCTACCCATTTTCGCTTGATGACAGCTAATCGATTCCAAGGACGGCCGTTTGATAAGGAAATAGTGTGGGGACCAAAAATTTGCCATCTTACACTGCAAGAGCATCGGATGAGTAATACACTTGGTTAGGGATATAGATCAATCCCATTTACAAAAAATACCTTTCAACTATAATTCAAATTTTAGGAAGTGTGTCTTACCTAAGAGGCCCAAACGGTAGTTGACTGTAATGAAGATGACGTGTCCGTAACTGGCGAGAACTCGGCCATCGTAGTAGTTGCCCGAATTCCACTCGTAGGACTCGCCGTGAATGTATACCATCACAGCATAGGGAGCTTCCAGACCTCTTGCACCTATAAAAATTATTAATTGGGCGATAATGTAATATATAAAATTAAGTTTGTGAGTGTTAAACAGAAGCAGTTGGGCCGATTTCCATGCATGTGGGCGCAAATTGGATAGCAAGTTTCAAGGATCGTTGTACGCTATATCACAATCCCCTTGATTTTTCCTTCTTCGTAAAATCTAATATACCTACCAACTTCATCAGGTAAACAATTTTGTGATTAAGGAAAAACCCACACGTTGTTTTAGTAGTAATATCAAAACCTCTGTTATTATTCCTACACAAATGAATGAGGCTCTCAAGGATATAAGGGCCGTTTGAAATGATGGACTCTTTCTTCATCAGCCGAGTGAACTGAATTTTCTTATAATCAAGGAAGTTAAAATTTCCTGTGACATTAGGAGAAAAACTGGCTCTATAATGATCTCATGATTATCTATACCAAAGGCATTTTGGCAGTTGATTTTATTAAAGTGTATTCTACCGAAAAAATAATTGTCCTCTACATAGTTGGAAATCATCGGGTGGACTGGTTTATTAATTCAGTAATAATAGCCTCAGTGGTACAAATGGATGCATTCTTTTAAATTTACACATCTTGATACGTCAATCAACAAATTGAGAGGGTTATACTTTTTTGCAGTTCAGCTATAGGTTCATTATTGAAATAATAAACCAAAATGTATTACAGAAGAACGCAATTTCTTTTCGGGGCTTTATTCAAATCCACCGAATGTTGGTGAAAGTAGATTCCGTCCTCCCCCAGAGATGTGACTGTAGAAAAGAAAGGGAGGGCTTCGAAGCAAAGGAAGTTACGTGCAGGAGTCTTGGCAGATCCCTATGAATTTTCCTCACTCCTTCCGCCTTTTACCATCCTCGTGCCTACTTTTTTTTCCAATTTTTTTCCATCATCCGTTCCCCCGTTCTTGGCTAACTGAACCTATATTTTCTTTGAGATCGGCTGACAGAAATTTCGGTCCATTGGCCTTCGTATTAGAGTAAAAAACTTTATTGTCCAAGACTATAAATTATTATGAGTTCCTCTGAGTTGGATAATAATTCACTCTCTTTAAAACACGTGAATAACATATGAAATGTTGATAACTTGAATGCGAAACCTTATAAAATAACAAGCTTGTGGTATTCATAGTCCTTGTCATGGATTCAACGCGTAAATCAAAACTACCTTTCACCTGCCAGCCTCAGTATTTCACCTGATTCCCCCTCAGGGATTTTCATGGTTAAAAAACATAAATACAGGGTGGAAGCGGAAAAGTGGCGGAAAGTTGTGTCTGTTAATTTGCAGCAAAAAATGTAGTAAATACCCGCCAACCGCACTTTTCTATCCCAACCCGTTCTCTAGATATAATTTTTTAAAGGTTTTTTCAGAAAACCACGTTTTTTGACATAAAAACTTACCACTTTAAAACACTTTTTTCTACTTTGACCACATTTTCGGATTCAGCGTAAAATTTTCTTCACGACCAATGCACATTCATAATCATAAACGAACTCCTAAGTACCGCAATTGCAGTTCAAACATTGAAAATTGAAAATAAAATGCTAGTTTCTGATGCTACTTTTATTCCACAAAACGTGCTCGAACTTGTAAAACCTCAGGAAAACTTGCAAATTTAATCAGTTTTCTAATGGTGTGGTCGAATTCGCGATTCGGAAAAATTTTAGCTTGAAGGCAAAAAAACGCTATGCACTTTCCGGTCTTAAAAGGATGGTATTTACGTTTTCTCTTGCCATGAGTCCGTGGGTAAACACTAGTTTAATCGTGAAAGCGAGTCGACATAACGTCATGAAGGAGTCCAGTTACGTAAAAATCATGGCAGGCATCACAAATGAGGAATACGCGGACATCCTAAGGGCGAGGATCATAGAGGCAGCCGCAATATTGCGAGATTGTCTGTCGCACGACATAACAGTTAGAGCCATGCGGAAAAGAACGAGATCCTGCATAAGAAACAATGTTGGTCATTTTGAGAACACATTGTGAGCGGGACTTCTTTTAATTGTACTAGTCTGATTTATTCAAATTTTACTGGAAATGTTTTTTGATCATTTTTCCAGAAAATTAGTAAGTAAGTAGTACTTATCAATTTATTTTTTAACCTACCTAATTTGCGGATTTGATAATTTTCCCAATCTACACCGCGAACTGTTTCTTTTATCCTTGGGATTCCTCGATTGCTGTACGAAGTGCCTAACGTCTTTTTGCCTTCAAACTGGAATTTCTCCATGAGATCGACGCAAAATCGCAGAGTTGACCATACCGTTAGAAAGCTGATTAAATTTGAAAGTTTTCCTGAGGTTTGACAAGTTCCAGCACGTACTTTGGAAGTGCAGTACAAATAAAATTAATTCAGAAATCAGCAATTTTTTTAAATTTTCAATGTTTGAACTGCAATTGCGGTCCTCAGGGGCTCGTTTATGATTATAAATGTGCGTTGGTCGTAAAGAAATTTTATGTTTAATCCGAAAATGTGGTCAAAAGTAGAAAAAATATGTTTTGAAGTTGAGAAACGTGGGTTTTAAGTCAAAAAACGTGGTTTTCTGAAAAAACCTTTAAAAAATTATATCTAGAGAACGGGTTGAAATAGAAAAGTGCGATTGGCGGGGTTTTACTACATTTTTGATGCAGAATAACAGGAACAATTTTTCGTCACTTTTCCGCTTCCACCTGTATATGGAAGCGAGGATGCTCAGCATTGCCTTATGAAGCTAAGGAGTCTACCCACTGAAATAGGCTGTTCAACTAAAGTAGTCTGCGACTTTATCAGTTCGAAAAATCATGTAAAAGCGGCCATCGTAGGTGCCCCTTGTCTGACAAATTCGTGGAAAGAATCAGGAAGCTCAGGGTACACTTATACAGTTCTGGTGGTGAGGTTCTGAAAAGTCACTGGCCGAAGTTTAGGACGTTTTCGCGTAATTGAGATGTCAAGTTAGGAAGGTCTGAAGAACATGTTGCGCAACTGAAAAGATCGAGTGGGACGCGAATCGGCTCTCCATATAAAATTTCTGCAGTTGTTACGACAAGTTTTGAAATAAGGTACGAGCGTAACCCCAGGAGAATGGTTGGTAAGGCGAGGACCAAATCCTCCAATCCACTTCCTTTCCTGATTCTTTGTAGATGCTCTTATAATTTAGCAATACATAGACGTTAATGTACGAGTCTCTCAAGAGTTGCAGTTAATTATTTAAACCGGTTCACAGCTTGAAGATACCATAGTATCTTGAGATCAATTATCTACCTTCTTATTCTTTCGTCAACTAGGTGATTAGCTATTCACTGTATTAAACTTCGTTACTCCTGCTACAGAGTGTGCAGGTAATAAACTATGATGTAATGTTAGAAAATATGAACTTTGATCTACCTTTTAAAGTAATCATAAATGATCGTGAGTTTTGGAAAAGAGGCATGCCTCAATTTAAACCAGGCTCACTTGTGTGGTACACAGATGGGTCCGTGATGAATGGGGCGGCAGGTCTGGGGATCAAAGACCCCAATTTCAAACTGGCCAAGCCTCTGGGTTCGACTGCAGCCGTATATCAAGCGGAAACCCATGCTATACAAATATCACAAGAGATTGCCAGGAAACGACTCAAAGGTGCAATAATATATATACTATCTGACAGCCAAGCATCACTAAAGGCTATTTCTGCCTTCTCGGTAACTTCAAAGCTGACATAAGAGTTGCCTAAACTCCCTCAAGGCTGCAGCCCGGGGCAACAAACTGACGCTGCTACGGGTGCCGGGTCATGAGGGAATAGAGGGCAACGAGGAAGCTGATCGCCTTGCTAAAAAGGGATCAGAGTCCAACCCAATTGGACCTGAACCCCAACTAGGGGTTACCAAGAGTTATATAACTCAACAGGTTCAGAAATGGGAGGACAAAACACGCACAGAATACTGGCACAACACTCCTAAGCAGAGGCAAACCAAGCGGTTCCTCTCTATTTCAAGGAAATGCGCAAAAGCCCTTCTATCATTGAGGCGCGAAGACCTTCGCAAACTAGTGGGTCTTCTTACTGGCCACTGCCCCCTAAGGTACCACCTAAACAAAATGGGTAAGGCCAGGACTAATCCTTCTGCTGCGAAGAGGCGGCAACAGCAGAACACATCCTCTGTAATTGTCCTGCTGTTGCATCAACTAGATTCCGGAATTTCGGGAAGGGTGCCCAAACACCCACTGATATTGCCTTGGAAACGCCTGAAAACCTCCTACACTTTGTGAATGAAGAGGTTATTAATAAGGTTTTGAATTAAAATGGGGACAGCGTCACAATAGATCCTAGCGGTCTCAGTGACCAGGGGCTCCTCCCATCCCTTATCGGAAAAAAATAAATAAGAAAATAAACGGTACTCGCCTAGATAAAAATGTTTGATCTGATTCTAAAAAGTAATGGTAACCGATCATCGTATGAGTGATTGCAACCACTATTCACGGTGTACATGATTTGATATGTAAACGACTTTCATGGTTACGTTATCTGTTACAAAGTTCTTGTTCAATCTTTTATGATTTGAATTCGAAAAATCTCTCGTAATGTCAGTTAGATTTTGATGATTCACTCAAATCAGTGTTGATTTTCAACGGATTTGGAAGAACTTACAACTCAGTCATTCTCTTATTACACTCAATTGAAAACAAAGAAAAGTAAGGACGTCAAGATGCCGCGACCCAAAAAAGGGAAAAGAAGGGGTGAAGATAAAAGGAAATCGAAAGAGAGTGGAAGTAAACTGGAGGCCGACGATAAGGCGCTCGGCGACAAGTCCGTTTCAATTACAACGCTCTTCAAAAGTGAAGATCTTCAAGAGATCTCCACGGTCCTGGATGTCACGGAGTTGGTGAGTACTAGACTTCTCCGTTGTTTTCTTATTTTATTTCGAAGGCCATTACTTTTCAGTAAGATTGGATGACTTCTTCTTTCGATTTAAGATAGTGAATGAAACTTCTATTCATCGATGCCTTAGGTCAATACACATAATCGAGCTGGGAACAACTATGAAATAGATTACTTTCATATTTCAATCAATCAAAGTATTGGCTGCTTGGTAGGAATTTACTGTATTAATGTACAAACTACTTAGAGAGTATACTTGCTGCATAGAAGGAATATGATTTTGAAAAAAAGGTCTGATTGAATACTACTTCCGTCACCGACACTATTCCAGGTGTTAATTCTAGAAACCACAGTGCCTAAAGAACCTGTCACTAAGTTTACATTTCAGACCAGGGGTGCTCAAACAGTCGATCGCGATCGACCGAACTAAACTACAAAACTTATTACGTAATAACACTGCTTGCGGCAAAAGGCGGCTTTAAATTGGAGCTTCAAGGTAAAGGAAAACCTATTATTGAGATGATTAGCGCAGTAAACGCATTCAAAAGTAAATTGCAACTTATGATAGATCAGCTGAACAGAAAGGATCTGAAACATTTTCCGTCTTTGAAAGCGAGGATTCCTCAGTTGAATTATGATACGTATGAGACTGAATCATCAAATATTTTGGGACAATTCGAAATGCGTTTTTATGATTGCAGTAAATTGGTAAATATAGCATTATTTATGAGTTATCCTTTTTCATAAAAAAAACATTGAAGAATTGCTACTGAAGTAGCAAGTCAGTTTAATATGAACTCATGTTCTGTTGAAAATGAGTTGGTGCAGATCATATCAGATATACATCTCAATACTACAGCATCTGATACAAATTTCTGGTGTTTTATATCTGAAGATAAATATCCGAATATAAGACAAATAGCCTTTCAACTGACGGCAATGTTTGGGTCAAATTACTTGTGCGAGTCATGCATTTTCTGAAATGAAGATAATTAAGTCAAAATATCGCAATCGACTAACTGACGATCATATGTCATCATGCTTGCGATTAGCACTCAGTGGTTACGCACCATCTTATGGAAAGTATGCTGAGGACATGCAGTGCCACGCTTCAACATCCAAAGTCACTCCTTAGTTAAGTTTAACACCATATGAAACTTTTTTGTTTTGTTACAACGAATAAACTCGCAATTTTGAATAACTAGGAGTTTTTTTCATTGATATTGTAGAGAAGAACTTAAGTAAACCTATCCCAAACCTTGATTAAAATAATGTAAATTGCGCGGAAAGCTAATATCCATATATGTTACGGTACGCTAGGTAGGTAGGGTGTATCGTGTATGTACTACAACCCTGCATCACAATACTTGTAGCATCTCAGAGTCCATCGTAAGTAGTCTAAAAATATTGAGGTCGATAGCCAGCAGTTTAAGTTTGAGCACCCCTGTTTTAGACTTATAACAAATCAAGAATCCCGAAATCAAGTCGCATTACCTTAGCGGAATCTCCCTAGGTCGGTACAGTCTATGACCTACATCCCTAATCATTCAAGCACCATTTTCTCGATTTCGATCGGCAATTACGTAAACAATATGCCGATGCAAAGTGCAGTCTTCCACTAATATCAAAAGTGGAGTTCGTGGTGATAACCTAATCTCGAAAGAAGAAATGGGAACTTGATTTTTCAACTAAAGGTAGCCAGTACTCCGACCCTGAATGCAAGGAACACAAGCACGGGAATTTAAAGAAAAATTCTGAAGGGTGTAAATCTAAATACATTTGAAGCGACTTACGCGAGAAGAGATAGGAAGAAAATATGAATGGCCAGCACATGCACTAGGAGGTTAAGCCCAAATATTTGGGACTCGCGACAAAACAATCATTGTGGTAGCGGCGATCAATGTTCAAAGCGTAAACCTAATTACAAGAAAAGTCCCCAGTTGAAACCACCATCTATTGACAATTATAATTTTATTAAAATATATAATTATTTGTTCAATAATTTGTTTTCAATTTTCATTTTCACTTATTCCAGGATGACTCTCACTTGCTACTAGGAGCTGTGGCCCTGTCAAGATTTGATATTGTGAAGAAATTACTCCATGAAAAATTTCCAATAAACTCTGATCAGGTAATTGTTTAATCAGCAACCGCTCGGAATTGAGAGAACTCCGAGTAATAATCTTCAACAATTTTATTTTTTAAATTATAATTTCAAGTTTTTAAAAATTATTATTCGGTAAAGTGGCATTAGTCGGCCTCACTAACTGGTCAATAAAGCATTGATGCGTTCACACAAAGAGCACTTCATATCACTCATATCTAGATTTTTGTCATTCTGCAGGAAAAATTCAAAATTATCGTACGGATCGTGATGGAAAAGGATAGTTTCCCCTTCCCGTTTCTTGAAACTGCTAATTCTATGAATTGTCCAGAAAGTTTTTCAACTTCAGGGGTGTTTCAGGAATATCGACCGAGCCGTAGGAAGGGGTAATTAGCCAATTCCAACTTCTTGTTGTGAAATATGGCAAATAGTACATAACCGCCGCTTGCAGTTATCCAGTCTATAGTAATGTGTCAAGGACTTTGATAGACATTCACTTCTTTCTAATTACCCCTAAGTCTATGAAATATTGACTGGGGATGAATCATTCTTTACATAGGTAGTTCAAAAAAGTTTGTCCAAGCTTGGACGAAGTTTCCTTTCGATTTTAATGAGTGCGTTTTAAGTTTCTGGAAGTTGTAATCGTTGCCTGCAATGACTTTTGTTTTTGGTTTATTATTCAATAATGAACCATTGTAATCGCTCTGGAAAAAAAATTCTAACCCCCCCTGAGAATTTCATGGTTTACGTTTCAAAGGGTGTAGAATCCGAATCTGCAATAAAAATGTTTCCGCGCCGTACGCCGTACGATTTCTCCCAAACGGCTGAAGCAAAAGATCTGAAATTTTCAGGAAAAATCCATTTTGGTCCGACATCCAAGTCTACGGCCAAATCAGATTGGGCTTGATAATACACGGCGCACAAAGCAACCCCTCCTTCAAGACCTGTGGGTCGTGCGGGTCATTGCATAACCCGTCCCCTGACCAAGACAATGCAATTCACGAGATATGCATGGAGCACGTAAATCTGTTCTCAACCAAAATACCTCTTTGGATTGATCAGTTGATCATATTTGTGTGCATCCTGAAATTCAATAATCGCTCTATCCTGTGAAACACGCACACTCCAAAGCTTATTAGAAATTCAAATCATGAACGCAAGCCGATTGAATAATAAACCCCAGTGAAAGAATTTTCAGCGTTTTCCCTCCAGGCAAATGTGATTATGCTTGAGCATTCGTCATTATCAGTCATTTTGCTTCATAATTTCCAGTAATATAACTGTATAATCGACCAAAAGTACAAATTTTAAACCTCTCCTCCTCCCAAACTTCGTTGTTTTACGTTTCAAGGTTGTACTGAATATCTTGACATGCATCTAAAAGTAAAAATAATGTAGTCATTCAGGGAGAAAGATATTTAGGAAAAATACGAAGCGAATTAGATAAAACTCTGGAAGAAAAGAGTCAGTGACGCGACGGTTCATTGTAGATCATATCTCCGCTAAAACAACCCATTTATACTAGTTTTATCATTTTGGGTGCATTGTTATTCAGGAGAACCTTTAATGGTCAATCTATTGATCAGCTTCCATCAACCATAAAAATACAGCCAATGAATGAATTGATGCAATCATTATTTTCTCATGACCAAAGGCTGCTGGCTGATCTAAAGCAATTCTAACTCATAACCAGTACCATGTAAGTCTTCCCGCAACATCCTACGTAATTTTTGGTATCTGATGGAAATATATAGTAGATTCAACTTTTCAATGTTTAATTTTATCGGTAGATTTCTGATTCGTTTAGAATGAGTTATTCTGCTATAAAAATCGGAAAAAAGTAACGTGAAGTGTTGTTTGACCGAGCTTTTCAAGCAGATATTTATTTGAAAAAATATGAGTACAGTAACAATGAACCACAATGGGTGGCAAAAAATCTCCATTTCATCAGCACGTTATGTTTCTAAAGTCAAATTGGAAACCCGAGTTCAGAATTCGAAAAACAAGTTGGGTGTGGCCAGGAACGGCGGAGCCACCTCAGACCAGAGGGGTCAATAGGCCTACCGTCTGAACTGAGGAGTAAGAAATACGCCCGCAGGAGAAGGGGGGGGGGGACTCCTAGGAAATGTAGGGTTTTCATTAAGTGCCTTCCAATCAAGACTTCGTCAAAGGGAGGATGCATATTTCAATTGATGCATGGGGTGGAACAGCCCAACCATCAGAAAAAAAAAAAAAAAACTTTGCGAATTATTCCACAGATTTTGATTACTTCTACATTGTAATAACCCTTCAACGTAAATTGCCGATCTATGTACAGGGTGTGCCAGATGAGGGTGGAAATCTGACTAGGGATGGATTCTACAACTAATTCGTGACAAAAGTGCCTCCTAGAAATATTTCTGTAGAGGCTTCGTTTCACGTGTTATTCCAGTTTCCAGTTTTCGACTTGCAGCCACAAAAACAGCTATAACCCCCTTATTTTCGATCAAATAACAAATCTAAGGATATCATTGAAAAGAGTAATAAGGAAAAAGGATATCATTACTCGCGGGAGTAATAATTCAACGTCAATAATTTGACCAAGTTTAGAAAGATGAAATGCATTTAAATGACACAATAGAAGTAACCGTAATGAAATATTTTCGTGATTCATAATCATTATTTTCATACATTAGATATTTCAAGATTAATGGATCAGGCACAATTTCAACACATACCACTTTTACTATAGGTTATCCTCAACTTTTCAGTAGATAAAACCCTAAACATATTTCCTCTCAATTCCTACACAGGACGGTACGACTCCTCTTGTCCTGGCGGTGAAACTCAAGTTAATTGAGATGGCAGATTTCCTAATCAGAAAGGGGGCTGACTTGTGTCGAGGAGATAGCGAGGGGAACAATGCTCTGCTATTGGCAGCTCAGCACACTGATTGGGACCAAGAGTCGTTTCTGGATTTTTGGAACAGGATAAAGGAAAGCCACGTCGACATAAACCACGCTAACAAGGTATGACTAATGAAGGAAGTTTCAACAAAAAGGATTCCTAAAGTTCAGAGGTATAATGATGGTGTATCGTTGCCACAGAGTCTTATTCACATTTGCTGAAACAGAAGTAACTTGTGATATCCCCTTCCAACGTAAGTCATCATAATTAATTAATTCAGTATCAATGATTTGTTAAAATCAAAACCTCTTACTTACTAAGTCCCCTTTACAAAATAGGACCAATTGGACCAAACCCAAGGTTTTTCAATTGGACCAATGAAGATCGGAGATCCCTTTTAAAACTCAAATTAGTTTCTCAATTTTAACCAATCTTTTTTCTTTTCTAAGAAACTTCTTCCACTTGAAACCACGTGTATTTACCAGATTTTATTGACGAAAATCAAATTGTGTTACCAAAAACTGCAAAGTTAATTTCATTATGGGTTTAAGAGTTATTGTACCGATAGGGTAAAGGAATAAGAACGCACCTGTGAACACAAGTAGTTATTAAATTGTCGCCGAACGTCGAAATATGTACCACCGTCCGAATGCAGGCAACTATAGGTTTCAGTATATTACAGATGTTTATTTAAATGATTATCAATTTACGAATATTAATGCTGAACTCACTCATGAATATCAGTCCTGCACTGTCTTCCACCTAAGGCAATGCAGTAGTTATCTATGATCCAATTCCTGATCTTAAGCTTCCCTCATTACAAAATAGTAAATTGTTTTTTAAGAAAACAGAATGACAGGTTTAATGACACAGCATTTTCTTTTATAAGAGGATGATTTTCGTTGGTGCAATTCATTAACTGTTGAAGTATATATAGATATATTATCTTTGTGATAAGCGGGCTTCTACTTCCCTTCCATTCTGCTCATCTACGTAATTTTCCGTGTCCTTTTTACTGTCGAGATAAAGCAGATACATTGGTGTCTTACAGGCGTTGTTCTTGTTATCTGTTATATTATTTGTACATCGTGCTGTGTATTACCTTATTTAATTGAAGAAGTATAGGAAAGGAGAGGGTGTTTTCTCAATTTTTTTTTAAATTGTATAATATAATATTTGTTAGGTAATTGCTGTCTTTCACATGCCAGACCTCAAATGGCTCTTCTTATTTGTAAACAGCTTGATTATATTGGTTTGGTATAAATAAATTTGCTCTGTTGCTAGGGTATTTGTTTCGGGGTGTGATATTGATCCATTAGGGATGATTTTGTGTACCAGTTGAATGGTGTTGCTTACCGCCAAGGTTTCTTGCTGCGTTGCTAATACTAGTCTGCTTCCAATTATTCTCAGCCGAAAATTGTAGGGAGTTTGCTAAATTATGTAATAGGGGGTAATTAAAAGTTTGAATTGCATATGTGATCAAAAGATATTTCTCTACGGAATTTAGTTGTTGCAAAAGCATGTAGACGAGATGTCTACGTACATAAGGAGAGGTAACGAAAAGATAAAGGAGAGAAGGTTGTCTCAAGGAATACAGCTTAAGAGTTGTACATCCGATTTGTCCGCTGTAATGCTCAATGTGAAGCGTAAACGAAGTCTTTTCTGTTGAGCAATTTGACTGTGGGAAACTGTCAAGGAATGTTCAGAATAAGCTGTAATCTTGACTGACTGATTAACCTCGAATCTAATTCTTTCTGGTTTGGCTGCATTCTGAGACAAGCAAGTGAAGATTCTTCAGAAACATAGATGGGCAAAAATTAGTTCGTGAAGAAATTAGGATACGTATGTAATTATCGAATTGGATCCGACTATAATACAGTTGGTCTATTGATGACAGTAGCCTCACGGCCCAGCTGGTTCCTTATGCCCTGACCAAATTCATTTGATTTGAGTCTAATACATTTTTATCGACTACCCAAAGTAATGTAAGGGAGTTAACTTAAAGAAAAAAACTCAATTATATAACAGGATGCTTACGTTTCGTCTTCAAACCTTTCTGTCTAATACTGAAATTATTGAATACAATATCCCATCATGCATTATCTTCAAAATTTAGGTCGGGCACACAATACTACATTGTTTAGTGAAGCGGCAATGGGTCAACGCCATTAATATGATACTGAACCATTCAGCAACGCTGAACGTCAACCACATGACGGCGAAGGGAGTCACGGCTCTGATGATGGCATGCTCAAGGCATCAAGAACCCATCATAAAGTGCCTTTTGAGCTATAAAGCCGAACTCTGCCTGGACGATCAAGTAAGCTATTGCTTTAATCTTTAATACTCTTCCTGTGTGTAAAACGATTTCCTTCAGCGTACCACTCCATTTCACTTTCGCGAGAAACCGGCCCCTTTGGTAAGGATGAAACGCGAAGTAATTCAATTCTGTAGAACATCAGTTTTTCAGGTCACGTCAAAAGCAAAAAGCTTCTCGAACTATTCTAATGCTGTCAGGTGTTTTCCTTTCATCCACTCTCATCAACCGTATCCAGTTGAGTACGGTAAGAGTTCGGGAAAAGCACAGAAAGAATCTACTCTTCTTCTTTGGAATCCAGATGATGGACATGGATAAAGGAAGAACAAGTCGCATTCCAGATTTCTTCTAAACTCTAACACTATTAAAGATACCTTCAATTAATTTTTGATGGATAAGTACGTAATTGTTGTCAAGGGGAAAACGACCAATTTATTTACGTTCTTAGAAATACGCAAAATGAGAATGCCAAAAATTCATGAACAGTACCTACTTCTACTTTTTGAAATATCCACCCGAAATTATTTTTCACACTCATATTGCTCAATTTTAATAAATATTGGTAAACTCGAAGCATAAATATATCTTAGCACATGGATCGTTTGTGTCCATTTATCAATTTTTAACGAATTTTATTTGCCATTATAAGGCCCGCTTTAGCGTTATATTGTTCGAAATCTTTTCACCTTGATGCTGTTAGATGCTGTTGGTAGTTATAACCGAAATTTGAATTTTTTTTTTTTTTTTTCAGAAAGGTTGCACAGCTCTTTGTTACGCGATAGCGTACTTCATTCAAAAGAAGATGGTCGTACCTAATAATGCTATTGAGCAGTTGATCACATCATTAGAAATGGAATCTTCAATAATTTCCTACTTGAACGTAAGTTAAATACTATTTTTATATTCATATATCACAGGGAAAAAAATTGATTTCAATGAATCAAAGCTTTGTGTACACTGATTATTATAATATAGCTATTTTTACGCGCCTCAAGTTTCGCCGATGATTGGGTAGACTGGAGGATTAAGGTACGCGGCAAAAGATTGGGTTTTTATTTAGATTAGGATCTTACCTGAAACTACAGTGAACCCCAGATCAGTTCAATGATTTTAGGATAATGTTTGTATTTTAAAAAAATGTTGCAAAATATTACACCTTTGGCTGGCCTGAGAGGTAATTTCAAGGCAGGGGCTAACCTAAAAAGCGTAACTGAATTATGGGCCACGATTAGGGCAAATAATCCAGATTTTCTCCGTCGTGTTTAAGAGAAGTAAGTCCAGTTCGGCCTAGTGGTCTCCCCTGGGAGACCAAGGGAGATCCTCGGAAGAAGGAAATTAACCGCATTCAGAGTCTCTCAACTGGAGGGCAGACTTGCTTAGAAGAAAAGCTCTGGAGGGCGGGAAGACGGTTTTTTTAAATTTGATTTTTGGATTCTATGAATCATGAAACGTAAAACAATTAAATTTTGCTTGGATTAACTTTTTTTTCTTCGTCGACTACAAAGATACATTGGTGGAAATAATAATCCAAATGGGAGGAATCATGCTAGCATTCCCACAAAAACGCCCTGATATTATGGCAATTGATAGATGGGTATAAAGTTAATGTTTGAAAAAAAATCGCGTGTACGGTTGCAGCAACTCTGGGAGTCGTTGCGATGTTAGTCAGTCTAGTTGCTCGTTCGAATAGAATGACCTGAGTTGAGTTATTAATGATACTCGTAGGGCCATAGAATGGAAAGTGGATCAAACGGATATTTAAAGTGATGATGACCAAGTGAGACTAAAGGAATGAAAAATACTGGATTATCCTATATTATTAATCATTATACGGATTATGATTACATCAGAACAATCCTCAATCGATTGATCAGAAACCCTCCCAGATATGCTTGAGTGGTTGATCAAACGTACATCAAAGTGACCATTGAAGTGATAGAACAAAGTAAATATCCACAGGATGATGAACATGATACTAATCGATGGAGAGGAATCCCGTTGAAAAGTCTTTAGTAAAATGATTTTAAGTGATTAATCCTACAATTTATCTCCACATGTGAGGAAGTATGGAAGTATAATGAGTACATAAGATAATAAAGGTATTTTTTTTATTTTTTAATTAGTCACCATATGAAGATATCGGGAGTGCTCGTGAAAATACGAGTACGTAACACCCGCAGTGTTCGCTTCTATTGTCGATCCCGAAAGCATCATACGAAGTTGTTGACGGAAACTGTTTAAGAACTGCTTTGTTTTCTATTTTGGACTAAGCAAAGTTCTACGTGAAAAGCATAAATTACGGTATCATTATTGTGGGAAAAGCAGATAACACACTGGAATTCCTACTGAATTCTTATTGCATGCTAACACCCGGCGCTTTTGAAGCATTGGCTCGCCGCTTGATTTGTTAAGAGTCAGAAACGGGTGTAAATAATGACTAATTCAAGAAAACTGGCTGAACACACAGATATGTGAGCGTTTTTCCGTCCAACTTGTCTGGGTCTAGCAAGGATTACAAGAGGGGAGAAGGCCGGGCCCAAGTTTCTGGAACCCCTTCACGCTCATGTCTGAATGTTAGAATGAAATTGAGTTGAACACTGAGTAATGATATGATTTGAGTTCTAGAATCTTGATGAGGCAAACAAATAATACAAGGTTCAAGTACAGGTGTTGAGGATCATCTGTGGCCACCAAGGGTGTTACACAAGTGATATCATGGTAGGTTACAATGATTTATAAATGTTAGTGTACACCAAAAATGAACACTCGGAAAGAATGAAAGTCATAGCCCATGTCCAAGTCTAGATCTGAAGAATTGAAGACGATTCTATAGGACTTTCATTGATTGACGTATCTTTTTAATGATTTCTTGGGTGTTACTGTGAATTTACAATGGAGAAATCGTGAACAAATAGGATTAAAGGAAGATAGGAACATTCTGATCTGATTTTTAAGGAAGTGGAGTGAGGAACGATTCTGGTGCTTGTCCCTGTTGAACACTAATGACTTGAAACAGTGGTTAGTTGAATATAGAACAACCATTCCACTTATTTGGGTAGTGTTGTAAATAATTTATGACCAAATTTAACGACATTTAAAATAAGTTACTGTTGAGCTTTCGAATGTAATATGAATGTATAGAGCTAAAACGATAACTCCATGATCCAATCTGTTCATGAACCGTGTCCATAATCACAAGTATCACAGTAAATAGTTTTATTCCACGCACTTTTAGTTTACGTAAAGGAAAATCCTCCTACTTGATAACGAAGTTGAAAATATAAGTCTTATATCCAAGAACAATATGATTACAAGCAATGAAAAGAAAGGCGGAGGAACATTGTAAAAGCAGCCGTGAATTATGTACAATAAAATCTCACTGCTCATGTGCGCTTGATTGACTGGTGGAGTCAAGCTATCATATTTTAAATTCAATTTTATCCACCAATGCAACTAATTATCGTCAACTATTCGCCCTTGCAGCATTTAATAGGCGGGTCTCGCTTTTCATCACTTGATTCCTACGGTGTTGGACTTTGAGGCTTTACTACGAGCAATATTGCTCGGAAGAGAACGTGCTGTAAGGCGGCTTAATGGGCCTGAGGCGTGAGCTTTCAAGGGAACTGTTATCTGCTTTCTAGAAACTAAGTGAAATGAGACAACCAGCCCAACTCAATTATATCACGAGATGAGGGTAAAATCAATAAGTCTCATCCTTTGGCACAATGACTCTCAAAGGGTATTAAGGCAATGCTAACAACTGACTACGAGTAGGTTCAAACATTTGCTACGTACACAATTTGAGAACATAAGTATAAGTTAAACGTTTCCGTTTTACAGAGAAGACTTGAACTTTTGTTAGAACCCCCAGAGGAGAACTTTGCGATCACTATGACCACTGTGATTGTTCATATTATTACGTTCACAGTTCGCTGTCTAGAATCGGGAATGGAAATTCTACTCCGGCTGGGTGTATTTAAGAGGATTAGAGAGGTAAGCACTAGGATCTCATTTAGCCTTCACGGTTGAAAGTTATGAACGTTATCCGACTGTATAAATGACATTACTCTCAGCTCGTTCTCGATTTGAATGATCAAAACTAAAAGTGACTGATTCAAGTGATATTGGCAGTAAAATATTTTTAATTATTAAACAAACATCTCATAAAGACTGATTCAAGTGGTATTGGCAGTAAAATATTTCTAACTATTAAACAAACATCTCATAAAAAATTTTGCTTGATAACAGTACAATAAATTCTATGTTTTCTCATTTTAAAGGTTAATCGCGGTGAATCCAGATACCCAAAACTTGAACCTAGCAAAAAAAATGGAAACATTATTTCTTGTTTCTGTCCTATAATCGACTATTTGTCGACTCACTATTATTTATATTTATGTATAATATTATTTACTAGGCAATAGTATGAATGTACATATATATATTATTTATACATACTATTTGTTTATTTAGCGTCCGTTTTTTTTTATTTTTTTTAGGAGCCTGTTTTCAGATTGTTACGGGGATTAGTTTTCGTGGTCTTGTTGGAAAATGTGAAAATAGGAGATTGAAACCTTCTTCATTAATCAAAAAAATTAGCTTGATCTGAGAGTTGAAAGTCAGCATAAATAGTATTTCACGCAAAATAAAAAAATTTAGGTCATTATTCCGCAAAAATTTATTCAAATCAAAAAACAAATAGTACCACGTGAATCAGCGTTAAAAAACGATGAAAATTCATGTGCCACACTTTAGAGTTCATCATCATCCACTATTTGACAATTTTGGGATTGCGCAACCTTGCGAGATCGCCGAATTTCTTGCGGGCAATAAAAATAAATGGTTGAGGGGTCTAATTTTCATAAAAGTTTGAGTAAAATCCGGATCTAAAATAAAAAATGTGGGTTCCCGTTTAAAATAACAGAGTTAGTGCGCGTTTCGGGATTTCGCTCTCATGCGCGACGCTCGAAAGTGTAATATTTGAATTCCTTGCAACTGGACATATTTATTAGTTACACAGAAATCGAAAATGCAGGAATAGCTGTTATGTGTTATAATACGTGTGGGTAATGATAAAAGTACATAGTTCTCTTGATCCCCAAACCACCTGCATAATACTAATGCAATATTAATACGGATATCATATACAAAGGCGTATCTGATTTTGTTGCTAACCAGGCATTCGAGAGGCACATGAATGATATTGAATTTGTGTTTGGGCTCTTGATTATCACTGCTGAAGTTGTTCGATACTGTGATTGCTGCTGTTCTTATATGCCAAGAGAAAACCTATTATCTGAGTTTTATGAGTCAGAGATCCCAGACATGTGTCTTCGTGTCCTAAAAAAGTAAATACCTCAACTTACCACAACCTAACTCTTAGTAATAATTACTAATTATTAGTCATTCTAAGTTGTGAAGTTTTTTAATAGGTTGTGAAGTTCAATATAACAAACAATTTACAGATTTCAATTTCTTTCATATGGTGTAGCAGCATATAGGTAATGAACTAAGATTCTGTGTATGTGTTTTGTGTTATAATAAACTAACATGAGTCATGTAAAAAAGCTGCAAATTCTTTCACTGCAAAAACTTTGCAAAAAATTATAAGTCGTCTATCAATTGAGCAGTAGTCATTCTCCTTACAAACTCCATGTATGTTAGCCTGTCTGGAGGGATTCTTGAAACTTAAAAAAAAATATATATATACCTATAAACTGCATGAAATTTGATTAAAACAGCAATAGAGACTACGTGAATTTTGCTGGTGACCGAAGTGAACAGAATGAGTTTTTTCACCTCTCAGTTTGATTTGTGTTGAAGATAGATGTCTATTCTGGCCACAAGCTTTTGAACCTACATAAGTTTTCTGCAAACTAGTCATAATATTTTCATTTATTATCGTATATATCTTCAGACACGGGGAGATGCATTGTTTGTCTTAGTTACCTTTGTCCGTAACTATAACGATTAAATTTGTATTCTTCCAGGTTTGGAGTATCTTCATTAAGTTCATCACGTTTGCAAGCAGTGTTTTTGCCAATAATCCTAACCTGTTACGATCCTCGGATGAAATATTGGCTTCAAAACAACATTACTTCCATTCTGCAGTCTTATAAGGTCTACATACGTAGCTCTCCACCTCCACTCAATTTCTACCCTGACGAGGCCCATACACAGATGGTGAAAAAGCATAACATCGACTTTAAGGTGCTCATGAACCAACTGCAGAGGGGAGAGGTGATACACGTTTCCAACACACTCATTTTTTCAGAAAGAAGAAAATACGATCCTAAACTTGACAATTACAATGATAAGTCCCTTGAAGTTGGCGCAGAAAGAGGAAATGGTGAAAATTGTATGATGAGCTATAAAGAAGTAGATAATGAAGAGGATGATGATGGTATGTACTAAGCTAAGTCCTCCTAACACGTGACTCACCGTAGTTTCGAAATGAAAATGTAGCGCCACCCTCAATAATTCGTAGATGTGTAAGTTAGTCGCATAAACGTTTAAAGCCTACTTATATAACCAAACAATTGTTTACGTCAGCAGAAACAACTATAACCGATGACCACGCTCGGAAAATTAATATCATATGCGACGAGCCGTCGAATCGGATCAAACTTATGAAACGTACAAGCAAGGAACTGGGAAGTAGTAGG
The DNA here is from genome assembly GCA_031894815.1 of Creontiades dilutus. Lineage (NCBI taxonomy): Eukaryota > Metazoa > Arthropoda > Insecta > Hemiptera > Miridae > Creontiades > Creontiades dilutus. Next base: position 2,282,046 of record JAVIWC010001315.1, on the reverse strand, counting down.
TGTGACCAATCGTGCTACGGTTCCAACAAGCCAGATGAAGGCGACAATGGGGTCACTGGCAGCTTTTGGATGCTCGGAGACCCCAAGTATAGCGGCACCGAAAAGAGCGACGTTTCTAGTGAATTTTGCGCTGGTGACTCGATGGGCGAGAAACAACAGAATGTTTTAAACAGCGGCATAGATCTTGGAAACAAATCGATTGAAGCTGATGATGGAATGGATTTAACAATATGGGACTTAGGTAACTTCCTGAGATTACGAATTCAATAGAAATAATGATCGGAAAATAAGAGCTACAGCCACAGTTAGAAATCATCTGCTGCTTTAGGAAGCTACTGCACATTACTCTATTTACTTTCCCAATAGTCAACCCTATAGTCACATTTCGATACCTCATCGCCGAATTGTTTAGTTGTTACAGCTTTACTCAACATTGGTTTTGGTAATATCTCTTCTAGGAGTCGTGGGGTGTGGTGACATTGGTGAGTGCTGTCCATACGAAGCTGAAATCGATTCTGACGAAGACTACAGTAAAACTTTGAACGTACTGGATGAGCGATTTTACAACTACTTATCTAGGTACGAAAAGAAATGGCTGAAAGATTACGAAGAAGGCTACCCTGATGCGATGGGAGACGTAGATGATTACCTGAAGCTGATGGAAACTTTACCCCAAATTGAAGCTTCCTATAGAAATATGGTAAGTGCACATACCACTAAGAAAAATTAATTATGATAAATTACAATTATTCAACTGAGGAAACTCTGTATGGAAATATGGAAAGAAGTCTTCTTAGTAATTAGACCAAAGGGGCTTCCCAGAATCATTAGTACGAACTTCGATGGTCCATCTTTCAAGAAATTTCCAACAACTTTAGATCCACAACAGTTTTTTCAAAACCCCCTTATAATCTGATTTTTTTCAACTATAAGATTTGTTTCTTGTTTTCGAAATTACTTCATTGAAATGGCCGTAACTCCCTTAAACTTACTAAACCAATCCAAATCTTGGAATATTGTTTGATAGAACGGTAAATTTCCTTTCTTTCCAAAGCTCAATCATAGTGCACAAACAAGCTGATTTAGTAAAAAATCGCGCTGAAACAGCAGTTGAAACTTCTTGGTATAACATTAAGGTATTCTTATAAGGAATTTATTTTCAATCTCCGACTTTGCTTATATTTGGGGGAAACCTCTGCAATTAAAAAGCTTTTTATAAACGAAAGTTAGTGGAACTTGGGTCAAAAATCACGGCATTCTCGGCATTCATCTCAATCAATCCTAAAGGAAAAAATATTTTTACTGTTACAACTGTAAAGAATATAACACATCTAGAAACTTGTCTTTAACATAACGGTTCACTTTTGGTGGTTCATAGACCAGATATCTACCTTTGCGAAAGAGTTCACTACTACTAGCAATTCATAACTAGGTCTAAGGGTTTGGTCTTCAACAGTCGTCGCACTTCATCCCTGTTGTCCAGGAGTGAAATGGCTTCGACGTTGATGTGATTGTGGAGCCGATTTTCGTGATCCACAGCTCTTTTTCTTATAACCTCGTCGACCATCTCAACCTTGAGATTGCAATGCAGATCATTTGTTCGAATATACCATGAGGCATTTACTATACTTCTCAGAATTTTGTTCTGGACTATTTGGATGATTTTGACGTCACTCTTTTTGGTGCAGCCCCATAAGGGACAGCCGTAGGCCCATATTGGTTTAATCACTTGCTCATATAGTAGCATTTTATTGTGGACTTGGAGCTGTGAATTCCTTCCCAGAAGCCAATAGATTTTCTTAAATTTCAGGTTGATTTATGCTGTCTTCTTCTTCACCTACTCTTTCCATTTCAGCTCAGCGTCTAGTGTCATACCCAGATATTTGGCTGTATTACAGTACGGTACTATTTGAGAGTTAATTTCAATTAGGGTAGTTTTCGGTAGGTGAAGTTTATATTGGTTTCATCCAGCTTTATTCGCCACCTTTTATCCCACTGAAGAATTATGTTCACTGAGTCCTGTGGCTTCGCAGTGGCTTCCTCTATGGTATTTCCAGTTGATAGGATTGCTGTGCCATCTGCAAACGTAGCTGTGACAGCGGTTGCTGGTTTCGGAAGGTCCCTTGTGAACAGCAAGTAAAGGACTGGCCCTGTTATAAGATTCTAGCCAGGGGCTATCTTGGTCTTTAGGTTCGTCATTATTTCACATTTTAATTCCTTTAGCGTCACATTTGCTATTTCCTAGGCATCATCCTTCTCTACAGTTGAGGCGTCTCCATCGGATGTCTGCCGCTCAAAATGGCCTCAAATCCTAAAGAATGAAACCAAATTAATTAATTACCCATCTGGGTATTGAAAACTTTTAAAATAACTCCTTTGTTTTTACGTTTGTTGCTTGTTTTCTAATAGTTGAACGGACCTTCCCGGACCTCTCTACTTTCATCGGTTCGCTCCACTTAAGGGCTGGAACTTTGAAAGAAAAAAAGAACATTTATGTTTGTAAACGTCAATACGAATGTGATCGTGCTTGGACATATTAAACATAAATAGGATCGCACCAGTTCAAATGATTGAAGCTGAATTTCGTTTTTGTAGTTCCTTCTGAAATCAAGTCTTCCAAGTCTTGTTCCTATGGTATAATTGTGGGCAAGTGATCCGTAGGTAGGTGTTATTTTACAGCGTTTTTCATATTTGTGAACTGCAAATGTTTTTTCCGAGGAAAGGAATGATCTGGTCTGGGGAACAATTGCTTTTAAAAATTCCATAAAGTTCAAACAATAAAAATTTAGTTGAAAAAATTTTCACTTAGGTGCGATTTTTCACTTAATCAGTTCGTTAAAAAAAAATAATATTTTCTAAAGACAGAATCAGTCTTTGGAGTTAGTACCATTCATTTCGGGACACTCCGTATATTTGAATTGATTTACAAATCAGACTGAAAACTGAGGTGGTTAAAAAAAAAATTATGTTTTTGGTGTTGTCCGGACAGAATTGTCCCTGTGAAGCGATAAAGGCCCCTTGTTTCTGAGAGGGTTTCCTAGAAAAACAAATTTAGAGGGTGCTAAAACATTTTTTGATCATTTTTTTTTCTCTGCTGATCACACAAGGGCTGACAACAAATTATGCCATCATGTAATTGTTGGAAATCTAGTTGAAAAATCAAAATTTTTCAGGTTTGGGTAAAACGATTCCGAAATTTGTGTTTTTCCTATTTTGTCAGAAGTTGGAGGTATCTAATGTAGCTATATTTGAGTTGTGTTAGATCTTGTTTGGTTTAGTTTTTCATTGTATGAAATCAAATTAAAACGTCCGCAGATCTCCTTGAAGCTAGGTTACTGTGTTAGAGCACATTAAAATTCCAGGAAAGTATTTTCGAGTTCGCTCCCTAATTGTGAAGGGATGTATATTTGGCGAAGACCTTGTTGCGAAAGACAACATTTTATGTGGATACTTTAAATTAATATATAGCGGTAATGCCTAATTTGTGATTAGTAAGATATTAGCGTGAGGTTGGGTTCCCAACTCATTTCTTCTAATTTGACTATGAAATAATAAATACCAACCATTTATCATAGGTGGCTCAAAATTGGAGTAACCTGGTGGAAAAACTGAGAATTGGTCTCAGCGATTCTCAAGTGGACTGTAAATCTGTCGTAGCAGGTTTGAAGGTGTATTTGAATAAGCTGGAAGAGGATGATATTACATTTGGGGAAACAGTCACGAACAATAATCGCAACGATTCTTCTGCGTTGCCTTCAGAATGCGGATTGTCATTAGTGGAAAACAAGGAAATTGATCACATTTTCGATACACCGTTAGGAATTAATACCAACGACTGGGGTAAAAATGAAGATCAAACTGATTTCCATGAAATGGAGATAACAAATTCTTCTCTTTCAAGTCTCAGTTCCCCGCCTCCAGAACCACTAATATCCGGCGAGGCGGATTCAGAATTCAATGAACCCCTTTCAGGAGGTACGTACCCAATTTTACTAAAATGAATGTATCAATAGGTAGGTACACTGGCAGACGACCTACATTTTTTTAATTTCTTGTACTTCTGTACAGAGGCTGGAATCCAGAGAAATAAAGTCTGATTTATCTCCGACAAAGTCACCAGAGTAACCATTAATATTTCAAATAGGAAACAGTTTCTTATTGTTCAGTGACTCAACGACAACTGGGCTTAAAGAATCAAATTGTACTTATTCTCATTGTCGTTCAATTGTCTAGGGACCGGATTGGACGCGTTCAGCGTAAGTTCGCTCGTTACGTTGCCTTTAAGCAGCTCGGCGAATGGTCCGATTTTGTTTACGAGAGTGTCCTTCGTCTTTGCGCTATTGACACTTTGGATCAAAGACGCCTAATTGCGGACTGCCGTTTTGTTTTTAATTTATTTCACAGCAATATTGATTGTCCCCAACTCCTTGAATTAGTGAATCTCCATGCTCCCCTCCACAATACCAGAAGAAATGATTTATTTTATGTCCCGTCCCAACCTACAAATTATTTACAGAATAGACCAATTATTAGAGTCCAGAGAAATTTCAACAGTGTGGTCGCAAATGTTGATTTTGTTTTGTTTTTTCATTCTTTTTTTAAATTAAAAATATTAATCCAAAATAGGTAGTTAGGTGATTTTTCATTTATTTTACATTCAATTTTAATCTTATCTATGTATTTATTTTCTATGCATTGTCTTGATTTTGTCTTATTTGTAAGCGGCTGATATTTAATTTTGTATTCATTTATGTAATTGGGCTTCTGCCCGTATATATTATAAATAAATAAATAAATAAATTGTAGGCTTCATCGGTTTCCCAATAGACACAAGGCGTTCGGGGGAGTGTGATGCGCAGTCGTTAAGAGTATTTCTGTGGCTAAAATTGACCTCTTTCCGAATCCACTCTGCATGAACATGAACATTTCGTTAAAAAAAGTTTTACTTTGTATCATGAACCACTGAAAACTACTGCACATATGAAAATTCACAGGTTCACTGGGGAATCAGTTCTGTTTGGATAATGTTGTACAAAACACACACGTCACCGCTGATTCTGAAGTAAACAACGAATTGAATCTCGAGAGGATTGGAATATAGTATGTAAAGTCTGCCAAGCAAATGTGTAAGCGCATTTATCTCATGATCATTCCATATCACCGCTGTCTAACTGGTGCAATAATATTTGTCAGTAATAATGTTTTGATTGGATCTGGATATCTTCATTCAATGTCATCTTTGATTTATTGTTATCTTTGTTCAGATTTATGAATATATAAACAGTTCATTTCAACTGTAGATTAACTGACAAGTTCAGTGTCACCTCCGACGATAGATAGTTTTCAATGCAGTTTTTGCCATTTAAATGCACAGGTGTATTTTGCTACGGCTGTTCCACCTCAGAAAATCGTAAGGGAAGTACGGTTAATGAGAAACGGTTCACTCGATAGCCCTAGCAATAAGCAGGATAACGCATATCTATTGTTCTGTGAAAAATCGCTTACAGTTTCTGAGTAATTTTTGGTTACTCACAAATTTCTGTTCGAGAATGTGGCCAAAAAATTCTATGGCAATTTCAGAATCAGAATTTTTACTTACTCTACCTTTTACATTTTTATGAGATCACACGAAAGTAGGCACTCTAACTTAGATAAACATTGAAAATCGTTGAGAAGACTGCAATTCACTACACTTTCTGCTATAGGTTGCTAAACCATTTTGAATGAATAAGTTATGTGGTTAACGAACTGTGAACTAAAACAAAATCAAAGTTTGAAGCATGAAACTAGAATTGTCAATTAGCAGCGAGCTTCATGCATAGTTCAATGGCACCCAGTTTTCTAGTTGGCACACAGAGTCAATTTTAATATATTCCGAAGCTTAATGGACCGTTGTCCTAGCTGGTATTGATTATTCGGCAATAAACGTTTCGAAACCAATTACGCAGTTGAATGAAGTTTGTCCCTTTTACAATATCTCGCTAGCCTACGACACTAGTTTAGTGAACGTTATATAGGAACAGGGGTTATCTCTAGGGGCTCAAAGTATAGACACAACCTGTAAACAGCATGAGACATAAAAGAGTTACGCATACTTTGGTAAACTTTATCTTCAGTCGTGAAGTTTATGGATTTCTTTTCCATCAGGGACTGACATGTGATGGATCACATATCCTGCAACATCAGGTCGCGGAGATGTTATTGTATATGAACAACTAGTTCATTACTTACTGTTCTTAAGTAATTAAAACAACTTATTAACCCAAATTTTATGTAATCAAAAAAATATTTATTGAAAAAAAAAAATGTCTTTAAAAAAATTGTGAGTATAAAAGAATCAACATTTCCTTTGTGCAAATAAGCAGAAGAAATACACTATTCGTAATTAAAAGGTGCTCCTTGGAAGATGAATAATTGTCATAATCATTCAAGTAAATTTACATTAAACAACAATGAAAAGAATTGAATTAAATTCTTGTATCCAATACGTTCCAGAAAGAGAAACAAATAATTAGTGGGATTAAATTGAATTTCTGAAAACATGTCAGGTGAAAGGTTAGGAAACAGGATCTGCTAGAATATAGCGAAGATGTGTTGAAATGAACTGGTTGCCCCTTCCAAGGCTGAGGCGGTAAGTCCGCATCCCCTACGAATATTCCTGAAGCTAAAATATTGTCTGTTCAGGTTTAAGCTCAGTCTAAGCAGTCCAAGAAATGAGAACGGGTGTGGTTATACTGGATGTCTCCGGAATTATGCACAATCCGACTCCTACCTGTTCTACAACTAATTTCCAAACTTATTTGCCTTATAGCAATTTTTTGCCAGAGGCCTCGTTTCCGAGTTATTCGCATTTTAAACTTTTTTCGTGTTTTCAATCCACGTCCACACTAAGCCGAATGAGGGTGGGCACCCTCGTAGGATCCGCAAAGGTGAACAAGTGTGGACGCGTGCCGACCTTGCGGAAGGCGACCCGAACGAGGGCGATCCCAAAACGACTCGTGTCGGTCCTGTTCAAAGGATGCGGATCCGCATGAATAGTCTGGACGTGCCGATCACCCTCAGTCTGGTCAGCACGTCAGCAAGTCACAGCATTTTATCCAGAAAAAGTTGGCAAAGCCCACGTCGTTTTTATACCCGTACTTTAATGCGTCCTCCTCATCAAGTATTACATATTTCATAAATTCGGTGGCACTGTATTTTTTCCTTCCATTTTTCATGGATGGACGAACAAAAATCTTCGAGGGCGGCTGCGACGACTTTCAGCAACAATTCCAATCAGAATTGCAGCGGCAGCTGCGAGAATTTGATCCTCCTCACTAATTATTAATTTAATAATTTAACACTTAATAACTACGTACTTATAATTTCACTAACTTGTCACCAAAATGAAAATCACGCGACCCTACAAGCGGAGGCTACAAGCTGACTGAGGGTCAGTAAAAACGCGATGCCGACCCGAAGAGGCCGATCAATCTCTTTCGGCATAGTGTGGACGCGGCTTTATGTCATTAAAACTGTCATAACTCCCTCAATTTCAAAGACAGCTCAAATTTGATTACACCATTAGAAATAACGTTAAATTTTCTATCAATTTGATGTCAGAAAACAAAAATAGAACTAAAAGAGACCTAATGTTTGAAAATAGGGAAAGCTATGGAGGAGTCATTGTCTTGGTCAGGGGACGGGATATGCAATGACCCGCACGACCGCCAGGTCTTGAAGGAGGGGTTGCTTTGTGCGCCGTGTATTATCAACCCCAATCTAATTTGGCCGTAGCATTGGATGTTGCAATGTTGATAATTTGTTCTTTCTGATCAAATTCAGTTTTAATAAAATGTTTTTTGACTCAAACATGTTATCCAGTTGTAGGACAATGGTAAGATATTGGGGTTTAAATCGAGTTCATATAAAGAGTTAGAGTTTAAACAGGGTTGTTAAGATATAAAGCAAAAAATAAATATTTAAAGATGAAAAATGAAAACGAATTTGATGAATGAAAACGTTGGTTTGTGAACAGCGTCTATGGTATTCCTAAGCTGTCCAGCCAAAGTCAGGATAATCGAAGAGCCGATAGACGGCTGTTGTTTGTGTTCATTTACGATTGATTTCGATGAGTTGCTTTCGGTTGAGTAGGTGAGTATGTTGACATGTTTTTTGTGTACGGTTTTGCCAATGGTATTGCTTCTGAAGCAGCAAGGGAGCCACACTCCTCCTGTGTACAACTCACACCGTTGCGAACACGTCGGATGGTATGAGGAACAAATATCGGTAAATAATATTGTTTATGTCACTGATATTTTTTTATCTAGTAAACTATCTTTTTTCTATCGACTAATCCTTTTTTTGTCACTAAGGTTTTGGTTATTACTATCGGCTATACTCAATAGCCATAGCGCCCATGATAAATGGGAGTATGCTATAGGGAAACCATGATGAAGGAAATATAGAAAGGAAAGGGAAGAGTTGGTAATGACACGGAAGACTGGTTTGATAAGGGCCCATAGTGTCAGCAAAAAGATGACTGCAACTCATCGCAATCAATTGTAAATGAACACAAACAATAGCCGTCTCTCGGCTCTTCGATTATCTTGACTTTGGCCGGACAGCTTAGAAATGCCGTAGACGCTGTTCACAAACGTTGGAAAGCTGACATTTTGGCGCACGTTTTACCAGGCCTGCACAGTTCTGCGTGAAGCATTAATGAGGTTTCTAGGCGAGATGAAAAACGGGCGATTTCAAGATTTTGACAAAACTGCCGTTTCGCGCAGCAAGCGACATCTTCAATACAATAAAAAAATGATTTTCTGACATCAAATATATAAAAAATTTAACGTTCTTTCTACCGGTGTCATCAAATTTAGAGCTATCTTTGAAATTGATGGAGTAATGATAGTTTTAATGACAAAAGATCGAAAACACGAATAAATCTTGAATCGCAAATAACTCGAAAACGGAGCCTCTGGCAAAATATTTCTATGAGTCATTTTTGTTCGGAAATGAGTTGTACAATACATAGGAGGCGGATTGAGCGTAACTCCTGGGACACCCTGTATATCCATCACGCAACTCATCTACTACACGATGAAGTACCTACCCATGAAATGAAATTAACATTTTTTATGATGATTTCCCCAAGTTCGACGTCTTATTGCAAGATAACAAAATATACAGAGCAACTTATGACTCTGAATCAGATGAACCATGAACATTTATTGATGGGAGACGTGAGCAAGATTATAATGATGTCCAGTGAACCAGAGCAAAAGAATTTCAGATTGTCACCGGTAGGAGGTGTTTTCGGACCTGCGACGTTGGCTTTAGACGCTTACAGTAAGACCAGTGATGTACCATAAGCATACTTCTATACATATACACAATAATGCTGCTACACTTTTTTCCGCAGTAAGGGACGGGAGGAACCCTGGGTCACTGGAACCACTAGGTATTCTGACACTGTCCCTGTTTTAGTTCTTAATCTTTTGAATAACCCCTTCATTCAAATAGTGAAGATAGTTTCCAGGCTTTTCCTTGGCAACATCGGCAGGTATTTTGACACCCTTTCCGAAATGCTGGAATCTACTTTGTGCAGCAGCAGGACAGTCGCTGTGGATGTGCTCTGCTGTTTTCCGCCTCCTGAGCCGGCATTCTATTAGCCTGTCCTTATCCATTCTGTTAAGATGGTATTGGAAAAAACGGCCGCCAATGAGGAGTTCCCGAAGGTCTTTGCCCCTTATCTTAGTGGAAATAGAGCGTTTGCTCGTTACCACACCTTACAAGTGATACTGTTCAGCGAACTATGAAATGAAGCTAGAAAAATTCCTTCAAAATACGTTTTGAATTGTAACACATTTGGAAACAATTTTAACAAATTCAGAAAACCAGGCTTCACTTGTACCACTATTAGGTACATTAAGTAAAACTTGAAAAATTTCGATTTCGAAACAATCTCTTGGAATAAAATTCCGCAGCAATTATGTTCTCCCCTCACATGGTACCTGGCAATTTTTACTATTTCCTCAAATACTGGTGGAAATGAACAATGGTGATATTGGTGTCATGGTATTTTTCCGTATTCTTTTAAATAGTTTGGTAATTTTAATGGTTGGATTCTTTTAGAAGTTGATCATGTACGTTAACTCCATTTTAAGTTATACGGATCTGATTTTTCGATTAGTAGTGAAGGTTTTATGATTTCTTCAAGTGAGGAAAATACCAGGGTTTGAACAAGCTGTCATTTAATCCATTAACAAATATTAATTTATTTAGTTTTGTTTTTAAATTTGAAAATCAAGCTCAATCAAGTGATGAAAATCTGAAAAAATACTGACTTTTGGGATTTAATCATGAGCTATTAATCGGCTGTGCGAGCCATTTGGCTATTCCTTTTCAATTCACTAAAAAGGCTGACATTTTATTCGTTGCCTGCAGGTCTTTAATCGTTACTGTTTTAAATTGTGCAACTATACTTACTGGTAAATAACCAGTTATCCAAATATTATAGAAAAGAAGAACAATGAATTGCAGGACTTCAGCTGGAGTGTGATAATGATGTGAGTGATTTATCGGTAAATTTGTACTTAACAGGTTGAATGGAATCTCGCTTCTTATGTTTGCAGCGCATCAACCGCTAGTGGTGAAACCAATCTTGAAGAATATAGCAAAAGAAGAAGAACATACTATAACTTTCTATCGAGACATCTTGTTACCTCTCCTTGACGTTCACTCGGAACCTATTGTACCTTATTCTCACTGTTTAAACATCAAAGATGATGTAAGTTCGTATAGAGTCATCATTCATCATTAGTGTAATTCATAGTGTATTAGTAACGAATCTTGTACCTAGATGCGGTTTAATAATCGACAAAACCGTAAACGATAAGTACCACATTTGTTTGGTGTAATCACCACAAACTGAATACATACTTAGTCTTTGTCATACAAAGAAGATGAAACTACTGGTACTTATGTTTGTGATTAACATCATAGGTTATGTTTTGCAATTTATGACCAGGCTGAGTAGTCACGGATTTGTTCAATTATTTTGTTATAGATCTATCTGGTAACACCGTTATGTGAGAGAAATTTAGGGGAGTACCTAATGCTGTTGAAAAGTACTGCTGGATTTTCTGAAGACTTGGCTCATATGATGGTCAATCAAGTAAGAACAAGCTTGAACATTACAGAATATTGGTACTTGAACCAGGAAAAATGTGTCAATATTTGTTGGTTCCTTGGTACTAAGATATTCTTCAGCATGTATGCACCAACTCTAAATGAAGAAATGTCCGAAAATGAATCGATATTTCAGATAGTTCGAGGTCTCCATTACTTGCACAGCCAGAAACCAGAGATTGTTCACGGTAACTTGAAGCCATCCAACATTCTCGCCGATTCTAATGGCAACTTAAGGCTTTCCGAATTCGGCCTCAATGGGGTAAATAGTTTTATCTTGGTAATGGTTTGTGTATGAAGGTATAAGGAGTAGAAACTCATTTGCTACAAAAACCCTCGGCGGTAGAGTTAAAAAAAATTATTAACTTGCTTTGAATTATATTAACTGGTTGCTATTGATTTAGAGATAGAATGACAAGTTTCATCTTAGTACACTTTACTGTATCTATCGGAATGAAATAGATCAAGGTGTAGGTGTATTCGCACCATAATTACTTACAAAAATAACTTACAATGCCCTGCACCATATTTTCAGTAAACTTAATTGAACTAAGAACGTATTAAGGGGTATTGAGAGTAGTGATAAACTTATATGTGTAAAATCGCACCGATAGTTTTCAGTCGTCAACTAATTAACCCTTGTACCATTAGCTACATAAACATTCGAAGCCAAAGGTGGGTCTCCGTATTTGGTGGGCTCAAGAAATGCTCAAACACCACGACTCTGGTGATTCAGTAAGCCATAATAATTACATCATTATTGAAATATTTAATATTCATTTCACGGCCTATGGTCAGCTTATTAAGTTTATCTTGGCTTCAGTGGCCTGATGATCGCCACATTTCCTTCTGTCGAAAATTGCAAATTAAATGCAGAAATTATTTATTTGTTCCAAATAAAAGAGGAAACAGGTCTCAGAAATACCTACTATTTTCATTTACTCATCATTAAATTATTTTTTCTTACTTAACTTAGGTACTTGTTTTGACTTACAACTTCTTTTGTGTATTGAATTCTAAAAATGGATATCCCAATCTTTAAATGCAACTGTTTTTGCGTTATAGATTTGAATTTTTTTTTTTAACTTATAAAGTACAATTAGGGGGAAATTTATTATCCATCTATGTTGGAAAAGCATCTATTTTCGAATGGAGAAATTGGAGATTAGGAACTAGTTGATGGATCTGCTAGAAACAATACCTACTCAGTTATTATCTATAAGCACCGCCAGTTCTGAGATTGATTCAAGGTATAGTATAAATTTAGATTCAGAAAAACCAATGACCTTCTTTAATTTTTGGAACTCCACTTGGGGCTCCGTTTGGCTTATCAAGCTGATGATTTTTTTCACAGGGAAATAATAAATCACTCCTCATTAGCGTTGAAATCATCAAAACATTTAGACCCTATTCCCTTGCAAGCTGAATATTAAATATTCAGCTTGCTAAATTTTAGTGAGCCCAAAAGATCTGAAAAATGAATTAAATGAAGAAGCTGCCCATTTCATTAAAAATATAATGATAATTTTAAAAAATCAGCATTTTGAAAATAAACTATTTTGATAAAGCTGACTGTACAGTACGTGGCCGAATCAGTTAAAGATGCCCACCTAAGAGGGTCATTGCATAATTTATTTTGATATATGAATACTTTAGTAAGTTGGATACCATCTCAAAAAGTCCGAATTAATTGAAAAGAAGGGAATCGGTGGAGGATAAATGCAGATTCGAAGTTCTTTTGAGGTATTCACTCAGTTGCCCCTAGTCAAAGGCCCATCGCTGGGAGCGTACGTGTTTTTGATCGTGGTGCCTAGCTTGAGGTGTGCCAGAAACTTGTCTGCTTTGACAGGAGCTATGTTTTCAAATCAGCAATGTGATATGGAGTGTAAAAGCTTTTCGAATACTGATTTTCGTTTCTTCTTTACCTCATAATTGTTGTTGTTCAATTTGTCAAATTTTTATTTGGCAGTAAGTCATAATAATTTATGGTTCACCGTACATGTATTTAGTAGGATTGTTTAACATCCGTTATAATTTACTTGTTCCATTTGAATGCATTGTTAGCTGCGAATATGATCTGACATACAGTACGCACTCATTTAAGTAATTAAGTTAAATAATGAAATCGTTAAAGCAAATAGGTGATGATGGTCATGGTGAAATTCTCAACGTGACGACCAAATCGGACATTCAAACATGTGGCATGATTATTCACTATTTGGCTACCGGTGGGATTCACCCTTTTGGAAGATACCCTCTTGAAATCATGGTGAATCTCAATGAAAACCGACGACCTCCTCTCACTACCAAGTCTCACTACTTAACAGATCTCATTGCATGGATGTTGGACAAAGAGCCCAAGCTTCGCCCTACAAGCTTGCAAATATTGAAGTAAAAGTTCAACCTAAGAATTTCTAAAGTAGAAAACCCAAGATTTACCTAGTTTTAGAGATTTTTAGAAGAGATGCACAAACGGTGTATTAATTATACGGAGTACGAAGTTGGTTTCAGGAGAGGACTGATTTGTGATAAATTAAAATGTTTCTGACGAAGGTGAAACAATTTTTCTTGAGTAGTAAATGAGCATGCTACAACTTATTGATTGTTCATGAAAAACATTACAGAATATCCCATCTAACACGATTTTGTAACCAATTTGCATAGCCGATTGAAAGGATGACTTAACATCAATATTCAAAGCCAATAATTAGAAATGACCAGTCATTCAAGTAAAATGGACCGAATACGAGGAGCGTGAAGCTTGTCAACCTACGATTGTTGGATCGGTTAAGAGAGTTGGACATTCCATTCCACGTCAAAGGTTGAACTAAAAAAATCAAAGTTCCCCAAAATTGACTATTTTTGAGCATGTTGTGCCACTAGGAGCGGAAAAGTTTTGCATTACGCTACAGACAGATTCGTCACATTCTAGTCGCAGTCCAAGTATGAAAAGAGGAGGCTTATTCATTTCGCGGCTGCCACCAAAAAAAAATACAAATGAATAAAAATAATAATAACAATAATAATAGTAGGGAATAATAAAAACGCCAGTATTTCGGTATTCCGCTGTGAGTTTTTTTTTTCAATTAAAAGAAAATTTTACATCGAAAATTGACTTAGATTGCTTGCTTGATTGATTGCTTTTAGTTGGGCATCTTTCATATTAGTTTATGCCTCATTCTATGGCACACTCCCGTGTAAAACTTTTAGTTGAACGGGTATTTTGGGACGCCAAGACGTGAAGTATCAGGAAACGCAAGATATCACTGATATTTGAGGAAAATCACGATTTTCATATTTTCATCAGATTTCTTGGAATTGCATCCAAAATATTTTTGAAATTCCCAATCGAAAGAAAAGTCATTTTAAAGTTTTCAAAATCGTTTTTTGTGGTAACGTTTTATTTAGATTGAGAAAATTGTCACACAACGGGAAATTTAAGGGTTTTTCTCTTTCCAAAACACGGGTGTTTTATTTTTTGGCTGCGGAATTTTGGCCGACGAAGCGCACCCGAATCTCTAGTATTTACGAACTTGAACTGGCCGTGGCGCTGCGAGAATCCGACCAATCGGTCTGAAACTTCGTGAGAAATTCTCCCTCACTTAGAGGAACGTACTCAATAATAGTCCATTTTGGAGAACATCAATTTTTATGGTCCAACCTTCGACGTGGATGGCACACAATAATCGTGAGTTGCGGGTAGTAGTGATCCAATCGACCTTTGTGGTGAGGATGAATGGGTTTCAGGTATGCGATAGATGAGAACGCATATTACATTACAAATTGGCCCTACAGGGCACTATAATGGTTGTCTATGTTGTTATTAGTTCTAAGGCAAATGGAAACTATTGGGAGGCTTGTTCAAAATTATCATCTAAATTCGAGCCTCATCATATTTTGGTGCCTTGGAAGTCAATCACGTTACAAAGATCACTCATCCGTGCATCAGCAGCGGTTACCACATTTCCAATTGATACCGATCGAGAAATCTTTTAACTGAACATAATGGTAAATGTAAAAGGGACGTCCCTATGTCATGGATTACGAGTTTAATGAGTATCGTTTCGTACAGAGATTACGTAACTACTTGGTGAATTGGAAAAATAGTCAAACAACAACGAACAATTTGAAACCAACTTGAGCAAAACTGGTAGAGATGTTAAGGGTGTTTTAAGTGCATACAAACATACATACACTATGATAATACAAGTCGAATTTAGTATCGATCTCTTTTTTGAAGCCAATAACAATTTTAATGGTGTAAAAGTAAATGGAACAATTGATTTTCCCTTCCATCACTCGACTTTACAAACGATTCATGAATAAAATTATATCTTCGACATGCATTTTTATGAATCTTTTATTTCTTGAAGTAATCTTGAAAGAAAGATAAATCGTTGGACTCATCACCTGTTTTATTATGAAATTTTAAACTGAAATATGTTCAGAAGCTTGAACGAGTTCTGAATCAAACAAAAATGTTAAGAATCACGAAAATCGGTTGAGAATTCTAGCAAGAGCAGCCCTTGAATAGATCGACATTTACCCCTTCCATCCTTCCTCCAGAAAACAAGCGTAGAATTTCCGACTGAAATCGGAATCAAACCAAACAGAATCACGAAAATCAGTGATCAACTATGTTCTGACAAAGGTAGTTGAAAACCCCGTTTTTCGGCTTCACCGCTTCCGATTCCTCCTTCCGTCATGAAATTCGAAATTTGTTCCAAAACTACAGTAAAAGCGAGGGTTAACCGAATAATAACCACTATAATCGATTAAGAATTTAAGGCAGGGTTGAGTCACAAAAGGCACACACAGATACGCACCATCGGTTATTCCCGGGATGGTCTGAATCGGATTTGTATTATTTTTTTTTATTCTAAGGGACGGGTTATCCTAGACCCCACGAGGCAATTCTGGCAGGCGTCCTTCCATTAACGAAGCCTATCTTGATAGGGAACCCTTCAAAGCAGTGACATTTCCAAACTAAAAGGCTCTGAGATAAACATCGGTAAACAAAATGATGCCCTCAAACTCACGGGTGTCATTCAGGTTTTTCATTCGGGATTTCGTTCTCAAAGTAATTTCAGTTCAGGAAAAACCAAACAACGCAAAAAAAAAAAAATATATATATTCCTATATATATATTCCGCAGGGTAAACATTAAATTCGGGACGGTACTCACGTTAAACGTTTCGCTTGGTAATCTTAATCGGTAACTGAGGTCTTTCGATCATTCCGGTCGAGCTTTCCCCAAAGAGGAAGAGAGCTGGAACCGGGGTGTGAGGAGGAATTATTTTTGGATTTAACATAAATTATAGAAAGAATTGATTAGGGATTGAAATTGAAATAGCGAGAAATTGATTATACGTATTAAGTATTATAATAATTTAAAAAAAAGGTTCAAGTGAAGTTTTAGACTACTAGATACATCGGTTGTGCACCATTTTCCAACCGAGTAAATAAAATATCTCTGTAATCCCTTTCTCCACTAACAGGAGCGAGAATATGATATGCGTATTTGTTCTGTTGACGAAGGTATTGTTTTCGGTTTATTAAAATAATTTTTCGATCGGTTTATAGTTCGAAAACAAATAAACTACTTCAACGTAGTCGCTAGGTACTGAGATATATCCCTAAACTCAATTTGTTTGAGTTTGTATTTTAACGAGAACGTTGTGAACCATATATGATGAAGTCTGGACAGTTTATTCTTGTTTCACATATGAAAATTCGGAAATTTCACGAGTTGTGCTGAGATTCAACGACTCACTCATACGCGATGCCCTTACTGATCCAATGCGATATGACTCTGTAATGGGTATAACGTAAGGCTAGACCTGTAAAATTCTTGCATATGTTATCAGAATGGAATAACGTATTAGTGATTCATTCGTAATGCGTGATTTAGCGAGCATTCTCAGACTGTTTCCAATAGGGGTTGTTCAGAATCCTGTAAAATCCATAATGTATATTGTTGATTTGAAAGTGAACGTACCTTGGTGTATCGAAACCACGTATCCAGACGGCTTAATGAATTATTTATATAAACAGGCTGTAAATTGATCGAAGACTTGATAGCCTTTCATCAACCTACAGGCTCTCTATCGTGCGTAGAACGTAGAATGAATTAGTTGCATCAGAAAACAGCTCATCCTGGGACGTTCCTGTGTTATAATTTCTGAAGTACAGGTAGTACCTCACGTTACCTTCCTACCATGTAACTGATTTTTTTCAGTCACGTGTACGTTTGGGACAAAGATAAACAATGGAAATTCCTCTTGACGTGCGCTGGAGTAAGCACCGATAAAAAACTCAGTATGTCCGTTGAAAAGTTGCATCAAGCTCTGGATCAGTACGCAAGTGACCACAAGGTTGATATTAGATGGGTAAGATTCTTGGTTGTTAATATGCCTGGGTTTAAAGCGTATGTAAGTAGTACTTATTTGTTTCTAAGCTGACGGAATCGGGTTAGGAAAGCCACTATTAAAGAATGATTGAGATGATTCCGTCGTCTCAATGTTCTAATTATCTTCAATAATTGACATCACTGCTTTAGATTAATTTAATTTGGTTGATTATTTTCAATAATGACCATTATTAGAAGACAAAAGGCAATTTCTTTAAAAATCATCGGAAAACGTTTCTCGATAACAAAAAATTAAATCCACCAGATCGGAGTTCTTCTTTCTAACTACAGAACCCAAGTTGGATCCAAATCAGATTTCCACAGGAAACAGAAAATGTATAGAATCCTCTTTATTACTTTCAATCAATGAAAATGTTAGAATACACGAATGAAAATGTATACAGATATGTATGTAGGGGTGGGACGCATTTCCTTTTTATTTCTTCAATCAGGATAACAAAAACTTCAGACTTTTTTTTTTAATTGATAGCATTTCACAGAGTCTGTATGACTGGGATCTCTCTAACATCGTCCACATTGTGGTCGGGAAATTAATATCAACGGGAGAGTGAATAAAAACGCCTGAACAGTACAATTCACCTCATAAACTACAATATTCGAATGAGCTGGAACAATGCAATAGGATTCATATGTTGAGGAATCGAGTTCATTACAAGTTTCGTTTCCTCAACACAAAATACTGAAGCTTAATGAGGGCTTAATTTAATTTTTATCTGATAGGACCCAAGTATCTATCCACAGACAAAGCTAGAAACTATGTGAATACTGAACTACGACAATTATGATATATTATAGCTTTGTGTATGCTGTAAGGATTTCAGGGATTTTTTTAAAATAATTATCTGTACACTAGTTTGTGAACATATTAGCCATCTAATGTAGAAAATGAGCCTTTGTGATAGTTTGTATCAATTTACTAATTATAGGATACTGGCCAGGTTTGTCGATGTCTTTAAAGTTTTAATGACCTTAGCAAATCATATCGATCCGATATTATCAATAAATGAGCACGGTGAATAGAAGTCAGTAGTATATTAGGACTAATGAGTTATTGACAATTCCTTGATATTCACACAGGCCAGAGTCATTCATTGGAGTGAATTAACACCCGTTCTGGACCCACTCGACTACGCTGATACAATCTCTGGTCTTTTGGAGCTCTTGCGTGACACGCTCCCATCTTCAAAGACGTGGTTTCTCCAGTATTTCCCGATGGTCGTACTCACATTATACCGTCTCATTGAGAACACACCCTGGATTAACCATCCTGACTTCGCTCAGTTCAGTACCATTGATTAGTCCATTCATTTGATAATCATGGATAAATTATTATTAAACAGTTTATATCTAACGGAACAAATAAATGTGTTGTATTCAAATCTCATTCCCTTCACTTACTCATCAAATCAAGTTGAGTGGTTCTTCAATCAACTAATAATAATTTCCATTGTGGCTGGGGAACACTTTCTTTGTTACATTAAACGATGACGTTATTGATACCATACCGTCAGTCTATACGCCTTACCGTGCCAGGGACCAGCAGTACGCTCGCGCGTTGCTCAGGATCTGGAATGGTGAGTTTCTCCAGTAGGAAACCGGCCAGGCCACCCGCCGAATTTTAAAACCTCCACCAATCATTATACAATAATAATGAAACAGCTTTTGATAAAGTAATAAGTCCGAAAGGTACCTATATCTGCAAATGACATTTCTATGCTAGAAAAATTGTACAAATTCTGTAAATCGTTGAGCGACTATCAATACCAAGGGTATGTTGAAGATACACGTTGATCTTATTTGGTTTTCTCGTTTAGACTGTATGCGTTAAAAAGGGAAACTGTCCATATTCAACACTTGAAAGGAAACATGATTGAGATTGTATCAATTTAATCATGAGCTACCTTCCAAAAACGAATCTGTTTGTTATGGAGATGTTGAACTGGGAAGAACGCAGATTCACGCAGAGTTAATTTTGACATAAAAGTGTTACAAGCTAGATATTATTTTCTTGATAGATTTTGGGATGGAAACATGCACCATTTTCCGCATCCACTTAATACGAATTTGAATGATCCTGTCGCTGTTAGTGATAATTTCAAAACTACCGCTGGAAAATCAATTTCGAAAGTTGTTTATATTGTTGTTTAAGACGAACCGTGACAAAATGGGATATTTGGGCCACTTGTTACGTTTGAATTATAGACAATAACATCAGATAAAATAAATTAACCCGTGTACGAACGGAAAGGGCAAGACAAACAATGAGCCCTTGGTCTAGATACCTTTAAAGCTTCTACACATCATGGCCCATGGATGATGTGTTGTTATCTTGTCTGAAAGATAGTATCAGGAATTTAATCTTATCTGTGGAGTATTAGCTTGGATAGTTTTCTTCACGCCCTTCAATTTAGTGTCGAACTAGTGTCTCTTTCGCTAGCTGTCGGCTGACCCAACTGGAATGAACTGAACCAGAGCTATCAAACTGTTTCCATAATTGCTGAGGTGAGTTGTCGCTTAATGAGGGAGGTTTTCTCATTCAAAATCATTTCAGTCGCAAACTGCTTCCCAAGATCAGATTGAATTTTCTTTCAAAAATTCCTTTTGAAATCGAGTTTTTCATCACTTTTTTTCGAGCAATTGTGGAAAGGAGAAAGTGAAGCGTAGGAAGGTGTTTTATTTGATCTCGTTAAATTTGGGTAGACCTATTCGTGAATTTCTACTTCGAGTCGATATACAAGGCACGATGTGTGCACATTGCACCATTTTATTTAAGTATTTGGATATCAACTTTCGTTTCACAAAGGTAGACTAATAAAGGTTGATGTTCACAGAGTTATATCTGGGATAAATTCAACCTAGTTTCTATGGAACTTCTAGTTGTCAATTAGAAGGTTTGGATATGTACTGATCAGCTGATGGAGTCTTATGGCTAATTTCTCTCATAATCGATTTACCGTGTTGATGGAGCCCTGACCAGAATTAATGGATCAGTTTTTACGCCATCTATAATACAATTACAAGGTTTAAAGATTGCAAGGTATTATGTTATTAGAATACTTGATGAGCGATTCACGTAGTTGAAATCCATTAGTAGTACAGAAATAATAAGCCTTTGTGTAATAATTCACACCGTTTCAACAGTTAATATGGACATCAAGTAAAATAGGTAAGAAGTATTGTATGAATAATTAAATGTATTACTTTTACGAAGCCTGTGAATATATGAATTTATTTGTTTACTATTTATTTTACTGATTAAAGAAGAATGAATTTAGTACCCGCAAATCTTGACTCGATAATTCATTAATATCTCCTACCTTAACAACAGTATTTTATTTATTTTATTATTATCATTTTTTTTTGTGGGTGTGTTGGCAGTAGAACCGTTCTATTTGTTGTGAAAATACTGTATTCTGTTATAATTCTTGTTTAAACGCACCCATTCGCATACTTAATTATCCTCACCAATGACCATTTCTAACTCGGGTTATTTATCGAATGAATGGTTGTTCAGGATAAGACTGTGATTGTACATTCCAGTACCCGTGGGTGAGGAATTTCTAAGCTTGAGGCCTACAAATAATAAGGGATGCGGACACAAGAAGAGAGGGTTTGACGGTGTTGGGATTAAAACATCGGGTTGGCAATGATCCAGGGAAGCCCTGGCCCTGTTTCACTATTGGAGGTGTTTCCTTTGGGCCTTACCCTCTTCCATCCGTTGCAGCCCCAACCCACCAGCGTGTTGCCCCTACACAACCGAGAAACAAATACATTAGGGGTTGTTTATGGGCCCGTTCCACCTTAGGGGTTCAGCCTTGATCAGCCCCCTTCCGGTGTGGGTTTACTCCCACCTACTCGAATTCCAAAATAACTTCCTTTGTTATAAACGGACGGTGGATATAGAATTCTACGTTTTTATATGTCACGGAACAAAGAGGGCTACAACCGTAGTAGGCGCAACTTTCTTTACCGCTGTTCAACATTACTAAGCTCCATTGATGCGTTATTCCACTGAAAATTAATCCCCTTGTTCCCATTTGAATTTACCTGCAATAATCCCTACCTTCCTAAATTATTTTTGCGTCTGGCACATAATTAGCTTCGCAAACATTATTATATTTTCAAACTAAATCCCACCCTAACAATATCCCTACTACTAATGTTCAAGACCTCAGCGCTCGGCCCTTCTCGACTCTTTGGCTTCCGTCCGGTAAAAGTCAAACGGATAGAATTAGTAATTTCAATTCATTACAACCTTTTTCCTCAATGCTCACATCGTTGAGATAGGGATGATTCAACAACATGATGAAAATTTCTACGTCCAGCACTCTGAATTAAATAGGACTAAAGGGGAAAAACAACAATGATACAACGGATTTGGTAAATAAGTAATGTTGTAAACAAAATCTCAAAATACAAAGAATGAAGGGGACAAATAAGTGGGAGCTGTTCGACAAATGGTGGGCTATGTTTGTGCATGGCAACTCATGATATTCTGATTCATTAGAAACGGAATGATTGCAAGGAAAATGCAATAGATATCCCCAAACTTGCGCGAACCAGCGATTGTCTAGGACAAATGATCGGTATCGGTATTACTTAACCGATCCAGTACTTTCTAAGGATCCGACTGTTGTTAAGATAGTACTAAGGATGTAAGTTAGACTGTTCTTGAAAAGCAATTGGGGTGTTTATCTTTTGTTACGAAAATCAACCTGTTTCTTTCGAGCTAGATAAGTGTACTCTCAATATCGAACAAATGATTCAACGTTAAACTAAAAGCAATAAGTATAAAGCATATCTGGATGTTATGCTCCCTCCCCTCTTTATTCACGTAACCTGCACTAATTATTGAATTAGCAGTACGATTATTTCCAATATACCGATTAACAAATGTTAAGCCTTCAAGCTTGAATAGGTAACATTTCAGAAGAATAATTTCCTCATTCTTCATTCCCAACGCCCTTAGTAAACATTGAGATAACTTCGGCTTTTTAGGTTTATTGGATCTGGGGACGCAGTTTGGAGAATCGATTGGCAACAGAACTCCGTGGCTTTTGGGACCCTCGGGGGGAGATGTGTTTTCTCCCTTCACCATCTTCCTTTTTCTGCTGTTTTCCACTTCATCATATCACACATGTTACAAACGCCAGTATAATTCCTAGTAAAAGACACATCGCCATGTAGTCATATTAACTGTTCTACTCCGATGAAGGACATTTTTACTGTGTGTATATTCTGTGTACACAAAAATCAATAACACAGTTCACATTTCCTTAGCTGCTGTGAGGGAATTTTGTTTCAGGAGTTTCTTCTGAAATCGAATTTTTCCAAGTCTTATGTAACATAATTGTTGGCAAGTGATTGGTGGTAATCGGTGTTTCATCAGAAATAGAAAAATGAATTTCATACAGAAATAATAAACCTCTTTGTTAGAATTTGTGTATCATTTATGTTTTAGAGGATTCCGAACAACTTTCGTTCCGTTTCCAACCGTTTGTCATGTGTCGAAAAAATCTTGTTGGAACCTTCATTTCTATAGTTTTCCTTCGAATTTGGTGAACTTTCAACAGGATGGGAGATCTAGCCAGTAGATGGACTCCTAAGTTATCAATATTCTTTACGTTCTGGATTCGAAATCCTAAAAGTCTTCAACTATAACTTTCTCACGTTCTGATCGACCGATCTTGGTCAATTTTCGAGAGCAGTCGAGAAAAGACATCTCACCCCATATCAACTTCAAAAGAGCTTATGTCCATTTTTTGCCGAAATTGAGGTTCTAAGATTTATATTAGTGGTGCGGAGCTCCGTGAAAGAACTATATAGGAGCTAAAATGACTCTTAACGGACCCATCCCTTTGTCAATGTGATTTACAATTTTTCTCTGTAAAAATGGCCAAGTGCAATTTACTGACCACCTGGTCATTTTTGCTGGTAAACGGCAAGCAAAGGAAAACGCTGCACATTCTTTCACAGGGGTTTATTTTCAATGATTCATGATTTGAATTTCTACTAAGCTTTGGAGTGTGCGTGTTTCACAGGCTATAAAGCGATTATTGAATTTCAGGAGGCACACAAATATGATCAACTGATCAATCCTAATAGGTGTTTTGGTTGAGAACCGATTTAAGTGCACTCGCACTTAGCATGGCTCTGCCAGCTATTCCGTCGTCGTTTTTGGTATGTTGTTGGTGTTTTTGGTATTTTTTGGTTCCTCATTTTGTATTCACATGCCTGAAAGGCATACATCCCTCCAAGAGTACGTTGCGAAATCACGAAGGGAATGCCTAAAATGCAGATGTCCCTTGGAGAGTAGGTTTAGTGTATGCCTTATAGGCCGGTATCCTTCCGAACCCTAATTTAAATCATGTCCCGGCCGAAGTGTTAATACTTATTCGAACATTCAACTAACCTCACAGTAGTCTTACCTTATGAAGCGGTAGTTCTTGAATTCAAAATCACCATCTGAACCCAGGAGCTGTATAAGATCGAAGAGTACTATTCCAGTGAAGCATTTACGCGATTAAACTATTAGTTTTGACCGAATAACGGATGAGAGATCTCACTTCGTTCGAACACGGATTCCGGAAGAAGTTCATACGTTCAAATAGACATTCCTTTCGCAGTCACGCAGTAGTTAGCAGAGCCTTCTTAATGATATTGTGCCACTATTACTCCTTGATGGATTATGGAGTAACGATTTCCATCCACCATTATTGAACATCATAGGGATGCAAGATTCTGAAAACAGAATCGATTTAAATCGAATCGATCTTTTTAGGAAGAATTGAAAAGTATCGTATCGATTTTTTAAAGAATCGATACTTTTTTGTAATTTTTAAATGTGTCTTATTAGAATGAGAAAATTTATTATTGATAAATTATAATCTTTCATGAAAGTTTCGATTTTTTTCAAGAATGTATACGCCTTTGAATTTTGAAACGAATCAGAGTGCATTAAAAGTGAAAGTTACTTCTAATGACCTCTCGAAAATGTACCTATTTAAACTGTAATAGTTGCTTTTAATACCCCGCTAACTATATCTTTTGTATAGAGTTTAATTCGTGGCATAAAATTATTGGCTTGTTCATTAGGTGGCACCTACCCCCAGATGAGGTGGTACTCACTGATCACACAGGTTTGTTCATTCATTTTGGGCTCACCTGGATCTTTCACATTTTTTGGAACACGTTATCGTGGAGTGCCCGTTGTTCGACGAGGGAAGGCAGCTAACAATAGGAGATATGTTAGGAACAAGAACGTTAACTTCCATTCTTAATGAAACTAACAATGATGAGTACAATAATATCTTGAGATTTTTAGAAGAGTCAAACATGGTTTTATAGAGAATATGTACATAGATTAATATTGTAAATGGGACAACTTTGGTATATGTAGTAGAAAAAAATTGTTTTAATGGTTGATGGCGAAAGGGTTAAGTACCTAAGCCAAAATAAAGAAAAAAAAAAACTTTTTTTTGAACACAACTTAGGAACAACTTCTTCCACATTTTTTTTTACCCACCACGGATAATGGACAAGGTCTTCTTCTTCAAATTTCAACATCTTGACCGCGGTCATGAGACATAATTAATGTGTATGGGGAGATAATAGTTAATTTAGATTAGTAACAACTGTTGGTTATATAATAAGCAGTGATGAGTGTTCTTTATTCTTGAGGTATTCTCACTAATTGCTCTTTTTCCATTGTTGTTGTTGGAAATGTCAAAAATTTCCTTCAAAATGATGTAATTCAAAATTTTGAATAGATTCTTCGATAATTAGAGGGGAAAAATAATCTATAAGTATCCATACTTTTTTTTGCATCCCTAGGGCCGCGTGTCCCAGGGCCTGGCCTTTGTTAGAGGGGCCGTTATTTGTTTATTCACTTCATTTTTATTTTTGTAAAAAAAAAAGGGGGAGGAGAGTCAAAATGCGATCAATCTCACTTCTTTACAATCGATACTACCCCCTTAATTTTCCTCACTCTCTTGAAATTGCCTTATAATTGATTACGGTATATGGTTACAGTAGTTCGTAGATTTTTTTTCCTTTCATCCTTCCAGATGAATTTTGCAATTGGACCAGGAGTCTCTCCTAAGCCCTGATCATACCAATACAGCTAACATCAGTAGCAGCTGGTCTGTCAGTGACAATCCCTGTTAGAATCTTCCATCAGGTAATTCCTTTACAACCCTTTAGTAGAGCATAGGAAGTTAACACTCCTCTCGCTGCTATTGGCTTTCTAGTTCTCCCAGGTCCCCCAGACCAGAGATGGGCGGTAATGGATTAACGAATACTTTTGTGATTACAAATGTAATCGTGAAAAGTATTCGTGAATAAGGATTACTTCTGAAGTAATCGTTATTCGTTGGCAAAACGATTAACGATTACAAAAGTATTCATTTTATTTTTAATTTTGTAAAAAGGAGATATACATGGATCACGTGAATCTGTTCTCGACCAAAATACCTATTTGGATTGATCAGTTGATCATATTTGTGTGCCTCCTGAAATTCAATGATCGCTCTATCACTTGTGAAACACGGACACTCCAAAGCTTAGTAGAAATTCAAATCATGAACGCAAGCCAATTGAATAATAAGCCCCAGTGAAAGAATTTACAGCGTTTTTTTATTGAACCTCAATACCCCCCCCCCCCCCCCACAATAAAAATATCTATAATTTATCAAGTCCTTTGGCACTCGTATTGCGTTGAAACTTCCCCAAATCCAAATTTAAACGATGTAGCCAAAGGTAGACAGATGTAGAGGGGGCACACAAATATCAACAACTGATCAATCCAAATAGGTGTTTCGGATGAGAACCGATTTACGTGGTCTATGCATATCTCCTGAAATTCGATAATCGCTCTATCACCTGTAAAACATGCACACTCCGAAGCTTAGTACAGATTCAAATCACGAACGCAAGCCAATTGAATAATAAACCCCAGTGAAAGAATACTTATTTACCCCAGTTATAATATTGAATAATAAACCCCAGTAATAATATTGAATAATATTTACCTATATATTATCAGAATGCTTCAACCCGTGTATCGGCTACTAACTACACTACAAGTATTCACATCGGCTATCACTCCAGTATCCACATTCACTACAACTCGACGCTATCGGCCGGACATCACTAGGTTACAAACAAACAATAATAAACGAAAAAACGCAAATGTTGGCACCACAAATCGGGCCATACATCGGGAATGGTTTGACCTGCGGACGTGGGGAGGGGCACATTCGATTCCTCGTGGAGTGTTCTTCAAAAAGAGTACAAATTTAGGCCGCCTTGACTTTTTTGAGGTTTTTGGGGATTTTACGAAACTTTGACAACCCTTAAAGAGCACTTTAAATTATGTGAGAGAGCTGGCTCAAGAATTGGGGCGTCGTCGAACCAAGGTGGATTTTTCCTGAAAATTTCAGATTTTTTGCTCCAGCTTTTTCGGAGATATCGTGCGTACGGCGTACGGCGGACGGACGGAAAATTTTTCATTGCAGATTCGGATTCTACACCCTTTGAAACGTAAACCATGAAATTTTCAGGGGGGGTTAGAATTTTTTTTTCCAGAGCGATTACAACGGTTTATTATTGAATAATAAACCAAAATGATCAAATGTAGGATAGTCACTTCTGCCAGTCGGAATATTGTAAAACCTTGGGAATTGAAGAAAAAAATGTCCTTTTTTAGGTACTCGTCGCTGTAGTTCTTTTTGTGAGTTTCCAAATTTCCGATTCCAATTACAAAGGATTCCAATGTCCCCATTCCGCTTCCCTCTTCCTCTGCTGAATGAAGGTACGATATTGAATATCCCGATCATCGAGGAATAATTAAAAGGGCAAACCTTATCAAGTGTCTAGTGGATATGGTTGACTTAAAAAAAAAAAAAAAAAACTCGTTCCATGTTTGCTGATAACCAACCGAATATAGGACAGGGAAGCACCAGGGCGTAGAGAAGCCAAAGAGGAAAATTAATTGCGAATTTAGATAGTTTATTATAATTTTTACCATTTTATTGAAATTCATTTTTTTAAATGAATTTTCATTTCAATTCTACTTGTGTGTTTACTATGGTTACACGATACGTTGATATCGGTCTAAGAACATTGTGTTTATCTATAATACGATTGTTTATCATAATTATGACCCTAAGCCGCCTACCATCAGAATTGTTGATGAGACTAGGCATCGACACTTGGTAAGGGGACACCTTTTAGCTACGCGTTCACACCTTACCTCGTGTTTCCCGAACGTGCATTAGCATACATTAACGATAGAATCAACAACCCTCGCTAGCGGCTGACTCGCTTGAGGGGTAGGCTGTAATTGAATGGCTCATAATGTCAAGACTGGCAAACCTGCTGTGAATTGTTGCTGGCAACACGATATCAAAATGGATATAGGCGACCGCCGACAAACTTTGGAAAATTGCCGACTAGGTTGAAGTACCAACTTTATTATGCTGTTACATACTTCATTTCTTTCATCATTTTCTTCTAATGATTATTTGTTTCAAACTAATTTTGTCGATCACCGCTCAATTACTTCTATCAAACTTTCAAAAACCGAATCGTTTTCCCCAAATCGAATCTGCAAACGGATCTTGGCGACAGATACACCGACTTAGCAGCATCAAAAGATTGGCTGACAAACTTTGCTATTGACGTTGAGTGGGTCGGTAACACGAAACTGATAATAGACGAACACCTAGAAATGCAGGACTATCTCTCATTACTCTACCTTCTTCTGAACAGAGAACTACGCTGTAGGTATTACCATGATTTTCCCGAAGGCATTTTACTCTTTTTAGAGTTACGGCTACATTTGTAACCTTCATCAAATTTTCCAAGCCTTGTCAAAAACGCCTGAAAACTCATCAAATGAGATTGATCGTAACTTCCAAAACAAAAGAAAGGGTAGGTAACTTTGTATGTTTCGAGTTCTGCAGAACAGAATCATCAGTTTTCAGAACACTAGCAAGTTATGGGTGGGAACACTATTCGTTGAAATTAAACTTTCCTTGTGTGAACTCGAAGTTAGGAAATATCGAGCTGGGCGAGTTTTTGGAGGGGGTTGACCTGTAACGTGAGGGATCAAGTAGTTTTTGCGGTTTTACAGCCGAACCCCTCTCCACTGAAGAGAGCGAGGTACATATATAAAACTTAACTTCAACCGAAATCATCAGGCGGAATACTGATCCTATCTCAGGGGACATCAGATGACGTATTCGACGCCGAGGCAATCATACGTAATGCGGTCCTGGAACGGTTGTGTACATCAATTTACTAATCAACTTTTCATCAAAGCTCTTTTTTAAGCAATACATGAATGATTCATACTTCCCCGTTCAATAGTTGTAAAATCGTACATTACGAGATTAAGGGTCACTTTCACGTAACAATTTAAATCGTTCTATCGGGAACAGATTGAGAAAATAACGGAGATTGCGTAAATTTGTTTTTCTCCAGAGAGGTTTTGGAGCAGAGGCACTATGGGTTAAATGACCAAAATCCCGCTAATAACTTTGCTAATCTCCGTTATTTGCGATTTCAAGATGATTTCCATGATTGTGTTGTGAGGAGCGTCGATCGAATCTCCACATCAAACCCTAACATTTTTGTATTGACTGTGTGGGAAAAAGGAAAACAATTACATGTTGGTACGTTTTACCATAACGTAGGTAGGTTAATTTATGTTGCATGTATGTTGTTTGTCGGTAACTGGTATAAAACATACAGGAGAATACTAAGGAAATAGGGTCAAATGAAAGGCTTTACCGGTTTGGTATCATGGCCCACCTACATGATCAATTCCATGGACGCCGTAGCCTGCTGATAGAAATCATGCCACGATTCATCAATTTCAAATTGAATTTAGTTGAGAATATTCTATA
Source organism: Creontiades dilutus (assembly GCA_031894815.1). Classification (NCBI taxonomy): domain Eukaryota; kingdom Metazoa; phylum Arthropoda; class Insecta; order Hemiptera; family Miridae; genus Creontiades; species Creontiades dilutus. The sequence continues at coordinate 2,252,535 of JAVIWC010001315.1, read as the reverse complement.
CTTTCCGTGCACAGGAATGAATCTGGCAGAACTGGGAGTTGAAAGTTTAGTGGGAGGATTCAGATTAATTCGACGTACTTGTCCTTATCCTTGTCTTCTTTAGTTGCATATATCGTTGGAGAAAAATTTGTGCAGTCCATGCCTACATAGTTGCGATAGATAATATCCTCAAACTCCAAGTAATCTGATGGTTCGTAGGGCTCCGGAGGGCAACTCTGGTCAGGTGGACAGATACGACCTCTACGTGGATGGGTTCAATTTACTAAAACCCAAAAAATGGTCGTATCCAATGCCCACGTTAACTGTCGCTCAACATACTCTGTTCTCAGGAATTTGTTGGTTTTTCAGTGCCACGGTTGTCTCTAATGAAACCGGCACTCTTGTAGGCTTCTCAAATAGAGAAACTGAAGTCTATACTGATTAGTCGTATGTGGTAATTATTAACCTTTAGAATGAGCCCTTAGTGCACGTTGAACTTGTTAGTGTTATGGCATATTCTCCAACAATATATAATGAGAACATGTTAGAAACATAGACAAGTACTCACTTTTCCGACTGTTAAACTATGAAGGGAGAAAGAATGAGGAATGGTTTATCAAGGAGATTGCTCAAAAGTACAAGGAGTATGTATCTTTAAAGATTGGCTCGGTGTAACTTGTGTATCATGTGTTGTATCGTGACCTTTAACACAGAATATCGTCCCCAAACATGGGCGGACCGAAGCGTCCAATCATTTCTGGATTTCAGCGCATAACCAACTTCATCTTCCACCCCATGGTCTAGTAATAACATCAATAATCCCCCTCTTCTACATGCTCCGCTGCTGAATTCATTGTGAAATATCCAGACGGTGCATTAATCACCTTTATTTGTTCCACGGTCCGGTGAGGGGGCGCTTCTATCGATTTCCATTGAAGTGAGCTCCGAGGTGATATATGTGCTACAGCCGGTACTCCACGTAACACATTCAGTCCCCCCTCTCCCGTTACAGGCACAAACAGCAAACACTCCGTTACAGATCTTAAACCTTGTTGCACTATATTGTGAGGCCCTCTAGTGATTACCATATTCACAAACTCCGTGACGGTTTTGCCTTATATATTCCATTTTTATATTACTCCACACATCTCCCATCGTTTTACGACATACAACTAAGTGTTTAAAAGATTGAATGCCGCTGTTAGTAATGACAACAAATAATTACACAAAGATGTACTTATACCATCAATGTTAATGAAGACATTCTGTCACTCATTTGCCAACATGGCATCGACCTAAATATTAACCAACTTATTTATTTGGATGACATGTAAAAATGTAAAGTAAACTGAACAACGTTGCAGGTTTGGGCTTTTGATTCGACTGCCTCAGTTAGCGACCGCATCAGCTGACCTCCTGAAGGAGGAATAGTTTGGATAACGTGTATGTATTAATTAAAGATGTGTGCTGTTTGAATTATATTGTTCAACACTTTTAATAGAATATTGACATGAACTTCTACCTCCAAAGTCCATTAAAGTCATTCATTAACTAATTACTCAACGGCATTCATACTGGTAAGCAATCGAAGGGTTTTAAGAAAAATAAAATCGTCATTATATCCAACGCAAATGGCATACAACTCTTTAAACCTCGTTGCTTGCGTTAGAAAGTCCTTCGAATTTGTTTGTCTTGAAACATAAAAACACTCTAAGCATTTAAAAAGAATAAATATTACTTTTTTATTGCTAAATAACATTATTATTATCGTAAATTCATTACCAGCTCATTTATTGGTTTATGTTGTGTATGAATACAGTGTACTGTATTCATCATGTACTTCAAGTCGAGATAAAATATTCCTTTGATCTAAAATGATTCTATTAAAAACAATCTTTCATAATCTGGTTTACCTGCGAAATGATTACGGAAAAGAGGAACTAAAGGACAATGACGGTAAACTAACACCGCTCTTGAGTGAATAAAAAAGTGAGTTCGCCAGAAGATTAATTATGGTGCATCGCTCATTTTTATGTCAGATAATTAAAGTTAATGAATAGGTGATAAACTTTGAGCTCAGTTGTTCAGCAAATTCTAATGAAAACTTCCGGATAATAACTTCTGCACAGGAGACCGAGTTTATCCCACGTGTTAAGATGGACTATACTTATTTAAAGTGAATACTTCCTCACGAGGGAAAGCTCTTTGCAATACATTTGAAAAACAGCTGACACCAAAGGCCTGTCGAATACACCTGGGAGGAACAAGTAGTTCGGTTATGACGAAGTGTTCTGTTGAATTCCCGTCAATTCCATCCAACCCGTTGGAATGGCGCGATATCGACCTCTCAGTGTAGATGAGATCTTGAAAAAATTCGACGAGCGCTGCAAAAGATGGGATAAGTATTCGGAAAGAAAAGAAGCCATGAGCAACGAAGGAAATGGCAGTTTGCCAAAAGCTCTGGTTACTAAGGTCATTCCCCGGAGGGCACCTAGAAACCGATGCCCCATTCAGGCCTTTGACGACTGCCTCACTGGTGGTTCGATACCATGCAATTGTGTGCACCCATTCTCCTTTTTTTATTTTAATTTTTGGTTTATTGTATTCAGTATTGAACCTTCGCGATAAATATTCAAAAAGTTTAACCCCCCAAAACTTTATCAGTTTAGGTTTCTTGATGCGTAGGACGAACAATTTTCTAAAGGTTGATAAATTCGGTACTGGATAGCCCTCCTTCGTAGATCATTGGACCACTCATGATTACACTAAAATTACACGGGCTTATACCTGCTTTCTTCATTTAAAAAAACATTTAAATAATTATACAAACTTATGCCCAGTAGTTTCCCATAAAAAAAGCTTCGCGCGGTTTACGGAAGTAGGACGGATTCGCTTTCATTAAATCTACTTTTCTTGAAAAGTTAACCAACAAATCTTTGAAGGAGCAGCACTTTTTTTCATGGTCGGCTTGAACGGTTCATTATCAATAATGATAAATCTATAACGAGTTTTAAAAATTATACATCCATTCACCGTGGATATAAAACTTGTTGTTTCTATAAAACTTGGAAATTTCATATAAATAGCGTTCTCAAGTATAATGAATTTCATATTGAGTTCTTGGCATCTGTGCTGCTCAACTCTGAAGTATGGAACTGAAGGGCTGAAATATTAAAACATCAAGGTTACAAAATCTGGTAGATTTGCGGAGCAGTGAAGCGTAGGTAGGTGTTTTATTTTATCTCATTCATTAGTATTTGTCCTGTTCGTTTTTATCTACGTCATTATTGATATAAGTAGATTGTAGTTACAGGTATTTGGATATCTATGATTTATTCTCTCTCAGTAGAGGCCTGCGACCGAACACCTAATTTTTTAGGGACACCTGGAAAACAATTACAGGGTTTGAAGGTGCACTTGAAACCTCAAGGGATCCTTGATACTAATTTCTTTTCTAACCACCCACAATACTTAAATTTGAAACGGAGTTAATTTGGAATATCTAGAATAATATTTCAAAGTGTGGAGCAATGTAACATGAAAAACTATTTAGGGGGAGATTAAAAAAAAAACATTTCAAACAATCAAAACTAACCAAAATGCTTTATTGGGTTAAGTGTGATAAATTGGTGGGGATTCTTTCAAAAAATGACAAAATAGTTCAACTAGAACATGATGGTTGTAGTTTTTATTCGTCAACGTTTCATTATGTAGCTGTGATCATCATCAGAAGTAAAACCAGTACTTACATAACGGCAAAACACTTGGTTGGAAAAAGGTCTAACAGAGATCATTTGATGACACAATGAAAAAAACGCAAAGTTTCTGGTTGCTGTGCCCTCACTAAAAGTAGTATCCAAAAGTTTTCAAAACAAGAAGCAGTCCTTGTTTCTCCTGATGATGGTCATAGCAGCGGACAGAAATGTCGACGAATAAAATTACAACCGCCATGTAATAGTTGAATTCCCTATTTTTTGTTTTTTGGTAAAAATCTTTTACAATGACACGTAACATTTTAATGGACGATACACTCCAACGTCACCTAATTGAGTTTAGCAATATCTCAAATTAGAGATTTTTTCTAACTCTTCTTTTTGCATTCATTCCAGTTGAGATAAATGTCATAGATTAGTAACATCATACTGGAAACCACACAAGTATCCAAGGCAATGATACTTTGTTAAATTGTGATGTTGTGTTATGATACAATATTGGCTATTACATACAAACATGAACATGGAAGAATTAGATAAAGTATTATCATAAATCAGTGCTTAATGATGGATTTCTTGTTTTTATACAAAATGCTACCAAGTCAAGTTGGGCTCAAGTTTGTGAAACATAACGCTGATGTCTAATCACTGGAATTTCCCATAACAAGAGCTAGTTGGAAGTGGTCATCCGTCATGGAGGACGACTCCAGCGAGGATGACGGCAACAGGAAACCGCAAAGAATAAGAAGCCAACAGAGAAAAAGATTGATGCGAGTACCAACACCAGCTAGAGAGGGCTTGAAAGAACCCACTATGCTTGACCAGAGGTACGAGGGTAAGTAATTAGCGGAATTGATTTTGTGTCTTAGTCAGAGAAGTATTACTTACCTCGCAAAATGAAATGAATTATTGTGTTAGTAGCCAAAAGTTGTTTTCTCAGTTACTTTTGTACAACCGTTGTATTCTATCATCGTTGGTTTTACAAGCGAAAGGAACTGAATACATTTTTGACCATTTTCGGGTATTTGAAGTTTCTGATGCATTTTTCCACATTCTATCCATTGGAACAGTCAGTTTTAGAGTCAGGCGTCGGGAAACTCAGACCACCGAGTTTCATGTTCCACTAAGTCACAAAACACTTGAATCTTGACAGGTAGAGGCCACTGCAACGCATTCAACAAGAAAAACCGTTAATTTCTTTGTCGAAGGTTGAATAATACGTGTGCTATAGACATGGATACTGAAGAACTTAGTGCTTTTCTCTCTTGTCAAAAACTCAATGTTCTTGACATATCCTTACTTACACCTCATTTAATTTCCGATGTAATTGAAAAGAAGAATTATTTGTCATTTTCGCTTTTCATTTTATGAATGTGTTAACTGTTTTAGTTGGTTTGCTGGTCGTTGGTTCGCAATACTCAATATCTTGTTGGTCATCATTCTTCATGAAATTTACAGGCCGAGTTGATTGAAATGTATCTTGTAAATGCCAAATTAAACCCTAGTAACGAAAAAGCACAATGTAGATGGGTACCGAAAAATCTAGACCGACCGGAACGGGGCTCCTTTCAAATTACAGTTGTGAGCCAGCAGGGGTTATGACCAAGGAAGGGATAAATCCAACAGTGATCAATAACTACCTCACGAGTACGATAATCTGTGAGAAAAATTGTAGCGTTTTGTAATAACAATTTTGAACAACTGCCGCTTGAATATTCACTGCTTCAGGTGAATATTTTCAATAAACTGCAGACAATGACCCAGAAACGTAAAAACGTCTAGGTTGAAGCTAGCACGATTCTAAGACAGCCTAAACTTTAAATTCCTTCTACTGATAACCCGATTTTTGGACTTGGTGTCTGCCTTTTGTAATCCAACAACGGTATATGATGTGCATCGAGTTGAAATTCCATAACACTTGTGTCATAAAACTTTGGAAATAGGGCTAATTTTTTCTAGTTATCGCTGGTAAGTATCATTCCAAAGAATCGAATGGATCCTCAAAGGGATTTGCCTAAAAAAAAAAAAGAGTGAAAAATACTATGAATCAGTACCACAGTTAACATACTATACATAAACCTCATGTAATCTGCGATAACTGAATTAGCTGATATATTTTCGTAGGTATTCTCCGACAAACAATCAAGTTTATCACATCTTTTGTTTTATAATATCCCCGTTATGCTTTTTTTAATGTAATAAAAGCAGCCTGAAGTAATGTGATAAACAGTTCCAGCCGCGTCCCAACATGGGAAAGGAAGGTTAGGTTTTAGTGGGTTTGAATCCTCCAAAACCAGAAAAGCGGTCCCTCCTGGGTATCTCGTAAGATATTACCTCACTGATTTTCTGTTATGGGTTCTTTTCAGTTCGATTCAACTCAAATAATTGATTCATTATCATTATTTTGAAACCAAGATGATATTACAAAGGGGAATTAACTTAAATGAATCAGCTAACAAATTAATGAAGGACTGTAAAAACATATTGTATCTTGTTTACAATGCCATTTGAATATTTTACATCAAAGTTACCTTTTTTATAATCACTAATGTCTGAAAACCTAAGTATACATTATTATTGATAAATAATTATAATGTTTTACAAGTATTTCTTCCGACTGAGAATACTCGTGAGAACGTTTGTATAACCAAGCCTTCTGCTCTCACATATTATAGTTCATAAGCGATGCTGAACATTTATCTTAAATAAGCACATTTTGTGATAGATAGGCAATGGAAAAGGTGTCTAATAAAAAAAGGGATCGGTGTTTTATAATGATTCGCAACGTCGAAAAGGGATTTTAGTAAGAAGACGTGTGTCAGTGATGAATTAGATAGGTTCTAATATTAGTGTGCACAAAACCTCAAAATACAAAAGTTTTAACTTCAACAGAATGTGGATATTAACTCACAAGGTCATCCGTTATTGAGATTTTCTAACATAGTTGTATTCCCCTTTCTAAATCCATCTTTGAAGTGCACACTCACACTTTTAAAAGAATACATCTTGTTGGATATATGAAAATAAATAACCCGAAAATGCGATCATGACCTTGTTACCTCTTAAAACCAATGATTTCAACCAGAGCTGGGAGTACTCATATCAATGAATGTGAGTATGAATATTTTCAAAATGTATTAGTATTCATATCTTTCTCATGAATAGTATTTATCTTCAAGTTTAATTTCGGATGGATAAGGGTATTAATACCGAAAGTAACATAAAGATATTCATATCATATTGTAATTCACATTCATAAATTTCCATGTTACGAATAAATTCGTATTCAAATTCATGAACATGAATATGCCTTGCTATGATTTGACAAGATTCAAACCAAATTGAATGAAATCAATAGTTTCTTCAATAATTTTGTTTATTTGCAATTATCGTTGAAGCTATACTCGGAATTGTTCAGAATGTCAATTACCTATACTTGCACCTGCGCACCTGTTTTCCGATATTTTAAGCGTTCCAAACCGAAGTGCAAAATATTCAACAGCTAAATAACTATTAAAAGAAGGCATTATTCAATATTTAGTTTTTTTTAAGGTACAATTATTTTGTGCAAGTAAACAGCACGTAATATGAGAAAACCCGATCTAAATATGATAGGTAACTTCCGGAATATTACGTTCTTTAACGCGATCGAGGAAATCCTACCAAACATGATGTGTGACCAATAATACCTGTGAAGTATTTAAAATAATGTGTTTGTAGAAGTTGAGCTTTTACAGGTAACACAATGTTGTTTCAGGTGATATTGGTATTTGGGTTCAAAAGTTGAAAGGAGATATGGGTAAGTCCCAGAAAAAAAGTAATAAACAAGCGGGGAAACCCTGCGTTCCTGGTGACCCAAAGTGCTGTAAAGAGAATCAAGTGGACGTTTATGGTGAAGAAAGCGATTACATTTTAGAAGCCTTGCACAAGTTCAAACGTTGGGTGAATCGAATGTGGCAGTGGGGACATTGTTTTACTCAGTATTGCTATCCAACATTCAGATCTGCCGAATATTACAAGAAAGTCAAAGAACAACACCGGCGAAAGAAGAAATGTTTAGAACGGAAGGCGAACAAAAAGAATAAATCTAATGATCGGGGGAACAAATCGGCAGCGTCTCCTTCACGTATGTCATTCACTGGCGACACACCAAAAAACAATCCTGAGGAGACTGAGAACGGATCTGAACAAGCCAGTGAAGAAGTCTGCCTTTCGGAGGGATCCCCGAAAAACTTGAATTATTCACCCAGTGATTCGAATGAAGTCCTGGTGCCTTTGAGCCACACGATAAATGAAGAGACTGACGACTCGTTGCTTAGTTGGATCTTGAAGCAGTTTAATAATATTACTGAAAATAAGGTTTCACCAACCAATAAAAATGAAGAGAAATTCCTAGCTACAATGATCTTTAAATGGGTTTTTTACCTTTTCCTCCCAGCTGTAATTTTACTGGGAGTGCGTTACTTATTCTTGAAGAAGAAATACAAAAGTATATCAGGTGAGATTATCTAATACTTTTTAATTTTTCTCTCTCACCTATACGAAATAGTTATTTCTTCAAAAAACTAAACATTCTCGTTCATTGAACATTCGTTGAATGAGTATGAAAGGTATTCATTATGTACTTCTTGATGCCAATGATACCATTACCATGTACAGTTTTAGCATTAATGCTGTCCATTCTTTCGCTAGAATTGAGTTGACTTTCCAACCATTCGGATGGATTTGATGAGCAAAAATATTATTGTAGCACTATCTTACTTTTGGATGAATTGCATTGAGAGAGTGACTTTGTCTTAGAGGTAACAAGCCAGATCAAATTCCGTATGAAGACCTCAAAATTATCCGGTTACATAGGTGACTTAAGCTGCTGATATATGAATAAAATATAGTAATTGTTATCAAATATTATGGAACAAAGAAAATATATAAACTCCCAATAGAATGGGCTCCAGTCGATGATGATTGTATCTTCCTGGCACTACCCAATAGTGTTTCATTCCGAACGGAATTCCTGTCAAACATTTAACTGCTGTCAATTAGTAAAAACGTAAGGCGGATTTAAACCAGAATAAATTTAAAAAACAACAAATTGCTAAGGCGGGTAATCTTATTACTCTTACGTTTATGGTGATAAATAGACTGCAAAATATTCTCCAAGAATCGATTGCGTGCTTCAGTGGATAAATAGTAAAAATTTGGTTAAGAAATCGATTGCAACAATTTCGTTGATGCTACAAGTTTCGTAAGAAAAATAATATATATTTGCAGAAATACACATTTTAAGTGCTGTGCATGTAATCCAATTGGTTAGTTGAAGTAAAATTCTGTGACCGCTGAAGATGTACGTCAAAGAATGATTCGTTCGCAGGGAAGCTGAAGAGAATTAAAGATGAAAATCATCAACTAGTTTTGGAAAGTAACGAACTGGAATCAATGCTTGCTAACACGGAACAGCTTACGTTTTCCATCTCTACCAAAGAAAGTCGGGCTCAGGCTGTGGCTGATTTCACACGGTTGTCGGAGAGCTTGATGAATTCGAAAAAAGAGGTAAACGCCCAAAAACCTTGTGTAGTAGGAACTCACTTTTCTTCAGATAAATGTACCACTAATAATACTTGCTGGATGATTTATCAAAACTAGTTACCTTTAGATTTTTTTGGAAATTTGACTTCAAAATTATTTAAGTGGGTTTGTTACTCGATGCATATTCCCTAGCTTCATTAACTCACTCCGACTGTTGAGATCGGTACACTTTCACATCCAGTACCAGCACTTGAAACGCCCATGTCTTTAACTTCGCAAAATTCAACCTGAATTAAATGAATAAAAATGTTATTAATTAATTAATTAATTCGTTTTATCATTGCGTGTTAAGATAAATGCGCCCATCTTTGATATTAATATATTGCCTTTAAATGTCTGCTTTCCACAATTTGATCATTAACATCAAATTTATTGAAAAATAACAGTTTATTGAAGAAAAAATTATTAAAAAACTATGAATGGGTTATTTAAGGGGGTTATATGTTAGCCACCAGATCATGCCTCTTGCACCAGCATGCTATCATTATCATACTCTCCTATCCCTATGTGTTACTCAGCGTCCCTTTCTGTTAAACAGCTCTCTGTGTTACCTAGCTCCCTTAGGTTACCCTGTGCCCTTTTTTGTTACCCAACACTTATTGTCTGTTACCCAGCACGTTCTACCCGTTACCCAACTCCCTTTCTTTTCCATAGCTCCCTATTTGTCACAAAGCGCTCCTTTTTGTTGCCCTGCACCCATTCTGTCACCTAAACCCCGCAACAATCGTTGAAATGAGCTCAAATCACGAATATCCTTAATTTTGATTAAATATTCCAGCCAGTCCTTTTTCCACACGTCTAAGAGAATTTTCAAAGTCCATCCATCTATTTAAAAGGTTTACTAGTTGGATTAATAGTTATTTGTATTATAAATATGATGACTAATCAATTCTTCGTTGTAGATGAATCAAATGAAAACTGAAAAAGCGGCGCTGCTTGAAGAATTGAAACGGGCGAGGAAGAAGAGAGATGAAGCCCTCCAACAATTTTCATCACTCACACACGGAATCATAGATCAGGACAATTACGCTCAAACCCAATCAGCTGGCATTTGATAAAAAATAGTCTCATTATTGCTATCTTTCGTTATCATCACGACTTGCTTTCTGATTGATGGTATCTGGTGTAAACTAACTGCTGATACTAAGCGCATACACACCCGATAGGTTCACTCTTCTCTTCGGAAAGAGAAAAATTGACTTAATAAACGATTTGGAGTGAATCAAAACAGAACTCTTCAGTTTAAAATCTGATTTTGTGTTCTGTAGAAGAACAAGATAATATTTTTTGGAATGTTTGGAAATCAAACACAGCTGTTCGCTTGATATTTTACAAGGACTTGACCCAATAAAAAATCAAGAGATTACGATTTTGGGAACAGTACTTTGATAGAAATATACGTAGCGTTTCTTTATCATTATTTTCAATAATAAATCTTTGCAATCGACCAAGAAAAAAAAAGATCAACTTTCCACACTAATTCGTTGTTACACGTTCCAAAATGTGCAAAACCAGAAAATCGAATTTAAAAAATCCGCCATCCACCGTACGTCGTCCCTCAGGCAGATATTTTCTCCTAAACTACTGAACCTAGTTGCCCCTGTCAACTTTGGGGGCTACTTGGAACTGGATTCTCGACATCAATCTCAGTCAACTCTAAATGAAATGGAAGGGCTGAAATTTCAGAATATCGATAACTTTTGATGCAACACTATTGCTTTTATGTTCTTTATTGGTAGATGTGCTTTCAAAGAATCGAATAACAGTGCCCGGAACGGTTTTTTTTTTTTTTTTTTTTGTTCATATGTTCGCTATCCCTAAGGGCTGGAACTTTGAACGTGAACAAAATGTGAATGTGAACGTGCTTGGACAAATTGAAAACCGCCTAGTATCTTATGAGGGTAAAATCAGCTGAGCTTTTGTTGCGGAATTTTGTTCCACGAGTTACCTATGAAATCAAGTTTTATTGTTGTACAATTGAATCGTAGGTAAGTACATGTTTTATTTTACTTCACTGAATTGCAGTTGTTGCTCAGGGGCTTTTTTCTTTTTAAACCCATGTGTTAGAATTAGCGCCATTTCTATTTTCGTAGAAGACTAGCAGTAAACTCGTGCTTCGCACGGTACATATACCGTTGATGTACAGGGTTGCCACGGTCTCCAGTTGCCACTATTGTGCCGCTACTAAACCGCGTTAGCAACCAAAATAACAAAAGCTCGAGACCCAAACAAATCGGTTGCTTAGGGTAGCGCAGTTTAGGAAGTAGACGGATATTTTGGAAGTCTAACAGAGTCAATGTCGTGCGCCGGAACTCTCTGATCATTTCAAGACTGTTTGAGGTTTCACTGCCTCGGGTCGGCATTTTAGTCGTCTATTGGGAAAATACAAACATAAACAAGTGGGTGTGGCACATAGCTTCCTCGTATCCATAACATGACTGTAGGATACGATCATTGAAAATTATTATCGACTAAAGAACTTCGTTCAATTAGGTCAGAATTAGGGTAAATTTATTGTTATGCAGGAGCATAATTCGAGAAAATAAAGGTAGGCATGTTCAACTATTGAACAAACTGTGAAATATACCAAATCCGAAAAATCCCTGAAAATATCATCGAAATCAGTCATGAACTCCCGGAGTTATGCGTGTAAAAAGGATTTCACGTTTGCGGATGCGCAGAGGCTACTATTGATCCGGGGGTCATGAAACTCATAGGGGACCATCTACACCCCAACCCGCACAATCCCTGAAAATTTCATCAAAATCGGACTATAACTTCGTGTAGTTTTGCCCGTAACAATGATTTGCTGACAGACAGACAGACACACAGACACACAGACAGACATGGAACCAAAATTGTTCAGAAAGGTCTAAAACGCAAAATGCGAGTGGAATTTTTGATTTTGGAGACAAAAAAATTTTCACATTCCGAAAGTGAAAACAATGCTTCCGCTACCTTGGTATACTCGGAAGCAATACATAATAATGTATATTATGTACACAAAAGATTTTTTTTTTATCCCGAACCTACATCTTTGAATATCAGTAGTAAGAAGGCTACATACCAAATAGCAGCTCCATACGATTGATAAGGTAACGTTTCGTTTTTGGAGCCATTCAGCTGATCCCGGACCTAACGCTGATCTCTAATATCAGTTTTAGTTGATTATTCTCCAGTTCCTATGATTTTTCGTCATAATAACAAAAATTGGGGAAGCAAACAAATCGGTTGGGAAGGTTGTCGCCGTTCATGAAGTAGAAGGATGTTTTATATGTTCTGACCTAGCATGTGTTGTGTGCCCGAACTCGCAGATCATTTCAACACCTCTCCCGCCAAAATCGGTTCTGCAGTTTGGTCGTCAATCAGGAACATAGATAGTATCTATTAGATACATAGTTGGATAGAAACAAGCTTCGAGTCTTTACGATTGTTTATTCTACTTACTTCCACGAAGAACACATTATTCATTGATTGAGAATTATTTAATTCCGCTTATACTAACAATTTTATTTATTTATTTTGTAAAAAGCACAAACCAGCATGGATGCTACTGCCTAATACAAAACATTTCCCAAAGTACTGCCAACATTGAGCGCCGTAAAGGTACACGGCCACTTCATTAATTCAATTCTGTTGAAGATGCTTTGATCTGTCACCAACTGTTCAAATAATTAATCATTAACCCAACTCCGGATTTAAATGTTATCTCATTTATATCAATGTACTCAACGTAATACTTCCTTGTATAAAAGGTAACATAGGAGCTCGATCGACAGGATTTACAAGAAAGCTTCTTTTGATGCTTAAGAGGATTACATGTCATGCGGGCTTAGGGTGCCCGTTTATCTCATTTGCTGCTTTTACGACTGTCCACGTTTAAGAGGTGAGAGGATGTCCCCTTTTGACGCAGACACTTTGTTGTTGGGCCGTTTCCCGTCTATACTCAATTTGGCCACAAAGAAACAAGCCCAGTAATCCACTGGAAGATTCTTATCCCCTTCATCATTTGTTCCACTTTTCCCCTCTCATTTATTGTAGATTCATAAACCTTCTTTTCCGTTTTTAATAACCTCCTTTTCGATGGCTTTACGCAATTAATTATATATATGCTTTATAGTGCATTCATGGAGGCAACTGTTCATATATTTTTCTTTCTTAGCACTTAAGCACATAAACTTTTTCCTTTAAGCAGTGTTTTACTGTATATTAAGTAAACTATATTTTGAAAGTTTACTGTAATAATAACCATGATGTTGATTTTTATATTTTTGGGAAAACTAGATAGTCTTTATGAAGTTTAAATACCATGCAAATTAAGCATTTATATGTGCTCTAGAAGCAAACCTGCGCTTTGCCTCTAACAAACTGCCTGCTAGCAACCATTAAAACATAAGTTCGAGACCCAAACAAATCGGTTTCGAAGGATAGCGGCGTTTATGAAATAGGGAGGCTGTTTTGGAATTTCTAACCTTTCAATGTCGTTGACAAACAAACTTAGTTTCATGCGTATGATGTATAAAAGATGAAATTAATTCGTATAATCAATAGATCCAATGCGCTTCCGAGCTTCTTGATGTGGGAATAGTTGGGAACGGTGACCTCGACCCTAGGCCATTCCAACTTTATCCAAGAGCCCAACAAAGATACCACACAAATCCTCCTGCGGCTGATTTCTAAAGCCCAACTACAATACAGCACAAACATCCTAATAAAGTAACATTCTGTGCTATTATTGAGAAAACGTCTACTTGGTCCTTTCTTCATGGAAAAGTGACGAGGTCTTCAATCCGTCGATTCTTCTTTCAAGTTCCTGATATCTTTCAAATCCGCCAAAAAAACTATTTTTGAGGAAATTTAATTTTTTTCGTTAAATATTCCAAGCTTTCATGTTCAAACAAGTATCAATGGATTACTTTCAAAATTATTTCGTTTACGATTTACCAACTTTACGATCAATGGATCGGTACTAACAGAATCATACGGGTTCGAAAGCTGAAGGGTACTTCTTAAACACAAGACCATTTAGTTTCTGAATGTCAATTTATTTTAATCGCCAAAAAGATTGAAAAAGGTCGCCAAACCTGCTAGAGTCTTGTGTCATATTAAGGAGGCAGGGTGAATAACGGGATTGGTAGAGAAAAGAGGAGTACTCCATCCAGTCATGGGTAGAAAATATCGTTAGCTGAGACACTCGGTCGCTGATTCTAAACCCGGATCGTTTGTTCGAAAAACTCTCTCGGGGACGAGAAGAATTTATCGAAGGGGTGGCTCCTCGGTCTTCACTTTTTTTCCTTTTTTTTTCCTGTTGGATTTAGGTTCAGGGGAACGGGTGTAACAGAAGGGTCGATGCTGGGGGTTCGCAGAAACCCGTGAAAATTAATTGCGGTCCCAACTCCCAGCAGTCACTGCGTCCCTAAAGGTTGTAACTCAGGCCGTGGCGCAGAGGGCGTTGGTATGATAGGAGGGCAACGGGAAGGTCGAGAGAATGGAGTTTCCATGAAAAAATGACGTTTATTAGCTTGTAAATCATTGAGAAGGTGGATTCTAATTAGGAAAGAGTGGAAGGTTATGGGGTAGTTGTTGATTAGCACAGCTATAATTCCCAGTTACGAGAAGTGAATGATCGGAGATTTGTTAGAATACGAGAGATTGTTCGAGATCGAAAAATCTAAATCATTCACTAAATCACACCGATAAATACTAGAATTCCCGAGCTTACTCCGCGGCTTAGGTTAACAACATTACTCCACTTAACAATGACAAGGATAACTCCACATAATATCGAAAACAGGTAGAAATTATCACGAATTTCACGTATTTATTGAGATACCTACATAGAGTGAAATAGATATCACACATTAATTTAAAGGATGTGATGTGTCTTAGAAGATATCGTTCCATTGACTCAAATTGTCTTCTTGAACTATATAATCAAATAAAACGCTGCAAATTAGTTCAGAACGGCCGGTTTGATACCCTCTCATACTCATTCCCTCAATTTTCACTGCCAAGTCGTCAAAACGAAAAAATATCAAAAAATATTGGTATTGATGAAAGTGAAATTTACAAAATTTTCAACACTTTAGCACTTAAAACGGAACTTTCTAAGTCCCATGAACTCGGACAGGCCTGGGAGCCAGCTCAATCGATTCGGCGTCCAAAAGTAGCAGACAATGACACCCCACTTCAGTAAAAACCTCAAAAAACAAGTTTTGACCTTTTTTGGCCAGGTTGGCTGGTTAGTTGGACCAGCTGGACCCCAAATGAAGCCAGCCTATGCGGGAAGAAACGGATTTGTAAGATCCTTTTTATGGTTTTTTATGGCCCGTAAGACGTAGGGACATTGCAAGTTTTGGAATCCTTGAAAGCATCTTGAAACGTAAAATAACGAAGTTTGAGGGTTCGATGGTGGGAGGGTTTAAAAAATGTTGCAACACTCATGGTAAGTATACTTTTTCCTCTGGAAATTGGGAAACTTTCCGTTCGCAAAACATTCAATTTGAATTTAGGAAACTATACTTCACGTATTGACATTTTAATCACATCCATATACGTAATATCCATTTCAGTTAATCAAACTCATTCGTTATACCTAACCACAAAAAGTGTAAGGTTTATAACCTCGTATCAGTACGCTGTTAACGGCACCTAAAAGATATTCAAAAGCTGTTAACAGCCTCCAATAACAGGTGTTATGTTGAGAGAAATCTGGTCATGGATCAAATACTATCTTATTCTGGATCAAAAATACAGGTATAGCTGAATAGAGGTAGGTATGTTAATGCGTTCGAGTTCCTGCCACAGTATCGACTGATCAATTAATTTGTACAAAACGTTTCCCCTAAAAATTTTTTTAAATAAAAAATTTATTTTCTAATTTTACGAGTAACCTCAAATTTGACTGTACCAATGGAAAGAACATTAAATTTCCTGTCTTCCTGATGGAAAACTTGAGTTTACGGAAAACTTAACGGATGAAAAGTGGACTTGAAGAACCAAAATCGCAACTTTTTTTTATTGCCAATAGGTCCTTGAGATTCAAAGGTGAGTTTGGCCTGTAGCTTTAAATATTTATCAAAATCTCAGTTTCTCAACGGTAATAAAAAATATTTCATGCGTCAAGTTTGTGAAAAAATTGACGTTCAAATGCGGATTTTTTTTTTTTTTTTTTTCACTATGAAATTCACGTCTTTAGCTTAAATTGACTTTGCAAAATAAAAGTTTGGCATCGTATTTTATAATCTTTTGTCAATTGATCAAATTGTGACCCTCTCGGACTTCCTCGATCATTAAGCAATCAATTTTTAGTCCCTTTCCACAGGTCGGAAGTTATGACCGAATAGTAACTTACCAATCGAATTGTTCAACTGTTGCTTGTGTACTTTTGACCAGGGAAGAGGGTCTCAAAGCGCCTAATTTCATGACCAAGCATGCCTGACAGAGTCACAGTTCGAAAAAAGATACCGAGAATCCGATAGGTGCCAAAATCTTTCTTCTTTTTCCACTGCGTTCAAGCTTAAATTTCTTGTTATTATATTAAGATACAAGTTACACCAAGTTTTGACAGTTTCCTCTTCAAGTTAATTTTTCATCCGTTCATTTTATTGGGAAAACTTCCGTCCCGTATTTGATTTTCCGTCGGCAAAACAGAAAATTTAACGATGTTTCGAAAGTTATGTTCGAAGTTGAAGTTACTTCTTCAATTAGGGAGTTATCATAATCTTTGTGAGTAAAACATAAATACTCGAAAAAAAATTAAAACTCGACTTGCAACTCGAAAGCCAAGGGGGATTAAACCAAAAAAATGTTGAGGGAAAATTTTAGTTTCAAATTACTTGTACAACAGATATGTAGCCTCTAGCAGGAATAAAAGGTTAACACTATGTATATGTGCATGAATAAAAATCAGAAAGTCAATCAACCTAGTTTTTAGGACGCCCTTCTGAAGCAGGCATCGTCAATGAAGGGATGCCTAATAGGCGAGGCAGTTATTGGTATGCGTGTCAACCCAAACATGAAAAAAACTAAATACGAACCCGTTTCAGACCATTACAACATTGAATCTTTGAGAAAAAAAGATGTGTGTATAAGTTTGTGTGTGTGATTTTGTGATAGGTACAAATCTTGTTGACGCTGCAATCTTCTAGATTCTGCGATTGTAGTGTTTATTTTTCTTTCGCTCCAATTTCATTTTAGTTGTGCAACAAACTTCGGAAATTTTGAATTTTCTGTAGCGAGTGGGGATGGAGGGGGTAATGGATGATTGAAGAGCTGCCTGTTCAGATAATACAGCTGGTTTTCTTGTTTCTGTATTGTTCAATCAAGAACTTTGGTCTAGTTTTAAAACATATTTTAGATCATTCAAATTTAATTTTTCAAGAGGGTGATATGGATAAACCTTCGGTGTTTTATTATATTTTTTCCAATCCTGATGTATGTAACAAACCTCTCTTGAACAAAAATCTCGATAGTTTTGAATTTGATGCCGTTATTCAATCTACCGCTGCTGCTAGATTTGTTAATTGAGTAAATATTCATGGTCGCCAATTAATTAACAACTTGAAATAGAGAGAAAAAAGTCCCACGCTTTCACGAAAAATTCCATTTCATCTTTCCAGCATTGAAATTGGGAACCTTTTCAATTGGATAGCGCCCTCAGCGATTCACGTCAGCCCGGAGTTCCCAATATTCCCATTACGGATGTGGCCTTGGATCGGGTGGCGAGGAGGCAGCTGAAATTCAAACCTTAGATCTCAGAACAAAGCCGAGTTAACGATCCTCTGTTAACGAACTCTGTACAGATCATATCATGCAAATAATATTCTGTTCTATTGTAACTGGGACAAATGGTTTTGGAATTATTGGAACCGCTTTCAATATTGCAACCGTTCTCAGGGTTCAATCAATCGTTTCCGAAAAAAGAGGACTGTCAGAATCTTGTAGAACTATATTTTTCACTTCAGAAACAGTGAAGCTCGACTGTTTAGCAATGTCATTAGCAATATTGAAATAAAGTTTCATCACCTTCCCGAAGGCCTTGTTGCACATTCACGTTCAACGTGGACGAGCAAAGGGTGGAGACGGGCAAACCTTGGATATTATTGTTGAACAAATTGGAGGAAAATTCAATCATCAATTTACCAAGGAGCTGAGAAAAGGTTGATTTTGGCAATCAGGTAAGTACGTACGTACTAATCAGCTGTTGTATGGTTTACAATGCTTCTCTATTGGTCAATCATTCTCGAAAATGAACCATTGTGATCAACCACGAAAAAATAACTTGCCCCCCCCCCCCCCTTTTTTTTAATAAACATTATTGTACATGGTACACTACAGCTCAGCGAATTAATATTTAAATATACATATACCGTGGAACATGTAAAGTGGACTCCACCCTATAGTGGGCCATAAAGTAATTAATTATTTAAAATATATGAAAATTAAATAATAAGTTATAACAATAAATAGCTCCAACTGGTAACAAAATAACCATAGTTGACAACAGTAACAACATGCATAATATTATAATACAATATCATAATGTCCGTTTTCTGCGAGGTCAATATGCCACTTTCTTTTTAACCATCTAAGATATCTAGGGGCTGGAGGGTTTTCGGGAATTCTCTGTATAAGCTCATTGGGGTGGGATTGCATTCTTTGTTGATGTTTGACAAACGCGGGCTGGAGAACCTCTGTGACCTCGGGAATGTCCAGATCTTTATGAATGGTTTTGTTCTTGTTGTTGGTGGTTTACTTTTCAAGAGACGTGGATTTCAGAAATCGAACAACAAAAATTAAAGATTTTCTGTCCGCCTTACGCTATAGTCCGTCCTCCGTCCAATGCTTTTCTTTGAAACTACTGGACCAAATTTGACGAAATTTCGTCTCTAACATTGATCCGGGATGTGGTAGTAATCTCTGCAAAATGATCAATCTAAACAGAGGGATTATAATAAAGGGTTCAACTTTCAAAAAATCGAAAGTCTAAATATGTTACACGTCAGAGCGAAGATTTTCAATTCGATTCAGATAGGAATGAATACCGTGAATCGAATGAGATCGGGTTGCTGTACGATTATACGTTCGCTCACCATTTTAAAAACCTCATCTTCGGTTCGGAAAATCGGTGGCGGCCGGTCAAGTATTTTTATCTTGAATGAAATTACAAGGTGTGGAAGTGCGAGGTGTCGATTTTGTACACGAAAATTACTAACCTCCCGCCAAAGATGTCGAGCGCGTTACCGAAATCAAACTAGTTTGAAAATCAAACCCTACTGGGCGATGTTAGCCCTAATCGCTACGTCGGGCGGTGGCACAAGGGACACTTCGTTCGGTTTACCTTGTTTCAAATAAGCTGGTTGCTCGTTTGAACTCCCGCGTCGGTTGGTTCCACTCTTTTAAAGTCCACATAAGACTGGTTAGCCATTCTAACCACCTAACTACAGGTTGAATTGGGATTCTGTGCTAAAATAACATAATGACTGCTATACGCCGAGCAAATTTCAACGTGCTGAACAAATTTCGTCAAGTACATTGATACTGTTTGTGATGATTGGCCTTTGCCGATCAAGAGAACATTTTATCCCCCTTCAAAATTTATTGGTTTACGTTTCAAGATAAGTAGATTCCAAATATCGTATAAAAAAGTAGATTAATGACTCGCCCCTTTGCCCTCGATAGAGACTCGCCCCTGGACCCCCCAGATGCTTTTCGCTTAGATCCTGAGGACAGAATTTAAGAAATATGAAATATGCTTTAACCTTATTTTGTTCAATTCTAAGTTTTTTATTTTGAAGAATAAAATAGAATATCAAACCTTTTCTGCCGTTTCGATAGCCAAAACTAACAAATAACACACAATAAACGTGTCATAACGAAATATTGCATAGGTTTCACCAGGACCCTTAGTTCCGTATAATCGATTAAGCACACCGTTCCTGGTTTCCCGAAAAATGGAACACTTTTTGCCAGTTAAGTAATGCTCAATAATAGTTTATGGTAAGAGAAATTTGAGATAAAATGTCTTGTTTCCATATGATCTACATGTCGTGTGAGTACAGTATCAATGACTACATTGTTTTGGGTCTTAGAGATAGCCGGTTCATTATTCAACTCTAGATTGATGCTTCACGAATGAAAGTTACAAATTCTGCACCTTTTGTGATCATCAAATTCACATTGAGATTACCACATAGAATTATTGAAATGGTGCTCAACTCAAGTTCATCGAGATTCCCACAAGTTTAGGAATAGATGAAGAAAGAAAATTTTTTAGAATTTATGCATATCCATGTAAAAACAACGGCTTATTTTATAGGAAACTGAGCCTCATTGATTTCTACCTAGCCTTCACTTTTCAATTTAATAATAATCTGAAGTGCCGGAGAGTCGCATTTTGGGGGGGGGGGGGAAATGTCGCAAAAAACTCCTCGACCCCCAGCCAAAAGACATATTCATGTCAATATAAGGTAATAATGATTTGAGTCCTAAATATAAGATATTGTTCTACACTAACAAAAGTGTCACCATGGTGTTATGACGTGCGCGATTCACTATCATGTTTTAATCCTATTGTCATCCAAAGAGATAGCAGCAGTTCCTCTTCTTCATCAATGCCCAAGATTCCCCTGGGTCTCTCTGCAGTTAGTCTGAATTGCTATTCCTTAAACCGCTCTCAAATATTTTCCTCCACCATTTCGCCCTTTTGCCTTATGTGCTCCACTTTGAACCCACCTTTCCCACTGTTTCTCAGGATTCATCTTCATTTGAAGACTTCATCATCCGACCGTCATCGATTGACGTAAGTTATTCAACGGTTAGAGCAATCAAATTAGCATGCGAACGGCCTTGCCCCAAAGATCAGGCTCAACAAACTGGATTTACTGATTCTCTCTTTCTCTTCAGCTTTCCATCTAGGAAGCAGAACCGCTCGTAGTCGGCATTCCATCTTCCTTTCCGTCCTCATCATCGTTTTCCTTGATGCTGCCTGAGTCCTGGGTTACCTTGGCTTACAACGAAGAAAATCGGAAGCTTCCTGTATGAAGGACAATAGCTGTGAGATGTGGTGTAAATGGGCAGACATCAATTTAGTCCTAATTATTCATTTCTCGTCTCTGGAGAACTGAAAGGTATTCAATACCAAGAGCTTACTTTAAATGCTTCTCATTGCTGTTTGATATCATTTTACTTGAATAATGGCGAAAAACCGTCTTCCAAGGAACTAGGAATAGCGTATTTCGCTTATTTGCAAAACGATATGTAGATTCTTTTCCATCCACGATTTCGTGGAAGAGATTGGATTTCCTTTTCAATAAATATTTCTGTAAGATTTGGGTTAATTGGTTGTTCTAATTATTCAAAAATGTCACTACTCAGTCTAAACAATAGATCATCACCGAAGACTTCGGTGAATCGAATGACTTCGGCTAAGTTATGTTATCCAGTAAATCTTGTTCTTGTTTCGAATTACGGACCTATTTTAGTTCTTAACGCTCACAACAGTGCTCCGATCACTTCCATCATAAAATATTGTGTGAGTCAATATCAGTTTTATTTCTGCTTGTTCGACATAAATATTACATTTGTTTTCAGTTTGTCAACCCGTGAGTTGACATTTATTTCATTCCTTCCCTGACGAACACATTCGAACAAAAAGAAATAACAATTCTCATAACGCATTCGCCCTAATCCCGATCTGATTTTCGACTCTGAATAAGCACAAACTCAGTGAGTGAGGAAGCTATATCTAAATTATGGGCCTTCCTCGTTTTTTAAGCTTATGACTGAAACTCCGATGAGAAGGTACTGACGGAGGGATTTGGGTTTTTAACGGGCCGTTGGTTCGGAAAATTGATCGAGGCTATCGGAGAAACGTCCCCCGGGCTATGTAGCGGGATGCCGCTAGAGTCGGTGATAATGCTCGATAATTAATGACACCAGTGAAATTAAAAAGAAAAAAGGGGCGAAGAGGAAAATAAGAGGAAAACATTGGAAGCGGGTGAGGTGGAAGACTTGACAACACCCGCACTTTAATTGGGATGCAGAGAAATGCCAGTATTTATACCGATATGCCTCGCCATCGAGTTCGCGGAAACGCGTGAAAATTGAAGCGTAAATCTACGAAAGGGTTTATTGGGTGTGAACGATCGCTCCGTTAGAGGTAGAACGGTATTAATTTAATTGCCCATTTATAATTTCAAAGGGCTTAGTATACGCATTTGGCGAAAAGAAGAGAGGTTTAGGGATCAAGGGCAACGTCAAAGCCGGGCCCTACCTACGGTTCGAGAAACATTCTCATATTTCATCAAGTCACAACTGACTGGAAGTTGGGGCGGACGATGTTATCTATAAAATCTCCGCTGGATTTCTCTTTTACACCCACGTACAGTAATCACTTTGGCAACGTTGCTACATCGTTTTCATTTAATCGTACTCAGAAATTAACTCATAACTTACAAATTCACCTGTACTAAAAAGCACTTTTCCCCAAAAATCTTGTCTTCTATCTATACTTCTCCATTCATATTGTAAATAGAGAAGATTTGGCGGTTGGTTTCTATGTTTTGATGTAACTAAAAAACTACTACTTGAAAACTTCTACTACAAAAACTACTTAAAATCCTTTTAACCTTCAAAAAAGTACAATTTTACTCACTAATATAATCTATCAGAGTTTGAAACATATTCTGGTTCATTTCCATTGAAAATGCCGCAAATCGTAACACCAAGTGCTTACCATAGTACTTACTTCTACTATTCAAGTTTATTCAACTCACAGAAACATTTTGCTTCATTTCACGTTATAGATGACGTGGGAGGTATTGATCGTACGAAGAGACCTTAGCCTACACTGTTCACTTGCCAATACTAACATTAAAAAGAATGAAGATCTGATTTGTTTGTTTGTTGAAATTTTGACGTGACAACGACTTATAATTCGATGCATGCGCGAAAAAACATGACTCATGCGGCATTAAATCGCTCTGAGGCGTTCCATTAAAGCAGGGTTCAGATCCATCCGGATCGTTTGGAAATACGGATAAAGGAAGCTATTGTAGTAACAAGCGGAGGAATTGCAAAAATAATTAAGTAACTAATCGAACAACAACTTTTATTCAGTTTACTTGCTAATAATTGTATTTATGGGTACAAATAAATGTAACTTGATCAATTCAATTGTGATTTTCATTTACCTCCTTCTTTGTATCCATACAAAATATCTATCAAACAAATAAAATTAACATTTTCTTTTGAAAAATGAAACCATTCTATCAGTATTTTCTGACGTTGTCACGTTCAACTATCGTCAGTAAACCAATTTTACAGAGGCTATTAGACAGAATTTCACATCCGTATTGAGTGACATGGGCTACATTATTATTATTTTATTTTTTATTTATTATTATCACTTTTTATATGTGTCTTGAGTGTGCTTAAATGTATCTGTGAAGGTCTAGCTCGTCAAACGAAACTGGAAATTTCTGTTGACGACCTTTTATTTTTGTATTTGCTGCCTACAGAAGACAATAGGCATCTTTCCTCACTGATCCGTCAGTTTGCTTCTCCACCGATTTCCGTAAAACTATCTCCAAATCTCATTGAACTAAGGTGCCTTGTAACTTGCTTTCGCCGATTGAGCTCTCCCTACTTCAGGGGTTGATGAGCTCTTATATACTAAACATTCTTTTGAGAGGTAGCAGGGTGAGGGACTAGTTTTTAATAAGGCAACTATATTTATATTTGCGGATGGCTGATTAACGTAATATGTATTACAATATGTATAAATTAAAATGTTGAAGGGGCATAAGAGATTTTTAAGATTTTCTCAATCGCAAACTACAGGCTAATTAAGACTATTGACGTCTTCTCATGCACTGAGCATGTCTGTTAGTGCTGCACTAATTACACAAGAACACCATTCAAGTTATAGTATACATTTATTTATTTTACAGTCTAAAATGCTCATAGTTTTTAAAATGGAATAATTCTTTCTTTCATTCGTTCATTCCGCGGAAAAGTCTCGTTTTATCAGTCAGGACATTAATGTAGTTCGTGAATGTGAATTGTAGCCTACTTCTTACGGCGTCTTAAGCCGAAGTGGCAACCCTGTCTACGGATTCCCAAGATCCCTAGGCTACCCTACGAATAGTCCGTATATTACCATACCAAACGTTCAAAGTTACTGTTTTGTTGTTTCATTTGACAGAATGGCTGTCAAAAATCATGATAAATAAAAACACGCTAATATTAGACTAGATAATGGTTAGGGGAACGTAAACGGATCGACCATTAAGATGGGGAAATCTCTCATTTCGACACTACCATACATGGTGATTATCCCGTTTACTACTGTTTGAAGTTTGTGCTGAAGCGCCAAATATTCAAACGCTGATTGTTCGCAAACCCCCTCCTGTTTTTTGTAGATAATTAAAACCGGATAAAAACAAGTATTCCACTCTTCTGAAACAGACTCCACTGAGAAAAATTCCATTTTATCCCTACTTATACACCCCGTTGTTTCTACTTATCCCTCCCTAAATTAATTTTTTATAATAAGCTCTCGCGATCAGAGACCGCTAGATCTCAAAGCTTCATCAGCCTGATGATTATGGCAGTGCGGATCTCAAAGATCGCCAATTCTTTTAATCAACGGTTGAATCTTCATTCACTGTTGTGACTTGATGCTCAGCTCACTTTTTAAGTTCGATACAAATGTACTTTTTCACTTACTCTCATATTAGGACCTACAATGAAGGGCTTGTAATTTGGTAGCTCGAAATAAGGCGGACTTAGGGGGATCGCGTCAGCAGTTCATCCATTGCCTTGAGAGAGTGCTTGTGTCGTTGGTTTTTTACGTTGAAACTTTCGATCTTATCCCAAAATGTTGGTGCTTTAGTGTCGTTATTGTCCAATGTGGGAAATATTTATCATTACCTGTTTAGTCAAGGAGGTGTATGGCTCAAACAAACGGAAAATCATCCGAAGATACTAAAATAATGTGATGAGGAACATTGTTAAAGCATCACGAGATTCAGGTCGAATCGATACCTAGACAATGCTATACGCGACAAGTAATGGGACACCTCCATCGGCTATGACCTCTCGTAAACGAGGAAGGTGTCTGTCTCTTTGAATCAAATGATGCCATCAGTAGACTAAAATGCACCAAATCTCTTGACATAACTAACTATTGAAGTAGTGAAGTGAAACTAATATCGTAACCAGTAACACTCTGTGATGTAATCAGTTTTCAATATTCATCTACATTTTCTGAATAACATTGTAAATAAGTTGTACTTGGTGGAATAAAGGATTACTTTTTTCTAACTCTTTTCGCCAAAATGAATTCACAGAAGGGGTGAGATCATATGACTTTGATAACACCTTCATACTCACGTTTCATTGACGATATTTATTTTTTAGCTGTCACAATTTAAAGTAAATTCAAATGCAACTAGTCCAAGTTGGATATTAAAAGTTTCATCATGATCAATAAATGATTGTTAAGAAACGTACAAGCAGGAGGAGAGGAGGTGGCTT
Source organism: Creontiades dilutus (assembly GCA_031894815.1). Classification (NCBI taxonomy): domain Eukaryota; kingdom Metazoa; phylum Arthropoda; class Insecta; order Hemiptera; family Miridae; genus Creontiades; species Creontiades dilutus. The sequence goes on along the minus strand of JAVIWC010001315.1, from coordinate 2,226,715 downwards.
TCGAGCACTCATAAGCCCGGTTTGTGATCCGAATACAATGCTATTTATAGAAATCTAAGAGATTCATCCGTCGAAAATGAGAACAATCTCGGATTAGGATTAAAGGCTTCGCAGACAAGTCACTTTTACTGTTCCCCTCACAGTTGGTGCTTCAGATTTAACATTGAAACCGTTTTATTTCCACTTGAAGGGGTTAGATCCTGAAAATAAAAACATCTTTCATGACATTTTCATCTTATTAAATCCAGTAGGAACTTTCTTAACCAGCCAAGAAGAGAAAATGTGTAGACCACTCAAAACTGCTTGTATTTCGTTCCACGATATATTATAACGAGTTATCTGGTAATATTTTGGTTCTCGATATTCATCAGACGCTCCGTTTACCATGAAATACTATTTGTGAATCCGCATTTTCGGATAAGAGCGTCTACGAAGTCCACTTCTGAGAGTGCCACTAACGCGCTCTGCTACTCCTCCGCGTTTTCGGTAATGGATTCTATTCGGTTTCGTCTCCAACGCACATCGATTCTGCCTACATAGGATCGTATCAGGAAAAGTTTCCGATTTCCGCAGTAAATTCGGGGAAATTATGGGCTAACCCGTTAGGGATATCTTTATGAGGTATTTTGACGCCTTAGGACACCACGTACAAACCCAGAACTGGACTATTTCTTGACCGAGCTAAAGGCAGGCAACATCCGTTCATGGTACGACAGACATTCCGCGATTGGGTCTACCTGTAGACAGCTTTTTCTCTTTTGGGAATGAGAATTTTTTGCCAAAATTGAAATGTTTCTTTTTGCATTTTAGAACATTTGAAACAACTTTCGTTTCGCAGATAATCTGTACTCAGATCATTGTAAACAGCTTTATTCCTACAGGTTTCATCCAATTTGTATGACATTTTCAGAAAAAATTACATTGTGACATTGTGTATAGTTGTGACAAGCTTATATTCGACATCTTTCATGATCGTATAAAACCTTTCTGTGATGTATAGATTCATTTTGCCCATACGAAGAAGATATACCTATGCAGCATCCAACTTGAGAAACATTTTGCTTCCGAGTCTACCTGCAGGAAGCGGAATCATTATAACAAGCTTAATTCTTTCAGTTTTCTCCGATTTTGAAGATATTTTCTGTGCACATGTATAGCAAGTTTCCCACGAATTCGATTGCTCACAAATCAATACCTCAATCTGCGTCGGAGCAAACACAAAATCCACCAAGCATAATTTGGGCTAGTTTCAGTAGATCTTGCTAGAGCTTTGAGGATAGGTTGGGACTGATTAGATCAGCCCATATCAACCCATCTCGGTCGTATCATTATCTATACAACTACAGTAATAGAAACTTAGTACAACTCAGCTCGAGTCACCAAACTGAAGGCATTGGTGTCCCGTGTCACTTTCGTTCCGTGATTCGTTGTTACAAGTTCATTTTATTATTATATATATTCGAAATCGTTCAAGATTAAAAATTTTTCAAGTTGATTTATCGATATGAGGATGCCCAACTACCAAACTTGGTGGTAGTAGCTACCCAACTTTAGGAGCTTTCTTGACTAGCTCAAGTGGATCGTTCCGACTGTAACTCGCCTTTGTCACAGTTTTATTTTCTTTATTCCCCTTTTTTTCCCTTCTTTCAATAGCTAATATATTTGATTTATCTATTTTTCTCAAATAAAATTATTTACTCTAGTAACAGCATCCACCAAAATATTTGTCTTCAGTATGTACTGTAGAATGTTTCTTCATACAATACCACTGGATCAAATAATGTAATTTTTCACAAGCGACGGAAAAATACCCAGTCCATCATCCTCAATAATCCAATTCTGTACTGCTGGGGTCAATAATTCTCCAGTTGTTTCTGTAGGAGTAAACCTCTAAACCTAAATGAGTAATTTGAAGTATTACTGCTCCCATTCTCACATTTTATAATCGTGAATAAATCAATTGAACAATATTCAAAATGACCAATTTATTTCTGATGCTACGATGATATGAAGGAAAATTGAACAATTCGAATTGATATTTTGCAGTCCGCAATAACAATCATTGTGTGCGAACCGTTAATTATACGACATTCTATCCACGTTATTATTGTTGGAGAACTTAACATAATTAATGGTTAATAATTTTGTATAATGTTAATGGCAAACAGTGACGTCACCTTATAGTCCTTCAGCCAATAGTCTTCCCACAAATTCCATTGTTTTTTGATAAGCTGACAATTCAAGAAGTAACTAATAAATCTAATTATTTAGTAAAATCGTGAATATCTCTGCAAATTCCTACAATTATACCTTCACAGTACTTACATAATAGGATCGGATAGGATTAATAGGATTGATTTGTTTGTCTATATGCGTTCGGCATGAAATCGAACCTAATTTCCGTATCCAATGGTAATAGAACTGAGAACTGAGAAGGAAGTTATGGATTTCCCATTTCATAGGACGGCGTGAACGTTGTCAGTAATGCGGCAGATCAACTAATCCCACCGGTGATCAACCCATTGCAAATTTAACGTTACTGTCCGTTCCTTCAAATGGGTTGAATAATTAAAGGCTCCTTATTGATTCCTCCGTGCACTGTGATACTCTGTGACATAGTTGCACTAGTAACACCCGTCGGATCGCAAATAAAGCCGAGCACTAATCTAAGCACCCGGCGTAATTGAAATGTTCAGTGGCTTTTCGCATCGTTCCAAGCCATTCATTTATGTCCGTATTAAGTCAGGAAACCTTAATGACAGCCTAAAATCATATCGATGTTGGACCTTACCACTGAAACTACTGATCGTGTGCAAACGAATAAAATGGAACGAATTCTTCTAAATTTCTTCAATTGACGTTTTCCCAATAATTAGATATCATTATATTTTTTGTAATTACCAATAAGAAACAAGGTTTCTCAATAAATTTTTGTTTACTCTGGTAAAAAACTACAATAATCAAACATCAAACGATTGAGACTAGTGATTAGCTATTTTTGGATTAGTTGGAAACCATGCTAACAATTGAACCAGCTGAATTTATATGTTACAATGATTTGCACCTAATAAATAAATGTTTGAGATTTCAGATGGAATTAAAAATACATTCAGAATCAGATCAGTTCTTACTCAACTTGAGAATCTGTTTGGAGTACACAAGCCAGCGACTATTTTTAAAGATTAATTTTGTTGCAAAGGCGACACAAAACTAGAAATTTGTGATCCCTCTGAGCGCAATAGGATTGTTTATTGAGGAAAATGGTTTATGGAGAGGAGATCTGTTAGGTTAGAGTACAAACAAGACAAATAATTTGCTGAAAGACTACCGGAAATATTAAAGCTGAAGGGGATATTCGTTGGATGCACTGCAGGCGAGCAGGTCGGATCGGAGGTTAGTCGGCGGAAATGACCTCCTGAGCTCGAATGGTGGATTTGTGGAGTTTCAAGCGATCACTAGCGTCGATCTTTCTCAATCTAGTAGCTAATGGATCTGCAGTACGGGTAAATCCCTTGAGAGTTCCCCTTCTTGGCACAGAGCAGTGAGGGATAAAGACTCCATTGTGAGGCCGATCGCATTTTGCAACGGATTTGCCTAGCAACTTTACCAACGATGCAGATTGTTACACAAACATTTTGGGTTACAGTGTAGTTTTCAATAATGAAAATTTGAAATCTACTAAGAAAAATAACAATTTTAACTGCAATCAAAATTCATTGATATACGTTTTAACCTTAAAAATTTTAAGGTTTAAAAATTAAAGAATCGAATAAAAAAATGGAAAAAATTAGTCCGTCTGCCAGTTCTAAGCTTCTCTCCGCAACTTATATAAAAAATCACAAACGATTGTCCAGAATCTTAAGCATCAATCTTCACCAACTCTACAGGGTTAAATCACAGAGCGGAAATAATGAAACATCGGGATATCGAAAACTTTTGAAATCGCCCATTTTAAGTTTGTAATTTGTTTAGTTTGTAATGAAATCCACATCTGGACATCCCTTCATATGAGCCTACTCGGACTTCTTCATTTAGTATTTGCTCTCCCTAAGAACTAGGACTTTTACATAAAAAGAACGTAAACATGCATATGAATGTGCAAGGGCATGGTAAAAATCGTCTAGTGAATGGTGACAATCGAATAAGCTGATATAATTATAATGGAATTTAGTTTCAAGAGTTTCTTTTTGCAATCGGGTTTTCAACATTAGTTTGGTTTATTATTTTCAATAATTGAAGACGTAGCTGGAAGAAGAGGTTATGGCGTCATAACCCCTTTTTCCAAAGATCGCATTTTTGGATTCCTTGACACCTGAATTGGCAGCCTTGAAAATTTCATCCAAATATCTTGCTCCATTATGTTAGTAGGGTTGTTTTTACAACCAGCTCGTTAACTCCTTCTTCCAGCGAACGCTATTTCACGTGTGATTTTTCTCCGTTTTCTCTAGTCACTGTTTTGGAAGGTGAAACATTGTTATTTTGAGAAGTTTGAGTTCTTTTTTTTTGCAAGAGTCTATAGTTTTTCAAAGTTTTTCAATATATGACGTTTTGAGAGTTGAAATGACCAGTTTATTTCCGTCCTGTCTTCAAGAATATGAATATTATCTATAGCCAAAATAGTGAATCAGTTTCATCTATAGGTGCTAGATTAGTTACAAAAATTTATGAAATTGCGTTCTCTGGAAAAAGGGGTTATAACATGTTTTCGAATTTCTCCAACCTAGACGAAACTATGAAGCTTATTGATATACAACCTTATTTTCTTTCATCATGAATAGTCTTTCAAGTCAAATGAAATGTGGATGATGTCAAGGGTAGAAAGCGGAATACTGTGTAGCATTAGAAAAACTTTGATTGTCTCGAAACGCTGTTTTGGATTATAACCCCTTCTTCCAGCTAAGTCCTCAATTACCTAATCATGAAAAAAATACTTGGAGTTCAAAACCGAAAAATATAAAACCGTACGACGGCAGTACTCTGTACGAAGCTTTTTGTCCGGAGCTACTGGACCAAAGTTCACGAAATTCGCATCAAAAATCCAACATCGATCCGCTGTGTGCCAAAAATCTTGGCATCTTGATCAAATGACCCTAAAGGATTATTCTATAAACAAATCGAAACGTCAAAAACTTCTTATGTAAGAGGGTAGTTTTTTGTTGGATAAGGATATAAATTAGTTCCTTGGATCGAATGAGCCCACTCGGGTTGCTGTACGATCACCCGTTCGCTAACCATTTGAAAAACCTTATAGTCGGCTAATGATATGGGAGGTAGATCTGCCGTGGCTGGAAGCAGCTCAAGTATTTACATCTTGAATGCAATTAGAAGACTTTAAGGCGCGAGGTGCCGAGTTTAGATAAGTAATATTCTAGACCTGTCTAGTTTATTTACATGAAGGATTCAGGACTCTATCTAATAAAGAAATAATAAACTTGTACGTAATAATTCGCAGGGTTTTCATTCGTGGACAAATGAATCATCCGTTCATCACCAGATCACTAGTGTGTGATCTTGACAGCAAATCACAAAATGCATGACCTTAAACATCATAGATGTGGGACTCTTCAAAGTTGTACCCTTGTAACTATCTACCACTCCAACAACTTAATAATGTTTAGTAGAAGATAAGACATGCTTATTGTGCTCGAATTATTGTTTTCTAAACAATATTCTGCTAACCAAATGCATGTTAGTCCTTTCAAAAATTAGCATGTTTTCGAATTAATCGGGATTTGAACTCATCAACATTTAACTTTCAGGCTATCTTCATATCTTTCTGTAGGATGAAATGAAATATTCTAAATGCCAATCCATGTCGCGAACAAGAGATAAAAGTAGCCAACTACTTTGAAAACACAAATAATTATTATTTAATTATCTGGTGCAGAGACGACTTCTCAATTTCCTGCCATCTTCAATATTATTATTAACCTACTTCAGAAACAAAAGACAGGCAAAAGGCACTTCACTTCTATATGGAAATAACTTTCCGCTAAAAGTACTACACGTTTCTACCGGTAACTTGTACGAGTATCGTATTATGAGTAACGTTAATTACCGCTATTCATTGAAAAAGATAGGGTGCGTCCCATCCCAACCGTTCGGTCCAAATTATTACTGAACTTGGCAACTGTTAGTATAGCAGTGGGTGGCGATATAAAAGAGTGGAGGAACTTAAATTAAAATGCAAAGGGGGGCCTTATATTAAAAGAGGAGTTCAACCGAGACTGGGGCAAAGTTGAAGGTGGGGAGGACGTATCTTGGGAGCACATTTCTCGGTTTTGCCGCCTCATCGAGCAGTCCTTTTCAGGTGTAGGGAAGCTTTCTTTATCGTGTAGATTCCTTCCCCCTCTTGATGTCTCTCGTGAATTTAATTAACGGTTGCGCCAGTGGATGTCGTTCTCTTAACTAATTTGATGCCTCAACGGTAAATTAATAGGTTTTGGATCATTACCGAATAATACATGAGACCTATACCTCGAACCTACATCGTTCGAAATGACCAAGCGATTTTTGAGCTCAGACTACGGAATAGATTTATTAACATTTAGAAATGCTTCGTAAAATGAAGTCTGCGATGTCCCATGAGTATGGTTGTCAATGGTTAGCCTAAATCCATACGCGTCTGTAGGTGTGACTGAGAAGGTAATTGGAATCTCCTTTTGCTTGATTTCATGTATATTTAAGATAAAATCTGCATAAATCATGACATGTTTCGCCTTGAGCCTCATCGGGTGCATTATGGGTATCGGTACAATGCGTTGAATACCAAATTTGTCAAAACTTTCTCCCTTGCAGGAAAGCATCACCTAAGTGGATTCTTAATTTGTTCCAGTTAGAACTCATCATGACTAGGTATAATTTAGTTTAAAATATATCAGAAGCTAGAGCGATGGGGACGTTCGTTATTGTGATCAACCTTTTGTGTTGAAAGCAGGGTACTCATTCTCGAGGTTTTTCGTTTTTCTTCATGACGAGAAAAAATAAAATCGTACTTGGGTGAGGCATGGAGAAAAGTTTTCAGATATTTGTCATTTAACTTAATTTACCAGTAACCCTAACGCACCTGATGAGGCCTGAGGGCGAAACATGTCGTGCGTTAAGAAGATTTCGTTTTAAATGTACATAACACCAACTAAAGGAAGAAGCCAAATATTTCCTCCCTCCCACCTACAGTCACAGTCCCATCAATATTATACCACACTTCGCGGTTTACTGCTTACCAAGTAAGCACTTAAAAGTAAGTAAGCGCCCAGAGACATAAACACCAATGTCCAATCAACTTAACTTTTCAGTACCCACTGTTTTCTTAAGTTTAATGCCATGAACATCATTCAGCCTTGAATTTTGTCCTACCCTCCAGAAAAACGCTTCGTTCTGCCAAGTTACGTAAGCTTTAAATAAAATTGTTGAGCATGTAAGTCGCTGCGTCGATATAAAATGTGAAGATAAGCGATTTTGCTTCTGAACCTCGAAGATTGCACGTTCCGCTTTTTACACGACTTGAGATGACCAGTTTTGTTCTACAAACGTTATATTATCATTAGATGAATTCATGGAATAGATTAGTACAATTACATACATAAATATTTATTTATTTATAAGGCAACTGATTATCTTGGTTGAATTTCATGATATCGTGTACCGAAAAAATGGGATAAGCGAAAACGAGTTCTTAGGGACAAAGTATAGGAACAAATAATAAAAATGTTAAACAATTGTGTTTTCAGGTAAATCCATCTCGAACAGATCAAAAGAAACTAATTAAGGAAAGGAAAATTTTAAAAAGACGGAAAAAACGAGGACAAAATGAAGAACAGTCAAACAGCTGTAATAATCGTGAAATGGTTCCAGCGACGGGATTCTCGACTATCATTGGTCTTTAAGGTGATTGCCACTTTTGTTTATGAAGACGGAATGATGGTGACTATCACCCTAGTTCTTGCATTCAAATTTGAAGATGTTCTTGCAACATTGAAATTATGTAGGTCGATCACGTTTTTCTGAATGAGGAAATTATATTTAAAACCAATTTTCGGAAAGACGTAGGACGAAGACAGTCCAATTTAACGAGTGTTGCGTTCGTCATCATCACTCATGATTTCTGATGGGAATTGCTGCGATTAATATTAAGTAAGATGCACTAATTATAATAAAATACTTAAAACTTAGGCTCATACCACTGAATCACTGATATGGTTCTTATACGCATTATACGTCCTGATTATTAGTTCAGTGATCACTAATGCTGGGCAATTAACTAGTATCTGCAGTATAACGTAATTAATATAACTAGGTGGCCCAACACGGTATTGAAGCGCGTATGACTTGAATCAACCGTACCGAAGAAATACGTATGACTATAAAGAAGGGAGTAACTGATTCTTTTATGAGATCTCTGATATTCTATTTCTTGAGGTATTGGATCATCACCAAAATCCAATACCCTTTGTGAAATTTTCATTACCGAAGTGAATTGGGTTCAGAAGCGAACAGGTTGTTTGAGGAGGAAAGCGCGAGGATGACTGCTACATTGATCCGTGTATCAACCCATTTCAACTATTGTCAGTTAATTTATTAGAGGGAAACCAATTTAGGTGGTGATTCACTCTTCCTTTCATATAGGCAGCAATAGGAATTTTTCACTTACTGTTCACTGGCATCGGTCACATGTTAATCTTTCATTGACCTCAGTTTCACGACCCAGTCCAATCAAACCATCTAATGAAAAGTGAAGGTGGGATTTTTTGAAGAGTGAATGGTGGTTCGCGATGTGTAAAATCGTTTGAAGTGGGGAAAACCAGGTCGTTTCACAATAATATCAATTGGAAGCCTCAACTTCAGACTGATACATTGTTTAAAATATTGAACATAAAATATTCGGACATTGCTCACAAAATCTTGTGACAATATCAAAATTGAAATGAAATCAACGTAATTGTGTACTCATATAACCTTCCGGCATTACAAATCAATGGGATACTGGACGGACCAATTAAACAGGAGAATAAATTTATCAAACACAATAAAGTTTGTATTTTACACAATTAGGGAAAGAACAAGATCTAGCCGATCTGACACTGCAACACTGGTTTTATATAAAGAAGACCAAGAAAGTAAATCATAAATAACTGGAAAACTATGAGTTTTCCAAAAAATATGTTCAGGTTGAAATATTAATTCATCCGCGTATCTAGTATCTGCAGGTTATATGAGATTATATTTCAGGTTTAATTTTTTTTTTCATTTGACTCGATGAACGAATGACTCTGAAAATGGATAAAATGGAGGTGATGGAATGGACTAGTTATTCGTTCCATGGTCTGAGGAATCGTCCGTACGTGCAATATCCAGATTTACCCATACCTGTTCATGCTGTTTGTAACATAGTGATGTCTTAGCGTTTCAAGAAACTGGAGTCCGATGGAATACTTGGTTCATCACACTCCTGAGGGCTGTTTAAGAAGCAGGGGGATTCATGAGGGGTGGGTGGTTTAATCTCAAGAAATAATCTTGACGTATTGCCTATTTTACGAATAGGGGCAGTCAAGGTAAAGCAGGGGTCAGGGCAGTGAATAATTGGAGTATGAGTCGTTCGTTACGATGATCAGCTAACATGTAACAACGAAATGAGGTCGAGAATCGATTAGTTTCCCCTTCAACGATAATCGCTGAACGTTTGGAGGTGATGGAATGGGCTAGTTCTTCCTTCCATGGTTCATGCGTTCAAGCTTACGAAACAGATTTCAAAGAAACAAGGGAATTAGGGGTGGGTGGGTTTAATCTCAAGTGATAATCTCTGACGTATTGCCTATTTTACGAATAGGGGCAGTCAGAGGTAAAGGGACGTCAGGGCAGTGAATAATTGGAGTATGAGTCGTTCGTTACGATGATCAGCTAACATGTAACAACGAAATGAGGGAATCGACTAGTTTCCCCTTCCAAAGGCTTCAACACCAAGAGCACACTGGTGAAACAATAACGCTTCAGGTTCATGCACAAACGTTGCAGTTTCAAAGGATGGGAAGGGAATTTACAAAACTGCCTTCTACCTTCATCTTAAGGAGTTATTTGGATTTTTGGCATATCTAAAAAACGAGTCGAAATCTAATGTAAATTTAGGGCTCCTAGTGTGCTGAAAAAAGGGTTCGACTTCCTTATTACTTCTACAGATCTTTCTTCGAGAGGCGGGGAATATCGGAACTTGGATCATATTTTTTTAACACAACTCGTATTTTGATTTCGGTCACCACTACCCCCGAAACGTAAAGGAGAATTAGGTTCATAATTTTATTCACAACTTGGCTCAGAGAGCGGCAGAGTAGCCTAACTGATGCTGAGAAATACGAAAACCTCTTGAAATAGAACTCAACGACTTTCCCGTCTTCTCTTTCCCAACTAGGGGGAGGGCCCTTCCATCGTGATGCTGCGGTTATTGTCTCGCTGTTATTGTCCTCCAGCCTTCTTCCAGTCCCACTATCAAGACCTTTAGCCAGGTTTCCGCTTTCACCATCCACCCATAACAGTCGGCTTAAAAAATACATTTGCATATTCATGAACGTCTTCGCGGAGGAGATTTTATATGTTCCCTTGGAAACGGAGGGCCTTTGGAGCCGAATGCTTTCGATGGTTTTTCACAAAAGTTTAAGTTCAATTACCGAAAACGATTTATTATCTTGGGATGTGGATAGTTTCTCATCTTTGAAGGATATCCACTTAGTAAAAAAAGGACCTTCTATAAATTGGCTATCAACCATTTTAGTTTTATCATGTTCAAGATTGAAGACATGAATTGAATTTGCATTAACCAAACTTGATGAAACTTCGATGAAAAAATGACAAATGGGATTGTCCAGTTGGGATTGAGTTCCAGGCTTCTGTCAGTCTTGACAGTGAAATCCAACTGCTGAAATAGTCGAAAATCCTAATTTCGAAAACTTTCTAAATAAAATCAGTCTTTATTTTCCTAATGCAAAAATTACATAAAAATCAGTAGGAAAGTTGATTACTTGAAGAAAGTATTCCTCTTTAAGGGCATATCCCCGCGGTAGGGAGATGAATTTCCCTTGGGATGAATATACACATGATTGATGCGAAATAAAGTTTTTGAAATCAGAAGAAAACGTATTTAACTGAATTCTTCTGGAAAGTTAGTGCTTATACATTTCTAGACCGAGTTCATTTCCTATAAATGTGAGGTTCGATTCCATTGAACTTTAGTTCAGTTTGGGTTACCTGAGCTGTTCGCGTCTCTCCGTTTCCTTTCTAGTAGGTGAACTGAGAATCCTGAGTGTTTTAAAATTGATCCATCCACGTGTACTCGTTGCTCCACGTGTTTTTTATTTCTTCTTCACAGTATGTTTAGTTTTTCTTTGAGGCATCATTTGTCAGGTAACTACTACTCCTGTAATTATGCCCTCCATAAAAATTAATTCTTCTTTTTACAGATGCAATCATTGTGATTCTTTCCCGAGTATTAATATTATATTTATATGCTTTTGTAATAATTACCTATTATGACAAAGTATCAGAATTAATTTTCCAAAAGTACTGCTTGAGTATGACATTAGATGGTATCTGTATTAATTTTATTTTATAGAAAACATTTTTGCCATTCTTCCCAAAACAAAAATTTAAATTAGATTTAATCTTCGTTATTGATAGACATTTTTGGAATGAATTCGAAAGAGAGGGCTAGAACCATGTTCATACGCAATCACATGCACATTCATGTTGACGTTCTTTTTTCAGTCCACGTTTAAGCTTTCTTTATCGTCCAGCCCTGCCCATTATCAATTAGTCTTACTTGGGAAAAATCCATATTTTCAGCAAGATCCATTGTAAAATTAACAATCAATCATTATTTCCAGATTTCCTCTGAATTTTAGCGTTATCAGACGACTGGGCAGTGTGAAAACTGAACTTTTAGCTGGATTTTACGCTCACGCAAGCGGGTATTCTCAATTTGCAATTGTTGTGAATCAAATAGTTAACCCACCTGCTCTTCATTTGATTATCAGTAGAAATATTATGATTTTTTCAATTGCTTGTTTATTAGAAGAAGTAGAAATATTCATTCTGAAACTCAATCTGAAGAAAGGATGACTGTAGGTTTCGATTCGTCATCTGCAAACTTCTAACAAGTTCATTGTTGCCGTGTAGCAATCCGTACTCATAACAAGATTTGTGCAGATTATCGAGGATAAATGACAATCTTTGAGGAGGGTGAGTAGAGAAATAATCTCCCAGATTAATGACGAACTTTTTATTGGCGAGAGAAAAAACACGTTGATGCCGCAATTATGAACTAAATAAGCTCAGCTAAGAAATCGAAGTATCTCCATGATCTGGAAAAGTATGTTCGTTACCGGTTTCATCTAAATGGAATTATCGAGGCCGAGGAAATAAAAAGCTTAGTTCGATATTGCTGGGATTCAAGAAAGATTGAATAACTTTGGTTCAGCCCAAACTTATTCTCAGGGTTCGGTAGGTATTCAAAAAGGTGGGAGGACGTAAAACAATTTGTCTCGTTAAAAAGTTTTACCTCCCCCTAGGCGCATAATGAGAATGAACTTTGAAACCGTTCTCCTTGTTCGCCTTTTCAACTTTAGTCGTGGATATTCAAAATCTTCTAGAAAAATGGATGTTTGAATTCAACGGAATTTTTATTCTTCACGATTAGGTACCTACTATTATTCCAATGAACTGAACACTGATAGGAAATATCAGTTCTGTCACAATGAAGAAACCGTTGGGACACTAACTCAATCGAGTAAATATCTCAATTGAAAAACTGCATTCATTTACCGTACTAAGACCTTTGTACATGAGATTTCATGTGACGATGAGTGTCATGACATTTTGGTTTATTATTCAATAATAAACCATTGTAATCGCTCTTGAAAAAAAAATCAAACCCCCCTGAAAATTTCATGGTTTACGTTTCAAAGGGTGTAGAATCCGAATCTGCAATAAAAATTTTTCCGTCCGTCCGCCGTACGCCGTACGCATTTCTCCCAAACGGCTGAAGCAAAAAGCTGAAATTTTCAGGAAAATCCATGTTGGTCCGGCGACGCCCCCATTCTTGAGCCAGCTCTCTCACTTAATTTAAAGTGCCCTTTAAGGGTTGTCAAAGTTTTGTAAAATTCCTAAAAACCTCAAAAAAAGTCAAGGCGGCCTAAATTTGTACTCTTTGAAGAACACTCCACGAGGAATCGGATGAGCTCTTCCCCAGGTCCGCAGGTCAAACCATTCTCGATCTATGGCCCGATTTATGGTGCCAACATTCGCGTAATTTTGGTTTATTATTCTTTTTGTGTTGATATCAGTAACCTAGGGACGTAGTGATGTAGTAATGTGGATACTGGAGTGAACTCTTGAAGGCTTTGTAGACGATACACGGGTTGAAGCATTCTGATAAACATTTTAAAAAAAATTGGGAAAATAGGCTCCTTTTACATGACTGGAACTTTTGATTTTTTTGTCAATATTTCAGTAATTGTTTTGTAACTAGCACAAAAATTTAACTAGCTCAAAAAGTTTTACCCAACAAACTCATACATTCTTTTGAAATTATACTTGATTTTTTTGGAAAGAATGAAGTACTTATAGGTACAAATGGAAAAAAAAAAAAAAAAAAAAAAACGTTAAAAACTCTGATCCAGAACGCCACCACCTCGACAAGGTCCTCCATCCTATTAACCGAACTCCTTACCCAATACCACCTGCGGTGCTATTTCATAAAAAATAAAAATATTAAAGGAATACCATAACCTTTTCCACATCCTGGTTAATAGGAGCCCCGTAGTTATTCTGGGAGCAATAAATACGATTATTGAATAAATAACTCAATCCATTACCAAAACCTTGTGTAGAATTATTTCTTGAACGTTATATATCTTTATATAAAGTAACCGTAGTAAATAAGGTCAAAAAGGGAATAATATCAAGAAATCGTAATCAAGTAAAGGTAGAATTGGTATAACAATTCCTCTCAAGTATTACATGGTAATGAAAAAAACCGTTCAAATTCAGATATAATTTCGAAATTATTCACAGGCGGATTTCGATGAAGAACGGCTATGAAGAATTGTATTGCATTACAATAGCTTTACTTTTTAAGAATGTTACCTTCACTTACGGATAGCACTAGATGTTTTACAAACGAGTTGTGCAAAATTTTCAAGTTACCAAATTCGAGATAATTCGATGGATGATATTGCACAACGTCTTCATGTGTTGCTCAACGAAAATCCACAGTCCAATTAACATTTCCCCGTCGTTCTGTAATTAAAGTTAGTATTGTAACAGGGCAGAATAAGGTTCAAAATTCACGCGTTACGGTGTAATTGGTTTAGAATCTCCAACTGTTTTAACGACAAAGTAAATGGAAAATTAACCGACAGCCATCCATACCTCAGGGGGACTGGAATTCGTGGCAAATGACACTCCACCCATGAACGACCTAGATTCCTCAATAGCAACGGTGGTAATTAAACAAAGAATAATATTCCAATAATGCAATCTCCGATGCAGTGGACAGACCAATTCGCCTGCGTTGCCATTGTCCAGAATTCATATTGCGCTTAGTCGATACTCGTTTTTAAGGTCCATGATGATATATTGTAGTATATTGCACCATTCGTGATATTAATATGTCTGTTACTCACTGAAAAAGTGGTAAAATTTCAGAATTATGAATTCTTATGTACGAAAAATGTATCTTTCGTATGTTTATCCAGAAGACATTTACAAGGCGTGGATACATACTGGTAAGCTGAAGGACTCTTGTTTTTCTGTCTAATCGATATACGGAGGTCAATTACAAATGAAACTTTTTTGAAGACATCTAGATTACGATTGCAAGGTATGTAAGCTCCAAGTTAAAATACTAAACACAAACTACATCCAATAAACAGAATCACCGACTAATCTAGAATCTCTACCGAGTCTACCAATATATACAAATATACAATAAATCTTTGTATGCTATGTGCATACAACAATGTGCCATAGCAGGCATTTAGATATCAGCTCGAATTACATACATAAGGACTAGCAACGTTTTAGTGTACATATTTTTGACTAAGGTGTACAGGTGATGTATATAGCTTGGCGAAATATACATGGAGCTCTTTTTAAAACATCTAGAATACAATTACAAAATATTTTGTTACCGAGTTTAAATAATGTACCGCAGGCCAATAAGCGGATCAGTGATTTACGTGGAAGTGATTACATAAATAACAAATCAGTGTGTCATAATTTGCAGCGAAATAGATCAAGACAAACAAAATCAAATCTTTTCGCTTCATAAAATTAGTTCTGATTAGAGAAATCAGAAAGAATAAAAAATGTGCTGAAACCTGAGGCTGTGCTGAAAGCTGAAAGCTGAGGCTTAATTAAAAAACTGTTGGATGTCAAACGCAGAAAAGTTATATAATGTTCGGGAGTATAATGTGCTTACTATACTGAAAGCAAGTAAAATCTGAGTCTGTACCGCAGTTTTAGGAAAGTTATATTTAGGCAACCTTATCCGTCGGGTGAACGGACTCGCTTTTCAATCAATACATCACAGGTGAACCGAGGATATTTAAAACTTGTGCTGACCTGAGGTAAAATAATGTGTGCCTTAACAAGACAATCATATGAAACATTCACAAAATATAACGTATCATGTTCCATTTGTATAGAGCATTCTAGTTTTGTGCAGCTATTTTTAGTGTTTTATTTTCTATTGAAAACTTTTGTTACAATCCAAAAATTCCCCTCAACCCCTTCTCAAAATATAACATTTCTCATTTCAAGACCGAAAACTCTCTTTCGCCCTCTCTCCCGCTGTCTCATATGTGTATGTACATATAAGAGCGGGCGAACAAAAACGTTTTGAATAAAAGAGTTCTGTATTCGTGTGATCTGGATTAAACTCAGACCAGTGAATCGAACGATCCACTGCTTGCGTCATACATCACTGGACATCCAAAAAAACTTGGCGACAAGAAGGTAGAATTTTTGTTAACTCTGCTCCATTGCAATCATTTTTATTCGTATTTCATAAACAAGTCACGCCACGCTTTTGTATGTAACAAAACGTTATGATGTAGGCATCACGAGCCTATTCATTGTTGTACATAGATTTTCCACCACAGTTTATTTCATAACATCTGTTGACAATGTGAAGTTGGAATTGTAAAAAAAGTAGCTATCACAAAAAAAAGTTAAAACTCGGCTCTCCGCGCCTCGAATTTCAGGGGCAAGCCCCCAATCCAAATGGACCCCCTTTTTACGCTTTTATTTAGAGACTACTGCCACAAGTATAGGAACGTAGAATACGCTTTAGCCTCGATTGAACGCTGAACGTTCAACGATGATCATCGAACGTTCATTGTCGAACCGAAGGACGATTCGCGAACGACTGAAACTCCGATTTACATAAATAAAATGACTCACTTCAAACGGGTTTGTCGCAACTACTACACAATGGATGTAAATATTCTTATGTTTATTGGTCTCGCGTCACCGTTTTCGTTCCTGGATACCATACCCTTTTTCGTTCCACTCCCGCGTGACACTTTTCGGCTAGTTAGTCCATGGCTAAAGCGTATTCTACGCTAAAATATAATTTTAAATTTAAACCCAGTAATCTTTGAAATTAATTACTTGGAGTCGATATACCCCCCAATACTGACATCACTTGTAACTTGGTAAGAAAACCGAACCAAAATTGTGTTTCTTGGACTAAAACTATATTTCAGATGATGCATTTGAATCTACGAAGATATGACAACGTTTCGCTTAATATCTCATGATTTACACAGAAATTGACTATGGTCCACAGGATTTTCTACTCTCGATGAGTTATATTTAAAATACCATCTAGCTATAGTCGGGACGTAGGGTGAATTACTGTTAGGCTGCAAAATTGTTATTTACGATTACATATCTTATAATAAATATATTATGGACGTGGGTTTATGTCCTACTGATGGAAGATGATGCAAATTTCATTGTGATTAGTCTTGACTGGGAAATCATCTGGGCCTTGGATGATTTCTATTTGAATCCTCCTATAATATTAGTCTGTTGTTGAGAGTACCAAAATGCGTTATTACATACTAAAGCTACTCTCTCGAAATAGATGCTACATTCTCCTGAACAAGGCACTATCTCAGTTTCGCTCACAACATGAAAATAAAGAATAGAAATATGGTTTCGCTGGCGATCTCATCGTGTTCCTTAAAATAATAATTTTCTTTTCATAATGAGATCCGAGTTCATATTGCCTGAATTCAATATATGGTTGGTTGTGTGCAACGGGTCTAACACTGCTCGAGGGGCTTGTTCCATCCCGTAAAATGTGGAGGAGAACAAAAACTTTGGTTTGAAGCCAAGATTACCTGGAGCCATGCTAATTGGCACAGCTCCACCCGTCTCTAAGCATCACTACCAGCTTCCCTCCTGACCAGTCCTGACCCTGGCTTACCCTAATTGATGGCTGTTTTGCTCCAGACATAACTTCTTCATCGGTTTTCGACTTCCGACCAATAGGATTTGATTCGTCGAGGAGGTGTTGAAAAGATCGAATTATAAGGAACGCAGAGTTTCAAAGACTGGTTCTGCTTCAACACCTCCAAAGATAGGGAAGCTGATGTTCTTGCAAGGAATATCGAATCCACGACCCCCGTTCAAATGCGTCTGGATAGTCTGAGCACCAAAGTTCATAAAATGGTTGGCCAACAGTAATTATTACAACGGCAAGAGTGATTAATGTGGCAGTTATTAATATTGCAAAACCATCTTTGTGATTATATGCCATTATCCAAATAAAAATGTTGGCCGACCAAAATTTCCACATACTTTTTCCTTGTCATATATCGCTGACCAATTTTTGTTAATTTCCTGCCTGTACCGAGTTCTTGCAACTCCTGAAACTGAAGTTTTATTCCCATTCAATTCGCTTTTCAGGTATGAATACGCAGATAATTGCAGTATCACTCTTTCCTGCTAATTACAGAATACAGGTAAAATTTGGCCAATGAGATCGAATGATCTCAGAGTGTGCGCTGAACCATGTAATATGAATTAACAAGTATTTTTAATCCAATTTTTCATCATCTCCCGCCTTAAAAAAATGAAAATAAAATAAAAAGCTGTACACAGTTACATAAATCTGCATACCTTCCATTATTAAGTTCAACAGCTTGAACAGTTCGTTTACGGGTCTACGCAGAACTGCCTCTTGAACGTTATTGATGATTTTCTTTTTCTATGTTTGTGAAAAAATTCTGATTGTTTCTGATCCCGTTCAAATAAATCAATTACAACTTTTATTATCTCAGTTAGTCTGCGAGTTATGCCAGTTATGAGATGGTTTTCGAGTTTTCAGTTGTAAATGAATAGAATCGTTGTAACTCCCTCAAGTGAAAGAGAAGCTTACAATTTGATGATACTATTTGGAAGATATTAAATGTTCTATTCTATCTAATCAAATATCTATCCAAGTTCCAAGGTTGATTCAACCATTTGACCAGAGGAGAGGGCCTTAAAATCCTTTACTTGTTGAGCGACGAGGTCCGAGAGGGTCACCATTCTATAAGGAAGAAAAAGGGACTTAAAATCAGATCCTGACTCTTTTTCATTCCTTTTTTTGCAAGTCGAATTCAGGGGAAAAATTCTTATTCCACCGGACAAATTTACGTTTTTCCCCATTCAAACGAAAATGTCTCCCCTAATATTCAGCATAACATATTTTGTGATAATATTGTTAGAAAGCATTTCAGCACAAATTTGAGGTGTATAGGCAACAATTCATCTCCGGATAACAGGACCTATAAACGATTGAAAAAAGTTCAAGATTTGGCAATTTTTCCTCTTCATGGTCATTTTTCAACCGTTTCCCGTATTCGAAAAACTTGTCTATCAAGGATACAGAAAATTGAGCGTTCTTTAAAACGGTATATTCAAATTTGAAGTTACTGCTTCCTGCGAAGATTCTCATTCGAATCCTCATCAAAATTAAAAATCAACATTTAATTCACCTCAAAGTACGACTTTACATTTTTCACAATTTTCACATAAACAAAAAACTTCAAACGACTTCTAAAAAATAATCTAAATTTTTCATTAAACTATTCTGGCTTTTAATGCAATCATACAAGTTGTCGGATTAATCATTGATTACCTTTATGCAAATTTCAGATTTTTTGCTCCAGCTTTTGGGAGAAATTGTACGCACTTATGGCATGATAGAATGGAAAATTTGTTATTCCGCACACAATTAAACCTACTTGAAACGTAAAAGATAAAATCTTCAAGTGTTGGAACTCTTTTTGTAGCTCCAGTTTTTTTTTTTTTTCAAGCTTGGACAATTTTGTAATGGTTTATTATCAACGTTAAAAACTGATTTGCAAAAAATCTTTTCCTATGTTTCTGAAAAGATTCTGATTCTTAATGCAGATTCTGTTCAAATGGACCAATTACAATTTTTTTTATCACAGTTAGTCTGCGAGTCATGCCATGTTAACAGATGGTTTTGACATATCAGTTGTAAATTGTTAATATAATCGTTGTAAAGTCCAAGTGAAATTGATGTCGTTACAATTTGATGATTCTTTATTTGGAAGATATTAAATTTTAATATCTTCATTTAACATTTAATTTCTGTATTGTATAATATCTACCTCAGTTGGTGGATATCTATAATCAATTTATTTTGCGCAAGGAGAGGGCCAAAAGTAATTTATTGTTAACGACGAGGTCACGAACTCATCCAGATTATTCAGTGTAAGCAACAAACAAATCATTCGCATAATCAGATGCCCGACATTTTTGTATTCCTTTTTTTAAAGTCTAATACGATAGAAAACACATATTCCACCCGTAAATATACTATCATTAGTGTTTCCCCAGATTCGAAAAACTTCGATTGTTGTTCGAGGAAAAAGTATTTATTTTAGTGACAGTTAAATTGATTATTATTGATTGAATATGATCACAGATTGACACAACTTATCCCGTCATGTGAACAGTGATATCAGTGATGTAACCTCAACAATTTTGAATTGAGACAATATAAAGTTGATTCGATGGAACTCCACGGATGAAGTTTGGCACACAAACATTATTTGCAGGAAGTCTTGTCTTTGAGAGTTCTAAAGCTTCAAGACCATCGTTGAGGAAAAGGGGTAACCCGCGTG
This sequence comes from Creontiades dilutus, assembly GCA_031894815.1. Taxonomy (NCBI): domain Eukaryota; kingdom Metazoa; phylum Arthropoda; class Insecta; order Hemiptera; family Miridae; genus Creontiades; species Creontiades dilutus. Next base: position 2,206,520 of record JAVIWC010001315.1, on the reverse strand, counting down.
AAAAGGTAGCGGCAATGCTCACAACTGGAGACGAAACTTGGGTGTTTCGTATTACAAACGTATCCCCCTGCGGAGATAAGCCTACGATAAACTTTTAACTGCCCTTGAAACTCATTCTGAGGCGGGAGCATGAAACTCGGCAACTGTATCACTTGCTTCATCCTCAAACTTGAAGCGGAAAAAAAGGGAACTGTGGAAGAAAAAGAGCCATGACGTCCCCCCTTTCTTTCCAGGCTCTTCCCGTTTTTTGTAGCTGTTGATAGTTAACTCCAGAGTTGTCATGGAATTGGGAACGTAAGCTTCAAACTTTTCACCATACTTCCCAGAGTGGAGAGGGTTCTGGGCAAATGCCCATTCAATCACATTTCGCTTTGGAAGTTCAGTCCCGGAACAGTGAAGGTTTAATTTCATCGTCTGGATTCATACAACTTTCTAAAGAACTGTTCTTATTTTGGAGGAAATTATACCAACTTCAATGTTTGACAGTTACCGTTCAGAATTATCTCCGGAAATAATTTTCACTAGTGGTATCTATATTCAATGGAGAGTTCATTCAGGCGATAAATTAATGAAATTGAATGAAACCTCAAAATCCAAGCCCGTTTGATGCACTCAAGTATACTCTAATCAGATTAATAACGAGAATTATAAGAAACTGTGAACGGGGAAAGCGTTGTGAAAATTGAGTTATTTTCTCTTCCCATTAATATCGCTGGTTAACTGGTGCGTTGCTAGGTACGACTGAAACTTGGACAACCTTCTTAAAAATTAGCGATTGAAAACTATTGGAAAAGTTCAATGTTGACTTACCAACATAACATCTACTGGAAAATGGATGATCTCTATGGTAAAAACATCTACATTTCATCAGCTTTTTATAGGTCTATTGAATTTTTGAGAGAGAAATCGGTGTTTAAACGTGTAAAAACGTGAATTTTTCAAACGAAATCAGCGTTTTGGCATGGAATAATGCCTGTGTTGTTGGACGAAAATAATGAGACGAAGGGGAAATTAATTTTTCTCGCTGAATCGAATGAACGCATTTCTAAAACTCTCCAAACTGTTAAAATCATGAAAAGAAATCACGTTTTCCAACGTTTCATTTTGTTGAAGTTATCTTATCAGAATCTTTGAAATTTTCGTGCTGTAAGTTTTTGAACATCATTCAATTGAAAATCATTGGAAATACACTACAAAGGCAATATCAACGAACATGGAGCCGACTCTCTCACTTAAAAAGTGCTTTGGTCAAAGTTTTGTAAAATCGACAAAAAAGTCAAGGAGGTTGGGGATCACATTTGTACGACATGGAATTTGACGAATTTCATGCTAAAAGTAGCCATTTTTAGCTTTTTGATGCTTAACAAGAACACTATTCTATCCTGAAAGTAAAGTAAATTTACTTTTACTTTAGGTACTACTTTTATAAGTAGTATTGGGGGGGTATATCGCTTTCTGACTCCAAATAATTAATTTCAAAGATTACAGGGTTTAAATTTAAAATTATATTTTTTAACTTTTTTTTCTGTTAGCTACTTTTGGTTTATTATTCAATAATACGTAAACCATTGTAATCGCTCTTGAAAAAAAAAAAATTCTAAAAGTTAGACTCTTTTTGAAGAACTTTCCAGGAGGAATCGAATGAGCCCCTCCCAAGGTCCGTAGGTCAAACCATTCCCGATGTATGGTGCCAACATTAGCGTTATTTTGGTTTATTATTGTTTTTGTTTTGATAGCAGTAACCCAGTGACGTAGTGATGTAGTAATGTGGATACTGGAGTAAACTCCTAAAAGGCTTTGTAGCCGGTACACGGGTTGAAGCATTCTGATAACCATTAAAAAAACGCTGCAAATTCGTTCACTGGGGTTTATTATTCAATTGGCTTTCGTTCATGATTTGGATTTCTACTAAGCTTTGGAGTGTGCGTGTTTCACAGGTGATAGAGCGATTATTGAATTTCAGGAGATATGCATAGAGCACGTAAATCTGTTCTCAATCAAAATACCTATTTGGATTGATCGTTTGATCATATTCGTGTGGGACAGTTCTCAGAAGCTTAATGCGTTACACCATTAAAATTTTAAGATTTCCAGAAAGAAACAAGCCCCACCACCCTCATTATTTAGATAAAACCTCAGTTCTTCGTTTCAAAGTAGGTAATAGAGCTTACCCCCAATCCCATGGAATTAAGTTTTGCCCAACAAGATTCTGCACTGGTCATGATGGTGAGTGTGCTTGTATCCCTATACCTTTTATTGAGCAATCTAAATATCTTGGCGTCGTAATAGATCATCACTTAAAATATAAGCCACATATTGATTATCTTATTGCTCAATTGCGGAAGCTGTTTTTCGTGTTTAAGGAAGCAAGACATTTTTTATCTAAAAAACAACTGCGTATAATTTATTATGGTTTTGCATATTCAATTATTGAGTATGGTTTCCTATTATGGGGGGGGGGGGGGGTACTTGCAAATCTAATTTAAGTAAAGTTCAATGCATGCAAAACCAGTTGATCAGAATTATTCTTGGTAAATCTTCAAGGTACCCATCTGCGAAACTTTATAAATATTTCGAGGTTAAAACTGTTAAGCAAATTTTCTTGTTTCATTCATGCATCCACGTAAATAAGACTGGGATTTGTGAGGAAGATGTATGTAATTTTCCGAGAACAAGGAACTAAGCTGATTCTGCTAACTCGTTGCAGAGGGTTCGGGCAGAATTTTATAAAAGAAATGCGTATGTCAGTGCGCTGAAATTTTTGTACGATAACGATTTGAATTTGTCATCTTTCCACAATTTATCTAGTTTTAAGAAGAAGTTGAATGTGTTTATGAAAGTTTAATTTTTTAATTTTTAGTGATATACGTTAGTTTTTATGAGGGTTCTTTTAATTTGTTCTAATTGGGCCTAAACTTCCACGACCGTGCCATAGATTGCGACTCCACCGGATAGCACAAGTTCTCAGGAACTTATTTTCTGGTGGGCGTCAGTTTATTTATTTTAATTTTAAGAGAGTCGTATTTTCGTTCATTTCCTGGGTTCTGCAAAATAACCAAGTTTTTTTTAATTTCTACTTTATTATTTCTTCTACAAAATGTTTGTTAATTTGTATTTTGATGCCAATAAAAATTAAAAATAAAAATGAATAAAAAAAAATCATTTGTGGGGCTCCACCATCTCTTATGAAGTCGGCGCCCACGTCAACGAAGAACGGTGAATCTCGACAGAAGCAGGTTAACCTACAAATGTTAACGCGATTGCGCGGCAAAAAATCGATTTGAAAGTCATACCACGCGGCACGAGGGTTTGCCGCGACAAACGAGGCGATGCCGCGCTTTTACGTATGACAATTCCATAGAACAGCATAGTTTGATCGCTCATAGAACAGATCACGTTGGAGGCCCGCTTGCTTGCGTTCGTTTTTCACATATGACCCTGACTCTTCTGCGGGTGGCGACTTCTCCATGTAGGGACATACACACTGTGTGTTACACAGGCGCGCCGCGCTGTGGGAGAGTTTTCTCGCAACAGGCGCGGCACGGCTGGCGGCCGGCGGCCCTGTACAGGTTGGCCAAAATTTCTGTGCGCGCCGCCAGCACTGGTCGGGTAATGGCGAGGGGGTTGGGGGGTGGGGTACTTTTGTGAAAACCACCCCCGCGCGTCTACTCAGCGTGACTCACTCACCCCCGACCCGAAGAGAGCAGCAGGCTTATGTTTTTGAACAGGCTAGTAGCGAACAGTCCGCGCGCACAGAAGTTCTGGCCCATCTGTACCTAGGTCTCAGCTTCAGTTTCGGTCATGTTTTATTTGTTCAAAATAATGGTATTACTTTTTGGTTTATCATTCAATAATAAACCATTGTAATCGCTCTTGAAAAAAAAAAGCTAACCCCCTCTTGAAAATTTGATGGTTTACATTTCAAAGGGTGTAGAATCCGAATCTGCAATGAAACATTTCTCCCAAACAGCTGATGCAAAAGAGCTAAAATTTTCAGGAAAACTCCATGTTGGTCCGACGACACCCCAATTCTTGAGCCAGCTCTCTCACTTAATTTAAAGTGCCCTTTAAGGGTTTTCAAAGTTTTGTAAAATCCCTAAAAACCTCAAAAAAAGTCGAAGCGGCCTAAATTTGGACTCTTTTTGAAGAACTTTCCGCGAGGAATCGAATGCAACCCTCCCCACGTCCGTAGGTCGAACCATTCCCGATGTATGGCCCGACTTATGGTGCCAACATTTGCGTTATTCTGGTTTTTATTGTTTTTGTGTTGATATCAGTAACCTAGTGACGTAGTGATGTAGTGATGTAGTAATGTGGATACTGGAGTGAACTCCTAAAAGACTTTGTAGCCGATACACGGGTTGAAGCATTCTGATAACCATTAAAAAACGCTGCAAATTCTTTCACTGGGGCTTATTATTCAATTGGCTTGCGTTCATGATTTGAATTTCTACTAAGCTTTGGAGTGTGCGAGTTTCACAGGTGATAGAGCGATTATTGAATTTCAGGAGATACGCATAGAGCACGTAAATCTGTTCTCAACCAAAATACCTATTTGGATTGATCAGTTGATCATATGTGTGCCTCCTGAACTTCAATAATCGCTCTATCACCTGTGAAACACGCACACTCCAAAGCTTAGTAGAAATTCAAATCATGAACGCAAGCCAATTGAATAATAAACCCCAGTGAAAGAATTCGCTGCGTTTTTTGTTCAAGTGCCGTAGCAAAGACATGAAAATATCAAAACCTGTCGTACATGGACTCAGCTTGGGGTTCCATTAGTCCTTACTTCTAACCAGCCTATTCGCTCCTCGCAAAAACTGGTGAAACGATGTTCTTCAATACTTTATTTCGTCTAAAATTGACCATCCTGGTTACTAGAAAGCGTTTACTTACGTCTATCAAAAATAGTTCAATCCGTAAAACCAATAGAGCGATTATTGAATTTCAGGAGGCACACAAATAAGATCAACTGATTAATCCAAATTCAATAACGCTCTATCACCTGTGAAACAGGGACACTCCAAAGCTTAGTAGAAATTCAAATCATGAACGCAAGCCAATTGAATAATAAACCCCAGTGATTTATTATTGTAATTTGTTTGATTGAATGGTAATAGAATTTCCCATTTCTGGTAGTTGTGTTAATACTATAGAATTTTTGAGTACATTCCGTTTATCTCCTTCATGTCACCAATCGCTTCCCACTCACTTCATACCCAAGTTTTCATAATTCGATTCTTTTTAAAAAACTTTTTCACATCAATTAAATGATATAAAAATTATTTTTCCAAATCCAATGCTTTTTTTTTCCTTTTACCTAGCAATCCAAGAAAAAAATATTACTGCAACGAAATGAAATTTATCGACAGCGTAATGAACATTAACATTGTTGTGTGCTCCTAATTCGAATTGTCATGGACGCGAATTTAAAATTCAAATTTTGGACTTTAAAAAGGGATTTACGCGCTGCCACTGCGCTTTTTGCCTTAGGGGGCAAGACTAAAATCCAGATAAAAAAATTCCAGAAATTTTTACAACTTTTTATAAAAATTTTTTCCGATCGAAATTGCCTCTAATTTAGGAATCACCCATATAAACAAATCGGTTAGGCGTGGAAGAAGGGGGATCATAATTTAGTTAATCAGGCTAATTGCATTAAGATTGACATTTCAAAATATTCGTAGAGATAATTAAAACTGAGATCAGTATGAGTACCAAATGGTCTTGTCATCATACAACCAACTTCGCATTATCCTTGAACTGCAGTTAAGGATGTTCTTCTCCTTCTCCTTAAAAAATTTCTTCTCCTTAAATAGTTGCATATAAAATTGAATAATTTGAACACTACATCTTTATTTGGACAAGGGTATAAACAGTCATCAATGAACTCTATACTTAGGTAACTGTAGCGTTCCAACATACTTTCTTCGCTCATTTTCGAACTGTGGGCATATAGCCAGTATATGATGTATCAATTCACACTCTCCCAGGTCACACAAGACACAGATTTTGCTTCCGTCGATTTTTCAGGCTTCTCCGTTGAGGAAAACTCGCAGGAACCCTCTTTTCGAAGATGTACTTATCACTCGCTTAACGACGATGGGGATGTCCCAGTTGAGGTAGCCTTCAGAACATTGGTACCCATCGATGGTGGAAACGCGCACTTTATTATGAGACGAACAAATCATTCGCTTATAGTCTTTGTAAGCCATCATAGTAACAAACGTATTCAGAACTGCTTGTTTCTGAAGCGCAACTACATTTGCATCTTACATTTCCCATAGAGCGGAGTAGCCCAATTTTCCAATGATTCCTCTGAGCTGGGAAACCCAATCATATTTCCTATTTGCCACACCTCTATTTGTTGTAGAAAGGGGTTGGTTGTAATAAGCGCGAGGGTATCTGTTTTCTTTCATTCGGAGCAAGCTTTCCCGCCAGTTTAGTGTTCTTTCAAATACGAGAACACCCAATTTAATTCTTCCCGTCTCCGCTCGAACCATGTAGTGTGTGATCTGCAATGTTAGGAGATTTTAAAATATTCCGGATTGAACCAGATCCACTTCATCAAAATATCAAAATCCCCATAATTCGCTGCCATAGAAAACAACTGAGGACACCATGGACACCATTGCGTCGACCAATCTACAAGTAAACCTCCATCCACTACATTAACTGTTGTCCATGCCAAGGCCTATTACTGGTCTATATCGTCGCAAGATGCTCAACACCTGAAACCTCAACGTTGTTTTAGCTGAGGGTAACATTTTTGGTTGTGGGCTGGGGCATCAGGTGAGAGGGATGGCTAGTTGAGGAGATTAACGGTTTGGAAGACGTGACCATGGTCAATGTTGAGTTTGCGACTGTGGCACGTAATCTGCTAATTTGGTTTCGCTATAATCCAACAAATATAATAACAGCGGCCTCCGCAGAATAATATTGTATGATAGGAACGATCTTTTGTCGTGTTCCACTCTACCCACCCTGTATCATGCTCAAATAGGATTAAAGGAAGCTAGCGCCGAATTTCTTTGTTGGTTGTTACAGTGAAGCCTAGAATGGGATCGTATGCATAGCAAGAAGCTGAATAAGCAGTATTTCCGCCCTAGCCCTCCCCTGATTAGTTGTTCTGTACAGGATTGAAGGGACCAAATAATGAAGGGGAAGGGGGGTTACTTTTGTTCATAATTGCCAGTGCAATAGCCCAAACCGCCAGTACACAATTATTAGATAATCCATACTCCCCCACCACAACGCATTGTCCGATTTTGGGAATTCTTCCATTAATACATAAATATTTATTCTAATATTCTCAGAATTTTATAAAACGTTGGGGTGACTAACAACGTAATTAATTGTGTTCGTTCAAATGAGTGAGTGTGATTTCACGTGTGTGGGTGTATGTTACCGAGAATAAAAGCAGAAATTAAATTTCTAGCATAATATGATATTCTTGAGAAACATATTTCAAATTATTCCTCTTAACAATTGTTATGGCTTCGGATTATTTGACATTCCAAGTTTTTTTCTTCTTTAATATAAAATTACTGTTCATTGAAACGTAATTACAAATGCATGTAGAACCTCTCAATCCTTTTACCCCAATTGGAGGCCATTTAAAATGAAACAGTGAAATGCGGGTGCAGAGACAAAAAGATAAAATCCATGTGAATAAAAAATGCGCGCTTTCTACTCTGCTATGGGGTGACAACAAGCGTCATTCACTGCCTACTTCAATTTGGAGTGAGCAACATGTTACAAAAGCGGATACCGGTGAAACTGTATCCAATGGCTTGTTAGAACTGGAAATATGACAAAAAGAGGTTGAAGTAGGAAGTGTAGAATTACAGATATCCTAAAGCAGGGCTATGCGAATTTATTTATCCTTATGGTAGAAAAAACGCTGCGAATTCTTCCACTGGGGTTTATTATTTAATTGGCTTTCGTTCATGATTTGAATTTCTACTAAGCTTTGGAATGTGCGTGTTTCACAGGTGATAGAGCGATTATTGAATTTCAGGGAAGATGCGTAGAGCACATAAATCTGTTCTCAACCAAAATACCTATTTGGATTGTTCAGTTGATCATATTTGTGTGCCTCCTGAAATTCAATAATCGCTCTATAACTTGTGAAACAAAGACACTCCAAAGCTTAGTAGAAATTTAAATCATGAACGCAAGCCAATTGAATAATAAACCCCAGTGAAAGAATTTGCAGCGCTTTTTGGTTATGGTTATCGGCTAGGCTTCAACCATCACTAGTGTATCGGCTAATAAACAAAGCCTTTTAAATCGGGCCAGTTCACTCCTGGGGAGTATCCTTGACTTTTTTTGAGGTTTTTAGAGATTTTACAAAACCTTGACAACCCTTAAAGGGCTCTCTAAATTAAGTGAGAGAGCTGGCTCAAGAATCGGGGCGTCGTCGGACCAACATGAATTTTTCCTGAAAATTTCAGCTTTTTTGCTTCAGCCGTTTGGGGGAAATCGTGCGTACGGCGGACGGACGGAAAATTTTTTATTGCAGATTCGGATTCTACACCCTTTGAAACGTAAACCATGAAACGTTCAGGGGGGCTTAGGATTTTTTCTTTTCAAGAGCTATTACATTGGTTTATTATTGAATAATAAACCAAAGTGGGCAAAATCTCAGATTGAGAGCCACTAGTTACGAATGTTTCAAAGATAAAAGTCCAATCCGTTAACATACAACCAACACAATCAACGAAGTAAATGTAAACCTTCAGCTATAACTTTGACCATCCTGATGATCGAAATTCGTCGAGGTTTTTTGGAGTAAGTGGATAATTTATATAGGCACGAGGCCTGTAATGCCTTGTTTATGACAATTTTACAAACCCACTCTTACTTTCGAATTCAAAATTTCAGGAGTCAGATATATTTTCTGGTAGAAACATACTTGCAGTTAACCAGCTAATACTTCTCATACGATAGAAATGAGTTTACGATTCAGTTAACACTATTAGTTACGGATTTATCATTAACAGTGAAAAATAACTCGCTTCAATCTATTTTATTAAGGAACAAAGCAGAATCCAGTAATCGCATGACGGACATGTTCATTGACATAGGAAAATCCACTCTCTGTAGAGCCATGGTGATACAGCAAGGCCTTTCTAACGGGACTCTTGAAAATTCACTCTCATTCAGCCATGGCATCCACTTCCTTGATCCCCTACACGGCTCTTGTTCATGATTCACTCAAAACTGCACTCGGTATTCACATTTTTTCCAATGGTATCTCCGAGCAAACATCTGATTCGTCTTGACCGAAAGGTTCAATAGAAAATTGAATTCCCTCAAATTGGTAATATTAATCAAGAACTAAGAAATCTGGAAAATTGGCATCTTTTTCCAACGATGTTCATCACTTTTTGTTGTTCCAATAGATTAACGGTTATATAAAATTATCATACAATCCCCAGTATTTGCCAATGCTAGAATAGTGAAATCGTTTCTGGGTTTTGCTGAATAATCATTGAATTTTGCAACTCAATTTTGTTATTAGCGAATTTTATCACGTTTTTTTCAAATCTCTTCTCAGTCGGGGCTCTCACTACCCTAGCAACATCGAACAGTTAAGATGCGAACTATTTGACCCACATGACCGACAATAATTACGGGCTTCGTGGTTCGGTGTGTGTACACGATGTTCCAGCGATCCGGAGACCCCCTCAATACTCCACTCAGTAACTTCTGTCGACACTCCCTCGTAACATCTTCGCTTACAGTTAACCGAAGGGAAAACATTATTCAATATCGTTGTATAGACATAATGATGTTGGAATCAGCAATTTAATTTCGTCAGTTAAGACCTCACCGATGTTTAAGCAATATATTCGGGGAATGGGCCATTAAATCCGCCCGGCAATCGCAATCGGTCCCAAATGATAATAATGGGTTTAACAGTAGCGGAAGTACATGATGCAACAGAATTTCCTCACCTATTTTTCTACATTTCAGCCTTCATAACAAATGCTTGTATAACGCCTCTTCTTCTATTCCTGGTCGAAGCTACGTCACTATAGAGGAAATCCCATTACCACCTCTCCTTCTCTACCAGTATCTGACCAATTTACTTCCCCTGTACAAGTCCTCATCTCCCTCAACCTTGCGGTTACCCAATGTACCACAACCTCGAGACAAAAGGCCCACCTGTTCACTCGAAAATTCTTCGCCTAAGCCGTCATCAGCTTCAATAGGTACGCAAACAATTCGACCGACTTTAGAACGGATGGTATAATACGTTGTAATCCCCCATTCACATTGTCAAATTCTGATCATACCATCCGGCCATGTGGGAGACTACAAAGCGCTGAAGTCTCGCTCGACGCCTGATCGATGAGCCGGGCCTCATATACCGAACTTCTCATCCTGTCTACATGGGCGCTTAGTAATATCCACAATATTTCTTGCGCATTACATAATCAGGTGGAGAGCACAATGTTACACTCAGCCTTCAAATTTGACAAGTAGACCTCTGTTCTTCTTGTAAATTATTAATGTAAAGAAACGTTTGTATAAATTAAAAAACGCTCAAACCCCACTCATGAAGATTTCGTTTAGAATCTAGAATTGGGGCCAACAGAATCTATAATAATGTATCTAAACATTACACTAAATCATTAGCGACGAAATTGGAAAACCCATGTCAAGAAAAATACAGTTTATAGAAGAAACTTAAGCAGTTCATTTCCACAAAAATTAAAAGAGTTACAACGTTTTGTTATTGTTCTTTTCTATCTCTTACCTAACTAACCGTCATCAACAATCTAAATTTTATTAACGTTGTTTTTCTTTGAATTGTTGTGGAAATAGACTATGTTTCTTCTGAAAACCCCCTAGTTTTTCCTGATATATCTATACATAACTTGGAAAACTGATGACAAAACTTTATTGGTTTAGGGTGTATTCCAGATTTATTATTTAAAATTCCTCTAAATTCATGTGCAATAGACAGTACCCCCTTGTTAATATTTATTAGGTTTTCCCAATTTATTTAAGCGATTTCAACTATGTTAAGTTATAAATCTTAGTCACCGAGTAGCTGATGGGTTTGAAAGAAAGAAGTAAGAATTTAAATTACGACAGACTGTAGGTGGCGCTCTGGAACCCCTGCCCCCACCCCCTCCAATCCACCAGGAAATCATCATATCACAGAACATATATTGAGCCTTTATAGGTTGAAAGTGGATTGAAAAACAAATGGCAAAGGAAATAAATGAGTACGAAAATGCAGTCTCCTGACACAGTGTTACACGACATCATCGTAAATCTCACTTTTTTAGTCTTTCCAGGGAATTAGAGTCAGTCAGTTATTTGGAGTCACATTTGACTTGTACCAGGTTATTCGCATCTATCACTCATCTGGAGCCATCCCCTCATAGTGGAAGAACTAGATCTCTGAAGTTTGGTGATCGGCCAAGCGTGTCCTACCATTTCTATCCATCTTAAACGTTCGGATTATCTTTCCTTCAAGTCTGAAAATTTTAATGCATCTATAAAAAGATTAAGAACAAGATTGAAGATATACGTGGTTGCTAGATGAATGATACAAGAAAAAAACGTCTGCCAAGTGGGTGTGGCACATAGCTTCCTCGTATCCATAACATGACTGTATAGATCATTGAAAATTATTATTGACTATTATCAATTAAGAACTCCCGGAGTTATGCTTGTGGCAAGGATTTCACGTTTGCTCATGCGCAGAGGCTACTATTGATCCGGGGGTCATGAAACCTATAGGGGACCATCTACACCCTAACCCGCACAATCCCTGAAAATTTCATCAAAATCGGACTATAACTTCGTGTAGTTATTGATCCGTAACAAGGATTTGCTGACAGACAAAATTGCATCACAGACATAACACACAAGGACTGACAGACAGACACACAGGAACCAAAATTGTTCAGAAAGGTCTAAAACGCAAAATCCGAGTGGAATTTTTGATTTTGGAGACAAACAAATTTTCACATTCCGAAAGTGAAAACAATGCTTCCGCTACCTTGTATGACTCGGAAGCAATATATGTTATAGACATCAACTGTTACACGTACTTTTCTCTCATTTTAGTTCTCGACAGGGAAGGACCTTCGCCAATGGTTGATTATTTGACCGAGTCTTCTTAAAAAGTAAATGAGAAAATTTAATGTCGCTAAGTAATATTCTAATGAGATACTTAATTCTGAAGCTCTTCCTCTTTAGAATGATGACGTGAAATTGAACGATCGGAAGGCTATCAGAAGCGTTGAACCACCTGCAGTGCTGAAGGACAGGTAGGATTCTCCATTGTGCGAGTGAATAGTTGATATAATCGATAGCAATTGTACTGAAGGATTCTTGACACGTCTAGCTATTTTCATTCAAATTTGATATATCAGTCATTTGGGGGGCAGTTTCACAACCATTTATTACGGTCCAAGAAGAAAAAAGGAGGGAGCTAGCATGGCGACGGATAAAGAGGAATAGGATTCTGAGCGGGGTATTAGAAAGGAAAAATAAATTGGATGAAGGGGATCGCTCAACGGTGAAATAGCGTTCTTTCTCGTTTGCTTGTAACTTTATTTTCAAAGTGTCTTTCTGATTGGCGCTACGGGTCAAGTTTATCTGTTTTTAGCGACTAATGTAGTACCGCTACGGAGAAGATGTGACGTGTACGGATAGTCCACCCTTCCCGATTCTATAAACCCCCACCTCTGCGGGCATTACTCGCTTCAGGCCTTGAAAGGGGCAGTTATACCATACCATCAAGATCCTTGTTACAAACACCTGAAGAAAACCTGTGATGGATATGGTTAGTTGGCCCCTTCCCGATCTTGGAATCCGACGCCTTCGGAGATGAATCAGACGTTTTCAAGCGTCTGGTTCATCCTCTGAGTGTGGAGGAACATTAGTATCCGCATCCACCTCAATGGAAGGAGCAACTAACCATTCCAGCACCTCACAAACCTGATACCTAGTTACATTTTCCGCCAACGACTTTCCAATGGGGTAAATAAGCCATTTTTTTAATGCTTTGTTTATTGCAAGGTAGAAGGGAGTCAACACTATTGACATCTTTATTTCCCAGAAAAAAGTAAAATTTTATATGGCAGGAGCTTAGAAGAGTTCAGAGATTTCAAGTTACGCCTGCGGAATATGACGTTTTAACCCGCAGTGTCAACGTTGTCTACGGATTTTTACATTCCGTACGCCACCTTAACGAACAGTACGCAGTTAGTTACCAAACGAACGTTCAATGTTACTGTTAGGAGTGGCTGTCAAAAGTCAACACAATCAGAAACGGGAGAATGGGATGCTATTTATTCGAGGAAAATGTTAAGGAAAAGTACAAAATTCGTTCATTAGATTGCCCAAAATCCCTAGATTGGACACATGAAACCCTAAATCGTACATGGAGTCGATTCCCTACAATACTATATGAAGTTGATGTTCAGGCGTCAAAAATTCAAACTTTGATTGGTCTTAACCCCCCCTGTTGCCTTTAAACGATTAAAACTCGTTTAAATTGGATGAAAACTATTATTTCATGCAACTGAAGAGAATCTACGGGAAAACTGGAATTATCTACATAATTTATATACTCAATTTTTCCTGTAATTCTTATATTAGTTGGTGAGATAATATAGAACTTGGTTTTCGCTCAAACATCTAACAACAGCAATGATTTTCAAATTTCTCATGCTCTCATGCAGTTTTGAAATGTTTCACCTCGTCAGGATCTGTCTCGGTCTGTACAATCATATGAATCGATTCGGCTGTGTGTACAACTATCTATATTCTAACATCCAAACCACAAACATACTAACTTCTACGTCAACTACTCCCCTAACAACGAGGTACGAAAATTTGGATTGTCAGTTGTAAATACATTAGTAAACACACCGCAACTTCATAATAGAATGTATGATCCAAGCAAATATTTAAACACCACTGAACAGTTGTGTACACTCGGATTCCAACCGATATCCCGCTCCATAGAGTCGCTCCAATCACCTAGAAAACTGCCTTCTAGTTTACAACTTCTTCTTTCAGGGACGTCATATCCTACCATAATAATCTCCAATCGTAAATACACACGAAGAATATAACAATACAGAACAACACAAAAAGAATTATACAAAGAATACCATGTGGCGACACAATAAATTAAGTACTTTGTTATGTAGATGACTTGCTTGACGATTGTTTAGGTACTTTGAGATTTTCTACAGTATTTCAATATTTCTGCTTAGTTCAAACTTGATCTAAGTTAACTGTAAACCCTTGACCGATCTTACATCAAATTTTTTATGTTCATATCTTTTGGCAGTTCCCCAGTCTCGACGGTTCTGTCTTCTGGCTTGACACACCCGTTCTTACCTTCTCTCACTTCCACTGTTTACCTGCACATGTACAGCTCTCCGCTAACTCAACTCGACTTGGATGTAATATTACTGCCTCGGAGGTCTTTGCAGAGCCGCCTAGGAGAAAGCTCCTCTGTTTCTTCGAAGTTGGGGAAATTTATAGTTTGCTTGCACAAGGCGGTTTGCCGACCGGCTTAGAAAGGTCCAAGGCCGTATTTATGCAATTTCTTAGCCTACCGTGGAAGAGGCCTCTTAAACTCTGCAAGCTTAGAGAGAGAGTCTATATTAAAACGGGTTTCCGCACCCAATGAAAAGTCGGTTTCGGATCCCGGTAATCCCCCTAGGGAAGCAATATTTCGCTGCTGGGAAGTTTTACAATAAGCCGGTACCCCGTCCCATCAGCTCCTTATCATCCCCCGCCGTTCGTTTCCTTCGCGTTACGCTTACTCACATTTTCCTCGCTCAACAGTTGAAAAGTACGAACCGTAAAACCGTTCTTCTTTCGTAATAGAAGAAATCCATAGCAACGTAAGCCAATAAAAATGTCGGCTTTTGAAGTTTTTAGGGATCACGAATTTTCGTGCGTTATTTATTTATTTAATAGGAACGATCAACCCCAATACAAGATTGGTGCAAGAAAGTGAAACAAAGGATGAAGGAAGTGTGGAAAACAAAAAAATTGGCTTTGGTTGAAAGTACCGTAAAGGTATGTGTTGAAGCTTGCTGTCGATTATTAATGAGCGTTGGAATTCCTTTTGATAACAGGGCTGATGAGTTTAATCAAACTTCCCTGATCACTTTAGAAGCTCTGTAGAGTAAGCGTGAACAGACTAATTATCTCCGATCTCGGTGGTGAAGATTTTGTGGAAAGTTGTGACAAAAATATGCAGCAAATTATTAAATAGAGGTGTATTATTTCTATATCATAATATCTCTTCTACGGAAATAACTGGTATATGAATTTTAAACGCAGTCTGTGCTACATTATTTAAAATCGGATAGTCGCGCCTCCAACTCATGTAATTCCACTAGAAACTATGATCATCCTACAACAATAGTTTGACCACAAGGTCCTTCAGCTGATAACTGTGTATCCATACCTTATAATTGACTTCTATTTGTGCAACAAAGACATTTGGATGTGTTCGTTTTAAAAATGAATTTGTGAACATCAATCGTTGGGTACCAGTTTTTCTGCACGATACGAAAGCTGATATCAAAATCAAGTTTTAGATAATCTGATTTGTAATATTTTAGCGCTTTGATTTTGCCATTCAGGATTGGCTGATAGTCAAACCAAGAATTCAGTCTGCATGTTCGTCTCAAGTTCCGTTATTTTTGGTCCAGATGTTTCGGGGAAAAGCTAGACGGCGTTTGGCGGACTTTTTTTGGATTTTAGTTCATTTTCAATAAAACACCTTTGTACTTACTAATCGACCTAGAAAATACAATTTTAAACTACCCCTCCAAATTTGGTGTTTAAGGTTTCAATAAGCCTAGAAATCGAAAATATAATTTAAAAAATTCGTCCGCCCGTAGTCCGTCGAGCGCCGCCGAGTAGGATCCAGTTGGGACTAAATTCTATCATCTGATTCTGTCAATCCTATAATGGGAAAATCAAAGAGCTTAAATATTCAAAAATCTGAATATAGGATACTTTTCAAATTAATCTAATGTTTTTTGTTCACTGGAGTTGAGGAGAGGAAATTAATACGCCGTATGGTAAGTTATCATGTGACAAATGAAAACTATTGTATTTAATTATCTATAATAAGATTTGTCATCTCATAACAGAACTATTCATTCGAATTGTGTCAGCACCCGTAGTTCAGAGACTATATAGCACCCTTGTTCTTATATTATAGATCTCTGA
Source organism: Creontiades dilutus (assembly GCA_031894815.1). Lineage (NCBI taxonomy): Eukaryota > Metazoa > Arthropoda > Insecta > Hemiptera > Miridae > Creontiades > Creontiades dilutus. The sequence goes on along the minus strand of JAVIWC010001315.1, from coordinate 2,190,278 downwards.
CGAGGACAAATGAGCAAAAGCGCTTATATTTATTAAAAGCATGAGAGGAACGGGCTATTAACTTACTCCACTCAATTCCAGTAAGCGTGTTATACGGATGCAACCACCATTTCCACTAATGTTTTTATGTTTGTTATTGTTAGGATTGTTTTCAACTAATCGAATGAGCCCTATTGAACCGCTTTACTTCCATTGCCACCGACATTGACAGAAAAAAGAACGTCATCACGATGTGAACGTAAACGTGATTGGCCATACTCCTCAACACGGAAAGATGTTGGTAAGTACAAAAACAAAACTGGCTGTTGACAGCAGGCTTTGATAAATCGGCTGCACAGTGGCATATTTTACAGGCGTTTTCTGCGAAACGGAGGTAGGGAGCAGCACTGCCTGACTCAAGATTCAAGAGCCAATGACGGAATGAAGTCAACCTCCACGTACGTAGCAGTTGGCAGTCGTTTGGTTCCTATTTGCCATTGATGAACACCACCTCTCACTAATCAATCACTTTCGATAATGGCAAATCGAATTACACAACAAATACCATTGATGAACCGGCCAAATAACGTGGATTCATAGAGGCGACGTCGAGCGTTCGAGGCTTGACGCAAAAATAAAATGTTGAAGACATTGTTCTTTCAATCCCACTCAAATATTACTGCAACAAGTTGATCTATCTTGACTACTAAAATTTCTGAAAGGCACTCTACAGCGAGTATAATGTCTCCTTTCGGTTCTAGGTCAGCATCACCTTGCTACAAAATCGAATTTCGGTGTATTTACGATCACCTCGTGAAGTCACTTACTGATGGTGATGGAGTGGGGTACATTCGAAGATAAACGTGGAGGATGGGGGCTCACATTGGGATGTGCCCTTTGAAAATAAACTTGAATAAATCTCAAAATTTGGAAATCAGAGTGATCACTCAACTTCTCGTAAGCCAAAACAGTTATCATGACGGTCAAAACCCGCATATTGAACTATCTCACTAGAACTCATTTGCTTTTTCAAGAAAAATACTTTTGGCAATGAAATGGCACCACAGGTTTCAAACGCCTGAGAAAATAAGCTGCTTATAAAATCCACGATCAGTTGGACGTTATTTTTCCCGGAAAACATGTCCTACACATGTAGTACATGAACTACCCTGGTTGCCATGGCGTCCAACTGATAGATAGATAGATAAACATGCTTTATTAATATACATAATTTGATTTCGATAACAAATACAAAAACATGCAATAATCGTGGTCGCAATGACCGTCCGATGAGTACGCCGAGTATTCCGATAAATCTTAAAAACGAATCAAAGAAGAAAAATAACAACAATAATAATAATACACAATTCCTGTCCCTTAAAAGTTAAACTTGACAAAAGTAAATATTGCTGAGGTACCAATTATTCTACATTCATGTCACGTAAGCCATGCTCAATCATGGTTTTACACCTTAAATCCCATGCCACCCTACAATATCTGATTAAACTTGGTTCTCCAGATTTAAGCAGCCCCACATAATCGACCCAACCCAATTCCAACCTCCCAAAATGCCTCCTCCTTAGTGTGCTCAGCGATTTACACCTAGCGATGAAGTGAAAAGCATTCTCAATATTCCCGCCACTGCATATATCGCATTGCTGGCTACTGTTGGTGTTGTAGGGGCGGTACTTCAGTGCCAAGAGGTCTCCTGTAATCTTGAAAAGCCACCTACAGTGTCGGAAGTCCCTGAATGCCGAAAGGGGTGTCACATCGCTTTCTAATCTGAGGGTCATGTATTGAGGATGCATCTGCGAAGGCATTGGTTTTTGGAAATATTCTGCATGGATTACACTGGACACTTTGTTCACACTGTCCTCTATCAGTGTTTTCCATTCGCCCAGATTTTCCACTTTCGTAGCCCGGGTATCACACATTGCAGGAATATACTCCCACTCCCTTGCTCAGAACACATTAAGTTCAGCACATTTCTTGGCTAAATAATTCGGAAAGCCTAGGTGGTTTCATTACCTTTAAAATGTAGTAGAAGTGGAGAGGCTGCAACCCAGTTTCAAGCATCAACATGTAGTTTGGAGTACAGCTCGGGAGAGAAAAAACAACTTTGATAAAATAGCGTAAAACTGACTCCACATGATCACTCGAAACAAAACCCCACACCTGAGATGAATAGCATAGGATTGATCGGGCCACTGCATCAAATACCTTTGTTTTGTCCGTGAACGAAATCCTGGGATGACACAAAAACTGTTTCCACATGCTTGCAATCGCAAGCTTTGCCAAGGCGCCCTTTTCCTGCAAATGGGAGTTAAAGGAAAGCATAGGCGTTAACGTGAATCCCAAATATTTATATCTGGCGACCACTTCAACACTTTGACCGCCGAATCGCCACTTTTCTTTCGTGCTCGGTCTGCCGCCATTCCGGAACACCATTATTTTTTATTTCGACCGATTCAGTTCCAGTCCCCAGGTCAGACAGTACTCCTCCATTCTATCAATCATCCTTTGTAGGCCAATCACGTTAGACGCTAAAAGTATCACGTCGTCAGCATATGACAAGTGCCGCAATTCCCTCTCCTTCACCCAAATTCCTTCACTAAGGAAATCGTGCAAATCGTTCATAAATAATTCAAACAAGCTAGGAGAAAGCAAGCAACCCTCCTTAACACCTGTGCCGGTCTCGAAGTATTCCGTCGTTGAGGAGCTTGCCAATTTCACGGCTGACTCCGTATGAGCATACAACCCCCTCAAAGCGTCTATAAACTTGGTGGATAGTCCCTCATTTGCCATGGCGTCCAACTGAAAGTTCTCATATTTGAAAGAAAGAGAGAAAAACCCACAACCGCCCTGAGTTGTGTTGCGCAATTCCCAAGTCTTTAAATATGTTAACGGTTGTCATTCAGATGAACCCGGACTGACTTCAACTTACTTTACACATATAACTATTTTGGGTTAGAGTGTATAACACAATGTCAATCAGGAACCACCAACTACTAAACTAACTATCAAAATTAGGTGCTTAAAGTTGTATTTTTCTGCTCTGGTATTTGGTAGTCTACTTAATAAGGAAATGTGGTATGAAACTACCCCCAATCCTCTTGGATTCTTCTTGATCATCCTCGTCATCATAATCTATCTCGTGATCGCATTTCAACTTGGGACAAAATCTGAACATTGCAAAATCGACCACTGTTTTGTGTAATTCCGAGAAGGTCCAGAATTCCAACCTCATTGTCAGCTGAATCAGTTGTAAGACTCAATCAAAAGGAAATGTTTGCTGGGGCAAGAGTTGAGAAGTCTGCGCGGAGACGTTTTAGTGGGATGTCAGTTTATTGCCGTGGAAGTACGTGAGGTGCCTTCCGATCGCACCCCCACCTTTTATACCAAGTTAGCCCCTTACCCCTCACTAGCACGACATCACTTCCGACGGTCCGGAAAAATAGAAAGCGAAAGTGTTACGATTTTCGGTTGGACACTTTTCTACCTCCAGCATAGTACTAATTTTTCTTCCACCAGCAATATTGTAATCCTCGTGTGTTCCGTATCCACTATGAGTCACATTCAACCCCACTACTCGTTTTCATTGCAATCTTATCCATTTTTGGAGTCATTAAGGAGTACCGTTTCATTTTGAGGTTATTATTTGCGATAGAGCCTTTGTAATGGACGAAGAAACCCAAGCAGTAACAACCCTTAACAAATGTGCTGATACACTCTTCATAATAAGCTTATCCCAAAAATTGAATAAAAGAAAATCTTTGCCCCGCAGATCTCCCAAAAGGAAAAATAATAAAATATTTAAAACACCCATCATCCTTTTTCCATTTTATGTCCACTCCATGAGAGAGCTAAGACGAGCTAATTTCCAGAATACAATGTTCTGACTAACTGTACTTTCCTACGGGTGGATATTTTGGTTTACCGCCTCAGCACATGATGAGGGGAAATATTCATCGCCAACTTTTAACGTGGTAGCAGAGCCTCGTACCGAACCGCCACGCAATCAAACACCGATTATTCTAACGCTCCTTCCCCTCCGACTGCCCCCATAGGCAAAATGGGTAATTTGTAAAAAATATAAACATTTGGATTTAATCTTTATTTTTGCCGTTCGTATGCGATGGATATCGATTCCCGTTCACTCTTCATCCTGAGCATAAACCTGAAGCTTTTTAGCCCAATGATGTCTTATAGGTGTTGCAGCACAATCGGTTCAGCGCTCAGATGGAGTAGTTCATTCCAGTCGTTCCTTATTATATCCCAGTACCCTTTGAAGTATTTCATTAATATTTCACTTTAATTATAAAAGTGGTTGGTATCATAAATATTCTATTATTGATCAATAAAATGAATTTAAACTTGAATAACGCACCAACTGAACCCCAAGTCGCAAAAACGAACTACCTCCTTTTGATGTGGTATTTGTCGCGACATTTTGCCAGGATTGTGAAGAGTCTAGTAATATTGATCAAATATGATAGTAAGAGATAGAGTTAGTAAGAAATAACTACCTATATACAATTGTGAATCAGGAAACTCACGGAAAACTCAACATTATGTTTCATTTTTCGTTCTGTCAAAAATTCCATTTCCAACCATTTACTTTGGTAAGAAGTTGGTGTTGGATTTCTGAATGTAAAATGGAACTTCCTACCTTAGCAGTTCTTTGATTTTAATCCGTTTATGCGTAACCGTGTAATCAGAACGTTGTTGAGTGAGGAAAAAAACGAGGTGGGTTCGCAAGCTTCTCTCTGAATATATTTCTTTTTCCTTTAGCCCTAAATCATCTTTCCTTTTGAAGTATAGCTTGGACGGCGGTTTTTAGATAAATCATGTCCCTTTCTTGGTTCATTACCCATGGAAGGTACATAAGCCCTCAGCCTTCCCATCGCGTATCTGCCCTTTTCCTGCGGTCTCCATTCAACCCCGAACCATGAAAAATTAGCTTTCGTTTTGTGTGCCGAAGAGGAAATAGGAAGGACGGGAAATGTATGACATTTTATATGAAGAATGTATAAGCGGTAATAATGGCATAGAAAAAAATCAGACCGTTCTTATCACGGCGGTTTTCGAGGGTTTCCACCGCGATAGGTTTCCACCGCGATTTTCCCTGGAGGGAAAATTTTTCTCGGTACAACGATCTTATATTCATAGCGACACCACTCTGAAATTCCTGTACCTATCCTAATTGTCAAAGTGTCTTCGAACACAACAGAAAATTCGAGCACACGGTAATAACACGGAAGATCTAATGATTTTAATAATCAACTGATTTTGATTGTTCAAGTTAAAGTATGAAGGTTAAATGTCGTGGGGAAGTTTGCCTGATTTTTATAAATAGATTCACACATACACACAGAAGGAGAATAAAGAGAGTGAGAGAGAGATGAAATGCAAGTAATTACCTAGTAGAAAAGCTCTGAATATGTAAGTTTTTCTATCTAGTATGAGTTTTGACCAGTTCAAGCAGAACCATAAAGTTCCTCACTTTGGTTATCTAAGACAGTCATTAAAAACATAGATTCTAAGCAAAATTAACCGCATAACCGATATATTGACCAAAATTGGTTTCAAAGCTAACAATAAAGGTTAGCTGCATTCATTACCTGTTACCGGCCGGTTCGAGAACAATTATCCCTGAACAACTCAGTTGAAATGCGGAGTGTAACAACAGCTTTAATGTAGACCCGAAATGCGTGTTGAGTTAGTGGCGAAAATATTATAATGGATTCCGACTTTGAAATTAGATTCCTTCGTAATTAGAAACAGCCATGAAGTTGAGCCCCCGATTAGCAAGAGTATTATTTTTTCACTTAACCCCATTTCAATCCCTCCCCGCACCATCAGGCGGTCAACTGTTTCTTTATTGTTTTTACGGTTACTGGCTAATGGAGCAACTTGCTCGCTCCATTAAGCTCGTTCTTAAGTGATTTCTAAGTCATTTTGGTTATTCTTTAAGTCCCCCCAGTAAAAGCTTACGGTAAAGAGAACCACAATCCCCTTAAAAGCTTGAGTTATTTATATTACCTGTAAGACCGTTATGTAAATCAGAATCATAAAGGAATGCTTGGAATTAAGTTGATAGCATTCCGTTCTGTTCAACAACAATAATTGTTGTTGAAGGAAACTGAATGTTATCCAATTATTGGATTCAACATGATGTTATTTCGTTGGGATCTGTCAGGTCATGAATGTTACATTCGGGACACGATTTCATTATAATTTTTTATGTCAACTTTGAGTCTTGAACTTTATATCGGTTTCGCATATACCTGTAAATTTCGATAGGATTTTTGTACGGAATGTGAACATGAATTTAAATGCATGGACAACCGTGTTGTCATCAAGCGAAATCTCCATACTCAACAAATCCCATTTGTTGAATTTACCGATTCAGAAGCCGGCCGAAACGGATGGTCGAATGGTTTGACACATAACCATGGGAAATTGTAGAAATTGATGAACAAATTATTATTGAAGTCATTGACAATAGGAACGTAATTAAAAAGAGAATAGTTTGTCAAAACAGATATTTCCTCGAAAAAGTCGAAGTTTTTGACGAAAAGAACGCAAAATACAAGGGAAAATCATGTCACATATCACATCAGGTCACATAGAAGAAAGTCGAAAGTATAATAAGAAAACTTGCAGTCATTCAGCATAACTACAAATAAATATAAAAGGTTTGAAACAATTTTGATGTTGAAATATTCTAATTTTGAGCAATTGTGTGCGCTGTCAACTATCATATTTTATGATTAAACATCGTTTTCCCGATATTTTTTCTTTCAATGTGATAATGTAAACGGTCTGCAGAGATATTTTCGAGAGGTCAAATTTATAAATTGTATTTAACAAAATAGTGCCAAACAGTTTCAAAAAGCCTTCATAGAAAAAGCAATTAGATGATTTTTTTTTTAACGTGAATTCGTCGACTTTTTCGGCCTATTTCCGATTTCTAGTCTTCGAAATATATGGAGCATACGTGTACATACATACACAAAGCGCTCTGTCCCTGGATCATTGTCCATTAGAGGACATAGAATTTGTAGCAATCGAGATGATATACAGCGTTTTTTAACTGGATTGCTAGTAGAGAGGGGCTACCCCCGAAGTTTCCTCCAAGACAGAATGATCCTTGCTAGAGGCCACCACAGACAAAATCCGCCTGCTCCTTCAGAACAACAGCCTCTTCAGGACAACATTTTTTTTCGGAGCACAGAAGATGAATGTCATGCTCCAAACCTCCCCATCTTCGAATCCCCAAAAACAAAGGTGTTTTCTCTGAGGCACCACGTGTTACCTACAGGCAAAAGAAGAAGATTGGCGAGACCTTGTCTCATCTACACCTGGATCTGCAACCAGAGGAATCTCAGCAGCCAGGGACACATCTTTGTAGAAGGCCAAGATGTAGATTGTGTTATCTGGTGATTGAGAGCTCTACTTTCTCCTCCTCGAACTCCAATCACTCATGAAAGGCCGGGATTCATCAGAGTGCCAATCTAGGATGTGTGTCTATTAAATCATCTGCAGGAAATGTTCAACCCCTGAAGCCTTTAATGTTGGCAAAACCACTACGCCTCTCAACCTCCACATGAACAGTAAGCCAAACCCGGCAGCTTTCTGCAGCCATCCACGCTCAGACCCATCAAGCCTCATTTTACGAGTGTTATGGTGTAAAATTTAAACGCCCCTTGCCAAAGGGGAATGATTGGCTTCTTCAGCAATTGGAGAGGACACACATACGGATTTTGGGTGCCAACAAACCACCTGGGCTCAATTTAACTTAATGAAGTGCAACGTGCTGGGAAATGAGGCAAGGAGAAAAAATGGATACCACCCGAGGATCAATTGTTGATGCTCTGCCGGTTTATTATGAAAAATGTCATCGATTAAATCATCCCACCAACCAATCCACAACAACAACCTGTTGTATTCATTCTTGTTTCTCCTATGATTTCTGAAAAAGGAACTAAGCCGAAATACTAACTATACTTTTTTTTCATTCTTCTTTATACGTCAAATTTGTTAATATATAGTTCATATAGAACCATATAGTTCGCATATAGTTCAGAACCATATAGAGCATATAGTTCAGTAGAACCGTTGAAGAGAAGTTCGTTTTTTACATATATGCATGAAAAAATTGATGAATTCAGATTTATCATGATCAATAACCTTGACTTAATACAGTTAAAGAAGAGTGAGATCTACAGAGTTGTTGCGGATCACGGTCAATACATGTGAAAACCGTTCATTTGAAGGAATCCAGGTACACGTGGTTATGTGCTAGCTTAATGAATCATTACTAGACATCTACTGATTAGAAATCCAAAATCCAAAGGATCATTACAAAAGACAATAAAATCGAGTTCGAAACAACCTTACGTTCTTGGTTATCGAGGAAGGAGTAATGCAACATTGTTTGTACATATGTCTGAATGTTAGTGAGTGGCATGGAAAATAAAGTTACGCTCAGCAGGAGGTTCTCTTCAGGCAGCAAGAAATTATCTTGATCAGAAAGTAGAATTAGAAGAAGAACCAAGGAAAGTTAATCAAGGCTCCCCAATAGGAACGGGCTCTAAATTGGGCAGTGGAACAAGCACGCACGGACCCCCCCGATTCGGGGTTGGAGGCGTACCTAATCCACGCGACTCCCATTGTTAGCGTTCTCGAGTGCTCGAGACCGAGAAGGGAGTTTCATAATTACGGCAAATTTGTTGAGGTTGGCTCGAGTTTCATATTTCTCCTCGGCGGTAATTGGAAGTGATAACTTAAGGGAGGTTTAAAGGAAGGCTGAGTGGTAGGAAGGGGGCCATAGCATCATTGTGCTCTCCCCATCCGCTCAACGCGGTTGATTTATGCCCTCTTGAACGGGTTGTCCCTGGTCAACCTCAAAAAGAAATTTTAATTAAAGCAGCACATCACTGGCATGTGTTATATCATCAACACCAGCTGAACTATGTCGCATTTTCTATCCTCAGGGTTTCTCGTCGGTATAGGGTAAAGAGCTCTACTAAATTCTGCCGAAGTTCATAAAATATGTATATCCTGCCTTGGGAACGCTAACTATAAAATACTGAGCACCTGACGTTGCGCTAGAAAATGTATTACTTCCAAAGTTACCTCCTCACGAGCAAGAATGTGTTAAACTAATGTAAGGTGAGCTTACACCTTGTAGGTGATCTGTTGACCCAAGAAATTGAAATAGCTCGGAGTAATTGAAAATAATTTCCAATTTGTTCGGAACAATTCACTTGAGACGTTATAAAGGAAAATCAATCTGCCAAAGTGAATTATGTATTCTGTGTTTGTAATAATCTTATACACAGCATTTCGGTTAAAATGATGAAGACACAAAGCAAGCACAGCCACTAGCTGTAATTCATTGGTGTATGAAAATGAGGTGAGTAGCTCACTCATCTATCTGAAGAATTAATCATTCCACACAATCAATACCATTGAGTTTTTCTTTGATTTTCAACTTTAACGGTTGAACACGTGAGAAAACTCTATTAAACAAAGGTCGTTCGTCATATTTCAAGAAGTGCTCAACGTTTCATTTTGATATGGATACTTTATATAATGGCGGAGATGTAACGCCGCGAAAGATGTTAAAAATAACTGAAAAATAACATCGGTTTCGCGTCACAATTGGTTTCTGCATTGGGTTATTCAGTTATGACAGCAGCTCACTCCCAATTAATTTATGCGGTTCCAATGTAAGTAACCGATTCGTCTGTTTCAAATGATTCATATACATTGGTGTATCATTCTCGAGAAATATAGCATACAATGAATCTATGTTGCACCTGTGTACGACGAAGGTACATTTATTTTCGGTTTTAGTTTCAAATTAATCTCCAGTGATTGAATTAGAAAACAATTTAATTGCTCGGCACGCTATGGTAATCAACGTAGAACTGCGGTGGGATTTAAAAGTCTTGAACTCGCTAAATTCTTTATTAAATCATTGAAACGAGAATATTGAAGAACTTTGCCTTGGCCCTAACTCAGTAGTACAATTGTTCACGGGAGTGCTGAAGGTTCCTGATTGGTGAAGAAGATCCTTTTAAAAATGTTTACTCGTGATGAGATCAAATATTATATCTAGTCAAATAGCCGAGGAAATTGTCGGAAAGCTGCCTGCTCATTAAAAAGAGATTCCATCGATAATTACGTCATAAAATGTTCAATAAGGAAATGCTGGTAATTATTACAACACGGATGTTAAAGTATTATTATAATTAAGACAGAGTTAGAAGTACTACTAATGGGCAAGGCACATCATTCGTCCTCAATACTCGTCCTCAATCAACTTCATTACTGTACATTATTTGTTACTTTTGCGCACCAATGAAACGGTTGTAAAACCATGAGTGAAATACTGAAAGGTGTTTAACGAGAATTAATCATTTAGAGAGACTAGAGGCCTATAATGTATGTAAAAAATGTTCATTCTTACTAAAATCATCACACACCCCGTAAGACAAGAGCCATTTATAATGCTGAGTCACATGATATGAACAGACTTGAAGTAAGTCAAATCAATTGAGAACTAACTAGTTAGACTACGTTTGGTACGTCATGTTTGAAACTGAACTCACCGCTTCCTGGGACATAGATGTTGAGGTAAAGGCAGTCTTCGGTTTGGTTGGCGAGAAGGGGTGCCAGCCTCTTGAGGAACGCGTAGCGGTTTTTTGGCATAAACTGCAGTGCAGCCGTCCTGTTGAAATGTGAATGTAATCAGATAGTATGCTTTCCTCTCTCTTAGAATTTTTGTAAATGATAGTTGATAACTTTTTTGGAAAAAGATCGATTTTTCAAGAAAAAAATTAATATTCTACATTATGGTGAACCCAGAGAAAATAGAATTTCGAACAAAAATCAACGGGAAGTGAGTTTAAAAAAAAGGTTCGAACAGCAAGGCACGCTAGTGCAGGCCCTAGTGACAAAGCCTACAAAATCCAGGAGCTCTTCTTGTTTCATCAGCGGATTCAACATTTTCAATATTTGGTGATTCCACATCAGACGTTGCTGCACGGGATCTGTTTGAGAGAGGGATAGTTTTCCTTTTATTGAAAAGTCGCTATGATCTCGTCAATTCAAACACAGACAAACCTTGCAAAAAACAACGTCGAACAACGAAAAAATTACCTCGCAAAGAATCAGGAAGTAAACAAAACTGATAAGTTTTCCTCTTTTTCTTTCTTATCTTTCTAAGTCGTGGATACTATAATCTAGATATAGACATTCAAAAAATAGATGTGAAAGAGATGAAGTGAGTTGAATCCTGCGGGATCAGGAGTGAACAGTAATAATTTCAAAAAATGGCATCCCCTGAAAAGCTATGTTCTTCAGCAAAATTGCCCCATTATCTCCGTTATTGTACAACTTATCGCCTCTATGTTTTTAGAATGTTCGTGAAAACCTAATACACAAATTGTGCCAAGGATTTTGCGGATTTTTCTTACATCAGATAAGTTTTATTGCGTTTCTAAAATTTTAAGCCTAATCATGCAGTTTTGGTTTTCAAACTACCTCCAATTTTTCCGAGCCATCAAGTGGAAATTCCTATTACTCCATCTCTTCAGAATAATATACTTAACAAAACCAAACAAAAAATAGGGTGGAAGTTGAATAGAAGCTGAGAAAATGGGGCATGAAACTGACTACTTTTCGAGGGGATTTCATCATTCCGGAAAAATTACCAATTACCCTCAACAATTCCACCTCCGGTCTCCATCTAATTCCCATTTCAAATAAACATGTATAGTAAGTTCAACTGAACTATTTGAGTACGAATCCGGCAGTGTCTGTTCTGTCTTTAATTCAACTCCTAGAAGCGCTCTCATTTAATCTTCATTGTTTGGAAAGAGCTCTGAAATAAAGGGAATATTTTTATATTGACGTACGAAGATGGTATTGTAACCGACAAACGAACCAACCAACGTTTAATGGATTGAGAATTGAACATGAATTCATGGAAAATGATCATCAAATATTGGAATGTCTACCGGAAATTATTGTTTACCAGTCAACAAAGAAATAGGTAAATTCAACTTTGAGAGACTAATGTATATACAATCTGGGACTTACAGAGACAATAGAAGTCGGTTATTAACGTGCCATCGTAACGAATTGCGACCCCTAAAATTTGTAATACATTCCTTCAAAAATCACAGTAACTGTTTGCTCGCTTTAGATTGTGTTTTGGAGACTTGACTACGGCGGTACGACTATACTTGCCTTTACTTACAAGTACGAGTGTTGGGAAACAACAGGAGCCAATATAATTTATTGATGAAAAAGGTCATTGTGTAGTTCTTCTAGTTTGTAATTAAGACTAGATCATTTCTTAAATTATAACTGATGATTTCCGATAGTGTAATGATTTTCCGTACAGACTTAAGTAGTGCTAGGATAATGTAGATGTTGTGGAAGATCCCTTACTTGTTGGATAGATCCGGGAATGTCTGAGGGCAGACAGGCGGCTGTGAGTCGGCAAGTTTGGTGGAGGTCCAGCGTGGGACGGGTCCGGCGACCGCGAAACGGGCCGCGCTGCCGTACTTGACTCCGAGGAATGCTTCCACAGGCTCGAGCCTCCCAGAATTCAATTCTAAGATAATCTGAAACACGGAAATAACTCAATTTATACAACTACTATTAGTGTTTATTCCGGGTTTTTAAATTGCCTGTGCATAATTGCGTTCACCATTCAACACATTGCATGCAGCAAAATATTCTGCTTATAATTCATAATTCACAAAACTACGCACATTTTTGGTTTATTATTTTAAATATTAAGCCTCAAGTTTCCTATTTTTCCGTTTCAAGATGGAAAGATTCCAAATCTGTAATGTGTGTGCAAAATCCGCCGTACAGGACGTATAGGTACAGGACTTAGAATTGATGTAGAAAATCCATTCTTTAGCACATGGATTCCGCTTAGGGTTTAGTTCTTCCCTTCTAGACAGTACACACTCCATGGATGGGTAGTCGGATGCTACGAGGCAATAACCTCACGAAAACGTGCAAAACAATCACCCATTGCCATTTCCTAAAAATTTTGGATGCAAAATCTGGTGGAATAGAGCAGTCAGATCCTTATTCATCCATAAAATAATTACGATTTCAGTACCCATAGTCTCCCGAACCTCACAATGACACAAGCAATCACCCATTGTTCAACAAATAATAGCCATTTGTTATAATTGGCAGCGTTTATTCAACGTAAATTAGTTTTAGTTAGTTGAATACGTTTTATATGTACATTACATAGATATTACATTATTTTTCATCTCAACACAAAATTTTCATTAACTATAGTCCTGAACAACCACAACCCACGAGGCTCCATACGCCCACCATCAAGGATAACAGATGTCGTAGAAGAAGACCCGAACTGGGTGACAGTGTGTACCCTCCCCCCTTCTCTTTGGATTGGAACTGTCTTAGGCCTCTCTTTCAAACACGACTTCGAAATTAGAAATTAAGAAATCAATCCTGAAATGTCGATATCCACATTTTTTTTAATTCGGCAGCAGGGGAGGGTGGAGCAGCCCCGGTCAGTGAGTAATGCTGGTCACATAGGTTTTAGAGGGATGAAACCTTCTATTATCGCTCTTTCTGCTAGAGGCCTCTGTAAGTGTCCCCGCGAGCGAAATTCCAGACGTTGGAGATTCAACTGTAGTTACAACCGGCGCCTGACGTTCAGAACGTTTTTAACTCGTGGTGATATTATTATGGTCCGTCTTCAAGGCATAGTAAGTACATTTTCATCGTATTTATTCGAAGTTTTTGGAGTATCTCTTGTTAAATCCGTGTATTAGCATTAGTTAGTCAAAGTAGCAACATTGTGTGACTGTAATCGTGAGAATGCTACCACATTTCAGTAAATACGGATGATGGGGGGTGCTATATTAGTATGCGCCCCACAGTTGCGTTTCTCTATTAGTACGCGCCCCACACTTACGTACTCGCAATGTGCCCCTCAGCGGTGTTTGTTTCGTACATAATAGCGAAGTCGCGTTTCATCTCAGACAACTGTCGCAAGACAAGCGGCTTATCGCTAGAACAAAGTCGAATGTTTCATTATGATCAACCTATCCCATCTTGTCCTTCAGTCAAACGAACTAGGTACCTACCTACACGGAAATGCTCTGTGTTTATGTTTGTTCTTGACCTATCGCCTACCACCACCGCTGATTTGACCGGAAAATCAACTAAGACCATCTCGGACTGGTCCAATATGTGTCCTGAAGTTTGTTCCTCAATCGTCCACAAACGTCCGCAAATGGTAGGCACTTGCGACCACCCTATTCAAATTGACGAATCCCGGTTTGCTGGTAAGCGGAAGTCAGGGTAGAATGCTGCAGACCTGTTTGTCGCTTTCCTGAAGGACGTAAAAGAAGTATACCGACCCTGAACTGTGATAGAGCCTCAACGAAGTACCTTTCAATGAGGATTTCTTGTAAATACCTTCCACAAAGCTTCCTATGTACAAGTACATTTTTCTCGACATATATATTCTGTGTAGCACTGTGAGCCGCATACTACCATAGAAACCAAGGGTTGTGGGGCGCAGGAGAGATGTGGGGCGCATACTACTATTGCACCTGATGGGGTCACATACTTGGGGGAACGCCGGTCAGAAATGGGGTTATCCCGGTCAGGCAACAAATTGATCGGCATTCCCTCGTGACATCCGATAATCTATACCTTGATAAGTATAAATTAAAGTGAGTTGTTCATTAAAATGAATTAGGAGGATTTCTTGCCTTAGGTACGTATGTCGTTCAAGAAAAATGTCTACTACGAAGTTTATTTCTGTCTTTTACAGGTGGTTAGAAGTGGTTAGACGGTTAGGAAATGAACAGAAGGAGAAAACGATCAACAAAGAAACTAAAGTGGCAGAGAGCAAGTTGTGCCTTTTCCTCGCAGCAACTAGCAGGAACTAGCAGGGACAGGAAAACTGAAAAGGAAAAAGTGATAAATAAGAAAGCCACTAAAGAAACCAAACTAAAAGAGAAAGAGGGGAAAAAGAAAGCCACTAAGAAGGAGAGCGAGGGAAAATATGAGTCAGACTTAGACTAAACTATAGACAGATGCCATTTGTGATGATCGACAACGAATTGAATATTTCCATAAAATTTATGGAAATCATTTAATGCTTCGAATTAAAATGGAATCAAACATTTGAAACGGAAGCATTTAATGCTTCGAATGTGGACGTATGCTTTATTTGTACAGCCTCATTTGATAGTGACAGTCTCACTTGACAATGTAATGGATGCCAACTATTGGCCCTGAGAACAACCTGTGTGATCACTGCTGCATCCAAATCGTAAGAAATTTTTCCAATATTATTATATTATTATTATATAATATGTAAAATATGTAAAATACAATATATAATATGTAAAAGCAAACTTCTCCTCGACGGTTCTACTGAACTATATGCAGATATTGATAAATTCAACAGAAAAAGAAGAAAGAAGAAAGAATGTAGTTAATATTTCGGCTATTGCCTATTTCAAAACATTTAGGAGAAACTGTAAATATATAAAATGTATTTCAGTTCGTTATTTCCTTTCAAAACTAGAAATAGGGAATTTACCTGACTGGCATTACCCACACGCCTGACCGGTATTCCCCCATGGGTGGGAAAATGCCAGTCAAAGCGGTTTTCCTAGTTCAGAACCAATACTTCTTATATTAGGTGTATTATGAAAAAAACTAAGGTCGACTATTGAAATTGGATAATTTTGGAAGCGAACCGCGTTGGGAACATTATTGCAGGGCCAATGAGGCCAAAGATATGCCACTCCAAAGTTAAGTGACCGGCATTCACCCTCCCTCCCCACCGACTCAACCTGCAGCATATTAAAATATGATCCATTTTTTTTTTTGAAAACAAAGGTTCATTATTGAAAATATTTAGTTTGGTTTGGCTGCAACTTATTTTTCATACTTGGTGAATGCTTTTAACTAGATTTCAACGTAGAACTTAGTATTCCCATTATTGTGATAACTACCTACGCAAGGGTGGAATTTATGGGGAAGTAAAATGTGGGATGAAAGACGTGTTACAACTGGATGTAGATGAAAAACGACCTTCGGAACCGTAATTTAAATGGGATAAATTCGATGTTCCGCTGTAACTTGGAGGCTCTTTCAATGACAAATGATTTCCGAGACTCGGCAGCTCAGGCTGTTGTTTCTTGCCACCAGGGAAATATGTTCTCCGAGTTATATGATTACTCGTATTCCGCCATAGCGACATCTAGGGATACGATCTATCATACGAGAGGTTTCCTAGGTAATAATGCTCCATACAACTGGGATCAAGGTAATTCCCGCAACAATGAATGTTAGGGATAATACTTCAATATTTGAATTATTCAAATATTTAGTTGGATAATACTTTCAATAATTTAATTATTCAGACACACTTCCCCTCCCCCCCTCTTCCTCAGAAAACAACTTGAAATTGATTGTTACAGCCAAACCACCAGTGATAATTAACCGATTTTCATGAAAAGTTATCGGTCCAAGTTGCCGTAGCTAAGAGAGCTATACTGCCAATTCAGGTTGGCCGAGTTAAAAAGAAAACCATCTTTCAACGTGAAGATGGGAGGCTTAAGGCTGGGAGAAGGGGAACTTCTGCAGGAAGAAATTTCCGGTATTGGTTTATTTTACAAATTGGGGGGGGGGGGGGTCGGAAAAATAAATGGTGAAAGAAGGTGTTACAAGACAACTGATGAACTATTTTGGTTGCTCGGTATTAATGAGTTTCTTATCAAATGGAAGTAGGAGCTTACTGCAAATATCCTCTTCCAATGGTCAAAACCAGGGATTGCTACACCCGATCCCTTGACAATTATGACTTCATATTTTCCCTGAAACATCATTCATGTTCCATTTTATTTCTTCAAATCGTATCGGTAGTGCTCGCGTAAGGAGCGAAGGCGTGAGCGAAACCCCAGAACCACATCAAACTTATCCATGTAACAATGCACTTTATGCTTTGGTTGACCATATCTACTTTCTTGGTTTTTGACTTGTCAATTCCAAGATTGAGTAAAGGCATCGTATGCAGTTTGAGGTTAGTACTTTCAGTGAGAACAAATCGTGAGCTCAGTGCTAAAAGTGGATAACTCGAATTTCGACGGTTTTGAGTTAACTTCACTTTTCAATTGCTATGGTTGCAAGCTACAAAATGCGCTCACCAGTTATCAAAAAGATGTATTCTCCAGTTAATATTGATGATTTACACAATTAGATACCTAAGTTTGCGATGGAGACCCAATTCAGTGCTTAAAGTAGGCAACTTAGATACCTTGTTGTAGAAATGAGAATCTTCACCATAACTGCGGAATAATAATGCAACAACTAGATATCTTGAGATACCTACTTTTTAAATTAAACCTGGTTGCCATGTCGTTCTTCTCACAATGCACTCAAATGGAGTTATCCAGTTTATGAATTTCTTCAGCGGGCTTTTTATCGAGAAGATTATCCCGAGTTTTTGTCAGCGTTTACCCGAGTGAAATTTATGCTAACGTACCATTTCCTCAATTTTCTCAAACCATCAGGTCAGATTAAGTAGTTTCGCAAGGTTTAT
The DNA here is from genome assembly GCA_031894815.1 of Creontiades dilutus. Classification (NCBI taxonomy): domain Eukaryota; kingdom Metazoa; phylum Arthropoda; class Insecta; order Hemiptera; family Miridae; genus Creontiades; species Creontiades dilutus. Next base: position 2,172,658 of record JAVIWC010001315.1, on the reverse strand, counting down.
TTGCAAGAAGTGTGATGCCTTCTTCACTTCTCGTACTGCACTCGTACTACATTGTACTCAAGATTGCCTACGAAAACCATCCGCTGAGACATTGGCCGGAAATACTCGTAGCTTCTCGGCGAGTACACCCAGTAACAAAAATGTAACTAAAATGCCTTATCGTTGCCTCTCATCACTGTTTTATTTTTATTGATATAAATGCAGTACCCGGTCCCGAGAAGTGCTCAATCCCCAAAGTCTGTTCGAATTACTCTCTACTTACTTACTGACTGAGGGTTGGTTTTCCCCTCCAGCTGCTGAACATTTTGTTGCCCAATTCGTTCGTTCCCAACTTCAATATTTATTTTATCAGTTATACATGGACTCATTTTATGCATTTCTCTCTTACCTTATCCAGGTTGTAGGAGTTCTGAAAAGCGAAATTAATTGTTTTGATTTGATCCGTTTGAAGGACTTACCAAGTTTTTAGTGATTTCTGGAAATTACATTTGATTGGAAAGATCGAGTTTTGCAGCTACCCCTCCTCAGATATTGAGATCATAGAACCTAGGTATTTGATAACTACTTCAAATTTTCCGCAAGATAGGTAGGTCCTGCCTGATTTTATTATCACAGTGTAGAAGTCATTGCAATACCGGTCTGTTCGCTAGGCGGGACCAAGCCATTTAAAAGAACAACCAACTTTCTAGAATCTACCGACAAAAAATATTTGGATTTAAAATATTCAACTTTTGTAATTATGCCTACCATTTATTTGCTAGATAAGAGCGGAATCATTTGTGCATAATTAGTCAAAAGTAGGTTCTTTTAAGGAGGAACATAATCAATTAAATCGTAATTAACCCTTAAATAGTTAATTATTGTAGTTACCAATATCACCAGTCCATTTACATTCTCAAAAAAAACATGTTCCGCAACCATCCCAAGTTACTTAGTCTTCCACCGTAAAATATGATGAAACTTAAGTCGTACTCTGGCTTTAGTTCCACATTTTGAATGTCGCACTTTCCCAATGTTTTTATTCTGCGAAGGGTTTTTATTTTTTAGCCAATATTTGGTTGACAAGTTTGATTGCGACTCTGATTTTCATGGTTAGGTAAACTCAAACTCTTCCCCTACTATGAACACCTAACTGGTGAGAATATACCGCACCCTATAGCATTGATCTCAAGTATTCCCATGCCAATGAGGCAGTCATCTATATTATACACAGTACGTTGTACGGTCTTTAATATTACTCTCATTGGGCCCATTAATCATCATGAAATTATGAACAATTTCGGCTTTTCCACCCTCGTTTGCAAAAGATTAAGTATATCAATGTGTGTATCAAAATACCCTATGCTAACCGAGATGGTTGTATAAATTTTACTCTCCATTATTACGTTGACTTTTTGGATAAAGTTCAATGGGTATATAAAACCGATGGGTCGGTTGGGAGCGAAACATTGGGGTAATAACGGGGCGACAAGCTGAATCAAGGGGTATAAAGTATAGCTCTAAATGCAAATCCGACTATTTATGCGCTGTAGAGGGTTTGAAACAGACCGCGGAATCCGCTTCCCTCACTTGCCTGCAGGCCTCCGAGAAGCAAGCCAATTTATAGTCCGGTTCAGCCAACAAACAACAATCCGTTCAACAGAGGGTTGTATATTACATACTTCAAATCGAGATTTCCGAGGAATTGAGTCTGGAAAATAACTGAATGAATTTCTAATCAGTTTAATTTATATGTAACAATTATATGAGGGAGAGGGTTATTTTAGAATATCTTATAACTTTCTTAGGTTATAAGACACACACACACACACACACACACACACACACACACACACACACACACACACACACACACACACACACACACACACACACACACACACAGGGACACACACACATTGCCATAGAAGACATCAATTTCACTTCTCCTAACACCACTCATACATACAGATGCCAGGGCGCTGTTGATTGCCAATCGAGTATGTGCGTCTACCAATTGATTTGCAGAAAGTGCACAGAAGAAGAATCAAGAAGCTTTTATGTTGGAAAAGCCGCACAATTAAACCTGCGAATAAACAACCACAGAGCATCGATACAACAATCACAACCACGGCCAGTAAAACTCCACACACTGTCACACGGACCCTCAACCACTTTTAATGAATGTTTCGGCGTTAAAGATTTAAAGAAGATGACACAGCCTACAAAAGACCGACTTTTACAACAGTTGGAACGAGCACACCTTTTGGTTTTCCCGGACTCAACATCAATGATTGACTTAACTCCATCATGGTGACAATTAACACGACAACAAGATGCAAGCCCGATCCCAAAACTCAAAAATCACTTTTCTTCTAATTTTTGACAAAGATTCTTTCGAAATATCAAACAAATTCTTTCTCCTTTATATCTGTTGAATTTTTACTATTCAATTAACAAAAGTTATACAGTTCAGTAGAACAGCTAATTAGTTATCACGTGTATTATATATATATATGACTTTGAAAGAGTCTGCCCCCCCTCCCTCCCCTTCGTCACTACCGAATCTTCTGCCATTTTTTATGGGTACTACATTCAAAGAAAGAATTATTCATGGCAAAATGACTTCCCTGATCACTTTTTTTTAACCATATTTAACCATCTATGTCAACGGCAGGAACTGGCAGACTGAGGTATTTTTTATTAACACAACCAGTTATGTATTTTAACATAGGAAATAATCGTGGTGAAATCACTTCCTAAAAATGTTCTCGGGCTCTTGGTCATACATTTGATCTATATAAAACCAAACCAATATTAAAGCGTCAGAACCGCTTAGTTTGCTGATTGGGTTTTCATCCACAACCTGAAAAGAATTCATACAATTACTCCCTTCCCTTTCTTTTTAGTTAACGGTTCATTTTCAACCCACCAAAATGTGGGTAACCGTTACCAGTAGTTAATAATATGTAAGACATAAGTACTGCTTATAATAATTACTTTTCATTACGGCTAGCTTTTCTGACCCTCTTCAGTAATATTCACTTCAATTTAGAAGGGTATTTATAAACCCTATTCAAGGAGGGTACAACATACCTGATTAATGTTTTAAGCACTGTGATACTATAGAAGCACTAGATTGTCCATTACAGGAGATGAAAGTGGTTGGGGAGGGGGTTATACGATGCATAAATACTTCTAGATGGACTGATTTGTTTTTCTGAAAGTTAAAACAGTGTGAATGTGAATTGGGCCTTCTTCAGAACAGCAATTAATTTATGTATTGATGCATAATGAAGGTTGGCCTCATCAAATTGTTTCGTTGTTTGATTATTAATTAATTGATTATAATTGTTTGAAACTGATTATTATTTTGACTGATACTAATACGTTTAGATAACTCCGTTTACTCTATAAAACCATTTCCCATTAAAAGGCGTTCCGTATGAAACTGTGCGAGAAATCATTCTCCGGCGCAGTTGTCTTTCAACTACAAAGGAGAAAGGAAACAATTTCATTGTGGCTACGCCGACGAGCCGTCCCCAAAAAAATAGTTGACGAAGCCTCGAATGATCGCCGAAGGGGGACCGTTTCCGTTTTTCAACAAAAGCCCCCGGTGGTGATCGATGACATGTTGACAAGTTAGAGGGACGCGTTGAAAAAGCGTCGGAGCATATTGAAAATTCCCAGAAGAAAAAAAGGTCACTTGTGTTGGTGAGGAGATGGGAGATTGTGCAAAGAGATTGTCTACGGGTTAGGGTGTGGGCTCTATGGTTTTTGACAAGTAATCACCATGCACTGACGGTAACAAATTTCATGGTGTTATAGAACTGCTGAGTGAGATTCAAATCAACATAAGGACTGTGCAAGGGATGATGTGAAACATTCGTTCTCTTGCACGTGGACTCCACTTGGGACCTAGTTAGTCCAAACTTCGAGTAAACCCGATCGCCTCACTCTTACAGATGCTACAAGCTAAAAACACGTGTGTTTTTTTTAGTAATTTTTGGAAGAAAAATCGTCGATGACAGGTTTTACATCAATAGGAGTTCATCCAAAGCAAATAATTGCAATTTCAGAAAGACTTAAAAGTCATACAATTACACGAACAATCACGCAATAATCAAAACATAATAAACCCATTTGTTAGAATCGGCAGCGTATTCATATTAAGATTTGCCCATAGACTTCTTTACTCGCCGTTATATGAGGAGAACAACCAGCAAAGTCCGACTGGCAATCAAGAACTCCAAGGATTTTCTTCGCACAGGAGCAAATGGCTATTCCAAAAACTGAGCTGATTCATTATTAATTTAGCAACTATGGTGCAATCAGTGATTTATTTCTCGTGTTTATGAAGTGCCGGTTTGATTGAATCGGTCATTTTCATTTAATACATGAAAACCAACTGAAAACATCTACCTATGTTACTTTGTAGTGTGATGATTGAAATAATAGTACTCTTATCTGATAATGAATAGCTCAATGAAACAAACAAGAAAATGAGTACTTTGGTACCATCACCGACTTTATGGTCTTGACCTGACTAATGACTTGTGGTCATTAATAATGGTCATTATTCATTCTCGAAGAGATGCGCTAATTTAGATATAGTTCGGAAAGATCGAGATAATCAAAAACTTTAATTTCATACTTAAATTTAGGAACCTTACAATGATTATGGAGCTTTTGTAGACTGATACAATAGAAGTTGAATATAATTTAGTTCGTCATGTTTCCGATCATGTTCTTGTGAGGCAAGGCCGATTCTAAAATTGAAACTTCATTCTGCCAGTCAGCAGGAAGATAAGAGACCTGTTTTTCCCCTGAAATCCAATTACCTTCAAATGCTTCCCTCTAATCCTCAATTCCATCGATTTCCACTTAAAATTGATTTTCACTTTACGGAGATTTCCATTTAACTAATCCTCAACGGCACGAGAACTGAAGTCGAGGAAGTTTAAATTAGCTACGCACCTGTTGCCAGAACTCTGCCACGAGATTCAGCGATTAAATACACTTTATTCTTCAAACAAATATTGAGATGTTGGGCGACTTGATAAAAGATGAAAATTGAAGTTTCAAAGTGTAACTTATTTCCAGGCAGATGAAAACGTGGGTTCAGCCAGATTTCTAAACAATGAAAAAACGCTTCCAAACTTTCCGAGGAATTGGATTATTTAGGAGACGGTGGGAATCGCAAACTTTGTGTAGGGGAATTTTTATAAGAAATGAAGCTAATGCGTTGACTTCAAAACTCTTGGAACTACGTTTATCGAATTTTTGAAAGTATAAATCAATTTTGATGAAACGTAAAATTAAATATAAGGATCACCGAGTAGAATATAGTAATTGTTTTTGTCTTCGTTAAGTGTTGACATTTGTATACATGAATCTGCAATTATATTGTGAAACATGGCATGTGTAATATTGGTCAGATTTTAGTTTACCTGTTCTCTGACCTCTTCACTAAATCGAAAGATTGTTCATCAATTCTAAACATTTTGGAAAGTAATGCATTAAAGGAACATCCCGTGTCAGGTTTTTATGTGACGACACTTATGTATATAATTATGTACAGTTACAAATATTATGAAAAACTAGACCAAATTCTTAGTCTAAGAAAAATTGGTTGGGAATTTGAGGAGGTGTGACCATGCGATTTTAGCTCATTATCCCCTAAATCCCCTTTCCCGAATCAAAATTACCTACCTGCTCCATTAACTCTCTTGCATGAATAGATTTGAACTATCTAAAATACGTTTCAAAACTAAACCTAAATTTTCAAGTAATCAAACACAAAAGATGCAAGAAAACCGTTAGTAAAAGTTGAATGAGCAGCGCTCGAATGAATTGTGTTACGCTCCATTCTCCCTCTTAACAGAAAATTCAAAATTTCAGAGGTTTTTTTTGCAAATTGTAATAAAAAAATGTTTGCCGTTTATATCAGTCGAAAATAGTGAGAAAAAAAAACTATTTCCTTCTCTTCTTCTATATTCCTTCCATAATCAAAATTGAACGTGCTTTATATGTTCACACAATAAACCAAAATCTTAACCGAACATAAAAGGATGAGTCTCTTCGATTGACAGGATTGGTTATTAGTCTCTCCAATCTGCCTCTTATCAATAAAATTAAAACTTCAAAAGTACAAGAAATCTAGAACCGCATTTTGAAAATAATTTTAAATAAACACATGAGATACCCAACATCCCTAATTCCTGTTAAATTTAATGTGAAAAAAATAAGAGTGTCTCCTCTTCGGTTTTTAGTAGAAACTATGATTCCTCACGGATAACCTTACCAACTGTGAAAACTTTATTTTTTAAAAGAAATTATTGTGTTTAGGCTTCACGTTCCTTCTACGAAAAAGGCATAAATATTTTTATTTTTCGGAATTTATTGTAATTAAGAAAAGAATTGGACTCTCATTTCCGACCTATATAACTCCATTAAAATTATTCTTTATTTATTTCATTTATTTTATACATATCCCTAGTATTTTTTGATTTAATTATAATTATTTTAGTTTTCATTCATAACAAATTAGCACTTTGTTCATTATTTCTTTTTTAAATCTTTTTTATTATTATTTCTCTTCTTCTGAAGAGCAAAAGTTTTCGAACTTATTCATCGGGGGGGGGGGGGGGGGGGCAAATTATTACTGTTACATATTACTTTGTACTTAAATCATTTTTTACAAGTAAGTAATTTCATTATTGTTGCCAATAAACTGAAATTTGATTTGATAAAGCTGTTACCTTAAACAAACGATGTATACAATTTCGAATGTATCTTCATTGTTATCCTTTGTACTTATTACAGTAGAATTAAGAGATGAAGTAAACAATATTATTTTATTTTAAATGGACAACATGACAGGAACGACGTACCGTTGACAATAATTGTGTTATTTACCTCAGGAGGAGGTTATTAGAAGTTCTAATTGGTTATCTAGATCAGACGTTGAAATGAAACTAAATTAGTAAATTCTACAGCGCCAGTTTTGATACCAGACACCTCTCACTATAAGTTTCAATTCAGCAAATGTGATCTAATGCTTCCCAAGCTAACATAACTGAAACGCTGGACCGGATGTGTCCTTTTAAAAACATACGTTTTTGTATGAAAAAGTGATTGGAAGAAATCAAGTAAAGTAGGTCTATCGAAAATATATATTTAATGTTCTGAGGATATTTCAGAAGTTACAAAATTGTTACCTAACTAAACAGGTTTGGGAAGGAATGGTATTTTTTCTTCTAGGCACTCACTAAGGTAAGGAAGGGTACGACTGCTTTGTACAGGGTGTCCTGACACATGAGGTCACAGAAGGAAGTTACAGCTGCTCGTCGAGGCGGACCTGACGGAAAGGGTGGTGAAATCAAAAGGACAGAGTTTAGAGATAATAAAGGTAAGGTATTCACCAGCTTTGGTAGGTAAGAGGTTAAGAGAAGAAATGGGCATTTAGTGAAAAATGCTGTGAGTATATGATGGGGAACTGCCTCTCCCCTGCCCTAGGTCGGGCGAAGATCGGGTTTTTCCCAATTGTCCGAGGGAAGCGTGGCTTATGGTATCGTTCGTGTTTATTCCTAGTTTTGACATTATTTCTTAAGTGTTAAGAACTTATTCGTAATAATAATCAAAGCAGTTCAAGTTGGGCGTTGCGACGAATCGTTTCTCAAGTTAAGCAACATTAACCGTGGCGAGTACTTGAATGGGTAACCGCTATGCTAAGAGTCTCCCATCCAGGTAGATTTTATGCTTGAGTACGGCCAACAACTCGTCTCCACTCAAACGGTCAAGCTGATGGATTACATTAACAAAATTTTCCGACCGAATTCTGATTCTTCTATAGACGTCAGCGACGCCGATGCATTTGACCAATAACTTTACTATTTAATTATGAAAGAGCGAACTAATAGTTGGTAGTCAAAAACTCACTCCACGTATTGGACCCGTTTTGGTCTCGACGATTCTGGAAGAGTATCGGGGACCAGCAGCCGCCTGGGACGCCAAAACAACCAAGAAGATGAGCCAGTGGCTGCTCCTCATCCTGTAGCTCCAACCACGGCATCTCCTCCCCGCCTCATCCCACACCGGTACTCACATCACCTGAAACGATAATAGAAACTAGATCTATAGTATTTCCGTGATAGTTCCTAAACAAAATATAATGAAATAATTCACTTGGTTCCTACGTTTCATTTAGTAAATTCAAATAGCACAATATTTCTAAAACTTAAGATATTGTACTGCAAGGGTCCATATGCATAGAGCACTTAAATCGGTTCTCAACCAAAATAAATATTTGTATTGATCAGTTGATCATATTTTTGTGCCTCCTGAAATTCAATAATCGCTCTATCACCTGTGAAACACGCACACTCCAAAGCTTAGTAGAAATTCAAATCATGAATCATTGAATAATAAACCCCAGTGAAAGCAGCGTTTTTTTACAATGCAAAAATATTCTTTTTGAAAATTTTAGATTTCGTAAAACGGAGCATGCATATCAGAATGCTTCAACCCGTGCATCGGCTATAAACCCTTTTAGGAGTTCACTCCAGTATCCACATTCACTACATCACTAGGTTACTGCGATCAAAACAAAAACAATAATAAACCAAAATAACGCGAATGTTGGCACCATACGTCGAGCCATACATCGCGAATGGTTTGACCTACGGACCTGGGGAGGGGCTCATTCGATTCGTGTTGGAGAGTTCTTAAAACGAAAGTCCAAATTTAGGCCGCCTTAACTTTTTTTGAGGTTTTTAGGGATTTTACAAAACTTTGACATCCCTTACAGGGCACTTTAGATTAAGTGAGGGAGTTGGCTAAAGAATTGGGGCGTTGTCGGACCAACATGGCTTTTCCCTGAAAATTTCAGATTTTTTGCTCCAGCCGTTCAGGAGAAATCGTGCGTACGGCGGACGGACGGAAAAATGTTTATTGCAGATTCGGATTCTACACCCTTTGAAACGTAAACCATGAAATTTTCAGGGGGCGTTAGAATTTTTTTAATAAACCGATTACAATGGTTTATTATTGAATAATAAACCAAAAGGACACTATTTCATCTATAAACAATGGTTTCCGCAGTTCATGCAGAATGATGTCTTTTATGGGAAACGCTTTGAAATGTTGGGCTACGTTGGGGGTAGGAATGTATTTTCATTTTTATTTTTTTCTCAATATAAGGACTATAACAAAGTTGTTCGACAGAGATGTTTCTTTCTAATTAGTGGTACAGGTACTGAAATAAGTTAAGTAGTTCTCAAGTTGAGTCGTAACAAATTAACAAAAAAATTGAATGTTTCCTGTTAATAATATCCGTTTATTTTAGTTTAATCAAATAAAAAAATGAACATGAAAAGAAGGTAGTGTTTAGTTGTAATAAAGTCGAGAGATGAATCTTTCAACAAACCGTGGTTTTATATTCCTGGCACAAGCTACTCAATTATGATATCGCAACAATAAGTAAGAAGATGAGTTCATTGAGAGTGAGTTTGAAATTAAGAGGTTTCTGAAATGAATCCCAGTTTGTAGTTTATTCAGTTCAGCTCAACCTCATTAAGAGGTCCATTGAAGTACCAACTCACCTGCGTAGTTCTGTAGCTTTGTGTGCGACTCTGTGCTAGAAATAGGAGGAGGTATCCCAGTCACGGAAACGAGCCTGCTGGCTCTGATTGTATGACGGTTTCCACGGTGGCAACCAACAAAGGGACTGAGATGAGAACCCTTTCCATCTCTGAGAGCGTCCTGGATCGGTGAGATAATTAGGACCGAACTTCTTCATCATACGATACAATGACTAACAACAGGGTTGCACAAACAAAAGCGTGGAAGGTAAAATAATCTACCTGCTCCTAGCGAAGGTTTTGTTCAAAGTGAAGTGAAAATAGGTCGGGAATGTGTTTCATCACCAAACAAGCCTCATTTCGAACATAGCTAAAATTTGTGCACACATTGTGCACACACCAATAGATAACATAATTAGTCAGACGCTTCTATGGTCAGTGATTGAAAAGTGTTTGTCAGACGCTGAACTCTTGGCTTATTCACGAATTGATGTCTTATTGATGAATGAGCCCTCAAACAAAAGAGAAAAGGTTGCAGGAATAGTATATTTTGAGATAAACAGATTTAGGCGCTGATCGAAGAAGGCTGCTGACGATGGTGTATGTTGTAAATAACCAAATTGAGTAAAACATTACGACAGCATGTTCTAGTCACGAAAAACGCTTCCTTCGTTCAACATTTTACATAAGTTTACGCTGCCATTTAATTATATTCCAACAATTAAATAAACTCCAAAATACGCCTGCATCCAGTCTTTGTTCATTTCTCTCTCAGTTCCAGCCACAACAGCATAAAAGTAGAAACTAGTCTGCAAGTGTAGAAATATTTTTTGTGGGAGCATACTATCTCGTCAACTTCACTACATGCCCTCAAGTGCTTGTACATGACTTAGAATCGCAAACTTTAACGAGGTGAACACTAAACTTTAATTCGATAACACACTCCAGAGAAGAAAGTCTGGAAGTCACATAGCTTCCTCATTTGGATAACATGAACGCATTGATCTTTTACAGTATTTTGGATAATGTCGAAAGACATGAAATATTAGTTCGTTACAACGATTCACGAGACAAAAATGCGTCTCGTCATCAGCGCCTTCGGAAGTGCAGTGCTTCAATGGAATATATAATTCTGAAGCGGATTTGATGGTGACGTCGTGCTGAAATCTATGTGAGAATTTTAGATCTTTCTCCTAGTGTGTATCGAAATTGTTCTTTTTGAATGTTGGTTTTAGGAAGAAGATGCTGAACATTTGATTGTTGGGTTTCCTTTACATGATCTAGGTCTTCTGGTTTCATTATAATGGTTTCACTATAAATAGGATCACTGCAGGCTACATCTGCCAAACCCCCTTGTTGTGCTGTGACAGAGTTAGAGTTTCATGGATTGGTACGGGTGATTCATTTGACCCTAATTTTCACTATTGCAGTGCAATTTACCGAAAATTTCGTGAAAAAAGGGGTATTATGTAGATCAGGGGTCTCCAAACTAGGTACGGCCCGTGAAAGGATTTGGTCCATCCCGCCGCCCGTGGACGCCAATGGAAAAAATTAGGCTACCGCCAGAACAGAAAGAAAAGTCAGCCATGTGACCCAGCGAAAGCTACCCGTACTCCTCCCTTCCTCTAAATGTTTTGTTTTTATATTCTGGGAAATGAAATTTTTATATTTCTTATTGAACAATGAAAAAATAATAATCTTGGAATGAAAAAAAAAAAAAAAAATCAAAAACTAAGTTTTGGTTCTTATATTAGGCCTAATTTCGAATTTTTCAGATCCGTCTAGTAGTGCTTAAAAACCTTGTTTTCAAGTGTCTGACTTTCAAAATTTTCCAGCACCCCCCTTCAGCTGGGGGTCTAGCCCCCTCCGACCCTCCACATTATGATACGACCCTTGGTGTAAATAGTTTGGAGAAGCCTGATGTAGATAAAGGTGCATGCATCGTGAATAAACTTATTTCAAACCGAAACTTCAAGTTGACGTATCAATCAATTCAGTAAAGAATATTTCATTACTAATAATCAGCAAATGACCACCTGTATGTTAGGGAAACTATAACGTCGACGTAACTATCGGGTATGGAGTCGGTTCTGACCCCAGTGATTTGATTTTGCTGTGCAAATACTTGAATAAAATTTTCCCGTCAAAATGAAGCTCGCGTAAATTACGTTAGTGCCCTTGCTAACGTGAGTAAGCTGAGTTTTCTGCCAGTAGTGCTCGAGGTTTCGAAAGGAAAGGTTGTAAACTGCCTCAGGTACGATTTGACCCCACAGTTACCTGCAGAAGTGAAGAGTGTTTGACCGGGGGGAACAAGTGACCCCAGCGTTCTTCTCACCTGTTGCACTATTGTATTGCTTCCGAGTCTACCAAGGTAGGGGAAGCATTGTTTTCACTTTCGGAATGTGAACATTTTTTTGTCTCCAAAATCAAAAATTCCACTCGCATTTTGCGTTTTAGACCTTTCTGAACAATTTTGGTTCCGTCTGTCTGTGTGTCTGTCAGCAAATCCTTGTTACGGGCAAAACTAAACGAAGTTATAGTCCGATTTTGATGAAATTTTCAGGGAATGTGCGGGTTGGGGTGTAGATGGTCCCCTACAGGTTTCATGACCCCCGGATCAATAGTAGTCTCTGCGCTTGCGCGAACGTTACACGCAGGATTTGGTTTGATGATTTTCATTGGTTCGGATTTGGTATATTTTATAGTTTGTTCAATATTTGAACATGCCTACCTTTATTTTCTCAAGTTATGCTCCTGCATAACAATAAATTCACCCTAATTCAATATTTACTTCGCCTAATTGAACGAAGTTTTTTCTTTTTCCTTGCACTTTCATTCTATTGAAACATGACTGAAACTATTTAGAATTTTGCTAGTTTCTAGCTTCTATAGGTGAGAACAATTTAGAAATTGGTTGTCCATAGCTAATGTTTTTCCTGTTTAGTGGGTGAATATAGTATAAAATACAGTGAATATATGGAAATTACTTCAAAGGGCTCGCTGCTCCCTCTTCCCAAGGAATGCTGACAAAAAGACCAACCAAAAATGCAGTCATTGCTGGAAACCGACTTGCGAAAGCCACTCAACCGTCGAAATCACATGCGATGAGTGTACCGAGTGACTGTCGCGGGACTCGCCCAATTATTTTTTCATTCACTTCCTATTACCATTTTGAATTTCACAAGTAATGAGGTTTATTCCGATTAAAATTTTCTGTTGTCATTCCACTTTGTTCGTCCAGCCGAATTCAAATATTTTCGAAAACGAATTCGTCTTCTTCCCAAATCAATTTGTTTTGGAAAAAGACGAATTTAGCATTTCCGAATTGAATTCGTCCTTTTGGAAATTCGGAAATGCTATAGTATATACGGTTTTCCTCTGTCATTCTACTACTCAGGTGTTATGACAGGGCTTTACATTAGGTTTATATTGGTGATTATCACAAATATGATGAGAAAGGAGAAAACATTTTATGAAAAAATTCTCTAAGTAAGAAGAAAATCGTGATTTGCATAATTCTCAATAGGTAAATGTCAACTTCAAGCTAGGCGTAACTTCCATCTCAATCGTCCGATTCTGTTGATTTACAATGTACTGTGAAATTTATGGATGGAATGGATTTTTCGGTGTAGCATTCATGGGTATTTTTTTCCTTGGAAAACAATGTTTTCATGTAAGAAGAAAGTCGTGATTGGCAGATTCTCAAGAAAGGTCGATTTCAAGCTAGGTGTAACTTTCAGCTCAATCGTCCGATCCTGTTGATTTTTCCCCTCTAATGCATTGTACTCTGAAATGTATAAATCAAATGAGTTTTTTGGTCAGGCATCTATGGGTGTTCTCGATATTGGCAAAAATCTGGCTATATTTGGAAGAGTAACGTTGGCTAGGTACTAACTTTCAAAAGGGATATTGACGTTGTCACAACAGTTGATTCATTTTATTCAATAATTCCCTGTATTATATTTAAATTATTTAAAATTTAAAATACATCCATAAAACGGCGTTTCGAAAGTATGGAAGAATGTTTTCATATAGGGTCAAAATTGACTCCAGTGTTTTGTCTGTGCTATAAAATTATATGTGTTACGTCCTAGGGTTAGATGATATTCTACAATACTGCTACATAATAAAATGCAATCGATAGGTCGATTCTTGCGATTGGAAAAATGAGGAATACAAAGAAAAATCAACTGTACCTATGTTGTTTTAACGTCCGTCAGAGCCTCACCAGAAAAATATAGGCAAGAGTGGTTTCTAAGAATCATACATTTCTCTCTATCAATTCTGTATTTTCAAGCATTTGAAACGCTATCGTTCTGCATTGAATTGTTAACGTTAGGGGCGTATTGTAACCTCTATTCCACATCAATATGCATGGAAGGTACGAAAACCAAACTTCCGAGGTTTTTCCCACAAGTGACTTCCGCTGGGTAGACTGTGAAAAATTAAACCACATCGGAACCTGAGGCTGCGGTGGGATGAGTTAGAGGACATGCAAATTAATGTTTGTCGACCATCCCTCTTAAACTTCTGCGTAATCAGCGCCCGCTTGGAATAAAAATGGTTCCGTGTTCACAATTCATTTTTTCCAAGTTTATTTACACCAGTTTCTTTTTCTTCGACAAGAGTCAACACGAATTTTTATTTTGTTTTGCACGATGTACCCAATTAAAAATAAGTCAGTACACAGTGAACATTCAGAGCATGAATTACGGTTCACCATACATTTATTTTATTGGAGTAGAGTACCTACACAATATTCAATTAACAATATATGCGAACAACACATATACCGTATTAACATATACTTGAACGAAACTCAAGTAAGGATTTTATTAATACCGGATGGGCCGACCACGTAAAAATTGTACACAATCACGCTAATTGTAAACATGGTAAAGCAATTTGATTTTGATCCTATTCACCTCATGTGCAACCGAAACAAGGACGCAGAACAAGTTTTGATAAAGTCTGATAACCGATGAGCCACCTAGCCACCGACTTCTTTGGTTTTTTCTCTTTAGTCTTTTCAATGGGCCGCTTTCATCAAGCAAATGGACAGCTTCGATGTTGACCTTACCTCTTAGTGAGCGACACCAATTTTCTTGATGGTTTTATCTATTGTTTCCATTTCTAGATCACGGTGAAATGTATCGTTCTGAAGGTATCAGGATGCGTTCGTTTTGTTCTTGTGAACACCATTTTGAAAAGTCTAGATAAGCTTCCGATCGCCCCGAACCGTCCAACCCTACATCCACGCTCCATAAGTTCATATAGACTTCAGGACTTGGTAGTACAGGGGTCGTACCAGTCTGTATGAATCCAGTGAATAATAATTCATTATTGAATTTCATTCGACTACAGGTTAATTATTCAACCACCAAGCGAATTCCTGTTTCATCAATTGAACGACTCAAGTAGATCAATAAAAGTTGGAACCATTTGCTCTTGATAATCTGAGTTTCAATCCCAGCACCGTCCAACCAAGAGAGAACTCCAAGCACCAGTACCGAATTGGCACGAGACGGCGAATAGGGTATACAGTACCCGCACGACCGCCAGGTCTTGAAGGTGGGGTTGGTCTTGCCCCTTGATGTCCCCAATCGCCAAACCTAGTCCACGGGTGGTATGAACCTATCTTTGGCGGAAATAATGTTTTTAGATTCAGGAGACAAACTTTCTTTCACGGAATCAAAATTTCCACTCGCAAAATGAGACTTGAAACATTTTGAATACCCTTCGGTATCATCTGATCTTTGTAATTAACTGTTTTACAGCTTCCGTGTCATTTTGATGAAATTTTCAAGAAATGTGCGTGTTGGAATGTAGGTGGTACTAGGGATGTCAATATCGGCAAATAATATCGATATATCGAATATCGATATTCTTTAAAAGTATCGTTTTAGTAAATCGATATATCCATTTGATATTTTCTTCAAACTTTAATCTGAATTACGTATGAGTCCAGTGATGATGCTTTATTGAATTTCATTCTACTACAGGTAAAGAATTCAACCACTCACAAATTTAATGAAAGTTTATTCATGATAATAATTATAAACAGGATCCAGGGAAGTAAATTATCAATATTATGTACGGTTGTAAAATCAATGTAAGTGAAGTAAGAAGGAAAACTGAAAAAATTCAATCAAACCAATATTGGTTGGGGATAGAGGTGAGGAAAACCCTCTGATTGATGTGCTCTCCAGTAAGGGTCAAACTGGCTAGAACCCACGTCTCCAAAATGTCCCTACCTTTTTTACCTACGATTTGTCTACCTTATCTGTTATAATCCGTCATTCTTCAATGGAAATTATAAAATTATTTTTGAGCAATAAGATGTAGGATATGGTTGATAATATCAATCATATTATGATGATTTACGGCTAAAAAATATCGGATCCGATAGTGTGCATACATATCGATATATATATTGATTGCATATCGATATATCGGAATAGAAAATATCGATATATCGACGAGACAACATCGATATTTTCTGGACATCCCTACTGTGCGTTTAATCGTATGAGATCAATAAAATCCATCATTCTCATTGAAATCAGATTTCAATGTTTCAAACGTGGTGTTAATCTTTTTCTTCTACCTTAGTATAGGCGCTTATTCATCAGATATACACGAATCCAAAATATAACGTGCATAAAAAGGCACCATTTCTCTAAAAAATACCAAACGAATCTCATGCGAAACGGAAAGTTAATATCGATTATTTGTCAGTTCAATCGGAGTACACATTTTCTCTTTAGCGGATTCGAGGAAGGAACAACTCGTTTAGTTGATTGCTATTCACCATTCTAGCGGAGTGGGATTTGTTATGGTTGTAAAGAAGAGACGAAAACAGTATTTGGAAAACATCCCTTTTCTCTGCCGACCCCCCAAGGAACCCCTTGCCAAGTTCTTGCTTAACAAAGTGTGACTTGGAGATATAACGAACGCTCTGTTTCTCTGTCGTTAGTCAAACTACGCCCAAGTCGGTTCGCATCGGACTCGATCGGTGAGAAGGTGGAGGAATCTCTCAAGGTAAACCTTCCCTCCAGCCCTCAATCTGTCCCCGCAACCTCCAAGTGCTACCTCCGCATAGTGCCACCTCGGGTCTCTGCCATTAGTACAGCTTCGGCGAAGGGAGGAACAAAAACAAACCTTTGACTACCATTGAGATTCGCACGTGCACCCTTGCGTGAATAACTTGAATCCTTGAATCCTTCCCCCTGATTTCTTTCACAGAGGATGGGCAAATACGACTCTTACAGTATATCGTTATGTACAAAACTATTTATACAGTAAATTTCACGTGGATTACGAGCACGCGGACTCTAGTTCGTAATTATATACAGAGTTTCCGCACCTTCTAATTGACTTGTATACTTCCAAAGACAGTTGAGTTACTTCGTCTTGGATTTAACTCCCTATACACCAACCTTTAATATCGCACGAAATAAGATGTGTAGCTCACGAGGCTGCTTGGCGGGACCATATATCATTTCATATCTTTCAATATCTTATGTACGTTGGAAAGCCCTCGATTTACCTAAAATCATTATGTTACCATTCATATTTGGACAAAAAACAGCCGATGCTAACAGCTTTTACCCCCGTTCTCACCCAACTCCTAAATTTGATATTTAATGGTTAGAATTCTAACATCGAATGATAAACGATCGCCAAGAAACAGGGTATGGAAAGACAGCTTTCGCACATAATAGGTCAGGAATGGGTGGTATTGAAATCCCCCACTCTAAAGAGCCTAAACTAGTACGATACCTTTTTGAAAAAACTTGCTAGTATTTTGCTATTTTTGCTTTTTACGTACCTTTACAGTAAGAAGTCTGTTATTGGAAATTGTATGGAGGAAAGTTTGTAAACAGTACCTAGCGTTCGGATAATAAAATAATGAATAAAAAGAAGTGTGAGGTGCTTTGTCATAGTCATCACATGAAATTGAAATTATATCATGAGAAAGTGAAGTTTCGAGTAACCATCATCATATGGTGATCTAAATCTACGATAATTGTCGTTAAACTGATTTTTAAAGGAAAACTGATTATTAGAAGGAGTGTCAGAGAATTCAAAACCCTAATGCGCTACTGAAAATGAGGCGACTTGGAATTACAGTTTTTTATCAAGAAAATTTTGGAATATCGGGTAATTATGTGAAAATAAAATAGCTACATTCTGCTGGTTTCGAATCTAAGTCAGAAATGTTGGGGAAGACTTTGAACTGCTTAGAGTAGAAGTTTAAACTTTTAAAAAATAACTGTAATAATAATATTGGTCTGTTCTAATAGTCTGGAAATAGGAAAGCATGGATAAACTTCAAGTGTTCATGTTCTTGAAAATTGGAATAATTATTTCCGAGTGTAGGTATCATTGAGAATTCGTTCATTCACCAAAATCAAAATTACCACTAACATTTTGGTTTATAGGCTATTCTGAATGTCTTTCGTTGTCTGTTTCTGTCTGTCTGTGTATCCGCTGATCCTTGTAATGGTTTTCCCTACAGTTTTCATCTGATTTTAATGACATTTTCAGGGACTGCTCGGGTTAGTCTGTAGATGATCCTGTATAAGTTTCATTGAGTCTCGAACCAATACATCACTCTTCTCATGTGCAAATACAAAATCTTTCTCCCATAAATAACTTAATCATTTTCTGATAATTTAATCTTGCTCGAAATCGGAGGGTAGTTAGGGGAAACCGGTTAATCATCTCATACAAACTTTTTCTCGATCGTCTGATTATTCTACCCGCTTTAGAATTATCGAGATATCAGTAAAAGTCAACTAAACTTCGGAAGGTGCAGCATTTTTAGGTCCTGCAGCATTTCTGTCTCGTGAATACTTGTAACGAGCTTTTATACTACCTACACATTTTTGAATTATTTAAGTCATTTCAATGATCTAATAATAATTATTAACCAATATATTCTTTATTCATAATGTTCTTCAGAAAATGAATGTGTGAGTGGTAAAATTTTCTGCCGATCCATGACTTGGAAGAAAATGGGTTTGCCACATGGAAACCTTGCTTTACCTAAGTTATCTACTTGAATTGAAGAATGTATTGGCTAATGGACCAACTTAGTATACTTCTGAGAGGAAAACTGCCGAAGCCCAATAACTAAATACATATTAAGTATCTAATAGGATATTAAAAATGCCTAAACGCAACCTTGGCTCTGCTAATACATATTTATCAAAGAGTTAGAAGATACACGGATATTTAACGGAATGGTGATAACGCTGATGTCGGAAAATTAGAGGTGATAACTTAGGAACACTGATGAAACAGAAACGCAAAGCTCATACAGAAACCCGCCAACGCAGAATTGTTATACCCGGTTAGTTGTGAGTAAAAGGAAGGACGGGTTTTCCCATAAAAAGGAGCACTAAAATGGGCCGTTTTCCTCTCCTCAAAGAGGTTGCCCCGCATAATAAATTCTCTTTTGCATTCTCTTAACAGCCTGGACGGCCAAGGTAGGCTGAAGAAAAGCGTTCATGATTGCCTACAATTTTCGCCGTTACGCTTGATGATATTCACGGCCGTTGTACCTTGGATGTAGGGGTAACATAAAACACACGTCGTTTTTACCTTACATTTCAGGAAACTAAGCGTCAACAAAAATCTTGGTGTTACCAGTGTTTCAGACGGGTGATTTTGATTCTGAATGATTGACATCCGTTTTCACGATAGCACATGAAGATGTTTGATGAATAGCTATAGAAAGTAGAGTGAGATCCTTCGATATCGAGTAGGTAACATCCTAATTCTGGAATCAAAAGTGATCCGCTGGTTGGAAGGGGTTAATTTTATTTCCATTACCACTCGGTGATAGAATACAAATGTTTTCAGATGGCCGTTGATCTAGAGAAGAGAATCTCCAATTTAAGAGACGCCGGACACTACAAAAAACCTACATATTGGCCTATATGCCATAAAAAATAGCATCACTTGTTCACCATGGGAGATTGATTGACTTTATCCCAGCAGATACTATTTTCGCATGATATTAAGCGATGTTTACTACGTCTAAATATGTTCATCCACATTCTTGATGACGTTCTTCTTTTCTGATAAGAATCTAACTCTCGGAGATACCGGAAGGATGAAAGTAAAAGGGTCCTTATGGGCAACTTCAATTCACGGGCCGGACGTCAATGAAGACCGAGGGTAGAAATTGGGAGATAGGGGGTTAGAATTTTCGATAATCGGGTTTTTTAACCTTTTTGCGGTCGTACGGTATGTGTGACATGCCAGCCTACCATTGTTAGTCTGGACCGTCTATTGATGAGGTTGAATGGCTAATGGACATATGGCATGTGTGACACTCACTTGACAGCTCGGTGTAGACGTATGGCACGAGAGACATTCCTATAAGCTCCCAAGTAATTTCTGGTTATTTACCCATTTAAGACACCAAGGCAATGAAATGCTTCAATAATCTGGAAGACAAACCTTTTTCCTTTTTCCTTTATATGAATTGCAGAATGAGCTCCTGCTGAGAATGAGACTGAAAGATGAATCAGTCATACATATGTTTCAAGTTGCTATCTCTACTTGAAGATGACGGCCTTGTCGATGACGATATTAAACAACGGAAATTTTCCGTTGAGGTGACGTTCTTTTTTACTATTTTTAATGTTCCTTAATTCATTTGTGATAGTTTTCAGCGTTTTGACCGATAAATACCATAAGGTACCGTTGTCAGAAAACGTGAACGTGGGTAATGAACATGGTGAACTCGTTGCATTCCAAGTAATGTTCCACTCAAGCCATTGAACTGAGGTATCTAGTTGAGATTTTAAACCAAAAAACGCCAATGTTGGCACCACGAATCGGGCCATACATGGGGAATGGTTTGACCTACGCATGTGACGTCGGGAAAATTCCTCATGCAGCATGTGTCGATCAGCATTCATGAAAATAGTCCATTAAAAAACCTGTGAAACGAGTGCCAAATCTTACTTCACTTCTAAGAGTGAAATAGTAATCATTTAAATCGAAAGCAGTTAAGAAAAAATTAAATTGATCATTATTACAAATATGTCGGGGGAATCAGGAAAATTTTGTAGTTTGAAAGAGTGTTCGAAAATGTCAATGTGGACGTAGATAACATGACGCCCGGGCTAACTCATCATCTCAGAATAAGCTTCGTCCTGGTTGCTAATGGCATCTGACAAGTGACACGTACAGTGTGACAGCAAAGCTTGGTTCACCTTGTCAGGCTTGCACCCGGAAAACGTTAATATTTCAGCCATTCGATTTCACTCTTTAGAATTGACTGAGAGTCGCTCCGAAAATTCACTTCTAACTGGAATCCAGATGCAACTTTTGACTCAAGTTTTAGCGTCTTTTGTAAACTAGCAGTTTCCAAATGAACGGATTTAGCACGGGCTGGCGGATTTTTTATTAGCTGTTATAATCTAATATACCTAGCACTTAAAATAGCAACTTGAAATGTGAAACAACAAATTTCGAGGGACTATTTTTTTCGTGGTAAATTACAAAATCTTATTATTGAAAATAATAAACCAATAACAGACGATAACATCAATATAACAATGTGATTCCCTTGATCCTTGTATATTTATGATAAATCATTTTGAAATGTGACTTCTTTGTGTTCCTGAAATTCTTAACTATCGATTGAATGCATAATTTAATTCGAACCGTCTCAGCTCATGTGAGAGGCGAAGTTTACAGTGTTCAGATGTGTTCAAATTCATGTACGTTATTTATTTCTGCTTAGTCCCTTAGGTAGTGCGAACAGATGACGTAAAGGATGCTCTCGTTCGATTGATTCGGTTAATGCTCATCGATAACGAACATGAAAACATTTGCGTTAATTTGAACATTTCAATTTTTAACAATTCACCTCATTGATTTCACTCTTCAAGATTGGTCAAGAATGATGCCGATGATTCAGGACCTACTTTGGCTCATTTGTGATTTTTACATTAGTCGTTTTTTAGTAGTTATTTTTTAACATTTTCACTACGATAGTTGATCATTAAAGTCCGTAGATGTATTATAAGCAACACTACCTGGTTCATGATCAAAAAAACAATGACCAGTTTTATGAAAAACTTCGTCCGCCTCCGGCAAGTTCACTCTAGGAGGTATTTTCGAGTGTTGTTTGGGCTAACGCTATTACGAACCTTGTTGGTCGAAACTCGAAGCAACTGCAATCCAAGTTAGCAAAGCTCTCTGTTTTCAGCGGGAGTACACAACGGTTCTGGTCAATAGGGATGGGAGGTCAATCGGGTCCCTCGTCCATCGCATGTCGTATCACAGTCGCCCTCTCAAATGAATCAATTTGATTTGTGCTCAGGGGTACATCATGAGTATCTATCGTATAAAAGCAAGTTCCGAATTTACGCGTTTACACGCTGCATTATCGGCCCAATGCGGCATTCCAATCCTAATGGAATCGTTTCACGACAGTATTCGAATATTACTTTTATGATGAATACTGCCAATGTATTCGTATCTGATCCCGGTAATGTCCATTTGTAATAGATTCATCTTTGATATGTGGACATGACGCAATTTTCAGTCCCCCGTGCGAATTGTTGAGTCATTGTGTAAATATTACTGTATGGTTGGTTGGTTAATGTAGGCTCAACACCTTTTCCCCCACTTTGTGAAAGATGTTTTTGGATTTGTAGGATGAATGCCTTTGCCATTGTTGAAATCGTGTAATTAACTTGTCATTCATTATTGTCTGAGAATTTCTGTGCCATTTAGATACCCTATGGTGATGATATTAAGAGGAAGAAATTCTTTAGATAGGCCGAAGGAGAAAATGCTCATATCGTATGGAGCTGTTGACGGAGAAGTGCACGATATGGTCGTTCCTACTCTTGTACACATACTCTCAAGTGTTGTGGATTATACGAAGCCCCTCACTTGGAGGAAAACGCAGAGGGTGGTATGGGAGGCGGAAGCGTTTCTAATGTAAATATGAACGTGCTCTGGTTACGGGATTCTATTAGACGAAAACCGGCGGGCCTCGCGGTAGCGATAACTCGGGAACGACCCAGACGGCCCGGCCTTGTATCAGTGAAAAACCTTCTTTGAAAGGGCCACGCCCAGAGACGCGGCGATCCATCAGAACCCTATGCGGTAACCGTGCCTCCCAAGAACAAAAGCAGTGCTAAGGAGAGCAGTTGGGGGTGAGATAAAATACAAAACAGAGTTGCGAAAGGTGGAGCAAAGTGAAAGCCACATCAAACGGAACTTGAGAACAAACGTCTGAACGCTCCAAGGTTGGGAGGAATGAGGACTAACGAATAATTCCCGTAACTAATTAATTAATTTTCGTTACTGAATAATGTAATGATGTAATCCATGATGTCCACTGACATCCATTAAGGAAGTATTTCATTATGGTATAGAAACGGAAGGAAATAGCAACCATGCAGCACCATAATTGGACAACATTATTAAAATATCTCTTAAGTAATAAAATTTCCAAAATCGTGTTTATGGTATCGTCAGATTCGTCTCACCTAGTAGAATCGATTTTTTTTGGGTGGAATCTCCTTTTTTTGTTACAAAATCGTATACCCTCTAATAAGCGACTCGTACCAAGCGACAGACACTAAAAAGGCATTTTGAATTTTTCAATGATCCACAAAGAGCCACACCATGCGGAAAGTTATGAAATTACCAAACAAACGACAAATGGATTGTTGGTTAGTTTGGATTCAAGTACGTAGGGGTGCCCACTACCCCGAAGCTCCATGACGCACCCCCCTCCCCAGCTTCAAGACCCCCCCCCCCACAATTAGAACCCATGTAAGTTGATACCCCCCCCCCCCCCCCAGAAAACAAAAATGTGAAAAATACTCGTAAGCACTCCTAATTTTATCTAAAACTAAAATAAGATTACTTCCGCTAAAGATAGGTTCATACCACCCATGGACTAGGTTTGGCGATTGGAGACATCAAGGGGCAAAACCAACCCCACCTTCAAGACCTGGCGGTCGTGCGGGTACTGTATACCCAGTTCGCCGTCTCGTACCAATTAGGTACTGGTGCTTGGAGTTCTCTCTTGGTTGGACGGTGCTGGGATTGAAACTCAGATTATCAAGTGCAAATGGTTCCAACTTTTATTGATCTAGTTGAGTCGTTCAATTGATGAAACAGGAATTCGCCAACTCATTATTGAATAATAGAATAAAGACAAAGACACAATGGAACAAACAGCTAGTTGCGTTGCAGCTTGTGTCTGTCGTCCGACCACCACTGCGCCTCTCGAAGATAACCACAGTACTTCCGAAATTCACCGGACCTCCCACTGCCGCCACCATGTCGAGCGCCGAAATCACGGACAATATTCGAGCACTGTCATTTCCAGATGGAAAAACAAACCATATTTTAATTAATTACTAGTTTCATCAGATTAATTTGGCAAAACAAATTTGAATTTTTGGCATATTATCAAATTGAAAATTTTGGCAAAGTAATTTGAACCTTTGGCACAAATAAATTTTAATATTTTTGGCATCTCAATTTAAACTTTTGGCATATCAATTTATACTTTTCACAACCCCAACTATTCCAACATTCCACCCCAAATAATGATCAATAAATGTTTTTTCTCTCTCATGAAAAAATTACTAGGTTCATTATTATTCACGTCCTATCTAGTGATGTAATATCTTTTTAAATCGTCACGTTAAACACTGTTTCCATCAACATTAACCCCCCCCCCCTTTTTTTCGGGACCCCCCTAAGAATTCCAATGACGTCCCCCCCCCCCCGTGGGCACCCCTGAAGTACGTACCTAATTTCCTGGTATATCTAAGACACTTGTTTCTCAATAGGTATTTGCGTTTCTCTTTTGTTGAAACGTATGAATTAATTCGATTCGAGCGACAAGCTAAGCTCATTTTTTGACATAGCTTCATGGTGTAATAAATTTAAGAAAAGTGGGCATGTTATTTGGGAAACAGAACTCATTACCTCAATAAGGACAACGGTCCCTAATAATCGTTTTCATCTTAGAGTGAATTCCATAAATTTAAAAACGAAGAAAGGAAATTTTCTGAACAATGCTCATTTACATGACTAGCTTTAGTTAGGTTTAAATATAAAATATAACAATAATAATAGTAGCGATCCATGCTATAAGGGTTTAGACGATGTTCATGGGATAAAGCTAATGAGACAACTATTATTGGTGAAGAACATCCTCTTCTTCTTCTCTTCCATAAAGAACTCTCCATAAAGAACTTTCTTTTTTTTTTTTTCAAGGAAAACATTTACGAAAGAAAAACAGAAACTTGAACTACCTAATCTAATGAACCGCCTCCACGTAACTGATTACCAATAAATCAAGCCAAAATAACATCAGTTAAAAAGTATTTGGTTTTAGAGCAAAAAAGTAGATAATTCCGATCAATCGATACTGAATCTGATCTGAATGTAGATTCAACAATTTTTCGGTTCTGATTGCCAATTCTCCTTGTTAGTATGATTTGAAGGGTAAGAAGACCCTTCATCCCTGCCATGGAAATTCATCACATCCAGTGGCAGGCTGTTCGTTTTTGAATGTCAAGGAAGTAAGTGCATGTTTCACAGCGGCATGATCAATTTTCACCTCGGTTAAAAATATTGTTTTACTCTCTCATACAACTGCAATACAGATGGACTCAATTGGGAAGCTGGATTTCGAAGCAGAAGAAAAGTATGAAAAAGAAAAAGTGTACAGAAACGTTTATTGGCCGAGTCTTTGGAGCCTGACAAATTTGAGAAGCCAAACCTTCCTTTTACTTATCCTCCTGTCTCCATATTTTATTAGATAAATCTTACATTAGAATAAATTATTATTATTATTTTATAAATTTATTCAATTGAAACTTATGATATTTGCAAGTGTTTATGCTTTTCATACTTTAGTATCTACTAAGACATTAAAAGAATTGTTTAAGCTGAATATTTCATCCCCAGTGTGTGGCCATTCGAAAAAATAGGTACCTACTTAGATGAAATGTATAGGACAAATATTTTTTTAGAGTATTAAAAGATGATATTCTTTACTTAGCGTGAACAGAGGTGGGAAGGGATTGCGTTTAGTCGTCTTAGTTTTTCATCATGCAACAACCTAATCTATTGTGCACATATGCAATAACCTAATAAGTTGCAAAAATCGAATTAGCTTTTGTTAGGCGTATGCGTAGATAGAGTGGTTTTTTAGACATTCGGTTTTGTTTCGATGCCATCAGAGTATCAAAGTTTACGTTACTAAGAAGTTTCAAAAACAACGCCCTCGAAACGAAACAGTCGGTCTAAATCAGTTTTCGTGATTTCCGAAAAAAAGCTTTGGAAAACGAAAAAAGTTATCGTAAGTATACAGAACAGGTGGGAGTGAGTATAAACGTTTCTGATACCTGAAAAACTAATTAAACAATGTTTTTACTAATTCGTTCACTTCCAGGCACCACTCGTCTGAATAATATCGTTTAAACGTCGCAGATATTTATAACTACCACATTCATTCGGTAAATAGAGCAATTGGATAATTATTCGAAATACATTACGTATGGTTGTGAAGTCCGAAAATGGAAGGTGCATTTTGTTCTTAACATTCTAAGGGCAAGTTGAAGTTCTTTACCCGATAGAGTGATACCATAATCTATGTGAACTGGGAGTTTCGAAAATCAAATCACTCCTTTTCGAATGCAACATTATAAAACTCCTCCCTTTGTCCTCCTTCCCCCACACGCTATTCACGAAAAACCCGGCGGATACGGTGTGGTACGTAAGCTGTTCTTCAATATATATATTTTCTTGGAAACTAGACGTGAAATAAGAGTAGCGACGTCATTTCCAGGGGAAAGTCACGTTTTATCCGTCAGAAGCTTAGCGGAATGTGGGGGTTTGACTTGGCGCTGGAGGCTTATGTCGTCTTAAGCCGCGACGGCAACCCTGTCTACTTATTTCCAAAATCCCTAGGCCACCCCACTAATAGTCCGTAGATTACCAAAAGGAACGTTAAAAATTACTACTTTTGAGCCTCGATTGTTAGGATAGCTGTCAACACTGAAGACAATTAAAAACGCCCTGATGTGATACCAGTTATGTGAAGATAATGGTTCGGCAAAGTCGGAACAAATCCGCCAACTGAACGCCAAAAAAACCTCAAATTCGACACTAGCTTTAAAAAGTAACGTACTGGTAGTTGAAGTGTATGTTCAAACGTCAAATGGATACTCAAATTTTTATTATTCTCAAACGCTCTCCTAATTTCTGTAAAGGATTGCAACTAGTTTAAATTGGATAGAAACTAGTATTTCATGCATCTGAATGAGATTCTACAGGAAAAAAATTATTTCTCCAGCGTAGAAATACACTCCGTTATAAAACGAAGGGCATGCATTACCTTCCTTAATCCCGAGATTAACATTTTGGCAGTAGTCCATAGTAGTCTGTAAATGATCCCATTCAGATTTCAATGTAATTGCCTGATAAGGCACCGAAATTATCCTGATCCTGAAGAAAGCGCGAAATTAGTAGGCACTTCTCTGAAAGGTTAAAGAGTTGTAAATGATTTTTCGTAAATTAAATCCTAGAATGTGTGAAAATTGTTGGCAGTGTTCTGTAAAGCTTTTTTCACCCTGCGAATTCGTAATTCACATTAACATCTAAATTAAAACATATTCCATGTTAAAAATTTTTAACCGACAAGTATAATATATTCAAAGTTTCATGAATCTCACACATTGTATAAATCAGGCCACTCCATGAGGGTTTCCCTTTTCCTCTTTTCAGTGTACGGCAGTTTGGAGTGTTTGGCCCCACGCCGGGATACCATTAATCATTGCATGACTTTCGTTGGGAAAGTTTTTCTCAACGCTCACTTTTTTCGATGGAAAAAAACTGTATTTGTCAATAGAGTAGATGAAAACTGTGTGTTACGAGTTTCAAAATTAATTGTTGCCAAAAGCTTCATTGTAAGTTCGGTCGACAGAATTAGTTTGATCTAGGAACTAAGGTTACGAATTGAGATAGATTTTTTCGAGTCTGCTAAATTGGTTGTAGCGCATAACTTCTTCATATTGATTTCATAGATGAACCAAAAATCAGATTCACTCAATCTTGAAAGACGAATATATCAAAGAGGCTGAAAATATTCACGGGATAGCAGTTTTACAGGACATGTAACACAGACATCAACGCTTCAAGTATGTACAATGAGCGACCCCTTCGCCAATCCTGCAACCTATACTATAATGGTAAGTAAGTCTGTGTTGATTTATATGAGATGATTAGGTAGACCGTAATCCCTCAACTACCTTACGAATTTGATAGGACGAAAATGATGAGCAAAAAACGTTACTGGACGGCTTTTTCGTTCGCGTATATGCAGAGCGTTATATGTTGGTTAGCGACCAATAGCAATAATCGAATTTCATATGCATGCTGACCCTCACATTCCCGTACAAATTGAACAAAATTGGATGACAACCGTAGCAGTGAAGCTTGTCACAAAGATGTGCGGTCTTGCGGACTGACACACACAACGAATAAGACACCACGAATAGAATACCATTTCTACGTATATCACTGATCTGTTTACTAAATGTAATCTGTGGACAAATTGAACAAATTAAAAACGCTGACGATTAGATGACAACATTCGTAGCAGTGATTATTTGCTTTCAACGAATCTGAAACCAACCCCAGTCATTTTGCTTCCACAATTACTACAAAACGTAGAAAAATCACCATTTCGGGGGTGTCTAAAAACTGTTTCCTTCGCGATTACGGAGGCTTCTCATTGAAAATATTAACCAAAATGTTTTATGTTAAAGAAATTGCAAGTATTAAACACCTTTGAAATAAATTACTGATTTAAGAAATATTGCAAAATGTTGCCATACTATATTGTTTAATATAGTATATTGTCTAAGCTTTATATTGTCTAATATGCAGAAGGAGTAGGTTCTACGGACGAACGAAACAATCTTAGCGATGAGCGGTGCGGTTTGTCGCACGTTTGCGTGAATATACTATAGAAAATGTCCGGTTCAATTTTTTGATAGCTTTCACCGTATTGCTGTATAGACGGGAAGCCCTGTATATAAGTTACCGCAATCAACCTCCGATCCCCGCAACAAAGAACAAAGCCATCCTTTCATGAATCATAAGTCACCCCCCGACGGAGATGACCGCTGCAAGCCTCATCAAAGGCCATTGTCTTATCCGCCGCCTGCTGACGCTGCTAGGGGCTGTCACAAACACTTTCACAAAAAATTGATGGAGAAATACACTCGGTCGCATATGCCAGTCGCACTCAACGATACGGAAAGGAAACTATACACAATCGAAAGAGAACTATTGGCATGTGTATGGGCATGCCAAAATTTTCGACCCTACTAATACGGAAGGGAATCCACTCAACAGACGGACCATCAGCCCTTACAATCACTCACTGAAAGAACCTAATTCTAAACTTTTCAAGTGGAGACTCCGACTGGAAGAATTCGACTTTGAAGTTACACAAAAAAGGCAAACACAATGCTAATGCAGACGCCCTCTCTAGAGTCGAAATCAACACCAAAGAAACAGTTGAAAATCCTAGGAAAATATCCCCTTCTCTCATAGTAAATGTAGACGAAGAAAATACAGACTGTTCAACTGTCCACTCAGACAAAGAAGGAAAAGAAATTGGCTTGATACCAATAAAAAACTCCAGCGCTAATCATTATAAAAAATCAAGTTATTATAGCAGTAGGAGAGCAATTTAATACCGAAATAAGAATCGATAAACTATTTGAAAATGAAAACGCTGCGAATTCTTTCACTGGGGTTTATTGTTCAATGATTCATGATTTGAATTTCTACTAAGCTTTGGAGTGTGCGTGTTTCACAGGTGATAGAGCGATTATTTAATTTCAAAAGATATGCATAGAGCACTTAAATCGGTTCTCAACCAAGATACCTTTTTGGATTGATCAGTTGATCATATTTGTGTGCCTCCTAAAATTCAATAATCGCTCTATCACCTGTGAAACGCGCACACTCCAAAGCTTAGTAGAAATTCAAATCATGAATCATTGAATAATAAACCACAGTGAAAGAATTTGCAGCTTTTTTTTCAAAAGCGATTACAATTCTATTTGAAAATTTTAAATTTCGTAAGACGGAGCATGCATATCAGAATGCTTCAAATCGTGTATCGGCTATAAACCCTTCTTTGAGTTTACTCCAGTATCCACATTCACTACATCACTAGGTTACTTCGATTTAAAAAAAAAAAAAAACGCTGTGGTTTTTGTTTTGATCGCAGTAACCTAGTGATTTAGTGAATGTGGATGCAAATGTTGGCACCATAAATCGGGAACGGTTTGATCTACGGATCTGGGGAGGGTCTCATTCGATTCCTCGTGGAAAGTTCTTCAAAAAGAGTCCAAATTTAGGCCGCCTTGACTTTTTTAAAGGTTTTTAGGGATTTTACAAAACTTTGACAACCCTCAAAGGGCACTTTTATTTAAGTGAGATAGCTGGCTAAAGAATTGGGGCGTTTTCGGACCAACATGGATTTTTCCTGAAAATTTCAGATTTTTTGCTCCAGCCGTTTTTGAGAAATCGTGCGTACGGCGTACGGCGGACGGACGGAAACATTTTTATTGCAGATTTGGATTCTACACCTTTTGAAACGTAAACCATGAAATTTTCAGGGGGAGTTAAATTTTTTTTTTTAGGAGCGATGACAATGGTTTTTATTGAATAATAAACCAAAAGCATAGACTGTTAATTGAACTAATGGAAAAATATAACAACACCATAACTAAATAATAACAACCGAGAAATAAAAACCAAATTACGAACCCGACCAAATTTTGCCAACGATTTCAATGAAGCACCAATGCGCGAAATAGCAGTGCAAATTATAACGAATTTAAACATCATAATAAATTAGCAACGAGAAATATAAACCTCCTTAGCTGTCTGTAAACTAGGAATGGCACACCGCAATATAGTTCCTCTCCTAGCATTTGAGTATCTATGAAATGTTGAAAATAGCGAAAGAAAACCATGAAAACAAATTTAAAATGTTCAATAGCACGATAGAGTATGAACAAAACTCAAAAACAGTATGCTCTCTAAACGACGATCGAATATTTTGTATCATAAGAATACCACTATGTGTAGAATTAGGTCTGAAATTGTATCTACTACAACCTGTACCCATTGTACGTGATACAGGATGCGTTTACGTATTCTCGTAGGGTGATTCTCATTTAACGGGACAATCGAGGTTTTGATTCTGACTAAAAAATTTTGTTCTCCTAAATTTATGATTTTTTTATCATACAATCTAGATGTTACTCTAATGGTATAGTGATGTACAAGATTTTCGTTTGTTTCCTCAAAATTCAGGTTTTAAAATTTTATAGGTTACGAGAATGGTATGTATCCATGACAATGAGCTTTGTCAACCAAAAAACGATAGAATTACGTAAACGATGTGTAGGTAAGGTTGAATGAGACAGATATCTGATTTCAGTTTTTCTTGACTTTGTGCTAGAACAAGTATCACATTTTAATATTAGTATTTATTTATTATCAAATACCAAACTTGAAAAAAAATTCTTTCAAACAGCTATGAAGGCTTTTGTGTAGCCACAACAATGAAGTTTAAAATCACCACGACAATGAGAAATCAACATTAACCTCCTGCAATTAGGAGTCTAATGAACACTTATAGAAATTGAAACTTGCATTAAATAGAGTTTTTACATCTCTATCCCAAAATGAATGCTAAAGGAATCAATAAGATTGATTAAGAGTGCTTTTCAAACCCATAACAATGAGAAGTATGAAACGTACACACCTGTTTTACAAACGGCTAACTTCGTTTTTGAGCTCTAACTGTATAGAAATGGCGGATGCATGGTGCTTCCTCAAAGGGCAGGGTTACCAACGCAGAAAAAACTTTAAATTGCCAAAAAATGCCCTCATTTGAGAGAGCTACGATGATTTCCATCAAACCACTGACAATGAGACAGAAGGTTTGGGACAAACTTTGAGCACTTGATTCGTACAGACTATCTAAAATTTCGTCCCTTGTAAGCGCACTACATCCAGTAACTAATTCTAAAAAAATACTAGTTAAAATATTTCCGGTAAAACGTACTTTGAGCGGATAAAATTTCGGATTAAGTTCAAATTCTGACTCACGGACAGACCATGACAATGAGATTAGAGGTACATTTCGATCAATTACCGGCATGTACAATGAAGAGTAGCCCAACTTTATGACAGCCAAAAGTAGGACTGGTTACCACATAATAATTGCAAAAATAATTTTTGGGAAAAGTTGAACAGAAAATTATTTATCAACGAAGGACAGCGATTGTCGCGTTAAATGAGAATCACCCGTAACCATAATTTTTAAGACAAGATTTGTTTTAGTTGATGAGAAATATGTAATCAATTACTCTACTAACAAACTATGTTATAAGAATGGTGACGAATATTATTGTAACAAAGAATTCAAATGTAAAGAGACGTCCACCTGCTCCCAAAACATCATTAAACGCAACGCTCTTCAAAATTGTCAATTTACGAAAATCCAAATTCAGGACCCCTTTTACTCTTCAATACCAGAGTCAGGTCATATTATTATAACTGCTGTTAACGAAACTATTCTAGAAGATAGAACACTCACTGGTAATAACTTGCACCGCATCTAAGGTACTTGGATAGTACAACCATCTGGCGATGAGATCTTACTGAATAACCCTATTAGATGAACAGAATCAATCCAAGGGAAATTGAGAAGCCCTCAAATACCCCTCAATGACATTTCAAATCTCAACATTCACCCCATAGAAATGAACTTGAAAGAATTGTCCTACCTTCCGAATTTTGAAACAGGTTGGCCTTCTCTGATTAATGACGACTTAGTCACATCACACAACTACGTACATTTCTTAATGTTTTGACAGTGATAATATTGACGGTATTATTGATCGGATATACATACAAAAGGAATAAACGAGGGAAACCCTCAGTAACACACCCTCTGAGTTGTCCGTTACAGTCTGTGACTCCATCACACGAGCCCAGCCGCGTATGACTCACCACCATGACTCATCCCCCTGTTCCAATCTACGGCGAGAGGAGTTACCGCAATCAACCTCCGATCCCCGCAACAAAGAACAAAGGCACCCTTTCATCAATCATGAGTCACTCCCCCCCCCCCACCACCCCCCGACGGAGATGACCGCTGCAAGCCTGATCGAAGGCCATTGTCTTATCCGCCGCCTGCTGACGTCTGCAGCAAACAGCAGAAGATAACAACCCCCACGTGCTCCGAAGTTGATAAAAACAACGAGAACCCCTTCAAGAGAGCTCTTTCTTTCCCGTTAGTATGTCGATCTTATTGTAAATGTGTTTGGAAATTAAATTCGTTCTTTTTAAAAAGACTTTTAACAAAACAAACATATTTAATTTATATATATAATTTCTCTCATTTTAACTATTACATTTTGAGAGTGGATTAAATTATTTTTCCTTAGAGAGTACGATAGTTTTATGTTTTCAGATAACTCTCAGTTAACTCGCACCAATCTAAGTGTCGAGATTCACTCCTTAAAAGTGAAGTTCCGAAAGTTGGTATTACTTTCAAAATTGATTGACGGTATTAAGAAAGCGAAGCGTGCAACCAACGTCTAAGGAAACTCATAAAAGAAGAAAGTTAGTTCTACGGAACGTGAGACTTATGACTATTCGCAAAGCTCGCTACGGAATGATTTTTTTGCTGATTCCAACTCAGAGAGTTTTGAGAACAAATAGAATGTTGAAGATCTAAATAGATACTCATTTGGAGATGAAGGATGACCTTGTTTACCCCATTACAACTAATTATTTCAAGAATCGTAATTAGTGTAGCCATATTCACGTATATTGCTGTTACTTACTCGTACCAGTTTCGATTACAAGGCATAATTAGGATGTGACTAAAAATGATATAAAAAAAGTATGTGTATGTGCTTTGTATCCAAGGACAGTTAATGAATTAGTATGTACTGGACTAGGGGTCGAAGTATATAGTTTTTAACAGCCAAATTAATACTTTTCCCAACCAAAGTAATACTTTTCCCAATCAATTATTACTTTTCCCAAACAAATTAATACTTTTCCCAGTCAAATTAATACTTTTCCCAGTTAAATTAATACTTTCCCTACCAAATTGATCTTAAAAAATCAAGGAAATAGAACAACGCAAGGCTTGCAATCCAACGAATAATGAATGTATATATTATTTTATAATAAAAATTATTGGCAGATAAAATATTGGTAGTTTATCATCTTAGTTGAAGTTTATTTTTAGGGTATGTTATATAAACATGTATTCAGTAAACGGGTTGCCCAGCCACTGCTGTGGGTAGTTTGAGCAAAACTTCTAACACGAAATTTGAACAGTCTGTGGGGGACAATGTACCTACGGCTCTTGAAACTGTTTTTCCGAGGGCTTGATCTCGGGTGGTCTGAGAGAGATATCCTCTAACTGCCGTCTTAATCTTGGCAAAAGCGTACTCAGCCGGATGATAAACTACCTATATTTTTTCTGCCAATAATTTGAATTATAAAATAATATATACCTACATTCGTTATTCGTTGGATTGCAAGCTTTGCGTTGTTCTATTTCCTTATTTTTTTAAGATCGATTTGGTAGGGAAAGTAGGGTAAGGTGCTGTACCTTGAGCCACTTTTTGCATTTTGATTTTTCCTGGAGGTAATTATGGTCCGATCAATTCGGTTTTGGTCTCAATCAGTCCAGAAACAAGTTGGCTTCAGAAACCAATTTTCAAAATATTTAAATCAGCATTCATCTGTACATACTACCCAATTTCCCCAAAACCCTCCAAACTGGCTCATGATACAAACATGGTTGTACCTGGAGCCAACTGTGGATGTACCTTGAGCCACATTTACGATTAATTGTAATTCGAGCAGTTTCTCAGATTCAGCAGGAAGGTTAAACATGACTTACTAAAAACCTTTTTTTTTATTGTCACAGAAGCAAATAGGAACTATTAATGTCATTCATTTCAGGTGAGATCTCACTAAAACTTAGGAAAAATGTAAATATAATAATTAGGACTGAACTATTTTGAAAAGCTCAGTCTTGAAATATTGATTTAGGTTTATCGATTGATCACCTTAAATTTGTTCTTACTTTGGTGGTAATCACTTCCTCAGGTGCCTCAGAAAATTACATCACAACACCGTGAAAACGTTATAACCTTCCAGTTGGATAATAGTCTTGCCATCAGCTGTGAAATAGTATTCCTACTTTTTGGTGATGTGTGGGCTCGTGGATTATGGGAAAATAATATTTTCCTCCTTACTCCAAACTCAGAAAGTTACGGGTGGCTCCAAGTACAAGCATGTGCAAGGTACAGCACCTTACCCTACTAATTTGGATGGGAAAAGTATTAATTTGACTGGGAAAAGTATCACTTCGGCTGGGAAAAGCATTAATTTGGTTGGAAAAGTATTAATTTGACCGAGAAAAGTATTAATTTGACTGGGAAAAGTATTAATTTGACTGGGAAAAGCTATAATGTAAGGTGGTGTAAGGAGGCTTAACCGGGGCGTGAAGCATTTATTCAGCCCGTCCGAACGCTCTCTAGGTAACTTATCATTATTATTATTTGTTCAACTTATTTAATGTTTAAATTTATTTTTGTTGTTTTTTTTCTCCATTTTCAATACTTGTTTATTTACCCATTTTAATATACCTATAAATTTTTTTTTCAAGTCAGGAGATTCTTTCGCTAGTCAATGGAACATTAACTAAACTCATTGATTGGGTAGATCCTTAAGTTGGCAACTCCTCCGGAAGGCGTATCTCACAAGGCGACGAACCAAATAATCAGGAAGTACCAACTAACGATATGCATCACAAAAGAGAACCATTTATATTTCAGCACGTTAGATGGATTAGGAACGAAATGAATTACAAGAGCCATCATTGATCTTCACATATTGTAATTGGCTTCAAGATGTTGAGAGACAATCGCATGACTTCGTCTTAGAAATAACTCCGTGAATACCAACCTTTACTAGTCCCACAGTACGAAACAAAAGCTGATATAAAAATGTATAGCCCACGAAGCTCTGCAAAAGAGACCATGGGTCATTCCATATTCGTTAACATGTAACGTTGAGAAGCAAATAATTTTGCTATCATTCAAATTTCAACATTCTAGGTTGATCAGGTCAGAAAATAGCCTTTACAGTTTATTGTGGCGCACGATCTTATGGCGCAATATGCTATATATGGACGCGACTTGGAAACTTACGAGTAGAACAACCGAAATTTAATTTGGTAAAATAAAACATCTACCTACGCTTTACTTATCACCCATTACATTATATCGCTTAAAAAACGCAATTTCAAAAGGAACTCGATACAAATTATAAACGAAACTGCAATTATATCAGCTAATGCGACCCTCACAAGATACCAGGCGATTTTCACTACGTCCAAGGACGTTCACATTTACATTGTTGCTGCTCTTCTTTCTATTTATCATTCATTCAGTCATGAATTTGTTAAATTTCAAAATAAACAATTACAAAAGCATTGAATGTGTATGCAAAATACAATAGCCCACCGGCAAAAAGTTCAGTCATGAATTTGAGTTCACCGGTGGAGTTGATAATTAAACGAGGGTAACCACTAAGCACATACAAATAGGACATCAAAACTACAATAATAACGAAAAGTGCATGAAAGGAAACATTCTAGATTATTTATTCACATTAGTGATAAGTTTCTCTTGATCACAGACTAAAGCCCAAAAATAGAATATCCTTGTTCTGTCAACGTTTCAGCCCTCAGGGATAGTGAACGTACTACCATGAACCCTCCTGACAACATGCTCTGCCCAGCCCATCGAGGGTGAGCTCACCTCCCTCTTTACGCGCCTCGGGGTTCAACGACAAAGTCAGGAACCTTGGTTTCCAACTAACACGCTAACCTATTTTACATGTTCTACAATTAAGAGAGGGGGGGGGGGGATTCATATTGAACTCTGTTAGCCACAGGTAGTGCCACAAGACGCAAAGTCAAGAATAAGCGATTTAACTCTCAAAAATGAAATTTACGTACTGATTTCTGAAAAATTATATTGACTGAGATTTACCACGAAAATAAGTAGAGACTTTGTCAAAAGGGGGTGTAAAACTCAACCAAATCACTGGGGTTTATTATTCAATCATTCATGATTTGAATTTCTACTAAGATTTGG
This sequence comes from Creontiades dilutus, assembly GCA_031894815.1. Classification (NCBI taxonomy): domain Eukaryota; kingdom Metazoa; phylum Arthropoda; class Insecta; order Hemiptera; family Miridae; genus Creontiades; species Creontiades dilutus. The sequence continues at coordinate 2,135,799 of JAVIWC010001315.1, read as the reverse complement.
AGTGCGCGTGTTTCACAGTGATAGAGCGATTATTGAATTTCAGGAGATAAGCATATAGCACGTAAATCTGTTCTCAACCGAAATACCTATTTGGATTGATCAGTTGATCATATTCGTGTGCTTCCTGAAATTCAATAATCGCTCTATCACCAGTGAAACATGCACACTCCAAAGCTTAGTATATTCAAATCATTAGCCAATTGAATGATAAGCCCCAGTGAAAGAATTTGCAGCGTTTTTTCATGGTTATCAGAATGGTTCAACCCGTGTATCGGCTACAAATCCTTTTAGGAGTTCACTCCAGTATCCGCATTACTACATCACTACATGATGTAGTCTACATACTAGGTTACTGATATGAAAACAAAAACAATAATAAACAAAAATAACGTTGGCACCATAAATCGGGACATAGATCGGGAATGGTTTGACCTACGGACCTGGGGAGGGACTCATTCGCTTCCTCGTGGACTGTTCTTCAAAAAGAGTAAAAATTTAGGCCGCTTCGACTTTTTTTGTGGTTTTTAGGGATTTTACAAAACTTCGACAACCCTTAAAGGGCCCTTTAAAGTAAGTGAGAGAGCTGGCTCAAGAATTGGGCCGTTGTCGGACCAACATGGATTTTTCCTCAGAATTTCAGATCATTTGCTCCAGCCGTTTGGGAGAAATGTTGCGTACGCCATACGGATTACGTCGTACGACGGACGGACGGAAAATTTTTTATTGCAGATTCGGATTCTACACCCTTTGAAACGTAAACCATGAAATTTTCAGGGGGGGTTAGAATTTTTTTTTTTTCAAGAGCGATTACAATGGTTTAGTATTGAATAATAAACCAATTCCAAAATATCGATAAGAGCCCATGAAGAAGCCAAGGTAGAAATCTCCCTACATCCTATATTTAAAAAAAAACGGGACGTAAAATGTAATTTTGTATAGCACTTACAAAATCCCATCATCCATCGTTAATCACTGTATCTCTGATCACGCTTCACTCTAAATCATTTCTGAACATGCTTACCACGTAAGAAGCCACTTGTGTGTTCTTCATCTTCAAACACAAAAAATTACTTGCCCATTCCAGAGTGTTGAACTAAAATTTCCGCAGGCAACCCTCTGAAGAATGTTCAAAATGTCAAAGTTACTCATTTATATGAATATGTCCACACAAAACCCTCATTTCTGGATTATCTTTAATAGAATCAATTCACGATGAACTTTGTAGTTATTAGATTCTCGTCACTTTTAGTTGGCAGTTTTTTCCCCTATTGAGTGGCGTCTCAGTTTGTATAGTTCCATTCCAAGACCACGAAAATGAAATAAGCTGTCAACAAGTTGGAGTGATAGTTCTAGGTCGACACTCTCGCAGAGAGTCAGAAGACAAACAACATCACGCTAAGCCACCGCAGCGAAGTCTCTCAAAATGTACATCATTATCTTAGGGAATCAAGCAATGTGACGATGTCGCAGGATAATAAAAGATAAGACCAAACCAAAAACCATTTCAACACTTGTCTTCCTCTCCTCACTAGGAAATATGCACTTTTTTTTTTAAAGTCCTTTTTGTTGACCATCTGTTGATAAGTAAAGGGGCCGTATATTTAAATTATTACAAAATAAACCATCTGTTTAGTAAGGGTTCCGACTGCAATAAAAATTGTTCCTTCCGTCCGCCGTACGTCGTACGTATTATTACTGGGTTTTATTATTATTATAGTACGTAAATCGGTTCTTAACCAAAATACCTATTTGGATTGATCAGTTAATCATATCTGTGTGCCTTTTGAAGTTCAATAATTGCTCTATCACCTGTGAAACACGCACACTCCAAAGCTTCGTAGAAATTCAAATCATGAACGATTTGAATAATAAGCCCCAGTAAAAGAATTTGCAGCGTTTTTAGGACGTAACTGTTAACCAAAGCTTCCTCTATACTTAGTGGGTTGAATATTTCAATTGAACAAGGAGGGTGTGGTACAACAAAGCATGAGAAGAAAAGAAAATACCAACTCGTTTCAGACCGTTCTAAGAGCAAATCCATGCATGTGTGCGTACGTGTTTGTATGTATCTGGCTAGCAAATTTTATAAAAGCTGCTCACCCTGCGATTTTTCACTCATTTCCTTCATTATTTTTTATTATATCCCAATTTTAGTCTATTTGTGCAACATACCTCGGAAATTTTGCTTTTAGTGACAGCAGGGGAATGGAAAGGGGTATTATACAATCCTCTCAATCGCTGCTTAAATATAACTATCATGATTTATATATAAAGCAATCATCTACGTACATATCAGTTACATCCAATAATATAGATTACGTTGAAGTAATGGAATATTTTGTATCACTGAGTTTCATTACGATGGTATTATGTATCACGATATCTTTTCTTTTCGTTGATTTCTTGTGAGAAATTGTATTACTTAACAAAGCGGTTACATTACTTTGATAATTCGAATCAAATACATAAATAGGTACTTATCCTCATATGTTCATATTATAAAATACGGTGGGACTCACGATATTTGTCATTTCAGATTTTTTCCGTTTTTTCCACTCAATACTCTATCAAGTAACAGCTACAAGATATTACTAATTTACGGAGAAGTTTCGAATGAATGAAAACGAACTAAAGTTCGAGAGTGGGTCAGCGTGCGTTAGGTCCAAAAACCCATTTGGAGGGCGTGGCAATTAATCCTTCGAAGATAAACAAGGAAGGTTGTGACAGTTAGAGCCCCGAGTCGTGAAATATTGCGGTCTTTAGAGACGATGTCGCTGATCAACTTAATGTCCAACTTTCCTCTTCGCAACCTTGGTATCAGGAGAAGCAATCATTTGATCCGAAGGATACCGTTGAGCTGCTTTCAAAAGTAGTTATATGCTTTCTTATCATTGATTCGTAAAATAACGTACCCCTATACCAAACATGTATGATTGTTCGATAAAAACCCAAGCTGAATATTGATATACTCACCAACGATTGAATGAGGCAAAACAAGCTAGCGGACGTCATTAATTAGCATCAGCATGTGCAGCATTCTTTATTGATTTCGATTTCTTACTAAGGTACAGTGTTTGCAGTGTTGCCAATATGCGGCCCCGAAAAACCCCTGAGTTGACCCCAAATCCCCCCAAAATGAAATAAAAACCCCTGAAAAAAAAAGATGGGGCCTAAAGTATGCTTTAAAAATATGAGTAATGCTTTGTAAGCTGGTACAGTCATGATATTGACTCACCTCTCTCACTCGTTTCGTCTCCTCCGTGATTCCACGAACTACTTTATGCGCTCTCGCTACCCTTTACTAAATTCATCCGAAATTTACTTATTTAAAGTAATTTCCCCTTCTTTACTTGCTATTTTTTAAGTCGTAGTAAGTGGCTACCCACGTAGTAATTTTATAAAAGCGTATTTTATATTATATATCACGGATTGTGAATATTGTCGTGTTCGTTGGGATTCCTCCTTCAACGGCTCTTCCAGGACAGGAAGGACTTCCCCCAGGCCTGGGGAAACATACTGCGGAACATCGTCTGGTGAGTGATCCATAATTCATTGTCATAATCCGTGGTTTCCTCATTTATACAATCCACTTTAACTTTCTTTACCAGCCCGCGTAGGTTGACGCATTTTCCAATCTATGAGCGTGTGTGCACTGTGCGCACATTCAGACTTGGACGAGATATGTGATTACCTTCAGCAGCTATACGGTTCCAATTAGCTATTCACAACTTGGCTTCAAAATGGTTTGTCAGAATGATTTCGGGACTCGCAAAAGCAGTCATCATCATACGAACTGTTTGATTCAAACGTCCGCGTCTAGAGCTAGATGGCATCGGTGTTATTCATTCGCGTGCCAGATATTTCATACTTAATAGGTATGTGTACTGCAACAATAAAGTGGGTCATACGAGAGAGTGGCAAGGTAGAGTGTCTGCAGAAACAAAGAAACAATAATCTACTCGACCAATAAACTTGGGTCCTAACATCCGCATCCACGGCAACACGATATTATTTTTCATTCCCGTTCCAGATATTAGATTGGTATTAGTTGGGTACTATTAGTGCGAGTGTCATACTTGGAGAAGTAGGATGGAGCCATTCAGAAACAATTGTTTGTTTACCAATTGATATGTTTGTTTCCAATATCTGAAACTAGAGCTTAGAAGTGTCCAGTACTTTCAAGGTACCGATTCATCTAGAAAGTAAAAAATGCGATATTTTCAACAAGTAAAAATATTGATAAATTTCAATACTTTTCTAAAAACGGGTGAAAATACCGTTTGTTTTTCTTTATCATAATTTTATCAAACTTTTATCATCACATTTTAAGTTTCAACTTCATCTAAATTCATTTGATTGTTTCTGGATAATATCAACATTTATTGATAATATAATATCAATAAATCACTTCTTCTTTTTCTTTTCACTGATACTTTGGGTGGGGGGGGGTATAAATTGTTTTTAAAAATGATTTACAAGACAAGACAGGCAACTTAATATAACTATTAACCTTCGGGCGGGCGCAACTTTTAGTTCGACCACGTTTTTAGGTGTTTACTTGAAAAGTAATGATTGAATCAACAGGAATGAAGGATCTAACTGTTGAACACTTCTTTCACGTGATTTAGTGGAATAAATGTATACTTAATATATACAAAAATATGTACAGTTGCATACATAACAACCATTTGCTTCACATACGTACTTTTTTTCTTTTTGGTTTATTATTCAATAATAAACGGATGTAATCGTTCTTGAAAAAAAAAATCTAACCCCCCCTGAAAATTTTACGGTTTACGTTTCAAAGGGTGTAGAATCCGAATCTACTATAAACATTTTTCCGTCCGTCCGCCGTATGCCGTACAGAAAACAAATTATCAACATTGAAACATCCAATGCTACGGCCAAATCAGATTGGGGTTGATGATACACGGCGCACAAAGCAACCCCTCCTTCAAGACCTGGCGGTCGTGCGGGTCATTGCATATCCCATCCCCTGACCAAGACAATGCCTCCCCCTGCCTTTCCCCATTTACAAACATTAGGTCTTTTTGGTTTATTATTCAATAGTAATCACTCTTGAAGAAAAAAATTCTAACCACCCCTGAAAATTTCTTGGTTTACGTTCCGAAGGGTGTAGAATCCGAATCTGCAATAAAAATTTTTCGGTTCGTCCGCCGTACACCTTACGCACGATTTCTCCCTAACGGCTGAAGCAAAAGATCTGAAATTTTCAGGAAAAATCTATCTTAGTCCGACGACGCCCCAATTCTCGAGCCAGCTCTCTCACTCAATTTAAAGTGCCCTTTAAGGGCTGTCAAAGTTTTGTAAAATCCCTAAAAACCTCAAAACAAGTCGAAGCGGCCTAAATTTGTACTCTTTTTGAAGAACACTCCACGAGGAATCAAATGATCCCCTCTCCAGGTCGGTAGGTCAAACCCGATGTATGGCCCGATTTATGGTGCCAACATTTGCGTTTTTGGTTTATTATTGTTTATTTGTAACCCAGTGATGCCGATAGCTTCGAGTTGTAGTGAATGTGGATACTGGAGTGATAGCCGATGTTGATACTTGTAGTTTATAGCGATTACACGGGTTGAAGCATTCTGATATGCATGAAACGCTGATGATATATAGGTAAATATTATTCAATATTATTAGTGGGGTTGCATTCGCGTTATTTTGGTTTATTATTGTTTTTGTGTTGATATCAGTAACCTAGTGACGCAGTGGTGTAGTGATGTAGTAACGTGGATACTGGAGTGAACTCCTAAAAGTCTTCGTATCCGATACACGGGTTGAAACATTCTGATAACCATAAAAAACGCTGCAAATTCTTTCACTGAGGTTTATTATTCAATTGGCTTGCGTTCATGATTTGAATTTATACTAAGCTTTGGAGTGTGCGTGTTTCACATGTGATAGAGCGATTATTGAATTTCAGGAGATGTGCATAGAGCACGTAAATCTGTTCTCCACCAAAATACCTATTTGCATTGATCAGTTGATCATATTTGTGTGCCTCCTGAAATCCAATAATCGCTCTATCACCTGTGAAACACTCACACTCCAAAGCTTAGTAGAAATTCAAATCATGAACGCAAGCCAATTGAATAATAAACCCCAGTGAAAGACTTTGCAGCGTTTTATCCTTCTTCTGCTGGCATATTTCTGTCATCTTGAATGGTACATTTCTCACATCTGACGATCTATCCGAATGATTTTTACATACGTATTGAACGCAGGACGTACATACGTTCTGTTCTCCTGGCCCATTTGCTTTTTCCTCATAAAAAATGAACACTTGCATGACCAGGCGCGCTCGAAATGATGTTTCAAGACGACGTTATTACAGCTTGACGACGTGATTGCGATTGAATGCCGACTCGAAGCGGATCGCCGCTTTGCAGGTGGATAGAGGGTTCATTGACAGAAGATTACTCGGCGTTTGAAGTCCAAAGGTGGCGTATGTGCGTGGCGTTGTAATTTCAAAACATCTGCAACTCGAACCAAAATTTCGGCGCGCGCCCACCGGAAGGTTAAACCAAAAATATTATAGTATTGGGTGTAGGTAGTGGGTTGACCACATTCATTTTGAATCCCTTATTTTGGAGCATGAGTTTTTATTTTTTGGCAGATACGTTTCGTCCTTCAGCGAGGACTTCATCAGTCTACATATAAGCATAAAAGTTTCCTTTAGTTAGAATTACATAGTGTGTATACAAACAGATTTTTATATAAGAAGGATGAGGGAGCAACTAAAAAACTTCAATTGCCCATACTACAAGGTAAAGCATCAATGCAATGTACCAACAGATAACATCTAAAAATTACATATATACACATGAAGTGAACTAGAAGAAGTATAACAACCCATAAACATATAACAAATATTAATTTCAGTATTGAAACAAAGTGAAGGGATGTGTGGTGGCACCAACATGTCTAAGGCAGAATTCCGCACTTAATGATGACATAATAAGGTAAGAAATGTTAATATGAAAGGTGTTTAGTAGATAAGATGAACAATATGTTTCATGGAAAGAAATGAGATCATTTGACCACCTGTGTGTATACACACTATGTAATTCTAACTCAAGGAAACTTTTATGCTTATATGTACACTGATGAAGTCCACGGTGAAGGACGAAATGTATAGGACAAACAATAAAAACTCATGCTCCAAAATTAGGGATTTAAAAATATTGTATGACGATATTAAAATTATGGAAAACTTGCAAAGGAGACTAACTTCGAATAAGTGAATATGCTCTGATTCACTTGCACCAATTTTTGCTTGAAACTGAATTGAGGACCACTGTTTAGTTAATCCTGAGAGACTATTCTCTACTGTTCTGTTGTCTTGAACCTTCATGGAAACCGTGTACCTTTCTTCCAATAATTTCTTGAAGTCCAAGTGCAGGGAGAGGTACTGTTAAGTGCCTGACACAATGCACTACGACTCTATTTCGAGATACAAATACCAACTCCAAGAACACTTACTACAGTTGCCCAACAGCGTATGTTATCATGAGTTTTTATTTGTTTTTATTACATGCCCTGATTCCAGAACATACAAATTATTCATTGTAGTAAATCGGACAACTGAATTATTAATAAACACAATCTTCAAGTTCTTTAAATAATGTTGGTTATTCTGTAATACATACTAGTTAATATATTAAATTGTAAGAGTGCCTAAATGTTGTTGGTGTTGAAACTGATTGAATATAGGGAGTAATAAAAGTTTCGGTTCCAATCCTGGACAAAATGTTTTGATAATACGCTGTGTATCAGGAAAAAAAGGTACTGTTATGTGGAGGACATCCCTAGTGGAGCTGATGGGTGTCGTCGTTTATCATTCTCTTGCCCGGTGTCTGATCTCTAATAGGCTTTTGAAAATAGTGAAGATTACCATTTGCGGGATCCAATAAAAATGTGATTGACTTGCTAGCAAACGCTGATATTCCAAATAAATCAATGAACCTGATCATTGCCCTTCGAGATTTCTTTGTTTAGCAGCCCTTCCCATAAAACAGAAAGGGATATGAAGTTTTTACAGCCGCGTTCCACTAAATGAAAGGTCCACCCTCTCCCACAAGGGAAAGAACCCAGTCGTACATAAAATCTAACCTCTCCGCCTTGGTCATGTAACAGGACGGAGTGGAGGGGAGAAGCAAGAAGTTAAGGTCTGTGGGGCTATTTACATCCGAGGCCGTTTAGAAGGCTTTTACGGTCAAACCGCCCACCGTCCCGTTCTCACAGCGTTGAGGTGGAGGAAGGAGAGGATGAAGGATGGCAGGAGCCCAGCCCTTCTTTGCGGTCGGGGAGCTCTTAGCTCTGTGTAGACCCCAAGAAATAGCAAGTACCTTACTCGCGGCCACTTTTAGAGAAAGAGCAATTGTTGGCGAAAAAGTGCGAAGGGAAATCTTTTCCGTAACACCAGAGAGGAAATGTAGAGTTTTCTTTCATTTTCCTTTTTTTCTGTTCAAAAGTTGAACAAAAGAAACGGACGAAAAATCACGGAGAAAAGGCTTTGAAGAATGTAAGAGAAAAAAACCCGTTTGATGTTCCACTTCATTGTACCTGTCCGAAAATAACGAATCCGTCTGAAGATCGCTGGGTGCAGAAACAAAAATTGATACGACCACGATCAGTTTCCTTGGGACGCAATTTTTCAGTTCTTTTCTTAGAATCTCTTCCAGAAAAACCCCAGCCGGCACGTAGTCGTCCCAAATCTTCAAACAATTCGAAAAAAAGAATAAAAAGTAATGTATAACATAGGCGCTTGGATTTCCGACATCATTAATCGGCTCTATGAACGATGCTAATTAATAAGCATCCATTATATTGCGTTGAATTAATATATTTTCTTCGAAATGATAATTAATATCATGTCAGATCAGGAATCATTTACAAAATTCTAAGAGATAACTGGCCTTTAGTTATACTAATATACGAGGACTTTGTAGCGACACGAGGAAGAAAATTTTAGAAAGTGTCTTGCATTTTTCAACAATTTATTTTGATTAATATAAGTTTTTGATAAAACTATTCGTAAATAAACGATAACTAAATGAAAATATAAAAAATAAAATGAAGAAAATGAAACGCAGAAAACTATTACACAAAGGTTTAGTATATCTGAATCGGTGTTTCCTCCAACGTAAATAACCGATCTATGTTTATTACACCTATTCCGTATTAAAATTAGTTTAATTGGCGATTTTGACTATTTTCAGACATGTTCAGAGTCCCTATAAATGTTTCCCCTTTTTTTTTCTTTCAAAGTTCGAGCCCATGTAAAGAGCAGGTGGAAGAACGGAAGGCGTTCTGAGTGAGCTCATTCGACTTGTTGAAGGGATGTCAGTGACAAACATTGGCATCATTTCGAAAGTTTTTTATATTCTGATTTTTTGAAGTTTCAACCCCCCTTCGCAACTACCCTTGACGCATTTTGATACAAGTATCGATAACCTTGGTGATGTGTTTGCGGAGAAATGCTCTGGAAGGCACACCGAGGACTCGCCGAATAACGAATTATTAAAAAATAAATTAATAGATACCCGTTTAAAAATATAGGACGATATTACCATCACATGGCGTGTACTTATTCGGAGGATCATTGTTCGGACCTGATGACTGATGTTGATAATAACAAATACATTACATTGTTGGCGCCGTCAGAAGAGCTAAGCACAATAAATTCACATTGATTTGTACGTGACGCACTGGATCCACCCTTCCTTCGAGAAATACGTGTCGTGCGTTTGAGTAGACACCTACGTCGTATATAATCGAATTCCATAAATCCTTGGTTTTCCCCAGAGGATTTGATCGCTTCTTATTGTGTTACAGGTTATTGTTAACGTCAAAAACCGTCCGTGAGCAAAAATAAAATGTGTAGTTACACTCTCCGTACCTTATTACAAAACTATATAGTTCTGAATTGGATGAAAATTAAATTGATCATAGTCCAGAAATCTTGGAGTGGTCACCCACCAAACTCTAATCTACAATGAGTCTTAATTTTAATCCTAGTTCTATATTATTCAAATCTAAGTCCCCACCACTGAATCCATCAAGTTGCTGATGCCGTACGGGTGAGGCATTGCAATGAACCGTATCTTATGAGATTAGTGTGATTAGACAACGTCTAGCATGGTGAGTTCTTGGATAGATGACCCCAAAGCAACGATCTACTGCCCTAGTGGTTTTCATCACTATAAATTTAAGAAGGCGAGGCAATGAGTACCTTTAAGCAAAATCATCAAACTAAATTCTGATCCTCCTTAGGAGGAAAATGATGACGTCCATGACCCCAAGTCAATCGGACAAAAAGCCCCAACTTGCAATAGTTTTATTTTTTGCTACTTTACTAACTCCTCCTTTGAGTTGCTTGTCCAAGAATTTGCAAAGTAAAATTGACAGTAGTCTTTCAACAAAAAAACGACAAAATTATCGAACAAAAATTTAAAACCACAGATAATTTTCATTTCTCGCACAGTAATAACACCAGCTGATTAACACCTACGACCTAATAAACAATAAATCAACAAACAAAATGCCGTAAATTCCAATAACTCGTTTGAAGGCTCGATCCTTAAATTGGTTAAATAGACTGTTTGAAATGCAGATTTAGCGGTGATTACAGACCCATACTGTCCACAACGAGCGATTTATTCGGGACTAGGATTAGTGGAATGTAACCGAAAAACGTCGTAGCGTACCTACATGAAATTAACTACCTAAGTGAACTGACTAAGTATGTTTCCGAACAATATTATCCTTCCTGTACATAAAAATTTCTGAGCAGTGGGCTGAGGCACAAAGATTGTGTCACGTGCTCATTAGTTCCACTCGTACAAAGGTAGTTTACCGAGTGAGGAAATGAGGGATCTGTTGTTATATATCTCAAGTGATAGCCAAACAATGTGAGAAGTTGCCGCTTGTTATCGGTTGACTTTACCGAAAAACATTCGGAATGAAAAACGGGGCCGCAATGATTGTGTGGATATTCCGTGGCTGACGCTACTGACTACGATCCCATAGGACAACTTTCAGGAAGTAAGATTTTTGCTGTTGATTTGTTTTACTCCGATGATGTGATTTACCCATATTTTCAATATGCGTTGATAGCCATATTTGTGCAGATATCAATATTTGGATCAACACGGTAGAAGAAGAAGATATATAAAACAGCTGAGAGAAGTTGAAGAAAGGAAACGCTCATGTCCTAAAAATATTCCCGAAGAACGTACCAAATGCCCTTAACAGCCTACCAGAATACATCGCCTCTACTTCTTTCAACGATTCCCTCTTGAAGTTAGTAAAACATTGGTGGAAAACAGAGAAAGAAACCCAAGAGATAACAAATATATTATTCTGCAACGTATACGGGACCAAAAAGCAGCTTCGTCCCCACTGTAGTTCAGGTCAACTCAAGCAATACCTCCATCGTAAATAAAGGCGTTTGACAGGCTGCGGTGGCGCTCCCCGTATAAGCCTCCTGTTGTGTATATCTGTGCGGATAGGAAATGTGATAACGGGTTGAGGTTTGGTGGTGCAAAGGGGTTGTGGTGCGGGGTGAAGTCCCTAAAGGGCTGCGGGGTTTGTCCTTAAATCAAGTCAGGTTGAAGAAGGATTTTCCTCACACCTTCGAATTACCACATGATATCTTGTCGCTAGCCCATTCAGCAAAAACATCTCCTCGTTCTCCAGCCCTTGAATCGTGTTGATTTATTTTATATTCGTCACCCTTTCTGGAACAAAAACTGACTATTTTGTGTAAGCCACGTTTAATTAAAATACCAAGTTTTAATTTATAACTACTTTTGGTTCTACATTTTCAATATTGAACATTGGTAATCGACAAGAAAATACAATTTCTAACCCCTCCTCCCCACATTTTTTCATAGGATGAACGGAATTTAAAAAAAATGTTGCTTCGGAACTTGTAATTAGTAACTCTCAGATAGTTTTTGAGGTCGAAGATTAAATTTTAATTACTCATCATCATTGTTCGCTTTTGGAGCCCAGAGCTTCGTCACTATGACAAATTTTGTCAGTTAATTAGATTTAATCCCAACTCGTTACTTGTCTGCATATACACGTATGTATCTGACGCTTGAACCTAATGGTAATAAGCAGAAAGTCCCCACGTGCGGTAATTTTCCTGGATTTAAGTACTACGATTCATTCGATGAAAATACAGAACAAGTTTACTCTGCGTAGATGAAATACTCTCTGGAATAATATTAAAGGTCCCACATTTCACCGAAATTGATAAACCAGGATTAATTATCTCCAACTGTTTTCAGACATTTGATGATGTAAATCAACGCAAAATTTGATCATCTAGAACTTTTCTGAGTAACAAAAATTTGATCTTGTGGAATGAATAGGCTTTATACAGAGTGACATATGATTAAAAACAGGAATTTTTCATGTTATTAATCTGTACAGAGATCTGAAATTCTCATGTTAGGTATAGGGACATGGGGTATATTCGTGATCAGTGTGAAATCCTAATCATAAAACTCAAAGTTTGAGTGTATGATGAATGTATGTTCCTAATACACGGCTGAACTTCCGAACCAATTTTGATTTGAGAGTTGCCAACAGCCAGTATATTAGTGGCGGTAAATCGTGACAACTGGAGAATATTTCCTGGTAGTTTCCTTTACGAATCATTGAAATAGGAATTTTCTCCATACCGAACTTAAGATTGACGAAATGAGCCCCCCCCCCCCCCCCCTACCCAATATTATTGGTGACTTTATCAAGTTCAATATAATAAAAGATAAAGTGATGATTTTGTTATGTTTAGCGTAATACTCCCATTAAGTCTGATTCATTATTTTACAAAAACTTGTTCATAAATAGTAATAAATCCCTGATGGACTGTTCCTGTTGAATTGAGATTGTGGACTGTCCAAGAAAATCAAAATTACTGTTTCTTGAACTAGTCGAGCATAATAGAAATAAAAATCCAAAATGTATAAAACGTTTCCTTCCGTGACACTTCATATATCGCAGCGCATTGTTACCCATGAATAGTTTTTCAGGTTACAGAGACGTTGGTCCAACCCTGCTATTTGATAGCAACGACCTGATGGGAAACTATAAACCTCACGTCAAAACAGATTACTGAAGCAGTAAACAGGGGAGCTGCAGAGGTCCTAAAATACTTGGTAATCCAATCTCGGACGGAGACTGTAGTAACTTTCGTTCCGTTTAAGCGTGTCCAGACACATAACTCCCTGAATCTGAGGCGAACGTATAGAAGTCTGGGTGAGTTGTAATAGCTGAGTCCATCGAACGAAATCGAAAACACATAAAATTTTCCAGATCAATGGAGGTTGCCAATCGCAATTGATGTGACCGTTTCGACAACAGCGGAGAGATTTCCCCATGAATTTTCAGTCGGAAAATGCAGAGCTGCTTTCCTTAAAGTTAACGATCGTAAGAGTGGGTTTCCTCATTGAAAATATATTGTGTTGATAATATATTATAATATGATGTATTATGAACACAATATATATTATATTATATACCTTGGAACTCTTCAACGGGAAGGCCTCTATCATTGCATACGATGCTTATCCGTGTTGTGTTAGTAACATTCGTTCAAGTTATATTCGATTTTATTAATAGTATTACCTAGTATTGTCTGGCCTACAAACTAACGCTATATATTGTACCATGTTTAGTTTATCGGATTTAATAAAGAGAATTAAGTTGTAATTCCCATCTTGCTAAATCATAGATGTGAACCGTAAGAACTTCCTTGGGTTTTATTCTATAGGGCAGAAGGTACTTCACAGGTACGGCTCGTCATCTCTACTAATCTGTTATATTAGATAATCAGAATGAACAAAGTGAGGACTTTATTTAGTTTGGAGTCCTCATTCGTATTTATGAATCGATTAAAATATGTTATTCAACCCGGACCCTCCTCTTTGAGAGAAACAACATTTCAAATTACTCTAATCGATGATAACGTATTTAGTGCAAAATAGCTGCAAATTATTAAACACAGCTTCATTATTCTGTATTTGAATAACCCTTCTACGTAACTCACAGATCTGTTTACATTCGACTTAGTCTGTGGTACATTATCTAAACTCGGCACTTCGCTCTTTCATATCTTGAACCTTACTGTTTTCAAGCTGACATGAAAATAGTTCATTTCGATTGTGAAACGGTAGATCGGTTAGGAATGAAATTAGCCACTACTATCTTTCAGCTGATCACTGTGTCACCATATCTTGTAATCGATTTCAAGATGTCCCAAAGACAATTGGCCCACATCGTCCTAAATAAACTCCTTGAACCGCAGTCATTCCGCTTTACCATTCCCTTTGTAAGAAACAAAATCTGATATGATAATACCTGAAAATCCAGGACTGAAATTTACCGAGATAAAGTAAAACACAGACCTACCTCCTGTCCGCAAAAATATATAAATCTTGAAAAACTCGATTTGGATAAGAACTCTTGAAAACGAAATTCCATTGCAATTATAGCAGCAAGTTCGATTGAGCGATTTTCACTATGAACAAGCGCGTCCCCATTCATTTTTTTTTTTTTTTTTTTTTTTTTTTTTTTTTACGTTTTAACCCTGGGGAGAGTGAATAAATTAACGTAAAGCAGCCCAGGTGAACTCATTCGATTTATTTTCTATCAATAACGAACGTGAAATCGTATGTGTAGTTCAAAAGCTTTCAATATTTTGATTTTAAATAATTCAACCCTTTGATGTCATCATTTAGAATTGACAGAGACCAATGGATAGAAATCACTCTCAACTGTAACGCCGATTATGATTTTTTACGAGAGTCGCATTTACTCCGTTCCAGTAGGTAGTTTTGGATAAAAGCTCCGAGGCGGACGCAGACAGACTTTATATTCATCGATATTCATGAACAACAGGCAGCATCTTATAGCGTAAAAATACCAAGTTAACCGAATACGTATCTAGTGATTAGCAGTTGTCAGCGTTACCAACATGGGAACGTGTGAGAATGTAATCAACCGTTTTCCCTTAAAAATGACCTATAACAAAGAGATGATGGAATGGAATAATTGTCTCTTCCAAGGGTTGGGGCGATATGCGTTCAACACCCAGAGAATTCTACACTCGATAAGCTTCAGGTTTTTGATCAGAGTTAACCACTTCTAGAAACAAGAAGCGAGGACTGTGCTGGCCCATCCCACCATTGACCAGAAAAATCTTTTTAGTAAATAGAAATTTTTAATGACACTAAATTGCATTCAGCTACCGACATCTAAAAGGGTAATCTGAAACTGAAATTATAGAATATCATGTTAATCGCTGCGTTTCAAATGTAGGTCAATGATGTAGGTCTCGAACTAGATTAAACGAACTATCATCAACAATATTATTAAACAGTCAAGAATAGGTAATGAGAACGAAGAGAAACCGACGAAGGTAAAGCTCTGTTTAATCTCACTGAGTTGAAATTCAAGGATGCTTCAGAGATATTCTCCGAGGAGAATTGCGGAGAAATGGCCTCATTGTTTATTTATTGGTTTTCCTTCGCATGTTTCACTGTATTAGTCGTTCTTTTCTCTTCTCTTTTCCTAGTCTACCTATGAAGTTTTGATGCTGGGGCTTTACTAGAAATCTTCAAACCCCTCGTCGAAAGCAGAGATTAGTCAACGTCGAGCATTGTGCATCTAAATCGTTGAATGTCCGCAGAGCATTGCCGTGACGGAGCACAAAGAACCATACACACTACCCGTATCTAGGATCTTATCTATGCAGATTCTCAATAAGATTCTTCTCTTTAGAATCTTATCTACACCCAACAAGTTCACCAAATTTCAAGGGTCGACTCCAAAGCACATTTCCATTTTTTTTATTATTCAATAATAAACCATTGTAATCCTAGAATAAAAATTTTTTCCCAGAGGCTTTCAATTCTGAGTTATTTCACTTTTAATTTTGTTTTTCCTATTTCCAATCTCAGGTCACTAAAATAATCGCCCGATTTATGAACATCGGCGTTATTTTGGCTTGTTAATATCTCAACCAAAATACCTAAACTTGGATTGATCAGTGCCATAACTTGTCCCTTGAACTATTCTCTAAAATAAATTTTTAGAACTGGAAAGAACGCTAAATTTTCTATCCACTAAGGCCAAAATAAGAAATTTTCAACACAAGTTAGAGCTTTACGAAGATGACTGAAACCCGAATTTTGAACATTTATCTCAAAAAACTACTTTCTTCCATGTTTTCTCTTGCTCATAATAAACAAGTGTTTCAACACCCATTGTCCCGGGAAAACTTTCCCAGAATCTCTGGGAAACTTTCTAACAGCATAAGAAGAAAATGTTTTACATCATTTTTTGAAGGAAATTACTTTGAATGCGAAAGAACGTGGGTTCATACAGTGAAATCGACGTGTTTCGCCTAAAACCGACTTCCTACAAACAAATGAGTTTGGCAGTAATGTATAAACAAACGAATTTGACAGCATTTGTATATCCTATTTCGCTGAATCAAATGTTGACTCTTTCGGGCTCCCTGATCAATGAATAAGGGATATTGAGGCCCTTTCTCGTAATCTGAAGGACTGAATCGCATCTCACTGAAGTTCTTATTAATTGGAATTTTTAAATGTCCTTTGATAAGTTATTGTCCAGTTTGGAACCAGTATACCATCATTCGATTCAGGGAAAAAATAGATAACATTTTAAGGCAAAATCTTTTTTTCTTTTGTAGAAAGCCGATTCTGTGAGCAAAATAAATACCACGGTGCAGTCCACTTTTGGTTTATTATTCGATAATAAACCATTGTAATCGCTCTGAAAAAAAAAAAAAAATTCTAATCCCCCCTGAAAATTTCATGGTTTAGGTTTCAAAGGGTGTAGAATCCAAATCTGTTCAAATTTGATGACACTTTTGGGAAGAGCGTTAAATTTTCTATCTATTTGATATCAGAAAACATTTTTTAGCTACTCAACAAAGCAATTCATCGCAATCAATCGTAAATGAACACAAACAATAACCGTCTCTCGGCTCTTCGATTATCCTGACTTTGGCAGGACACCTTAGGAATGCCGAAGACGCTGTTCAATCGAACTTGAATTAACTGAACTCGATTTAAACCCCAATATCTTACATTTGTCCTAAAAGTGGATAACATGTTTGAGTCAACAAACATTTTACTAATACTGAATTTGATCAGAAAAAACAATTTATCAACATTCCAACATCCAATCCTACGGCCTAATCAGATTGGGGTTGATAGTACACGGCGCACAAACCAACCCCTCCTTCAAGACCTGGCGGTCGTGCGGGTCATTGCATATCCCGTCCCCTTACCAAGACAAGGCCTCCTCCGTAGCTTCCCCTATTTTCAAAACATTAGGTCTTTTGGTTTATTATTCAATGATAAACCATTGTAATCGCTCTTGAAGAAAAAAATTCTAACCCACCCTGAAAATTGCATGGTTTACGTTTCAAAGGGTGTAGGGGTGTAGAATCCGAATCGGCAATAAAAATGTTTCCGTCCGTCCGCCGTACGCACGATTTCTCCCAAACGGCTGGAGCAAAATATCTGAAATTTTCAGGAAAAATCAATATTGATCCGACAACGCCCCAATTCTTTAGCCAGCACTCTCACTTAATTTAAAGTGCCCTTTAAGGGTTGTCAAAGTTTTGTAAAATCCCTAAAAACCTCAAAAAAAGTCAAGGCGGCCTAAATTTGTACTCTTTTTGAAGAACACTCCACGAGAAATTGAATGAGCACCTCCCCAGGTCCGTAGGTCAAACCATTCCCGATCTAAGGCCCGATTTATGGTGCAAACATTCGCGTTATTTTGGTTTTTTATTGTTTATGTTTTCATCGCAGTAACCTAGTGATGTAGTGATGTAGTAATGTGGATACTGGAGTCAACTCCTAAAAGACTTTGTAGCCGATACACGGGTTGAAGCATTCTGATACGCATGAAACGCAGCAAATTCTTTCACTGGGGTTTATTATTATTATTATTGGCTTGCGTTCATGATTTGAATTTCTAATAAGCTTTGGAGTGTGCGTGTTTCACAGGTGATAGAGTGATTATTGAATTTCAGGAGGCACACAAATATGATCAACTGAACAATCCAAATAGGTATTTTGGTTGAGAACAGATTTACGTGCTCTATGCATTTCTCCTGAAATTCAAATCGCTCTATCACCTTCAAGCCAATTGAATAATAAACCCCAGTGAAAGAATTTGCAGCGTTTTTCAGCATTCAAACGACATTTCTGACTCTGCACTTAATTCTTGAAATTTCTGTTCAATCTTCTCTGCGGCCGATCTCATGAAAATTTCCATAATTCTGATTGATTTCTATAAAGACCGTGTTAATCATGTTATGAAACTTGTTTACAGTTACAGTTATGACAACGTTTCATTTGATTCGTGGTTACATTTAGTTTGGGAATTTTTTCATTTGGCTTGTAAAAGCTATTTTAAAGTACGTGGGGCAAGTTAAAATAGTATCAAACTTGATCGAATTCAGCGGTTTTAAATTGTTACGAAAGAATATCTCATCACACATTCCTTGGTTTTATGTACGGCTGTTGCCCTTCATTGGGCGTTTTAATAGACCAACTGTTGGGTTGTCGGTGAAAGCTGAAATGGACTCCCACGGACTGCCTGAGTGACAAGGCGCTCCACTATGTACAATATCACTGTCCAACTGACACTGACGGTTCATGCGGTGACTTTGACTGATGGAGCCTCCCGTTAATTTATGTACACCGGCTTCAGTTGGTGAAAATAGAAACCATACGTGGAGCAGAATCTCCCATGGTTTATTTAATACACACTTTGATCGTTTCACTTTGACGTTGAAATCAACTCCGATAGCTTTTATCGCCCAGATGCCGTCGAATTGATCACCAACCGTAACGTGAATCCTGCACACGATTCGGGTTTACCGCTCAAACATCAGGTTGTGAACACTACAGTGACTTGTTTTAGTCAAAAAAATGTGCTGATAGTCTCAAAACCAATCAGCCATATATTGTTGTTCGATTTCACAAATCATTTGCAACAAAAAGCAAACATTTCTTGCGAAAGATATTTCATCTAACGCTTTTGTTTACGAGATCTCAAGTCATTGTTTCCAACAATGAACCTTTGTAACCGGCAATGAAAAAAAAAACTAACCCCTTCTGGGTGAAAAAATTTTTACTATGTTCAAATGTTAACACTCGTGTTGCTGTTTTTTTTCTGTGTTGCTACGTTGTAGCCTCTAGGGAGAGTGAACTGATGAACGTAGAGCAGGGTGGACTAATACGATTCTTTGAAAGCACGTCTTTCAATAATGAACATCAAAAGTAGTATTGTTTTGATGTTTAGTATTTCCAATAATAACACATGTTAAAAATAAGTAAGATTTATTATTCCGAAAACATCAAAGCGTCAATGCTTACTAAATTAATTAATTATTCAAAACATTCGCATTAAACATTATCCTAATAGGTATGCTGCAAACGAAACTATTGGAGAGAATACACGTAAGGCGTCCTGCGTGAGCGGAAGTCGGGCGATTTCAGCGTTACCGGCGATACCGGCAATTTACGCGGGTGCAAGCGTTCACAGCGGGAAACGCCACTAGTGTCCTATGTGGAGCGAGGCCGCGAATGGAGTAGAGTGCGTTTTAGTTAGGTTAGTTCTGTACCTTCCTTGTCAATCAATACGATTGTTTTTTTCTGAATTTCTTACAAAGAGAGACGATTTGCGTTGGCCTGAAGTAGTCCAGCTCTGCTCAATTACATTTCTAATAAACGTTTGCAGAGGAAACCATCTCATGAAATTTATCATTTAAAGACCTAATTCGGAAAATTTATAACTCTTCAGCCTATTCTTGTTTTCTTATTTCGTTGATAAGTGACAACAACATTGTTCTGACTAACCTCGCAAGCACTCGAGAAATGATTTTGACTCCTACAGACTTGGACAACTCCAATAACCTTAACAACAGATGTAAACAATCGCGCGATTGTAGCGGGAGTAGCGAGAAAAAAACCGATTTGATTTCAAGCCGCGTGTAGCGTGTGCATGTTAGCGATTTGCGATAGAGCGTGTGCACGCAGGACGCACAACTCTGTTATCATAGTTTGATCGGAAAATCGCCCGCCCCGCAAAAAACGCTGAACCCACCCGACCCGCTAGTATCGCTTAGAAACACGAAGTGTGTTTCCGTGCCCTCTTTAGTGTGTATCGAGTATTGCTTCGAATGTTTTCGATGAAGGAAGTGTGGAAAAGAAAAAATTGGCATTGGTTAAATGTAACGTCAAGGTTTAAATTGGCGCTTGCTGACAGTTATTGATGAGAGTTGGAATTCCTATTGATAACTAGGTAGAAGAATTTAATCCCTGCCATAATCACTTTAGAAGGACAGCAGAATGTGCGTGAAGAAACTAATAATTATCATCTTCGATCTAGATTTTGTGTAAAGTTGTAATGAAAATACGCTGCGAATTATTACCCAGAAGTTTACCATTTCTGTATTATAATGACCCTTCGCCCTTATATGGCCCTTTTAATGGCTAAACTGGGTGCCTCGCACCTTCATACCTTGTAATTATACAAGAAACTATGGACACATACCTAGTAACTACCTTCCGGTCCCCACAAGATCCAGAGAGAGATCCATTTACATTTAAGTACACGAGTCCTTCAGTAGATCACTGTCTATGTATACTTGAAATTGACTTGTAGTTAATGTCCTGAAGACAGCTGATGTCTTTGTCTTAGATATAAAATTAGTGAACTCAAATCTTAACCAGATGCATATAGGGGAAGTAGGAGTAAGATATTTTTTCTGCTAGCACTTTTAGTTTCAGTGACCCAAAGAATCTAAGAAAATACATCAAATTTAAATTTTTAATGAAGGAGGATATTTTCCCTATTCGGAGGTTTATGGAGGTTTATGATCTAAGCAGGACCATTCAACACTTTTTTTTTTGTCAGATTTGATTTTTATTCATTAAAATCCATGCTTTGAGCGGGATCTGACCATCTACTTAACTGTTTTTATTTTTTTATCAGCTTATTCAAGTTTTTGTTGAAAACTCGACATTTTTTAAAGGGGTTTTTTCGACCGTCGTAAAATTTTGACGGGTAAACGGCAGTTCTGACTTTAGATTCCTTTTCACCACACCAAAATTCGTAGATATAATATATAGGAAAACCTATTATCAGAATATTAGTTAAGAACTTTTTTCTGTGGGGCTGTACGATGATAGACAACTGTAATTACGAGTTGAAGAACGAACAAATATTATTCTAAAAAAGGACATACGTGAGAAGGAGCTCCTTGGGGAAAATAATATCGAAATAAATTAAAATAGTCGAATGTCCTCACGGTGAAACGAAAATATATTAAATAAAATATGGTTTGATCCGATCTTAGTTGATTGGTGGGTGATATTTCCTTGATGGTGTTCCGACACGGAGGATGCAGCGTCATTCTAAATCAGACCCGACCGAAATGGCGGCTTCGAACGCAACGGTTGCAGCGTTTTCTTTTGAGCTGAACCGCTTGAAGAGAAGAATAATTCCCACCAGGGAATAATGTGCTTTCCTGGGAAGCACTTGACATAAAAGACTTTGTGACCAGAGTTGGATCATTATCGAGAGAAACAGCAGTCCAGTATCAGGGATGTTGACCGCCTGATTTGGAGGAGAAAATCGTTAAGTATCGACATAAAGAAACAAAAGAATATGACTGCTTAGCAAGCTCCGGCGGAGACTTAGGACTTCGCTCAGTGACTTGGAATCAATGTCACGAGAATTCACGCATAAAGAATTGAACTTGAACAAAAAAAATAGAAACAAAAGTAACAAGACAACTGCTCTTATCTTTCAACTTCCCTTTTTTGATTTGCCAGAACAGTACCTATCCATTGTGATATCTTTCTCTCATGTCAAATGTCATTAAGTGGTAAGTTAATCACTATTTCGTTTCATTCAAAGTTTAACAACTCAAGTTAAATCATTATTTCATTTTTACATCAGAAAGGAACGGGATGGCTGTGTGGAATGGTTGAGGAAAAGAACACCCATTGTTCCTTTTCGCATCTTATTGATTGAAAAGTATTATTCCTTATATTCGAATATTAGTAAACAGATCCACTTCTTAGATCACGTCCATGAAAGAACTCGTCTAGATACATCCAGCCACCTTTCACGTTGGTCCTCTGCACTGAAATCACGGACTGATCGGCTCGCGGATATCGCACGAATGGAACGAGAACAGTTGAGAGTAGCAAGGAATGAAATTAGTACGGAAACGTGAGTAGAAGGAGATATGGGTTAATGGCGGGGGATAGAAATTGGTTGTGCTGGGCAATTATGGCTTTGCCTTTATAATAAAAGCGCCGATAGCAATTTTAGATACAGAGTAGCCCTCTTTGTGGACAATACTCTACTGTTTGAAGATGATGCTCCAGATAAACGTTTCATTTTCGTTCTCAGTTTTTTTTTTATCTTGAAGATAATACTTGATAGAGGGTGGACAAATGTTGGTGGCCTATGCAAAGAACTTGAAGGGGTTCTCATAGGGTTAATGTGGGTTAAAATTCCATTTAGTTTTAAATGCATAATCAGGTGGTTTTTTAAATAACCGGATTAAATAGCTTAAAGTTAATATGATTTTTCATGTAGGTTGATATAGACACTCCTGGTTCACTAGATACTTTCACTTTCAAAGCCGGATAGCACTTTGGTGGGGATGTATTTTCTCCCTTTTAGTTGGTTTAGACTACATTTGTAATATAACTTTCTTGTTTTATTGGAAACGAGGGGATTAATTGGACTTAATTAATTGCAGTATCTCAGATATTGTTAATTGTGCTGAACAATTCCGGACTCGAAAGAGGCTTAAAGACTATTGCGAACTGATATAATCAGTAAATAATTATTTATCGACAAAATAAAGTAAAGATTGATGACTTACTAACACTATAGTCGATTTTTCATCGAGCCCAACATTTTTTTAATCGAGTATATTATACAAATTGAAATGTTGAGCGGGTTTATAATACCTGGGCAGATATTGGACCACTTGTAATGGAAATTGACCACCATACATATTATATCTATACATTCACGATCACCACAAGTGCATCTTTATACCACCTTTATTGATGATTGGTTAAACATTTGAGTTATAATTATGTAATAAACAGTGTAGTTGTGTAGAATTGAGAAAATTCAGCGACACGAGCGGGTGAACAGTGGGAATCAATGGAATACGTGAAAAAGAGTACTGATAAATATCAAAGGCTGATGATAAGGGCTTGCACGTAATCATTAAATATACAGTAGCATGATACCTCCAGGTCGAATAGCACATTCTATACATAGAAGCTCGTGAATGATTCACATGTTAGAACCTTGACAGTCCCTTATGGAAATAAAAACTCACAGAACACGAATAGACCCAGCGCATGCAAAATCATTGACGTTTAGTAAAAGGGCAACCAACTTGAATTATTATATACTCTTGGTGATATTTTGTATAGATTGGGCAAGCCCCATTCCAAATAATTATCCATGAGAAGAGGCTCATAGTTGATGCACAAACCTGGAATTCACAAAAGTAACGGTTTCTCGCAAATGTCATTCGAATGCAGAAGATAATTGAAGATTGAATGTAACTATTTCTTATGAATTTCTTCATCGTCAGAGCTGTAATAGGTATTGAGGACTAACTAACATTAGGTCATTAGGATAAGAATCGCTACCACACTTTTTATTTGTCGACAACGATTTTAATGACACAAATGAAACTCAAGGCGCACGATTTCGTTCTAACCAAATGATACTGGCTAACGTTGAACATCAATACTGTTGAGTTTCGGTAAAGCCTGGACTCTGAGATCAGGAAATAACATTCCGCATTAAATAGGAACTTTTACATGGTTGCGAATAGATAAAGTATTCATTCAAGAAACATGTTGGTAAGTAATGCACGCATCACGGAGACGCTCGTTTGCTCTGTTATTATATCATCACACTTATACACACAACTTTAACCATTTAAAATTGTTTTCAAAGAATAGGACAAATTCTTGATCGAACGAAAAAGGACAAACATCGACTGAGAATTTTACTAGGTATGAGCAGGGCTGGAATGGAGACATCAATCTTCCCGATATCAGATCCAAAATTTCTGAGGCTTATTGCACAAGCGAGGTTCTTCTACAAAACTTGGGATCAAACAAAAAGAAATTGAATAATTAAAATAAAAACCATATAAAATAGTTCAGAGATATCGATCGCATTCCTATCCCCTGCATTCCCCCTCCTGTTATTAAAAGTACAATTTTCTAGGTTTGTTGCACTCGAGTAAAATTGTGTTCGAACAATATAAGAATCATAGGAATCGGCTGAGAATTATACCTCGAAAAATGAGTCACGAAAAAACTCGGTTATGGTTTCCATCTTGATATTTCCAATGTTTTTTGCACAACTATAGTGAAATTAGGATCGGCCAAAAAATCATGACATTATGAAAATCGGCCAACAGTTGCGGCTCTCTGGATATATTCTAATATGCTTCCCTCTACTGACGAGACCTTGCTTCGGAAGACCATCCTAAAAAGTTTTTATATTTTATTCAATGCTTAAGATAGGCTATGACGATTTTTCTCTAACATAACATATAACCCAAGTGTACCGTACGTAACAACACCAGTCAAAAATGGTTGAACCTAACTCAATACAATCTGCGCCTATACACAAGACTTGAGCAAAAATTCCTTACATGTATTATCCCAAGGCCTTTTGTGACCACAAATCGGTGATTTCCTGACCCCGAAGAAATTTCACCTCTCCCCCCTCCTCGCCCGAGGAGAAAAGATTGTACGGGAAGAAAGGTCGAAACCGAAAGGAGCCCAGGAACAGGACAGGACAAACGGAAGGTTGATGGATGGACAAGCAAGATAACCTGTATCTCGTATCCCCTACCCCACGAGGCCCCCCGGATTACGCTCGTCCTTTTCAAACGAGTCAATATCATGTGAAGAGAGCGCCCGAGAAAAAGGAAAGAAATATCGGTCCTTTTCATGAGGAACCATTCTTAACCGTCTTCTTTTTGCGTCTCCATTCTCACTTTCCTGAACCCATTTGCGCGAACCAACTGCCTCACTCTCCTTTCACAATTCTGTCTTTGTACGTTTTTGTTTTTTTTTTCTCGAAAAAAAAAACCTCTTCTAACCTACATACACATTGTGGAAGTGTGATTCGCTTTATCAACCGTGGTTTCACACTTATTTTTTAGCCTTTACTCTCAACAAATGCAATTCTCCTACTACAAAGAGGATGAGTTTTAGGAACGCCGTTGATGGTGCTCTCGTAAAGGTATACTTTAAGAATAAATTCAAAAGAAACACTATGAGGCGAAAACGTAAAAATTACACCTCATCCATTCAATTTATGGAATAAACGCAGTATATAACGATACGAAGTTTATTAGTTCCTATGGGACAGCTCTTCCAAGGTTTTACAAGACAATGGGAGTATATAATTATAAGGTGGCCGTTGTCATATATCCGTATCCCTGGAGTACATGTGACTAATTCATCCAACTGAAATATAAATGAAATACAAAAATCGGAAAACACAATTTATGATGACAGAACTGGAAAGGATATTAAGACTGTTTTGTATTTTCAATAGTTAATTCTGAAATAAAGCGATGCTTCCTAACAAAATAGAGTATGTTCTATGAGTGTTCATCTTTTTTATTCTACGGTGAGCCCTGGTTACATTTTTATAGCCGATTAGAATGGCGAAAATATGTCATTTCGAGTAAGGAGTAAAATTTCCTCAACCCTACCCTTGAAGACCTGTGCAATAGTGCCTTTATAGGGTTAAGATAATTGACCCAAATCTCAGGTGCTTCTTAATTTTTCCATTAATTAATTCCGTGAACATACTGAAAGGTATTGCTATCTGCATTGCTATTGCTATTACATTGAGGAAATCATTATACAGATGTGTAATATCGAATATGCAAGGAGTAGTCATCGAGGGTTTATTCCGGGTACACAGAAGCACAATGATACCCTTATCATGTTCGACCAGCATTCCCCTTCACTCGACTAATGGGGGACGGACTATCGACCCGACAGAGGTTTGTCATAACATTTTTTCCTACCTCTTTCTACGTCATCTACAGCTATTTTTCTTCCAATCTCTCCCTCCCGATATCAATCACAGCTCTTTTATCTCCACTGACTCTCAGGCGGGAGAACCAATCTGAACTTTCTCGCCCTGCCCATGAAACCTGATATTGATACGCCGTCCTTTTCCTGCTTTGAACAATGAACTGTGAACCTTGTTGTGATGGGACAGATTTTTTATGGATGATGGGGCGCTAAGGTAATGCGCATTCTGAATAAAACATCTTTCTGACCTTAGTATGGAGGCTCGATGGGTGAGATGTTGGGAATAGAATTATGGATTTCATTCAAATCCGGTAAATACCATCGCTCGTGAAGACCCAATAATTACATGATACGATGCTGTAACACATGCTTCGTTTCACTATTGAAATTGCACATTAACGTATGGGTACCTTGTCAACGAACGAAAATACATTGATGGGAAGTGTCAACGTTGCGGACCGCTGATATTTTAAGATTGCCAATATTGCGAGACCCGTGAAAGGAAAGGTAATTATTGAATTTTATGAGAGTTAAGTCAAGAAATATTCAATGCCTGAGACAAATATTCTACAATCAAACAAGTTATTATTATCATTATTAGTTATAAAAGCCCCGAAATGGGGCTAAAAGGCTTGGGGTTTCATCAAAACCAGATTTTTACTAATTATCCATAACATTGAGGGTAGTAGATAGTGTTTGTACTTCTAAGAGACTTTTTTCGTATATCCATTTGGTACTAAAATCTATTAGTCATCTAAGGGTCAATTCGTGAATCATACCACATCTCCAATTGGACCTTCGAATATTTAGGTCGAACAGTCGGCTTAGCTCTCACCAACCTGCGAACATGAAGAAACTTTATTAGATTAAATAGATTACACTATTGCACACAAATTATTGTTGAGGATTAGGCCCGAATGTTAGTAAAACTGGGAGTAATATTATTAAATCAAACATGCAAAAAAAAAAAAAATACTGTCATTCTCTCGTTTGTATACGAATTTCATCAAAGCTGAACTTATATGTATATACATTCATGGTAAGAGACGATGTAAAGTTAGCCCCATAGTTGTTGAATACGAACTGTCGTCATCGGTCAACAACATCAACTCATACAAATGTAAAGGATCGGCTGAATGAAAAACATCAATGTGTGTGCACAAATCGTCCTGCATTTTACGTTGGCAAAGCTGAGACAGCTCTCGATTTGATTGTCAACAATCGTTTTGAAAAAGGCAGAAAACGAAATATATTTCCAACTTTTTTTTACTGATTTTTTGTTGTTCAATTCACAACAACTAGTCAAACTGCTCCCCGCCAAGTATTCCAGATCGCATCGTTTTTTAGTTCTGAATTACCAATCACCCTCCCCCATAGATAGATAGATAGATAGATAGTTTTTTTACATCATTCTCATCCTCTTTTTCTTTGATTTTGATCATTTGGAAAGTTTTAGAAATCGAGAAAAATTACGTAGTTATATCCCCCTCCCCCCTTCAATTTCACCATGTACCAGAGGCATCATCTCATGGCAAAATGCTGTTTTGTTGGAATAATTCACGTGTTTCCACGTTCAAACACCGATTTCTTTGCTCAAATCGCTCTAAAATAAAAATTTAATAAACTGGTAGAAATCTGATGAAATGTAGATATTTTTTACTGTGGAGCTCATCCACTTTCTAGTGGTAAATCAACATTGAAAATTGCTTAAAAAGTAGAAGTTTGACGAAAATTCAAGTTTGGGCTAGACAAAACCATATACGATGTTACTTAGGGGAAATTTTTTTAGAATAAAAATTGAAAAAAATTCATGGCTCCTTTCAACGGTATAATTAAAAAGCTTAATTTATCCGGAAAATTAAGGGATTTATCACCATTTCAGTGAAGTGAGGTCGAAAATACGAAAAAAAAAACGTTGATGTAGAATAGGCAGAAAAACAGCAGACTAAAAAAAATTGTTCAGAGGTAAAAGTGAAAATGAATCGATCACTGATGTTCCCTCCATGTTATACCCAACACATTGTATGTATATAATTGAATTTATAATTAACCGTTCTCTGGGGTAAGTAAAAAATAATACCCTTCTATCAGTCCTTGAGCCTGTATTTTGTAAATTACCTATTGTTTTCAGTGTAACAAATCATGGGAAGGAGCTCCATTTCAATACCCTCGGTCTCTTTTTGGATGATAATCAGATTATTAGAATAATTTACAACGTCCATGTATGTAAAATATAGAGGCAATGGATGAAAAGTGTAACAAATTTCCAATATATTTTTTCCAGATATCCATAAAACGTTGCATAATTGTATAAATTAAGTGTATAACCCCTTATAACTGTACCTATCATTTGAAAAACTTTTATTCACAAACGTTTATGATGAGCAGACGCTTTCTGTTGAAGGGGTTTCTACAACATTGAAGCACTCGCTAATGGAAAACTCTCATTTGTATGCTAAAGTCCGAGTTTGAGTGGACGAGAAAACGCCGCGAGGCGGCTAAATTTGTGCTAAGTGGAGGTCCCTGTTTTTACTTTCCCAAGGCGAAAACTCACGTCAGGCGGAAGAATGTCGGACCTAAACCATTTACCTTTGGCTAGGCTCCTAAAGGGGGTGATAAAAAAGGTAACCAAGGCGCTAAATCAAATGAAAGTGGTCAAGTGGGGTCCGCTTATTATTCTAATTTAGGTATTACAAAAGATCTCTAAAGGACTCCGAACTAAAACACAGCGGTAAATAATATATGCATCAGTGGAAGGTCCCTATTTCCGGGCTATATATGATTTTATCGGGAATATCAAATAGATCATGACAGCTTTCGAGGTTTCGCATGAGGAGGGGAAGCCAATGGGGCTGCGAACAAACGAAATCAAAACCAAGAATCTCAAGATATCCCCACCAATTCCGTGCCCAACGAGTACCCAGGAAAGTGACGTTTGTCACTTTTGATTTTGATGAAGTCAAGTCTTTCTCCAACCTGAGGGTCTTGGTGAAAAATGGGAATAAAGTACAGGATGACTTATGGTCTCCATTAATGACGGGCAACCGAGCATTTTATGCTAATATAAAACTGTTCAGGAGCCGTGTGATCTCCAGAACAACAAAGATGAGGCTCTACAGATCCCTGGTGCGGCCTGCAGTCTGTTACCATGAGAGCTGAGGTTGAGAAAATACTGCGTGTATTTGAGGGATAGATTGTAAGGAGAATCTATGGTGCAGTCAGGGAGGGTCAAGGTTGGAGAACTAGACAAAATGCAGAAACTGATGTATTGTTAAAGCATGGAGGCATTGTCCGATTTATCAAGGCTGCGTATGTTGATCGCAAGCCAAGGGGGCCCTGCCCGAAAATGATGCCGCGAGCTCGGATGGAAACTAGAAGACCATGAGATCGTCCTCGTAATCGGTGGCTTGATGAGGTCTTAAGGGAGCTCTAGGTAGTGGGGATGCGAAGATCTCAGGCGGATGACCGCATCCGGCGGGAGAGAGGTGTTCGGTACGCCAAGGGCCACATCGGCCTGTAGTGCTTTGTAGTTAGTTAGATAGATCATGATTTTGCTGGACGCATAACTCTATGTTACACAATGAATAAATGTGTGTGATCGGATGAGGCACCTAATTATTCTCATGAACAATATCTCATTCTCAAACTATTACAAACTCTCATTAACAATGGAAATTATTCTCCGGTCATTCCATTACGTTACCAACAGAATAAATTAACAGTGCTACGTTACAAAACCTTTTTCAATAATTTTCAATAATGAACATTTGTAATTTCATTGACCTGTATTATCCAATACAGAAATCATAAACTTTATATAATAATTATCAGTTCTCAAGATGTAGTTTAGCTACCGTAAAACGTTTGCTAGTAGCTACAAGTATTGTTTCCTGGATTTAATTGAAAGAACCTCTTATGATTGGGATATTGTCGTCAATCCCAATGTCTCCTATAATCATCAGGTTGTCAGTGATAGAGCGTGGAGACGGAACAGAACTGGATTGCTAAGAATAAGAAAAAAGATAAGAATGAGGCAAGCCGCATCCGAGCGGAAAGGAGAGGCGTCGAACAACATCAAGGGCATGATCGAGGCCCCGAAATGGTCTTGGTGTGATGCGGTAAAAACGCTTTGGAGCCGTTCGAGATGGGCTCGTCAGGACTGCTTCGTAGTATCACATCCGCATCCTCCGGGGCTTTTACCTCTACTGGTGGTCATTTTATGGGGCAACTCCGTATTATTGAATCTTGAGGTAGATGGTGCAGTGTTCGGCTTTGCGGATGATATGGCTATAGTATTCTATGAAAACGACCGTTCGAGCTTCCTTCACTTGATGAATCATATTTATTCCTTGTAAAGCGTTGGATGGATATTAATTGTCTATGTTCGAATGTAGACAAGACATCATTGATTAGGTTTACATTTTCTAGACGTGAGAACTGTATGATGACAGGAGTGTCATTTCACCGATATTTATGTTTTCAAAATAAATTGTCTTGTAAATGTGGTCCTTTGTTTCTATCTGACAAATGTAGTTATCTAAGGGTTATGTTGTTATTTAATAATTAAGGAACGTTTTTTTTTTTTTCTTAGTGAAGCTCGAAATTTTTGTCTGTTGTGCAGCTGAGAACCATATACTTTGGTCGGGTTTATTCATTATTCAAACGTGATATTTTAGAGTAAGGAAGTGCCTGTAAATCTTTAATAGGTCTTTTGCGAGTTCCTCATAATATGATCCTCGGGATCCTACTCAGGAAGAATGTCTTACTAACGTACTGCAATGTCCACGAATATTCAGCTCCCAAAACTCAATACTGACACGGTAATACTGGAAGCTGAGTTAATACTGAAAACTCAATAATTATTCAGTACATTTTTGAAATAAAATATTGGACTTCAGTACTTCTTCGCGTTGTTCAGAATACGGTTGTTCAGTTTGGAGACTAAGATAGTTTCATTAGAGGTTATGGGCTGCATTTCCTAGGGAATCTGTTAGATTTCCAACCATAATTTTTTTCTCAACCTGAGACCATCCTTGAACACCAACCAGCTCGTTTTCAGGTTTTTTTGTTGTTGCAAAATGAAGGAAATGGTAACTTTTTCATTACCGAAAATCAATTTTTCTTCTAACTTGAGTTTTTTTTTTTTACTGTATTGGGTACCTTAAATTTACCATAAAGAAAAGAGGTTCAGCTTGGTTGTATGAGAAAATTCTCGAACTTCATCTATTATTTTAGTGTCAAATTGATTTGGAATTAGAGCACTTCGTGCAAAAAAATATTTCAATTATCAATTCAATTGCGAAAAAACTTGTTCTAAATAATATTCTTCGTTCAGAGAAAAATTTTGGTTTTTCAGAATTGGTACCTATATACTAGTTATCAGGAAGTTTTACTAAAAGTTAAGCACAATTTTAGGTATAATTTGAGCTTAATTTGTGGGTTGCTAAATTTAACAATTTTTAGCCATAAATTGTGATTTTTTCCTAAATCTTCCGAAATTTATGTTTTGAAATACGTCAAAAACTGTTTATATGATATTCAACAGACGTTCCAGGGTCTCGCATATCGATCATCATTTCGGGTAAGCACTTGATTTTATTTTATTAGTTTTTGTTTATTTCTGTAATGGGATTTCTCCAAAAGTGAAAAAAATAGTTATAAAAACATAAATACAACAATTTGCCATCAATTGAGTTTGATCCCACATGCATGAACTATGACATCCTTAATATCCACAAGAAATTGAGAATGTGAGGGTAATACCAATGCTCGGATTAACTTTAGAGTTGCTCCAATATGTAACTTTTTTTTTCTTAAAAATTAAAGGAATTTTTATTATTATATTTATATTACTCTCTTTTGATGATTCTTTTAACTAGTCCATGAAAGGAGTTCTGCGATAACAGTTGATCACCGTTGAATTTAAATTTTTAAAACTATGAATCTACTAGCGTCTGAAATCCACAAAGAAGTTTTTGGTTCAACTATCATCAGTAACCGCTCATTTTCAGTTACAAATATCATCATTTCCAGTTACTTCAGTTACAAATTTTCTCCGACGGAATATACACACATTCAAGGGGATGTAATAAAAATGGAAGAAACTTTTACCGACACAAAAGTCGATAGTGAGATTGTCCTTCATAGCTGGACCTTTTTTCACTGTTTTCTAGGCTGCTCATATCGGTTGCATGGTAGAGCGATGTTGCCATATTTGCACTCTCACTAATATCGGATCTCATAACCGATACCAGCGGTTTTGTGGGAGAGTGTGGAATTTTTTCATCCCTAGTTTACCACATCCTAGGCAGAATTTCTCCCAACCCCCACTGCCGTAGCAGCCCGTTCCGATCGCTCGGACACCCCATGGGACAGCTCATTGCATTCCGCCTTGTTTATCAGGCAGTTAGCGACTCGCCTTTCCCCATGGTCGAATAAACGCTACCCCTCAGTTTCAGATTTAAATCGACCTGCAATAGAACAGTTAACTCGGCTCGGGTGGTTATTTTAAGCGTTTTACCATCGCTCCTCAACAAGAACACCCTCTCAATGTAATTCCCCGTTTTCCCACGTGATTCGTTATTTCTGTCACGATTATAAAATGCATTCACACTTTCCAATTGTTATGGGGACAATTTATTACGGTCGCTGCTATAGCGGAGTAAGCCTTGCGGTGAAAACAAAACCATTTCTATTACTAAG
Organism: Creontiades dilutus; assembly: GCA_031894815.1. Taxonomy (NCBI): domain Eukaryota; kingdom Metazoa; phylum Arthropoda; class Insecta; order Hemiptera; family Miridae; genus Creontiades; species Creontiades dilutus. The sequence continues at coordinate 2,102,890 of JAVIWC010001315.1, read as the reverse complement.
CATAACCTAACCTAAATTCGGTTCGAAAGAATTCTGAGTAAATCAGTTCACCATGCGTGAACTGGATGTTCATTTTCCTGGTTAATCCTTTGTAATCATAGAATAACAATTGTTTTTTTGAGACCCCAACTAAATAAATATATGTTTTTAAAAATTCCTTAAATTTATTTAAACAATAATCATGTTACCTATTTAAAAGTGTGTCTGCTCTTTTTCAAAGATTAACAGGAAAAATCTGAACTAGTTTGTATGAACATTTTTCTAGATGCATACTGTGTTATTAACTTGACAGAAGGAAAATAACGTCAACAACCTTGAACATAGTGCAAATCTTTGTACAACCAGAGGAAGAAATACATCCACCTTGTTACCACAATCACAGCTGTACACACTATTATCTAAGAATAATAATGTCGACGGCGGGTTTTCGAAACAGCAAATCCTCATAATTGTCGGATGAACAGTAGTCGGAGCGGATCCTCCTTCAATCCCATGAAATAAGAATGACGCAGGTTTATTAGGAACAGTAAAAATAGGCTTTCCCGAAGAAAAACGTTCGGAGGTTTTTTTCTCAACGGTCCTTTATGTTTCTTGGGTCGCTGAATCCGATTTTCAGGTTCGCCTCCTAGCCAAAAGTAAGTTGACTTCAAGAAACGCAAAAAAAAAAAATTTTTTTTAATCATCAATGATTTGGAGCTTTCTAAGTTTTTCAAATTAATATTGAAAACGGTTCATTTTAGCGAAAATACAACCATGTACGACACTAAATTAGGTAGCATTTCCTACAAGATAATATAGTCAATATCTCGCCTATCTTCAATAGGACCGGCGCTGGAGCGTTCTGATTAAAGACCATTGTTTGACTACAAGTGAAAATGGAGGGAACTCGAGTCTACTGTTGCTCAAAAAAATTCACCGGACGTCTCGAGCTTATTTAAATAACTATTGAACGGGAGACATAGGAACTTGGCTGTGAAATCACAAACGGTTTTTGATTTGTATGGGGTTACTATATTATTGTTTTTTGCATCATTTGATTCACGGGTGGAGCATGGAATACCTGTGATTAGTCCTCGGGTACTCGATCTATATACAGGTATGGAGACAAAGTCTATCGGAAGAGAAAGAGGGTATTTTCAAATGCCATTCGACCGCTCTACTAGCCCGACTTCGTGAACCTATTAACTTGACAGAAGGAAAATAACGTCAACAATCTTGAACATACTGAAAATGGTCTTGCTACCAGAAGACCATATTGATCCACCTTGTTTTCATAACCTCAAGTTTTAGCGAAAATGCTTTCATGTACGAAACGAACGTAAGCCACATTTCCTACAAGATTAAATCATCGTTTTTTTTTCTATCTTCAATGGGACCGCCGATAGAAGACAAAAAATAGAACATTTTTTACTGCAGGTGGATAATTTGAAAAAATTAACAGGACGTCATGAGCTTTTAACCATAACTATGGAACGGGAGAAATAGAAACTTGGCTGTAAAATCACAAATGGTTTTGAGTTTGTATGGGGTTCTAGGCCGAAACTCCATTATTGTTTTTTGCACCATCTGATTCACGGGTGGAGCATGGAACCCCACTGATTAGTTCTCAGATACCCAGTCGGTATACGGATATGGATAAATTCGACGTAAGTTTATTAGGAGAGAAAGAGGGTATTTTCAAATGCCATTGTTTCAACCGCCTGTTGGGGTGTCCAACAAACCACCACTTTAGTCTGGTGGTAGTCATCAGTTATTGTCCATCTTAAAACATGAAATCGACTAACTGAGGTACTCAGAAATCAGGATGCAGAAAGTGTCGAGGTAACACCAGGGGTAAATTTGTACTTCAAAGACATCTCTTCAAAGAATAAAATAGGCTCACTTTGACCATTCTACTAGCTTGACCTCGAGAACCTATTAACTTGACAGAATTAAAATAACGTCAACAACCTTGAACATTCTGAAAATTGTCTTACAACCATAGGACCAAATAGATCCACCTTGTTTCCACAATCACAGCTGTACATACTATTATCTAAGAACATTTTTTTTCCGGTGGAAATGTTTGAGATCCTTAGGTGGAAATCGGATCTCCTAAGATACCCAAAAGGGACCGCACCTTTGGTTATGTGGGATTCAAACCCACGAAAACCTAACCTTCCATTTCCCTCGACGAAACTCTTATTCTAAGAACAGTCGTATTCAAACGACAATTCTGTTCATGGACACGGCGCTAAGGTTATAGTCGGACGGTCGTGATGGTACTGTAGCTAATCGCATGGAGTGAGGATGACGGAGGTTTACTGGGCGATACACACCCGACTACTGGGTAGCCGCACGACCTTCCGGTCGTGATGGTACTGTAGCTCTTGCTCCTTCAATCCCATGGAGTGAGGATGGCGCAGGTTTACGAACAGTTCTATGTTTTCGGGAAACAAAAAATGGGACAACTCCAAAAGCGACATATGTTTCATACCCAGTTTGAGGTTGTTTGCTGGTGTGGAGCAAATTTCTTCCTCAACTCAGAAACTAACGTAATCGTGTTGTCATAGTAGGAAGCTTCACTAGAAGGTATTCCATCAAACCAAAGTAAAGAAAAAGCACAATTGCGGCAGAAAAAATTGTTCTAAATGGTTATTGAATTTTAGGAATGCGCGCAACCAATGCACTCATTGTTTGACATGAATTAATCCCAAATCTTTCTGATGAGTTACGAACAAACTACAATTAGGTACTAACGTTTTGACCTATATCCATTCATTCGCAAGCGAATTACTCCGAAAACGGTTTCTAACTTTAAAATATCGTTTTTAAATTCTACAGGATCTGGGAATTATTCATGAAGTCGTTAATAATTAGATCTTGAAGTCTGGAATGAAACTAATGATTGGAGGTGAGGACTGATCCAAACAGAGGCTCAACCTCCACTCACTCGTGCGGATTCAAAGTTTAATGTGGTGGTTAACTTGGTAGTTTGATTATCTGATTAGATTACTGCAGTGCGACAGTACACTCAAGGACCGTTCAATATTATTACATCTTGTTGTCTCTATAGTACGTAATTTGTGATACTTCTCCGAAAATGATTTTCTCTGTAAAATATGATTCCATGACGAATAGCATCCATTAAATTTAACATACCTTTTTACTACATTTGGTAACAAGAAAAAACTGTTGATGCACAATGAGTAGAAGGATCTTTTAAAAACAAAACTTACAAACGACGTTGACTGCCAATAGTATCAATGGAAATACTTTAAAATGCATCAAAACTTAGGTGGGGGTTCAAAATCCACTGACTAAGGGGTTCAAATATGGGATTATCGAAAGAGAGGATCCTCAAAGAAAATGGGTTCTTTATCCTACATCGTTCAGCAAATGAAACACGCGAACCAATTACGAACAGCTTGAGGACAAAAAGATGATGGGGAAATGATGTGATGTATACACCACTCTAACGACAGGTCATGGTAGCACAAAACTAGGTTATTTTTGAACATGGATTATTGAAATAATGCGCGGTATAGTTCCAGGTATCCATACTTTCATTAAACAGAAATAGAATAATGATTTTGGATATCTACGGAAGAAGAAGACTGTTACCGAAATGTTTATTATTGACATTATCTAGGGATTAAAAGAAGAGTTATTCAATGTAACATACTTAGTATTCAGTTTACATAAACTTAGGAAAACGAAAAACTAATCGTGTCTGTTCGTTGTTTGTACATCACAATTAGACTTCACCGATTGACTACATCATTCATCAGAATGCAGTTTCACTGACTGGAGGGTTACAGTTAGTTTCTTACATCACACTTATTAGGTTCTACCGGTGATGCGAACAATAATTGTTTAATTCAATTTAACAATAATTTTAAATTATTTAAGAATTGATAAGAACTCTGCGGTTCATTATTTTCATTAATGAGCCTCTGTAAATGCAGTATGGCATAATATGCAAAAAAACCAAAATATAATAAAATAAAATATTTTTTATAACCCACCACTAGACTTTGTCGCTTTACGTTTCAAGAAGGGTAGATTCAAAATCAGCTATGTCCGTAAGCCGTACGGTTCGTAAACCCCCTTAGAATTTATGTAACAATCCGTTCATTCGCAAATGGGGACTTGGGGTCTCGTTGGTCCTAACTTCTAGAAAGGTCGCCTCACACCAACTGACGGTACGGTTCAACAACAAGGTTTTCGCAGTTTTTAACTACTTAAGCCAGTACGATGGTGTTTTTCTAGTGATTTTGTACTAAAGTCGACTAGGATAGGTTTCTAGAAATTCACCTATAGCAAATAATCGCAATTTCTGAACCTAAAAACGACCTCACAGTGACGCGAATAATCACGCATTACTCGAAAAATAACGAACCCATGTGTTAGAATTGGCACCGTTTTATCATCTGTCATATCTCATACGGGGTTTCAGGAAATTACAGAAGCATTCCGTTTGCCATCAGTGCGAAATCAGCAGATGCATTAACACTAATGACGGCGTTACCATGAAAGATTGCAGAAAATGGGATACGGATTCGTTTGTCGATACGTGTCAGTCTTGTGTTATTATAACTGTCTATTAGTCTACAGTATTTCCGCACTGTTGAGCCACACGTTTATAACGAAATCCAGCGCCACTCAACTCCCCTTTTTAATAGGGGCTCAATATGATTTGCAGTTATTTATCGGAAGTGGGAAGGAGAGGAAGAAGCGACGGGACGCCAGCCCCTCTGAGCTCAGCGAGGTACACGTGTACTCTAGGAAGCGCTAACGATCTCTGGAAGTTTTCCCGCCGTCCCAGCATCCGCCTCCGTTCCACGTCTCCAACAAATTACCAACCTTTCCCTAATAGCTCTTCACCCGCTCGTTTAACATTATGCCGTCGCCCCATAATATTCGAGGGTTGACTGGGGTTTTTAGGATGGAGCATCAAAATTTATTGTAAAAACCATTGAAATGACAATGAGATGCGGCAAACTTTAATATTTTTTCAAATCGTTACGTAAAAAAAAGTAGTAGTCCTCCGTAAAGTGTTTACCGTCATTACGGACAGTACGTCTCATTAATATTAAAATTACATACCTCAACCATGTAATACTATTAACAGTAGTTGTTAAAAATGTGTTTTCTATAGTTGAATAAAAAAAGGTTCATTATTGGAAATAATCAGTGGCGAGCCGTGACATTTTTGCTAGGTCATCGCCAGTGGCGGCTACAAACCCTACTTTAGGTTGAAAATCGCTTGCTACGGTAACCCTTTTGTTGTGACTTTGAACCGAAATTCCACGGACGCCACCGAGAAGTCACGAGAGCTCCCAAAGGTTGCCGGACTCGCTCAAAGTTGTGTGTTTGAGCACGAGTCTTAAAGCGATTCCATTGGTTGATGTTTTGGAGGGAGTAAGAGAAGGGGGCCCTGCGGAGGGGGGAGGGGTTGTATGAAATACGCAGAATTACAGCGCTTCTACATAAGCGCTAATTTCCCCGATGATTCGGTAATTGCGCCAACTGAGAGCACGAAAATCTCTTTTTTATAAGGAGGAAATTGTATATTTAACATTAGTATTAACTAATTCTTTAAATTTGTTAAATCGTCTGGTCATCCCCAAATCCAGAGATGACCACAGGCTTCGCCACTGGAAACAATTAATCCGAAATCCGCCTGGTTCGGTTCAGATTGATGAGCGCACTCTATTGACTCCGAATATGACGCAGCCAATTACGGATTGCTGACAACTACTTGTCGTGTCATCATCGAAATTAGAAGTTGCCCGTTTCATATATTGTAATAAATAAGTTTATATAGGCGCATACACCGACTGAAACGGACAGACATTAAACTGAAATTGATCAGCACACTCTGAAATGTAAAACACCAAGTGGACATTTTGATTTTGAAGGACAACAACTTTTTCGATTTCTGCTATACAAACCTTTCCTATCTTCGTAAGTGAGGAATGAAAAATTACAAGAAAAAAAAACGTGTTCTTCAACACCCTACTGAACAATGGACCGTTGACCCCACCAACAACGTGCAACGGTACATTCACTCAAAACACACCGTCCAATTAGGAAAATTCCGTGCGAACTCTTTCAGGTTTTATTTGAAAATTGATGGGGGAAAAATGTTTGCAGGGCCACCGCCCATTACGAAAACAGATGGCCATTTCACGGAAGGTCTAACGTGGGTGGGATATATTGAACCCAATGTTGACTCGACTGTTTTTCATTGCGAATTACCTACCTGACAGATTTCTCTTAACTGGCTGCTAGGTGTTACATTAATGTCCATGTGCTCCATGTGCAATTTGCAACTAATGAGACTTTAAATGAATAGTGACCTCGACTACTGCGGGGAATGGCATAAAGTCGAAAACAGAATCCAACATCCAATTTCCTGTTGAGGAATTTCGATGCTTTGAGGGCGATAGGGAGCTCTGCGGATATCCAAAGGTGTTCCGTTCCAATATGTGTGATAGCTAGGAGGAAATAATGTAATCGAGTTAAGGGTCCTCCCCCGGGTAAGATCCACTTAACCGAATGAACATCAGAAGAGAGATCGAATTGGGACGCGAAAATGGACTACGACGATGATCTTGAGACGAAAAAGATACCCCACTGTGAGAAAACAAAAGATTCAGCTATGCAGCTTGGTCGTGTTGGCGCATTTTTCTAAATTGCCGTCTTACGAGTACATTCACGTCAAATTGTGTTGAAATTCGCTCACTTTAGTTACAAAGATAATGGTTGTTATACTTTTATAGCGAATTAACTCTTTATAAAAAATATGCTGGAATTGGAATACATTCTTGATTTTTTACATTTTTCAGTCTTTTGTTTTTAACAATAAGCCATTGTTGGCGTATAGTTAAACCCCCTGGAATCTTGTCCTTATTCGAGAAACGTAAGCATTTTTTGCCGAATTTTCTTATCGATTTACTATTTATTTCAATTAAATGTAACTACTATTTTTAATAACTTTTCCAGGTATGCAGTCCTTATTTTGTTATAAAATTTAAATATCGTTTTTCAGCTATTTTGGTTTATTATTTTCAATAACAGTAAGAATTTATAATCATTGACATTAGGAAAATTGTATAACCCTCAATCTCCAACTGTGTCACTACGTTCAAGATTCAGAACCCAAGAGTGACCTCACAATCACACGAATAATTACGTCACATTAAAAAATATCAAACCCATGCGTCAGAATTGGAAGATTTTTTTGCCAATTAGTACAGATTTGTCTAAGTATTTACTTCCATTGGGTGAAAGAACGAACGAACTTTTTTCTTAATGCTCAATTTTTTAGTGAAAGAACGACATTTTATTCCTCACATAATTATGATACCTTGTATTTTGTGTTTTGGTTAGGCGTTGCAATGAACCATTTTCCATGCGATTAGCGAAATGGTGAGTACTTGGGTGACTAAGCCAAGGGTCTCCCGTCCAAGTAGTTCCACGCTACTGGCCGGCGAAATCCTATCCGTTCAGGAACCTAATCATCAGACCGAATTCTGAACCTCCTGCAATAGTTGTTGGACGGATATCCTCAAAACTGAAATGGTTGACTACTTTATATATGTACAAAAAGCTTTAAAGTCCAGGAATCGCTTTGAAATACTTCAAAATGGATTTCCACGGTTAAAACTCGTCAAAATTACTATTTTAACTTCTAAAACATATTTTTAGAGCCATTGCATAGCCTCATTTCCCAAGAAAATTTGCTAAAGGAGAATATAGGTCTCTCCATCATCTCCATAAGTCCGACGAGTTCTGGTCCAGAACTTCCAGATACTTCAGGGTAAATTTGTATCGTTGCCCACAGGTTCTCAACGATGGTACGTTTTTCAGAGAGGAATGCTTTCACTAGAGAAGGCCCTCGTTTTCCAACGATCTTATATTTCTCAGGAGATCTTTGATCACTGTTTATATCTAATAGAAATTTCCAGTGAAACCCACCGGCAAATTTTCTAACTCTCCATGTTCAACAATACTCTAATGAATACTTCGCTGTGTCTATTCGTTGTAAGCTTCTCCCATGGGAAAGGAAATGAAACAAATAAGTAAGCCTTAGTTTGTTATGAATGGGGGCTCAAAAGATTATTTTGAGACGAAGAATTGTTAATACTGAAGAAGAGGGAAGCAGTACCTTTTAATCTCGTGTAGGCAGTGGCTGCTATTGTTCTTTTTCAGTTCTCACCCCAACTCGAAACTTTTAAATGAACGCCTCATGAATTTATTCATTTTCCCCATTCCTTCTTCCGCCATTCATATTCATAAAACTACCTGTCGAGTGGAAAACAAGATGCAAGGAAGAGGATTTTTCCCCTAACTTCTTTCGGGCTGAAAACTGTTCGGATTTCTCAACCACTATGGAAAGAATAAAGATACAGTACCATACAATACGTGAATCCGATAAGTGGGTGTTTAGCATTGTATTCTAATGGGTGTTTCTATATTCGAATATTCGATTCAAATATACCGAAATTTTCCTCTACGCTGACATTTCCTGTTACCATATGACTGATGAAAGGAACAATAAAAATCAGTTAATCGTCTCAAGAAACCAAGTCGTATCGTTACTAATCATACTTATTCATTGACTTAGAATATCTACAGCAGGGGTGCCCCCCCCCCCTCTAAGCCTAATGACCGAAGCCCAAACCCAGCCCCCCCCCCCCCTCATGTAAGTCGGTACCTCTCCCCAAAACAAAAATTTGCAAAATACTCGTAAGCACCCTTTAATTTTCATAAAACTAAAAAAAAGATTTATATAGGCATTGAAAAAATTTAAACCCAGTCGGCAATAGACAAGACGTGTATTTTTCTTGTCTTTGGGATGAGGAAACAGAAAATCTTTCAATTATTTCTTCATTAGAAATAGACTCAAGTTCTGCAGCTCTGCAAGTTCTTTTTCTGGAGCTACAACCATTAGATTGAACAACCATGAGTCTCCCGTAGCTGATGTGAGTCTGTTTTTGATATATTTAACCCAGATAAACTTTTTGTCAGACAGAAAAACAAACCTATTTAAATTAATTACTACTAGGTTCATTATTATTTACCTTCTATCTAGTGATATAATGTAAACTGTTTCAGTCAACTTAATCTCCCCCCCCCCCCCCATTTTTCCCAAGCCCCAAAAGTAAACAACTACTTTCCAGCCTAAATAAGACGATGTTTTTGGTTGTATCCGAAGAAGTTTAAGTAACATAATATGTTAATAAACATAACATTATATTATACAAGTCACTGGAATTCGATCCATAGTGACTTTCCGCCGGCAAGTATCTGAATTCGCGGATTTCGGATATAGCAACAGCAGACTTGAAAGTATCCAATACAAGAAAAAATCCAGGTGGGAAATGTATAAACGAATCGGTTGTCATGCTTGGAAATTTCAGCAGTAATCTTGTGTTCCTATTTTTTGGATTAGTTCCTCCATCAATCATTTGTCAAAAATATACAACGAAATGTTTCTTTCTAGCTATAAAAGTTTTGTTCGTTAAAAGTTTTTGGGTTAAAAAACTGTACCCATAAGTAGGCACTAGGAATCACAAACGTTTTGGAAGATGTACGTTCTCGCGAATTCTTATAAACACAAACCTTGTTATTATTTGAACTATTGTAAGAACGGATTTGAAGGATTTTTGTTGTAATCCTTCAACTGGTTACAGATTAACTTGATAGGTGATTCATGTTGGTGAACTTGAAAGTAGAAGTTTTCAATTTCTTGTGATCTGAGCAGGAGGTAATTCTAATCAGATTATTTGATATTTTCCATATAACTTTACTTGTCCTCTCCTAGTGGCTTTTCAATCTACGATCTACTGTTACTGCCCTAGTGCCCTAGTTGAATGGCACAAGAACACGATTTATCGTATTGCCCACCAACTGTTTCAATGAAAAGCTATATATGCCTCGCATAATAGGGTACACGAGGAAACCTATCAACAAAATTGGGGGGGAGGTGATTGTGCCAGAGGTGGAGAGGGATGATAAACGGTTATGGCGCGGCGAGTAAACGGAGAACGGAGATGAGATGCACTGTGGAGCTTGTGGGGTCAACCCGCACGTTGTGATGCAGCCCAGGGAGCCCAATCACCTCCTCAAGATGAACAGTTGTTTGCAAACGAATGGACAATATCTGATTGTGTGTTTTCTGTTCTAGTCATTGCTCATAACAATCCATGAATATGAGTTATTAATCCATCAAAAACTACTATTGGTATTTGTTTCAAGATATGTAATTTGCAATAGAATCCATTAGAATAACAAGCTGTCAATACACGGGCTTATCGAAATTACAGAATTCTAGCATGGGGAAACAGGCTGAAAGTTTTTCAACAAGTACTTGTTGAGACCGTGACCTGGGAGTATCAATTCAATCAATCATCAGTACCCCATAATAGCATCGAGAATTGCAAAAGTTGAATCGAAACGAAAAGTAAAATTTGTTAGGATCTTCTGTGTATAGTTTTGATATATATCTAATGATAGCAGTGTTACGGCACAAAAATATTGATACCTTTGACTGAGTTCGAACTCAAGTCCTCACTACTACGACGAAATATCCGTTTAGTTGCAACACTCTATATGATTGAGATAGGAGGCCAATTTAATCAAACCTCTTAAACTGTGGGTCATACTCCTTGAACATATCACGATTGAAAATCCTCCTTCAAAAGGTAAATCTATTTACGTAATATTTATAACGTTTGTGTTTCAATTCCAGCAGATATTGGAGCTAATTTGTATGTACACGATTTATGAGAGACCGAATTTACTATGAGCGAAATTCCCAGTGAAAACCAATCTTATACCAAGAAGATTGTTTATATTAGTGAATACGTGCACCATGGTGTTGTTTCATGTTCTGGGAAGACTTGTTTTGTTGGATGAAAGTTTGTCACTCAGATGATAGAAACAGCAATCAGCGGGAAACATCCTTACCCTGGTTCTTCCACCTAACATTTCCTCGAGTCATCTGTCGCAACCTGATAATGTTGAGTGCTCAGTAAGTGAACAGGAGGTTCCTGAGGTCATTTCGAGGTTTCCAGTTGTTAAATGAGATGAAGTATGAACATGGACAAGAGGCCCAGGTGGACGGAACGATCTCTGGTTTGTCGAGGTGGCAGGATGGTCCTTGGTTAATGAAAGTGCCGCTAGTCACCAAAGGGGATTCTGCAACTTCCATTTATTTTGTTCTCGGACATCATCATAATTTCGAGCTTTCACGACTGTCGTAAACTTACTTTTATTTACCGCTCCAACTTTTATAAGACTTTATATTAGATTAGAAAATTTTATTTTATGATTTACGTATCCCATCCCCGTGAGTAAACATTGTATAAAAACGTGTTTGATTGAACCGGATAACCCCTAAGTTGGAGATGATTTCCTAGGTAAGAAAAATTCTCTGTTGGACAAAACAATCTTTTTTTTAAGTTGGCTCGCATAGGCAGCGTTCTCCCAACGAAACTATTTGGTTCTAATATCTGCTACTAGATAGAATTGTTAAGTGTTTACTATTCCATCTATTAGGAAAAAAGTTATTGAAGGCATTGTGAAACAAATTTACTTATAGGTATCTAGTTGAGAATGAATCTTCGGCACCGATCCCAATCAGTCTTCTAGGGTCAAAGCAGAGGACAGAAATTTCAAAAATCTGAACCTGATTGTTTTCATGTTCGGTATTGATGGACATGCCTTCTAAGAATCGAATGAGCTTACCCGGACGCTGATCCCTTCGCTCTCCCTAAAGGATACCTAGAACTTTGGGAGAAAAACGAACGTAAACGTAAATGAGAATGTGAACGTGCCCAGACACAGTAAACTTCTCCCATTATCATGAGAGCATCGCATCAGCTGATGTTTGTTGGGGGATTTTGTTTCCAGAGTTCCTTTCGGAATCGAATTTTGGTTTATTATTCAATAATAAACCATTGTAATCGCTCTTGAAAAAAAAATTCTAACCCCCCCTGAAAATTTCATGGTTTACTTTTTAAAGGGTGTAGAATCCGAATCTGCAATAAAAAATTTTCCGTAATTCCGCCGTACGCACGATTTCTCCCAAACGGCTGAAGCAAAAAAGCTGAAATTTTCAGAAAAAAACCACGTTGGTCCGTCGACGCCCCAATTCTTGAGCCAGCTCTCTCACTTAATTTAAAGTGCCCTTTAAGGGTTGTCAAAGTTTTGTAAAATCCCTAAAAACCTCAAAAAAGTCAAGGCGGCCTAAATTTGTACTCTTTTTGAAGAACACTCCACGAGGAATCGAATGAGCCCCTCCCCAGGTTCGTAGGTCAAACCACTCCCGATCCATGGCCCGATTTATGGTGCCAACAATCGTTTATGTTCTCATCGATGTAGTGATGTAGTGATGTAGTAATGTGGATACTAATCATACACGGGTTGAAGCATTCTGATAATTTTCAGTTGAAGGGAAACGCTTTCGATGGGCGATTTCAATTGTAATTGTTCTCAACGTTTGGATGATTTGAATTTCTACTAAGCTTTCCGTGTTTCACAAATCGAAAGAATTTTTTCAAGTGTTATGTGATATATTTGTGATTAAAGTGAAGCGTAGATAGGTGTTTATAGCTCGTCAAATTTCTGGTGTGGATTTGGACTTAGGGATTCCTACGTTGCTTCCATGTACAGTATATTGCACCATTGTAGGTATTCACGTTCTTAAGTCCCTCACTTCCACCTTCACCCTTTGAAAATACAAGCCCGACAGTTAGTAGTAATTTCTGGAGATGGTTCGGAATTAGACTTGAGAAACTTAGTTCGGTCTAATTCTACTAGCAACGTCATCTGTTCGGTTCCTATATCTGCACTAAAGCGAATTGGCATCATTCTCCGTGACATATGGCTCACCTACAGTAGGTACATTTGGGTGAGAGGATGAGGTTTATGCGATATTAGTGATCCACACTACCAACTAATCTGTTAAGTTAATCAGGAGCGTCGTATTGTGATGAAGCAGCGTCATCTCATTTTCCAGTCTCCGTTCGTTTAGGAAAATATTAATTTATCGCATTTACTCTCCGGCTCCCCCACGTTCTCCCAAGTTTGTCATAGGTAATACACTTGTACTTTTAATAAGCTATTAAATTACGATACATAGTAATGTCCGTATGTCTGTCTTCTTTCTGAACATTACCTTTGACACAATACTGTATAAAACTATCATAATAGTTCCAATATCTCCACTAGAGGGAATTGACTTCACCATTACCGATTTCCGCTTCAGACATTAGGTGGTACCTACTATATTAAAACTGTCAGCTCAAACTGATGTATGTGTAATTTAGAAAACGGCGGAACTGAAGTTAATGTCGCTTGGCTCCATCTTCCATTTGACCTCGTGACTACTAAAATACAGATTCTACCGTAATTTGGTGATAGGTATGTAAATGGCCAGGATATATATATGAAAAACAAGAAAAGCTTGAGATAATATAGGATAAGGACGCGAGAGAAATGGTTATAAAAGGGGAGGAAGAAGAAAAGGTCGATGTTGATTTTATTAAAAGCCCCTTGTAATGCCGCCAAGAGGCTAAAAAAATATGTCAGAGGGAGCTTCAATCCTTGGCCATTACCAGGAACTCCTGCCTCGCCGCTGGAGCCCCCTTTCTTCTGTCCAATGTTTACCTTCAGAGGCGGACAATCAGGAACGTGACCCCTCTTCACTGTTCGATTTTATTGGTACGTAGATAAATTCATAAAAGGTCTACCTTTTAGGTAGAGAATAGACAAATAGTGCTTAACCTTTGTAGGAATTATAAGGAATACCTTAGCTTCTGAATCATCCTTTAGTTTATGTAAGGAATAGAAGCTTTCAGACGTTTCTCTGGCGTCCTCTGGTTTCGTTAGTATTGGGACTCCTATCAGAATATATCCATGTGAGTATGTGTGTATGAGTGTGATTCTGTGGATGGTAAAGAACTAGGGGTGGTTCAGAAGAATGCCCCGATTCCTTCCAATGGGTGAAATGTGTTTCAGGGGAGTCGTGAGGCAGTAGGCTCCCTCTGCCGTGCAAGTCGGGGTAAAAATGAGAACCTGCATCATGTGGTGCAGCAATGTCCACGAACTCATGGTGGCCGCATTCTCCATGATGCTATAGATCAAAATATGATACAGGTAATACAATTGGAGCACCTTGTTAAACACAACAACACCTGTCCGTCGAACAAAATGTTTTAAAAGTTTGATTCTAGGTTCAATTATGATGTCAAACGGACATGTTACATACTCATATGTTCGTATGATGAAATTAAAAAATCTTATCAATAAAATATATATCGATGTGGAACTACTCAATTCGAGATTTTCTTGAACTTTTAAATTAAATCTAAAATTACAAAAATTTTCTAATTTCCGGACATTTGAATGACAGAGTAGAAAAAATTGAAGAAATAGATGAAAAATCTTAAGGTATACCGCACTGTTCCCACATGTGTAGCTTGGAGCTGACCAATGCCTACAATGTTCCTACCTAATTTCTCGCCCTCATGGTGAGAGGTCGCACCTCGTTACAAATATATTTATTGAGAAAGCCATTAATTACCCTCGTAAGAATGCCATAAGATCGGAGGATACACCAGACATGGTCAAATCCTTACGTTACTACTGTGTAGTAATTAATCAAAAATTAACTTCGGCTGAATCATTGCGAATAAACTGCGATGTTTATTTCTTTATAGCGCTACAAAGAAGAACTGAGGCTAAAACACTTCCTGATGCTCATATTTCACCGGGGTTAAGGGAGTAGGAGAAAAAAAAATCTTTAAATTCCCATCGCCGTAAATAAATCATAAGATTTGAAAGGGCGCCTAGTCAGGGGCACGAACGATCTAACTGGAACGGACCCGAAGACAAATTAATGAACTACATCCATCTTTCTGTTAGCGGGATTTATTAGAAAGTGGTTGCTGGTGGTGATTAATCATTTGGTAATTGGTTTCCCGGAAGTTGCTCAGGAAGAGTTAGCGCCTTGGCTTCACGGGATGAGATCTTGAAAGCTCAGGCATCCATTGTGTCGGGAGTTAAAAACTCTTGATGTTCCGAAAGAATTATCTGTAAAGATGAGTCGTTGATTATCACAACGAACACTCAAGGGTAAAATGTGATTGTTGTCGCATTTGAAAAATGTAAATTCACACAAAAAATAAAACGGTTGGTTTAAAAGTTTGCTGGTTATTTCATAAATTTATAGTTCAAATTTTGAGGTACAATTTTAATATAATTTTATTATTGTTAATAATGTAAAAACGTCTGATAAGTTTGCAATCTACATATTTCCTCGTATTTTTATTTTAATTGCTCAACATTTAGATGTACAAACAATCATCAGCAGTGATATTTGATTAAATGGAGAATTCTGGTTAATGCAGGTCTTAGGAAGTGTAGCAGGTAAATTTCACTCAAAATTATAGATAGCATTTTTTGTTTAGGGTTATAACGGGTATGAAAATTCTTTGATTAAGAAAAATTTTTTGGCTTGCAGACTCTGTACTGCGTTTAGTCTATCAACCAATACTAATTTACCCGTTCTGATTAAACAATAGTGTTTAATTTGTGTAATAATGAGAGCCCAAAATGTTTCCGCAAAAAGGTAAGGGTAGCCGATCAAACCCAACCTACTCATGTCTTCAATATTCACACATTTCACTCAAAATAAGCCAAATCAACTTCAAAAGTTAAACAGCCGAAGCTCCCAATCATTCTCTAGAGATGGAACTCGTTATTCGCAGATCGTAATGAGAACTCTATACCTGAACTCCAACCATTACTTGTAAACAAACACCTGTTGCTAAGGCATGAGGCATAGGTTCATTCTTCAAAATGAAAGAGCCTGGGTTTTTAATTATCTTATTAATTATCAAATTGGCTTGTAATTTGCACATAATTTAAATTGGAATTTTCGAACAGGGGTTTGGCGGAAAGGACGTAGGCTGTCGAATTCCATCCTTTCATCTTTTCCTGATTACTAAAGATACTGACATTTTATTCGAAGCCATTAGACCTTTTACTGTTGCTGTTTCGTTTTGCGTGCATTTATACAAGCAAGTACCCAATTATGAAAACATGGGAGGAAAAAAGAGGAAATTAACAACAAATCTCTCTCTCTCTCTCTCTCTCTCTCTCTCTCTCTCTCTCTCTCTCTCTCTCTCTCTCTCTCTCTCTCTCTCTCTCTCTCTCTCTCTCTCTCTCTCTCTCTCTCTCTCTCTCTTTTCCCCCTCATCACGCATTTTCATGTATTAATAATACATCACGTCGATCATGAAAATTAACCATAACATTTTTTCTCCAAATAAAACGAAATATGTTCATGAAGAGCAAAAACAAATTATTATTCTAGACATCGATGATGGTAATGAGCTCTAAGATTAGCTGTCAGTATCACGGCTACTACAGAGAGCCTTTTTCCGGTGTTTGATAATGACGTGAACGTTGCCCTCAAAGATACACCGTTCCCATAGCGACGATGTTCCCTTCAACGGTAGTTCCGTGGCTTACTGCCTTGGGAGGTTGAAACATTTCGGCCATTAAGATAAGAAATGCTGGAAAATAACATTATTGTCTTTTATTAAAGCCTATAGATTTAAGGTGCTATTCCCACACTCCCCAACGGGAAAATATGGGTTAATAACGAAGTCAGTTGTCGTCCTATTATATTTTCAAGGGAGCTGCAAGCTTCCTAAATGTGATCATAAGCTATTCTCCTGGCTCCTTGGAAAATTTTTGAGAGGTCATAAAATGAAGACCTTCGTAAACGTTAACTAGAGAAGCAGAGATAAAAAAATAATGTACTAAAGTGCCTAATACACTCTTCCCTTCCTCAGTTTTTACGTTACTTAAGGCCCTAGCGCTTCATTTATTGATTAATACTATTTGTACGGGTTCCAGAAATGGAATATTTCAAAGGATGAGGATATATAAGGTATATCGAATGGTTTTCGAGTGTGACAGCTACATAGTAGTTAGAAGGGACGCTTAAAATTCAGAAAAATTCTCCACTATTCATTTTTTTCTTATAATTTCTTAGTGGAAAGGCACTGAACATCCGTGTTTATGGCTTTAAGCCTGTACGTACTTTATATGTTTACCAGCTACATGTTACACTCTATTAATCATAAAGTATATAAAATAACTAAATATATAATAATAACAGTGTATTGAGCAAGGATTGACAAAATAGAGAATGGGATTCAACAATCACGATCGTTGAAAATTTAAGTAACTTGGTCTTGAAGTGAGAAAAGGTTGAAAGTAGCTTGAGAGCATTCATACATTCGACCCTTCAACAACGAACTTGATATGTTCTTTGGTTTAAGCATATTAAGATTACATTAACATCGTTCCTTATTTACACCAAACCAATCTACACAAACCCCATCCTACGACCTATTCGCCCATTCCACCTGAAATAATTTTCACTACAGTTTACAACTGTCAATCCCCTTTCATGATGTATTCAAAAGCAAAGAACCAAGTAGGTACTTCCCACAATCACTATTTAGTTTAAAGTTACCGAACAAATGACTACCCTGAATTACGAATACGCTGAAAAAGGAGCTACACGATTCCAATATCTGTATTCTTTATTCCGGAAAGAATACTGCACGCATACTAAATAGTAACGCCAGCACATGTTAAGAGTCACGTGCGACTCAGTACTCACATTATTGTTCGGGGGTAGGTGGTACGGCACATTCTTCCTCGTTCAGAATCATCTACAAGCTTCTCTTCTTACAACCGTTTTCTCTTGTGCCGAGTGTTCTAATTTTTCCATTTCCTGTTTTTTATATATTTTTCTCTTATAAGTACACGTGATAATTGCCAGAATCCTTAAAATCCTGAAAATCTGTTTTTTGACCTCGATGCTTATCGAGCAATTTTAGCTAAGCGGTTTCCAATCTTCTTTCACCCCCTCCAAGGAGGAGGAGTAGTCAAAAATAAATATATCAATTTTCAATCGTTTGAAACCCTCTAATTTTACTCTTTCATCTTGATAAATGTATACTAATCGTTCAGGACCTAATTAAACTGTTGACAAGTAGTAGCTTTAGTACTGGGTGACATGATTCGGGTGTTCCAATTAAGTAGCTCATGATTATGAATGGCTGAAACCACTATTTTCAATTCAATCGTTCGTTTCTATCTTATCAAAGTCATAAATTACTTATTGAAATGCTCTTGATTAGTGACAAAACTTCACGCCATAGAAATAACTTGGGCTCCTACATTCATCACTGAACGTATCGTGGCTGAATGTGCCCGTCCATTGAACTAGTTGTCACTTAAGAGTTCACGTTCACTAACCAGTTTAACCCCGATTCCACATATACCACATTTTTAGTTCACACCACTTCACCCTTCTCCATTTCAAAAAACCTCTCCTCAACCGCCTTAACCATGTCAAACTTTGATATCCTGAAAATATTTAGTGGAGGATTGTAATTTCTCATGCATGTCAACATGATCTTGAACATGGTTGTGAACATGAAATTTATTCAATGAATGTTTGATTGCTTAATGTGAAGCACTACATCAAGCAGCTGTACTTATATTTTTAGACATTCATTCTCAGTATGTTTTTTTCTGTTTTTTAAGAGGAACTTGAGTGTGACAATTCACTATTACGTTTGAAACATACTTCAATATACAATTTTTAAATGACAAGAGATTCTAGGTATGTAAGCGTAACTTCGAAACTTAATTTAATATTAAAGTTTTCGGTGAAACGTAATTTTGATTCCCAAGGAATTCAATGTTTAACTTTTTACTTGCTTCTCATCATTGGTTGGTACTTTATTGTAAAAAATTGTTTAGTTTGCGACTTTAATGAATTCTACAGAAGTTGAAGGCCTTTTATAAGTGTAAGTAGCTTGTCGTTGATCAGAGTTGGTCTACTAAAATCTGCCCTCGTCGACTTCAGTTCCTCCTCTGTTAAGATTGAATGGGATTAGTGGAGTAAAAAAGACGAAAAACAGGTTCCCAAACCGAAAAGTTGGCAACACTTTACAGCTCCAAAGCAGGAGTTCGCTCATAAAATTTTCCAAATCATCTCCGGACGATTCTTTCTCGGATAGCAAGTTATGGTTGAACCTAATAATTTTTGGCCGGTTCTCTCCCCCAGACGATCAACGGCCCTGAAAAAGAGGGTAGTAAAAGAGGTCTCGAAGAAGGGCGGAGAAAAGGAGGACCTGAAGTAATTTAAAGTTCGTTATAAAAGCTTGTGGAGAGTTTCGGAGGAGATTTCACCGGGTGAGATAAGGTAAAGGGCCTTCCTTGCTTCAACTCTGGGTAAAATATATGAATCAAGGTTAATGTGGTAGAAATGCGCTGGTTTTCTTAGAGTAGACCAAGAAGGGTTTCCCCACTTCCTTACAAAACCAAAGCACCTAGTTGGTTTTGCAGATGAATTAGGTCTCGCGGTACGGAACTCTCCGACTTGGGGAGAGGGATTTATGGGAAGCTTTTTTGGCTCCCTGGTTTTCATTTTTGTGATATTTTGGTGACGTAAAGTATTCACTTCTCATAGAGTACAATGAATCATTTTCATACACCTAAATATGTTAGATCAGCATACAGGTATTTGTATTTAACCGTTATTTTCCAACCTGATCGTCCCAGATTGCTTCCCACTAATAACTAAATACGATAGGATCAATTTACTGAGATAGAAAGAAACCTTTCTTCATCTTTATAGGCTAAACTATGAGATACCCTAAGATCAAAGTATTTTTCGTAATTTGGATCTCTTCTATCAGAACACATTGAATTTTCTGGAACAGAGGCAATCTCGTGGTTTAGTATAATTGGTATACATTTTTCACTTATTGACGGGTAGAAAATAATACTGTACCATGTCACTAAGTTTATACACCCACTTCACTACTCCCTTCCTGTCCAAGGCAAATTTCTGAAGAAAATGTTTAAAGCATCGCCTTCGAGATATAATTACAGCGTAAATACATAGGATATATAAAGAAAGAGGTATAGTAAATTTAGTTAAATATTGTCGTAATAAATTAACGACACTTTTGTATGAGTGTCCTAGATTTATCTCAATTTTTATTCAATGAGAATGAGACATGTATGCAAGATGATGCATGAGGTTTGATAACATCTATTGATGACGGAACATTTCACACTCTTCCATGCATCACGCTGTACCCGATTCTTATGTCCTTCGGCTCCTTATAATAGAGACATTGCACGTATTAGAAAATTTATATTTTTTTCGATTTTCTCCTAAATTGATTGCTGCCTCCTCAACCACAGATATGCACAAAAAGCACGTAGCGAGAAGTTAAGTTCATTGGATTATCCCCACAACAGTTGAAACAGACACAATAAAAATGAACCACAAAGCCTTTCTCCTCATCTTTTTCTGAAGTTCCGAATTAAAAGGAACCGACATAATTGAAGCAGATAAGCGCCGGGTAACAAACTCTACCATTCGGAAGAGCAAAGCGCTCAAAGAAATTAACTCGAAGATGAGATGAACTGAGGAAAATTTCGTTTGCGTCGAGGGTCGTGACGATTTAATCAGATACGGAGAAAGGGCCCTGCTTTGAGGAGAACTTCATCATGGTGAAATTATTGTTGTCTTGAATTTTTAAAAGCAATAAGGGATAAAAAGGAGTGACTCAACTGCAAACAAACCAACAAAATCAACATTTTCTAGTCATTTTATATGTGGTTTCAATATTATTAAACACTCACACGAAAAAACTCTATTATTACTTGCGATAAGTTCATATGAGATCCAATAAATATCTGTATTTTTCTCCGTTAAAGATGTTCATTTTTTTTTTTTTTTTACCTGTTTGAAAATAGCTGTCAGTTAGGTAGTACCTCATTTTCTTGCTGTTTCAAAACGGTATTGCGTAAATATTGATGGTTAAGGAAAATCTTTCTTACTCGATCTACATTAGAGAAAATGGAAATGGAGCTCCGTTGGGTCGTCTAGAATACGATTTCAATGTATAAAGTGCATTCATCAGCTGAGTCCTCGAAGCACTAATTTCTTCATTGATCGATATGCGGTGCTGGTGCGGTGGTTGTATTTAAATGGGGAGGCAGAAAGTTAAGATAATGTACCAGATTGCATCTGTTATAAACATAGAGAACTGGTTTATTAATGGGTTGTCTAATATAGGAATTATAAACATTTGCGTAATAATTTGCAACGCTTTTTGTTGTTGCAGCCTTGTACATTTAAAATTTAATTCGGGAACAATTCATTTTTACGAGAAATAGTTGTAGTTTTGTTGGAAAAAGATTCGTTTTAGTGACAGCCAATAGACATTGAAATGACAAAAGGAGGATCAATGCAAGCCGGAAAGTTTTCAGACAATGTTATTATTAAATATTTCAGATACCAGTTGTTGTTCAGATATTGTTCCGTATTAAAATGTATTAGATTTCTCTAACAAACTGATGTTCTGATAACAAAAGTTTTAGAACCAAACAAATCAATTGAGAAGGGAAAGAGCCGTTTATGAAGTATACGGATGTTTTGAAGGTTCTGACCTTTTCTATGTTGCGCGCTCAAATTCGGTGATAATTTAACAACCGCTCCCGTCAAAATCGGTTCGGCGGTCAAGATGTCTATTGGCAACACAGAAACTAGCTTTGAGTTTCACACACAAATATTCCTGATTTCTCCTACTGAATAAGGTAAGGCTCTGTATTCAAAATAAACCTGGCGTCCCCCGCTGGTAATGAGGGAGACAACGATAAAATATTAATTTATTGTTCTGTCATAATGAGAACTCTTATCAAGTTGTCGAACCCATTAATCTGAGAATCATTCATTAACTAAAATACAGTCTAATAAAACAAACACCTTTAGCAACCTAAATTACGGAATTTCCAGGTCCTTCAGAAAGATGAAAAATACGATTTCTCACAGAACTATGGAATTCGGAAATGTGGTGAGAGGATCTGCCCGCTTCAAACTGCTCTGTAAAACTGATATTTTATTCTGGTTATTTATTTCTCATTGACATGCGATTGGCGGGGAGATGCCAATAAAGAGGAGATACTAAATTCACTGAAGGGAAGGTATTGGTTTTATTTTCGACCGCCTGGAAAATATTAACTATTCCTGCCTGACTGGTTTACTGGCTAAATATTTCAATAAAAGCAAGTATTGATAGATTCCAAGTGAAGCGAAGGTCTGGAAGGGTTATCTAATAAAAAAAAAACCTTTGGGTAAAAGTTACGGCGAATTATTTATGCATACCTAGGTAGGTACATACTTCGAATATTTTACCTTCACTTTTGAAAAGCTTTCAGAGAAAATTAATTATTTGACTGATTTTCGTGATTCTTTTTCTGTTCAATAATAAATTTGGTGTTGCTTTGGAATTATTTCATTCTGGAAAGGAGGAAATGGAGGGACATTGATGAATCGATTTCTTCATTCTTAAGTGATATGCGATTTTAATTCAATAGCTAGCGGAAATCTTGGTATGACTTGGTATGACTAAGGTTGTAACTGCGCAATCAACATGTTGTATGTTTTAGACCATTTTGAAAAATTCTTGTTTCTTATCACTAAATTGCTAGTATGCAATAGTTTTCTTTCCGGCTGGTCTGTCTATCGAAATCTTCAACTCTCTGATTCAAACTATTGTGTTTCTGGAATCAGATCAAATCACCCTTAAAAATAATGTAGTATGAGGTGTGGTACGAAAGGACGTTTTAACATGCGTTCTTCACACAAATTGTTTGTTGATTGAAAGCATTCCACATTGTTATTCATTATTCTCAGGTGAATCACCATAAATGCATTTTGATTATTCGCGATCTCAACCCCGAATAAAGGCCCAAAAACATCTCACCGTTGAATATTCAAAACCCATATCGACCGGTTAAACCTAAACCCATGATAGAAAACGGCACATCAACAAAGTTCCTTCAGTATTCCCATCCACCCAGTTCCCGATTTCAGGATCTTACCGTATCAGGAAGCATGCTCGTCGTTCCGCATGCAAACCTTTTGAAGATGGCAAGAATAAAGATAAGATGGTCTCTGATACCGGAGTACCTTTTAAGGGTACCCCGCTTCCAACTCGCTCCTAGCCACGACTTTTCAGCAATATCCGCGATACAGTGTATTACAACGCTGTTTCTCTTCCAGGGATGCTACAACAATAACAGAACGGGAGAGGCGGGAGGGGTTTTCCATTGGTCCTGGAAGTGGTGAAGAAGGGGGTGGTAATACGAGTATAAAGGCTCTGTCTCAACCTTTCTCAGCCAGACCTCCCTTCTCTTCCTAACGCCTTGTTTTCCTTTTCTTCTCGCAAATGGGACTTCTTTTTTCAAGTTGAATGGAGCCCTTAATTTCCAGAAATTAACCTCGCCTCCCGGGAACTAACACTGCAGCACTCCACCCATCACAAGCGACAAAAGTGTTTGGCTAGAATTTCGCTTGGTATCGCAACCTACATTTTATATATAACCGAAAACAACCTGAAAATTGCATCAACATTAGAACCTTTTACCTTGTTTCCTTTCTAATCTGTTTTTCTACATTGTCAGTGCGATTACGGAATCTTTATGAATTCCAAGGAAATATTTTAAAGACTTTTCATTAACATTAGCTATAAATTGTTGCCATAAACCTTTTTCAAAAAATTTGTTCATGGAAACCCGTTTTGAGGCATTTTGAATGATCGATTTCAACATTTATATAGATTTGATTTAAACAACGACTCTCCTTCAACTCTCTCAGATCATTAAACTTTTTTTTTTTTTTTTTTTTCAAAACACAAAAAACGCAAGCATTTTAAATGAAAGAAGGAGTTCGTTGGACTCCGTTTGGAGACATTAAGTTCTCCAATTATAAACCATTTATTGAGCACACCAAATCATCGCTATTATTTAAAAAATTCACAAGAATGTCGGATGAATGGACCTAATTTCCCCCAGATTTTGAAACATTTCAAAGATTAAAAGAACGAGGAGCCCTAGACAGTTAGTCTGGTCAACTCATTGATCTGCATAATACTGTTTAATATTCCATATTGTGCAATACGATATTGCAAAATATTTGTTGTATCAGAATAAATTTATTTCTTATAAAAAGTTTATCTCTCGAAATGTATAAACAATATTTTTTGGTTTCTAATTATTTCAATAATTGACCGCTGTAACCGACCAAAGAATAGAACGTTAACATTCCGTCGTAAGGTGTTTGTCGTTTTACAAAAATCGCTCCGTCAGTCGTACACCGTGCACCGTCCGAGGTTTTTCTCCAAAAATACTGGGTAGAACTTTGCCAAATTCGGCTTTAAATTATACATCAATCCGGGTTGGGTCAGTAATATTTAATGGTTGGAATATCAAAACATCGAAATCTCAAAAACTTTCCATGTAAAAGGGAAGTTTTACATCTAGGAGGCAATAACAAATAAAGGAGATCAGTGATCAACTGAAGTCACTTTTAGCTAATTTCGTTCTTAATGTTATTTTGTAATATCAAATTGTGTATTGCACTATCTATAACGCTGTCTAGGTAATTTAAATGTATTTATTGAGACGAAGGTCTAAGAAATCAAGCGGAAGGATTCTTTCTGCCTTTACAGTCCAGAGATGAGCGTAATAGAGAGATAATTCACCTTTGTGTAATAATTTGCATCGTTTTAACTTGATTCGGTAAATTAATATCCCATACTATGCCTAATACATGGGTACCTTATGACTACTTTAATTCAGTTTCCTCAAAAAAAGAGTGCTGTAGTACGACACTTTTTGCGATGGCTAAATCATGTATTACGCTACATCTCAACTAATAAGATCGGTGTGGCACAATTTCTATTTGTGGCGTATGCGGTTTATTTACGAACACAAACATGTATGCTTTGGTCTTGCGAGATTCAACTCAAATAAGTCTTATTGTAAGAGTAATATGTATTGCAGTTATTTACTTAGTATTAATTCTGTTTTCAGGCTTACACCTTCCATTGTGTCATCTAATACCGAGAGAATACGGGTTTTCGCTATTGTACGCTCCAGCCCGACGGCTTTGGTATGGGTGGTGAGGAGTGGTGAAATTCTTTTGTGTACTATGGAATTATATTATTTAGAGCAGCGAAACGAAAACAATGGTGTGAAGCTATGATGAATAGTAACGGCTTACATCATTTTCGTCTTCAGCCGGAAATTTCAACTTCACTAGCCCTTTCAACTCTTACCTACACTCAGGAACTTCCACAATGCCTTTCTTTCAAAAATTTATTTCAATCTAGGAGCTTGTACGTTAAACCAACAAAGCATCCTGCTTTTGTCATGACATCTTTCAAAATTGGCTGGAGTCACAATTTGTTCCTACTATTTCCGAGATTTTTCCGTTTTTATTAGTTCCAGAAAGCACATAGACAACTTTTCTCCGAAAGTTCTGAATTTTTTTTTTTTTTTTTTTTTTTTTTTTTTTTTTTTTTAATGTTCAATGAATTTTGAGCAGTTTTGTTACATGTACACCGGTCCATCTCTATTTCCTCCGAGTTTCTATTATGCAAGAATAGGGTAAATATGCAATACAGTATCGCCCTCGTGAACAATTCAGGTAACTGTTCACTTTTAAATGGAAATCCTGCAACACACATTTCACGAAAAGACTTCAGAAATCCTCTTGAGGCATCTATCTACGTTCATATATCCATTTACAGAGTTCACTAAATTTTTAACAAATTATAACTGTTGCATGGGCAGCTGTTGACAGGAGCACAGGCGCGTCTGCACCACCTGGCCAAAATGAAAAACATACCTGATAATAATAATATTTAAAGTATAATATTATCAGACCAACTTTTCCCCAGGAATCCTCATTGAAGAGCGGAAGAGTTTCTTATTCACACACCAAACAGAGCCTCAGGGAGGGTGAGAGTATGGAAGAGTCGTGAGTTTGGTGAGGGGGGTTAGGGGTTTGCTGACCAGGAGCAAAGCTTCGGCTCTCGGATGGGCGGAGCTTTGGCGTTTCACGCTGTTTGATTCGATCCGGCTTCCAAAGAATGAACCAATGAGTGCGCCCAAAATGAAGTGCTCGAAATTTAAGAGAGCACATCTAAGAAATAGCTCATAGAATCACCAAAACACTCTTATCCTATTATCAGTTGATTATAAATCGACAATCATTTCAATTTTTTTGTTTTTTTTCTCTCTCATTTACGAACGTGTTCGTGAAGTTCTTTAAAAGGTAGAATTGAGTCGTTTGTTTCACGATTTGAAGCCGAGAAAGCGGATAAGATTGATCTCCTTTGCATATTGGTAATTGAAAACTGAATTTGGCTGACAGGAGCAAATTTTGTATTGTTAACAAGCTTCCAGAAGTTAACGTTGGAGAAACGGTGGTTCTACACAAAAAATAAACTGCCGTTCAATAGGAGCAATAGTGAATAATATATTAAATCATCAATTGACAAGGTGCAGTTTGAATGACAACGATGAACCTTCATTTTTTATAGACTCCGACACTTCTTCTTTTAATTCCACCCCTATAATCCCTAAATAAATCACTTTAAATATTTATAAAATAATTAGTACAAATAGTCAAAAACATGGACAAAGTGGACATCAAAACTTCCGATTGTTTCCAAACTGGACACTTGTTGCATCTATAGTGAACATCACTCGTGTACTAGCTTTGTCGAAAGATTTATGGATGGAATCGGGTAGATATGTTTCATTAGTCAAAGAAAACGGTTTAAGTTTAATAGAGCTTTATCATACTTAGATGAGGTAATAGGAAAAAAGTACAGGTTTCTCATGACTCTATTCATAGAATTGATTGGGAGCTTTTTGAATAATTCAAATGATTGAATTAGTTGTTTTACAACTGAAACATCCACGCAGCATCACAGTAAGTACTAAATATCTCTCTTACTAGGTAAAGCAATACTTATCTGTACAAATCAAGGTTTTCCTAAAAGAATCTGTAGATCTTACATGTTGGGCATATCATTAAACACATCCGGGATAAGAAAAGAGATGCAGAGGTATCGCATGGCAGTGTACTTGGGCCAGTCCTGCACCTGCTGTTCACAGGGGACCTTCCAAAACCAGCAAACGCTGTCATGGCTACGTTGGCAGACGACACAGCAGTCCTATCAGCAGGAAATACCATAGAGGAAGCCACTGCAAAGCTGCAGGACTCAGTGAAATCGGATCTACAATCACATCGACGTCGAAGCCATTTCACTGCTGGACAACAGCGATGAGGTGCGACGACTGAAGAGGACCTAACCCTACGACCTAGTAACTATATTCCTAGTTATTATATTCTTTACAGTTTTTACAATAAGAATATATTCACACAAAAATTGAACACATCACGTAAATCAATTAAACAACAATTTCCGTATAAACCAGTCTGGGAGTGATTAAAGATAATATCGCGTACGGATTGCAGTATTCTAAAGTTGTTCGTGCTAAAATACGAAAGTCCATTCAGTTTTATGCGGAAAGGGAACTTGACCTTCCATTTCCCCAACTGCCAAAAACAAGCGGCTTCATTAATTCGTTCTTTACGTTGTCCTACCAGTCTTAGTCGTATAATGGATTAAGTACTTGGTAGTATTTTCAAACATATTTAGTAAGCAATCTATTCTATATCTTCGCCTCACTGAATTTGAGGAGTTTTTTTTCTTTATTATATAATCATGTGGATTTTTAGGCTCGTCGTCAATGAACTTCACTTGGCGGTTCCAAGTCCTCATCTAGGAGTCTCAACGGTACATTTACTGTTCATTAATAGAATTAGAATTGAATTTTGTCATTACAGCTCAATAAATAGAAGTAGAATTAATAGAACTATCCATTAGTAGAACAAACAATTAAAATTATAACAAATGGGATTTGTAATTAAATCTTAAAAATTTAACAGAAATAAAGGTGAAACAATTTGTTTCATATTTCGAAAGAATCTTTGTCAAAATCAGAAGAAGAGTGATTTTTGAGTTTTGGGATCGGGGTTGCATCTTGTTGTCGTGTTACTCGTTGCCATGATGGAGTTAACTCAATCATTGATGTTAAGTCCGGAGCGAAGATTTGATCCCAAAACCAAACGGTGTGCTCGTTACGACTGTTGTAAAACTCGATCGTTTGTAGGCTGTGTCATCTTCTTTAAAACTTTAACGCCCAAACATTCATTAAAAGTGGTTGAGGGTCCGTGTGATCGTTTGTGGAGTTTACTGGCCGTAGTCGTGATTGTTGTATTGATGCTCTGTAGTTTTTTAATCTCAGGTTCAATTGTGCGGCTTTTCCTACATAAAAGCTTCTTGATTGTTCTTCTTTGCACTTCCTACAAATCAATTGGTGAACGCACATACGCGATTGACAATCGGCAGCGCCCTGGCATCTGTATGAATGAGTGGTGTTCGGAGAAATGAAATTGATGTCTTCCATGGCAATTTCGCACAGCTTGCGTCTTGGGTGGTGGCACTGATGTAGACCCCGGTGTTGCTGTCGTTGAGGCTGAAGAGATGGATGCCGGTGAGATAATATGCGTCCCAAATTTGTCCCTGCCTGTATGTCAGTCGTGGTACTTCCTTGAACACATCCTGGGTCAGTCCACTTGAGTCCAGGATTGGCTGAAGCTCCCTTAGTACTCCATTCATTCAACGCATGATGAAAAACCAGAGTATGCAGTGAAAAACCACGTTTTTCTTGCTTGAAAAGCAATTGTCTCCCAGAAAACTACACGGAATTTCAAATCTGGTTATATCGCTGGAAAGCCTGGATTTTGACGCATCTTTTAGCACTACAGGCTAAAATTCACATGCCTTATTACAGGGCCTCATAAGCTTTTGAAGAAATTCGAGATCTACACGATTTGACAATGTGTCCTTTCAAGCTGATTTTTCACCCGTTTCGCTGGCTCGAAACAGTTGGTTCCCCATTAGGGCGATAGGAACGCTCTTTCCAATAGTAGAATCAGATTTGAAATCGCACGCAAAACGTCAAAATGTGGGAGATATGGCCGTTTTAATGTGGTAAGGTCAAAAAAACGAGAAAAATCTATAAATTGAAAAAAAAAACGGATTTCCAATGGTGTACAAAAAATTGCTAAGCGGCATTTTCGAACAGAAATTGCCCATAGAATCTTCTCATATCCTGTGATCGTCACGAAATGTAACACCCTTTTTCTTATATACATGAAAAAGGGTTATTAAAAATTCGTTTAAAAACTAACACTTGAACAACTGGCACGTGGGACTGGGTGGGTCCAGACGTTACGATCTCGTCTCCACTTTTCACTGAGGTTGGACTTGGGGAGGATTGAAGTGAATTAATAAGTTTAAAGAATAAATGAATAAACAAATGATAAAATGAACTAGAAAAAGGTAAATGAAACTAGAAAAAAGGTAAATGATGGGGGAGTTTAAACGCCCCCAGGGCCCACTGAAGCGCCTGCTCTGGTATGCGCTCCTCGTCGTCTATGGATCATGGCTTGCAAGCTAAAGCTCCAATCCTGCATCATTTGACCGGTATGCATTGCTGGGTGTAAGGCGTGCGGTTACCACGCTCCTGTGGTTGTTAACCCTCTCTTTCAATTCTATTGTTGTTTCAATAACGTGTCTGATTGTTCGTATATCCATTTTCAAGCCAGTGTTGAGTGAATGAATGAATGAATAATGTATTTCCGCCATATTTACATTTATAAAAAAATTAAATCATGATCTGTCATGGAAACTACCCCCCTCATAGATCAGTGATCCGTGCCAAGGGGGGATTAAAAATTCGTGAATTGCTATATTATAATTGCATGTAAGGTTCTCAATTTATCTACAATAATTTCATCAGCAACTAGGTTATTGTATGCCTATTTACCTACTATTAAAAGAAAAACAGAAAGATAATGTGATAATGTAAAAAAAAAAAAAAAAATTTAATGTCATTAAACAGTGTAAATACTGCTCATCATGGCATCGAATTCCGAGGAAGTGGCAGCTACGAGGTACGAGAAGACGGTCTTCTTGTATACGGATCTGCTGACGGAACGAGGGCGGGCTAGAAAGGCCGGTACTGTCCGCAAAATGAATGGCAAGGTGTGATACAAATGGCGAGACGTAGATATTAATCGGCTAGGTGGGATGGGTATCACTGCTTGGGTAGTGAGTCTCACTGCACGGGTTCTGTGTTCGGATAAGTTCGGCTCGTTAGTATCCAATATTTCGGGATGTTTCCTGGAAATATAACAGAGCGTGCTTTATGTAGAGTTGCTTCATAGTAAAAACTTTGGCCTCGTCAAACAGCTCAGTACTAGGGAACCTCCGGGTTTTTTTTAGAAGCACCTTCAAAATAGCTTTTTGCACTATATTAACTGGTTCCAGCACGCTACTGTACGTATTACCCCAACAGAGAATGCCAAAACCAAGTACAGACTGGACTAAGGCTTTATACAGCAAAATGAGAGTGCTCTTCGAGAAGTAGTTTTGGATGGTATGAAATATGTGAACAAATTTCCTGATTTTCTTCACCAAAGCGTTCACCTGGGCCTTCCAATGATTCTCATCCAACACTACCCCTAGGTACTGTGCGCTTCTAACTGTCTCTATTTCCGAGCACTCACATGTCATGTACTCTGAGTTACAGAAGTGCAATTTCAGGTTGTCAGGACGAGAGTTCTTGTCTCTGGCACGGGAAAACAATAGGTATTTTGACTTATTCACGTTTATGGTGAGAGATTGAGAATTGAGCCACAAGCATATGCTATTCATCCCCTCATTTGCTCTAGTAAAAGCCTCTTGCCATGACTCATGCTTAAACAGGAAGGCTGCGTCATCGGCGAATAGGTACACCTTTCCGCTAATGGGTATTTTCGCAATATCATTGATAAATATCCAAAATAAATCTGGACCCAGCGTGCCGGAAGTATGCCACTTTCCACCCCATCAACACTCACCAACTGCCTCCTGTCAGACAGATAGCTCTTGAACCAAGAGATCTCTTTCCCCAGTACTCCATGACGTTCTAAGGCTCTGATCAATCTATTTCTGTCTATGGAGTCGAAGCATTTCGTAAGGTCTATCAAAACCAAGATTCCATTCTTCTTCCTATCCATTACTTAATAAAGATCTTTTGTCAGAGTATAATGGGCCTCCTCGACTCCAGCGCCAGGGGTAAAGCCAAATTGCCTAGTTGTAATCAGATTATTTTTGTCCAGATATGAATTCAACTAAGTGTTGAAGACATGCAGGACGTTCTACCTCCTTCAAGCTCTATCCACTTACTAAGTACAGTACCCAGTGCGGATTGTTTGTTTAAATCTCAGGTTCCGTAAAACAATGATCTACTCGAACTAGTTAGGGAGAGTTGGTGGAACAGGCCCTAAATTTCCTTGCCATAAGATTAATATTCGCATAAGCGGAAGTCCCAACTTGAATTTTATGAAAAATCTCTCTGTTTTCGGTGCTAATTAATTTGTTTGCTAAAGAGGTAGCCAAACTAGCTATTGGTGAGAAGATCATCATGCCATTTTCTTTCAGAGGAGAGGAATCCGTTTCGTGGGTACAATCCTGTACGTAACATTCCCATAAAGTGTCACGTTTCATCACCATTAACTCACCTGTTTGCTCGAGACGAAACGGGCAAGGCAGGTAGGAAAGAAGGTCAAAGTCTAAGGTCACATCTGGGGTTTGGTGATGCGGCTTCAAAAGTGGGAAAATTTAATTGCGTTAGAAGGGCTCGAGGACGGGTTGGAGGATTCCCCGACTAATGAGGAGAAGGACGGCCGGGCATCCCACCAACCCAGCGCCCCGCAACCGCCACTATGGAAAAAGCCGGGCAATTAAGCCAAGAGAGCGGCTAATGCGTTTTTAAGCGACCCACCATTCCTCGGACTAGTCGTGGGTTGCATGGGTGGATGCTCACTCCCGGGCCCGTCTCCCCGTTTTCAGCGAAACTTCAATAAAGTCTTCGAGAATACTGGACCCCTCACCAGCAAATGGAACAAAGCCGACTTCCTCTATTTGCCAACTCCTTTTAGGTTACCCATCCAAAGTCTCATTTTGGTTTATATATTCAATAATGAGCTTTCCTAGTTGGCCCATTATATCTCGGTGATGCCTTATGCTCATCAAAGTTGGTTCACGAAAACCTGACGCCCTCCTACCGAAACATACGCCTTCCTAGTTGTTCTAACACGTTCTCTTGATATTGATAGTTAAAGAGGAAGTGGAAAAGGTTTTCTCACTTTAATTCATTGAATGAAATCAAATCACTAACATATGTCACCAAAGATCGAGCCAAATTGAGACATTGACCACTATCTCGATTTACTAAGTACATTGCCACATTCACATACTTGGAATTGTTGAACATCATGTCATGATGTTTTTCATGAATCATGTCATAAAATGAACTTTATCGAACAGCTTATACCTGTGAAGACCATTCTATTACTATTTTCGATTATTTAAATAATTTTTTTGTAACTTATGTGATCAAATTATGCCATTAAGCAACACCGAAATCTGGACGGTAATGGGTTCGTCTGGCCGTCTCACTGTTCTCGATGCTTTAGAAGGTCCTAAAATAAAATAAACATCTTGATCACCAATACCCTAAAAACATTTATGTGGAGCTTTTGCTGCTTCTTTTGAGAAAAGACATTAGAGGGAGAACTTCCTTGGGACTTGGTGAGAACTTACTCTCCTTGGCTGAGAGGAAAATGTTCTAATGGCTCTCTCAGAATATACGAGAATCTCGTAAATAGAGAATGACACCGGCTGAAATTCTATTGTTCCAACCATCAATAATTACAGATGGGTCATTCCATACCAGACAGACTCGAAATGTTCCGACCCCTTCCGATTTTGTTCATACTTGGTGTAGTTGCTCCCTTTAACGAATAAAAAAGGCCTGCCAGGTCAGCTCCTCCAAAAATGAACGGTTTTGGAAACTATAGCAGTATGATTTTTTGACGATTTTTTTGATTTTTTTTTTTAAACCTAAACATGGTTTTTTGACTATATCTTCGGTTCCAATCGATCAAATTAAGTGTGTACGCCGGTATGAGCGTCCGTTTTGTTTGTCGGGCGGATAACGTCCGCAAATCTTAAAAACGCGATTTCTCCCGAGTCGCTCAGTAGAACTTAGGCGTTCGAGGTCTTAAAATGTTTGTAATTACTTGTTTTACAATGCCCTTAACGGGTTTTGTGTGTAAATTTCATTTAACAGAGTTATAGTGATTTTAAGGGCTATGCACCGCCATTTTATCAATGGAAAGCTGAATTATCTCGAAAACCTTCCGAGATATCGAAAATTGTCATGGAAGAAAAGTTATAGCTCTTGAAATTTCCATTCGGATGGACTCCTTCCACTTTTCCATAGCTCCAACCGTTTGCTCGCTATGAGCAAAACAAAGTGTGTCCAAACCCGTGTAGATTGGTTTTACCAAGGTACCGAGAGGCGCTTATAAATAAAACGTTCGAATAAAGCGATTAAGATCAATAACCGGCTCAGAAACAACAGCTTTCTTACTCTCTTTAGATGTGGGGGCGCGCGTTATGCTTCCAGGAACCGATAAAATAAAATGATACGATGGCACTGAATCAAATCCCAGACAAGCATGATGTTGGTTTGTATCTTTACTGTTCCCAGTTTTCCTTGCATTCCTATGACCCCACCACAAATAATTTGTGGAATTTGGAATCATTCATATGATGAAGTTTATAATAGTACTGTAACTAAACTTTTCATTCCATCATAAACAATTTTAGATTCATTGTAGTAGCTTAATTTTTTAGTGAACATTTCCTAAAAGGGAAGTCTCATAAGGTTCTGATGTGGTAGATGAATGTGGTATGATATCCTTTGACAAAATTTGTATACTTCATTGCGAACCGCAAACTGTACCGAATTCAATTGAAAGTCGTAATATTTTTCGGTTCGATTTCACTCGAATTACCGTTACTTATAATGATATATATTGCGGTTGTGCTACTGGTGGGATGATTAGTCTGCACATCACTAGATGTCTACTTTTATGCATTAGATGTTGCTGAAAAAAGTTTTATCTAGATGTGATTGGGAGGTTTCTTGGTTTTCGTAACTCACACTTGATTTCACAAATATTATCAGAGCTCCGGTGCACCATCATCTGCGTTCGGTTTCAGGGGGAACTGTCCGACATGGGTGTTCCTGGCTCGCGTCTGTGTTTAAAGGAGCTGAGAGTACTGGTGACGAGTTTAGCATTGGCCTAAATGTATACTGAGACTGTAATGAGCGCTCAGTAATCAAACAGCGGGACTCATAAACTGCTCGACTACACAGTGAATCCTGGAGACTTATTCGGGGAGTAACAGTAGTATCCTCTTTGAATCTTGACATGGGTGTTGAGTTTTAAAGGCTCTTTGATGATGCTTTATTGCTGGCCGTACCACCCTCCTGATGATCCTTATTCTAGGTGTGCCATGTTCAACAAGGACGTCCCAGAGGATGGCATCCATTTGGCAGTGATTTTTCCGGTGCACAGGGAATTCAGAGTACGTTTCTTTGGTCGAATTTGCCTAAGAACCCATGATCTAATTTATTTACGAAACGAAGAAGATTGTTCGGCACTGGCATAGAATGTAAGGTAGCATCCTAGTACGGAAAAATGTTAATCGCAGAATTTATTTGGTGAAGCTTCGTTAGTTGTATGTATACCCTGGATAGACAGACTTAAAGTTTATTGCTGTAACCATGTAACATGTAATTCAAAGATTTCGTTTTTTCCAAATTAAAGAATAAACATTTTCATTCATATCATTCAATCATTCGTTCCATCAGGCTGTTTTCCAAAATTTTAGAACAATATTCAAACCAAACCAATAACAACTACCATCATGAGTTGAGTGTCCTGCTGATAGTTGATTTTGCAAGAAACAACATCAAGCCTTACTCTCAAAGACATCTCTCGTTGTTTATCATCTTGTAGGGAACCCTTTGAGGTGGGGCTTCCCAAGAGCCCTTTTCGAGAGCTTAGTTTGAAAGTTCAAGAGCAACCTTTTCCTTAAACGTTAAACTTATCTGAGTCTCTATTAGGATCAAAGTGGGATTCCGTAATCAGTTTCTTGAAAATGGAACTTGTATAAGCAGCGGATTTGGCTGAAAGCTCCAGAATAAAATTTACATTACCATTGACTAAGAAGAGAGAAATAGACTTCATTAAATCCACTTGGCTTCATTTGATGGTGAAAAAGGTACTCTGACAATTATGTCTGCATTCTTGCATTTTTCATCGAATCCATTTTGACTTTAATTGAATTCATACGGTGTGTGGTGAGCTTAACATCCTGAAATTTATACAGAGAGAATTTACGGAACTCCTTTCTTTTTTTACCTAAACCAACCTTTTCACCTTTTTTTGCATTTTAGACTATTTTGAACAAGTTTTGTTTCAGGTCTCTCTATTTATCAGTCTCCGTGTGTGATTGCGTTTCTGTTTGTGTGTCTGCTTACCTGGAGATCCTTGTAACTATCCTTATTTCTACCGTTTTCATTAGATTTCAACCTGGTCATGTTTGGGTGTATTTCTGTGATATTTATTAAGCAGTGAATCATGTGTTGAACGGTAGAGCGTCATTTGGCCATCGTTCGTGTGCCTCGGGAGTGCGATTTGACAACTCCCTACTAGATAGTGAAAAGGTGGTACATGGTGAAGTATACTGAAGTGCGGTTATAATTTATATTGTGAATAAGTTCGTAGTTTTGTAATGCTGAAGGAAAAAATTCCATTAATAATGGAAATGTCTTTGAATGCCCGAGTTAGGCGGCAGATGATCCCCTATGTGTTTCATTGGTTAAGAATCAATGCATCAGTCTGCAGTTACTCAAAGTAAAATCCACTCAGCATCATTTTCTCAGATTCTAGTGGTTCTATCTCAAAATTAAAGGGTAGTCCGGAAAGACCGATTTAATAATATTCATTTTGAAATTATAGCATCATTATGCGCTAATGCGTGATCTTTGTAACAATCCCAATTTCTACAGTTTTTACCTGATCTTGATGATATTTTCAGAGAGTCAGCGGGTTAGAATATAGTTTGTCCAGCTAATAAATCGATTCAGCAATCTGCACAAGTGCAACCGTGGAGCCTGTCAACCACAATTTCATCACTCCTATCAATTTCAACTCGAGCTCATCATTATTCCTACCGCCGTATAATGAACGCGACAGACCTGCAAAACATGTCGACTCACATTTCGAAGATGTTGATGTCAACGGGCATATATCCCGATATATTTCTCCCTCATGAATTGTTATAACAAATTTTCATTCTACATCATTGAGGTTTATTTAAAGTATCTCAACAATTCAGATCTTTACATCTATGTTGCCCATACGAGGAAACTACAGCACACCTAACATGACAGAATTTTTTTAAAGCATTTTTGATTATTATTGGTTTTTTTTTACCTTTTTTTCCTGAGTATTTTTAAACTCCAAGTATAATTACGACCATGTCGACACTTTTGCGTTGGGCATTATTGGTCGTAATTATTAAATCCCTTGAATTATTGAATCAGTTGACATTCGATGTTCAACTATCCTTCAAATCCGAGTGAAATCAAACAATCGACTTATGATAAATTTACAATATCCACAATATTTATCAAGATATTGTAGAATCATATAAGATCACTATCTTATGAGATAAACGATTGTGGAAATTAGGATTGCCAAAAATGGATTGAAGTAAAACCAAAAACCGGATCCGGATGAAAGACAAAATTCGTAGCGGTTTTTATTGAACCCTGTTAGCTGTTGTTTCACATGAGTTTCCTCGTTGCCCCATTGATTATAAAAAACAGTGACGAACTATTCAGCATCACTGGTTGAGACTCTTACCACGAATTGGAAACAAATAGACGCTGACTCATATTAGGAACACAAAACCACTCCCGACTTGGAGTTAACACGGTAATCACTTTACGAAGCACTTAGAGGGATGAAGGCTCACACCCCATCTCCAACTGTGTTAGCTTCCTCTCCGGTTCACCCTTCGACTCATGAGTATATTCAAACACCCTGTTAGGCTTCACCGGATATGTGTGGGCGTTTGAAGGGAACGTAAGAGCAAATGCCTGGGGGACCTTGTGAATTCCGAAAGGTTTGTGAGAACAGAAAGTGCCCGACGAAAAGAATGGAATAACATTGATGTGCGTTTCCCACAAGTGGAACCCCCCCTGCCCCCCGCCCCATTGGTCTCCCTTTCGTTTTTTATCGGGAAAAAAGCAAATAAAAGAATACGTAGGCGACGATGGTCGTGAATTTGACAGCAAAAAATATTTTGAATGTTATAAATAACGGTTAAGTGCTTTTGAGTCTTGAACTATTTTGAACGACCAGGAACAATGTGAATACATAATATGGTAAATTATTTTGTGGCAGCAGAATTACGAAGAGATAACGGTCATGATTGGAGTAATGTTCTAACAAACGAATTTTTATACTTTGCAAACAGGCTCTCTTCCCCATCCGGCTGCTTCTTCGTGGTGACTATCGAGGAATAAAAATACAAAAATACCAATTTGGATGTGGCACGTGGCTTCCTCGTGTAGATAGGAATAGTGAACGAAGAAAAATTATAGTAACGAGTTGAAACCGATATGAGATGGGTTACCGGCGTTCTCCAATCGCAAGTTTGATCTTCGTCGAACTACTAGAACTGAGAAAATGATGCTGAGTCGATGTTTCTTTTGCCTATGCTCTGCCTGATTTAGTGATTTGGGGCCAATTAAACTCATAGGCTCTTCCACTCTACATTCTAAATTGTATATTCTCTGAAAATTTCACCAAATTCGATAGGAACACTGACAAAACGATAAGAAAATTGTACAGAACGGTCTATAACGCAAAATGTGAGTGGACATTTTGGTTTCGAGAGAAGAAAATTGTCCCGAGAGTAAAAACAAATCTTTTTTCTGTTTTCTTTTTTACTGTATCCGATGAATCACGTAACGGAAGAAATAATTCATTTCAGGAACAAATTCGAAATTAACAAACATGCGCTTAATAGGTATAACCTTTCAATCGTTTGATGTTCGGTAAACACTCGTCTTCGGAGCATTTAAAAGATCGTCAATAATCGAATATACCGGTCAATATTAGATTGAATCGAGAGGAAATAGCATTATAGCTATCAATACGTATGATGGAAGACCGGAAAGGAAAGGATCTGATCCGTCAAGTCGGCTTCCCTTCCCTTGAACCTACTTATCGTGACACTTTCTATTGAAATAAATTAATAATTACGTCATAATCGGGTCAAGAGCTAATATTGTAGCGAAAATGGTGTAAAAGAAACGCAGTCTGAACCCCTTGAAAACTTTCACTTCAAGCGAGCAAGACTGACTGATCTTTTATGCGAGGAGCACTACCAGCTCAAGGACGCTTCTTTGAAGATACGAATAAGTACTCTCTCTCTCTCAGGGTAAGGACCGCTTTAGGGCTTTATGGTACCTTTTGTTTATGCAGGTTGTACCACCTAACCCGTAGGTTGGACATGCGGCAGGGGGAACCCTAGAACTGATTTGTGGCAAAAAATAAATTTTACGCCTCAAAGTCCAAATCACTTTTCAATTTATTCCCGTGTTTTCGACGTTACATCAACAAAACGGCTGTAACTCTCATATTATCTAGAGTAATCTCAAATCAGACAATACCGTTGGTAAGAGCGGTAAATTTTTCATCTCACAAGGTTCAAGCGAAAATCTTTCCAAGTGAAATTACATATGTTCAGACAGGAGCTTGATTATGAGAAAGGTAGAGTCACTTGGTGATCATTTGTATATAAACAGGGTTTTATACAGTAATGTATCTGATAATAAACCATGAAATATGAACACAACACAAATAAGATCAGAGAACTCTGCAATTAATTGTCTACCTGTTCTATTTGACGTTCGGATATTCGAAACAATTCCTCTCTTAGGAATGGTTTGTTTTTAATTACTGATAGATACTGTTTTTCTGACAATAATGACACTACTGATTAGAAACATGCTTGGTGAAACGCTGATTTTCAATAGGTCTTCAGCGGACGAGCGAAGACACTTACAACCGATATATACTTGCATATAAAGTCTATTCATCCGGTACGTAACACTGTTTTTATAAATGAGTAGTTGATGTTAGTAACTCTATTTAGGTACTCATTTAGAATTGAGTGTAGAACGATTGCGAATTGGAAAATCTGCATCTTTGCTCTTTCCAAAAGGAGAGATGAGTCTTGTGGGCCGGCCTCACGAACCGAAAATAAACTAAGTTTTGACTAAGTGCCCTACTTAATATTAAAGTAGATACCTTCATGTCACATATTAAGCTCCCCGAGATAATTGTTAAGGATCTAGACCTACCTATTGTCGAACACAGAAATAATTAACATTGTGTCACAATTTAAAACCCTTTTGTTTAATATAATGGCACCAATCTTATTAGCACGACTCTGAAGTGAAAAGAGGGGTGGGGAAGGTAGAATGAAAAAAGGTGATAGGCCAAAGCAAAAAGGGTCTTTCATTTTCCATAATTAACGAACGAAAAGCTCGGACAACGGTGAGGTCTACGCCTGTCTAAAGGCTACTTCCGTTGCGAGGATAATCCAGGATGCTGCGGCGAGAACCCCCTCCGTCCCGCTCTCCCAGCGCCATATCCCTAATACCCTCGAACCCTTGAAACTCCTCGGTAGGAAGTCTCCCGTCCTGCCCGCCAAGCCCCTTCCTGCACCGTCGTCTGGGAGGAGCCCCGACACGATTATACCATGGCCTGTCTTCCTAATGGCCTCCTTATTAATCTCCGAGCCTTCGTTTTGACCCTCCGTCGACCCCACATTTCGCAACCCTCAGTGCTTTTCAGGACCTCATTACAAATGCAAATCTCGGCCGAAAAATCTGAAATAATTTCCCTATATAAAGTTAACATAAGTGGATGTGTGTGAAGGTACCTATCTAATAACAAAATGTTACAAGTTATGACGAATTTAAGACGAAGTGGAAAGGC
This sequence comes from Creontiades dilutus, assembly GCA_031894815.1. Lineage (NCBI taxonomy): Eukaryota > Metazoa > Arthropoda > Insecta > Hemiptera > Miridae > Creontiades > Creontiades dilutus. Next base: position 2,062,875 of record JAVIWC010001315.1, on the reverse strand, counting down.
TCCCACCGCCAAATTCGATATTAATAACTGTGCAGGCGTGCGATAACTCCTGTTATCCTGTATTAATGCACTAGCATAATAAGCAGCTTTTAGGGAATTTCTTCCACGAATGTTCGAGTTATGAGCACTCCCGATTCCCAAATAATTGAATTGATCGACATTAAAATACTGTGCAGGGTTGACGCAATACCCTAGCTGTGATGGAAACTTTCTCACTGTGTAGGAATTGTGGATCCAAACATCACAAACAAGCCTTTGGCGATCCGCTCACAGGTTTTCTTATCACAGAAGGTCATACAGCTAAACCTAAAACATTATCAGATACATACAAGTTCATTCAGCAAACCTTATCAGATACATACAACTAAACCTAAGACCAGAATATCTGAATACGTAAAATTGCGGGAACCTAGAAAGTTTCCAAGCTGTATCATTCACTAGGGCATGTTAAAGGAATCCGTATATAGGTAGACACAGGAGGGGGACAAAGGTTGTTCAGAATTGCCCAAAACAAAAAAAAGAAATGGATATTTTGATTTTGGGGGGAGATTGTGAGCTCTCCATAGCGATAACATTGATTCCGGTATCTGTAGCTACATACCATGTATAAGTTGGGAGATTCGGGACATCAAGGGGCCAGACCTACCCCACCATCACGACCTGGCGGTCTTGCGGGTCAGGTATAACCATTTCGCCGTCCCCTACTATGGTAGTCAGTAAGATCCGCATCAACACAAAAAACATTGGAACCAGATTACCTAGTTTACTGAACTTATTCCTGTGACTCACAAATTTATCATTATAAAAGTAAGATGTGATGAAGACTTGCCTATTTTTAAGGTTCAACAGGAAAGAATTTCCTCATTCAACTGAACAGATTTTAGCCTGTCACGTCAACAGTTTGCAACTGTCCCCGGGAGGCTTCCTTCGAATTTAGACTTTCTACGCTGATCAGGAGAGAACTCAGCTCAACCATCTGATCAAGTGGGAACCACTGAAGTAATCCGGGCCCGTTTTCTATACGGAGATGATACATTTCAAATGATAGTTTCTTAGGGTACATAAGAGAGAAAACCAACTCTAGATAAAACAGCTTTCGAGGTGCCGAGACATGATGAAAAAATATTTAAAAGTCAATCATGTCAAATTTGAATGTTATTAAAAGGTTTTTTTTTCTTTTTCAAGTTTCCTCGCAATAACAATTATTGTTGACTAAATTGTCACAAATTTTCTCGGGGAGAGTTGTTTTAAATCCACGGAAGTCATTATAGCTGACGGTTGATTGTGAATGAAACGTTATCCACAATCACTTTAGCTGAAGGATATACATAGGTTGAAAATCTTGGAATGCCATTGGCAAGGATTGAACGTTTGTGGACATCAAGCAGGGGAAGAGTGGGCAAGAGATCGTCGAAAGGCCGGCCACGCATGATCGACTTGTCGATTGGTGACCTCGCCAAACATTACAAAAACCGAAATTAGTTTCATCACCCACCGTTTACATTTTACCGGGGTTACCCCGCAGTCCTCATTCCCGAAAGAAATTTTTAAAGTTAAGATCTTAAAATTTCTCCTGCGCACAATAACTAATCAACAGTGCAGCCGTGTTATCAATAAGCGAAATTCTAATATCAGTGCAACCGGAGGATTGGCGATTGCGGCTTCTTACTCAAATGGTAAGACAATATCACCTGATGCCCAAGGTTTCTCAATTTACATCAGTTCGAATTTAATTTTAATAGATGATAGCAATTAGCTTACTCATCTATTTATCATTTTATTCGGTAGTTTTGAGTGATTTTAATGAGTTGAGTCAGTATTCGGGAATAGCTGGTACGATAATATGAAGGTTGGTCATATCAATTATAGTGTTTTTATTAATTAAAACCCAAAAAACTACATGTGTTGGTTAGGAAATAAATTTAGAATGCTCCTACAGAAAGAAAATATGATTGGCCTAAAGTAAGTTCCCTGATAACCCTTAATGAAAAAGCATTGTTAGCTACACTCGATCTAAAATTTTGCTGTGTTGGAGGGTTTCATCGGGATGTCAGTATCATTTTTCGTAGACCTCCACCATCGATCCCTAGCCGTCTCATAACTGGTAAGTCCCCTTTCCATTATTTGCGGATTCCTTAACACAACCCAAATTCTCTCTTGATTTCATATCGGAACTATATCAGATTCAATAAATCTATATAAACTCCAATCCGATTTGTTATTCATTAACAAACGAATCTCAGTGACTCCTAAATATTAGAAAACTAAGTGAGTAAAATGTGAGGCCGAAAACTAGAGCAAAACACTTGCAGAGGAAATTGTTTAAAAACTGAATAACTTTAGCGTTACGTAAATTATTATCGGATGGCACTGGTCTTTTTTTTTTTTTGCAAAAACAAAGAGAGGATTATTATTTAGTTTGAGAGGTGTTTGTTATTTGGTTTGAGAACCCCTATTGAGTGACCGTTTTTCAAAATGGGGTTGTCGAAGGACCATTCAAACCGATTCTGGTGACACCAACTGTCCTCGCCAATTCACCGAGTGACGTTCTGTCCATTTCACATAAATTTCCAAAATCGGATGGGCTGGATACAAGAAATATTGTCAACAGCCTTTCTCCTCATTTACCCGACGTCAACTTCGCAAGATTGATACCATAATTTTGTCCAGAGATAAGAACAATAATATTTATTTGCATAGGATTGATAGTATGGCAAAATTGTTGAAAGGGTAAATCCAAACTCCCTCTTCGATGCTCTTTTTGAAATTCGTAGAGAACAAATTGCCCTTTTATCTTGGAAATTTCCAGTGCTAATAAATTATCACCATCCACGATTCAAGACCCCTTTGCACTTCAACATTTATCACTGAAACGAGCAACTTGGATGTTGGGAAACGGGTTGTTAGTAACAGCACTAAAGAGGGAGAATGATGGGTTGATTCAAAAATAAATTTAACCCGAACCTTCAGCGCCGAAATAATTTTACACAACGAATTCTGCCTACAGCAGCACAATTACACAGCTTATCCAAGATCATAACATTTCTCCGTCAATGGAGAACAAACTATTCGGATTAGGAGATCGTGTGAGCTGCGGATTTAGGATAAAATATGAGATTATTTATAGTTCATTCGTTACATTAGAATCAATCAGTGGATAACTTTTAAATTCAAAATGACACAGTGAATTATACCTTCATTCAATGTTCCTCTACATCTAAAACGAAGAATCTATCTGTCAAAAATATGCCCTGTATGGATGTACGGATGCGAGATCTGGGCGTCAGCGTGCAATTCTCAAATAAAAAGAATCCAGACTTTGCAAAATAGAGCAGTTTGGTTAATAACTGGCGCGCTATGTTATGTTAAAAATGCCAACATACATTAGGACCTGGAAATACCGGAAGTAAACGAGGTGCTGGAAAGGTCAGCCGACCGATTCTTTAAGCGCATAGCTGAACGAAATCCTAGCACCAGTAGCACTCACAGCCTTACTAACTTCTTCGGAAAGGAGGTTGAAGAGAAAGTGGCATAGTGACTTGGCTTAGTAATGAGCCTAGGATTCTTTGATGTAATACATGAAAGATTATATTATGTTACCTATTTGTATCTACATATTTATATTTATATCTACACCTATCAAGATCATACTATTATAACGAGGACTATTATTGAATAGGCACCTCGCATCATGTTCCATGTTACATAGTTATAGCCCCATTGAGCTCAACTAAAATGTAATTGTTTTACGATAAAGTTATCCGTTGGAGAAAAAAACGAATCATAAAACGAGCGAAATCTTCCTTCTGTTGCTCGAATTAGTCAAGAACGCCGGAGGTTACTGAAGCCGTTACGCAATTACCTTCAACAGCTGAGAGAAATTTGCAGCTAATTTATGTTTAAGTATATCTGAGGAGCAGATATTTAAATAAATAAATAAATTCAATATGCCACTGGATTCTGTCAATGTCCTCCGTACTTACTTCAGTATTCTACATGTACTAACAGTGCTTCAATTAGAATTTCACCCCGTTAGCCGATTAGGAAATAAATTAGTCTTAAGGGTCTCTCAGCTGATCAATTCTCATCTGCACATTGTAATTGTATCCGGATATCCCTTAGGATATCAATTATTGATTGTTATATTATTATTATTATCATAAATAAACTAAATAATAAATAACCAATAAATTAAGAACCAGGTAGGTTACGAAAATCAATCACAAATATGTTGTTGCTAACATCAGCTACAAAGTCATATTACGGTTTAATTAAATGTTTAATAATCAACAGCGATAGATTTGACATGCAATTTGAATATGTGAATGAGGGAAGCACAGTAATCAGCTATGGGAACCTTGAAATTAATTTCTTTCTCAATTGGCGTTAGATGCTGATCTTTGACGTGAAGTACCTTTGAAAAACATAAAACGCAATCATTTTTACATAATTCGGTGACGAACTTTGAAGTAAAGGGCTTTTGGCTCCATATTTTCAAAAATAAACCTTTATAATCGAAAAAGGATTGAATATTTTTAATCCCCCCTCAAAATGTGTTGTTTTACGTTTCAAAATTTGTAGAACCGGAAAATCTAGGAAAATCGTAGAAATATAAAAGGGACTCTTTCTTTGGAATCTAGAGGATTTTCCGGGATTAGACAATTTACTATTGAATGAGTCTAATTTATAAAGATCAGCGATTTATGTTGAAGGGTTATTCTAATACAAAATATTATTGTATTATTATTTACTAATAAACCTCTTTTTTATTATAAGATTTAAAAAGTGTTTGAAGTTGTATAAATGTTTCTTGTATCATATTTCTTCGTGATATATCATTTTTATTTGAATACATTTTATTAAGACAAATATATGTGACTCAGAGCGGTGGTCATTCTAAAATTCTCGGAGCGTGTTTTTTCTTTCTTTCTTTGTATAATAATATTTAATCTACCATTTTTTAAACTAAATAACCAACTAACGTGACCCGTTCCCACTAGGAGGTCTCTGTGAGGTCAATGACAGTGACAAAGGGTTAAGGCAGCTATGAAAGTTGAAATTTATGGGTTCATAGTCCGTTTCTGCTAAACATACGTCTTGCCAACACAAGTGAGCGATGGAAACAATCAGAAGTTAGTAGCATGATGTATTACTATTAGTTTATTGCGAAGTCGGAGGGGATCGGGCGATGTCGGGCGGTAGGTTGAGCTCCGGAGTGAAGGTTAGAGTAGGCGGCACTAATGCAGTGACTGATGGCCTTTCTGTGGCTCCGGGTGCATGATCAATTCCTTTTCTGTTTAAGACGATTGATCAGCTCTGGATGGTTTGCTCGACGCTCTACAGCGCCGCTTTCTTCCGATTGTCGTTACACTTCGAACTCTTACAAGATGATCGTAAATTCTCAGAACTTAGGTAGGACAAACGTCCCTTTATCACTCTCCACGAAAACGAAGTAGCCGCACTACCTTCGTGTGGATTATTATGTATAGATAGATAGATAGATGGAATGTATATTTGATCTTAAAAACCAGAGCAAACAAATAATACTCAATCTCACGTCTTCGAGTAACGGTTAGCCGAGGGGTAGCCATTATGACAAAGCATTTGACGCAGTAGCGTGAGAACATGAACAGTTGGGATCAGCAACCCAAAGGGTGCACAAAACAACGCGAAAAGAATAAATACATCGATGGAAAAAAAAAATTGTGCACCAATATTTACCGAATTATCAATATTTCCTGTAGGAATTGTCCTTCTTTTTATTTGTTTATACCAACATGTTATTCAACGTCATCTCCCGTATATAGAATGTAATTATAACCTAGAACGTCTTGCGCTTAGTGGAAATTCTCAGCTGCCAACCAAAAGTTTGGTTTGGTTATGATTATGATTTCGGAAGGCGACTTGTGAGCATACAAGTGCGATTAAGAAAGATGACCATTTCTGTAAAATCATACATCCTCATTCCCACTCAATATTTATTAATTTTTCAGAGGGCTACAGCAAGTGGACTGTTTTAGATTTTAATAGAGAATATTATGAGACAATTAGACTGAAAGAATGTTAGGTATATGAAGACCTAAAACGTGAAACTGAAAAATACTTTTCCCAAACAATGCAACATTTGTACTTATACATGTTCTTCTTGAATGCCAATTCTTCCTCAAATTTATTGTTTCTATCACTGAGGCTAGATTGACAGAACTAGTTCCTGCATGCAAGCGTTTATCCCAACAATAACATAGATACATGTAAAGGCAAATTTTCACAATGGAAAAAACATGAGAAAACGCTTCCAAACAAGAAGAATGTCGTACTTGCGGAGTTGTTAAATAGAGTAGTTGGAGTAAATTCCTGGTCTGTTAAGAACTTATAGTAAAATGTTGTAACAAAACATTGGAATATTACAAAAATTGAATTTTGTAATTATCTTTTTTACCTACCTTTAAATACTTGGCTATCGAGTAATACTGATATTTATTCAATCGTACTCAAAAATAGGATATTGGACCTGCACCTGTACTTATATCTTCGTTTATGGTATAAAAGTTGTATGGATCATGTTTATACGGACACCTACTATCTCAAAACCGTTTTCAACGCGGCTTCTTGAGGCACCTAAGAATATTACAAGTGGCTTTGACACGAGAATTCCAGGGTTATGGAGTTTTCCAATTTCCAGTAGAAAATCCCAAATAAAACTCTTTCTCCCTGATCACTCGAACAAATATTTGTAATCCCCTTTTCTGCTCACTCCCAGCGCAATCCTGACGACAAACAAAAGGGTTGACATTTGCATAAAAGGGAAGCTTCTGGAAGGATGATAACAAGGGAAGAGCCTCCTTGATTTAGCTGGGGGAAATACTTCTAGGTCACTCACAAGTGCTGAGTGGAAAGCAGAACCGCAGATAAGATGGCTACGTGAAGTGAATTTATTACAGAGAGGTAAATTCCAATTCTAAACGAGTAGTTCAAAGCTTAAGTTGAATAAACACTTCACTTAACTTCAGTATCCAACGCCTGACTGAGTTCACATAATTTCGTATAACTTGAAGTCTTCTTAGTTCGATGATCTTTAAAACAAATTTTTAAACAACCCCATGCTGTGCAATAGACAAATTATTAGTTCATGATTATTCATTAACTAGTTACCATTATTTATTCATTTATTGAACCTGATATTAGGATCAATAAGTATCTGTTGAAATTCAAAAACAACTTTTTCATTATAGTCCCGCTTATACATTAGTTTAAGACACTGAGTATTCTAAATTATAAAAACATATTTCGAATTTCTCCTTATCTAATTATGAGTAGTTATGGGCCCGGTACGCTTCCACTGCGACTAAAAGTAGGTATTCTTTATCACATGTGGTATCTCATTTGAAAACAAAAATAGATACTTGAGTTCAGACGAAATCTATCCCCTCAATTGAAAACATAAGTTCAATACATGGGGGCACGGTAGGTGGAGATATTTCTCCTGGAAAATGGATGCTGGAACCATGTGGTTTGTTATATGAGCCAAACAGAACCGGTGGGAGACATTGAACTGATCTGATTTGATCTATTTCATTAGCAGAAATTTGTATGACTCTAAACTGAAAAATATGGAACAAGATTTTGTAGAAATTTCACAGGGCTTTGGTGACGTTCTAAAACAGAAGTTGCAACAAACAAAATAAAAAACAATTTCCTTGTAAATTGTGGAGTGAAACCCACAGGAAATGAATGAAACCCTGACGGCCCAATAACCAAACTAGAAGAACGAGAAAATAACTCCACTGACATTATTCGTGCAAAATCAATCATTATGAAAACCAAGAAGAATTGAATACGGCAGCAGATTCTAAAAGCCATCAAACAATGAAAAAGACACACAACTAACGGATACCATAGCCGGCAAGATCAAAGGGTGTCATTTCGCTTTTATACAAATAAGGTACATATATATATATACCTTATATTACTTTTATATAATTAATGCTATATAATTAATACAATATAATATTAATTATATAATTAATATTGATGAAATTATATATAATTAATTAATTAAATAACGCTCGAGAGTGTTGGAATACCAGACTCAACATTATAGTGGATATGAATATCATTCTGGCCCGTTGATATATATGAAATCATGTTACCACTTTTTCTACGCAAATTTTGCCAAAAGTTGTAAAAGTGAGGGAAAAGTAATAACTTTCAAATGTCATGTAATATCAAACGTTCAAAGATTTACAAGAAATCAAAATATTTATCTTATAAATAATTAATTAATGAAGTGCTCAATGAAGTAATTAGTGCTCAATGAACGTACAGCAATACAGATCTGATCTCGATTTTTGAATATTTTAGCTTTTCAACTCTACTCTTTCGCGTTTGATGGACAGGAACGCAGATAATTCAGGACAGAGAAAACCCATTACGAAATTTGGCCCACGCTTGTGAAATATTGGACAAGAACTTTTGGGGAAGAGTTCTCGTCGCAGGTGGATGGATTCTTAGAACAATTAGTTAACATTCGAATCTAAGCGTATGGTATAACTATAACATTAAATCAAAATGGTTCGCTTCCATGTCGTCAAAATCGTATTACGTTGAGATGGGTTCAGCTCTGTATTTCATTTATCCGAGAGGTACACGATTCTAAACAAGTAGGAGTTGGCGCAATGGAAACAATAAACAATTGTTAATTTGAATAATTATCAAGATTACCAGAATGATTGGGAGAAATGACCCGAGCCGTTTCCGGTCTAAGAGTTTGTAATCAAATTAAACTGTGTTCACCGAGAATCTATAGACAGAACCACCATTCATTCGTGCATGAAGAGGAACTGAACGTGAAAACAAGCTAGGTGTGTTTACCCAACGAACAATCGAGGTACTCATGAAATGCTCATATACGTCAACATGTCTGTACCTAATCGCATACATAACGCTCAACTCGAGCTCTCCGGATCCTATCCAAAGCCTTTGAGTCCTAATTGAATCTGAGGGCTTAATGGGGATTGCGCACTGGAATGGGTTTGGCGTTTCGGACAATGATCCGCTTCGAAATTCTGGTTCCATGTAAATTGAAGCCACGCGTTCTCGCTGGTTGGTGACTTATAAACCCGAGTCAAACGGTTTTGGTAGATGTGAATATAAAATTTGTCACTTCATTTAAACTCTCAAACCTCAAAGATTGGTTCGGTATATCAATCGTAACAAAACGTTCCTCGTACACCTGTTAGGTTTTTTTTTTTTTTTTTCTAATGGTTAGACACAGATTTATTATCAAGTCTACTCATAAATAACTGAAGCATTGTTTTCATTAACAAGAGAAGAGAACAAAATTTCTCCGGATTCGGAAATTTCAATCCCTTTTCACATTCCAGACTATGCTAATACATTTTGGTTTCGCGTCTGTCTCGTACGTGTCTGTGACGTTCGATCTTCGAAATCAATTTCTATAGTTTCCAACTGATTTTATTGACATTTCCAGGTAATTTTCGCTTTAGGCTGAAGTTGGATCCCGACCATAGCGGTTCTCTTTGAGGTTCATTGCTATTAAATTGTACTGCAATCCAACAAGCAAAATTTTTTTCTCATCGTAGTCGTTCTATCCCTTTAAAATTCGAAGTGAACATTTAAGAGTTGACATTTGTGCTAGGTAATACTTATATCAGGGTTTGCATATACCAAATACGACGTCTCAAATCAGGGTGCGGCGCAAAATGACTACATCGCTTTTTCTTGGCCATTTAATTGGTAACTTAATTTATTTTAGGCATTTCACTGTTTATTCAATAATTCAGTATCTAGTTTATAAGTTATTCACTTCTTTAACTCATTTCTTAATGAACGAACGATATCTTCTGCAAGCTTTCGAAAGGCCCAATAAAATTATTTACCGCTTACGTATCCCATTTCGGTACTTACATAGTTCGGGGAAAAACTCATTTTACACAGTTTCAAATATAGTTTGGAATATCAAAAATAAGTTAACTTGTATGTAATTTCAGGAATACAATTTTCAACACCATAATCGGTATTTTTTCAAATCATCAACCCAATTCATCCAACCAACATTATTTAGAATGAAATTAAATGCAGCTGTATTACACACATAGAAAATGACATTACGAGTATAACAACAAACTCACCGACTCGCCTGACTGTCACATACCTGGAACAAAATTAAAATACCAACCATTGTTATTATATAGGTACGTATCAACGAATAAATGAATGAATAAATGAATTGGAGTAGGTAGAGCAAAAAAAGAAGAAAGGCTTCATAAAGTTTCATTAAAGTTCCATAGAATCACACTCATTGGATCGAAACGAAAATATTTTTATTCCCCCCCCCCCCTTCTTTATTCTGTTTATTTTGAGGAACCTTAAGAGTCGGTTAGAACTCCATGTATTGTTAATTGAAGGTTATTGCTGTAATCCCTACCCCCACCATCCCTCCTCAAATCATAATATCATTTTTGTATCATATTGTCTTTCATTCTTAGTCCTAATTAATTTAGTAAATTACAGAAAATTTGTCAGAGGATTCAAAGGAATTTGTGACAATTTTTTAATTACTTCTCGACGTTATGCAGCGGTGTGCAACGCTGCATCCTCCGGGGATGGATATCTTCAACTAAAACTGAGACAATGAATTGTTACAGTTGTTATTTAGCCTTTTATTTTACATTACAGCTCCTAATCGTGTAGTGGAGGTGTTGTCATCTTGTAAACCAAAACGTTTACCGTTTTTTACCGTTTTAACTTAAAATGACTGCAACGAAGCTCATGAGCTACTTCTGATAATGGCTGCCTGATATCCATCCCCTGAAGTTGCAGCGTTGCACATTGCTTCGAAACGTCGCACAGTGCGGATTCGGCCGATTTAGGTAAAAGAAAATAAAAGATGAAAGTCCTTTGAAAAAATATCTGACCAAATAGTGTTCGATTAATGATCTAACGAGATTGGTCTAACAGTCGCTGAAGTTCAATTATGCAACAGGACGAGGTTCGGACCAGCTCAAACATGACAACTATCCAAAGAGCAACTACACGGGTATAAAAATGGGCTGTAAAAAAAATTATATAAAAAAATATATAAGTAATACACAAAACAATCGGTTTCCCTTAGATAGCGTTTCTTCATGATTAATCAGCGATACCATAATAACGGAATGGGATATTGAAACTCCCGCTTGAAAGTTAGTATTTGGCACCCCATAGTTTCATTTTGATTTCTCATAAATTTGGCTGTTATGATTTTTGTTCCCTTAAATCGGCAAAATTAAGCACAGTACTTCGAGAAGTGATGAAATAAATTTTACAAAATCCTTCGCAGCCTTCTTTGAAAATCACCTTTGATCCTGTCGACTGTCACATTAATCTTACAGTAGTAGTAATACTATCGATGTATCATGTAGAATTTAATAGTATGTAAGATCTAATTCTTAATGAGGAAGTGTAATAAAAGGAGATTTTATACATGAAAATCACTAATAGTGCCCCTGCTAGTTTAAATATTGTTGCGGAAGTATATGAAAGCCTCACATCAGTTGTATTTGTGAGTCAATATGTTACCGTAACATACGCACATAGTAACTTCATCAAGGATTGTTCAAGACCTTATAACCACATTAAGATTGATACTTAATATAATAGAACCATCGCGCCAATATATCCCAAGGAGTCACCTGAGTAATTTTAGAACATAAATCAAGTTCACGCCTCGAGCTCATACGAGGAGGGGTGGCGTCGGGAGATAGGGCTCGCCAGGAGACAACGAATGCTCTTGAATAGGTGCCGACGATTAATTTAAGTGGCGCTGGGACAATGCCAAACCTGTCACGACACTTGCGCGACGCAACCCGGCCATCGAGCCTCCACTATGCCAGTCTCGCGTGTAGACCTTTGACCAGAACGTCCCGGATGAAAAATTGGTTAGGGCCCGTTCAAGATCAATTTTTCATCGGGGATAACACCCCTTCACCCTGGTAATGTCAAGCATAAAACAACCGTGCGAGGTTGAGGTTAAATATACGAGTGCCTTCAAATCTACGTTAATGGTTTCCACGCCGCAGCTATCCAGAATTTATTTATTCAGTGGAAATTTATCAAGTTAGATGGAGAACGTGTTGGTAGGTTATAGATCCATTGCAGTGACGTCCTCGAGTCTAGATTTTATAAGATCACACAGTCTGTTTTTAAATTTTTTATAATAATTATTTTTTACAGAACTACCGCTTCCATTCGCCTCCTTCCATAATGAAATATGAAACTGAAATTAGTTCCACCAAGTTATTAATTGAGCGATAAAATAATAACAAAAATCTACTGTAACATAGTGAAGATCACTCTATTAACCCTCTTCCGTAAGCAATTTGAAAGTTCCGAAATAAACTTATAAGATAGACCGGAATGGAAAGGGAGGAACTGTTAAATAGTGAATTTTAGATTAATTGATAAGCCACTAATCGAATTTTTTTTTTTTTTTTAACGTAAAAATTCATTGTTATTAATATATCATTACAATTTTGTTGACTTATTTATAATCTATAATTCAATTTATAATCTTTTGTAGGCCTGTAGAATTAAATAACATGGAACATGAGTGTGAGTTCCGATCCATTGAGTGTCCCACAAGGGTAGCACGTTGGGGTGATAACTCATTGAAGAGTGCAGACTGGGATACGCCTTGCGAAGGATTACTTCCATTCAGGTGCATCGAGATCGGCGTGTAGCGTTGAGTTACGGTCGTACTACAGTCTACCCGGTTCTGGATCGTTTGTAAACGTTTGATGATTTGCAGCGGTGCCCCAAATTCCGCACGAACACATCCAGACAGGACGTATCAGACTCAAGTATATGAAACGCTTTGTAGCCCGGCTTAGTGGAGAGTTAGAGTGCAGGAGACTTTTCAGTTGTCGTATTCTCGACCTTATTTTTTCCCATTAGTTTGCTCACGTGTTCTCTCCACAGAAGATTCTTGCCCAATCCAAGGCCCGGATAGCTCACCGAATCTTTAACGGACATAGGTCGTCCGCGAAATAGTACCGTATCGTTTGGTTGACTTACTCGTAGAGTGAAGTTAATTTTAACTGATTTGTTGGGATTCATGCAGACTCTACATGTACCGCATGAGATTTCTACCTGATGAGTGATGCTTTGAGTTGTATATTCAGCCTGAGAAATGTACTCCGCCTCGTATAGTCCAGCCACGCCATCAGCATAGTGTGCCAGGGTTAAATCTGCATGTATAGGGAAATCAGTTGTGTATGTTGAACACAGTAGCGGGCCTCAGAAACTACTCTGCGGCACAGAGGGACACAGCACTAGCCGAGCTCGAGATGGCTCCCCTGCAGCTCACCAAAAAGGTTCGACCCGGCAAGTATGAAAACAGGATACGGTAGTACGTGTCAGGGAGGTGAGGCTTGACCTTTTAGAGCAGCCTTGGATACCAGACTTTGTCGAAAGCCTCCTGGGGGTCCAGAAACGTTCCAAGACACACCTTCCTCTTTTTGTATGAAAACTAAAACGAAATGAACGCTGAAAGTAATAAATCGTTATACTTCGAATTGAAAAAGGAGCGAATACCATAAGATAGTAGCTGTATAGATCGGAATAAAGGACTGTCGTTCTCGAACACGATTTGGTGGAAAAAGCTCAAAGATTCTTTTTAAAAAAGTCCTAATGCTTCCTCCTAACACACCAAATTACGCATTATATCTTGAAATCGGCAAACACCCTCTGGTTATATTCACATTTAAGCTGCACATAGACTATGTAATTAAAACAATGGATATGCCTCCTAATCGACTCCCGAATTTCTTTACTAACCTAATTGTGAAACGCAAAGAATTTTGGATGAATGATTGGGTAAGATTGTGTGAAAGGTACGGGGTTGAAATTGAGGAGATTTCTAAAGAAAACATTAGGCGTCAGGGTGCACACGTTTTGGCTAAGTTGGAGCAAGGGCTACACAATAAATGTCTTAGGGAACGAGAAAGCTCTTCATTCAGGAATGTGTATAAATCACTTAAGATCAACCATCATATTATGCACTACATCCATGATAAAAAATAAGCCTCAGATGATCAGATTAATACTTAGGATTAGGTGTGAGCTATTGAGTCTGAACGCCGTTCCATGGAGAGAGGCAGAAAGGCAAAATTGTGCGTTGTGTACCAGGGGTGAAAAGGAGGACATGTTCCACTTTATTGCGGTTTGTCCAATACTTGAAGAGTTCAGTCTGTGGTGGATGGAAGCAACGGAAATTAATAGACAAACGTTCTTGTTATATCTCGATGGACTGAATTGGAATTCGTTATATTGTTATGCTAGAGAGGCAATGAAATATCGCAAGATGCTGATAGAGGAATTCAATTATTAGATGATTAGGTATTAGAATTGATCGCTTAAAACAATTCATTTGGAATGTGCATCTTTTTTATAGAAGTTCCTGTTTGTTTGCCTATTTGCTTGAATTGTTTCCTTTAACATAACATTAAGAATTAGCGGTAAGTTTATCCCCGGCGTAACGGGCATGTCCCATTGCCTAAATGTGTAAGTTGTCACAATTATTTTATTTTTGTAATTTTGAGGAAAATATACACTCTATTGATTGATTTATTGGGTGGGTGTATTGACTTCGAAACAATACTGATTTAATCCATTGTTTGGTTGGATCAAACATGATGTTTTTTGAACTTGTTCTATCTCTATATTTCTCTTTTTATGAAATCGAAATCAACCTATTTGTCATTGATAAAGCTGTGGCAAAGTACGTTTAAACTATAAGACCTTTCAACTAACAAGAATGTTTGTGGACATCAGTATTTTGATTACCCTTATGTGAATACCCTGTGAATTCCGAAAACTTACATACATACCATTAATCACTTAACCAATGATTTTATCGAGGGCTGATATGGAGAATGAGTTGAAGCTGAAGGAGTAACTAAGATTTTATCAAGGGTGTGAAGTTTTTTGTCGTGTATGAACCTCACCCCCCTCCACATAACAGGTACGAAGGCATTGGGATATTGCAGCATTTCCTGATTTCAAAGGAAGATATGGTGACACCGAGTCGGAGCAAAGCCAGAAAATCACGGTCTCCGCCTGGTGAATTGAAAAACAATTGTGCCACCCATTCAATCCAATTAGAAGTTAAGAATATTTACGTTATCAACCAGATAATGTGGTTAGCGGTACGCTATTCATGCATAGCATCCACAGGGGATGGGAGGTTTTCCCTTCCACGTAGCCCATAGTGAGCACTGCCGAGGGGCAACTCTTGGCTCTCCACACACCGCATCTAAGACCTATTTGGCCCTTGTTGGACTGATCGGTCTTTAGAATGACCTTTCATTTTTGCTGAAAAATGATTTAATAATTTCGGCAAATATCTCACTTTAAGCTATAAAGCTCTATTTATTCCTATTATATTGTAACCCGTCATGCTATTCTCATGTATAACGCCAATTACATAAGGTATATGACACGGGATTAGTAAAGATGACGTGTATATTTAAACAAACAGTGAGGATAGTAATGTATATATATTACCATCCTTGCTTGCTATAGAATGGATTATTTCATTACTTTTAACTGCACTCCCCAAAAACCATTATTTCATAATGGCTTCGAGGTTCTATTTCATTTCGTTTATAGAAAGCCTGCTTATTTTCTCAGAGTATTTCAAAAGTCCAACCGTATTAAATACTCTCCGGCCAAGCTGTTGTGATCTCGCTCAAGTGATGTTGAGCCTAGTTGAATATAATTTGCAAGGGAACTCTCTCAATTTTATCTCCGTGAACTCTCTCTCTCTCTCGATCTTCTTTGTTTTCATTTCACTTCTGAAATATTTTCATAGGACCACCATTATCTCGGTGGGCTGATGCAACAGAAAGTTCACCAGTTCCCATGAATTAAGTCTTTATACCACCGTGAGCTTTTGAAACCTAATGAAAGTTAGCTATTGTACTAAACAGCTAAGTGTTTCAACGTTCAAAAGGAACTGACTTGTTTTTTAGTTATTTTCTAGTCATCTAGTACTGGTTACTTTATAGCTACAAAACCTGTACCTAGTTGTTATTAACTTAAAATGTTTGTACGTGAAATGGAGTGAATTACTAGACGTACATGTTAGATAAGGGGCGTCCAAAATGAGTCTCATCCTGTAGGTGTGCTGTCAAAATAGAAAAGAGGAAAAGTCAAAAGGCAGTAAGCACGAGCACGTTACTCTATGGATTAGTTTTTTATCTCTCGCAGAAGTTACTCATCACGTCACGTCTCTCTTCAAGTTAGACCGTTTTCGCAAGGGGCAGCAGAGGAAAACGCTGCATAATTATCTTTTGCGTGAGAGAAACGCTTTCATATCTTTAGTATGTGAAACAAGGGGCGTGCCCGCGCTATTTGCCGGGTAATTTGTTTCTTCCCTGAAGAGTACATGTCATATCACTCCTTTCCCGGAACTTCGCAGTTTTTGATATTTCCTTGAAAATCAATTGGGGACGTGCTATGTGAATTCTTGCAAAACGTACCTTTCAAATGCAGTACCGGTGGTGATGAGATGAGCTACAAGGAATTATCGCGGGTGTGTAGCCCACATTCATTGGAGGATCGACGGGAGTTGGTAAGTGCCACATATTCTTCAAAGAACCCCATTCGAAATTAGTTCTTTTACTTTTCAAGATATGTAAAATCCGAAAATCGAATTGAAAAAAAAAAAAAAAAAAACATTAGTCCGTCTGCCGACCTATTGGGCTGAATTATAATTGGGGGTTTTACTGTAGCACCTAGAACGCAATTGAAAGATATGGAGGGGCTGGTCGCCGAGTTTACATAATCTACCTCTTACTATGTCTGATATACGTAGATGGGTGATTAGGGTAGAGGCGTGTTGGGGTAGAAGAAAAATGATCTTTTTTCTGTAATAAAACATGTTCAAACCAGGGCTTTGAACCGAGTTAAAACTCTTAATTTTTCGCTCATAGTTAAGTTGTTAATACTAAGTTGCTTGAGAACTGTTTCCCGTCAATCGTCATTTCCCTCCCAGATTAATAGTTCAAATTTTCATTAATCGTTTTACTACTTATAAATAATGAACGCAAGGCGGCCTTAATTGAATAATAAACCAACTCCGTTATCCTTTTTATTCTTGTACAATCGTCATACTGTAGTTCAAATTTTCATTAATCGTTTTACTACTTATACCAACTCCTTATCCTATTCTTGTACATGTACTGTACTGTAATGTACTGTATTGTTCAAGATGTATGTATCTCAAGTCTCAAGTTAAGTTAATTTATGTAAAGTATAAATAGAGTCCAATAGTATGATAATTCAAATAAAGTATTCTTAAGTGTGCTCTCGAAAGGTGTTTTGAACTGCGATCCCACCGACACGGCGTAGACAAAACGTACATTTAATAATCCTCAAAATTTCTTGATGTACATTTCAAGGTGCATGAGGTGGACGGACGGTTTTAATTATTAGCTCTTTTTTTTCAAATTTGATTTCAAGGTTCTACAGATCTTGAAACGTAAACAACAAATTTGAAGAGAGGTTAAAAAAATTATTTCTCTTGGTCAATTACAAAGAATTGACATTGGAAATTGTAAACCAAAATCTATGTATCTCTAAGTTTTTCAACTTAAGTAAACATGTTTGTTCTCACATACCTTATGGGCTCATATAAGTGAGTAGTCATTTTACTATTGGTGTGATACAATTATTGTTATTATGTTCACAAATCTTTTACGTACACCCAAATAAGATTATATTGGGGATGGTTAGGTCGGATTGGGTCAGTTAGGTCAAGAATTTCATTATATCCGGAGCATCATGTAAGGGAGCATCTTCCCTAGAATCAATTCACGATCTTGATGAAATTTGCTGATGTTCTAAGGTGGATTTCATTTCATTTGAAAAAATGGTATCTGCTGAGCAGCCACGCTAAGAACCGAATCCTGGCATCACCTTAGTGACATTTTTACTAACAGAAAGACTGATTGTGGCCAACATTACACTTGGAAACCCACCAATCTTCAGAAATAGAATACTGTATAACAACCAGCGGTAAAATAGGGTCTTTCAGACTTACTCAGTCTTGTTTAACCATCGTCTCAATCATCGGAATTAACGCAATTTCCTTAGAGCATCAATGCAACCATTTAGATCCATACCTCATTCAACTCAATTTCCAAGGTCCGAACTTCCCCACGTACACCTAATCTACTGCTTTATAGCAAAACTTTATCCATAACGTTGGAAGCGGTTCATGCGCTCATGACACCTTCAGCTTCCTTCATACTTTTGTCTAACATTCCACAATGATGATTGTTAATGGGTAATTACTCCAAATTATGTCATTTATTTAATATTATAATTTCTTCCAAATACGAAATTCTTGCAACGCATAATGAATTTATTTAAGACTGCGTAATTGGTTCGCGTGCAATCGATAAAACCACATTTTCGTTGGAGGTTGAGATAATGATTATTGCATTGTTTAAGTAATTTTTCGTCGAAATGATAAACGTCCTTGTTCTTTTTCAAGCAAGACTATGCTACGTTCTGATGAGGCCATCCTTCAATACTGTACACCGCATTAGAAATGTTTACATGGAGAGACAAGGCCAGGACAAACTTTGCCAATTAGCAGTTCCAACGCGATGGCATAATCCCCACATTCAATTATTGAACAGAGAATTGCCCGGTTGTAAACATGTCAGACTCCAAATTTATGAGCACGGTATAGTTGGGCGCAAACAAACTCATTGAACTGAGATTTCGCTAAACACAGCGATCCTCTAGTTGACAACTGCCATTAAAAGAGCGGGACCCCCCGGGGTTCCTTGATAAAGTGCCTTGCCGGTGCTTTTAAATTCAGCTTTACCGCTGGTAACTAAGCTCTCGCCCATGAAACTAGGATTTTCGTTAATTAAAGGCATCTCAAGGAGGGTTCCGAAATACTAGTTATACCCAATTATCGTGTCGTAACGAGCGGGGCTCATCTTAGTCCATCCTCCTCAGCCTAACGGATAGTTACCCCTAACTGCTCCACTAAAGTATTTGGTGCAATATATCATTCGAATATCATCATCTTAAATTCGACACCCATAACGATGGAGTAGTGAGACGAGTCCGTTTAATATAGTGCATGATATACTTCTATCAGAGAATGTTTTCTCGCTTTCAAGTAGTTGGCTCTCGCCCAAATTCGGAGGGTGGTCGGAGAAAGACAATGTAATCATCTCATAACAATTCAACACGATTGTTACAATACAGTTGCAGCCTTAGATATCAATCAATCTTGCAACATATCAATCAAACCTGCAATACCGGTTTCGCCGCCTGAAGGCATCTGTAGAAACATCAGTTCGATCTCCCAAGCGGATAACTAATTAACTTCTTTGCCCACAAATCATCGGTATCTCTTACAGATGCATGAACGTATCATAATACCAAAAGTAATTATTACTTATTAATACTTAATATTTTTTTCATGGACTGATTGAGCAATTTTATCATTTTATCCTTCTCTTTAATTTTAATACTAACCAGAAACATATAAACTGGCTTTGGAATCTAATAGCATACAGAACATTTCAATGATCTGCACATTGTTAAGGACATGGATGAACAATGTAACAATATATTACATGCATCCTCATCATTACACTAATCACCATTTATTACCACTTCTACACTCCTATTACAACTTCATCCTAATTTTACCTTTTTTTTAACCATGTTACACTACACACTTTCCAAAATTGAACTCCACACAACATTGCGGCTACTCCATAAAACTACGTACTTCACATTCAAGGACTGATCGAGCAATGCTAGTTCTAAATGATTCAATTCTGCACTTATTGGAATATTCGGAGTAGAACACACCTGTAGAGAATTTGTTGGAGAGCAAATTCGTCTACTATTTTAACTTTCTCTCCTGAAGGGAGATACTAGCCTACGTTTTGATATATCTGGTTGGTCTGTTGAATCAACTGAAGGTTGATTCAACGCGGCTATTAAATGTTGCTCACAAATTTGGCGATACCGGCCGCGGGCGGCCGAAGCACCTCGTTTGCTCGCGAAGGGAGGAAACAGGGGCAGCGCGCAAAGTGGCGATACCGGTCTCGCAAGACCGAAGCACCAAATTGTTTGCTAGAGAGGAGATGAGATGGGATTAGAATACCAGATTGGCGATACCAGCCTCTCGAGGCTGAAGCACCAACTTGTAAACTAAGAGGTGAGGTTTGGAGAGTTGTGGCGATACCAGTCTCGCAAGACCGAAGCACCTCAGGTAGGTACACCTAACTGACCGAGGGGAGAGTAACTACTCAAAGGCAAAGTTAGGGCAATTAAAAGAGAACGCAAGGGTTTAGAGTAAACTGACAGGGGTTCCACCTAGGTAACCATGTCCTTTTTCGGCTCTCAGGCCGGCTATTTATACGGATCCGGAACCCCTTCTACCCTGCTCTCCTCGAGGAGGGTGGAAGGGAGTGACGCTCCCTGGAGGCTCGGCCCGCTTTATTTAGGGAATAATTCTACAACAAGTTTGTGAATTCTCCACAACACCTATTATTTATTAATTTGTTCTAAATTTGTTCCAATTGATATAACTTAGCAATTTAGCTGTACGGGTTTTGCGTTCCAATGAACCGTTTCAAGTGCGGTTTTCGAAGTTAGGCAACGTCGTGCTTGGTGAGTGGATCCATAGATGGGGAGTGCGAAGGTGGTGGTCTCACTTCAAATCAGTTAGTACCCTTCTATACGGCAAGCCCCTCTCCATTAATGGAGGAGAAACAGTAAGCACCTTTATGTTTTCCATAATGTGTAAAATGTGTGAAATCTGAACTCAAATTTTAAAAAATACGAGTCTAAAACACAAAATTTACCCAAGGGTGAAATCAAAGCGTGTATTTTCAAAAATCTGAATATCGAAAACTTTCAAAGTAATAGTAATGGGTTTACGTTCACTATTCTTTGATGAAAGTAATAAGTGGGTTTACTTCCGTTTTTTTAAAAAACAATTTAATCGAAACGGTGCAGCAATGCGCACGGGTTTAGTTGAAAAGTAAGACAGGCGGCACTCGGCTCGCCGGGATCTACATATAGCGTTGGTAGCACTTTCGGTTTTTCTAATACGGTTTTTTAATTACTTGTAACTTGAATGAATCGAACGAGCCGACCCGGACCGCTTTACGTTAATCCGTTCACTCCCAATGAGGCTAGAACTTAGACGGAAAAAAGAACTTCTACAAAACTGTGAATGACTTGGACATAGTAAAAATTGGCTTGAATCACTTAAGGGTCAAATCAAGTGCAATGAAATTGTTTTTTCAGGATTTCCTTGTTGAAACCCAGTTTTTAAACCAATGCAAGGATAAGCCGAGCATAGGTTCTATTTCATCAGTTGTTCTGTCCGTACATTTCTAGGTGGTGTCCATGTGAAGTATATCAGGTTTTCTTTTGTTTGTATCACCTAGTAAATGTGGTGTTCACGGAGTTACCGAAGTCTTTGGGATTTTTAGAAGTCGATTCATGGTATAAGGGCACAGTGACTAACTGAAGGATCCTTGTGTCTAATCAATCCACCCTGCTGAAATAAAATGGTTCTCTTTTTGTGCACCTAGAAATCAATTACTTATGTAATGAGAGGCGCCGAGTTCAGATAACGTACACACTGCGTCTAATATACACAGATCAGTAGTAAATAGAAGTAGTGGTTTAGAAGGTTATTGTAATCCAGAAATTATAAACTTTTGTACAGTGTTTTTTACTCACTTATAAATTAGTTCAGGAAACCAGATGTTTGTTGATGTGGCGGACGTATAAAAGGTTGTGACAGTGGAATTGAAACTTGAAACAGTTTATGTATATGGAACAATAGGTGATTTTATAGCAGTTGTAAAGTAATATTTGAAGTAGTATCTACTGAAATGGCGCTGCAGAGAAGTAAAGCTTAGGTACCTTCATTCAAATGCAAGAGGTTTGAAGAACTATTGTGCCTGATTAGTATGCGGAAATCCACTGTGATATTAGCACATGTTCAGTGTAACATTAGAATAGGACCCTAGATATGTAGGTGAGTATGTGTGGGTATGGGGACCTTGCCGGCCCCTCGGGAGGATGATGGGAGGGGGCAGCAAACCGTTAGGTTATTCATAATCTTAACGGTTTTTTGTGTTTGCCGTCATATTGATTTCAGTTCCTTTTTATTTCCAGGGCCTTCATAGGTTTTGATACACCCTTTGAGATCGGTAAACTATATAGGACGGGTACCAGGGGGGCTGTCCAGGGAAAGGTCGGCTTGAGGAGGCTGGTCGGGGTTTTCACCCTGCTCCGCTGGCTAGTATGAAATTCCGTGTTAACAGTTTCTGATAGTATTCAGTATGTGAAAGTGAATTAGATTGTAGCCGAGAATATATCTGTGATAATCAGTGCAATTTATCAGTTTAGGAATTTAGTGTGTAGGTAGGATTCGAGATAAGCTTGGAGGGTATTCGATACTCGCCCTGCATCGATCATTTTTTTTTAACAATATTTGGATCTAACAAAAAACGACATAAGATTATGGGAAGACCATAAATTAAAGGAAGAGGTAAACTAGTATTTAGCTGTCATTAACTCCTGTCCCTAAGAACTACTGCACCCCATAAAAACCTGGCACCTTCACGTGGTCCATCTCGGGCACAGGAGCGACCAGAAGGAGGAGAGGGAGGGAAATCCACTAAAACCGCATTTGTTAAGTCTTGCCAGTATGTATTGGGCCAGAAAGGCCCCAGAAACAATCTAACCGACTCTAGCACGGCAAGTCTGAAGAAGAAAGTTACAATGGTTACATTCATGTGACTGAAATTGTGGTAGGGATAATAGTAGTAGTACATAGTTAACAAATATTGATAAGGTTGAATAATGGTGGTCTTATTTATAAGAACGGGCGAACCCAATTACAGGAAAATAGTAATAATAGTAAGTAGTATAAATTATGATGGAGATGGACAGTTCTACTTCCCAATTTTTGAAACTGCTAAGCCTGAGCATAAACTAAAGTTTTTTGCCTGAAGGGCTATCCTCTGCCTGCTGCAAGCATATTGCCGCAACCCATAGAAGCAGCCAATATTTCATAACCTCTTTTTTACAACATTCACGTTGCGGATACGAGAAGGCTATATAGTACTCTCAACTAGGCAGACGTGTTTACTTATAATCCTTACTAATCATTTTATTCATCTCATTGAGCTTTGTTTCACGGCTATATGTTTTGATTATTATTACTTTTTTCATACAAAAAACAAATTATATTTCATTTCAGCCCAACATTTATTTCTCGTTACTTCTTATCACCTCAGAGTAATTTCAATTAGCCGTTAGCCTTATTTTCTTAATAAGCCTATTGACATGAATATGAGGTCAGGTACACCTGCTTGATGACAATATTGCTCCAGAACAAATTAATTATGTTCCGATCAATAGTGATTTACTATCCCTTCAAATACATGAGGTCACCAGATGTTGACCCATCAAATGTATCGAACCGCCTATACGTCGAACCATTTGTCACTGTGAAGAAATATTACGAAAATCGACGCCGAATGATCACTTACCGAAATTTCCGGCATGCGAATATGGAGCGAGTAAGAAGAAAAGAGATGAGGAATGGGGGTTTGGGGTGATTAAAGGAAAGAGCGCGGCGGGTGAAGGGGGTTAGACGAGGCTTTGTTTCTCTCTAATCTGTATCGACCGAAGCCCTCGACCAGCCCTCAGCAGCAACGAGCTTTTCTGATATTGTCTCGAGAGCTGTTACTATTTTAGGTATCCAAATATCTGCCAAGACCGATATGAATACTTCGCAGTAGTTTTTTAATGAATGCAAGTCTCAAATGTATGAGTCGAAGAGGCTCACTGATTAATACTGATAATAACTAAATTAACAACAAAATTCATTAGAATTTAAAAACTCCAATCTGACAAAGAAAAAATAGGAAGTGCTTTCACGCGAATCAGGTCACACGATCATGTGTGGATATAAGCATAACCAGCTGACCTTGTCCTACAGCATTATGGGCAACTAAAACGAGACATTAAGAAACAGTGATAACGTAAACAGAACACGAGCAAGTATTGAACAATTTAAGGGATAGATTGATCAGGATTAGGAAGACATGATAACATCATGAATCGAATATTATGTGAAACAGATGAAAATGAGTTCTACTGTAGGAGGTTCACCAAGAACGAATAGTTATAATGGTTGGTGACTGGTACATTTGTTGATGGAGAACTGTGGCTGACATCAAGTCAATTCGAGTTAACCTCAAACAACTTCGAACAATCCAAAATCATTGTTTGAATAGAAGACGTATTTTCATATTAAATTGATCGCTAATAATGAATTTCACAAAGAGAACTCAAATTTCAACTCAATTTAACATAAATGTACTCGTGATACGATCATTTAGAAAAATTCGCTCCTATTGTAATGCTGCAGCACTGAAACTTTTTTCATTTGAACTTGGTTTTAACGTTTTTCCATTTGCAAGTTCCCTGTTCGTGGAAATACAAATATTATCAGAACAGGAGCAGCCGAGCTGTCGATTCGGGTAAACACCGTCGATCGACAGTTTGTTGAGGAGTTTCGATCTCGTTATCTTGGGTTCCCCTGGTCGTACTCCATTCAAACTCCACTTAAGCTCGCAATTCGGACAATAGAATTACCCATGAAGTTACTATAGTCAATCTGCATGTACAAACTAATGATTTTCACCCAATCAGAACTTAATTGTCGAGGATTGGTTGCGTTAATGACGTTTTCATATCATACACTATTCCCTGTTGACAATTGTTGGGCACTATGAACTTTGACAAATATACGATTTTGATTTGATTTGATTACATTTAAAAACACTAAATAAAAGAGTTACAACGTTGAATCGATTTCGACAGTCAGGTCACCATCCATAACACAACTGTAAGTTCTTGATTTGTTAGGTTACCGTCAAAACCGATTTATCACTGTAACTGTTTTAATGTTTGTGGAAATAGAATAGGTTTCTTCTAAAACCTCTGTGTTTTTCTGGTCCTCACATCCCATACCGGAGCATGCACTTTTTGCTACGAACACAAACGCATACAGACCTACTGGTGCATTTATTTCCCACGCATAAGTTGATCAGGATTAAGTCTTATAATGAATGATCTTTAATTTCATTGTAAAGGTTGTGACGTAATTCGAGTCTCCCAAGTGTTCTACAACTCATTTCCAATCAAGATTGTCACTCCATTTTTTATTTCCTCGCATAAAACGCCTAAAATACCTTTAAAAAAATATTTTCAACATTTTTTAAAAGTATTTTTCTATTTAATTTACATTGAATTTCGCACAATCTGTAGAAAGAAAAAGTTGAAATATCTGAATGAATGAGGAGCTATACATTTTCAAAATCCGCCCGGATCACACACCGCCTCATATTGTGCCACTTCGAACAATTCCTCCCAGTGCCATCTTGCCCATCTCTTCCTTGCAAAACTCGAAATAACTCGGCTATTTCTACTATATCATGCTTCATTTGGCTATAAAAGTCATTATATGGTTGGCCCCATTCATTTGATTCCATGCAGGTTTGATTTTAGTAATACTCTCGCGTCCGAACGACTAAACTGAAATCCTTACAACAACCATTTCAAATATTTTTTTCCTTGAAATATATTTATAAATGAAACTTATTTCATCAAGAACCTGTTAACTTTCTTATACTATTCATTTTCTTGTAATTTTTTTTTTTTTTTTTTTTTTTTTTTTTTTTTTTTTTTTTTTTTTTTTTTTTTTTTTGAGAACCAATCTTTAATGATTAGATTTTACAACATAATCTATTGTACAGAGGCAGAGGTACTGACTTCAATTCACTATTTTTCAACAAGACAATACTCAAATTAAATCATTGAACCTTCGAAAAACAATAAAGCGGAACTGAATTTGTGGAGGCAATAACAAGAAAAGAGGGAGAATTAAGGGTGCGAGGTAACGACGATGAAACTGAGCAGAATTGAGTGCACCCTTTGGAGGACGTTGGGGAAGGTGTTTCCTTAGGATTGATTGCAGCTAAGTAATTACCCAGCTCAATTAGGTGAAAGAGGAGTCTGTAGCTTCGAAAAGGATTTACAGTGCGGAAAGTCCCTAGTGGAAGGACGACGGCGGCAGGCAGTAAAACGTTATTACTTCTTGGCTCAAGATGCGATATTGCTTGAGGACGAGCCAGTTAGTAAATCTAAGGAATTAATACTGTTGCCAAGGCGGTGTAACGGTTAACCGCCTCCTCACTCGCGTTGAGTGGTCTCCATGATTCACTGTCACCTGTATATTTGAAGGAGGTTGCAAAACTGGATACATTCCTCTTATAACATACTTATCTTCTCACTTTGTCGTTCCGATCTAGTTTTTTTGGTGTAAAGAAGCTCAAATAAACATTCTTTATGAATCGATTTGCATATTTTATGAGGGAATGAACTGCTGGACATTGATCTTTCTACTATTACCACTTCGATCTTGGTTTATAATTTTCAAAAATAAACTTTGTAACCGACCGAGAAAAATTGTTCAAAATTTGTTCGTTTACGTTTCAAGAACGTTGTCCGACATTCGTCGAAGGACGTTCGAATGAACAAACAATCAATCTGCCCGCCGTCTGAAGCTATTCACAGAAACTACAAAAACAAAACTTGTATAAAAGATAAACAAAAGAGCCTAGGATAGTGCTGAACCGTACCTACGTGCCAAGAACTTATTATCACTTGGTTATTGTGTAATATATTCAGATAAATCAGCGATTCTTTCCAATAAGTATAAAAAAAGGAGGGAAGCCTCCAATCATTTGACTCATTAATTTCGGGAAAACACAGTTGTTAGATGAAGAGGGGGACCTCCATTTAAGCAAAGGTCCCATAATCAGACAGCTACCGACCCCCTTCAGTAACACAGGCTACTGCTTTTTTGGTTATCAAGGAGAATAACCATCAGTCGAAGAGGTTCTATTAAATTGCCCACATAACTCAACACGTTAGAGTGTTGCTGCCAAACGGAAATCTTTCTTTAGTAGTAAGTATACGAGTTCGAACTCAGTCAATCGGTTTCAATATTTTCGTTGCTACTCAAATCAACTACCGCAAAACTCGCAAAACTCGTGTTGAGGAACGAGTTCGTCAGATCCGGCTCGGTGAAATGTTCTTTCTCGTATCCAACTACATCAGATTCTTCTCGACGAAAAGGTAACAAAACTAAATTTCTCAAATGAAATGTTGGCCCTACCAAGGACGTCACATTTGTCTCGACGGAAAGGCATCTTTTAAAATCGTCTCCATATTTATATCCCTGATAGAGTAGCGTAGATAAGCAGGTTTATCAGAAAAAAAAGTTGTAACGATACGCTTCAAATCCGATCAACCATGAAGGGTAAAATGTTTAAAAATCAGAATACCAAAAAATTTCTAAATAGTTATTGTTGTTTTATAAATCGTTATTGTTTTTCTGTTTCCTATGTAAGACATATCTTCAAAAAACCAAATGAGCCTTCTCGGACCGCATAACGTTCACGCTCCCTGACAGGCAGAACTCGAACGAAATAAAAAAAAACGCTGCCAATCTAACAAATGTGTTTATCATTTTTAGAACAATGCTTGATGTTTCTTGTCATTTTGACGTTTGTAAGGCCACTTTTGGGTTCAAAATTATTATTTCCTTTGTATGAAGTAAGATTACTAGAAACCGACATCCCACTTGCCTATGTCAGTCAAAACAAAGAAACCCCATGGCCCAAAGATTTTATGCGTGTGAGACGATTGGACTGGTTAGAAGTTAAGACCAACAAGACTTCAAGTGGAGTCCATGAGCGAAAGAATGGATTTTTTATACCATTTATAAGGCCCTTTATGTCCCGAACGGCGCACAGTGGTCCGGAATCAAAATCTAGCTGACCAAAACCTCTCCCGCGCCTATTTCAACATATTTCCTCCAAACCATTGTGACATTCTAAAGTTTTTTCCACGCTGAATACGGTGGTGTAAACGGTTTTGAAGTCATAGAAGAATTAGTTAATTATTTATTGAAGCCATAGAGCAGATATTAGGGGGTGAAATTCATCATAAATAATTTTGACAAGGAACATAATGTATTCATGTATAAGACCCTACTATGGGTTTAAATTAAAATTAGCAGAGTTCTTTGCTACCACCCGAGTTTTCGCTCGGGAAAACCTTTTCCAAAAGCCTTTACCAAACTAAAAATAAATATGTATAAATATTCGTGGAAATAAGGAAATATTAACAAAAGGCAATATGAAAGGAAATGTCGCTGTATTAAGCAGTGGAAATTAAAATCAAAAACTTAATAACCTTGTCCTCAGGAATAAAAAAAATTGAAAAGTAAAAATAATCAAAATTGAAAATTATATAAATCAAACCTGATTGGTGCTCGAACCTTTGAGACTTTGAAAAATAAAATAAACGCACTTCGCCAAACAGTAGAAAGTTAAAAAATGTAAATGATTAGAAATCGCAGTTAGATCGCTGAAAGCTATAATATATCTCGCTGAAAAGCCCGTCGTCACCTCACTGGAAAAAATGGAGCGACGCACAGTGGGCTGAATCACTAATTTAGGTGGACAAAATTCTGAAACTTGTCCATATGCAACCTTTGGGTTCCCAGATCACGGAAAAAATTATTTAAAAAATCAAATTAATTTTTTGACATGATTGGCGAGCACACAGTGGTCTAAAATCAAATTGATTTGCTAAAATTTAAAACTTTCCTAAATTCAACGATTGAAGTCCCAGAATACGGGAAAAATTATATTTAAAAATCTAATTAATTTTTTGACACGATTCGCGAGCACAAAGTGGTCTATTATCAAATTTATTTGCCAAAATTGTACTGAAAAAAAATTATGTATCACCCAAAACGCAAAAAATCGCAAAAATTCATTGCAACATTTAAAAACTAGAAGGATTGATGAAACAAATCCTGCAAACGAATCCGTGGAATAACTTGGCGTTAATATAGTTTTTCGTTATTGAATAGGGGCATACATTTACAAGTTGCTAAGTTAAATCCACAGGTAGAACGCAATGTATATTCTATAACGAATGCAGAAATTTAATGTCTTACCTGTCTCAGCAATGTCCATTGTTGAATAAAAGCAATAGAACTTCGCGCTACACACACCTTTAACATAATGAATGGCCATCGAATAAAGATAATCCCACTGCCGATTATCAGGCACTTGCGTAAACATGACTGATTCAGTCCTTTACTATTTGTTTGTAAACACGGTATGGAGGAAAATATTAGTATTTACAGTCTCACTAACTAATAATAAAAAGCTAAAGCACTCAGAAATTCCAGACTTTTGACTTGACTTTTGTCCACCTAAATTGGTGATTTAGCCCACTGTGCGACGGGGGATTTTTGGTAGGCGACACTAGCGCTTCCAATCTTGATTGCAATTAAGAGAATTAAGTTGTGGTGGTGCTGTTGGGAGAAGGTTGTGTTGCACGGAGGAAGATCCGTGACACATGTCATCAATTAATATAATTAATAAAAGGAACATAAATTATAACTTCTCATGTGTAGGTAATCCCAATAAAATCACAATTGATTAGTTAGGTAGGTACTTCTCCTATGCCACCCCCAAAATTCCGAGGCCGAAGTCGTCATCATCACTGTCATCTGAATTTGTCAAATCCCTTGGATCGGAGAGGAGCGCCTTCACCTCTCGTGGCAATTCAATCTCATTTTTTGATGGGGGGAGGGGTCTCATATTAGCGATGAGTGGATCCGTCGAGATCAAAAGTCTTTGGAATATATATATTATTCCTAGGGAATATACTATTGGTAGCTGTTCTGGAAAATGTTCTCGAATAGTTTTCTCGGAACCTTTTGAAAGATTTGTGCTGTAATTCCACAGCATCCTCTGAAAGCTGCCCGATCGGAATAATATTCTTGTCTATGATCGTGGAACCATGTATTCAAATCTTGTGGACGGTTACCGGCATCGGATACCATTTGTAGAGACTAACGTACAGTTCCGCAGTGTCACTGGTATATTGCTCAAAACTTGACGAATCTCTCTGCTGTCCACAGGCGAGAGTCTTGAGTATTACTCCGAATCGTCGAATCAACGTTTCATCCACGCCAGTGATTTCAGAACAAATCTCGGGTTCGGCGAAAAATCTCCTAGCAGAGTTACCGTCATTTGTATTTCCACCCCCTTGCTTAGGGGTGTCCAGGAGAAGTCCAGTTCGTGTCCTGAAATCCGAAATCACTTTCTTCTTCTTCATCTCGACGATTTGTTTCTCTAGTTCGCTCAGTCTTTCATTCGGAAAGCCTCGAATATTTCCTCGTACGGAACGAATAACGGCGATTCTGGAAGAAAAAAAATCCAGTATTTCAAGGGTAGGCAAAAGTAGGCGATAAAATAAATTTTTATGGAATCTTGGACTCCTATATATCACGCCTAGGAGCTGGTTACGTTGATCCCAGTTGACCTCTTCAACTTACGAATAGTGAAAATGTACAATTCATAGTAACTTTTGTTAAAAATTAAAAAATCTTAAACTGCTAGACTGATTAATTTAAACGTTCTAATTTTCCCGGTAAATATTCTACTTACCGGTGCTTGATGAGCTCATTATGCGGCGATTCTTATGTGACGTCTGAAATGAGCTTCAAACAAGACTGAAGTGAGGAGGTAAAAATGCAGGGAAGAGGGCGATAGCGAGGAGTCCATGTTCGTACTTCCCACAGTCAGTATGTAGTACTTTGATCCGACTATTTCATACGGTATTTCATAGTATATTATACTCCCGATCAAATATACGGTGGAACATTTTTGGGGTTTTGGTCAGCTTGATTTCCATTCCGGACCACTGTGCGGCGAATGGATATTGCGTAGTTTGAATCTTCACACCGTGAAAAGTAAAGTTACATATGGTGAGTTGAGTGAGGGGAGGGGTTTATGGAAAGTATTAGCTTCACGACTACAGAGGTTTATTATTGAAAGTAATAAATTATCAAACCGTCAGCATAAATGAGAATCTGAACGTATTTCAAAATAGTAAAAACCGTCTACTAAATGTTGATAATATCAGCTGATATAATAATTATATCATCAATAATACAACTACGATAATGAAAATTATTGCAATGCCATTGTCATTTCGAGTTTTTACTTGAGGACCAGTGAAGCGTAGGTAGATGATTAATTTTTACTTTTAATTTTCAGCGGGTGGATGCCTACTATCCGTTTGAGTTTCCTGAAATTTTTCCTAGTTTTGCCTTATTTCCCAAGATGCAGAAATTTCAAAGAGAGTCAATTCGACAACTAGGAGTCATGTAGAAGGGTCTCAAGGTGCACTGATCCTCTGAAGGAAATTGGTCTCTAATTTCCTTGTTTATCGATCTGCTATGCGGAAATATGAAATAAGTATGAGCATGTTTAATGCATCTTGACTATAATTACAAATTATGAAGCTGTCAAGTTTACATGAAGTTCTACATCCAGAAACGTAGAACAGTAATCTATGTAGAATGGTTGTGCAATAAAGAAATAATTGACCTTTGTGTGATAACTTGCAGGCTTTTAAACATTCATTGGCTGATTAGATTAGAAAATAGTTTATGGTCATTTGATGAGACTTTTAGAATGGTTCTATTCAAACGAAGGCAGTAAAGTTGGCCGACGACCGCTTATCATGAAAGATTTATTCACAGGAGAGTTCGTATTGTGGAACTACGGGTGGAAGGGATCACGACTTTATGTCTATCTATAACAGAAATCTTGACTCAGATGGGAGAAGAGCAGTGGTAGCTCATTCTCCTGAATGATCTTTCAGTAATGAAGTAATTGCATGTAAATTTCATGGTTATCATAGGAATGTCAGTATGTTGCATTCTTCTGTTCTGCCCAAGTCCAAGCTACTACTCTCCGTTTTTAATAGCGTAATTGATGTCGATGGTTAAGATCGACTTCCAAGGCTGCGGAAACACCATATAGTAAAGACCTAACAAAAGATAACAACAAAAAAACGAATAGTATTCTACATGGTGTCCCAGGAGTTATGCACAATTCGACTCCTACGTGTTCTACAACTCATTGTTATGAACAAAAATGCCTCCTAGAATTTTTTTACTAGAGGCCTCGTTTCCAAGTTATTCGTGATCTAATATTTTTTTCGTGTTTTTGATCTTATGTCATCCAAACTGTCATAACCCCCTCAATTTTGGATATAGCCCAAATATGATGACACCGTTGGAAAAAGCGTTAAATTTTCTATCTACTTGATGTCATAAAACATTTTTTTTATTGCATTGAAGATGTGCAATTGCTGCGCGAAATGGCAGTTTGGTCAAAATGTCAAAATCGCCTGTTTTTCATATCGCCTAGAAACCCCATTCATGCTTGACGCAGAACTGTGCAGGCCTGGTAAAACGTGCGCCAAAATGTCAGCTTTCCAACGGTGTAGTCGTTTTGAAGTTTAAAAATATTTTTAGTTAAGGAAATGGTGTTTAACTGAAGAAAAACGTGTGTTTTCTGTTAAAATTGAGGTTTTTCCTAAAGTCTTGACGAAAAAAGGTTTGAGGCGGGATGTACGTAACTATTCTCGCTGAATCAAATGGTGACAACGCCAGACCTCTCAAGTGACGATTTAAGCTAGTTTTGTCGGATGCATAAACCCGTTCGTTTGTGAACAGCGTCTACGGCATTTCTAAGCTGACCGGCCAAAGTGAAGATAATCGAAGAGCCGAAAGACGGCTATTGTTTGTGTTCATTTACGATTGATTGCGATGAGTTGCATTCATCTTTTTGTGGACACTATGACCCTTATCAATCCAGGCTTCCGTATCATTACCAACTCTTCCCTTTCGTCTCTTTCCTCGCTGTATTTCCTTCAGCGTGGTTTCTCTATCGCATACTCCCATTCATCATGGTGCGCTATAGCTATTGAACATAGCTGGTAGTAATAACCAAAACCTTAGTGGCAAAAAAGGATTAGTAGATAAAAAAAAAGATAGTTTACCAGATAAAAAAAAGGATCAGTGACATAAAACATATTATCTACAAATATTTTTTTCCTCATACTATCCGTCGTGTTCGCAAGAGTGTGAGTTGTACAAAGGAGGAGTGTGACTCCCTTGCTGCTTCAGACGCATTACGATTGGCAAAACTGTATACAAAAATCATGTGGTATAGCTACTCTGCTGAAAGCAAATCATCGCAATAAATCATAAATGAACACAGACAATAGCCGCCTCTTCGATTATCCTGACTTTAGCTGGACAGCGTAGGAATGCCGTAGATGCTGTTCACAAACGAACGGTTTCATTCATTAAATTCATTTTCATTTTTAATTTTTGAATATTTATTTTTTGGTTTATACTTTGACAATCTTGTTTAAACTCTAACTCTTTATGTGAACTCGATTTAAACCCCAATATCTTACCATTGTCCTACAACTGGATAACAAGTTTAAGTAATCAAACATTTTACTAAAACTGAATTTGATCAGAAGCAACCATCAACATCAACATTGCAACACCCAATATTACGGCCAACTCAGAATGGGGTTGGTAATACACGGCGCACAAAGCAACCCCTCCTTCAAGACCGAGCGGTCGTGCGGGTCATTGCATATCTTGCCCCTGACCAAGACAACGCCTCCTCGTAGCTTCCCTAATTTTCAAACATTAGGTCTTCTTTAGTTATACAGGGTGTCTCAGAAGTTATGCACAACCCGACTCCGAACAAAAATGCCTCCTTTCAATTTTTTGCCTCGTTTACGAGTTATTCGCAATTTAAGATTTTTTCCTGTTTTCGATCTATTTTGGAGGTAGCTCAAATTTTATGACATCGTTCGAAGAGCGTTACATTTTCTATCTGTTTGATGTCAGAAAACATTTTTTTTTATTGCGTTGAAGATGTGCGATTGCTGCGCGTAATGGCAGTTTTGTCAAAAATGCAGTCTCTCGGCTCTTTGATAATCCTGACTTAAGCAGGACAGTTTAAGAATGCCGTAGACGCTGTTCACTAACGAATGGGTTTATCCATCCGACAAACTATATTAAATCGTCACTTGAGAGGTCACCATTTGATTCAGCGAGAAAAGTTACGAACATTCCGCCTCCAACCTTTTTTCGTCGAGACTTTTGGAAAAACCTCAATTTTAAAAGAAAACACACGTTTTTCTTCAGTTAAACACCATTTCCTTAACTAAAAATATTTTTAAAAACCAAATCGAATACACCGTTGGAAAGCTGAAACGAGGCCTGAAACGAAAAATTGCTAGGCGGCATTTTCGTTCGGAAATGAGTTGTGGAACACTTAGGAGTCGGATTGTGCATAACTCCTGGGACATACCTGTTATTTTTAGTGGAGGCCTAATGTGAGGCCCAACGTGTTGACATCTGAATTTTGAGGCGTTGGATTAGTTGGATTGGCCTGATTTGCATCTAACACTTATGATAAGATCCTTTCATTTCAAAATGCGGAAATATAAAATACTTGTTTTTATGTTTATTTTTGAGGAATTGATCCCTTTGATTTCAACGTTTTACGGACCTTCCTCTCTACGTTTGTGATTTTGGTTTATTATGTTCAACAATAAACCTTTGTAATAGACCGGGAAACAATTTTTTCTAGCCATCCTTTAAAATTAGTTGCGTTACGTTTCAATATAAGTAAAATCTGAAAATCGAATGAAAAAAGTTCCGTCCACCGTCTGGAGCTTTTTCCCGAAACTAATGAACCAAAGTTAACAAAACTTGGGTCCAAAATGACATCTGATGGGTTCAAGGGAAAAACGATGAGAATCCTTTTTTGTCGAACTTCAGGTTTCCACGGGATTATGTTGTTAATGAATTGTACTATTGATACATGAACCCATAAGAAAAAAAAGCTCAGAAAACTCAGAAAACTCAGAAAATACTGTCTAATGCTGTACTGTTCTGAAATAACTGTATTGGTGAAAACAATTAAAGTTCGGAGCGCTTCCGGAAGAACGATGAACTTCTCCTACAAACTGTGAATCACTATCTAACCTTTTTATCCCTGACTCTCAGCTAATCAACCAAAATCGTTTGTTGAAGTTCCAGGGGAATCGAGGAATAGCAGCAGGGAGAAATCCTCCATGTGATTGAATTCACACGAACGTCCGAGCCATGTTGTGGAGGGTCCCTAACCAGATGTGGCAACCACCAAAGAAAAATAAAATAAATTAAGCCCCACGAAGGAATCAACTTGAAATTTCCTAGCTGGGCCCTAACCTATTTCTCAACCTAAATATAACGACTTGCAGCACCACACCATTTTCGCCAATTGAAGATGTTAAGACGTTTTGCGACTGCCTGGTCACACATTAAGCTGTCAAAGATTGTCGCCAAGAAGACGATTTCGTGATTATCCTGAAGACTCTGAATCTTCTCTTGACTCTGATCCTGACTCTTTTCAAAAATCAGCAACGTCGTCCACCCCCCCCCCCCCCCTCAGCTTATTCTTATTGCAACTGATTCTTTCAATTTTGTCATTCATTAAAACCACTACATACTGTTCCATCAAACGTTTCACACCGTTACAGATAAAAAGTGTTAATGCCTACAAAAATAAGATGTTGTTTTCTGAAGAATTTAATTTTTCTTGGTCTGTGAATTCGTAAGATATTACTTTGTTTAACTATTTGTTAATGAACGATTTTTAGCTACATTTTAGTATTTGGAATTAAATTAGTGGAAGGTACACATACTGAAACTATCAGTCTTGAAAATTTGTTTTTTTGAATCCTGGAAAATCAGCTTTTGTGGACTCTCATCGATTTTCCCGTGGACCCTTCATTTGGGGTTTAGTTGGGACTGAATTCTCGACCTAAATTTCAGTCAATAATATAGGGTGAAATCAAATTGCTGAAATTTCAAAAATCTGAACATCGATCTATTGATTTTATGTTCTTAATTAATAAACGTGTTTTCAAAAAATCTAATAACCTACTCATACCGCTTAGTGTTCATCAGTTCATTTTCCTTAACGGCTAGAATTTTTACATAAAACCGCAAGTAAGCACAAATGAGAATGTCAACGTGCTTGGAAATAGTAAAAAACGCCTAGTATCATATGAGGATCGCATTAGCTGATTTAATTGATGTGTAATTTTGTTTCATGAGTTCCTTTTTAAATCGAGTTTTTTCAAGTCTAATGCAATATAGTTGTGGTACAAGTGAATCGTAGGTTGGTGTTTCATGTTACAATTTACTGAATTTCATTTATTCTACTTGTCGGTTTTTACGTTGTTCCCATGCACATCAATTGCACTGCTGTAGCTGATCAGCTGATTTGAGCTTCTAATGAATCTAAAAGCAGAACTTTGGGTCCGGCATAAAGAGCTTTGTATCAGCTTCTGTTGCGTACAAAGGGACTAGTAAAGATTGGTGTTCTCGGAGTTACATTTAAGACGGACTCATCCAACCGTCTTCAGACAGCTTGAAGCCAATTACAAGATAGGAGGTAAGTGATCAGCTGAATCCCCTCTTGGCTAACTGCGTATCTAATCGATTTAACCTGCTGAATATGGCATGTATAGTTGGATCTATTTACGGTATGTAAAATGGATAAGAAGCTCGAGGAGCCGAGTTTCGATGATATACCACTGACTACAGCTGATATAGCTCGGTGATTTATGTAGAAGTGTTATTCTAATACAGAAATCATAAGCCCCTGTGTAATAACTTGCAGCGTTTTTTATACGAGTTACAATGATTTGCTCCAGTAGTTTTGAAGAAAAGCTTAATATGAAGGATGAGGAATTTTTCTGACTTTTGAATTTTACTTTTCTTGAAACATAAACCAACAAATATTGTCTGGGGTCATATTTTTTGTTTTTATTACCTTTATTTTCTTTTTTTCGATACATTGCACCATTGCATGTACAGCTTTTGTTATATATTGGGAGACTAGTAAAGTTTTAGTGAAGTCGACTACTAGGTATGGAGGCATGGTGATCAGCTGAAGGGCCCTTTTGGCTAATTGTTTTCCTAATCGATCTTTTCAGGTAAAATACAAGTATAAATGGTTCTCTTTTTTAGTCATGTAGAATACTATTACAAGACATAAAAGGGCTGAGTGTAGATGTCACTTAGATTAGATTACGTCTAATGAACATATATCAGTGATTTACGTAGAAGAGTAATCTGGTATAGATGGATAAACCATCGTGTATCCCTTTCCATTTTAGCTTGTTAAAGTTACATTAAAAACTGTTGCAAATTCCTCCTCTTCCTTTTTTATTTTTTCTCTTAACATTTCGTACTTGGAAGATTTCTTAAAAGAGGCCTTCGTGTTACAGTGCCCTTATTACGGATTTAAGAAGCCACCATCTCTAATGTCAGCCTGCGGGCAGACCGAAAACCGAGTTTCAGTATTAGCCCCCTGTTCGTTTCAAAATCTTTTCTCAAATATAAGTCATTACATTTTAATGACCTTGTTTTATGAATTCTTCCTCTTTTATTAAATATAGTTAACAAAATGAAACATCCATTATTTACAATCCAGTTTTTCTTGGTTTTAATTTATTATGTTCCGCATTGTCCATAATTTTCATTTTTTTATAATTATAATCAAGTATATGTATCTATCCCATGTATTCTTAACATGTATAACCATGTTAACTTGTAAGATAGAAAATTATGAACACAGATTTTGTTGTTTACAGTAAGAGTACAATCTACAAAAATTTTTAAAAACATCCGAAAATCGACTATTTTTATAGCATTCCAGATTTAGCACTTTATTAAAATAATTTGCCTGCATTGTCAAGCTCGAATGTTGTTGGTAAATTCTTGTTTCGCCCAAAAATATTCAAAGCATTAGTTGATCCTGGAAACGTTTGTTTTATTTTCTTCCCGGTATATTCATCCCCTTCATTGTTGACATTATAAATGACTAGTTAGAACAATACTTAAACTTTTAAACTTCCACTCTCTTTTGGGGGAATATTTATCTGCATTTTTACTACCAGAAAGGCTTAGTTAATGTTTCTGAGGGAATAATAGACAATGCATATTAAAAATAGTCCTATTCCGTTGTTCCTGGGTGTTGAACTTCGTTCAATAGCACATTTGGAACAAAGGTAGTCATCAAGAACTTATTCAAGACGTTTCAATATGAATTTTCGGGTGGAATATCGATATATCAGAATCTTCTGTCTAGGAATTTTAGTTATCAATAAATCCAATCACCATTATTGTTGATCTTTCTTTCAAACATTCCAACGTTTGTGGTTGTATCCATCAAATATTCAAACGAACTCAATTGTGCGCGAAGACTGCCAAGACTTCGGAGAATGTAGTAAAAGGAACAAGAACCAACAGTTAACTCCACTGCAAGTCAGGTGGGTAAACCGCTGAAGTGATATTGTGTTTAGCTAAGGTAGTTGTCGGGCCACACTGCCATTTGATTGCTTGCCTACAAAGCGATCTCCTCCAGCTGCTTGACTGCTCCCGGCAGTTCATCTATCTAGACCACCTTCTCCTTTGTTCAACTTGCGGCAAGCGCACTATACACCTTATTCAGTCGCTGCAGTCACGGGAAAGTCAGTAAACCAGGACGATGAAAACACAGAACGGTTTTTCAGATTACATTCACAGTATTGATTTGTATTTAGTTACTCGAAATCAGGAACATTAAGAAGGATAATGAACGAAAAACCTGAATAGCGTCTATTTGGGTTAAATCAGGCTACTACTGACTTCGAATAGTTACACAAATGATGAATAAGAATGTTTAATGTACCTATTAAATAACTTCAGTGCGATCTAGTACAAAGTCTCTAACGAAACCCTTTTCTACAAGCTATAATGGCTCCATTTGTAAATTAATACGCTCTTTTCCGGCCTCATTGTTCTGGCAACGCGAGGATATTCAGAAAAAGGAATCCAGTAACCACTCGTAACACAGAACCACAAAGATTGTTTTACCCCTTCTTTGTCTGCAAAAACCTCTCATGTATTATTCAGCGCGTCGGTCGAAGTGGTCAGCGCTTTTTATAGACTGTTTATACTTCACAGGTTGGACAATTGGACCGGGTTTTTATTATGTAGGTAGTTTACGTGCTAAAGGCGCTGCCGGGTGGGTGGATCCGAACGAGGGTTAAGTCAGTTCTGAAATGTAGATGTCCATCGTCCGCACGAGGCTCACTTTGCTGCTATCTTTGTGTCATTAATCACGTCTACAGGTATCATGCGGTAGATGCATCTACCTTCCCAGAACTCTGGACTTGATGAGGGTGGTCCTCTTTGTAATATGACCTTTTTATCAGCCATCCATATAAAGTTGCTCATATTCCATGGGAGATATTCATCCCCACTCAAATAAAATTATTTCTGTCTAGAACAGTGGTTCTCAAACTGTGGGGCGCGACCCCGAGGGGGGGGGGGGGGGTGAATGGCGTGCAAGGGAGGCTCGTTGTGTTGAGAAATGAATTTTCTCAGTAACAATTAGTGTCATTGAACTCACTTGTGATACTTCACTGAAGAGTAAATTTAATGAGGAGTATTTGATGGAGTTTTGGATACATATTAGCAAGGACTTCCCAACGCTAAGCCAAAATACAATGAAGATTTTGATTCCTTTTGCGACAACATGCATATGCGAGGTTTTCATCATTGTCAACTATGAAGTCAATCTACCGTTCGAAGCTAAATGTGAACTAAGAACTTAGAGTGGCTCTTTCTGCTATTCCTCCACGTCTTGAGAAACTTTCTTCTCAAAAGCAACCTCATCCTTCACACTGAGCTTTTTAATCTAAATTTTTATTGCCTTTGTAATTCTTGTTTGCTGAGTTGTAAATAATGTTCATTTTAGAGTTTCTCAATAGACTAAATAGAAATTTGATGAAGTTAAAAAAAAAATTGTTCCGTATTTTTATTACAATAACTCAAGTTATTTTTTGTTTTTGCTGCGTAAAATCATTTTAAATTGTGTTTGGGAAACATTTTAAGGAAAAAGTACAAAATATAACTATTTTTAATAATAAAAATAGGCTGGGGGGCCTGATACTATATTTCCTAGTGAAGGGGCTAAGAACCGCTGATCGAGGGAAAAGTTTAGTTTATTGGTATGTGAGCATATTGTTTTTTTTTTTTTTTTTTTGGGGGGGGGGGAGGAAGTAGAAGCTAGTACATCCTATTACATATGTTTTCAGCAATCAACATGTCCAAAATATTCTAGTGAACAACTGGCATTATATGATTCCTTATCATTTTTCATAATTTTCCGGCTACTCAAACAGTGTGTCTGAAAAAAATTAAAAAACCTCATCCAACCTCAGCTAGGCTGGTAAAATTTCCTTACATTTCACTTTTAACAAAATGTGTTGGATTTATCAAATTTGCAATGTACAACCAATACTGACTGTCCATATCACTGAAAACTGAAGCATAGAAATGAGATTATTGACGCCTGAAAGAAAGCTCTTTCTGAAATACCCTAGTGTTGGTTGAGCTCTAGTACAGCTGTAAAAACGGTGAAAAATTGAAGAAAAACCATTTTTCTCTAGATTCTACTGAGTAGTGTCAGGAGGATGGACAGAAATACTCATATGGGCGAAACATCTGTTTTCTCTCTGTGTTCGCGATTATTTTTAAAAAACCAAATTATATATTTATATAAAATTTGTTTTTTTAATTTTGTGTATCTGCTTATCTTGAAGCAAAAAATTTGTTGTTTTAATAGTGTGTATAAATAGCATGAAAAGGAAAGATTACCTAATCGTAACGTGATTCAGCATAGATGCTAGATCTCACTTTCAAACAGAAAACAAGTCGTCTCCATAGGTGAATATTCTAGTGTTCCCGCGAGCATTGATTATGGCGTATTTCAGGAGTCGAGGGTAGGGCAGTTGAGTGCTATGTTATTCTTGATATACTTGTAGGCAGGTCAAATCTTCACCCCTTAGTCTAGCAAGTTATAAGACGACTCGACAGCGGGTCTGCACAATCGCCAAATGAGGATTGGCACTTGATTCAGGTGTTACACGGAGGTCAGTGTTTTGTTTAGTTTGGACGTCTTGATACTACGCTTAAATCTCAAAATAAGGAGGAACAAATATAATGAATGAATAGTTTTAGTAACATACACATCAGTTGTACAAATAGATCGAAACCAGTGATAAAACTATCGCGGTGACATGTTAACATCTAATACGTCGCGGCCTCCGTTTAGTACCCAATGCAAAATGGAAATTGAGCTATTGCGCTTGCGATTATTGTGTGTACCCACCGTCGAGTTCATAAGACGTATTTGCTTGATGATAAGGACTCAGTTCTAATTCATAGTACCAGGTACATGGGATGAAGTGTTTTAAGATGTTCGGGTTAATGCGTTTCCCAATGGGGGATAGAATCTTAGTCAATCGGCTTCACCGTGGCCTGTAGTCTCTTAATGCGAAGAAAACAAAATATGCTTATCGGATCTAGGATCTTTCACGATAATCTTGCAGACGGTTCAGGTTTCTCACAGTTGAGATGACTTACCCATTGCACATGTTGTAAATCGGACTGAGTTGGGAGTTACGGATATTTGGGTGTTTAATAACACTAGACGCCGATATTACGAACCCGTATATTTCATATAACAGTACACATCCTTCAACACACTACGTTTCGTATACGCCCAAATAGTGCACCTATAATACTATACACGCGTATAAATCAAGACTATCAGAACATAACATGAATTACGCTTATAGCGTCATACTACGACCAACAATGCATTGACTTATCAATATTTAACCCATATCACAGCAATAAATTAATGTATTGCTTACTGTGTACTGCTAGTGCCCGTCATCAGTTCACATTCGCCGCTCTTTCATGGATTAATTCTTTCTACATCTTTGCTGTTTCCAAACTTCCTCACCTTAAACTATCCAAAGCTTTTGGGCGACAGTGACTTAACTTTCAAGGGGAGCAAAGTTGGGCTCTGATTCCAACAACA
Organism: Creontiades dilutus; assembly: GCA_031894815.1. Taxonomy (NCBI): domain Eukaryota; kingdom Metazoa; phylum Arthropoda; class Insecta; order Hemiptera; family Miridae; genus Creontiades; species Creontiades dilutus. The sequence continues at coordinate 2,020,834 of JAVIWC010001315.1, read as the reverse complement.
CCATCAACAAACTCACCCTTTCAGACACACACTCTGAGCCAACGTTTGCAGAGATTACGGCTCAGCTAGAAGGGCGTAAATCCACGGTGATCGATTAGATAAAGACATTCCTCCATTCCGTTAAATGGAAGTCGGTTCATCAATTCAGATTAACACAAATTTGCCAAACATGAAGTTTTCATGATTCAAATATACAAGTTGATCCTCTGGAACTTGACAACATAGAAGTAGCTCAGTGAAAAATTGATCAACTATTTGAACTTCTAGAAGCCTTGGAACATTACTTTCATTACAGCACCGCAAAGTTGCTCGTATATCTACGAGCTTAAGATCAGGGCCGAGATTGACGTTGCAGATGTAGAGAACCCCCATAAGAACGAAGTAGAAAACACCAACGAAAAACTGGTCAAGATATCTCGAAGATTGACTTCTCCAAGTTCTTTGTAGGGAAACACCGTTTTAACGATGGTGGTTCCTGACAGATCTTAGTGGAAAGCAAAAATACCCATAAAAACAGGAACACCACAAGGATGGGGGAAAATAAGAAGTTCTCGAAGATTTGGATATCCTGGAATTTTTCAAGCTGCTGAACATCAACGTGCTGGAACCACAACGTTCCATCCCAAGAGTAATGGATTCGTGAGATACACCATTGAAATATTCTATAATTATACAAATCGCTTCCTGGTGGTGGGTACTTCCTCTAAAAGCTTCACGGGAAAGTCACCCGCAATTTGTTCAAGATTCCACACTAAGACCCACCTGTGGGTCCGTAGATCGAGAGCGAGATAGATGTGAAGCTTGTTCGACAAAAGATGAACAAAACTTGGGATCAAAATAAAAGGATCGCCGATGGAGAGGAAGTTTGGATGCTGAACACCAGTGGTCAGGGGTATAGCCGAGGGAATGTGGGGAAGAAAACGGGCACGTATTCGCACCAGGTTGACCTGAGCGGAATTCCCAAACGCTCTCACGCAGCCCGGCAAAGACACGACAACACGGCTAAATTTTCAGCCCGAAAAGGGAAGATCAAAGAGGAGAAGATGAAAGGGACATTTGCAGCTGCTGTAGTAATGAACGCATTTAATCACCTCCTTTTCTTATCAACAAGTAGAGAACTTGATTATATATCATTAGAGATCTTGAAGTTCATAGCTTCTGAAAAACATGTGAATATCATTCGTTTACACTAGATCCGTTTACTCAAAAGTATTATTACCCTGGAGCTTACGAAAATAAGTAGGTTGCATCTTTTCAACTTCATAGTACACGAAATAATATTTTCACTTATCAGTACTTGACTCATATCAAAGCAATGGACCCTCATATTACACACATCCCCATCAAAATGATATTCACATTCATGATTATGACTGTTGGACACACATGCACTCTTATTAGTACTTCATCAAAATTTTACCATTTGTCAACCCTTGGTACAAAGTATCATTAACATACGTTCCCTAACTGACTTCCACCCATCGTTACAGCTATTTGTTAAAAACAGATCACCTTGTTGAACTATTTTAATTTAACGAACGGTAGGTTCGAAGTTGTGCCAGATTAATAACGTGATTATATATTGACGATAAAGTTGAAATGTAAGTGGAACGATACAAGAATTCATCTGAGTGACCTTGGGAACAAGGTAATTTGAACTCTTACTGGTTGATGTGGTTAGGTGAAACATGTGGCTCCATTATAAACTGATATGATTTCTTCACCTTCCTTTCGCCACATAATTCCGACAAAGTTGTCTCGTAGATGGTGAATAAATGCAAATTTCCGACGAAATACAATTAGGCAATCAAAGATTCAATCGTTGGTTATTCCGAATATATATTACAACCCTGTGTATTCACGACGTAGGAAACTAGTATCGATCTCAACTTGTGGAACCCTTATTTATTTAAAGAAAAATATGCCAACATAAGTTACTGGTCTCACTGCGGTATCGGTTAAATACGTATAGTTTAGTAAGAAGTGAATTGGGAGAGCTCGTTGGTTTGGCTGCATACAGAATCTTCTCAACGTATAGGAATATGAAAACAAAGATTGCCATACACAAATAAAAGAAAATACCGACGATATCTCTTTCAAAAGAGCTGTCTCCTTTCTCTTTCGAAAGAACTTTCTCCTTCTATCGTTATTCGACATGTTTGCGAATCTTCTCCAAGCTTGGGAGCCAAAGCACCAAAAGCTCCGGCGGTTACTGAACAAAAACCCCGAGACCTCCCTTGAGCCTGCTTATGGCCTCCCCCCAGGTGACAAGCAAGAAATGAAAGGTGACCCGAACCGTAGGGAAAACCTGAAGGATGCCAGAGGAAGAAATATTAGAGGAACAAAGACAGGTACATATATCTCGAGCACGATCTGTTTTCTGGATAAGAAGATTAGCTGTTCTCCAACAAAGTGGGTTTTGCCCGCAAAGTTCCCTCTTCTACTTTGCTATAGATCGGATTACTAATTACGTCTTTGCTTCAGTGACTATCTTAGTTACCGAAACGCAGAAGTAATGTGAATGGTTGATTAATCGGTTACAGTAAAATTTTCAAATCTTTGCCTCCAGATTTGAGACTGATTTAATCATTTTCAGCCTTCTGAAAAAGTTGAAAAACGGTACTAATCAACACATCTCATCACTAACTGAGAGAACTTGAAAAAATTGAATGACTACTACGTGAAATTGTAGCAAAGTGAATACGTCAATTCGAACAATTTTTATCATTGATTTATTGTAGTAGGTGTAATAATAGCGTACATCTGTATCAGCAGAAGAATCATTGTTGTTTTTGATCTCAACCTAAGGTAATGGAAGCTTTTTTTATCATTAAATCGCTAATAATTTTAAAAATCCAATTGGAAGGTTATCATAATTTTTACTTCTCTTTCAACTCCATTCGGAGTCATCTTGGTTGAAAAAGCTCTAAAAGTCAATTTTCCAATTAAGAAATAATAATATACTTGTTGATTCTACTATCACCAGTATTAGGATAGAAGATAAAAACTTATTTTCTGAATCACATCCAACGTAAAAACTAGTTGGTTATCACATCGACAGTACGTTTTCAGAAGTTAGGCGTGTTGAAGGATATGCGGGCACAGACACATACGGAACGAATGTGAAATCAACGCTTCCGCTTCATCGAAGATCATACCACTTGCAGTGTCGTTTTTCAAAAATTTTCGTTGATTTTTAAAGAATGAGGTTGCTCTTTTTTATTGTCGATATTTGATCCCAAACGTATTTTGTCGAACAAGGACCAGTTTGTCGAGATTCGGGCTGAAGACATTCAACAAATTATAAAAAATGAAGTTGCTCCTAGTCGCTTCAACTCCTCGTAGTTAGACTTAGAAAAAAAAATATCTGTAACGATCTAAAATACCATTTTGAACAATTTGAGAGTTTTCGCTCTGAAAGTTGACAATAGAAAAAGAATTCACCGACTTTCTTGTATTTAGTTTTACTACATAATCGTAGAAAATTCACTCTCGAAAATTATCGGACATTAAGAATTGCTCATGTCAGAGTGGTAAAACACGCCCTGAAAAGTTGGAGTACAAGTCTCCAGGATGACAACTGAACTAGAACTGAACAAGTAATCAGTCACTCACGGAAGAGGTCAGAGTTGTTGCGAAAATTATCGTTGTATCGTACAGATACTGACCCGAAAACAACATGTTGGGCATGGGAACCTTCGAAATCGTACTCGAGGGCCATGTAAAGACGGGTTAGTGCCTTCATTGCTTGAATACGAAGTGATAGGATTCTCAAATTCATGGTGGTACCTACTCAAAGTTCTGTAACTATGTGAAGAATGTACCTAACTGGAAAAAAGAGAAATGAGGGAGGGAAAGAGGAGAAGAGAAACAGAAGTTCCCGAGGGTGGGTGTTCTGGCAAACACCTGTCTTTGTTTAGTTACTATCAGTTAGTTAGTCATGTTGTAGTTGCGTCTATCATTGTTAGCGTGAATGAAGTATTACCGTTTATCGTCTATCGTCAGTGTTCTAAGTTCAGGGAGATAAGACTTGCCCAACCGAGCGCCGCTCCCCAAACAAGTAGTCAGTCTCGCTATTAATCGCCTCCCGTCGCTGTTTCTCATCCGTCTCCCCGTTTGGCTGTCTTCGTGTTATTTCCATTTCTCACGACTCATCCGTTTTCACATCTGCGTTGCTTGACACTACCATCTGCCACGCAATGAATCAGGAATGATTCCTTCTATCATCAAATCATCTGCTGCAAAAACGATTCGGATTCGGACGATTCGGAATCCAGATTCCGTTAAGGCGCACAAAGTTCTCGGAAACAGCCGAAGCCTATCAAGGGTCCCCTCTAGAAACTTTCGACTCTCAGAACTACTCAGCGACAATCGTCAGCGAAGGCTCGCCGTCGTGAAGTTCAACTCCCGGTTCAGGCATTGTACTTTTTCATTCTTTACAAAGAACTTTTCCTTCCACTTTTGGTTTATTATTCAATAATAAACCATTGTAATCGCTCTGGAAAAAAAAATTCTAACCCCCCTGAAAATTTCATGGTTTACGTTTCAAAGGGTGTAGAATCCGAATCTGCAATTAAAAATGTTCCGTCCGTCCGCCGTACGCACGATATCTCCGAAACGGCTGAAGCAAAAAATCTGAAATTTTCAGGAAAAATCCATCATGGTCCGACGACGCCCCAACTCTTGAGCCAGCTCAATCCTAAGGGCTGTAAAAGTTTTGCAAAATCCCTGAAAACCTCAAAACTAGTCAAATCGGCCTAAATATTTTCCTATTTGAAGAACATACCATGAAGAATCGAATGAGCCCTTCCCCACGTCCGTAGGTCAAACCATTCCCGATGTATGGCCCGATTTATGGTACCAACATTTGCGTTTTTTCGTTTATTATTGTTTGTTTGTAACATAGTGATGCCGATAGCGTCGAGTTGTAGTGAATGTGGTTGCTGGAGTGATAGCCGATGTGGATACTTGTAGTTTATTGCCGATACACGGGTTGATGCACTGACATGTATGAAACGCTGATAATATATAGGTAAATATTATTACTGGGGATTATTATTCAATAATATTACTGGGGTAAATAAGTATTCTTTCGCACGGGTTTATTATTCAATTGGCTTGCGTTCATGATTTGAATTTCTACTAAGCTTTGGAGTGTGCGTGTTTCACAGGATAGGGCGATTATTGAATTTCAGGAGGCACACAAATATGATCAACTGATCAATCCAAATAGGTATTTTAGTTGAGAATAGATTTACGTGCTCTATGCATATCTCCTGAAATTCAATAATCGCTCTATCACCTGTTAAACACGCACACTCCAAAGCTTAGTAGAAATTCAAATCATGAACGCAATCCAATTGAATAATAAACCCCAGTGAAGGAATTTGCAGCGTTTTTTTTTTTATTGAAACACGCACACTCCGAAGCTTAGTACAGATTCAAATCATGAACGCAAGCTGAAATAATAAACCCGAGTGAAAGAGTACTTATTTACCCCAGTAATAATATTGAATAATAATCCCCAGTAATAATATTTACCTACATATTATCAGCGTTTCATACATATCATGATGCTTCAACCCGTGTATCGGCTATAAACTACAAGTATCCACATCGGGTATCACTCCAGTAACCACATTCACCACAACTCGACGCTATCGGCATCACTAGGTTACAAACAAACAATAATAAACCAAAAAACGCAAATGTTGTCACCATAAATGGGGCCATACATCGAGAATGGTTTGACCTACGGACGTGGGGAAGGGCTCATTCGATTCCTCATGGTATGTTCTTCAAATAGGTAAATATTTAGGCCGATTCGACTTGTTTTGAGGTTTTTAGGGATTTTACAAAACTTTTACAGCCCTTAAAGGGCACTTTAAATTGAGTGAGAGAGCTGGCTCAAGAATTGGGGCGTCGTCGGACCAAGATGGATTTTTCCTGAAAATTTCAGATCTTTTGCTCCAGCCGTTTCGGAGATATCGTGCGTACGGCGTACGGCGGACGGACGGAAAATTTTTTTGCAGATTCGGATTCTACACCCTTTGAAACGTAAACCATGAAATTTTCAGGGGGGTTAGAATTTTTTTTTCCAGAGCGATTACAATGGTTTATTATTGAATAATAGGTGATAGAGCGATTATTGAATTTCAGGAGATATGCATAGAGCACGTAAATCTGTTCTCAACCAAAATACCCATTTGGATTGTTCAGTTGATCATGTTCGTGTGCCTTCTGAAATTCAATAATCTCTCTATCACCTGTGAAACACGCAGACTCCAAAGCTTAATAGAAATTCAAATAATGAACGCGAGCCAATTGAATAATGAACCCCAGTGGAAGAATTGGCAGCTTTTTTTTTTTTTTTGTGTCTTGTCATTTGTGATTTTTCAGTATTTCGTAATTTTGGAACTACTAGCAAATGTTTTTTCTAGTTTCCATCTAGTTAGATTGAAGAAATTACATTTTTACAACAAAAAGTTTGAAAGAATTATAGTCCAAGTGGCCTTTTTGATACATCGCGGTGAGTTACCTGTTCATGTAACATTCATACATAAGTTTAAATACCTATGTGTAAGCAATTCTATACCTTCTTATCTAGTTCAATTGAAATAAATAATCTAGTTTTTCAACAAAGAAAAGAGTTGAACAAAAGTAATCATTTTCCAAGAGGCCTTTTGAAGCCAATTGCGTGTTTTCGGAAGCAAGAGTTCATTTTTAGCCATTAACGACTATTAACGGCTGTTATTTTAAACAATAAAGAATTTTTTATGAAAAATGTGATTTTAAAATTGTATTCTGGTTCTTTTGTATTTACTGCAATGGAAAGTAGAGAAACCAGCAAGATAATCATTGAAAAATCAAGGGCGGTCGACAGACAGCTGCGCGAGCGCCGGTGTGACTCAGGTTGGCGCGAACGCGTGAAGGTTGATGGTTGTATCACATGTGAAGGCTGAACGGCTAAGGAAAATTCTTGGACTGAAGAAAAATCGAACACGCGGCACGATCGTTTTGTCGCAACAAAGCGTGATGCCGCGTTGTTACGTCTGACACATCTGTAGAGTTGTATTGTTTGATCGCACTGATAGATCGCGATGGGCGCCCGCTCGCCCCCGTCGACCGCGTTCGTTTTTCACTTAAGACACGGCGTCGAGGTATGGTATCCATGATGCGTCTGCGGCTTCTGCGATTTCTTCATGTACCTACCGAAACAGGCGCCAGCTGCGCCGCGCTGCAGGAGAGTTATCTCTCAAGAGACGCGGCGCTGCAGGCGGCGTACCTATGTGCCAGCGTCAGTTTCGATCAATCATCAATCATCATCATCATCATCAATCTATATACAGACGAAAATATCAGAGCAGGTATGTATATCAGGGGGTGGTAACGTTGGGCGGGTGGAATTCTCCGCCACCCCCCCTCTCGACCGCGCCTGTGAAGGGGACCCCACCAATGAGGACCGTCTCCGAGGGCAACCGCTGGGTGGAATTCACCCCCCCCCCCCCTATCGACCGCGCCAGTGAAGGGGACCCCACCGAAGAGGAGCGTCTCCCAGGGCAACCTGCTCCCCTCCTCGGGGACTTGGAATATACGATTTTTGGTTTATTATTCAATAATCACTGGGGTTTATTATTCAATTGGCTTGCGTTCATAATTTGAATTTCTACTAAACTTTGGAGTGTGCGTGTTTCGCAGGTGAGTGTTTCAATCCTATTTGGATTGATCAGTTGATCATATTTGTGTGCCTCCTGAAATTCAATAATCGCTCCATCCTGTGAAACGCGCACACTCCAAAGCTTAGTAGAAATTCAAATCATGAACGCAAGCCAATTGAATAATAAACCCCAGTGAAAGAATTTGCAGCGTTTTTAAATTCAATCATATTTCAAAACCCATTACTTGAATTATATTTCGTGATATTATGAAATCAATCTTAATTCTCACTGGCCTATAATTTACTTAATTTTCTATATAAATTCTATTGGATAGAGCTTCCACTGCAATTTCTATTCATTGAAGAGCATCGCAAAGCAATGGGAGTTCTGCTGTACTTTGTATGATTTCGGAATGGTACCCCGTAAATGTCTGGGTGAAACGTGTCAAAAAATGTCGGAGGATTTCGTCGCGGTTTTCCCTTTTGAGAACATCTTCATAAAAGTGGATCTATTGCGAGCTCGTTCTTCTACTGAGTGCTACGACCTTTTGGACATCTTCAACACGACGTAAATTGATGGAAGCTTCAGAAGAGGAGGTAGAGACACACTCGTCGAATTTCAACGCGTCAAGCTAGTGTTTCCTCTACCTTAATGGTACGCATTCACCTAGCTGTTGCTGAGTCGAATATGACAGTGGCTGACCGTGATGCTGAACTCCCGGAAATCTACAGGCATTGCTTTCACCGCCCCACCACTTCCTGCAAGTAGGAACAACTCAGTCGATAGCTACATTAAGAAATTGCTGTTCAATTCAATTCTATTTTTGGTAAGATAATTGTAAGTGCTCTTCTTCTTCTTGTTCACCTGGCGAAACAACCACTTTTGGCGATGGAATGGAAATTGATTAATCTCTATCAGCTGCAGTGTGGCCAAAGTTTATTTTTCGTCAATCATTTCAAAGCCCGTCAGACTTGAAGCGCAAACCGGTAGATTGGAAGTTGAAGCAGAGAACTGGCAGATCTATAGGAATTTCAGTATCTACAGCGGCAGCCGTGCTGGCGGTATTGAAGGGAAGAGGATTGCAACGAAGAGAGAGTAGGCCACCTAAGAATTTGTTGGGTAGAAGAGTTGGATATGTTACTCCTTGGCACGCTCACACACAGATGAGTTGTCATGGTGATTTCGCCTACGACTTATCAACTATTGGAGACAACACAAAACGCCTCTACGACAAGACCAACAAATCAGTCAGAAAGGTGAACTTAGCTCAAGCTTATCTACATGGAAGCTTAGTGCAGACATCTTACTTGATATATCTATCGAACAGGCTACCCTAGCACATTAGTCCCTAGCTGTTGGGTTTCTTTTTTACCCTTTGACGATTTTTGATATTCAATGTACATCAAGACGAAGTCATACGTAATACAGCAAACCTCTCAAACTACCAACAATACATCCTTCTTCAAGTTCAAAGATGGAGGAATTGTGTTTTCTTTCGTACCATCGCCGTTTTTTGGGGAGCCATAAATCTCTGAGGGAGGGGAGTTTCGTTCATTCATTTTCTAGCCAACAATCGGACGCTTGTCCAGTTTCTGTGAAATCGTGTACTTGATTGTGTCCCTTGAGAATATTTAATATGCTGTTTTTTCGGTATTTTCTAAAGATTTCATTCATCTGGGTTTTGTATTTGATGCAGCAATGCTGCTTATGATGAGTTCCAAGTTTACTACTGGATGGTAACACTCGCTCCATTTAGCCCAAGTCTCTTGATAGTTTAGTTGTTTGATTGCATTGGATTATTCTATTGTGTTTAGCATTTGTTACGTTATTGTGTTATCTACCACCCGCCGATATGATTTCCTTAGTCCAATGTTCCAAGTTAGCTGTTGATGTTTCCTGTAGTGGCTAATACTATATTGGTGGAATAATGATACCGAAAAACCTCGTAAATACTACAATGATTTAGACGGACGAGCCTGTTGTTGCTAATATACGTTCGGCTGTAACATAAAACTAGAAATCAACATCCTTGGTTTTTGCGTGCTTGCGTGTTCAGGGTCTCAAGTAGTTATTTTCTGTTCAGCAATTTCCTCAGTGGGGATTCGTCTTCATCAAGTCTTTAAAGTCTCTCTCGCCATAGTCAATTATGTCTTATGTTACTGTATAGTAATGTAGTAACGTTACCAAGGTAAAAACTCAAGAGGGTAATCAAGGACACGCGAGCTGGAAGCATGCAGCCACTAGTCAGAATTAAATTTTATTTTATTCTTGGTCTTTAAAACGGATACGTACAACGAGCAGGAGAAGAAATGTCAACAAGTACTTGAATATATCAACACAAGTGCATTTTCTCAGCATGGACACACACATTCATTTAGTGAGTATGTATGTGTAAGATGAATGAATATTAACAACAATATGTATAGCATTATTATTGCTTTACGGTTTAATTTCGCAAGCGAGAGTACTTTTAAAAACATCTAGCTTAATCGTATAGGTGGAATTTATGTGAAGATCTTTGAAAACCTTGAACTATCTCAAGATTTTTAATCTCAAAAGATGTAGACATTAGGCTTTTTATGGGACTAATATGGCATGAGATCTATTTCCACAGGTATCGACACCTTCATGTGGGTGGGTAGACGTGTTGCAGGTCGCGATCGGGGAAGATCGGATGAATAGAATGAGGTAAAATGCGGCTTGATGGTATGCGCAATACCCCCTTCATATCCCTAATGACAGAATTAATAATATCCGAGTTTGTTGCACAACTACACTTTAGTCGATAACTAACTTTAAGGATAGAACAAAATAGGAATCACGAAAATCAACTTCTAATTATAGGCAAGGTAGCATCGACAGAATTTACAACCCATACACAGACTCAAACCCACCTTTTTTCACGGATTTAGTCTTGGAATGATTTGAAACGGATATTTATTCAAAAATTGAACTATCATTATTTTTCCTCTAATGCCACACCCTGTGGATCAATTCTTACAGGCCATTGACCGAACCTTGTGCCAGAGAGACGCCCTAAAAACACGCTGTACTGAAGCTTTCGCTGAATTACCCGTTGAACACCAAACTCATAACAATGGGCCTTTATAATTAGATGTTCTTGTGGGAGCTGTTATTTCACGATTGATTAGGTGGACTGATAGCAACGCAGCATATAAAATTACAATGTACTACGACCAAATTAGAGGAAAGATGCCCGCATTACGTATTAATTTGATGTGATAGTTGCGTCAAATCCTCTCCAAAAATAACATTAGGGCGCCTCCATGATACTGTTTACTCTGTGTGTTTAGCACCCTCGGATTTCTCAGGGGATGTTGACAAGCCGCACGGCTCGGCCTCTTCTCTAAAACAACTATTACGAGAACCCTCCAAGGGTCCTGTTTAGGTTGGGACACTGGATCCTCACCTTCTTGCTCAACACAGTTTCAAAACAAGGTTGAATACACTCTACCGTGTATTCCTTCGTTACCAAGAATTACAAATATATTGCCATTGTGTAGAATAGATTAATATCTAAAGAACATTATAGCTTCGAATTCAAACAATAAGGTTTCGGTTTTTTTTAATTCATTCATCTCAGATATCAATTCACAACCAATTGGAGATTATTGCATTGTTATGTCTAAGGGAGCGACTATTGATCCAACTGGACAAGAAAAATCGATTTGTTAGAAAGAAAAAAACCTAACGAAATGAACCCAAAATAGGGAAGGAAAGTAGGCGTATTTCTTTCTTATATTCTTAGCAGCTCGGTACCTACCTTATATTTTTCAAAATGTTCCCTCCTAATAACTGAATGCGTCGTTATCAAGTTAATGTAATACTGAAAACATCATACGGCGAACCGTGAAGTAATATGGTATTGTATTCGTTTTGAGGAAAGAAACAATTTCCATGTCGTTCTTCGATCATTCAATTCGGACATAAAAAACAGCACGTTTGAAAACGTTTTTCACATTTCTATTCGATAATTTTTAGTTGTAAATCGAATACGAGATGCCACTTTCCCGTAACAGTCAGTAACCTAATGCTAATTTGGACCATCAACCCTAAAATGGAAGACGCACTAGGACTTACAATTTTCAATTCTTAGTTTTTTATTTCCACCCCCAAGGCTGACATATGTTTTGTCATTATTCTTAATATTCTATGATGTATTTTTGTTATATCGTCTTCCTTTATTTATGAAGTGGCCCATTCTTTAATCGAAAAATTTATTTACTGTTTATTTATGGAGGATGTACATCGGAAATCCGTATGATTCGGCTTTCCCGTAATTTAAATGAAATAAATGTATGGTAATTTATCCAATCTTAAACTGCCTCTCTTGAATAGTGAAATACTCCATCTATATCATTTTAAAGCTTATTTATATGAAATGAGTTAGGTCCAACGACTTATCCTCGGAATTCTAACAAGAAGTAAATTGTACTCCTCCTTTGAGATGAAGAGATGTTTCAAGTGCTTCGTCAATCGATACTGCTAATCCAACTATGCATTCTCTAGAACTTTTTGAGTTTTGATCAACAAGGAGAGTCGTCCACTAATCTAGATCGCTCTCTGCATTTTGTTTCCTAACATTATGGGAGTAAAAAGTACTGTTTATTAACACTAAGGTTCATGATATGGACTCGAATTTATTCCTCATTTGTTTTTAATGGCTCCTAACCCAGAGGTGAATTCCCTCATAACAGTGCTGCATTCTTGTAATTAAGATAAAAAGTTTATCCATATTTGAGCTTTTCTGCTACAAAGTAGTTTGACACTGCTTACTAAACGTCAATTCAGTTCCATAACAGCAATTTATCCATTTCACACTAAGTTTTACCATATTTTTTTAGGAATATTCAACATTAACCAATTCAGAGACGATTAGGACAGGGTCAGAAGAGATTATGAATGATATTCCTATATGCAGCTCTTTACATTGGTTTGAACAACAAAGAAAAGTGCCGTCCCATCTCTAAAAAAAGGCGACTCGTCATCAGGCGATGACTCAGACATTGGCTGCCATTGAAAACAATGAGCATTCAGTATCTCCGAGCTCCTTGAAAGGAGCTTCGATGGCAAATAGATCTGGAAAACTTTTCAAAAGTGCAGACAGCAAAGAGACTGAGTCTTCATTTGGCGTCACCCTCCGAGGTCATAAAATGGTCAGGGGTTCATATGGAAAACAAGCCCCGTCCCCCATTCAGGGAAATCTCCTCAATACACGTTGTTGACAAAATTCCTTGGCCATGGGACGCCGATTAAGTTGTTGCATTACTCCTAAAAGTAGAAAAACAAAGCATTAGCACAGCCGAATTCGGGAAGAAAACCAATTTGAGGTTCACTATATGAATCAAAATAAATAAAAAATTATTTAAAAAAGTATCCATCATCCGAAGTACGATTTAAAAACGCTGCAAATTCTTTCACTGGGGTTTATTATTCAATTGGCTTGCGTTCATGATTTGAATTTCTACTAAGCTTTGGAGTGTCCCTGTTTCACAGGTGATAGAGCGATTATTGAATTTCAGGAGGCACACAAATATGATCAACTGATCAATCCAAATAGGTATTTTGGTCGAGAACAGATTTACGTGCTCTATTCATATCTCCTGAAATTCAATAATCGCTCTATCACCTGTGAAACGCCCACACTCCAAAGTTTAGTAGAAATTCAAATCATGAACGCAAGCTAATTGAATAATAAACCCCAATGGAAGAATTTGCAGCGTTTTTTATGGTTATCAGAATGCTTCAACCCGTGTATCGGCTACAAAGCCTTTTAGGAGTTCACTCCAGTATCCACATTACTACATCACTACGTCACTTGGTTACTGATATCAACACAAGTTTTGTGTCACAAAAACAATAATAAACCAAAATAACGCGAATGTTGGCACCATAAATCGAGAATAGTTTGACCTACGGACCTGGGGAGGGGCTCATTCGATTCCTCGTGGAAAGTTCTTCAAAAAGAGTTCAAATTTAGGCCGCCTTGACTTTTTTTGAGGTTTTTAGGGATTTTACAAAACTTTGACAACCCTTAAACGACACTTTAAATTAAGTGAGAAAGCTGGCTCAAGAATTGGGGCGTCGCCGGACCAACATGAATTTTTCCTGAAAATTTCATCTTTTTTGCTTCAGCCGTTTGGGAGAAATTGTGCGTACGGCGTACGGCGTACGGCAGACGGACGGAAAAATTTGTATTGCAGATTCGGATTCTACACCCTTTGAAACGAAAACCATGAAATTTTCAGGGGGGTTAGAGTTTTTTTTTTCAAGAGCGATTACAATGATTTATTATTGAATAATAAACCAAAACAAGTCGCTATTATTGTAAAAAGTAGTTGCTAGGCTATTATTGACTTACTAAGCTCCAGTATTATTGTTTTACTTATTCGATTTCAACAATTAGTTGTGAGGGAAAATTCGTTCAATTTGTTGGGATTCATTAATTTTTCATCCGGTCAAAATAAATGATAAGGGCAGAGTAAAAATTGCTCAATGTTAGCATTGCTGGCATCATGTTGCCATTCCAGGGTTAAGAAACATTTCTGAAAACCTAGCTTCCTGATTACTCACTCCGTTATTGAAACAACGATATTTAATATGGAGGAACTTTTCATTGTTATCAGGTACAATATAGAACTAATTTTGTTCTCTTCTGGGCGATTCTTGTAAGATACATCGATAACTAATTGGTCGATCCAGTACGTTCCGGATTTGGTAATAGAGTTGGGATAACGGCATGTGCCAACCAGTGCAGAAAGTTAGGGAGGCAGATCTCTGAATATTAATTCATTAAGCGATGCAATTTCGTAGGCCCCCTTCTTCAAGGCGCTCCACCACCATTTCGCTAATATGATGAATAGTGGCAGAAATTGAAGACAAACTCCGGGACCGGCATTCGTAACAGAAAGCGGATTTCTGTCGTAGGCGCGATGGAAACAGCACTAACATAGCGGTGAGAAGCGGGACTAACCGGGACGGGGAAAGCGAGAATCTAAATCGGCAATTTGCAATGGTGAAGAGGAGCAGATGTAATCTTGAAGATAAGAGACGCCAGGTGGAGCTGGGAGCACCTTACATCGTTAGACACTAACCTATTAACGGAGGCTTCCCCTTATTACGGCAATGGTGTAAAGAGCCGTGAATAATGTCTCGTCCTTCATCAAAAGGCCTTCGTATTATCCGAAACGGCTTCCAACGGAGTCTCTAAGACCGGCTGATCTCCTACCCGTTTAATTATTCAATCACTCGCTTCAGTAGACAGTCTAGTTGAGATGACAGTCGGGTTCCTTAGCCTGAGGTTTGATCCCCCCGTACAATGCGTATCTATCACGGGAGACGATCCTGTCAATTTTCCATTAACCGACTGTACCAGAAATACCCAATGTGGTGAAATCCGAATACCTGAGATAATGGAATGCAAAAGTGCCGTTGTTTCTCTCGAAAAATTGATTAGGTACGATACTTGATATCAGCATTTTGATCGGTCAACGGTTAGAAAAATCCAAAGTCTTTTCAAAACATTTGACCCAATTCCCACTCATCTACGGTTAAAAGAAAACTACTTTGACTGAATCACTCTAACAAAATTTGTTCCACAAATCATAATACTTCAAAATTTATTGTTCGAAATACGCATAAGTCCTCGGATCTGGTAAATATTTTTAACACCCCGGGAACCCAGAATGCCAGGCTCAACCTAGAGATCCAAGAATGCGTCTTGAACTACCCACCAGGAAAGGTTGCAAAATCATGAGGACAGAAATTTTGTTAATCAAAAACCCCAATGTGTATAATACTAGGAAACCCTTAATTGCTGTTTCTCTGTCGTTGTGCTTTTTACAAATTTTGTAATTTATTAATATTTTTTATTTTTCATTAATTTATTGTTATTTTTTATTGTTAATTCTTTCCCAGATTTTTCTACTAGTATAACCATAGATATCCCACCAGTTTACCCCCAATCTATTACACTGCTAACTTGTAACCCCGTAAAACCGCACCAGGAAAAAATGCCCTTACCCATGAACTTGAGAAAGAACGTAATATTGTTAATTTGAAGAAAGATAAATGAGAAAAGAAGAGATACCTTTTTTTGATAAACGCAGCTTTTTGAAAGTGCGTTGGTGTTGTTTATGAAGGGGCCAACTAAGGGCCCGATAACTTTGAATCTTGGAGTCATTTATTTTATGTATGCACCTATTATCGGGTAGGCGAATGGCAATGGATGTCTGAGGGAAGAAATCCTGCTCAATGACTACGGCGAATCAGGGAATCGTCTAATCGAATTTGCTCGTGATAAACTGCTGAGTTCATTAAAAGAGAGCGAGAAAAAACGATGCAAATTATAATTCGGAGGGCCAGAGTTTATAAAAATACGCACAACATTAACTTCAAGTATAAGTAAGTTTTATTCATTAACTACGATGTCAGAATCATTAGCAACATATGAAAATCGTCCCAATGATTTAGTAACCACAAATTTATCATTTTTGTAACCCTTCTATGTTAAACTCTATGAGTATTAGAATTAGTCAGTGGTAGATAATCAAGACTTGGCGCCTTGAGGCTTTGTACCTCATGTCCACTCTGACTGCCATAAGAGGACCAACTTATTTTTCAGGCTGACGAGAGTGGTAACATCTAGAATTCAGTTCTGATTGCTATAACAAGGAGCGTTATAGCGCGTGGAGGAGGCGATAAATGCCTGCAACACCTGGAAAAGAACCAAGACGCGCCAGGTTATCCCCAGTGGCGGCGGTTTCATTAATCGGGAAGTTGGAACTATCCATACTCCATAACACTCTAATTCTACAAATAATCAGGCGTAGGGGGGAGGGGGTCCGTACGAGCAGGCAGGGCTAAAGTTTCAAGTGTTAAGAAGTTTTGTGTACGGGGGTAATGCGTCTTAAAGGGACTTCAAGACAGTCAATGATAGGGGATCAGCTGTTCGTAACCAGGTTCTGGTACCACGTAACAAGGAGCATGATGGAATGGTGTGGTTGCCCCTTCCAATAGGTGAGTCCATTATTGCTCGCAACACTGAGCGAATAACCAATAGGTCGAAAGAGGAAGGTTCATATCAATCACAATGCCTCAAAACGGATTAACATGAAAACTGTTCTTCGGAATTTTTATTTTACAATTTTTTGAGCAGAGGCATCAATCTATTTTTCTACAAAGGTTCATCAAAACAGTAGTTTAACAATATGGTGTGACCCTATGTACACACATGAAGATTTATTGGAACGGTGGAACTTGGAACGGTGAATGCGTACTTGAACGAGGTTTCTGTAGTGTACCCATAGTCTGATTTGTTCAGAATCAATGCGAAATTTTAATAACTGGAACAGTTCAACGAAATTAGCCAAACGACTAGAGTCAAAGCAACGAAATAGCTCACTAGCTGTTTTATCGTGGCAGATTATTAGATGAAGTTTCAATTCAGAAATCAGGATCATGAAGGCTCACTTTGAGACCGTTTTCAGACTCCTGGCAGCTCCACAACTTAATGGAAATTACTCCAATGGATGTTTGTCACGGAGAAGCAATATTTCGTATCAAACAGATCTCAAACTACGGTTCATGTGCTTTGTAAGGGCAACCGCATCGTGTTCATCATCCGCCCTTCCCATCATGTTGCGCTCAAAAGGCCCCTCTGATGGTGAAACGGGTTGTCCCATTGAATTGATGGATATCTCGACTACATCCCTTAATATCCCGGATTCCATCAAGGTTTCCTCTTTTGAAGTTGGGAAAAACTGGAAAACGACCCAGAGCTCTAAATTCATACTTTGCCCTTTTTTCACAGACCTACGTTGAAAGTTGTTTGTAGGTACGGTTTTCCTCGTCGCGGGAGAATAATGTCGCTATGCTGGGCGAAGTGGGGGAACTAGTGGCGGATGGAGGGAAAGGAATGATGGGAGGGGATGAGTCATGTTTGTGTATTAATAATTCATAACTCCCTGAGACCGTATATGTAAGCCTCTGCCCTCGCCTATACCCCTTCCTTTCATTCCTCAACCCCTCCCAACCTACCGTTTCCTCTCCTGAGGAACCCAACACGGTCTGGTGCGGGGAAGTGATTTAGGCTGCCGTCGGCGACAAATGGTGGTCATCTATTAGAACTGAAGCCTTTCCTTTTACTACTTCAACCCTCGTTCTCTCCACTATTAACCTATCTCGGAGGCACATCTTCTCCGCTTCGGCATATGATTATTCACGACTTATGATACATTAACTATCAACACAGTATCCTTGAATTGCATGATATAGGAACGTGATACATGAGCATATCTCCTGCAATCTTGTCTGAAATACTTAGCGCTAATTGAAACCCTAGTATAAATATCTAAAATGAACAATTCATTATAATATAGAATCGATGTTACGGGTGGCTACTCTCACCGATTGATATGATAACCAGAAGAACTTACACGTATTTCTGGTGTCCTGGCAATATACAGGGTGTCCCAAGAGTTATGCACAATCCGACTCCTACGTGTTCTACAACTCATTTCCGAACAAAAATGTCTCGTAACAATTTTTTGGTAGAGGCCTCGTTTCCGAGTTATTCCGAGGATTTTTTTCGTGTTTTCGATCTTATGACATTAAAACTGTCATCACTCCCTCAATTTTAGAGATAGTTCAAATTTGATGACACCGTTGGAAAGAGCGTTAAAGTTTCTATCTATTTGATATCAGAAAACTTTTTAAAATTGCATTGAAGATGTGCGATTGCTGCGCGAAATGGCAGTTTTGTCAAACTCTTGAAATCGCCTGTTTTTCATTCCGCCTACAAACCCCATCAACGCTTGACGCAGAACTGTGTAGGCCAGGTAAAACGTGCGCCAAAATGTCAGCTTTCCAACGGTGTAGTCGTTTTGGTTTTAAAAAATATTTTTAGCTAAGGAAATGGTGTTTAACTGTCGAAAAACGTGTGTTTTCCGTTAAAATTGAGGTTTTTCCAAAAGTCTCGACGAAAAAAGGTTGGAGGGATAAGTGACTTTTCTCGCTGAATCGAATGGTGATAATGCCAGACCTCTCAAGTGACGATTTAAGTTATTTTTGTCGGATGCATAAACCCGTTCGTTTGTGAATAGCGTCTACGGTATTTCTAAGCTGTCCGACCAAAGTCAAGATAATCGACGAGCCGAGAGACGGTTATTGTTTGTGTTCATTCACGATTGATTGCGATGAGTTGCTTTCAGTTGAGTAGCTAAAAAATGTTTTCTGGCATCAAATAAATTGAAAATTTAACGCTCTTTCCAATGGTGCCATCGAATTCGAGCTATCTCCAAAATTGAGGGAGCGGTGACAGTTTTAATGACATAAGACCGAAAACACGAAAAAAAATCTTGAATCGCGAATAACTCGGAAACGAGACCTCTGGAAAAAATTGCTACGAGGCATTTTTGTTCGGAAATGAGTTGTATAACACTTAGGAGTCGGATTGTGCATAACTCCTGGGACACCCTGTATAACTAAAAAAGACCTGATGTTTGAAAGTAAGGAAAGCAACGGAGGAGGCATTGTCTTGGTCAGGGGACGGGATATGCAATGACCCGCACGACCGCCAGGTCTTGAAGGAGGGGTTGGTTTGTGCGCCGTGTACTATCAACCCCAATCTGATTTGGCCGTACATTTGGATGTTGCAATGTTGATAAATTGCTTTTTCTGACCAAATTCAGTTTTAGTAAAATGTTTGTTCGCTCAAATACGTTATCCAGTTTTAGGACAAAGGTAAGATATTGGGGTTTAAATCGAGTTCAGTTAATTCAAGTTCGATTGAACAGCGTCTACAGGATTCCTAAGGTGTCCTGCCAAAGTCAGGATAATCGAAGAGCCTAGAGACGGTTATTGTTTGTGTTCATTTACGATTGATTGCGATGAATTGCTTTCAGTTGAGTAGCTATAAAATGTTTTCCGATATCAAATAGATAGAAAATTTAACGCTCTTTCCAACGGTGTCATCAAATTTGAACTATCTCCAAAATTGAGGGAGTGATGACAGTTTTAATGTCATTAGATCGAAAACACGAAAAAAATCTTGAATCGAGAATAGCTCGCGAGACCTCTGGCAAAAATTGCTTCGAGGCATTTTTGTTAGGAAATGAGTTGTAGAACACGTAGGATTCGGATTGTGCATAACTCCTGGGACACCCTGTATAATAATAATAATATAATATATTTAATAATTTCAAAATTATGATGACTCTCACCACTGTTTCAATCATGTTGTGCTACTTGATCAGTTAACCATTACCACCTACACGATATGGTCATAATATCGCATAGCAAATAATTTACTGCCATACAATTTATCGTAAATTGCATTTAGTTCCCTAACAAAAACTGACAATGCCAAATCAGTTGTTCGTGACAAGATGGCACTTCCATGTACAAAAATCGTCCCACCACAAGGTACACTTTTGTAGTAAAGACCCAACCAATGATGCCATAAAGAAACGATCAACATAAAACTGTTATAATGGGAACCTTTACCATAAAAATGAGAGAAAACCCATTAACAATCGGGTTTTACCAAGTTTACCCGTAAACAACTGAACGACGTCATTAACTTGTGTTGAAAAATATATATATAGAATGACGCTAAATGTCACCTTTGGAATGGACTTGAAAATGAAAGTTTCTTTCAGAACTTGACTTAAAAGCACATTAGCGACATTACATTAGGTACATTAAGAAAAGTTGTAATAAAGTTGGAACATAAGCTACCTGCTTGATGGCCCCAGTTTTAAGTCGACTTGGATGACTCTTAATAATGGTTAATGTCTACGAATCTGGCGTATGCTGTTGATCGTGAACCGTCTAGTAAACGGGAATGTCGCGAAGTGCTCTTGCGTGTGAAGGTCTAATTTAATTAATGTGCTTTAATACCAACTCGAGAGTCACATGGAGAAATCCAAGGGTTAACAAACCTGGGGCGTTCCCATCTCTGGGGGAAGGCCTTTGCGAATTGCTCCTCTCCCAATTATAACGCCTGTGTCATGTAATTAACCGTTTTGTTTCTCTTTGGTGCTGGGTTTAGACATGACTCGCAACTTAGACCGTTGTTCTCCTAACTTATGATCATCCCGGAAACATATTTGTCTGGCGAAAGTAAAATTCAACCGGATCATAAAACGCTAGCAAGGGAAATTGAAGAGTCTGCCAAGTTTACCTAAATCTCATATATGTTGAGCTATTAAGGGATTATACTCTCTCTACTCGAAATTTAGCTCCTTGAGGGGGGCAGGTAAAGTCGTATATCTCACTCCTACGTACAAGGAATGGGCTAATTATGTTCTATTCATCTCCAAACATTTATTTAAGATGATTCAATATGCTTACGTTAGTGAAGTTGTTGGTTACTGATTATGATCTACGTCTTAGTCCATCCAAAATTGCAGAATCGTAATTCTTTTACATCGCAGAATTATATTCCTATAGTATGGATGCAGTGATTGTGACTAGTTATAGTGGTTTATAGAAAGAGAGTAAACAAACTATTAAATAGTAAATATGAAAATTTGAAATGAATTATATCTTCTAAAATGAACAATGACCACCCCACCGTTGTACATAAATGTTTCTTGCAGGGAAGTAGAGTCTTTAAACGACTCTTTGTTCTCGGAAATGAATCATTGTTAAAGCTTTATATATGAGTCCAAACGTTTTGCAAACGGAGAGAGTGAACTTTATGATATCTGCAATTTTCATGATGGCAGGCCCGAAATTGTGTTATTTACCGAACACGATCTCCTAGAATTTGGGGGCTGGCTGTAGGAAGCGAATAACGGTGAGGGAATAAGCTAGTGATCATCACATGTCCGATTAACAAGTCTCACAATTCATATGTACATCGCAGCAGAACATTGTAGACAGAGAATAAATAGACAACAATAAAGCTAACAACAAACATCATCGTTTCACGATTTTGAAATAAAACAATTTACCGCATCCCCTAATTGGAAATATTCAATATATATGTACCCTTAGGGCATTCATTAATACGGGAAAAATCAGAATGTGCATCAAACGGAATGGTTTCTGGGGTTTCAGAATTTTACGATCTATCCGTTTTCACTGCTGCAGTTTTCACAACGAGGGAATACCGGATGAAACTTCTTTTTAAAGCTGAAATTTTCGCAACCCCTTCACCTCGTGGGGATGATTACAATCTTCCCTCTGCCTCACAAATGGACGCCCGGAAAACAACTTTTTTTAACGCCCTGTTTCTGCGTTCCGCGTCAACTCTCTTGTTCTCTTTCTGTCTCTTCCACAATTTTTTCTCGTCTTTTTGGGCAATCCGCAGAGGCATTATATCAAGAAAAAGGAAGAAGAATGAAGGGTAAGAGCTTTGACGTATTAGAGCCTCCCCAGGAAGGCCACAGACAATGCCGGTATTATTTTCGTTTAAGAGAAGACACCAGAAAAAGGATGGCATTAGCAGCAAAGCGGGGGAATATAGAAGAACAAAGACAGCTTGGGGACGAAGCTATGAAGAAAATTGAAATATGGAAGTTCGTCCTTAAACCCATTAAGTACATCGGTTTCATTAATAATCTCTTGGTGATGGGAAAGAAGGCTACGTGAAAAATAGAATTTTTTCACCTCAGACTTGACGGTTGACTAGCGGAACTTTTCTATATTCCAATTTTTTGTGTAACCCAGAAATTCTAACAAACATTTTATTAACTGAAATTCTCTTTTTCCAAACTCAACTTAGTGAATCGAAATTCACGTTGAATGCTACAAAATCTAACATTTTTCCTGTTACAGATGTAGAGCGCGAAATCAAATTGCTCCCTTGATGGGAAAAACAATAGATCATGGATGCGTCATGGTGAATTATATTAAAAGAGTAGATGTAAGGGAGCTTTATGAGCAGCTCATCTTACCTGCACCCTTGGCGTATTTAACAGTACGTCCTAAGGAGACCATACATACCAAATTTCAGCATCATAAGATCGAAATGGCATAAATTCGCTTTTGTAGACTCAACTGCGAAACTCATTATGCGTCAAGTGCAAGTTAAGTGCAGTTTAAGTAAGGGTAAGTAAGAAGGCTTCATACTAAATAACAGTTTCGTACGATAAATGGCTTAGGATTCAGTTTTAAGAGCAACTTACCTGATCTGTACGCTGTACACCTTCAACCTTACTGCTTATTATTCAAGATAATGTCGAATTTACATTATTTGTAACATATATTTCGTTATAAATCATGTAATATTGTATTATTATATAACATTTGTAATAACTAAGGGTGGAATTCATAGTCGTGACTCAAGTAAAGATTTTACTTTTACTTCGAAAAGCAAAGAAATTGGGCTAAGAAAATTCTTAAGGGAGCTCCAGGCCTACCTTTATTTTTCACTCGCTTGCTTGAGTATTTCCTTAGTCAATGACAATGAAAGCGCAAGTACCCCCCACGCCTAAGTAAGGACTATGAATTCCTCCGTAAGTTTATCATTGCATTATAATTGAAGTATAAATTGAATGTCTTGAGTTTTAGCAATATAGGCTTCATATTTCGTGGTTTTGCAACTAAATTTTGTAAACTTCTTAAGCAAAAGAATCGTTGCTCAATCTATTGGCACTTATAACTGTACAGGAGTGACTATATAACACCAAATATTATATTGAATCATCGTTATCAAATCGGGAACTATCCATTCATTTCCCAATTACTGTGTTTGAAAGTTCAATAAAATTGCATCATTAATTTTACATGGATATTTTGTATATGAATTGAGTAAACTTAATGTGGTACTGCCAACAGAATGGAGCGACTCCCTAAGTACCAACAATTCGGGACTCCTCGTTCACTACTCAACCAAATACTAAACCTCCGTGAATTTACATTGGGTCACAGTTAGTACACACTGTGTACTACACAGCTCTGTAAGAAACCCATCGCTGATGATGCCATTGAAAATCGGATTTGCTTCGAGCAGCAAAAAGAACTTTATCTGGCATAAGCTTCACAGGGTGCGGTCACTGGCAAGGTGTAGTCTTTGTAGACCCGTTTGGCCCGTCTCACTGACAAATACCTGCTCAGTATAGTAACTTGTGATGTTCTGGGTAGGAGGATGAGGGGCGATCTGTCCATCCATCACTGGGTGGACTTTCTATCAGGGCCAGACAAGGCTCGGTCCGTGACGTTGTACCTAAGAGCCGCAGTACTTTATTATATAGTTTCCCGCATTTTATCACAACTCTTTAATAGATCAGTAACAATATAGTTGTGCGTTTAATTATCAACTAGTCTTAATTGTGTTTTTTATTTTTGGAGTATTTTCACGGACTGTGGTGGTTGCAAAGTGGTCATCACTGTTTTCCTAATGACAGAGTGAGCCGATACATTGCTAAATTATTATCAATATTATCATTTCTCTCCTTTCGACCTGGCGGTGGTATTGATCATAGCGATCCGTTTAGTGAAGAAAGGTCAATAATCATTCCCTTAAAACCATGCACGGTCCGGTGTCCACTTTTACACATTGCATTGTGCCGCCAATAACCCTTAAGGTTGAGATATGCCTTACATTTTTGAAGACGAAAATAGAAAGATTCAACAACAGCTATTAACCCAGCAACATAAATATCCGTAGCAATAATAATAAATACAATAGTTCAACAATATAATTCACACCCTTTATTGAAATCTCACTATCTATTGAAATTGTATAAATCTACCTAGGGGGGGAACTTTGGGAAGAAGATAGTTGAATGCCATAGATTTCACCATGTCACCCTACAACTTTGTAATGCAAACAAAACGTTCTACAATTTCAATTTCACGAGAACTTTAGCCGATCTCTTCCCCCATGTCACCCTGAGGATGAACTTCAGCACCATCTAACAAAGACGTGATTGCGTTGCTTTCCTTTCCACAGAACCATTTGGAACCCGATAAGCAAAAGTTCTTCATTAAATTAACAATCAATTATTGCTTTCTTCACCACACTTTCTTGACATACTTGCAGAAAAACGCTCCCAAGAAATTGGTCGATGTAGTGTTTTGTCAATGTTCCACATCTGATTCCATGCGCCTTTAGTAGAACTGGTGCACATGAATTCATATACATGTAATTATGAAATTATACACATAATAGTCCACAGTATTACTCGTAACACTACGTGATTTGCCAACTCGTGGATATGACAATAGAAGAGGAAGTGTTAGTAGGGAGGGATTGAAAGAGAAAAAGAAGAGACGAAAGAAGAATATACCTTGGAACTCTCCTGAGGAAACTGGGATTTCCTGCGGAAAGGTCTATATGACTGTGTAATGACCTGGGGGAACAATCAAATATCCGAAACCCTGCCTGCCATTCTCGAACGGAACATATTTATATATAAGGAACCATTCGCGAAGCAGAACATCGATGAAGGTATAAAAGATTGAACTCAAGAAGCAGAAGAATCGGCTATCGAGTATAAAAATGTAAAAAGTAGTACTACAACGAAAGCTAAGTTGTGCTCAAAGTAATGTTGCCTCGTTAAGGATCGATGCTTTCCCTTGAAAGGGAAGATTGCAAGAATGAAATTAGTCTTAAATATAAATCCGTTTCATGTCAACAACAGAATCATTATTTAGTAAGTGTGTTTCCGCATCCCATGGTGCCAACAAATGGCAGAACAAAAGGACGTTTCCTACATTTAAGAAGGGTACTGCATTCTTAACCACACTCTGTCCTCTACACCTAGATTCTTCAAACAATAGCATTGCTTGTATTATCAATAGCGATTTCACATTTATGTAAACATGAACTTACAAGTAACAATGTACAATACCTCACCACACCTTACGACACATTTTTAATGCTTCTTATTGTTTCTCCTTCATTATCATTATTTGATGCGGATAACTATTTTGATAATTCTATATTTGAAATGGATATTTCATCATAAATACAAATACAATTACAACAAAACAGGAATAAAAGTATAATAAACAATTTTAGGTAATACATTTTTTCTGAGTTTCTATTGAAGACCCATTATGGTAGTCTTCACAAACTATTGTTTTTTATGTAATTGTAATGTAGGTATATCAGCTGCTAAACCAATCAGGGTACGGCTGCATCATATTCAATGCTGAATCATATATAATTATAATTCCTTGCAGAAATGACATCAATGGAAAGAAAGATCTCGTACAGTTATTAGAATGATGCACCAGAAAGAACAGTTTAGAAGCAGAGGCCTGCGAATCAATTTCCACTCTCGCCCTTCCCATAAAAATATGATTCAGAAATCACCAGTACGAGCCTAAGGTTAGAAAGTCGCATATCAATCACTGAACTGCTAAGCAATTTCAAGTTGCCTT
Source organism: Creontiades dilutus (assembly GCA_031894815.1). Lineage (NCBI taxonomy): Eukaryota > Metazoa > Arthropoda > Insecta > Hemiptera > Miridae > Creontiades > Creontiades dilutus. Next base: position 1,994,816 of record JAVIWC010001315.1, on the reverse strand, counting down.
ATCCATCTACGTCAGCTGCGTACTGCGGAAAGGGACCTCTTGTTGATGTAATCCATCAGAACGCTACCTGCCCTTATCATCTGTTAAACTTCACATTCCTTAATGAGATTTCTTGATAGCGTGTCTCGAGAGCACGGCTCAGCATAAAACCATCTTTCCAGACAGTTGATCACTCTTCTTCAAGATTTAACACGCATTGAGCGTTGCATTTAACCACTCGTCAGCACGAAGGTCGTTCAGGAAAAGTCATTTGGTTTTCGAGTATTACCCAGCCTCGGCTTTCTAGCCCTGCAGTCAAGTATGAATCCGTTTTTAATGATTTCACAGCGCACCCAAAACTTGACTTTTCCTTTGAGGGTAGAAATATTATTTTAAATCGGCATCTCGAAAACATACCAAACAAAACGGTAATTTTCCCATTCAATTTAAATAGAAATGCAAATGGTTTGCACTCCAAAAGGGTTTAAGTGTTGGGAAAGAAAAAAATGTCAGCTTGATTGTAAACGCTGGAATCTGTTAAACACAATATAATATATTACATTTATTTAGTTCATTTATTTCCATTTTCATTTTGATAATAACTAAAATTGTGAATGAGTTAAGTCCTTCTACAACTATAAACTTACGATTTCAGTGTTTTACGTAGTACGGACTGCAAAAAATACTATATCTGAAATGTTGAAAAACGAGTATAAAGAGAGGAATCAGCAATACAACTCAAGATAAACTTTGCTCGCTGTCTACTTGTTCAACAAAAGAATAAACAATTAAACCAGAGAAAAAATTAATAGAAATAATATACCAACAAAAAAAGAAGTTTAACAAGATTGTTGAAAAAATAGGAAAACCTTATCAAGTAGGAGAAGAAAGATAACGCTAGTAGAATAAAGAGGGAGAACAAGAATATTGAACACTTATTTTTCAAATAATTGGTTACCGATAATTTAGTGGAGCTGAAAATTGTAAGAAATAAGATATCTTGTAATTAGAGACTTCCAATTAACCCGAACCATTATATGCTAAGACTCACCGCGAAAGTATTGAAAAATCTACAACCTTCAGAATTATATTGTCGTTGAAAGACTGCTTTTAAGGATTAATCACAACCATTCATCCGCCCTCCAGGACATCTTGCATGGCTAATTACTATGATTCTTTTTTTCGTTCTTAATTTGTAAGAGAGATAGATAATTCATAAATAATTGACCCACTGTACAAAATCCAAGTTTTTTAATCAGCGGAGCAGTATCCTTCTAGAAGGTACATTTTCCAAAACTCGAATGAGTGCTTCTTCAGCTCTAACGAGTGGCATCACAGTTGTTTCCACTGGTGAGATGCAGCATAAGATCCCATTCTACAAAACACAGTGAACTAAAGCAAAAATAGAAGATCTCAAGGTCTTGATATTTAAGCTGTTGCGCTAACGAGCAGTTACGTAAAACAGCGTATCCGGAAGACGGAACTATTTCTATCTCGAGGCAATCACCACACAAATACGAGCTACATGATTCTCGGTGAATGGCTGGGCTGACGAGTTGTTAGTGTAGGTACTGTACTTAGAGTTTTTTTACGTTTGATGTGAGACTATTCTCGTCTAACAAGGTGATAACAATCTTCAAGCACAATTCAGTTTTTCTATATATCTCGTCCCATTGCGTCCCCTTGAATAGCAATGCCGTATCATCAGCATAGCGCCCTAGCTCTCTATCGATTTGCAATCGCGAAATTCTGTCCAAAAATACCGGAAAGAATAAAGGCCACAACCCCCCCTGAGGCACTCGGGAATTTCAGGAGTTTCGGGAGGCTCTGGGTTTCAATAAATCTTACCCTCTGTGACTGCTCGCTCAAATAACTTGTTAGCCATTCCAGAGCATCTTACTGAATTTCCTACTCTTCAAGTATAGCCACCAACATCTCAGAGATTTAAAGTCAAATGTCATGGCTGGATCCGAATAAGCAACTATTACTTTATTTCCTAAATCATCTCCTAAGCAATTTTCAGCGTGAAGCTATATTGCATCCTGAGTGACCCTGCACGTGTGTGTCAGCTGTCTGATCAGATGAGCTTTCTAATAGAGAAATAATAAACCTTTGGACAACATTCTGCAGCGTTCGGGGTTTTGAAAGTTGAAAGATGATGAAGATGATTCGATTAATTTATTATATTTTTTGTGCCTATACGTTTATTGGTTCATCAAGGTAACGTGATGACCTGAAGTCAAATGTTAGAGATGGGTGCATAAGTCTAAAACTTAAGATCGTTTTAAACTCGGGGAGTTTTAAGGGAGAGAAAGGAAGTTTCAAATGAGGTACAATTAATAACAAGTTTGTTTTAGTTCGAAAAGGCTGGATAAACTGATAAGACCCTGAAACTACTCCTTTACTTGGATATTTCCTTTATGATGATTTTTGCATGGGTTTCGTAGATTCGTTTCGCCGAGATTTTCAGGGCTCCTAACGTTACTTATTTCATAGTGTTACCAAAGTAACATGTTATACCTAGTTATTGTAAAAGTGAAACGTGGCGACCCGACGTACCAAACTTCCGACCGTGAAAACTAACCTCTTGTAGAAATCAAGTGGGATTCAAGATAGGTATATTACCAGTTTGCAGCAATAACTTGAATTGGAATACTTTTATCTATTCAGATATACGGAAATGTAGTCAAATAAATGCCGAAGAATTCTATATTCAGGGCTGTCGTTCCTAACTAGATTCACCTAGCAGTTTTTGAGACCCATTAACCCGAATTAAATTGATTCATAATGAAACCAAAAACAACGTCCATCTTACTTTTTATGTTAAAACAATATTGCCACTGTTGGAACCTGACTCCGCTATTTCAACAGCTGATGATAAATCTGGTTAGCAACCAGAGAATCTTGTTGTGATTGATGATTTAAAACATAATTTATTTATTCCAGTTATTTCAGTCACAAAGACTCTAGGTTTTTTAAATAAAAGCCAAATCCCATGAGGGCCCCTTCGGAGTCACATCAGAACTTGAGTTCCTCATGATGACTTCAAGTCGGAATGAGACATCAAAACCAATGGAAGTTAGGGAGAGGATGCGTGAAATTGCTTACTCTTGTTCCTTCCCTAATGGTTACGATAATGTAGCGAGTATGTCAGCAAGTACGCCATGCCCTTAGAAAGGCGGGTGGTGGAAGTAAATATGTATATACGTGTGTGTTTAAAACAGTACGATGAACCCTCGTTACCTATTTACTACTTCTCAACTTTCCGACATTTGATTCCTCACAATATGTCAATAGTTTCGGTTAAAGCAAAGAATTATTCCTCAGAGTTAAGCTCAGAACGCTACTTCTATATGTATAAGCGTTTACCTACAAGTAAAATGTGCATGTTTTATTCATTAAACAAAAATTAAAGCGGATATGGAATCAAATTGTTGGTCTACTTATTCATCAATATTTTGGAAAGTAGTCCAGCAAGTAGGGATAAAAAATGCCGTTGACAGACAGTTTTGAAATACTTACGCCATACAGTTTCCTTAACTTGATTCAAAACACTGAAAGAATCACACAAAGGTTTATTATTATCAGATCCCCCTTCCTAAGTAAATCAGTGGATCACAGATATTGATATTAAAATTCGAGATTTCCTGCCTAATTGACGATTTTCTACCCGAATTCCGTGAACTTCGATCGATTAGAAAGGTTCATTAGATACTGTGTCACAATCGTTGTGGATCTCACTAATGAAAAATGATTTTTTTCTCGAGTATTCTATTGATGGGGGGAACCGAGGTTTGGTTTAACTGAGACACTTTGACACAAAAAAACAACGCTAATTTAAATTGAAGAAAATCACTTTTGAATTAGAGGGACAGGGGGGAACACGGATTCTGATTCGAGCGGCGAAACTCACGGTACTGATTTTCCACGTGGTAATCGTTGCCGAAAACCAATCGCAGAGAAAATTTGGAAAAGAGAAAGGGAGAATATCGGTGATTTGAACAAAATTTGTTGATTTAATCAAAGCTTCCTCTGATAAGGATCGTGACAGCTAGAAAAAACAAAACCAAAGTAAGCGAGGATTCGGTGCCGCTACCTGTGTTCTCTGGCCTGCCACGCTGGAAATCAAAATCAGCCGGAAAGATCATCACAAAATATTCATAACAATCACACTGCTCCTTGCATCACTGAACTCTACTGGCAAAAAGAATGCTTTCGCTTGTTCTTGATCTGCTACAATGCTGAATTGAAGCTTGGAAGACAGCTTTGTGGATAGTGTAGTCGCCTAGTACCCACCGTGCCCAAAGGGCTGTCTCGCTCAGTCCTCGAGTTAAAGACTCATGTGCCCTGAGCTGCCACTATCATTAACCTTTTAGTTAGTTAGTTAACCTTCTTAGTTATACTTTGGTTAAATCAACACGGCAGCGTGATAATCAATAAATTAATATGTGTTCTGGTCCTGTTGGACCACGAACAAATGAATTTACATTGCAACATCAGCTATAAATGGTTTTATAACAATAGATGCCCCAATCAATATTGAACTTATCCCATTTAAACTCTCATGAGGGCTGATAGTACCTACTTGCCGAAGCCAAACGTAACGTCGACCGTGACAGGTTTACTGCCTTCGGCGTTAAAGGTAACTTGCTTCAAAATAATGTAGAATTTTCAAACTGTGAATATAGCCTGATTTAGCTTTTTTCTTGTAATCCATTTGGTTTATTAAAAATTCATCAGCTGTAGAAGTTTTTTAAAGAAAAAGGGCAGAAAACGAATTTACGAAAACTTTCATGTAAGAACTTTCCTGGAGCTTGTGAATATCAACGGAGTTTCATCTTGACCGGACCCCCTTGAAACACCACACAAAAAATTAGGAAGTCGCAGCAAATAATCCTGGAATTTCTTATTACATCCATCTTTTATCCGTATTATTTACATTTACAAGATGAATGTAATAAGTACTTCAATTTTGGGTCTAATACTATGTCCTAGAAGCCTTTACCGCAATCACAATGTTTTTGGAAAAAATGAAAACGTGTCTTACATTTCTCGGGGTTTTCGCCGTCAGAACTGATTTTTTTTCGATTTTTGAAATCTACGTGTTCCGAAACAGAAACCAACGGAATTAGAAAGGAAGTTGAAAAATTGTTTTTATTGGTCGCTTAAAAACGTTTTTTTTTAATTATTAATTAACATTCTCGGGCTGTGCCCTATGTTGTTGGAAAGCAACGATATATAGCACAATTGTGATCAACATTTATCAAAAAAACAGAAACAGAAGAGCTGGTTCAGTAACTAGCTCTTATACGTGAATGTAACAAAGGTTCATTATTGTAAATAATAAACGAAAAAGTGGTTTCTGTATCTCATTGAAAACTGCAGCGAATTGTTTGAATTCTTAGGTACGTATAAACCGGTGAAGCAATTTGACCCTTTGTTTTCTTAACAATGGCATCAAGTCCCTCCAAGTTCGAACAAACTACATCCGCGTAAAATTTATAGTTCGGCGGAATCCTTAGTATTTATAGTTTCCCTGTTCGAAGAAATGTATTGGCAGGGAGAGGACCGACAAAGTCTGGGAAGCCAAAGTTTTATCTCTTCTTTTGTGTGCCTCCCGCCTGCCCCAGCTCACTTAGCAATAAATGATTTATGTCCAGCAACTTTCAAGAAGTCCCGTACCTTCTTTTTTGCAGTTTCCGATTGTGTCGAGTTACGAGCATTTCGCCTGGAGAGGGACACCACCTTGATGGGAAACTTCTGGCGTTTTGTGGGGAACAAGAAAGTAAAGTCGCTTGGACGTGACCTAAGAATGGGCCCATTGGAAACCGACGTGTGAATCGGTTAGTCCCATCTCTCGGCTTATCTACTTTGAAGTAGGTGCTAGGTACCCGTAGTAAATGTATGTATACCTGGTAAATTGTAACGTTTGAAACAGCTGGTATAACTGCAATGGAATTCAGTTTTCGGAAGGTCCTTTTTTCACTTTTGATGGATATTTGCAGACAAGTGAAAAGTAGGTAGGTGATTAATTTTATCTCGTTTAGGTTTATTTGTTCCCTTTCAATGTCTGCCTCGATATGCAGTATATTGTTTCACATTAGATACTTACATACCAGCTCTTATTAGGTACTCTGAAAGTATCATCTTATCGTTCTTGGGACCTTTAGAAGTCAATAACAAGTTAGAGAGGCACAACGATCAGCTAAAGGGCCCTTCTGGGTCATTTTTAATATAATCGACCTTCGGGGTAAAACATAAATAGAACTCTTTTCAAGGCGACTATAACATAATTACGAGGGGTAGAAGTGCCTGGTTTATATCATTCACCACCACTGACGACGTCTGAAAAATATTGATCAGTGGTCTACGTAGAGGGTTTCTCGGATATAGAAGTATTACCGTTGTATTATAATTTACGACGTTTCTATTTGTCAATGATTAAACGAATTTCGAATAATGGAATGAGACCACGCGGTTCGTTATACATCCATTCGTTTGCACTCCCATGAGCTAGAACTTAAGCAAGAAAAGATGTCATCAACGTGGGAGTGAAGGATCTGATCTGAATATATTGTGTTGAAGTCCCTTTGACCTATTGCCTCTTACCAACAAATGAAGAGCTTGTCACAATTTTAGCCACAGGCGGATCGACTAACGAATCATAGTTGCGTTTTTATATTATTTTAAACAATTTCATCCACTGATTGTCTAAGAAGACAGCTTCGAGTCAAAACTACCTGTAGACCTACAATTTACGCAGAAGTTCTAGATATCACTGTATCTAACACCATTGGGTAATAATATGCAGCGTCCTTTATCCTCGATTTCGGAGCCTCTTCTGAAAGTTCGAATCCACTTTTCCAAATCAAACAAAACCTTGTGACATATTCACCTCTATCACCTCCAATTTAACCAACCGCTATTGGTTGCTTTAGAATTTCACTGTGTTGGATTTTTCCACCCTCATTCTACTGCTCCGACTTTTTTCTCAAACCGGCGTACTTATCTTGAAGCACGTTCATTTTTGTTAAATAAACATACCATATACTTGTAGGTAGGTTTTCCTTCTTGGGGTGAGAGGAATGTAACTGTTGTCGGCTCTCCGACAAACTACTTGCGAGATAAACCCTTGCACAGGATTCCCCGCAGCTCAAACCTCTTCTGATCGACAAATCCAGGTTTCGATTTTTTTCACTCCTCCCTTCCCACATTGAAATCATTGATTTCCTCCCAGAACAGTTATACAGGCATACTTAATAGCCAAAATTCTTCACATGTTTATTTATTCTTTCTGTATTCCCCTAGTTGAATGACTGTAATTTTTGTTTTTTTTTGATGATGTATATTTGGCTTGACCGTAATAAATAATTAAATAAATAAACACCCATCGTAATGAGAAATAAATTGTTGGCACCAAAGCTGCCAGCGTTAGTCCATTTATTATTCATCATTTGACCAACATATGAGGTGAAAATGTACCTTTCTGTTGGATTCTCGCTGTTGATTGACGAGTAAATATATCATCTCCTACGTTATTTTGAATTAAACAGTTATTTTAGGAATTCATTCTGAAACATGTGCATTTAATTGACAGCCACACCTGTTCGCAGAACACGGTGAATATAGAGGTTTTGGTGATGCTTTCCGATTATTTCCGTCCAACATACAACCCAGCTGTTCCCTTGAAATAAATCAAGATATGCGAAGCGAAACACAAGTTCACTTGGGTACTATGATTTGTAAAGGCTGCTAAAATTGTTGCTGGAGGCGACTTTTACGTTTGTTTGCGTTCATAACTGTTGTTGAATGTCGACCTAATGTTTTATTCTAAAAAACAAGTAACACCTTTCGATTTCGTCGAAGTCGTTCTATTCTGGAGAGAATCACTAAAACGTCCTGAATGAAATACATATTTTCTCATGTGCTATTGACTTCTATCATACATTTAGTAAATATTGGAGGGTAGAGTTCTATGGTTCTGGAAGTCCGATTCATTTCTGTGATGTCTCCAAAAACGTTTAAAAATAATAATTCAAAAAGTCAATAATTGCTCAGCTACTCTGATTTATGCACATGTACAAAAGCGCTAATTTTTATATAATGACTTGGTTATGGTTGTACAAACCCTATGTTATAATTGAAATGTTGTATGTTGAATCAGCTGGTCCACACGTTCATATAAATCATATATTTAAATTCAAATAATTCCAAAATCCACACCCTGAAAAAGTGTTCTTCTTTCAATTACAATGACTCTAGCCAAATGAAAAAAGTAAAATCGAGTTTGGCGTCTAACCACGTATTCTAATTACAGTTTTATAAACCAGATTTATTCCTTAACCGAATTCTGAAACATCGAGAACGTTTTCAACCAGGTTTACAACAAGTAAGCACAGATTTGAGACCGAAGCTGAAGCAGAACCTATCCAATCATTTTGAAAACTATGAGAGTTTTTGAGGAGTATAGTTAGCTAATTTTTGAGTTTCGTATCTGTTCGTACACGCCAAATTAACATCAATCAATGATAAAAACAGGGTAGCACTCACATTCAAAGAATAACGTATTTAGAGTTCTGAAGGAGACTTTGAAGGAGGTGAGGTGCATGAAAAATGACAGAGGAGTCGGCTGTTTTGACAACTACCAGTTGAGTTATGTCGAAGCCTATTGTTATGTTAATGCTGTTCTCCGACCCCTACCACATCTTCCACTCTGATCTAATATAACCGAACTAACAAGATTGTCCTCTATGCTCCACGTGTTTCCATTTCCTTGCTTGTTTGTAAAGTCCTTTCATCTCTTTATTTTCTTCCGTTTTCCAACAAGCAACCCCAAAATCAAACTAAAGTAACCTTCATGTAACAGTTTTATTACCGTTTCTATGTCGCGCAGCTCAAAGTAGATTTAATATTTCACCAGAGACCGTGAAGGGCGGAATACATTCGCAAATCGAATTGACTCGGCTTTTTAAAAGTGAATTGAAGTGGCTTTAAAAATGAGCTCTCTCAAAACTTGAGGAGTTTTAAGATTGATTAAAAACCTTAGAGCCAGAGTGAGAATAGAAATTAAAGGTAGAGTATGAAACTATAACAATTCGAGAGTAGTTCCTAAGTCCACCAATAGCCCAAAGTGGAACGAAGTTATCTTTTAGCTCATTTTCTTAGAAAATGAGGCAGTTGCAATGGCTTTGGAAAATATAACATCCTTTTAAAACTTTTCTCCATCGAAATCCGTTTAGAAGCAATCGAAAATGGTTTCTGAATTTCAAAACTATTTTTATGTATATAAAAATTGTAAGCAGAATTGAGTTAAAAACTTCGTTCTTCAAAAATTCTACGCACCAATACAGGTATTGAATTCTTGATCCGTTTTGGTTCCGTTGTCCAAAAGTTGCAGAAAAGTGTACAAGGAGCATGAAAAACGCTTCAACTTTCTTATTTGCCAGCACCAAAATCAAATTTTATTTTATCATCAATATTATTTTTCAATGCCAAAAAGTGTTATGTTCAATCACGTGGATTGGAACACAACCGATTTCATCTGCTCACATTCGTTTAAAAGTTATCTTCATGCCAAAAATTTGTAAAAAGGAGATTTTCGTCGTATGGTGTTTTGGTATCAATAACCACCAAAAAACAGTATTTTTTTTTTTTTTAGAAAAAAGTTAAGTTCGTAAAAAAGATTTGCTGTAGAAAAAACCAACCAAAAAATATAGATCGATACGAAAAGAAAAAAATGTATTGGTATTTACTTTACGGGTTCATTTTTGAAGAAAACGGTATAACAAACAAATAAAGTTGAAGATGGTATTTTCCTGGAAATATGGTAACACTCCTAAAGGCAATTCCTATCTAACCGGTAAACGGTTAAGAAAAAATAAAGAAATAGTGATATTTTTATACCAAATACTTGTAATTGCCAATTTGACCTCCGAGGGCCCAAATAAATCCTTTTGAATCATCGAAATGAAAATCAAAACGAAAAAGTCTGCTCTAGAGAAAGATTTGAGGACATGAGTTCCCGCTATCGGTAATTCTGTATTTTATGAGTAATTTAGAAATCAGTGGTAACAGCAGAAGCAAAATTTTATGCTAATCAACGTTCATGTATACAAACTTTGACGATTTAGGCTGGCCGTCAAGTAGAAAAATGTAATTTTCTTTATTTAATTTCTAAAGAGTGATTATTAATAACAATACTCGGAATCAGCGCTAAATTTCCTATGAAAATAGTTCATAAACAATCTCCTCTGCCTAGAATCTCTCTTTTTTGCCAACTGTGCATCTCCCTCAAGCCGCAAATCTCATCTTTCACTTTCGCTGGAAGCAATAGCCTGTCGGCCGAACAGGCACGCTCGTCTCGTCGTGAAGTTTTCCGTACAGAAGCCATGAGTACTGATGAGTACTGATCTAATGAGAATCTTCACATTTGTAACGGTAAAATAAAATTCTGTTTTATCAAAAACGCTCGTAAATGTCAAATTGACTTACCGCTGATACGGGAAAGGTGCCTCCCATAATTGCTCTCGTATCTCGGATCCAGTCCATACTGTATGAGCTCGGATGGGGTCTGATACGCTAACCAGGGATTAATGCGATCCTATGGGGCTCTCAGCGAGCGTCGAGAGGCGACAGGTTGTTTTGAATAGTCGTCAACTCAGACAACGAGCCCCCCGTACCCACCCCACCCCGCCATTCCCTGGACAACCCACTGTCATTGTCCGGACTGAAACAACGAGACGGAGGAATCACCTGCCCATTCGTCACCCTGTTGAAACCGGGACAACTGAAGTGGCCGTCGGCTAATTATCCGCCATTAACACTGCACTGGGAGTCGCTATCTGCTCAGCTATCTCGTTCTCCCATTTATGCTGCTAACACTGATTCACGGCTTGCGCCCTCTCATGCCTTCTATAAATAGCCCCGTCCTTTACGCCTTTTCGATCTAAATCTCCAGCTACCCTCGTATTTTTTGGACCCTGCAGAGTATACGTATGGTGGTTCGGGTTTCCTACGTTATCGGTTAATCTGTATTTGCGACCGTTTCCAAAAAACTCATAAGAGTTCAAAGGATGTTATGTTAATTATAATGCTGCTTTACAGGATACGAGCAGTGCGAATGAGCGAAGCACATTCAACTAAAAACAGCATAAAAAAACCAAACTCAAATGAAAACCCCCAAAGAAGGCTACGACATCGGCCTTACACCTTAATTTTGAAACACGTCTCATATAGGGTCCTTGACTCACTCTGGTCACTAATCTAATGTATTGAATCTATTGATTGACGATTGTTCATGAAAATGTACGGTTATCACGGTTGCGACCTTCATAAACTGAAGAATAACTTTATGATAATAAAATTTCAGCTTTGGAATTGAGTTCATTGATACTGTTCATTGAATACATTTAAAATTGCAGGTCTTTATGCAAACTGAAAGGTGGACCGATATAGTTAGGTGAATAAAGAAGTTTTATGGAGTTTTTATTCGTCTCCCGTTGATTACAATTACATCAATCAATTGACGAGTAAAATTTAGTAATTGATATAAATTATTCTAACTATCCTGCTTTATCCAGGTAATCGTACGTATGTGTATATTTCATCAGTACTTATCCGTCTAGCATTCATTTTCTTCTGTAACAATTTTCATCATTTCTTTGAAAGCGAGTATCTCTAGAGTTTTGTGTTTTTAAAATCACAATACATCCGAAGATAAATGTATTTTTATCCTAATTCTCTATAATAACTCTCACCTACATCAGTATACATACATCATGTGTAGAAATTCAATCACTATGATCATCAAAATTATCACAAATTAAATAAGAGCTAACTGTACATATGTTTGATTAAAATGGAGTTAACAATTTTCTTAGGTTAATAATAGCTCCTTAGTAGCTTTAACACTTACATTTAATTTGAATATTATGAGCAGCCTCTCTCTAAAGTTATTTTGGCATTTAATGTGATAAGTATAACTTGACTTTGGTTTGCTACACCTTGTGTAGCTATCGCATCGATTGATGGAGTGTAACTCACTGACGTCACGATGTGCTAGCAGGTTTACACCACGCAAACTTTCCCAAACAAGTTTTGCGCTCAACGTTAACGCCCACCTCTCTAAACATACTCGTAGTTCGTGAACTCTGTTTACGAACGTTTTGTTTGTTCCGTTTGGAACCATTAACTTCAAAGGGTTTATCATTAGATACTGACGTGGTTACTTGAATTCTAACCTTTTTCTATGGTTAGGATAGTTCAGACTTGTATTATTTAGTATTTTTGGTTTATTATTCTCACCTGCCTTATAATGGAGAGACTATAGCATTTTATAAATATCTGGAAATTAGTTGCTACCACGATTTAATTGCGCTAATATCCTCTTTAGTCGCCGCCATAATGTCATTACTTTTCAGTGAACAAATTTCAATCGGATCATCTAAATCTTTCCGTTTTAAACTAGTTCCTAAACTTTCAGCAACTCTTTCCCCTACAGTTGAAAAATGAATGTTAAACTCATTACCCACCTTTTGCGGGTCTACAGCGGCTGAGATTTTATTACCATTAATTAAAATTTCGTTTATTTTTGCATGTTTCTTTTGTTTCCCTATGACACTATTAATAATATTCCATACTGTTTTCGTGTTATTCCTTGCTTCTCCTAGTTTAGTCCTATAAAAATCATCCTTCACTCTCCCAATAATCGATCCCAGTTTGCGCTTATATCTATTAACTCGTTCCTTCAAGGTGACATCAAATGGGGTTTTTTTCAGTTTCCTCTCCATCCTCTCCCTAACCCGAACGCACCTCAGCAGTCCTGGCGTCATCCAAGGCTTTATACAGGTTTTCGAATGAGCAGAACCCCTTCGCACTTGTTACTTTATCCACAACAATTTACAATTCTTCAGTCAGACTTGGCTATTTCTCTCGGCAATGGAAACACGCTGTAATATCCATGATACCGAAGCCTGACAAACCTCGTGAAAATTTGTCATCGTATCGCCCCATAAGTCTCCCCTCACTGCTTGCCAAAATTTTCGAGCGCCTTCTGCTACCTCACTTCAAAACTTTTACAAACCACCTTGTACCAAATGCACAACTTGGGTTTAGAACATCTCACTCATGTCTTCTTCAGCTGCAGCGATATACCAATTTTATTAAAAATTATTTTCACAACAATCCAATCTTTCATTCTGCCTACTTTGATTTCGAGCAAGCGTTTGACCGTCTTTTTCACAAAGGCCCACTGCTGAAGCTGAAACGTCAGTTACCCAATAATCTCTTATTTATTCAATCATTCATAAACACGGGCTAAGCCCAATTGGAAAGAAGAATAAAATTGATGCCTCTATAGAAAAAACAAAAGTAACAGCTATATCTCAACTTCATTCTTCTTTAAATAACTGATCATTTACTGTTTCCGTCCAAAATGAATCTTCAACTGCCCATCGTATACTATCAGCTGTCCCACAAGGCAGCATATTAGGTCCTTACTTGTACTCACTATATTTCCATGACATACCCTTGCCAGCTGAGCCTGGCTTCTCGGGCCTTTACGCCGATGGTTTGGTGTGTGCGGTTCATGACGACAACTCAATCTTTGCCGAGCGTAGATTATAACTACACCTTGAGGTCGTTGGTCATTGTTGTACAGTGCGGAAGATACCACAAACGCAAGTATTGTCTCTTATACCTATCGCCTAAAATTTGATTGGCCCATTTTGCTGTACCTCAATGAGGTAATACCATTTGCGACGTCCTACAGGTACCTCGACGTCATTTTAGACGGCCGCTTGACCTTTGAAGAGCACATTTCCCAACTCCTGACCAGACTGAGAACTCGAACGGACCAGCTGAAATCCATATTGAATAGCCGGCATATCAAGATACAACATAAGATGGTGATATACAAGATTTTAATACGGCCTTAGGGACAAATGGTATCTCAATTTGGGGAACCTGTTTACGTTCCCAATTCAGACGTATCGAGCGAAACCAAATCGCACCTTACAAAGGAACGTTATTCATACCCCCCCCCCCCCCCCCCCGTACCCATACATATTCGTCAGAAACAGTACAATTTACCTGGACTTTGCTCTGGATTCCCCTTGGGAATGTCTAATCCATCATACCAACTCTTTCGTCGAGAGGAACAGGAATCACCCAAACAGCCTCGTGAATGAAGAATTTGACGCTGGAACAAATCGTCGGATCAGGCGCCCCCGACACGTTTTGGATTTAATCTTATAGACCTGTTCAACTATAGTATATACCTATAAAACTTGTACCTAATTATCCTATCTATTGTGCTTGTCTACAGCTACGTTTTGTAGATTAATATTTACTAACTTGTGAATTTTAACAGCGGTAACCTAAATTGTCAGTGTGATGTATTACTATTACAATGGGCCCTAATTATTTAAAAAAAACTATTTATCTATCAAGGTGCATAGCTCAACATCTGGGACTCCACTATTACTGTTTATAATTGCCTCAGCAATATCACGTTCATATGATTACGAGCGTAACGATTCTTTTGTTAATAATCAGAATGAAACAAAATGAATTCGGTTTCATAGACGAAGAAAAAAACGTCTGCCAAGTGGGTGTGGCACATAGCTTCCTCGTATCCATAACATGACTGCATAGATCATTGAAAATTATTATTGACTAAAACTTTATTTTCTCTTTATTACTCACGAGGACCATCTTACATCAGTCCGAACAATCCCTGAAAATTTCATCGAAATCAGTCATGAACTCCCGGAGTTATGCGCGTAACAAGGATTTCACGTTTGCGCATGTGCAGAGAACTACTATTGATCCGGGGGTCATGAAACCTATATGGGACCATCTACACCCCAACCCGCACAATCCCTAAGAATTTCATCAAAATCGGACTATAACTTTGTGTAGTTTTGCCCGTAACAACGATTTGCTGACAGACAGACAGACACGGAACCAAAATTGTTCAAAAAGGTCTAAAAAGCAAAATGCGAGTGGAATTTTTGATTTTGGAGACCAGAAAATTTTCGCATTCCGAAAGTGAAAACAATGCTTCCGCTACCTTGGTAGACTCGGAAGCAATAATGGGGTTAGGCAAAACCCGCAAGACCGACAGGTCTTGATGGCGGGGTAGAACCTATACGCCGTTTTGGTTTATCATTTTCAATTACTAACATTTATTATATTTCGAGGAAGATTTTTTTTTTTTTTTTTTTTTCAACTGCCTCAAAACTGGTTGTTTTCCGTTTCAAGATGTTTACAATTCGAAAATCAAATTTAAAAAAACGCCGATAATTAATTCCAAGAAATGGGTTTTCTATTTTCACATACCCTTTTATAAGGATCACTGAACTCTTGGTCAGGGGACTCCAAACTGCGGAAGTATTTGGTCCGGCTCGCCGCCCGCGGACACTAATGGAAAAAATTACGCTACCGCCAGAACAGAAAGAAAAGTGACCCAGTAAAAGCTACCCGTAATCCCCTCCGCCACACACCAGGCGCGAAGGTTGGACCCGTCCAATGAATAAATACAAAATGTGTTCCTCTTAAATGTTGTTTTTATGTTCCTGAAAATATAATTGTTAATATTTTTTATTGAACAACGAAAAAGTAATTATGGAATTTTAAAAAATACAATCACCAAAAACTCATTTTTCGTAACTCTATTAGGCCTAATTTTGAATTTGTCAAATTCGTCTAGGGGTGCTGTTTTCAAGTATCTAATTTTCAAAACCGGACCTCCTTTCGGCTGGGGGACTTGCCCCCTGACCCTCCTGTTAGCCCGCCCCACCACCTCCACATACGGCCCTTGGGGCAACTAGTTTTTAGTAGATACACACGAAGCTCTGCATTCGAAAACATGATTATTCCGTAGCCTTTAACATGCCCTCGATCATATCCATCGTCAAATCATTACACTACCACAAAATCACATTCGCGATATAGCTGGGAATGAATTCCCATCAAAGATCTCAGTCAATCCTTTTTTATGATCGGTATTTTTTCGAAGTTTTCATGTTCCTTATTGATAGTAGTCCCTTCAAAGAATCGAATGAGCCCACCTGCTTTACGTTCATCCGTTCGCTCTCCTTAAGAACTAGAGGTTTGGCAGAATGAGGAACAGAAACACGAATGCGGAAGTTCACTTCCGAACGTCCTTGAGTTTAGTAAAAGTCGCAAATTGCCATTCCAGTATTAAATCAGCCGATATAATTTTGTTTCAAGTGTTTCTTTTGAAATCGAGTTTTTCAAGTCTTACGTAATACGCTCGTGATTGTGGACAAGTGGCGCGTAGTTGGGTGTTTTATTTTACATTGCTAAATTTTCATGTGTCCTACTCGTAAATTTTCATCGTCATGTCATGTACAGTATTTTGCACCATTTAGGTGTTGAAGATCCCTTTACATCACCCACAGGTAAATATTAGGTCGTGGTTCCCGAAACACTGTAATGGATGTTGTCTGTTATATTTATATAATGTCCATATATCTCGTTTAACAATTATCTGCCGTTCAGTGATCTGCGCAAAAGGGCTACTGGAAAATAATAATCCCATATGTTAGAATTAGCAGCGTTTTTCATTTAATGAAAAACAACTCTAGCACAGCCTTCCTACCAGTGTTATTTTGTCTTTTAGGCTGCACAAATAAAAGCTCGCTTGAGTAGGATTAGTGCCGAGACAGTCTTCAGACACAATAAAAGTAACAACCTTGCGTGGATTCTCTTTTTGAGCTTTGTTAGGAACGAACTAACTAAAGGTCTAGAACGTAAATCTATAAATGCTGTAAGAAAAACGAAAACAAAATACATCATTGGAAATCACGTATTTTAAAAACAATTATTATTATTTGCTTAACTTCACAAGTAGAACTCATTTAATCTAATGATTGGTCAATATTTTCATGGTGTTTAAACTTATGAAGTTATATTTTCCCTGCAACGGATTTCATAATATGAAAATCTATCATTTAGACACGTTATATTAAGGTCACATCACTGATCATTCCCAAAAATGATTATAGAGGTTATTAGTTGGATTCAGAATGAAAATGAAAAGAAAAATTTGTTTATTACAAATTTTATGAAAATTTGTTGAAATGCTGTTCTTAGGAGAAAATATCTGCAAATAGACACTAAAATAGTTTGGCACATTCGATAGCTCGTTAACGAATTATAATATAAACTTGCATACGTAGAAATTGAAACCATTTACAGATCTAAACATACCTTTTGTGCCTAATGTGGTAGATCTTCATTAAAGCTGAATCCTTGTTGATTAAATTACATGATTTTCAACCATCATGTCCAATAGGGTTATGTTTCAGTCCTGCTCCCGGGATCTTTGACATGATAGAAAATAGAAGAGCGTTTCTACAGTATTCTTCTTGATATTAATAGCATTCGGTGAAATTGATGTAACGAATTAATAAAGTCTAATAACGCGCGGGTATTCAAACTTAGGAGGGTAAGTACCTGCTATCATAACTTCGAAGGAAAACTGAAGAGAGAACTTCGGCTAGCGTGTAGCATAATTTTCCATTAGTTTAGGAAACTTCTGATTGCACTTTACAAAACAACCCACTGACAGGGAAGGGTGCTCCAGTCGGTTTCAATTGTTAAGTTGAATTGCTTTTGCCCCTCAAGACCACGAAGCTGAAATTTCTCGTCCGGTCGGTAAGTACCTATTTAGAATATTGAAGGTCATTTATACTGAGCGTTGGATGGATCGCCTTGTATAAAATATAAAATGAGGCCAAAAGCACCTTCATCATGGAAAATTGACTCACACTGACCAATCTGAAGGATCAGAATCTTTTCTGTATTTAGGATGTGTGTTGTCGGGCTTAATATTTAAATGTGAGGGTGTAATAAGTCAGCATAACTATAATTTTTTTGAAAAAATGTGGTTGCATACATCACGACCACATACGCATCACCGCGACTTTCTACGGAGATAAGGGGGAGGCGGGAGATCAGCGATAAACTCGGGCCCGACTAATACATCCCTCACTTCATATCACTTCTGAAACCATTGTTACGATAGATTCAGAATGTGTTGGAACACATACACATCAAATACCATTATATACCGTGATTTATTTAGTTTTTTCTGTACAAGTGATCTTCACAAACTTGGGAGACTTGGAGGAACAGGGAGTAGACATTCTTGGTGGTAACTCGACTATTCAATGTG
Source organism: Creontiades dilutus (assembly GCA_031894815.1). NCBI lineage: Eukaryota > Metazoa > Arthropoda > Insecta > Hemiptera > Miridae > Creontiades > Creontiades dilutus. The sequence continues at coordinate 1,976,635 of JAVIWC010001315.1, read as the reverse complement.
AAAGGCCAATTATACCATCCTATAAACCTCAGAAACTTTGCATTTGGTGTGGCGGAGAGGAGGGGGTTGATTCCCGATTCGTCCAAGTAATCCATATATCTAATAAACTTTAAAGGCAATTTTAATGATTTTTCCTTTGATTAAAAAAATGCATCCAATTTTTAAAAATACTCATTATTTGTTTACGATAACGTTAACAAGCCTGATTATATAAAAACTTGTCATAGAGACGACTCTGTAATGCACGCATTCCCTACTTACAAATACGTTTTATTTTCCTATATTTAAACTAAAAGGTGTTTTGGGACGTCTAACGTTCCATCTATTTTTGAATTACCTACATTTATGGTACGAGGGGGGGTTGAGGTAGGACGTGCTCCCCAAAGAACGGAGTGGTTATGGCGCCATGGACTCCCTTCTTCTCCCACTAGTGGTCGGACCGTGTAAACGGACCACATATTTTAACGAACGCCAGGGACCGTAAAATGAGGTTTATATTTAACAGTTCGCTTCGTTTAATTAAATAAATACATCATTCCCCCAAATTGACATTGTATAATAACGATTTATTGAACTGCACTCACATTGTTGATACTCGGAAATGAAGTACAATACTGTCCGTTGAAGGTACGTTGATATGGCAGTGTACGATTTAATGAAGGTTTCTGTATTTCGCTACGTGTTTCCCCTTTCGGTTTAATTCCACTTGGGTATTACTTCCACGAATCTTGTGTACCCACCTGTAGCTTTTTTTTTTCTGTGGGAATCGTTCCATGCGAATGCTAGGAACTTAACGACTTAGCAAACGTCGTAATTTACCCCGGCAACCGATACACGTGCTGAATCGGAGAAGAGCTCCCGGGTTCGTTATTTTTTACGTTCCAAGTGTGCCTTCAATCCCGTTTCGAAGTAACAACGTCGCTTGTCCTTCTCGTTCCCAGAAAACCTGTCTCTAGTTCTGGTTGAGCTGTTCGCAAGAAAGGAAGGTTCGCATTCATTTGTTTCTCCCTTCTTCCGCCATTGCGGCGAACCACTCAGGCCCACGGCAACTGATAACAAGTATGACAACTTTTCCACTTGAAAAATGTTGCCATTTCTCCCTTGAGTGGTAAGTCTTTGCACTTTCCTCTTCCAACGAGAGTCGACAATACGGAACATCTGTGGTCCATCATTGTTAAAAATAACGAATTTCAGATATCTTGCCCCCACGATGGTAACAATGGTTGCAAATTGCTTCTTCTAGTACGAGCGCAACTGTGTCTCTTGTCCAACATGTAACATACATTCAATTACAAGGTGGACCTCATTTAAGTGTTTCTGCTTCTGTATAGAATTCTTGTAAAAGACTACAAGTATTCTGTATAGAGATAATTGGAGAAAAACCGCTGCAGAAATAACCTTTCTGTGGTACTTTGTCCAAACTCGGCGCATCTCGCCTCCTAACTTGTAATTGCATTACGTACAACAAATACCCCAACAACCCCATTTCTATTTTTCCTCTAGATCGATTAGAAACGAAATTAGATACAACGATCCTTGAACCGATCACTGTGTTCCCATTCCTTTGAACTGACTTCTAGGTGTCCAATGGCAGTTGCATGACTTTGTCTTGAATTAAACTCCGTGAACACCAACCGTTACTAGTCTCTTTGCTCGAAACAGTAGCATTTGAACATGAAACTAACGAAGCTCTGCACTCCAGACCACGGGCTATTCCACATCCCTAACATTAGAAATACGTTTTTCAAGTCGAATCATCAAGGTACCATTCAAATTTCAGCTTTTTAGGTTGGTCCGGGCAGAAAATAGCTCTTGGGTTCTCACGGGCCATCAGTTGCTCCCTCGTCAGATTTCAGTTGTATCATTCAAATTTCAACTGAAAGTAAGAGAGGTAAAATTAAACTCCTTCCTAAGCATCACTTGTACCACAATAATTGTTATATTGCAAGAGACTAGGAAACAGCGGTTTCTGAGACAATAGTCACAGCTACTGTATCAGCTGATGCGATCCCCACATGGTAGATAATTGGAAATTTGGTGGAAGCATGTTCACATTCACATTCGTGTTTACGTTCGAAGCTCTAGTTCTTAGAGAAATAAAGTGGTCAAGATGGCCTTATTCGATTCTTTGAAGGCAAGTTCATCAATAGTTAACATAAAAACAATACTGTTATCCTCGCAAGCTTTCGATATTCTGATTTTTAAAATTTCAGTCCTTTGATTCTACCCTTCAGATTGACTGAGATCGATGCCGAAAATTTGGTCTCAACTAGACCCAAAAGTATGATTTTTGACACAAGTTCCACTTTCACAATAACTTTCTTCAGTAGTCTTGAATTCCACACATGTTGAAACGTGAAACAGCGAATTTTTTTCTTTGGTCCATTACAAATTTTCATAATTGAAAATATTAAACCAAAACTTGGATTTTCCAGCACAGTTAAATACCCCTTTCAGGTTAGATAAAGGGAATCATTCATAGGCATTTGAATCACTACGTTATATTTATTCGTATAAATACGTTCTGCTTGGTACTAATATAGACGATTTGAAAGTAAATGTAGACATTAGCCCCGTACAAACGATGGAGATTGAATCCCATTACTGGCCTGGATAAAATTAAATTGAATTCGTATGTTAAGTTGCAGAGAGATATTTTATGAGTCACGCTCCGAAAATACGAATCATTCGCCAATTATCTTTCTACCTTCAAAAATCATTAATGAATTTAAATTGGGCGTACCTCAATATCAGCGGGTTTAATGTCTCAATCGCCCGTTATAAAACATATTATCGCATTTAATCAAACATGCCAGTTTATTTCGTTTTCCGGTTGATAAACGGGAGCAAAGTCGATTTACCTCGTTTTTTTCGTTGATTAATACACCTGGTAGGCAAATGGCGCCGTGGGGAAGAGGCACCAAATCCCATTCAACCCGGAAACCTTCACTTGTAAAGCGGCTGTGGATTTATGACTCGAGATATTTTATATTTATATCTCAAGCGCGTGGGGCAGCAAATCGCTCGGAAAGAAATTAATACCTCGGTTATACGTTCCGCCTTTCCACTCAAATCGGAGGCTCTCGACTCACTTATCGCGGTTCCCAAGGTTTACTGGCGCATTATTCCTTTCGGCCTTTCCTAATTTTTTTTTCTTCCTTATTTGCCTTCTTTGTTATTTTCGCTCCGAACAGGCTGTGTTTTCTTCGGGTAAAGCAGACGGTTTCCTTTCCCCTCCGTTTTTCTAACTGCGTCGTAAAACTTATACCGGTCCGTTTTGAATTGCTTTCTCCTCTTAACAAACGGCCGCTACCCTTCCCACGCATACATTCCTCTGATATTCATGTGCCTCTTCCTTTTCAAGTTACTCTTGGTCTTTGAAGAGCGAATATTTTTCAAATAATGGATCGAATGAATTCGTTTCCTACGGTCTCCCTCTTCCAGTATTATTCAAGTACCTTTTACATTCTCCAAATTCTATGTGGATACCTAACGTCACATTCCGTACGCCTCTCCCAATTTAGTCGTAAATCTAAAAGGTCATCATTGCGAGCGGTATCAATGTACCACTTTCCTAACAACGATCTGTGCTGATTTCTCTCAGGTGTGATCGTCAACGAATTAATAGGTAGTGTCAATAATTGACACTGACGATTAATACTACTACTAATTATTGGGATAGTTGTGAACAAGGGTTAACTACGAACAAACTACATTAACGCATCCTTGAGGAGTAGCAATTGGAAGTTCACGTTTTCATAATTAGGTTAGGGCTGTTTTCGCAACGATTTTCCAACATTGATCATACTATTTCTATACTTATCAAAATCCTTATATCAAAGGTTTTTAAACAGTTTTTCAGTGTCTTCTGATTTCGTCCTGTTCAGGCTGATAAGATAGTGGTTAGTTACTGTTTTAATTCTACTTACCTTCAATTATTAATTCTTCAATGGGATTTATATCAAGTTATAAATTGTTGAATTCCACACCTGCTTTCTTTGTCGGTAACCTCCTACGCACGGGCCGAAAGTCAATTCTCACAATTTTTTTGAAAACCGTCTCTTATTTTAAGATTGTTTTCTCTCTTGTAAGTCAGGTGTGTGGGAGCCAGGAGGCTCCGACTTCTGCCGTTGCTTCTTTATTGGTAAGTACCATGCACATTATTAGAACATCCTTGTTAGAATCCGCCCTCGACCTTTTGACACTCCGCTTTTATCTCTTCGCTTTTTCCGAATCGCTCGTCCCTACAATATCCTCTACCAATCAGCAAAAATTGAATTCCCAAGTCTTCAAGGCCTTTTTTTTATTTATCTTCCGGCTTCCGACGTTTTTACGATTATCCGTTGGTTTATATATATATACTTAAACTTAATTTGAACGAAATTTGATTGATAAAAGAGGAGGGAAGAATTTGATATTTCGATTATAAGTCTTTGTCAAAATTAGAAGAGAAATTGGTTTTTCTGAAAATGGGCGAGGAGGAACCATGGATGTTTGTCACCATGTAAACACTACATGGCTCAATATGATTTTGATATAACCTCAATGGTGTGTAAACACTACATGGCTCCATATGATTTTTATATACCCTCAATGATTTTGATATACTGTCAGTCCAGTAATGGGTTTTCCACCAACATCTATTTAAAAAAAAAAAAAAAAAAAAAAAAAAAAAAAAAAGCTCCATATGATGCTCAATCATTGAGGTTGAGACCAGGAGCTCACATTGATCCCAGTACCCATCGATGAGCCCGTTCTGCCTGTTGCATCAACCTGTCGTTGGGTGTATGAGGCATCTCCTTTAAGACCTAAACTCCAAAGCATTCATTAAACGAGATGGTGGGGCGTGAGTCCTCGCATGCAGCTTTATTTGCAGTGGGCGATCCTGGTTAAGAGAAGCTCTATGGTTGTTAATCTCAAGTTTAATTGGATGGATTTACCAACATAGAAGCTTCTGCTTTGATAATCTTCACATTTCTTGCAGATCAGCTGGTAAATACACATTCGCGACTGACACTCAGCAGATCCTCTACACTTGTAGGTTTGAGCTGTATTTGGGGAGGTGAAGTGAGAGTCTTCAATTACTATCTCATAGCTTACACCTTGGACGCCCACGAGGATGCAAACCGGGCTGCTGTACTTCTGAAGTCTGATGAAGTGGATGCCTGTGAGGCAGTAGTCCTCCCAAATTCTGCCCTTGTCGATAAGTAACTTGAGGCGTTTCTTTGAACAAGTCAGATAAGTTGGAAGTCAGAGGACTGGATGTCAGAATTGGTTACAGTTCTCGGAGGATACCATTAATTTTTTGAATTCCAAAGAAGAACGTTGTGACCAGAGGGACTCTATCGGATGATGGTCGTGTTCTTCGCCGATAATTTAGATGAGCTGGAACCACTCTATCCCGCATAATTCGTCTTGGGTACCCTCTCTCTTCCAACTTATTTCCAAGAACGGGCAGGTATTTACCAAGCGGATCACGATTGCTGCATATTTCATAGCCTCTAATAGACAAAGATCGTGGGATGGACCGCTTCGTGTGAGGAGGTGGCAACTGTCGTAATGAAGGTATAGTTGTTTATTGGTGGACTTTACGTGCACACTAGTCGAGAGGCTTCCATTATCCACCAAAATGTCTACATTAAGAAAGGTAGCCATTGATCTCGAATATGACCAGGAAAATGTGACTGAGAAGCGGGAATTTAGGTCTCTCAGAAACAACTCGAGTTCCTCTTCATCATGTGCCCATATGAGAAAAACATCGTATATAGACCGCTTCCAAATTAATGGCGTCCTCTCTCTAGATGCGAGGAATCCATTTTCTAAATTCGCCCTAAACAAATTTGCGTACGATTGCGCCATTTGAGTTCCCGTTGCAGTCCCTCTTTTCTGAATGTAGAACAGGTCAGAAAATTTGAAAACATTCATTGTCAAAACATATTCAGCAAGTTTGTCAAGGAAGTTTGTAGCCAGAATTCTTGGTTTAGAACGCCCCTGTAGAAAACGAGATGGAGCACGTAACCCTTCACTGTGAGGGATGTCAGAATACAAAGAATTCACATCAATTGTGGCAAGAATAGCACCGTCTGGTACTCTTATTTCCCTCAACAAAGTCAAAAAATGTTGTGTGTCTTTGATGAAAGATGGCTGGCACTGCACAATGGGTTGGATGTGGGAGTCCACATTTGCTGATATCCGTTCGGTGACAGAGCCAAACCTCACCACAATTGGGCGTCCTGGAGGAAGATGGTCAGGAAGAGAGTAAGATTTGTGAATCTTTGAGAGGAGATAAAAATCAGGACATTTTGGCTCATCTGGAACTAAAAAGTCAATGTCCTTGGAGCTGAGTCCTTCTCTCCTACCAACTTTTGCGGATTTGCCGCGTCTATTCTTAAATGGATATAATAATGATAGTACGCATTTTCCAGACTATTTTAAAAATTTGTGCTCGATTTGACCACTAGAATCTGAAAAAAATCATGTTTCATGGCTTTAGGTTTGGCTAAGCGGCCAAGTGAAGCTTTGATTTGTCAGAAATGAAACTCAAATTTACCGTCTAAAGTTCAACTTTCACATTTCTTAAAACGTCAACAAGATCGGACAGATTGACGCGAAACAAAAGTTGTTCAAAACAATTCAAAACTCAAAATGAAAGTTGAACATTTTGACTTTGGAGCAAAAAAAAAATAATCTCCCGAAAGTGAAAACAAAGCTATCTACAAAGTCTATTAGTCGACTTGGAAGCATAAACTTTATATTTTGAAGTTAACTTTCTAATTGTGTAAACTGTAATAATCCTGTACTGCACATCAGGTTGCAACTGCAAGTCTATAAGATCGAATGTGATAATCAAAACTATAATTAACTGATTTCCGTTATTAACAATAAAATGAGGACTCTCTTTGGTTGCTTTCTATGGCTTGAATAGAGAACACAACCAATAGCGACGCAATTTTTCTTTCCTATTGAGTACTATCAAGAAATAGAAAATTACTCACTTATTCAATTGCTCTCCTACAAGATTTATGGGAAAATGTTGGTAGAATGCGACAGGGTGTGACGTCATTAAGCGTTCAATAGGCGGAGGAGGCGTGGGGAGGTCGGGCCGCTCCGCGTTGGCGATGGGGAGATTGGATGGGTAGGTGCTGTTAGAGGAACGGTGGTCGGACCGGAACGTAGTGTGTAGGATGAAGAAGGATTAATCTAGAGGCATCCAGCGTCCCACCCCCTTATCACCTCTTCACCCTTCTCCTCCCTATTTTCTCCGTTAAACCAATCACAATCCCTGAAAAGAGGGATGGACTTCTGCTTGGACGAGAGAGGATGGTCAGAGGCTCTACCGAGGGCGAGGAACGCTATGCCATATCTGGGATATCCAAGCTGCCTCCCCGATTTAACAAAAGGTCCTGTGGGACTTCAGTTAAGCTCCCTTCATCTCATCATCGTCAGTCACCTTTCGCTATCCTTACGTGCCTTTTTTTATCCAAACGTTAGACCCACCTGTATTCATTCCAACCGAGAATTAAATTATTATTAAATAATTCCTTCTACAGATGGAAACAACTGGTGGCATGAAGAAAGCCGTTCATTTTCCGGTGACAATTGAACAAATTGGAGTTGGTGATCGGAGAAGTTTCAAAACCTAAACTCTCATCTTCTCTTAACTCAGCGGAAGCTTAGTGTTGAGCTCAACAACAGTTTAATGTTGTCTCGGGGAGTGGAGAAGTTATTTCTGCTTGACTTGGATTTATGATCCCGCAGTTAACATTTGTATTTACTTGTGAATCACTCTAAAGTAGATTGTAAAGAGCAGTGAGTAATACCAGATATTTTTCTCTTTTTTTAAGTAACAAGCCTTTGGATTAACCTTTCTCCATCTCCAAATCAAAGCTAAACTAATATATCTCTAATAATTATTGGACAGACTGATTATTAGAAATAACGTACTTCGGCTGTAAATCTTAACTTACGAATATGACACAAATTTGTAATTAATTCACGATAACATCCAACCACCACTTTCCAACACACAATGACACCCAACGGTGGGGATCGATATTATTACTATTTTGACCTAGATTAAACAAATTATCTCGATCAGATATACCCTGACTTCTTCCATACCAATTCCAATCAGTTTATCTTTTGAAAACAAAAAATTATAAACGATACCTCACTGGTTATTAAAAACCTGGAAAACCAATGGTGGAGGCTCAGACCATCGGAGATCAAACGGGTAACTAGACTTCCAGTGGAGTCTATGTGAGAAATTTCGAATTTTTTAAAATTAATTTTAGGGTGGCAAAGTTGGGGGCAATTATACAGTTTTATACGTTACCGTGAGGCAAAATGTTATAACAAGTTATGAAGTTATTTCGATCGTTCAGGCAAATAACTTGATTGGGTCTTTCCTCAAGGGACCTTTGCGTGCCCGACAATTGAAGAATCATGATGTTTCAAATATCTATAAGTCACAATACATATTTTAGTATTAGTAATAATTTTCTTCTCATCTTCTCACTTCAAAAAAATGCAGAATAGATATAATTTTTGCATTAAAACTATTTGCATAGGAAAAGTTTCAACTTGAACACTTCTCAAACTGAAAACTCAATAGGTACTGAATGACACAAGAAAAATATCTTAAGTGAACATAGTCACACCAATCTCAGTTAGCTAATTGTCATTCTGCCCTCTGGCGCTGTATAACTTCTTACTTGTTTTATTACGTTATTGATAGGTACCTGGCTAACTATAGAGCAAGTTTTCATTTTCAAAACAAAGTTGATTTCTGGACTTTTGTACCGCTAGATCATGAAATGGCCGAACCGGGCACCGACCAGGGTTCAATTCTTCAACTAATTTGACGCAAAACCAGGTCCTTTGACATAATTTTTACACCGCTGAAAATCCGAGATTTTCCAGTTTTAACATTTGGTTCGTGTTTTCGATCTTGTCCCAAAAACACCGCCTAACTCACTTATTCGCTGGACAGAGTTGAGACTTAACTAGTCATTTCTTGACAATGAATCTGATGGTGAATTATTTACAGCACAATTCCTGACGTCTTCTTGTGAATCGAATAGAAACTGTAGATTTTGGGACACAGACAGACACACATATATACAAGCATGCTCGATACACTCGATGCTCGATAAACCGAAGTTGTTCGAGATTGTCTAAATTGCAGAATCTTTGATTTTGGAGAAAAAAGTTATCATAAAAGTCAAAACAATGGTTCAGTCTGTAGATAGGTGCACTCGGAAGAATAAAAGTGCCTAAAGAAACTTTCATACCAATCGGAAAAAGGGTGGATATTGCAGGAATGGTAATGCCGATTGCAATTACTATTTGTTTGAATAATTGAGTTTGGAATTACTATGTTAACTCTCTAGTTATTAGCAAACCATTTCGTATGTAGGCTTGTTGATGGGGTAAAAGAATCCAGAAAAACATTTCCTCGGTTACTCATGAATTTTCACCCTCATACCACAATTAGATTAGTGTAGAAATGCCATCGTTGGCAAGCCAAGACTCGTAATCAGTTTTTTGAGAAGTGAAGTCGCTTCATAAGCGTGAGGAGTTGGTATGGATTCCTTCGGAAAAGGAACGCGTTGTGCCCGCTGAAAGTTGCGGGTCTGCTGTTTGGTTAGGAGTTGGTGAGAGCTGAGCTGGCACTCTGTTCCAAACTTGGACCCCGCGTTTCACACAACGACTTGTATAGAGCCCTCCGTCCCTGCCCGTTAATTCAAACAAAATAACTCCAGAACGGGGTGGTTATCGTTTAACTCTCGAACTGGAATTGAGGTTTTACTCTGGATCAGCAAGAGCGATCGTTTGTTATCCGAAACCCTCGAATGAAACGAAAGTTTTGTAAAGAGATTCAAGTGTGATTGGAGGAAGGAATGGAAGGGGCTTTCCCGTTTGGACTTTTCAGGATGTCGAGAGCGGAAGAAGTCGGATATAGTAGGTTGATACTTGACATTCGATAGCTCTAACGCCTGGAGTATTGATTTTCTTACTTCAAACCTTCATGTGTACTAAGAACTTGTACTAAATCGTTCAGGTATGGATCCTGTGTGCTTGGAATCTTCTGCCTAGCTCCAAACGTTTTACATCTAAGGTACAAGCCCTTACCGTCTTTAACGCTTGTGTTTGCTGTATTTTCTATGAATGTCAAACCATAATGGGTGTGAACCACCCACCTATTTAATTCCTTTAACCTGGGCAGGGGCGTGTAAACCAGCTATTAATACAGAGTACACACAAAGTAGTTTGAGCCCTCAGTCCTGCTGACATTAAGATATTACATACATTGTCTTTAAACTATTTCATTAAAACGGACTGTTTCACCATACAAAGCATTCTTTGCGTCTGTTTTCTTGTCTATCAATAATATCAAAAAACCATTGACGTCACCGTGCATTACATTTAAGTTGGTTTATGCACAACGTCTATCAATAATATCAAAAAACTCCATTGACCTCACCGGGCATTACAATGTTAGGCGAGTGGTTTACCCAAGTGAGATGCACCAGTTGTTTCGGAAGAAATTCAATAAATATAAGAAATATCAACATTTCAAACCTTTCATTAAAACTGAACCTTAATATTCAACGTAAAATATCGTAGTGTATGAGATACTTGTAAAAAAAAGTACATACATAAGAGTAGGCCAAGACAATAAATGTAGTTAGTGCGTCATAGAAATTGATATAATCATAACTTTGACCACTACTGATAGAATATAATAGATATTGTGGTACAAATCAAAATGGAATCTTGGTTACATTTCAAAATTGATATTGCCATTGAACATTGAAGTTAAAAAAACAACCGAGAGAAACATCAACTTGAGATTCAGTTTTATTTTTCCATCGTGTAAATATATTATTGTTTTATTGCGGTTCACTCAGTAGGCATTTAAATCTATTTTTATGGTGGGTGTGGACCAAGGTGTTGCGGTAACACGAACATGTTCGTTATCAAGTTGAAATATCCTTTCGTGTAAAAATGGAACCGAACGGGTAAGTATGATAATTGTTACAGTCGAGAGTGTGTTTTTTTGGTGGTAAAGTCTCAAGGATTACCAGAGCCGGATTTAGCTTATTACCTCCTGTAGGCTATTTAGTTTTTGCCGCCCCTTTCTTGAGGCTAAGCTGCCCATAATAATTCTCCCTCTACCACATCCCATCATTTACATCTCCCCCATCCCCAACTTTTCATTTTTCCAGCAAACTTCAGTTGAAGAAAAAGCTTGCGATCGCCGAGAAAGAAAGTTGTTCTGGTTGAACAATACGAGTGTTGAGCAAATTTCGACGAACAACCGTGATGCAAACCAGAGAAAAAGATATGATAAGAGTCTATCTATCTGTAATTGATACAGTTTGTTTCAATACGCTGCAACAACTTACAACATTTTCCGGATCAAGATTCTAAGATTCTGTTCACATCACCATAATATGACCCTCCTATTATGATCCACCTCATATTATTAGAATCAGAAAGCAAATTAAAGAGGAGTTTTACTGAACATATGAGTTACGTAAAGTCACATTTATCACCTATGATCGACAAGGATGAATTTTTGTATCCGAGTGTTATTTTCTATAAGTCTTATCCAATTTCGAACCATTAACTAGATTTGTTGGTTTACGTTAAAAATTTCAAAGTTCACGAAAGTAAACTACGGACTACGGACGGTATTAACTTGTGTTGTGGCTAATCGATAACGCCGGTCTTAATCCCTGATTCAGAGAAAGGCAGTAAAGAAAACGTAATCAGGCTGTTTTACGAAGAACGAGATACTATTGAAATACAATCATAAATTCACAAACTACCTACCTAGGTCCTCTCAATATTTACCTACCGCGCGAGAATTAGATTAGATTAGATCATAAACCTCCATAAACCCGGAGCCTCCACCAGAATGAAAGATCACGGACTTTTTGACTTTTTGCTGTGACTAATCGATAATACAACGCCGGTCTTAATCCTTGATTCAAACCCCTAAATAATCTTTACCCGGTCTTAATCCCTGACTAATCGCGGATGTCGCGAACCAGGGCGAGTTACGTCTGAGTGACTTTCAGACGAGTTGATTACAATGGTCGTGAGGTAGAATCAAGGCTCATTGCAGAAGGACGAATTACTCACAAAATCGTAAGTCCTGCTAAGAAGCGAACTGCAGCGTTGTCCCTCAGCCGACGATGCGTAACAAACAACCCGGAGGAAAATCCGCCTCGGCCTTTTATAGGTTTGGGAGTGACGTCGGAGTTCCGTCTTTTTCCCGCCGGGAAAAACTGCTGATTTCCTTTTGAAGTGTGGAACGTCTCCCGGCTCTCACAGAAAGTTGACTCAAAAATCTAACATCCATCTTGGATTTCCCTGTAACCTCGGCATCTTGATCGATGTTCAGATCCAGGATAAATAATTTCCACTTCACTTTGTATAAATTCGTGTATTAATCTAAAAAGGCGATATAATGTAAACTGTTCAACAATACGTTTTTCACAACTGATCTGTAAAATGTTTCTTAACTGAACGCAGGATTCGGAATGTTCTGGAAGGGTTCATGACCAGGGTTTTTAACGATTCGGGGTGGTTTGGACTAGCGAGTAACGGGATAGAAGGACAATAGCAGGATCGGCAAATCGGAGTTTTCTGCTCGGTTCTTTCGGTTCTAAAGAAAGCGTATCTTTTAGGTCCTGCAATAGTGACAAAAATGTTATAGGGATAAAATTAGGGGGGAAAGTACCGGAGGGAGTCTACTAAGCAATCACGAACCACATTTTAATGTTTCAATCAGAATTAAAATCTCAAGCATGTTTGCAATGCACGTTTGATATGCAAAACTGAATCTTGAATCTGATATGAGAGAAAATAGGATTGCAGCAGAATGTGTAACAAGCCCGAAGGGTGAGCAATATACATCACCATTATTAACACTTGAGAACGTAGTCAGGAATTCATGAGGCGTAATATTGCACGTCAAACTCGTGAGAGTGTAAATTGGCACGCGGGAGAGCATGCATTTCAGTTGTTTGTCTAACACAGATTAGATCAGAGCAAGAAAAAAAGCTGAATACATATGTTACAAAGAATCGAATGAAAACTGAAATCACTAGGCTTTTTACAAGGGTTTGACTTCTGAGGGTTCGCATAAGCTACTAATTATATGCTAGTGTGAAATTAAAATAAGATTATAATCTTATATCAATTTCATACTAGCAAAATAATAATTATTAGACGGGTCTTCCCGAACTAGCCTCCGAATTTGATCGAGATCAGACCACTTAAACGTGAGAAAATTATGCTTGACAGATTTTATTTTTGCACGTTTTTACACTGACGTATTGATTTGCTGGATTCTATGGCGCACTGGGTGGTTCGAATACATATTAGCGGTTGAGCTGTAATCATTTGACGGAGAGACATCGAAGATCATTTAGCCGTCTCCAAAGTTGATGTTAGGAACTTGGGTTGTTTCTTCGTTGCCCTCCCTTTTCCACAGAAAACATGTAATACGAGCTCGTTCATGTTATGAAATGGAAACTTCAAAGAGAGAACACGTTTCTACTTCCCTCGCAAACGTAACATCTACATTACCGAGTTAATGAGACCCCTTTGATCAGAAAACACTTGGGAGATCATCTCGTTTTACTTGATGAAGCGGATGTTCAAATTCCCCCAGGAGAGAGATCTACTACGTCACATTTAAAATTAAAATTCATTTACCATTTATCCAATCTTCTTCCAGTTTTCTCATAGCAATTGTGTAAATCAAAGTACTATCAAGTAAATATTGATGAACAGTTTAATTTTGGATTATCTTGTTTCAATGGATTTTTCAATGAAGGAGAAAGGTATCACACTTTTATTCAGTATTTGCCCTGAAATCCCATTTATTTCATCAAATCAACGGGGACTTTACGTTCGGAAAAAAATGCAAAAGGTTTCATAGGACGATCTTGCAAATTGTAAATTTGAGACTTTTTGGTTTATTAATTAAATTTGTCGGTTTACGTTTCAAGGTTCGTAAAATCCAAAACGTTGCAAATTATTGAACAGAGCTTTATTATTTCTGTATTAAATAACCCTTTAACATAAGTCATCGATCAACGTATATGTGACATAGTCTGTGGTACAGTGCTCGCCCCTCTTCATTATTTAACTGCATTATTTTTGCCATAGAAATAGCTCATTTCTATTTCAACATGGTATGCTCAGGCAGTCCCCATCATATTTGTGATTGTCTATGGGTCTTCCTGAAGGCTAAAACTTTGACAGAAAAAATAATGTCAACTCTAATGTGAACGTATCTGAGCATAATAAAAATTCCCTAGTAAAATTGTATGACTCAATCAGTTGGTATAATTGTCGAATTATATCAACAGATCTTTTTGAAATCGAGTTTTCATCACTTTTGTAATATAATTGCGAACAAGTGAAGCGAAGATAGGTGTTTTACATTATTTAGCTGAATTTCAGTTTTCCCCTTCTAGGTTTTCAACGTATATGCCCACACACAGGATTATGTATCATTTTAGGTATTTTAGTTCAGTGCTGCTGTTTACAGAGTTATATACATGACGTATTCATCTGTGATGGATATATTTAGTTGGCCCTTCCCGATTCTTGAATCCGTCGGCATGGGAGATGAATCAGATGCCTTCAAGCGTCTGGATCATCCTCTGAGCGTGGCGGGCATTACCGCATTCAGCTCAATGGAAGGGGCAACTGTACCACTCCGTCACCTCACATGTTAGCTTGAGCTTGGTAACGACCACTGGCCATATTATTATCCACAGTCCTGTCACCCCCATTCACTCGAATTTCCCCTTAGGCAATTGCCTTTAGATGTTTCCCTTCAAGTGACAATTATAGCCTTTGCCCTGATAATTGCGAGTCATTCCTCCCATCAGCCTCCCCTTCCCCCTCGCCTTTTCTCTGAGCCCTGGGAGCGTGATATAGTTAGTTGGCCCTTCCCGATTCTTGAACCCGTCGCCTCGGGAGATGAATCAGATGCCTTCAAGCGTCAAGATTATCCTCTGAGCGTGGCGGGCATTACCGCATCTAGCTCAATAGAAGGAGCAACTAAACCATTCCAACACCTCACTTCCACCATGCTACACATCCTATTGTTTATGGGACATCTAGAAGTTGATCGCAAGGTATGTAAGCACGAGGCGCCTAGCGCGAACTACGTCTAACAAACGTAAAAAGGTTATCTAATTCTGGATTATTAAATTTTTGTGTTTCGGATTGTACTTATTTTGCTGTGGGAAACAACAAACGAAGGAGATGGGGGAAGGGGTTAGCTTCTGTTTTTTTGTTGATTACAAAGGTCTGTTAATGAAAACAACCAACCAAAAAGTATGGAGCGATGTAATGTCCAGCTGAAAATTTAATTGTCCCAGGGAAATAAAACTGATTTATGTAGCAATTCATTCGTATGGCATTTTTTCCTGGAGGGCGCAGGCCAATTGAAGTGACCCGTCCGTAATTGCAACAGCTAGGTATTAAACTTCTGGATTGCGAGGATTGTCAAAAATGTTTTCATATTGTTCTGCACTTTCAAAACAATTATTATTGTAATTGCGAGTTGGAAATTGCGTTCCCAGTTTTGCTTAGTGATGTTTTTTTATTTCAGGGAAATCTCGATTAAGGAAACTTCTTTATATTCTTGTTCCAGACTAGTAGGTAATATTTCATTGTTCATAGTTGTTTGGTCATTCTCGGTGTCATAAAATAAAGTAACGAGCGAGTATAGAAGTTAGATCGTGAAGTTTCTTTGATTTTTTGGCCTATGAGTTCTAATACAACTGTTTGAACTAATCCACCTGGATATCTTTTTGGAGTGATTTTTGTGAAATGGTCGCAGCGAGCATTTGAATCTGTCCAAATCCGTTTTCTTGAAAATGGGATGCAATTCATGCTAACACGGCAAAATTCCTACTTACTTATGGAAACCATTTTGGACTAAATTCGAGGATATGATTGAGTGATGAGAATTTTCCAATTATTTTTCTGGAAAGTTGAACCTGAACCAACCTCCTAGATCGCATGTTTTTATCCCGTAAACCCTTTTAATCGGCTTTGAAGCTAAATATGAGCAGATTGAGAGCTCTGCACGCTTCCACTGCCCTGGAAACGCTGTCCTATCGAATCCCTGACGAAATTTCGGTAACTCTGTTCAGTGACATTCATGGAACACAAAAACTTGTCCAATCCAATCCATCACCCAAGAACCAACTCTTAAATATCCGCCACTGTTTCGTCAGAGATGCAATTAGTGAAGGTGCACCCTGAACCACATTCCCACTTGACGGATTACTTCGGATTCTCATCATTCTCACATTGTGACAAGCCTGCGTCTGCAGACGCAATACAAACGAGGGAGATATTGAACGTGAACCCACCTCATAGATTGCATGTGTTTATTCCACGGAAACATACGATTCTGTGTGTTGTGATATTTAGTTCGTGTGAGTTTGTGTGTCGAAATATTGAATATTCTGTTGTTCCAATATTTAATGTTGATCTTCCGATCGATCGATTAGTTGCTAAATATACAGGATGAATCGTACATATAAGTAAATCAGCTACATTCATAAGGCGAATTTTGTTCTAATACGTGCAGCTAATCTTCCGATTGAAGGGTTAAGTGCTAAATATATAAAATGAAGCAATTAGGATAGATAGATCCGAATACAATGAATTCAAACCAACCAATTAACTTCCATCCAGGACCTAGCTGGTACGATCTCTGGAATTTGTGGAGTTGCCTTTGTCTTGGGAATAGTCGTGTTTCGAGATGATTCACCGGAATAAAAAATAATTTCAAATTGGAGTACATACTACGGTCTTCTCCACATCTTCCCAATAAGTTTCATCAGAATTGGATGAAAATCGTGGCAGTTAATGAAAGTGTCAAGAATTTTTATACACAGAAGAATATAAGAAGGTACTAGTGAAGAAAATTGATCGGCAAGCTCAGAAATTAAAGTTATGGGTGGCAATATTATCTTTTTTTTTTTTTTCAATCAATTTTGCTGTCTTCTAAAGTCATCAGAAGTTTTCCTCAAGCTTGGTTGACCCGGAAGCGAAATAACAAGCGATCGCCATCCTAATAAACCGTTGTTCCCGCAAGTTCCAAGGTAGGGATTTTTCGACCTTTTCGCCAGGTTTTCTCATTTAATCCTAGGATAACCAACACTGACTGATAGCCCCGAGTGGCGAGAACTCTTTGTTTAATCAAACTTTTCAGACCTCAGCTCCCACCCCGCAGTCTCTTCCTAGGTGGGTATACCTATCTTGTTTTCTCTTCCCTCTCACAACCTTTGCCGCTCTTTTATTAGAGCCTGCGTCCAATAGGCCCCCGGCCCATGTCAGTTTCGATTTTTCCCCTTAAAAGCTCTTTTTCTATTTATCCCTCTGGCGTTCTTTCTCTCCCAGCCGGCTCCTATTTCCATAGGGTTTCCCTCGTTTCAATCCTCCTTTTCCTCCACGCTCTGCAGTAATGTAATTTACTTTATAGAGTTACAAATGTTTGAACTCGACCAATTACGTACGGGATTTGGTTTGTTCTGGACCAAGGATCCATTGGTCCCCATTACCGTTAGTGCAATAATGGTGATGAACAATTATTGACCGACATCAATGCCCCCCCACCCCCCCCCCCCACCAATCACAACGCATAAAATCTGACGGATTCGTCAATTAAAAATTTTTAACCGATTTCTATAATCTCTCCACTCAAACTTTTGATTACTGTACGATCGTAACCATTACCTGGTCTTTTCTTTCATCGGAGAAAACGATTCGCCATCCAAGACGCTACCAGATTGATTAGCAAGGTTCTACCACCCTAACTTGACTTTTTTTGCTGCTAACTTTTAAGCCATTTCGTGGAATTTACACACTAGTAGCTGAACCCTACTCACATCATTGTGAGGTAAACATTTTTAGTGACTTTTGAGTTGATTTATACTAGGTGGCCCTTACAAATAATGTAGCTTCGTATTGAAAATTGAATAATTCAATTGTCAATATCGGTTCAGTACCAGTACCCATAAATTATCAACCTCACAAAGTCACAAACAAATATTAATACGTACAAATTTAACTTCAGAAACTCATGGAACGAAAATTAATTCAGAAAAATGCTATGTTAATACTAAAGTTGGAAATACTTTGAAAATTGAACGTTAAATTAGATTCAAAGTAATCCTAATTGTTTTATGTGTCAGGATTAATTGAACACTCCACTTTATATCTACCTCGGTAAATTATGAGATGAGCTACGAGTGTTTACGGTATCAAAGGGTTGAAGTAATTTCGGTTGAGACAAACCAGTATAGTCACCTTCTTTGGTCCCGTTTGACTTCCCGCTTTAAATTAACATAATATCAGGGGCTGATTAAATCAAATTTTGTCCCCCTGAAGCGGCGAAGTTACCCTCGTTTTGTATGAGAACGTAAAGCAAGAGATGAAATGGATGCAGAAACTCGGATTCATGCAGTACAACGAGTGTAAATGACCTTGCACAATACACGTCACGTATTATGAGTCAAACATTTTGTGGCAAATAACACACTATAAAGAGTAATTGGAAGTTTCAACGCCTCTTAAATACAGTTATTTATTTTGACAAAGAGAGGCGAACTCCGTCTTTAATCCGTTATATCATTTAACCATCGTGAGTGATTTTCGTATTTGATCCCAAACGTCTCTGTCTCGTTTTTTCACAAGAATGATAATGTTTAATTTATATTTTCAAAGTATTGTTCCCATTTATTTGAAAGCCCTCGTGGAGAGCAAATTATCAAACTCCTTAATGAGGGCAAATATTTACAAGCCTCACAAGTTGAGTAAATCATCGTTCCCGGTTGTTTCAATCGTTGATTGGATGTACGACTGTTTCGGAACTAATTGTCAGATGCCATTTATAAAATAGCTGGTATTACTGGGAGATAATGGAGTGGACTAGTTACACTTTCCAAGGGTAGGGGTGCTAAGCCTGTAACACCCTGAGGAAGCTAAAGAGCATCAGCTTTATGTTTATGCTCAGCCTTAGCAGTTTCAAGAAACGGGAAGGGGGAACGGTCCATTTCTGTAACACACCGGGCTTTCAAAAAGCGTAGGGGGGAGGGGCTGAATGTGTGGAGACGCAAAAGGCAAAGCAAGGGTTTATACGTATTTTTTAAGGGGTAATATGGAAGCTATTGCCTCTTTTGCCGGCGGGAAAACAGCCATCAGGGCAGTCATTATACGAATGTGAGTGGTTCAAAGCCAGGCACTGCTAAGATAAAATGTTATATTATACAATACGTGATGGATTGGACCAGCTGCTCCTTTCAATAATTGAGGGGAAAAAGCCTACAACACCCAGAGGATATCTCCAGATTTTTGCTCAGGTATAATAGTTTCAAGAAACAGGAAGCGGAACTACCCACGTCAAATACATGTATCAGATAACATTACCAGAAATAAAGTATTTTAAAATCCATCCTGTTTAAAAATCATAAGTTATTTGACAGTCACACTGTTTTCAGCTCGTAGTACCTTTAGAAAGGAAGCTAATGATCCTTGTGGTTCCTTGATTGGACCACCATTGATTTAGCGAAGTGCTGATTCCAAAGTACTGAAACATACTGATTCCGCAAAAAATATATATTTCTGATGAACAGAGTTGCTCTAAGTAATTTAATAATCTCTGATTGTGCCCGTGTACAGCAATTGCACCATTATTACTGTTAGTAATGGTATTTTGATATCAGCTGTTATTACCTACTGAAGGACTAGTACATCGTTGGCATTTAAGTAGTAGTAGTTATGGCGAAAATTCTATCGCTAGATAACAAAACCGTGTTTCAAATATAGGTTCCAAAATGGAGTCGCGAAATTTATTGTGGTTAAGTGGAAACATTTTTAATTTGCCCGACGGTGGAGCAATATGAACTGGAACTTCTTTGGGACATCTAAAATACAATTATAATGTAAGGAGTCGCACTGAAGCAGCTGAGTCACCCCTGCGATTAATTTCTTTCTTGATCGATCTTACTTGCTTAAATATAAATGAAGCTGATGTAAGGGAATATTGACTCTAATTACAAGGTATGGATGAGCAGAGTATAATGTATCATGGACCACAACTACGTAGAAGGCCTTTATAACGCAGAATAATAAACCTTTCTGCGATAATTTGCAGCATTTTCGAATAAGAAAGAATGTATTCGACATGTGCTAATCAAAATTTCAGTCTGAATTGGTGATATTGAGTTTGATTTTGACGATAACTGCTGCCTTCGGAGCAATTGCCCATGGCACTGGTTTATATTTAAGGGTAGCAAACTTAATTCCCTTTACCAACGCGGCGTTAATTTACTCACACATTGATAATTCCTGTCCCTCGTTAATTCGTACTATATTATAGACCTGCCTGACACCTCGCGCTAATTTTGCAAAACCAGTGTGCTGTGCGTTCCGGTTTCCGGTCTTCTCGTTAAATCCTGTTATATTTCTGCAAGCTGGCATGCCGGATGGGGTTCGCGTTGCCTGCTCGCATTTAGAGGGAATAAGAGTGCTTAACACAATTTACTCCCGTTGATTTGCACCTTGATGATGCACGTCCCTCGGTATTCGGGTATTTACTCGTACTAAATGCTTCATTCCGGGGACAGCTTGCTACAGTTCACACGAATTTCGCGTGTCCCCGCTCCTCTATTAATTCAGAACACGTTTTCTGACTGAGGTGGCGAAACCATTTGTTAATGTTTATTAGTCCTTGTCTGGTATGATTAATCGAACTTCTCTGTGATCAAGTTTTGTAACGGTCCTTTCTTGGTGCTTTCAGATTTGAGTACGCTTTCATCAACAAGCTCAACTGACTACATACCTCGTTTACTATGTTCAATATTCATTGTGAATATAGTGCGTGTGTAAAATTTACAAGGTAAAGGTTTTTGTTTATTATTCTCAATAATGAATCTTCATAATCGACGAAGAAAAAGAAACTTTCAGCTCCTTCTCAAAATTGTTGTTTTATGAAAAAACTACCGAAACTACTGAACCAAAATTAATGGAACATAGGTGAAAAATCACATTTGGGTCTAGTTGGGACTGAATTCTCGCCATCGATCTCAGTCAATCCTCAACTATGAAATCGAAGGGCTGAATTTAAAAAATGTCGATATAAAAACTTTCAAAATTGGTTCCAAGTTTGTTATTGATAAACGCAGGGCGGGAACAAGGGGGGGGGGGGCAGAGGGGGCGGTTGCCCCGGGCGGCAGGGTTGAGGGGCGGCAAATTTATGGTTGCAGAAAATTTGTTTAATATAGTTTGTAAAAGTTTTTAATGAGCGAAACGTCAATCAATTAAGTAATTTCAAAACTGCATGACGTAATAAACAAACAATAATTTTACAATAGCAATCAATATAAATTGCAACGGAGTAGAAAACACTGAGAGCCCTAATGGCATAGTTAGCAGCACAGCAAAGTTTGTTTACAATTTCAGCTGATTGATTGAGTTCGGGTTTTTGAATGGCGGCCAAATTAATGAAATGATCTTAGATGACTTAAAACTCAAAGCTGGTGAGTTGGCAGATACGTATAAGGAAGATTTGAACAAAAAGGAGTTGATAAATGAAATCGAAAGTTTTAAAGGCTTTGCATTAGGAGTAGATGATAACTTGAAAACGTCTAGTGCTTCCACTACACTAGGACTCATTTTAAAGAACAAGCTAGAAGAAATGTACCCGAATATTACAACAGGACTTAAAATATTCCTCACACTACCAGTATCAGTTGCTACCGGAGAAAGGAGTTTCAGCAAGCTCAAGTTGGTCAAAAATCACCTAAGAAGTTCTATATCTCAACAAAGACTCACTGATCTTAGCATTATTACCATCGAACACAAGCGAGCCTCGAACAATTAGCTTTGATAAAGTGATCAAAGAATTTGAAATTTTAGTTTGCCTACTCCCCCCCCCCCTCTCAAAAATTGTCTAGATCCGGCCCTGGATAAACGTGCCTTTTAAATAATCAAATGAGCCCACCCGAACCGCTTTACGTTCACCCGTTCGCTCTCCCTAAGGGCGGAAACTTTGACAGAAAAAAGTACGTCAGCGCTAATGTGAATGTGGACGTGCTTGAACATGGTGGTATGTGAGAATTGCGTCAAATGATATGACTCGAGTTTCTTTTGAAATGAAGTTTCTCCTGTGTAGTTCATGTTTTATATGTAATATAATGTTTTATGCAATTCAATCATTGACAAGGAAGCGTAGATACATGTTTTATTTTACCCAGTTAAATGTCTATGTCTATGTATATAAATAGGGCTCTTTCTATGGCATCTGGAGTAGACGAAGTGCCGAGTTTTTTTTTTTTTCTTGTGCCACTGACTACGTCTAATCTACATAGGTCAGCGGTATACCCGCAAGGGTTACTTTACAGAAATAATTAACCTCCCTTTAAGCTCTCAATTCCCTCAGGCTCAAATAATGAAATTTTCAATTAGTGAAAGATTGTGTACTGTATTATACAGCACGGTTAACTGAATCCATCAATCACATGTTATCCTTGTGAACACGACAATCTCAAAATTTCGCCACAGCCGTTATTTAGAATTCACAACAATATAGGCTGATTTCATTGATATTTTAGCGCTGATAATTACTGTGCTAAATAGAGAGAACCCTTGTAGAGGCTTGTGGTTCCTTGATTAGACTCCCACCCACGTATAACATGCTTATTCTTTAAATAATTACCCATATTTCTAACGGGAGGAGTTGCTCTGAGGGACCGTGTCGATGTAGAGTATATCGCATCTTCAAAAATATAGAACTATCATTTTCAGTATTTAGATTTCAGGTACTTAGAACTTCAGGTACGTAGGTATTTACTAGAATTTATACTTTCCTGTGATGATTTAAAATTTCCCCCAAAATATACCTTCTCTATCACTGTGCAATTCTTTATTCAACAATACTACAAACCAGAGGCGTGTTCTGACAGGACATAGACAATGAGAGCGCATGCACCCCCAAAACTATAAAGCAATAAAACTTTTAAGAAAAATCCGTCCATTGAAGATGGTGAAACAAGACTGGGCATAGCCCATCCTCATTTGAACCATAAGACCTTCCCAGGGCTCTGTAATGCAGTGCGGAGGGCTCATACCAATCAGGTAAACGTGGGGATTTGCTTCAAAGTCATATAATATAGTAGGCTACGAGGCGTAACTTTGAGGCATTTTCAGTTTCAACTGAGGATGGCATATGCGCTGCTCGAAAAACCAAACAAGGTACATTTTGATTCGTTTGTGCACAGCATGGGGCGCTTCAGGCGTATTTCATCATTCTGTTATCAGTGACATCTAACTGCTCAGTCCATCAGGATTTTCGGTTGTTTTCGAAGTTATTCATGAGTGCCCTGTTTACACCAAACGAGCATTATTCGCGAACACTGTTTTTAAGCAATCACCAGCAAGATGCTCGATGGTCATCTGCGCAGAACAGAGTTTGCTAACCATGTTCAGAAACGTTCTTGAATGTCCAATCGCGTTTCGCCACTTGTTGGTGAACCTGATCTGTCACCCTGAGCGGTAAACTGGCGAATCTTCAAACATTCGTGTTCTATCGTGTATCCAGTCTAAACGGCATATCGGCGAGAAATCAAATAGCCAGTGGTACCTAAAGCATTATTTAGACGTTTGTGAGGTAGGTACATGTTGGCGTACTTACTATTTTTTGTTTATTGCTTCTTTGTTTTCCAGTAGTTTGAAATATAGGGGACAATGAAACGTAGACATGTAATGGAATTTTTCATGGAATTTGTGGTTTCAGACTTTGTGGGTTTCAAGTCTCAAAAACCAATATTACAGTCTGCAAAGAAACAAACTAAAAGTTCATCAACCATAATTTTCTCAATTCCTACCTGTCAAATTTCACTCAAATTCAGAGAGTGGTTGGAAAAGAATGATTTAATCGTGTCATATCAATTTCATCCCGATCATGTCATTTTATTACTCTCTACAGAATCGGTGCCGTGGCTGAGCTGCAATGAAAGCCTTGATACTAAATGCGTTCATTCCTGTTGGGACGTATCCGGTGACATTTTTGTCCCGTGAGCTCCTTCAACAAGCTAAATTGTCACAACTCGTAAGGCTTATAATCTTCAAAAATTATTGAAAGATTTCCTACATGCCTCGCCCTACTTGTCATGCTTTTTCTCACTGTCGTTAATGCGTGCCGACATTCTATATAACCAGAATTAGGTGTCCTTAATTATGGGGGTGGTATCTTAATTTAGGTATCCTCTTCGCTAATAAGGGCTACAATCGTTTATCCATTTCATTCCCAATAACTTGAGGCCGATACAATGTTGAAAAACAGCAATTAAATTATTGCTAGACTGAGCTTCAAACTTCTGTTGTCTGTATAACAGACCTCCTCTGAACGAGAACAGGGTCGGTTTTTCCTACATTCTTCTTATGGGATCCCTTGTATGTAATTTCATTGTTCGTTAGAGGAGATTACTGCTGTGAGAGGAAGAGAAAACAAGAACGGCAAACCTTCACGATCTCAACACTAATGAAAACAAGGCCTACATTACAATAAAGGAAAGGGAAATTCGTGGCTTACGAAGTTTTTTCTGTCCTTTTTGATGTCCTCTGGGTTTTCTGCTGTTTAAGAGCTCACAAATAGACTCGAATACGGTTAACGGCTAATCTCCAAACTTCGTTTGAAGGAAATTGGTCTACAAACTACTATTTAAAATAAACCTCCCGCGTAAATCACTGATCTCCGTATATTAGAGTTAACAGCCACAATCATCCTTCAGCTGATCATTGTTTCCATACCTTGTAATTGACTTCTATATGTCCCAAAGACAGTTGGATGACTTTGTATTAACTCTGTGAACACACCTTTATCTGTCAAAAATTACGTAACAAAAGCTGATATCAAAATTCACACCATGGTGCAATGCACATGACCTAGAAATTCACGAATAGAGCAACTGAAATTCATCGAGATCAAATATTCATCACTTTACCGCAAATGTGCAACATAAATCTTGAAAAACTCAAGTTGAAAAAGCTTTAGTCCCAACTAGATTCCCAATGTGATTTTGGAACCAAATGTCATCAAGCTCGGTGCAGTAATTTAGTAGTGACAGTTTTACTGAAACATATTTCGCTAGAAATTTTATTTTCCGTTCGGGAAATTTTTGAAGTTGGTAGTGAAGCCAAGATCGGTTCAGATTTGTCTTCATAAGGTTTGCCTGTGTCTCGAAAGCATTTTTTACCGACACTTTTGCATAATAATCAATATGTTCCCCCCGAAATCGAGTAGATGCCACGTTTCTGAGCTCCCTGGCCAATTTTGGTTTCGTTGCAGTCAATGTAGCCGTCTTCTGTGAATTATTTTCACAGCTTTGCTTTCAACATGTGCATTCAATTATGAATAAATTCACGAGTATTATTGAAGAGGCCATGATTTCGATTATTAGGATCAATGGTAAATTCTTCCACCCTTGACAGTATAAAAGCCACTAGCTTAAGAGGAAATGTTGAGATAAATTAGTACAAACCATCAATGTGCCCCTTTTGTGCGGTGGTATATACTAATGGTACAGGTCACTGCATAACACTAAGAAACTATCTTTTTGAAGTAAGGGGCTCAAATGTGGGCTATATCCTTGCAACGTAAGTAGTACTGAGGACTGAGTGAGCAATGAAAAGGATCTCTGAGTATCAAGGGTGGCTACAGAATTTTAGCCATACCGCTGGATCTGCAAGCTGAATAGCAAATAGTTGGCAAATACAATATACAGAACAGGAGGGAAGCAGAACTTGAAGTAAAAAGGAAGAAAAACCTCCGGCTATTAGAATTAGGGCTTGGAGGAGGGAAGGGGATGTGCAGCATGCCTAGTAGAGGATAGCAATCGATGGCTGCAAAGGAGGTTTAGTGGGTGAATCCTTACTTGACCATGCTGTTATCCAGAGACTACCTGCAATATTGTCATAAAATGAACAAGGAGAGCAGTCCAAGATGTAGGTGTTGCAATCATTATAATAATTATTGATGCTGTTCTTACGTTTTTTATTCACCCGAAATGGAGAGGGGAATTGCAGCGAATAGTGGGGGTATTTCTCCGGATAATTTCTTTGAACTAATGAATAAGAAGGAAGAATACTGGCAGGCAATCCTCACATACACAAATGAAGTTTTGAAAACCAAAAAAAGAGAAGGAATGAGAGAATAATGCGCCATAGGGGAAAGCGAAGAAAGTTAAACGCTGAAACTACGGATCTCACCCCAAAGTACCGATGATAAAGCGGTTATAGGAAGAAGATCAGAATCTATTAGAGAGGATGAGTGTTTAGTTGGTTGAATTTCCGTTAAAGTTTTATTCAGTAAAAGAACCAAACACAAAGGCTGAGGAGTCAACTCCGTCGTAAGTGTCTAACGGCAATAGATTTCACAGACTCTCATAGAAAACATTTTCCTCAAATCCTACAACTGCGTTTATATATAGGTGTTCTTTAGAATAATACTTTTTTCCCGTACAATACTTCCCATAACAATATAATACTCCCATACTTTTTTCAAAACAAGATTTCTACACTTCAAACCATCCTTTTTTAATTTTAAAATACGATTCGGAACCCTGAATTCTCTCGCACATTTCGAATAGTAAAAAAAACATGAATCATCCATTTACTTATGCCTAGCCTCCATAAAACCATTAGGAATCAAATTACCCAAAATGCCTGACAGCTGTTCACTGTGTTCTGCATGTGACATGATATGATGGCTTCTTCATAACTAAAGCTTTTTTAACTGTATGTAATAAAATTTACCTTGTACCTACATGGATGTTGAAACCCAACAAGGGAACTCAAGGTTTGCTTGTATTTGTCTTGTAAATAAAACTCGAAGGTTTTTTGTATCTGTGTATGCCCCTTCGACAATGTTAAAATACGCTGTCATACCTCCTCTCTTACGGCAAAGGAAAACTCGAGATACCATAGTCTTCAAGGTTGGTAGAAATCGATGAGTTCTTCCTGAATTCGTCTATAACTCAAACATATCGGTGAGTAATGTATGCTAGGTAAAATACTTAATCGAAAAGAAAACATCACCTCTCAATCAACCCTACTAAATTCATGAAGTATGATGAGCTATTATTTTCATTAAAAATAAGCTTAAAGAAAATCAATTGTTTTCCACTTATCTTGTTCATCAAATCGTATCCCATCCTGTTAAGAAAACGATGTATCGATTGACCCTCGTTTATAATTAAACATATGTGAGTTTAATGCAAATGAAAAAGTTGGCAAAAATATAGTAACTGGTCATTTAAATGGTCAAAAATTATTGACGTTGAAAAGCTGAGACGTTAGTCGAAAGAATAACCGAAAACATTCACCATGATATCGGAAAACATATCAAATTATAATTGAACTTTATTAAAAGTGTGCCTAAAAATTTAATTAGAAATGTTTTCAGATGAAATTAATAATTATAAGTGAAAGTTATTTAATACAAAGTTTTATTCACTCAATGCAATACACGGTCTAGGAAAATTTTGGAAAAACTCTAAAAAATTAAACGCATTTTTCCAAACTACAGTTTTTTAGTTACCTCCCTCTTGTAACGGATGTGAATTATGTTATAGTTTCTCGTTGTTCCGACTGAACTAGATGTTCTGAAGATCATTCCAATTTATTCATCTTTCAATGAATTTAAAACCTCACTATTAATTGAATAGTTATATCTACAAATTCATCCCATTTCCTTGCAGGTTGATTTTCGTCAAAAATGCGTGAAATTTGTGTTTTGCCATTATAAAACTAGAGACCTCAGAGACTTCTACGCCGAAGAGAACAGGTTTCCTCGTAGGTGTTTTTAGTACCGTCTCATCTTTAATCACAGGTTCAGATTACTGCTCGAGTTTGCTTCTTAACTTGCTAAGAATCCATTTATGAAAAGCGGAAGTTGTTGACATTTAATTAACAAGTTGGATTATCACTCGGGTTCCAAGGTTCCTTCATCCGTACAGATGCCGGGGTTAAGGATAACATTTTGGAATATACCAAGAGCGTTCCGCCGAGTGGTAAATGATTTTCGACTGATTAATGTTAACTAAGTTACACCTCCTTATCCGATTAATTGTTCTTACTCCATGAAACCTCGAGTGGACTTTTCTGGTCCACTTTTTTTCTGATAGGTAACTTCTATGTTTCGATGGATTATTATTCATGATAAAAACGTTAGTAATCAACAAAAAAACATCGAGTAACAACAATCAACATTTTTATATTAGATTTATTTAGATTTAGATACCTTTAAGATTTTATACGTTAAGAGGTACGGAAATACGGAGGTACGCAAATCGCGAATTTCATCTTGAAATTTACCAAGATCACAGTGCTGGTAATCTAGAAAGGGATAATACTGTTACTGTTGATGAATGAAATACGTTGAGAAGACCGGTCGAAGTGTTCCACGAAAGCTTTGGTCTCCGCCCGTCCTTTAAATAAGATCTCTGTTCATCCTTACTGAGAATAGAGGTTTGAGGCAACGGTAGCGACAGGGCCCAATGATTCGTGGAATAACCGAAATATTGCTTGTATTCGTAGAATTTGTAGGCTCGAATTCCTCGTAAAGGTTGTTGTAACATTATGAAGTTACCGGAGAGAGATTCCTTGAAACTTGTAGTGAGCAGGTGGAAATATTCACCCGTAGTTGTCTCCTCCTCTCAGTTTGTTTGCATTGCAATAGTGTAAACTGTGGATCAATACAATCTAGTTGAAAATGCCCAATGCCCTTAATTCAGACAGAACTTCGTTCAAGACAATTTTAACGAAATGTAAATTTCTATGTATGCGAAACACGAAAACCCATATCATATTCAGTAAGGGAAACAGCAGTTTCCATTAAATTATTGAGCAGTTTGTAAAAATCAATTATCAAATACCTCGTATTAAGAATCACTTTTAAGATTTTACCTACGAAGTGTTCAATTTTATCTCCTTTATTTTACACCTACTTGTATTTGTTAAATATTTGTTGCATTTTTAAATGGTTTTTACTGCCTATTCAATGAGGCATTTATGCGTCATCACAAATCAGTTCGGCTTTTATGATGTTGAAATGTGTTAACCCCCCAAAAAAAGACTAAAACTACCTACTAGGCTATAGACAACTACCTAGCTTTAATGCAATGAGGAATCAAGAATTGATTATTAACGTGAGAGTACAAGGATATACGTCACAATGGTAATGAGCCTGGCGCCCTTATTTGCTGGTTAAACACGATGTTGCTATGTGGTATCTTGTGTCGTTACGTTGAGTATGATATAATATGAGAAGATGTGCTATTTCAAAACCTCTTTACATGAGGTTGTGGCATATTGTTAGCATAATAAGTGCTATATAAGAATTAAAACGAAACTATTTACAGTTACTTAGATTTTACGTACAACAATATTAACAAGGAGGCGGCCTCGAACCAATGATTGAAAGTGATCAATTGATGATTTACCAGGACGCCAATGCGATTTGGTTTCTGTTTTTACATATTTTAGCAGTAAGTTGAAGTGATTTTTGAGGTTGTCCGAGAATTCGTTCTTCAGTTGTTATTCTATTTTATCCAGGGCATATTTTCTGTTTAAGTTTCGATTTTTATCCTGTCGATCCATTTATTTTACAGCTAAGATGAATAATAATTCTTCCTAGTTGTAAAATTAGTGCAATTATGATAATTATTGGTGATTCTTAGAAAGGCCGCTAGTGAGTATAGTGATCCCAATGTGGCCTGACTTAATTGATTGCTCTCGTTTTATTATTCTTCATTTACAGTGTCATATGGAAAATTAATACGAAGACTTCCAATACTAGTTTTATAACTATGTTTTATATTCAATATGTTATGATATCTTCAGAAATGACTATATAATAGTAAAATAAAAAATCACACCTTCCCGCTGTTTCGATGTCGAATTTGACGATTTGACTTGAAATCGTCGTTGACTGCATACCAACATCCTGTCTAACTTGCTAGGAAAATTTCGGGTGAACCCAATAAACCAAAAGGAAGAACAAGTTGGAACAAGTTAATACCATTATTTTCGTCGTGAACTACAAACCCCCGAATACAGATTTTTCTGGGTTATTGTTTCCAATAATGAACGTTTTTAATAGACCAATATAAAAATTAACCCTCCCTAAAATTTGTAGTTTTTGGGTTTCAAAAGATATAGAATCCGAAAATCAGATTTTAAAAAACCGTCAGCAGTACGCTGTTCGGCTTTTTCTCCGAAACCAGTGAACAAAAATTACCTAATGCTACTTTGAGCATTGTGACGTCCCCCCTTCAAGATTCGCCAACGTAGATAACCTGGGGCCTTCTAGCGTCATATTTACCCCCTGGGTAGTGCGAGCATTGCTCCCCTTGGTCATTGGAAAGGGTTTCTACCATATTCCATTACGTTGTTATATAACGCTTCTTGTAACATTGTAGCACGGATCTCCAATTATTGACTGCCCTACCGACCTTGTCCCTCGTTATATCTATGTATCTATCTATCTATCTATGGGCGAAATTAGTTATGAATTTCAACCGTACCCCTTAACCAGTGAGAACTTACCCCTGCCCTACCTATTGAACCCCGCTCCCCCCCCCCCTTCACTTTTCGAAAGCCCAGCCATATTTTCCTCTCCCTATGCTAGATACCGCCGGCTCAGGGTAGAACTTCTGCCCTCTAGCTTCATGGTTATCATCTAGTGAATTAGTAATTAGGTGTCATAAACTCCTGTTCATAATTAGCACGGCATCCCATAAAAACGTTGCACCTCCACGTGGTCCATCCCGGGCACACTCATAGGGTATGGCTAACGCCAGAGGAGACAGGCGTTTTTCATCCTTATTTAACGAGAACAGCCGCATGATGACATTTCTATTTTTCTACTACTAGAGCGCCATTTGCCGCGATTCAGACTGCTGTAAGTCGTGTCGCGTTCTGTGGGGCACAGCTTTAAGATTTGTTTATGAGTGACATGAAAACAATTCAATTAACTCCACAACAGACTTTTATTACAACCAGGATCCCCGAATTCACAGAATCTTCTACATAGAAATCAGCATCAAGCATAATAATTATTAATAAACCACATAACCATCTAATGATAATTATTATCATTAGATACTTATGTAGTTACTTATGTTCTAACCGCTTTCCATAGTACAGTGTGAATGTTAAAAGTATTAAGAAGCTACCACGATTTTTTCACGTAATAGTCTAACATGAACGTGTTAGACATCAAGTGACATTAACCATGAACATACCTTTTTTTCAATGCATATTACCAAAAAAGCGGCTCTAGAAAAATACTTTCAAGTAGCTTAATACATTATACGCTACTATTCACGTAGTTTAGACTAAACGTTTCCTCACAGAGAAAAAAAAATACCACTAGAACTTCACGCAGAAAACAATAGTTCCTGCTCAAAAACTAATCTAAGATGATTGATGTCATAAAAATTGTGTACATTCCCAAGCAGCTCAGTTCGTCTAAGAATGTGGGCTCTCCATTTTTCATCGTTATTTGCAAACTTTTCGTTCATCAAAATGCAGGCCTTAATGTCTGAGAATACTTCACTAATTACTGTTCGTAATTGTCTCAGCAATTTCACGTACATACGATTGAGCATACGGCATAGGACCTGAATACATACGACTCCATAGTCAAGCAGTTGCATCGCAAAGAATGGGGTTAGGCAAAACCCGCAAGACCGAGCGGTCTTGAAGGAGGGGTAGATCCTGTGCGCCGTTTTGGTTTATTATTTTCGATGAAAAACCTTGGTTATCCGTCAAGGAAAAAAATGTTAATCCCCCAGTGGCCCAGGAAGCCAATTCTTCTAACTCGTCTCTCTTGAAAATTATCTCGTCGTTTTTTTTTTTTTAATGATGCCGATAATTTCTTTCGAGTAAACCGGACCGGCCGCCCGTTATCATCCCGCCAAGTCGAGGTATTGTTGTTGTGGATTGTGGACTATATCGCATACCACCTTAGTCGCAAGTCCGTGGTCCCCACCTGCTCGTTTCTTTCGTCTGCGCTCCCATCAGAATCTCAGCTCAGTTAGTCTTTTCGTTACGCCAAAGGCGGATGGTTCTCATCCATACAGATGAATGTAGCGAGTTCAACGTGGAGTTATATTTTTGCACTCCTAGAAGTTTAGTTCTTCTTTTCTACAAATGAGGAACGTCCCTGGGTAACTGTTAAATCCAACTAATTCGAGTTTGAGTATTCATTTTTCTTTCCTTTACAGGATCTTCCGTATCGATGATCCCACGGCTGGTGACACGGGGAAAAATCCTATCCAACCTTCGAAATTGACGCAGAAGTGAGCTATGATTTCCCTACTTCAATGAACATTATCTGCATGTATCGGCATGTTTAGGAAGAATCTCGAGCGTGAATGACGTATCTTTGTCATATTTTTCCCTTTTATATACCTTCGGTGGTTCCCATTTGTGTCGCAGGTTCCAGAGGAATTCCTGACTTCTTTTGCCATTTTATCAACTGAGGAGACTGCCAAGCAGGCCTTCCATAGCTCCTATACTCGAGGTATATAAAAACTTATCAATAAATCCACTTCCTTGCTTTTTGTCTACATTTCCAATGTACCTACGGGATATATCAACCGCAGAAAAACGTAAAGGAATAATAATAGGATTTCTTCCTGATTTTAGTTTTAGCTTCCCAAAGTCTGAATTCTCATCGGGTGACATCGACTATAGGGCCTTCTCATGAGAAAGTACCTATCACTGAGGTCTAGTATATTAATTCCAATCGCAAAACTGCCTCCCTCTAGAGAATCAGATGCTATTTTCCAAGTGAATAATCTCGTTAGAGAAATTCTCTGGTCACTCGATCTGAGTGTTTCTACATACTTCTTACGGACTATAGAATTTCAGCAAATTTTTTTTAAATAACTAAATAATAACATTTAAATGTGATTAGGTTCAAAATTGATCAAATAATTAATTTAAATGTTGAACATTTTATGAAATAGCATATAATCATAGTAGGTATGCAAATTACCTTGAATATAGATGAAAATCTTTATTATTATTATTTTTTTATTTTTATTTATTTTTTTTTTTTTTTTTTAAGAATAAGTGTGTGAGAGTGGCCACTCATAGATTTCAACAGAGACTTTCTAAGGACCTTTCTTTTTTAAATATTAAATCTAATTTGCTACCATTGCTTCCAATGAAGAATTTTTCTTCATTTACATTTTACATTAAAATCCATTTTATTTTGAAAAAAATAATTTTTTTTATTATTCCGTAATCCGGTTTGGGAGTTGTGTTTCGACTCCTTCTCAAGCTGGGCCTCGAATACAAATTTATATTGTGCAAATTGGATTTATTTATAATTATATTTAATTTTATTTGATTCTACTTCACTAAGTTTGCTACACCCCTTCAAAATTTGCTGATCCACGTTTCAAGATGTGTAGAATCTGAAAATTGAATTTAGAAAATCCGTTCTTCTGCCGTCTTGAGCTCTTCCCCGAAACCAACCAAAGTTGACACTTGTCTCAAAAATCACATACGGGGTCTAGTTAGGACTAAGTTTTAGTCACCTGTGTCTGTCCATCTTAAGGGGTGAAATCAAATTTGACTTTGTGATTTGAGGCAGATGGAGGGCTTTCCCTCATAACATATTAAAGGACACAGCAGAGTTTTGTGAGCTAGAGGTTTTGATATCACTTTCTGTTTCTTTCAAAAGGACAAGTAAAGGTTAGTGTTCTAGGAATTATGTTTAAGACTAAGTCATCCAACTTGAATGACTTGGTTTTTGGACTTCTACAATTAAATTACAAGGTATGGAGTTCAGTGATCAGCTGTGGGCCATTGGGGCTGATTTCGGTCCTGGTCGATTTAGCTAGCTGGTATTTAAATTGGCCTCTTTATATGGCATTTAGAGAGGAGAAGACGAGATATGGAAGCTCGAGGCGTCGAGTTTAAATAATGTACCACTGTCCACGTCTGATTTACATACATCTAACATTTCAGGAGATTTTCATTAGTTTTTTGTACGTTCAACAGTTGCACTCGTTCCTCAAAAGAATGGTAAATGTCAAGTTATATTCAGATAATGAACATACACTGTTTAATAATTATCTACAGCACAATGATCTTTGTGCGGGCTTTCTGAAAATGACAAACCCATCTGTTAGAATTTGCTGCGTTTTTATTTTTTTAACAGATGGACGCTCATCAGTTCACTCTCCCTAAGGACTAGAAGTTTGACAGAAATGATGACGTTAACACAAAAAGAGGGAATGTGAAAATGAATGGACATAGTTATAATCGTCTTTAATTGTGTCAGGATAGCATTCGAATAATTGCAATCGAATTTTGTTTCCAATAGTTCCTTTTGAAATAGAGTTTTGAATGAAAGTGAAGCGTACGCAGGTTATTCATATCTCGTTAAATTTTAGTAGTACTTCAGGTAGATTTCTCAATCGTGCCTATATACAGTACTTTGCACTAATGAAGGTAATCAGATTTTGTTTCATGCAAAGGGATTATTAAAGTTTGTTATTCGTGGAGTCATATTTAGACGAAGTCATCCGAGTGTCTTCGGGACATCTAGATGTTAATTACAAGCTGAAGTGATCACCTGAAGGGCGCTTGTGGTTACTTTCATCCCTATGTGACTTCCATGCTGAAGTTTGAATGCTGCTGCAAGAGCTCTTCTTATTGCATCTAGAGTGCAATAACAAGATATGGTGGCACGAGTTAATAATGTACCACTTAAAACGTATAATTTACGTAGAAGGGTTAGTCTAATAAAGAAACAAGTGAAATATTTGACTCAGTTTCAGTCCAAATTCTCGAAGTTAGGAAGTTTCAGAAAGCGGCATGCTCTGAGCGATAACTTTCAACCAGCCCTTAGAGGCGTTGGGAAGGTGGAAAACCCCATTCTACCCCCTTTTTGTGGATAGCCTCAAAAATTACTGAACGAGGCCCACAGAAAACAGAAAATGTTTCCTAGGAAATACGGAGAGATAGCGACCTGGGCCTAGCTGCAGCATCGGAGTTCAATGTTGCAAGTTTGCGACTACTTACCCAGGTTACAACCTCCGTCCTAAACAGCCCTGCGTTGATTCATCTCATTATGTTATTCCCATTATCTCTCTCTCTCTCTCTCTCTCTCTCTCTCTCTCTCTCTCTCTCTCTCTCTCTCTCTCTCTCTCTCTCTCTCTCTCTCTCTCTCTCTCTCTCTCTCTCTCTCTCTCTCTCTCTCTCTCTCTCTCTCTCTCTCTCTCTCTCTCTCTCTCTCTCTCTCTCTCTCTCTCTCTCTCTCTCTCTCTCTCTCTTTCTCTTCTCTCTCTTCTTCTTCTCTCTTTTCCTATGTATAAAAAAATATACATATCCGATTATACAAATGTTTAATATTAAAGAGACTGTCTTCAAGAGAAGTTACAAAGAATTTTTACTTTCCAAATTTATAGCTGAGAACCGTCGGCTATCTCACCCTTTCTTCTCTTCCGACCATCCGATCATTTTCGTCAATAAACTTGCATATCTCAAACAAATTCACAAACGCTCAGACAGACAAAGGAAAAATGAGAAATATACGCTCAGCTTTAACAATTAATTTGAGTTGAGTGAGTTGAAATATTTCTCCATAACTCACGGGTTTTCATACTTATAGCCCTAATAATGTATTTTCGCTGAATAGACTGATTCCCATTGTGTGAGGAACCAAATTAATTGCTTCATTTTAATTCAATTTTCACCTCAACGCTTCACAATGCTATCAATGAAAATAAATTGGGGAATTAGTCTAAAATATGATTAATCAATGATTGTGGGTCTCTCTGCCTTTTTTCGCCGATGGAGTAGGTGAAATAAATTCCAACGACCAGGGTAGATTTGGAAACATTTCTCTTGCGAAATCTGGTTTTTGTGCTCAAGATAAAGACGCTTACAAAAAAAGGGTTAAACAAACGTTATTATAAACAGGTTTCGAGCATTTCCAAAATTAATTTCAATATTTTGACGAAATTCTAAACAGTTACTTTTTATGAGGGCTAATGGTATCGGGTAAGTTGTGTTCCAAAAATACCGAACAGCCCAAATACCCTAATGAAGCAAGAAAATATCTGTAGAACTAGCAATTTTCAAAGATTTCCCAGTGTCATATAGCAGTTATCGCTGTATGACTCGTAATAATTGGAAAAATTGTGTGAAGTTTCGCATTGAGGGTTTTCGAGGGGTTATTACACCTAACCGACAAACAACGGAGCCAATACAAGGACGTTATTTGTTTCCACAGAAATGAACGAGATACAATTTGAAATCCATTTCAACTGTCAAATATTAAGAAAAACCGACATAACATTTTAACTAATTTATTTTTTGTGGGAATAGATGAAATAGATTTGATTTTGTATTTTTTTTCTTCATTATTATTATTATTTTTTTTTTATTTTTTTTTTTTTTTTTTACTTCTGTTTTGTTTTTATTAGGTTACCTGTTTCTCAGAGGTTTAGCTCGTTTTAGATGAGTTCAAGTCGTAGTGGGGAAATTTTAAATTTAAATTCATGAAGGATGGGAATAATATGATTTACCTGTTACGTCGCGGTGGAACAAGTGGAAATCAGAATTGTCGAGCACAAACACGCGGCACCACACGGAAAATCGCACTGTCACTCACCGACCTCGCGGCTCCTTCAGGATCCCGGGACAGTGTGAGGACGCGGGGAGGCGACCGGATTCGCGAACGCGTTGGGCGGGAGTCGGTCACAGACTGGAGGCTCCTGGAGGTGGGGAAGGCGGTCCCCCCTTCCCTGCCGCCCCCGCCTGACCGCCCCCACAGTGACGGGGGCGGCGGCTCACCTATGAGGGGTCATGCGGCGAGCAGTAGTTCAATCTCCGAATCTAGCTAGACAAAAATTATATTTTACCCAAGAATTCTAATAGGTCCAGACTATTTGAACCTGAGCCCCTTATCATTTGCTAACGACCTGCCTTAAGCCTGCTGAAGAAGGTGGAAAAACTACTATCAATAACAACTTGTCACCGGTTCCCTCCGAGATACCACAGACGCCTTCAGTTTCGGTTGAGACACGATGGACCCTTCCAAAATAATATATTATTGTTCACCTTGGTAAACGATACATGTTTGATTAGGTAGGAGGGTATCACTTTCAACCAGGAAATAAGTAATTTTAAGAATTTGTATTATAGTAAAGCACTAATCACTCAAGGTTATAAAGATCTGAAACGTGGAATATATAGGGGAGATGCCTACAAATAGTATCACATAAAAATTGTTCCCTCTTTTTACCTTTAGTAGGGTTTTTTGTCGTAAGAGAATAACTCACTATTCCCCGTCTGGACCTCTTTGGGCTCTTGCAGAACAATTCTCCATTGATTCCTACTATCAAGATTGAGATGAATTCAAATCATTTAATACATTCTGAAACTGTAATAATCGTACATTTCATAAAATATGAAGAAAAGCGGCTCCGATACCCCACAATTAATGTGGCAGGAGCGTCCATCCATGGATCAATCAAATTACAGTTTCTATATTCATTAATTTCCTCCTGGTACCTGGTTTTCTCACATTTCTCTTTTCTACACCTAGAGGCGTCGTGTTTTCTGATAAATGATTAATATTCAGCAATAAATATATTACAAAATAAACTTCTGTGTTGGTAATAAACTTTATCGATTATATGGGAACTACCTAAAGTGATTCTGTCACAATTCCAACGTGCATATCTCAACAGTTTATCATGGAAAACCAGTTTCAGAATTAAATTCACCACCCTTAGAACCAGCATTCTTTCTTTTGCGACGGGGAATTCTAAATTTTTGTTTTTGAATTCTGCAAGAATACTCGGATCAATTACTGTTTTTGTACGTTTTTAGCTTGCTGAGCTCACTAGACCTTTATAAATGTAAATTCTAGACTCAATCGTTTTCCAGAAATCGGCATTTTAGGATACGAAAGTACGAATTGATGATAAATAGGTGTATAGAAAACGAAAGCTATATCACACACTTATAACGTGAAATACACGGATATAAGGTTTTGTTATTGACGCATAAAATATAAAAGACCATAATATTATAAATTTCAATAACTTAAAAGAAAATTATCCGGAAAAAATGCTTAAAATACGAAGATGGAAAAACTGCAGTACTATATATTTATTAAATGCAACCTACACTCTATACCGAACCCCTTTACACTCAAGATACACAAAAATTGTACTTGCAAGTGATTTCTTTTCTGCATCAACTTATAAAATGGAGATTTCAATAATTTATTAAACAATGATTCACTTCACGGTGCGACATGATTGAGAAATCGAATTTATAAATCCACCCCCCCCCCCCCTTAAACATTGTCTCTTTACGTTTCAAGGTGTGTAGTTTAAAATCTGCTATGTCTGGCTACAAAGAGCCATACAATTTATGTAACATATCCTTTCTTACACACATGGACTGCAATTGAGGTCTAGTTGGTCCTAACTTCTAGCTATCCTAATGTTTGTATATGCAGAGATGCTAGAGGCCAAAAACTTCTCAAAAACGTGGTTTTTCGAGGTTTTCACTGACATAGGCAAGTGAGGTGTAATTTCCTAGCACCTTCTCTGGGACGCCGAGTCGACTGTAATAGGTCACTGATCAGTCCGAGCTCATTTGACTAGGAAAATCTCACTGTCAAGGGTAAAAACGTTGAAAATGGGTGTGAAATTAAATTTTTTAGATCCCAATCGTTTCGTGTTCACGTTTAGACGACTTGACAATCAAGAAAAATCATGGTTAGATGGGGGGGGGGGGGGGAGAAGTGGCGTCAGGGGAACTTTTTGTGTGAGATCTACTGAGTAAGCCTACTAAATGATTCAATAATGATTTTCGATGGGTTTAAGAACGAATGGAAGGGAGGTTTTTGTACCTATATACCACTGTGCGTCGTTTTCGAATCCTAGCCGAATTTCAACTTTGGATAGAGTCTGGCTTTTGAAGTACGCGGTAATGTATGAAGATGGGAATAGAAGGGAAGAACTTAACCGTCGACTAAAGCGGGTTGGAGGCTGTCTCGAGGGACGATTCCACCCTACAAAAGGGGGATTCAGAATTCCATGTCATTGAGAATAATGACTAAGGCGGTCATAATGGGATGTGGAAAAGCGGGGAGTTCAACCAAAGGCGTCGTTTCAACCGATGGCGGCAGTTCAACCAAAGGGGGCAGTTGGCACACAATACCAATAGTGGCAGTGTATTAATTGTCAACAGTGAGAGCACTATTCGACCTCTAGAGGGGAGTGCAATACTAGTTCAAATTTCACTCAACGCTGACAAAGTGGTTTTGAACGGTGAAGTAGTTTATGCCAGGTGTACAAGT
The DNA here is from genome assembly GCA_031894815.1 of Creontiades dilutus. Lineage (NCBI taxonomy): Eukaryota > Metazoa > Arthropoda > Insecta > Hemiptera > Miridae > Creontiades > Creontiades dilutus. The sequence continues at coordinate 1,937,178 of JAVIWC010001315.1, read as the reverse complement.
TCTTAAACCCCGGTTCTAGTTTTTTATAAACTCTGCATGGCTTAGCTTAAAGTTGAACGGCAGTCAGTGTCCGTTTAAACCCAGTTCAATGGGTCTGTAGACTTGAACTTAGGTTCCATTTGTGTTATTTAAGCGTTATTACGTTGCATTTCGTTAAAGCTCCATTTAAACAGTAAAAAAATGGCATTCAAACCACGAAAAATTCCCGACGACATTGTGGAGTTGAAACGAGTATTTTCGAGGTGGCCAAATCATTCCTAGAGGGGGAGGCAAGATTACTTTTTATGAGACTTTGCATGTCCAAGGGCAAATAAGCACGTCAACAAGGAATAACGCCATAGCTCCTGTCGTAAAGTAGCTGCTGACATTAAGGTAGTATGCAACAGGGCGTATGACCCTTCCAGTTGGTGTTTTATTTGGAGTCAACAGGTAGACAGCATGCCGGATAATACGACTGGTTTACGGTGTGATTGCGTGGATGAGTCCTCGTTTCATTTATATGCCGAACGGAGCGGAGGTGAACCGGGTTATGAAAGGGTTTTATTCAAAATTTGTTTTAATTTGAAAAAAAAAAAGTTCTGTCCCACAGAAGGCAAAAAGATACAACAGTAACGATGGATTTCAACATAAGAAACCAACAAATTCATTACTTCTTTAAATATACAATATAACTAACTTTGTTGTCTCCTTCATCCACTCTTCTAATAATTGAACTACAGTTTCAAAAACCTCTGTGATAAGGGTTTGTACAGTGGACAATGTACACGCTGTAAACGAAAACAGTAGCTTAAAAAAAGTGTCAACGTTGAACGATTCTCAGCTATGCCTCGATTTAAACTTAAACTCGTACCCTAGTCCCTCACCAATCCGAGATCAGCAAACGGGTGATCTTGTTTCACTCGTACATATGGTTTTCATTACTGGAACATCAGTTTACGTTGGTTACCTGTTTATCGGTATTGTTTATTGCAGTGAGGGAGAAGAAAAAGAATTCAACTCTGCACATTGTTACCCAAAGGTTTATTATTTATGTATTCCCTTCTGAGGCAAACACTGATGTGTTTACTAGACGCAGTCTGGGGTGGATTATCTAAACTCGGCGATCACATACCTTGTAGGTATTTGTATTTTAGATTATGAAAAAGAGCTCCTTTCATAAAAGCGATTTGGGCTGATTTTTGTTTTAGTTACCTCTGAATCTTCCGTTTTCAAAAAACAATTTTTTTTTTTTTTTTTTTTTTTTTTTTTTTTGTAATCATGGAAAATACAAGTTTTATGAACGAAATGTTTTACAAGTCCCACTTCTCCTCTTACACCGTAAAAATGGGTTACGTGGGGGGGTGCGTAAGCACCTCGTAAAAGGCATGTCAGTAGCTTTCTACTTGTGATGGAACAAGCACTAGAATAACCAACTTCCAACGAGTATCTTGAGATTTGAAATTCCAAAATCAAACAAAACTTCACCGTAGTAGTTAACTTTTACAACTCATCAGGTCACCTGGACAAGAAAGATGAAAAATGAAAATGTAAAATTATTACACAACAGCTTATTAATTCTGTATTACATAACACTCTTCGGAATACCAGAACTAAACTATACACCTAGACACAATGCTTCCTATGTACACTCGGAAACAAGAAGAAATCCAACTGAAATATAACAAAATAAAATAAAAAATACGAAGGTTCATTATAGAAAATAATGCACCGAAAAATGAAGATACATGAGCGGCCGCCAGCCAGGCGGTCTAGCTCAGACCTCCCGTCGAACAGGTTCTGCGACGTGGCACATGCTCGACCGCCTTCCAGATCGTTGACGACCGATTTTCCATAACCATGGAGTAATGTCTGAATAGTTCCAATCATTCTAATGTTGAAAAATCAATATGAGGTTTTTGTGGGCTTGACTCCCACATAACCAAGTCGGTTCTTCATTGTGGGTATCTTACGAGATCTGACTCCTTTCTTGAGATCTGAAAAATAGCCTACGATACAACGGTTTATCGTAAACTTATTCCTCAAATTATAATGTTCGGGTCGTGTTTTTTCATGTTCACTTTTTAACCAACTTTTTGCGGCCGTTTTGGACAGCCTAAAAGACTTTAGGAATCCGCTGATAAGTAACAGTGAAAAAATACCTGGAACAGACAACGACGAAAATGGGCAGTTATGAACCCACGAGAAAAATAATGGAAGAAGGATGTTTCGATCTGCTAAAGATGGGGTCACCCACCTGGGTCAATTTAGCCCACAAAAGGAGATTGATATTACCTGGCATTGTATATTGGCAAAGCAGTTCATAAAGTGTTGAGAACAAAGTGGTTGACCGAAGGGTGCTTTAACGGACGATTTGAATAATAATACCGCCGGTGTTGGTTTGTTTTTATTGTTCACAGTGAAACTGTTTTCGATTCACCAAACCGTTCAGCATTTAATCGGGCCAACATACTTTGATGATGATGATAAATAAATAAGGGATGAATAGTGAGTTCTAATAGCCATTTCGGGGGTGTAGATCATATTATTCGAGATAATAACACTGGTTACATTATAAACATCAATCTATCTGGAGGAAGTTAATATGCATAGTCAATACCTAATCGGTGTTGCACAGACTGATGAGCATATCCATATTAACGTGTACATACATGATCGAAATTCATTAATCGAAAGGTATCAGTTTGAATACAATTGAAGAAATAATTATTTAAAATATTTGCTCTAAAATTCTCACTTTTTAGTAAATTTTACTAAAATTTACACATTTTTGAGAATTACTAGATACAAAATTTACTTTATTTTGTGTAAATGTTACTCTTCCGATTTTACAATAAATTTTTCTGATATTGTATGTTGGACTTTTTGAACCTGAATTAAACTAAAATTTACACTTTATTTTTAGTATTAAAATTAAAGTAAATTAAACATTTTACCAAAAAAAAAATTATTAGTAAATTAAATAAAAAACTTCCCTTCTATCAATACATTTCACCAACTTTACCCTTTTCTTATAAAAATTTTACCAAAATTAAGAATTTTCAAGTTAATTTTATTGAATTTGAATTTGAGGATTATTTATGTCGTAAAATTAATTAGTATTTGTATATATATAACACAAAAGAGATAGAAAGGACCAGTTTTACTGTTCAAGTTCAATCCCAAGACTGTAAATTATTGACCAGCTGATTATTCTTATTTCTACAGAAAACTTTATCTATTCGTTATTCTTGTAACAAGCGAACTTCAGTCAGATCGTCAGGGTAACTGTGTAATTCGTCATCGTCTTCCAAAGACTCTATTTCGAATCTGGAATAAGCTGAGCCTCAGGGGTCACTATACTAATCAGCCAGGGAAATCAGGGTGGCACCGTACTTTCTCATTGTTACCTATATGTCCTTAACAGGCACAATGTATATTAAGTACCGGAACCAATTGATGATTAGGGGAGAAATTGCCTTCGCACCCATTCCGCTTGTTCGCTGAATTCTACGGTAACCAATCAACTTGATATGATCTGAACCACATTTCACTGCGTCAAACGTTACGAATTTCGTTTAAAAGGAATGCCTATATCAATAGCAAGCTGAAAAATCATTATTCTCAATCCGATTGTTTTCGAAATAACGCGATTTTGTTATTACTTCAATCAATCAATTCAACCCCTTAGGTTAAAAATGATGAAAGGGGTTACAAGCACATCTGTAAGATGCAAGTTACAAGCACATCTGTAAGATGTTTGAGAAAAACTTGATAAACTGTAGTCCTGCAATTTCGGAGATCAACTTTTTCAATAGTCTTTTGGAATATTTCGATATAAAACATGTCTTCTACAGTGGAAATGTTGAGTTTTACTTAGAGATTGTTGAGCTTGACTGATAAATGGTAGTTGAAATTTTTTCGAAAAAAATCGATTTTTCAAAAAAAATTTTCAACATTTTACAATTTTTGGGGAACCCAGAGAGAAAAGAATTTCGAAAAAATATCAACGGGAAGTGAGTCAAAAAAATGTTCGAACTGCAAGGGCCGCTAGGTCAGGCCCGCACCTCGCAAATAACCAAGAAGTAAACAAAATTGATAAGTTTTCATCTTCTTCTTCTTTCTAGTGTTCCTAAATCATGGGTACTATAATCTAGATACAGTCATTAAAAAAAAGAAAAACGGTGTGAAAGAGATGGAGTGAGTTGAAGCCTGTTGGATCAGGGGGAACAGTTATAACTTCAGAAAATGGCTTCTCCTGAAAAACGACGTTTTTTTAGCACAAATGCCCCATTATCTCCGTTAATGTTCAACTTATAGCCTCAATTATTTTTAGAATATTCGCAAAAACCTAATACACAAAGTGTGCCATGGATTTTGCGTATTTTTTCTTACAACACCAAATAAGTTTTAATTCTATTCGAAGATTTTAAGCCTAAACTTGACGTTTTTGTTCAAACTCCCTGCAATTTTTTCTAGCCCCTCCTTTCATAATAATATACTTAACAAAACAAAACAAAAATAGGGTGATAAGTTGGATAGAAGCTGAGAAAATGGGGCTTATAACTGACTACTTCTCAGTCCGGAAAAATTATCAACTACCCAGAAATAATGAGTTTGAGTTAGGAAATGTTTTCAAGTTCTATAACAAGGATCTGATGGAATGGACTATTGTTCCCTTCCAAGTTACAAGAAACGGTCAGGGAGAACTATCCATATCCATCACAGTTTAATTTTCGACATGGGAAATGTTGAGTTAGTGTAGGGAAAACACACACAACCATACACCTATGGTTTTTTTTTCACAGATTCAGTCTTGGTGGTCTGAAACGTATCCGTATTCAGTTATTTTTTCTCTCATGCTTGGGTTGCCCCACAACCCCCCCGACTGGTTATATCAATTTCTCTTTTTAATCATTTCCACCCCTTTCTCCTAAGAGACTTTTCAGTTTTGATGCCAAATCAGTGTCCTCCTCCCCATGGCTGCCCATCTCCATTACATTCTCCCTGCCAATCGAGTTCCAGTTTCCTCTCCCCTTCTGGCTAATAGGATTCCAGTTTCCTTTCATCATTTATTAGACGAGTTTCCTCTGCAGAACCATCTGTTAGTGTTCGTTAATGCTAAAAGCGGTCAAATGTTGTTAACTCTTCCTGCTCCAGAAATCTGATTACTAAAATTTTCTTGTTTTCTTGGAATTGTTTCGATTGAATGAAGGGCTATTTACAGAAAGCGATAATTACAACTACGATTTCTCGTAATGCTTTACCCAAAAACAAAAATCAGTAACAATAAGATGACTTTGCATAAATGCTCCTATAAAATGAAAACGAAGATAAGAACCATCCTGCACCACGTAATGTATCGATTGGGAGGTACGACCTTTCAACTTAAAGCCATGAAATAACGTACAGCCAATTATGTCCTAATTCAATGGATATCGAACTAGCGTGATGAAAGAGGCATGGTCATCACCGGGACTGTTCTTCATGGCTTGCATCCTAGGCATAGCAAAAAGTCTCAATAGAAGTTTTTATGATCAAATCTTACAGATTTAGCCAGATTTTCACTCCCGCAAGTTTCATCAAAATTGGATGAAAGCTTGACGGGCTAAAGAGATTTGCGGACACTCGCAAGACACAAGTGATATCCAGAGATGTGTTGTTATAACATGAATAGGACTTAGACCACTTTCTTGCAAGTATCGAAGCCATTCTGTTCAGAAAATCCTCATATTTGCTTTTCAGAGTTCCTTCAAAGGAGTATACCTACTAGTGGTGTGAAAGTAGTCTTTTATGTTGCTTCGTTATACTTCCTATGTTATCTCGCAGCAGAATAAATTGATGCGTAACCGCGAAAGACTTTCCGTTTTAGGTATCCTTCAATAGTCACGCAAACCGCCCTCACAAATATTCTCAAAAACTCTCCAATAAATCAGGATTAACGTAAAATGAATGAATGAATGAAAATATATAATAGTTTATTTCTGATAAGTAACACGAATATGGAATACAAGAAATTAGAAATATAGTTTCCCTAATGGGTAAACCCGTGACAGGGAAAACGAGTTGGTACCTTGTTAAACATTAATATTAAATAAAAATTAAATGAAGTAAATTAATAGAAATAGTAGGCACTATTATGCCGAAGACGACTGCTGCAAAATTAAAAAGTCCATTTTACCGATGATCCTGCACACGCAAGTACCACTTTTTTAGAGTGCTATTTACTTTTCTAGGATGATTTATTAATTCAGATTTAACAGCTGTAGGAAAATTACTGAAAACTCTTTAAATAAAAACATCTGAGCTACTATACTATAGTTTCATCCAAGACAATGTGTTATGGCTCTGTACATCATGAATCAAGTATGTTTTCCCTCTAGCTGATTGCCTTGATATTCCAACGTAAGCTACAACATAGGAATGCACATACATATATAACATTTACTTGTTTTATATCCACATATTTAAAAGTATACATGTTATCTGAGCCTTTGTTAATTGTTTGTTTTCCTCTATTAGTTGTGGACATTTGTGCGAAAGAGCGTTCAACTATTCGTAACTTAATTCTGCGAAACGCATTTCTTCTCAGCGTCAGGTCGTCCAGAAGGCTATTTTGATTATATTTAGTAAAATTTAACATGCTGTCGTATTAGTTTCACTGAACTCTTAACGGGATTCGGTTTGTCTGGGCAAGTTGAATAACATGATTTGTGTGCTTTTTTGGAGAAGATGAATGCATACAAAGAGGTACTTATATGTGCTCCCCAATTATTGATAGCACATTCCGATTTGAATTTGGCGACTAGTTTTTTGTTTCATGGGGCAGGAAGTTGAATGACCTGAATTTATATGCACACTTTATAAGTTTGTCTTGAAGCTTCTGCACTCGAATTCAGAAAGAAGCTCATGCGTAATAGTTTGACTCGCTTCCGTTACCCCACGGAATTTTAATTATCTTTGGATTCGCAGGACGGTTTATCAAGTTGCCCCTCCCCAGGTAGCCCTGAGATACAGCGTGTGACGGTGTGCGTAACGACCCAAAGCTCCGAGTGAGAGATCAGCCCGTTACTCGTGAACTGGTCTGTACGTGAACTGAGAGCCAGCCCGTTTCAAACTACCCGTGAAAGATACGTTTTTTGTCACAGGTCGCTCAGTATGCGGAAGGCATACCTAACAGATGGAAGGGGCAGGCGAGGTGGGTTCTGCCCTCTCAGTTCATTAGGTCACGCACCGTTGAAATACTGTCAGCAGTATATCGTTCGATTTATTAAGTCCATCCCTCACCGAGTAATTTAAATTTCTCATTACCGAACGTTCCTAAATGAATGGTGCGTCAGCTAAACAACAATTAACTCGGAGGGAAAAAATTCCGGCAGTCGTCTGATAACTGTTTTGCTGTAGACCTAACGGTAGGTAATTAATTTTGGTTCCTACCTACTTTTTTCGAGTGACCCTTTGAAACCCATTTCGAAACAGGAAATTACTAACCTTCTTTGACAGAGTGAACAAAGTTCTCTCAATAGAAAAGTGTTTTTTCACTTTCGCATTATTATTATGGTCTTATAATCTATTTATGTCACGCGTTAACGAATTTCCTCTTAGTACGACTGGATGACAGTTTTTTCACCTTCATAAAAAATACGATTTTTTTTTAACTTGAAATACTGTGTACATTGGGTTGTTTGCAAAACGTCTTTGAACGTTTATTTATTCTATTTTTTACTTGTAATTCTTTATTTCCTATATAGACGGAAATTATCATTCAGTAGAGCAAACCCATTATATATTAGAGAGATTTTTTTAATAAAGCAAATATTAACTTCTGGCAAGTTGGTTGTTGCACATAGCTTGGGTAACACGAAACGTTCTAAATGAACATTAAAGAGTCTTAATGTTAGTAGATGTCGAATATAAGCTTATACGGACTAAGTCACTCCCAACTAGAGATGGGATTTTACTCGGTAAATACCTGGGGAAATACCAAGGAAAATACCCGATTGGGTAAATATTCGGGTATTTTTAAATTAGGCTTCCCGAACTATTTTTGCAGTTATATATTCTAAAACTTTTTGAGTTGAAAAGATTTGATGTTTGACTCATCAACGTTTACTGAGACTGAACAGCGCATGCCGAGCCTTTGAAGCTGTCGATAGCTCCTAATGCGGGCTCCAGCACTTCTTTTGTCGGCTTCCAGCGTCGCCTTGCCAACAAGTTGTTGGCAACAACAAAGTGCAAAAACGGCGCAAACTATCTTAACAAAGAAGGTGTGGTTTATATTTCATTTCGTGGGGTTCCGGGTAAAAGTGACCAAGTAACATTTTCAAAATTTTACAGGGGAGTGATCTGAAATTTCACCTATTTTCTCCTTACTAACACTGGTTGTGTGATGTCTCATCCGAATATGTTTCGATTTTTCTTTATCCTGTAGGTAGTTAGCTAGTGCCCGCTTATGATATCGTGCTTCAAAATTCACTTCAGATTAAATAAGAGCTGTTGATTCGGAAACTATCCTTTGATCAATTTTACCTGCCTGGAGTTTCAAGCTCTACTCACTTGGTCAATTCAATTCTTCGAAAAAAAGTCGCATAGTTACATGAAATTGAGGAATTGAATAGTTTTTTCGTTAATTTATCGTGTTGCCAAGCATCTAATAACAATGATATACCTATTTCTGTTAGATAAGGTTCTCCATTACCTACCACTGTAATTGGTCATTTTCACCTGCCCACTATGCAATCTTACAAATCTTACACAGTAAAAGTGATCAAATGGCAATTGACAACATTTACATGCATCAGCGAGAGTGCATTTATAATCTATCTCGTGTTAAGTATTTTTTACACATCAATTTGAAGATTACGTTTATAGCAACAACACACAGTAGACAACGTTCCTTAGTAAGTACCGGAATGACAAAAAAAAGCTAATTTTGAAATAAATGTTACTCGGTCACTTTTACACGGAACCCCACGATTTGTTCATAAGAATGTAAGAATTACTAAAAGGTCATTTGCTGTAAAAAACGAAAATACCCATAACTTGGGTTTTTTTACACGTAAATACCGGGTTTTACCCATTTAGAAAAATACCCGGGTTTTTACCTTTTGGATATTTACCCTACGCCCATCTCTACTCCCGACGAAATTGTGGAAACCCATTTCAATAAAAACGGAGTAAAATGGAACGTTGTCTGTATTTCCACGAAAATAATGAGTACACCGTTAAATCGATTTCGACGATTAGGTCATCATCAGTAACAAACATGAACACGGAGTGATGATGACCTAACCGTCGAAACCGATTCAACTGTGTACTCATTATTTTCGTGGAAATATAGACAACGTTCTATTTTACTCGGTTTAAATTGAATATAACCTTGTTACAACGATTCATGGGTCAAAAACCCTCTAAATCTGACCGAAATCGGACCAGCAGAACCTGAAGAGCTTGATGGATTTTACCTCTGCGCATGTACTTACAAAGTGAGAAATTTATTTCTGAGCAATGAAATTAGGAGGGGGCTATCTACTCCTTAACCAACACTTTCCTTGAAAATGTCATCAAAAAAACGGATGAAACCTGCAGTTATTGAGCTTATTACACTGATCTGCGGACACACACATAGATAGACACAAGGACAGATGAACACATGGACGCATTAAAAACACAAAGTTGTACAAAATGTTGTAGAACGTAAAAAGCGAGTGGGAACTTTGATTTTGAAGACAATTTTCTTTTTTTAACTTCCGAAAGTAAAAAGCTTCTGATACCTGTAGATGGAGTCGAAGCCCTTTGTTTGTAATTAGTGTTTAAGGTGTTAATCACATAAACTTAGTAAACAGAGGCATCCCTAGAAAACATTCACATTGTAGCTTATAAAGAGTGATCTACAAAGTAGATTGTAAACTACAAAAAGTGATCTGAAAGTTGTAATACTATCTATACGTGTGACCGTTAGTCACTCAATGGATCGTGGGGTTAGGCGGAACCTATCATTCCCAATCCCGGACCCATCCTCCGACGGTGAGTCGTCCTTCGAACGCATTGATGGCTAATAGGCATCGTCCAAGTTCTTTCTCCTCTATTCCCTCTCCATTTAACCTACTGTTAAATTATATATTCGGTTAGTATGTGAATACCTCGAATTTTAAACCAATCCCCAATGGGAGACGATGGTTCGTCAATTCATCCTCTCATCACACACTTGAGTCTCCTTCCAATTAGTAATTACTCATTTATTCAGATATTTATTTATATATGACGCTAAATAGGGCCCGCCATGTCTAATTTCACCCTCTTCACGCTTGGAGTCACCCATGAGGTGCAGGTTTTAATAGATGAAGTAATTTAGGTGAATTAGCAAGGGTGTATTTTATTATATGTTGACAGTTTTCGGGATTTCGATTGGAATTAATATCGGCTCATCAAGCCCGGAACACTCCCCCCTTCACTTCAACAGCATGAAACATAACCCGACCGTCTACTGCAAAAGGGCAAACAACACTGACCCAGCCCGAGAGCGCCCAGGGCCTCGAAGGGGTTCTTGAGGGCTGTCCCCCAACTATTAAGATTGAAAACGGTTCTTAAGTCGATACTTTTTGAGGTTTTTTCGAGCGTCCATAGACGAAACCGAAGGTGTTCGCCATCGGAGCAATTAACCCAATCGTCCATTGATCCCATTTAAATTAAATTGACAATTAGCGTATTTAATGGTCTATTGATAAAAAGGCTGATTGTTAGAGTTCTCCGCCGACACATATAAATCTATTATTACAAAACTATTAATCCACCTATTATCAAACCTAACTGATTAAAATTAGTAAAATAATCTTGAACTCAACATGATTACCAACTCTTGCTCGTGTTTAGAGAGCGCTGCAAATTATTATACAGGTTTATTATTTATTTACAGACTGCCCGGAAACGTTAAGCACTACGTTTATTACACCTAGTATGTGGTCAATTATTGCGGTACCACTGATAGTACCTCTGAAATTTAACGTATTTAAGTAAATCACCTATCTACGCTTCACTTGTCTTCAGATGTATAACGTGTTATGAAAAACTCGGTTCGAAAAGGAACTCTTGAAAACGTAGTTCTATTGCAGTTATATCAGCTAGTTCTATCCTCTCAATATGCTATTCGATATTTATTATGTCCAAGAAGGTTCAAATTCACATTCTTGTTGGTGACTATGTTTTCTATCAAAGTTCTAGCCCTTGGGAGGAGCAAACGGCTGAACGTGAAGCTGTTCGACTGGGCTCATTCAATTCGTGAAAGATATGCCTGTCAATTTACGAACACAGTAACAGAGTTAATTCGAAAGTTTTCGTTATTCTGATTTGTTAATATTTCAGCCATTTAACTTTAACCTTTAGGACTGAAATAAAGCGACACCGAGAGTTTAGTCCCAACTAGACCCTAAATTTTATTTTTTACTCTATTTTCATCTAGTCTGGTCTAGTAGTTTGCCGCACTTCTGGTCGGTGAATGATTTTTGAGCCAAATTTCATTAAATTCAAACTTATGAAACTTCAAACGGCGGCGGCAGACAGACGGATTGATTTTTTTAAATTCAATTTCGAACATTTTTGGACTAAACCAAAAATTTCTGAGGGGAAGTTACCTTTTTTTCCACCAAGTTTTGTAAGTTGGAAGCAAGCTTTTTAATCAAGCATCTTAACTAAACTAAGGTTTCTCATAAACTATTTCTTCCCACTAATTTTCATCAATATTTGTTCTTTCGCCATCAGAGATTCAAACCTTGCTGTTTCTCAAATGTTTCATAATTTTATCCGTGTTAATAATTTATTAGGTATCAATTGATTTATTGATAGCTTCCAGTACAGCTGATCAATACCTAAGATGTGATGATGAGTGTTTCGAGTCTTGTGACGACTAACTTGGGAGGGTAACAATTTTGTAATAATCCACAGAGGAATTTATCAATTTCACAGTGTCAAGTGTTCCAGGATTCGAGAAGGTTGGAAGCGGAAATCGCGATGAGTAAATAATAAAGAAAACCGTTTTCCAAAGGAAGCTTTATTCTCACAGTTATCGCTGTTTAGCTTCTTTTTACGGTTTACCGCCTGAATTCGCAGATTTAAAAGAATGCGATGCTTCTAACAATATTTCATTCCTTATCACGAAGTTCCTCTTTCATCTGAAATACCGGTTGTGGAACGTTTACCGTAATGGTTTCGAAACAATCACCTGAAACCCATAAAAGCGGACGAGTTTTCGAGTTATCTTTTGACCCAACTTCTGTCAATAGTTATTTATTGGTCCCTTCCGATGCGGATGGAACTTCGATTGACCGATAACTTTATTTTTGGGAATTCTCGTATCCATATTTATCGATGTATGCTTATGCAATTCAACTGAGTACACTTACTAATTATATCCATATATTTTTTTAAATGAGATTCACTTAGTTATTTCACATAGATTTTTTAAATACGAAATGAGGTAGGACAGGGTTAGAATGAGATTTTCCATTATTTTATCTCTTTGACTATGGATTTTTCAGCAGTTTATATATTTTTAGGCTCCTTTTTGAATTTTTGAAAAAATCCGAAAACTTGTTATGCTCCAAAATCCTGTTTATGTTGCAACCATTACCTTGAGATGTGTCTAGTACACGAGTTCGGTAACCGAGCTGACACAGGAAAACTTTCCTTACATGTCACTGGAATGGATGATCTCTAGGGATATTCCCCCACCCCCATCCAAAATTTCCGGGATAAGCTCGCGGTCCCGTGTCCAAATTCTGCAACCATATTTAGCATATGTACCTATCGGTGGCGTAGCACAGCCATTTGTCATGAAGAGGGGGCTTCATTAGCATCCAAAGATTATGTGGTAAGTGTATACAGTACCTCCATACTATGGACCTAACGGGTGTATAAATATTTATAGTTAATTTATGTACGTGGAAACGGGAAGATCTGATGCTCATATGATGCGCAGGATTGAACAATCATCCCGAACAATTCTTCATCCAGAACAAGCCGTGGTCAAGTTAATATTGGTGTTTTTACCCAGCTGGTTTATCCGAGGAGAAATGTGTCGTCCGGTCCAGATACCAAGTAGGGTCGATTGGAGAGATTCATTATTCACAATCATAAAGCGAAAACAATTACCCTCGAATTAATAGAGAATTTGCGTACTACGCGGAGAAAATTAAGGTAATCACATTTATTTGTAGATGGATGGTTTCCTACCCAAGTAAATTTAAAGAAAAATCGAGTACATTGTTTCATATCTGCAGCTTATGTTGCAATCTGTAAATTTAGATATTTACTCCACCTTTCTTTTGATAGACACACAAAGAACGTTCTTTATCCATATAATTCTATCTTTGTATATGCAATGAACTTGTCATTGACTTACCGCTTCTAATCGTCTTGCGTATTACTCCTTAACTTCAATATAACGCTGTCGGTGTGTGTTCCCTCATATTTACCTCTGTCCCAATATCATACAATCATACAAGGAACAGTACTTGATAAATGAGAGAAAAAACATTTATTGATCATTATATGGGGTGGAATGTTGGGTTAGTTGGGATTTGTGAAAAGTATAAATTGATATGCCAAAAGCTCGAAATGGTATGCCAGAAGTGAAATTGAGTCGCTGAAAGTTTAAATTGAGATGCCAAAAATATTAAAATTGATTTGTGCCAAAGGTTCAAATTAATTTGCCAAAATTTTCAATTGATTACACGACTTACAGTACTTGATAAATACTCTTTGGAAAGTCTGGGGAATGACATATGACTCGGTAATTCGTAACATTTAAATTTGTATTGCTGAGGGCTTTCCTTGCCTTTATATATTTAGTTAAAAATCTGACGAATCCTTGTGTAATCAATTGTACGTAGGCAACAAACCCTTTGAGAGGGTTAACCGTTATTCAGGCTGGCGAGGTATTACCTGCCAGCCCCCGGTGAAGTTGATCATGTTTTTCGTCTCCCATATCACATCAAAAGTCGAGGAGGGGGATTGCTATAGTATAAGTTGGAAGGAGTTTTTCCAATCTTAATTTGTTACCCAATTCGTCTTTCAGAGCTGTGTTCCAAAATGATACCATTCAATATGAAACATTCTTACATGATTTAGCCTGGGGAATGTCATATGATTGGAAATCTAGAGCATTTACAGTCAAATTACCGATGCCCTACTTCATTTGTAAATATTTTGTTTAAAACTAACAACGTCTTGTATAACATGTACATTGTATGTTGACAAGTCTATCTATTCTAGCCAAAAGCTTCATATTGGATCACTGTTAACCATCTTGCTTGTGAGCGAGTTGGAAACTTCTTACGAGCTTGTTACCCTAATCTAAGCCTATTGTCTCATGTTCATCTTTGCTTAGCTGTGTTCCACAGTGATACCATCTTGCAAGAAGCAGTGCTTCATAAACATTCCTGGAAAGATTTAGCCTGGAGAATGAAATATGACTTGGTAATTCGAAATTTACAGTTGAATTAACGACGGCCTGGTTCATCAGGGCGGAAGGGTGACGTTTTGGGAGAAGCTTTTGAGGGTTGGCTGTTGTGGCGGTGACGGAAGATGGGGAGAAGGATATTTTGGGCGGCATCAGCCAGCGGGAGGGGGGCTGACAGCTCCCACAATCGATTCCCCTCTCGTATCCTCTGGCCTGCAGAATACTCCGTCTAAGCTCCTCTACCCCCACCCATAATGCTCCACTCCCACCGGCATTAATGAATTGTTTTGTGCGTACCTACATTACACGAACTGCCAACCTACTCTCCCTGGTGTCCGAATCTGTCATTTCAGTCTCTCTTGTCATGGTAAACAATCCTAATATGCAAATGTATTAGTAAATAACTCGAATTCAGACGGTGGAATTAATTGTGAATTACTGGGAAGCGGTAAAGTGATTACACTCAGGCAGGTTCATATTGATGGGGCCGACACCACTTCAAATGAGGAGCTTGTTAACTCTGGCCTTTGTTCAGGATGTCGGGTATATCAAGATTAGCATCACGTATACAATCACACATGCAGTCACCTTGCATATAGTAACGTTGTCACCAGCTAAATCCCGATAAATCCCCATATACCCCATCAGCTTTTCGACCCAATTTGCAGAAACACAATCCTGTGAGGGTTTGGATCGACTTCGATCTAATTGATTCGCAAACTTCGCGAATCTTTGAAGTCGGGAGAAAATTCATCATACCATGAGTACCACCGGTTACAATGGTGGGGAACATCTCTTAAGATGAATTTACGCTTGTAGATTCAAAGAGGAATTATGTGGAAAAATACAAACTAATATCTTGCTCATTGATTCATAACAGTGCGAAGCAATAATTAACAATCTTATTTCCATGACAGTTTTCAGAATTTTGTTGTTTGGAGGGTTAAATATTCAAATAAATGTCATCGAAGAATGGCCAGTGCATGCGCGTATATGCGAACCCAAAATTCTAGAAACCTACCTAACCTTTACGATTTCAGTCTGATTTTAATGAATTTTTGGGAATGTAAGTTGAGTTGGTCTTTTGTGTTTTATTCAACTACTAATAAAGATAGAATTTGCGCATGCTCCTTATTGAATATTACCTAAACAGAGTATTCAAATTCAAGATCATCATGGTCCTTCATAACAGTTCATGAACCAATGATTCAACGTTGAGTACAACTCATGGCGATATTCTAAGACAAAGGACTCGAAATGTAATCCCTCTTCAAACAGCTGCACAACTCGAGTTTCAATAGGGTACTCACGGGTTGAGGACCTCGACCGTTTACCGAACTTCCCAACAACAGGGGATAAGTGTGTGTGCACCTGCCAATATCTCCTTCAGCCCCTGGGCCTCAATATTTGTAGAAAGCGGGCAGTATGGTTTGCCTCCCTCCTCGTTCACTTTTTATTTTTCATTCATCCATTTCCAGTATTCATCTATCCTTTCATTGCGTCCATTCCCTTACCCCCTTCAAATCTTCCCCTCACCACGACCATACACCATCCGTAAATTTCCACCACTCTTCAAACTGCCTACGAAAATCAGTTTTCCAGTTTGTATCCTGGAGAGCTATAGATGATGCTTGTACCGTACCATACATTAGAGGAATCTACAATAGTGAAAATTCAGTAACTTATTTAGCAAACACAGATACAAATTCAAGCAAGCGGAATCCACAACTTCCTCAACCTTTCGAGCTCTGCTGTTGCACAGTTACCTGTTATACAATTTTGGAGGATGTAAATACATGTCTCATCTTTTCCAGTATGACCACTCGTTGTTAAGGAGTTGAAACAAGCTAATTTTCCACTAAAACTCGGCGCTCTGCGCCTCGCCAGGGGGCAAGCCCCCTGGACCCCCTTTTGCTTTTATTTAGAGACTACTGCCACAAGTATAGGAACGTAGAATACGCTTTAGCCTCGATTGAACGCTGAACGTTCAACGATGATCATCGAACGTTCATTGTCGAACCGAAGGACGATTAGCGAACGACTGAAACTCCGATTTACATCAATAAAATGACTCACTTCAAACGGGTTTGTCGCAACTACTACACATGGATGTAAATATTCTTATGTTTATTGGTCTCGTGTCACCGTTTTCGTTCCTGGATACCATACCCTTTTTCGTACGGGTTTGTCGCAACTACTACACATGGATGGAAATATTCTTATGTTTATTGGTCTCGCGTCACCGTTTTCGTTCCTGGATACCATACCCTTTTTCGTTCCACTCCCGCGTGACACTTTTCGGCTAGTTAGTCCATGGCTAAAGCGTATTCTACGCTAAAAATCGTTTACCTCACTCGACGGAAAACGTCACTTGGAGTGCATTCTGATTATTGCCTCCAATACATACTGGGTGTTACACGGAAGCCGTTATTTTTGTTCTCGTTTGTTTCTATTCGCCGATCGATATGTCCAACTAATCTGTGGATTGCGAGAAGGATTGATGTAGGATATGTTTTTTCATGTTTGTAGTGCGACGTATAGCGAGCCTCCAGGTCACCATTCTAAACAGAACATTGACTTTCGTATGAACTCCTCTAAGCGAGGATTTGAGGAATCTGGAAAAGTCACCTTCAAGTGTTTACTTCCCATTGAAAAGCTCTGCTCTACCGAAAATTTCTGCGTTTTCTTTCGTACCAGGGCTCATTCGATTGGAAAATCGGTTTTGAATCGATCAACAGCCCAACTCTTCCCCTATAAGATAATTTTCAACTTCAAAAAGCTTAAATAACGACGGAAGTTGGAAAACGCACTTACCCCAAAAAGTTGGGTAAGTGCGTTCTGGCGAAGGTTAAGTGCGTTCTTGTAAAAATTACCATTTACTAACGGAATTTCATTTTACAAAACCGCATTTTAATATAAATTTAGATTTTAATATGATAGAAAAACGTAACTGGAAAATATTGAATCACAACTTTATTTAAACAGCCGTTTTAAATTAAGTAAAAGCCTTCTTAAAAATCTTAAATTCTGTAAAAATCTTTTAAAATTCAAGTCCTACACCTGAAGACTTTAAAAATTGAATGAACTCCAACGTGTCCAAATCAGACAGGGAGTCCTCTTCCAGCGAGGGGAGTTCGTTGGCGAGAATGGTAGTTCTTCGGCTGGTGCTTGAGATCTGACTGGAGAAGAAGGCAGGCTAACATCTGCTGGTGCTGGAGACGTCGCATGTGATGGGCTAGGAGTCCAACTGGACATCTCCTCGGCTGGTGCAGAGGAAGGCATTGGTTGGAAAGTGGCCTGGCTAGTAGAAGGAGCTGGCTGGACAGGGTTCTTTGGTACTTTCAAAGATCTTGGCTTACTTATCTTCCCTTTCTTCTTCACTTTATTCTGTTTGTCCTCCTCGAGTCTCTCCACGATCGCCTGAGTCGTGAGTACTTCCGCTCCGTTGCCTACTTTTCTTTTCCGAACATTGGCAGGTTGTGGGGCGTCATGTTTGATAAATTAAACGAGACTGTCCTGAAATGAAGGGCCAGCCTTACAGCTGCAGCAGCAAGCTTGTTGCTCGGGTGTGGTCTTGACGTTCGCTGAATTCGTTGGGAATTCCAGAGGTGGCTCTACGAGAGTTACTTGCCCATCATGAGGGGCCGGAACAGGAGGCGTGGAACTCCGAATCTGACACAATTGAATAGACGATCTCTACCGTTCCTGGAGTAGAGGTGGTCTTGTCGCTAATAATCGGATAATCAGTGGAAAGTATGATGGACTAATCAAAAGGATTTTTTTGTTTGTTTATGCCTACCCCAATAGAGAAGTTCATGAAAGCACCTTAGAAAGAAGGGGACGCACTTACCCATACATGCCAAGACGCACTTACCCTTGCATTTGAAAAGCCGTGCTGTAAGTGCGTTTCCTTAATAAAAACCTCAATTTTGAAAGTAGAAATCATCTTTAAGCTTGAATAGTTAGAGCATCACGTTTCGATCCATGTGGTTCCAAAAATGCTTGCAAAACATGCAATTATCTGCATGCATTTATCTCACGTCACAGAATATTTCCTGTTCTTAACTGCCTCCTCCTTCAACGCCTATCAGTGGACTACTGTTACATATTAATTTGACTGGAGTTCACTGTGGGAATTCGAGGTTAGACGAATGCAATAACGGGACTTTTCCTGATGAAATAGTTGAGCTAGATTGTCCCCTGAACACCTTTGGAGATTTAAATTTGAATGGAAGCAAGTCCGGGGTATTTAGATCTTTTTCAACCTCCGACCGTTTCCAAGCAATGGCGTTGACTCAGCTCCCTCAGAGCAACAAAGTAACAATTACTTCCTAATTACCGGGTCATGAGGAAATCGAGGGAAAAGTGGAAGCCGATCACCTAGTTAGAAAGGAATCAGAGTCCGAAATGACTCAGAACCTCAACTAGACGTTATCAAGAGTTAACAGGTCCTCAAATGGGAGGACAAGACAGGAAAAATACACTACCACAAGACCCCTAAGTACGTACCAGTCCCGCGGTTCTTAAGCAGCCTTATGAAATTATCGTCACTAAAGAAAAATGAACTTACGGGTCTCCACGCTAGGCGCTTTCCTTCAAGGTACCACCTTAATAAGGTAAGGCTAGGACAGCAGAATGTCTACTATGGTGCTGAAAGGAGGCAACAGCAGAACATTACCCATCATGTGTGACTGGCCTGGTACTGCATCATCAAGCTCCCGGCAATATGGAAAAGGTGCCTTAACTCCTGACCATAGTTTCAAGAAACCGCCTGAAAACATCCTTCGCTTCATGAATAAAGAGGTTATTCAAAAGATCCTGAGCTGAAATGGGGATGGTGTTACAATGGATCCTAGTGGTCTCATTTACAAGTTTATGATCTTCACATGAGTAAAATGCGATAGTTTGTGTCAAATTTTTAGTAGCGGTGACAGAATAGTTTGAGGAAAAATGTATCCCGATTAATTAGTACGGATTAATTGGTCGAGGAGATTGCCAATATCTATACCTCGAAGAAATAAATTCACTGAACGCAACGGATGATGACCCACATTAATTTCATGACACATAATTCAATTCATTTAACAGAATTATTTTGTGCTAAACAATCTCTTGTCAAAACTCCTCTTAATTAACTGCGGTCATGCTATGGGTAATGACTGGTGGAAAATCGAGTAATTACTGAGTTAAAATTGTTCTTCTCTGCTGTGGCTGTCGGTGATTATACCAGCTACCTCGTTATTGGGTCGCTAATTATGATTGGTCATCACCCTCACCACGATCGTTAGTCATTACTGAGAAGAGTCTCTGAGCTTCCGTTAGTTCGCAGCATGTTCGAGGGCATTCATAATTCGTTGAGAGCGATAAAAACATTTCATGTTATACTTTTGGTGTTCTATTTTGGGCAAGTGGAAACAAACTCAAGGGTAAATAATAGATTATTATCATTATTATTATTATTATGCAATCGAGAGTAAGTGTTGAAATTGAAACTCTACTAACTAAAATATTTAAGGTTGTCCGAACGGTTCAAGTGAAAGAATATGCTGGATGCAACATGAAACTGCCTTTTCACCAAGAAGGGATCACGGTGAACGTGACGGGAAAAGGTCTGATAACCCTCAACGGGTACTTGGACCTTGATGAAGACGTTGGAAATATGACTCAGGTAATGTCTCAGGTAGTCACTCAAAGTCTGAAAAACTAATCACGACTCAGTAGCTAAATTTAGTTGTGGACGTGTGATTTGTTTTTGTGACAGGAGGGACGATTCTTCCAATGGCGTTACTGTCAGTTTTTATGGGATGAATACCCAAGGAAAACGCTGCAAATTCTTTCACTGCGGTTTATTATTCAATCGGCTTGCGTTCATGATTTGAATTTCTACTAAGCTTTGGAGTGTCCGTGTTTTACAAGTGATAGAGCGACTATTGAATTTCAGGAGATATGCATAGAGCACGTAAATCTGTTTTCAACTAAAATACCTATTTGGATTGATCAGTTGATCATATTTGTGTGCCTCCTGAAATTCAATAATCGCTCTATTACTTGTAAAACACGGAAACTCCAAAGCTTAGCAGAAATTCAAATCATGAAAGCAAGCCAATTGAATAATAAACTCCAGTGAAAGAATTTACAGCATTTCATGTAAATCAGAATGCTTCTACCAATGTATCGGCTACAAAGCCTTTTAGGAGTTCACTCCAGTATCCACAGTACTACATCACTAGGTTACTGATATCAAAACAAAAGCAATAATAAACCAAAATAACGCAAATGTTAGCCCCATAACTCCGTACATCGGGGATGGTTTGACCTACGGACCTGGGGAGGGGCTCATTCGATTCCTCATGGAAAGTTCTTCATAAAGAGTCCAAATTTAGGCCGCCTTGACTTTTTTTGAGGTTTTTAGGGATTTCACAAAACTTTGAAGACCCTTAAAGGGCACTTTAAATTAAGTTACGGAGCTGGCTCAAGAATTGGGGCGTTGTCGGACCAACATGGATTTTTCTTGAAAATTTCAGTTTTTTTGCTTCAGCCGTTTGGGAGAAATCGTGCTTACGGCGGACGGACGGAAAATTGTTTATTGCAGATTCGGATTCTACACCCTTTGAAACGTAAACCATGAAATTTTCGGGGGGGCTTAGAATTTTTTTTCAAGAGCGATTACAATGGTTTATTATTGAATAATAAACCAAAACCATCTACAAATTCAGTCGGACTAATGTCGTTAGGTTGCTGGGGGATTTCCAGTTTAAATTCCAAGTGGGGAAGGAGAAAATTCACCCAAATTTAGCTTGATTTTCAGATGTTTGAAACTTCTTCAAAGAGCAACTTCTCAAGTTCCTGTGACAATTTCTGTAAGACCCCTGTTTCAAAAACTATTGTCGAAAATCTGTTAAACAACCACTCCGCGTTTGGTGTTTTGAGATGGCAGACAAAGATTTTATCGCTGAGAAGGGGCTAAATTTTCAAAATGTATAGAATATTGAAACTTCCTTGTAGATAAATACACATTGTCGGCCTCGGCTGCTGGGTTAATGTTGAGTGGACTTTGACCCAGTTTTCTTAATTTTGACATGGATAATGTTTTTTGCTTTACTTCTCTACTGTCAGACACTATATTTCAAATATCAACTTGCATAAAGGTCCCTCCTGTAATATTGCGATCTAGCGAATGGAAACTGGATGGGGTCATTCAGTCCCCTCATAGCGAGATATTCAAATTTCGGATTTGAAAATTAGCACACATGGGGGTGTTTGATGGTGCTGAATCTGAGAAGCCAATTAACAATTCAGATCGACGACACGTCCCTCATTGAGCGTAATTACACACATAGCATGACCGATGTAATCCTGACAGAAACAGAATGTGCATACGTCGACTAACCTTTCTTTCACTTGCAGTTTAAACTCCTTTGCTATTTGCTTCCTCACTACGGAACGTATTTTTGATTCTTCAAGCCGACTAAAACAATTCCACTTGCTAGCAGATCAATTTTGATTCCGTAGGTGTCTCTCTTTCTGTGTTTCTGCTTGTGAGGAGGTTGTTTGTATGTGCCAGATCCTTGACACGCACAAAACTGTTCTAGTTTTATTCGATTTTATGACATTTTCAGAGATCTTGCGTTGCCTCTCATCGATTTTTTCCAGTCACATCAATTGTCAGTGTCACGCAAACGTGAATTTCTCGAAACGTCAACTTCTTACGACCTTAATGTACGATTTCGTTCAAACTCGAAGGACAGTTGATTACTTTACATGTACTTTCTAAAGAGACTTTGCTGGCACATAATCAACAAAAACTCCTCGACTAATGACGGAACTCCGTAATGGTTCCCAATGAATTCCGTTACCATCCGATTAATGGTAGCTTTTATGCGTGCGCAAACGTTAATTCCTAATGACCTCGGAAAAACTATTGTAATAGTATGGTTCCGAGAGAAATCTCAAGTAAATAAAATCAAAAGGTACTTCATCTGGGAGTCGAGTACAAACGAGAGTTAAAACGCCACGAAATATTATGCAAAGTTGCATTTCTGCTTCAGTATTTGATAGCCATTCTGTGCGTCGTTGGTCTATATACGAACATTCGTGAAGGTTTTGAGAGAGTTATGATTTAGCGAATTTTCTTAAAAAAAAAAAAAATGAATAAAAAAACTTAGGTATTCAAATGGCTCTAAAATCTTTAACGTAATAATTTTTTTTAAATTTGGAAAAGGTATTGTGTGATTCGTGAAAATCCGTTTTTCTGTACTCTGAAATGATTCTGGATTTTAACTTTTTTTTAAATGTACATTTGAGTAGGGATGTGTCATTCCAGACGACAGCTTTACATACGATCTTGCATTCCACAAGAAAAGGTGAGTTCGTTTTTATAGCACTGTTGGAGCACAAAAAATCGATCAAGTTTGAAAAAGTAAACTAAAACACATCACTCAAAATTAGAAAAAAATGGTGCAAATCGATTAATTTATAAATTTATATTTTTTAGCGAGATACTACTCGAAAAAAAGTTAATCAAACATAAGCCAGAGTATTTAAAAATGCATACACAATTTTCGTACGTAGGTTTCATTACAAGAATCTGAAAACTGATAATAATTTGTAAATAAAACAATCTCTATCCCCAAAGTGCTCAGATTACACAAAAATCAACATACATGTAATACGCAAATTAAGGGAAATTGATCACAAGGCTGCATGACTGGAACATCTAAGTTCATGATGAACAAAAAGTCGAGCTAACAACATTGCCCAGACCGCCATTTGAAGTTGGCGACTTGTTTGCCGTTGGACCATCTGAAAAGTAGCACTTTCTAGGAACACATTTGGAAACTCCTCAAATTAAGGTAATGATTTAATAAATAGGACGAGCATGGGTCCATTGAAACTGACTCACGTTCAGAAAGTTGGCGGTATCATCTTTCAGTGCTTCAACTAAAATTTTGTAAAATTGTTGAATCCTCCATTTCAGCAGTCAACGCATCGATTATGAAAAGTTAGAGTTTCAATTTCTCTGCAATTAGTGATAAAATTATTTGAACTTTATTCACCAGCCAAATTTTTTCAAACATTTTAATTCCTATTCAGGTTTCAGTTGGTATAGAAAAATGTAGTAGTCTTGCTGACAGAGATTCTTGTGAGCTGTACACAGTCTCTGCTTTCGACAATCCTTGTTACTTGATAAAAGCAAGAAATATGTTATGGACTCTTACCTTCGATCGGATCAAACCAAGACTCGCTTGTCCATTCAAAAAGGTAAAAAAATAGTTTCAAGTTAAAATTATTTTAAAATTCAGGGTGTCCCGCACTTGATGTATTACACATTTTTTAGCTACAACTTGGCCGATAATAGAACTAAACGACGAACACAGCATTTTCTGCTTCAACCC
Organism: Creontiades dilutus; assembly: GCA_031894815.1. Taxonomy (NCBI): domain Eukaryota; kingdom Metazoa; phylum Arthropoda; class Insecta; order Hemiptera; family Miridae; genus Creontiades; species Creontiades dilutus. The sequence goes on along the minus strand of JAVIWC010001315.1, from coordinate 1,913,352 downwards.
GTAAGTGCGATTTCATTTGTTGAAGGTATTTTCACCTTTTCTACCATGAAAACTTACATTTTTCCTGTTTAAAACTTATTTGCAAAACATTTGACCACATGATTCAGTCAGCGTTGAAGTTACTGTTCGCTTAGTGCACATTTGAATTGGTAAGTAATTACATTGCAAAGACTTCCTGTTCTTATATAATCACACTTACAAAATAGTTATAAACACTTACAAATATTTGAAAAACGATACAAATGGAAACAGTGAAGATATGATGATTTATAGCATACAACCCTCCCTCCCCCCCCCCCCCCCATACACACCTTCCATTTTCCTTAGTTAAATTTGGATGATCTGAAATTTGTTTTAAACCTAGACCAAAGAATCAAACAAAAAAAGTTGCAAGAAAATCACGAGCAGCACATGAATGGATTGTCTATTACCCTCTCCTGACAGAAAATTAAAAATTTCCGAAGTTCGTAGCATAAATAAACTAAAATTGGAGTTGAAAATGAATATGTTTCAAATATTCAATATAATTAGAAAAAAATAGTGAATAAATACAGATTTATAACAATTACCCCCATCTTTCACCCCGTTTCATAATGAAAATTGAACGTATTCTAGTGTTTAAATACTAAACCAAAATCTTAACAGATAAAAAAAATGACATGAACAGTCGAGAATTCTCGCTTGAGCAACGATTGAAAGAATTTTATATTACATCCTTCATTCTCTTGTTGCACAACTACACTGAAATTGGGATCGAACAAAAATGAATCAAGAAATTTTTAGCATCGTCGACAAAATTTATCCTGAAAAACACATTTTTCGGACTTACCCTCTACACTATTCCATCATGAAATTTGTTGTACAACTACTGTAAAGTCGCTATCGAAGGAAAAAAGAATCACAAGAATTTAAGAACTAAAATAATTTCTAAACTGAACCCTTTGTAGTGAGCAACCAATTTATTTGTGTATCTGATCTCTTATATTGACATTTTTCTTACCTGATCATTGATTCCGTTTTCAGGGTCGTTACAACCTTCAGGAGTCCACGTTAGACCCAACTTTACTTTCGAAATTGATAAAACCTGGAACGTATTGGAGAGGAACGGTTAAGGGTTACGTTGGGAAACGTTTGGTAGCCTGCTTTAAAATTGGTCTCGAACTGGTTGACATTCGAAAACGATCGAAATAATGAAGTAACTGATCTAAAGATCGAGCGACCTTGTCTGAAGTTCCAAAAAAACTTCTCTAGCAGATCACATTTATGCATTTACTTTTTAATGATTGTAATATAATCGTTTTTAAAAGTTGATTGAACACCTTACGAATGGGTTGTTTTACTTTCCAATTTCGTAGGTATTTCTTTCAAAGAACAGTGCAGCTAACCGGACGAAGAAAGGTTCCAATAAACAACTTAAGCTTCCGAGTCTACCAATTCGGTAGATAAGCATTTTTTTTTACCCCTACAGCAAGCCTAATTCTTGGAGTTTTCATACGGTTTTCCTATAAGTTTCATTTCTCACGAATCACTGCATCAGTCTACGCATGAGCAAACGTGAAAACCACCAAGCATCATTTACTCAGCACCTAAAAGGTCTGATTTCTCTCAAATTTTCAGTGTAATCGGAGACAAACTGTCTAATAATCTCAAATCAATTTCAGCGCAATAAAGTATTATTACTACTACGCATTTTCAAAATCGTTGTATCGAGTACAATCCCAAAAGGTTTCGTCTGATTTTTATGAAGTTTTCAGGGAATGTGTGGGTTAGAATGTCAATGTTCTCTATGCATCAAATCGTCCTAAAATCAAAACTCCGCGGTGTGCATGATTTTCGTAGGTTTTGTGGTCCGATCTTGCTACTAAACAGTATAATAATCTTTGATAACTTTCAACACGATCATATAGATAGCGTATAGAATAGCATAACAGACCCTCAATTCATGTCAACTAACATTTCGAAGGCGTTGATATCTGCCGGAATATGCACCGCAGCATTTTTATCCAGTAAATCTATGTAACATGTTTACATTCGGCATGTGTCGAGTTATCTGAACATTTTTCAAAAGATCCGTACGTTGATATTACCAAGACGAGGAAGCTATGTGCTGCACTCAACTTGGCAGATGTTTTTTATTTCGTAATGTTATTTACAGGATATTTCAAAAGACAAAAAAAAATGAAAAATTCAAAGGTTTCCGTCGAGCTAAATTTCTTACTTGTTCTTTTATCCCGCGTGACACCTTATTAAAAGAGATTTTTATTCCTTTTTTTTTTCATCTTTGAACAAGACGGTGAAGCAGAGTGACGATATCTCATTCCGTTCCTGACGAACCGCGACGAAGATGCGCCGTTATTTAATCCAGTTCATCACGCTGGCATTTATTTTTTTTAAACCTCGCTCTCCTTCCAGGTTCATCAGAAATACTCGGAAAACAGAATGAGTTATCTCAACTCGGGCTTCTCTATAGCATTCAGCGCTTAAAATATTAAAAGGAAATTGTCCGGCAAGTTGGATGTGGCACAAAGAAGGATATAAATGTGTATCCTGAGTGCAAAGATCATTAAAATGTTGTAATTAATCATGAAAGATGTAGCACATAAGCTTTTTATAATTATTAAAAAGGACAAAACGCTGAAAATTATTACACACAGCTTAATTATTTCCGTGTAAGATAGCCCTAATACGCGGATCAACGGACTACTACAAGTGGAATGTTCTGCCAGAGACATTGCTTCCTTTGCACATTCGGAAGCACATGTAGAAATTCAACTGAAATTTAATGAGTTAAAATCAAAACTAAGGGAAAATATTGCTTCCGCTTAATAGCCTCAATAATAAAATAAAATGATAAAGAGGTATTACCAGTATAATCGTTATACCTCAACTGTGCTATTTTAGCTGTCAACAGCCATGCATCTCGCCAACCACCAGGTCTCCTGTTAAAGAACGACCGGCTACCCGACCAGTTTGTCAAATTTTGAGCGAACGGATGATTGTACAGTTTTATTCTACCTCGTTACATTTCAGTAGAATTTCAAAGTGGTTTTCCGGGTGTACCTAGAAAGCAGTATCTCTAGATGTACAGTCTTTCTGGTAGCCCGGCGATCAACATTGGAGGGTTATCTAATAGAGAATAATAAACCTCTGTGCAATGATATGCACATTTTTTCAACAAAATTCCGTTTTCACCCAATTTTGTTTACTATGTGTATTCTAACATTTCAATTTTTATCAGTAAACCACGTGTCTCAATTTGTTCAATAGTTATATGTCTTTTAAATTTCTTTTTGACTTTGTTCAATCCGAAACTATTCAGGGTATGGCCTCCGAGGATGGTTTTGATATGAATCAAGAGATCGAAACACAATATTTTGCGACTATTGAGGTAACAAATAACGTCTGTAGGGATTCTCAAGAATGTCGAGAGGTCTTGCCGATTGAGTCACGTTATCCTGAGACTGCAACGAGTAATTTCTTCGTTTTGCCTACTGAACCCCCACTTAGGGCAATGAATTTCATCTCCTGGCATGTTCTGTCCCACCGTGTGCCGTCCGGAGCTCTTCTCCAAAACTGCTGGATTTCTTAACGAAATATGGAACATAAATCAAATTTGGGGTTTAGTTGGGACTGTGTTCTCCGCTCACACTCTGTTAATCCTAAAGAGTGAAAACAAAGTGCTGAAATACAAAATCAGAATATCGAAACTTTTGAAACAACACTAATGTTCGTCAATAACAATCATTGCATCAATGAATCGAATGAGTCGACTCTTACCGCTTCAAGTTCACCCGTTCGGACAAAACGGATGTAAACACTAATTTGAATTTTAAGGTATCTAAAGATAGTAAAAATCTTCCTATAAATTGTGACAATCAAACCAGCTGACATTATTGAAGTGGACTTCCTTGATGTTATTGAAGAGTTTCTTTTGACTTGAATTTTGCATAACTTTGGTTTTATGAGGAGTCTATAATCAAAAGTGGAAACCTCCATTTTTTCGAAAATGAGTTTCTTGTTTCAAATTTCTCGTTGGGAAAAATGTGATACATACATACCTACATTGTGAATATGCGATAAAAACATCTGGAAAGGTTTAAGATTTGCTTGTGAAAACTCGGGTGAGACACCAAATTTGCAATCTTCACAGTGACTTCAAAAACGAAAGTGGCTCTGTCCAATAACTACTAATCTAGCCTCGTATCCGATCGCGCCAACCGTTTCGCGAATTTCCACTTGTGTTCTTCTACCCATTTTCCCTAGTTTTTTGTTCCATTTCCACATTTTTGAAAATTGTCTTGCTATTGAAATATTATCTACCATTTTTAATTCCCTTTTCCCAACTCTATTTTTTTATAACACAATTTCCTTAGATAATTTTTTAATAATGATTAACGTTTAAAACAAAAACCATCCCAAAGTGCATTATTTATATAATTTCCCCATCTCACTCAACTTTTTTTTTAATTGGAATTCACTGAAGGTGGAATTCATTGTGGAATATGTTGAATAAGATGGGAAAATACTATATTGTAGAATTTGAAGAGCAGAACAGGCCATCTCCGTTCGAGTTATAAGCAGAGCCCGCAATCTCCAAGGATCAGGAGCAAAACTAGCTACCTCTGAATTTTAAATCGTTACAGTTACGTACATATTCAACATTTTGAGTTGTAACTTGCAAAATATCGTGTTCCGAAGCTATTTTCTGGAAGATACCACAGAAATCAAGGCTGAATAATTTTGTCCAGAACTTTAAATATAGGAAAACTGTCGGCATTGGAAAGTTGAGCCGGTTTTGTTTTCAGAGACGCTTCATATATTTGCAGACAAGTGGAGCGCAGGTATGTAGGTATTTTGTTTTATCTCATCAACGTCTTTACAGGGCACGGTATACTGCACCATTGTAGGTATTTAGATACAACGTTTTATTTCATTGTGAGGGACTAATGAAGTGTTACTGTTCATGATGTTATATTGACGACAAAGTTAATATACTGAGAAGTCAAGAAAACAATTACAAGATAGGAGATCAGCTGAAGAACCTTTGAGGCTAATTTCTTTTGTAACTGATTTACGGTACTGGAATACAAATGGGGCTGTTTTTAAGGCACCTGGAATGTAATTACAGGTTGTGGAAGCTACGAGTTTAGATAATGTACCTCAGAATATGTCTAATAAACAGAAATCAGAGATTTATGTAGAACGGTTATCGAATAAAGAAATAATGAACATTTGCAGCGTTCTTTCTTTAGAGTCCCCCATAATTTCATAATTATTATTGATGTAGTTGACATCCCCTGAATGAGTTAGTAACGCGATGCTTTACGCGCCTTCAACTTGTTGTGTAGGCAACTCCGCGACACTGGACAGTATTCATAGTGCCAAGCGTTTTCAGAAGGCGCCGATTCTGAGTTTGCACAAGTGTCTTCAGAAATGCGCATGTGTACAGTACTGTATAAATTCTTACTTTCAAAGAAGATGACTATAAAGCATATAAGTGCAACTTATCTCATTTAATCTTAAAACTTGCATCATGGTGACGTCTATTTTCGGTACCTAATAAACAAATTTTCCCAACATAAAATTCGGGAAAATGCTTTCAATGCTATTGGTTGATTAAAAAGCCTAAAACGAAGGTGTGACCAAAAAGAACTCTTTTCGTCTATTTTTGGAATCGCCAATCTAAATAGAAAATTACGGGGTCGATGAGGAGCACTGCTTGAAGGAAAGTTTTTTTTTTTTCAATTTTTATTGGTTTGATATACATTTTCACATCAAATTTAAATAAATATTACTGTGGGGAAAAAAATCATTTTTTGTTTGTTTCAATTCAACTCACGAACTAATAGACTGATTTTAAAAATTCATTCACCATTAGAAATCTAAATAACCACTAAATAACATAGGCTATACTATATTTTCAAAAAAATATAGATCTCCATCAACAATGAAACAACGTAACCCAAGGTATTAGAATGTTGCCTATGAAAACCAATATTTTGCATTCGCTGCGAAACGTAGGTATTGACGATATATGAACAGTGTTCTATAAATTTATTAATAGTACTCATAATTGATCACAAAAAAATACGGCAATGATGATGATCTATATTACAGCCATATAATGGCTGATTATTCTAGTTGAACCAAAATAACAATATATTGTTTTCGTTTAAACTATCAAGTCAAATACAAATACGGGTGGGATCGAATAGGGAAGGTATTATACCTTGGTGTTAATCCCTAACCATGAAAATATCAAATAAGGCATCAGGGTGACCGTGTGTACCCCCTTTAATTCCACATAGACCTAGAGTTACAGTTTGCACGATGCATCAGAAATGTTATTATGACAAAGAAGAATTTCGAGCCCCACCCCTTTTTCAAATTACCCCTCGTTTTTCAATTTGAAAAATTATAATTAGCGCATACCTGAACGTTGCAAAACGAACGTTTAGAGGATGTTACGTTTGAAAAAGCGCCGAGGGTTTAATGAGCCGTTTTCCTTTTATTCCACTCCTATGGCGCTCTGCACTATTTCGATTTGAATTATTTTCAATGGTTTGTGGGCTCATTAGCTTAAATATTCATACTTAAAACAGAACAATAGCCTGAACCCGACTCTAATACACACTTTTTAGGTTATATATAAATTGATTTTTAATTCTATCATATTTTATCAAATTCTTAAGTTCTCCACCCCAATCACTGAGTACTGGGATTCAAACTATCATGTGTGTTTTTATAGTATGAAAAAAATCTATCTTAAAATTTAAAATACGATGAGAGTAGACGTTTATAATTATGTATTTAGTTACATATTGTCATCATATTTAATTAATGTTTCCCATAAATCGCACTTCCTAACAATTATATGATTTTAAAAATTAAAAAATTAATGAATTCCTAAATTTAAAAAACCGTATAACAATTGTTAGATTTTATACATTTGTGGTTTTTTTATACTTTCAACTTCATCGAATCCGTGTAAGAATAAATATTGTCATAGTTTGATTGATCCATTCCTTCGTTTACAATGACAATATGAATGTGATGCGCCACGCAAAAAGCAGCCTGTTTAATTTTTAATCAAAAAATGGACATATAAAATATTTCATGTCCATACGTGTTGGTAGGTACGTAAATATTATATAAACGTTGAACTGTGGGTTGACCGTAAACATTACAAATCGAAATCTAATACATTTATGCAACTAAAATTGGAAAGGTGACACAACTCCTATGATAATTCATAGGTTGCAACCAATAATCTTCATGAAATCACTTGTGATACTTGTGTTTTATGGATAAGTTATGTATAATGGTCTCTCATGATTTAAAAACTCGGGACATCACTGACGAAACCACCTCACCCGTCGGGCAACACTTGATCAACCCGCACTGGTAAAGCTTTACGGATACCTGCTTACTGAAGTATGTGTGTCTTTACATTCAACGATTTATACTGATAAATGTTGGTTTATTTTTTTTTTTTCATCGTAAGGCCATCTATTTGTGATAATGTTTTGATAATTGTGTCAATAAGACCAGCAAATACACATTTATGGTTCTGAATTTCTAATCCTACCATCACATGTTCGAAACATCAAATGGATGGTTCATTCTTCAGCTAAATGGAAATCTCTGTAATATCAGTCTTTCTAATTGACAAAAAATTTAAACTGTGAGGTAGACAGTTGCAATCAGAAAACATAATAATATAAAAGCGCTCTTAAATTGTCTTGCACTCGTATGTGTAGAGACAGCTAAATGGAATGAAGCTAGCGCACCTGCCTTCTACTACATTTTTACGTATAACTAAGGATGACCGATGAAAACGAAACTTTTCCTAGAAAAGAAATGTGAACTTTAGAAACGAAATACGTTTATTATGAAATAAATTGTTGGGTCAACAACACAACAAGCTTTCTGCTCGATTCTTTAATTCATCTTCATTTGAAAATCTAAGCCGCAAAATCTTGCTTGAATCCCGCAACATGAAGTAAAAGCTAGTTTCAGTTCAAACTGAACTTTCTCCACCTATTACAAATAAATTCGTTGTGAGCAGGATTTTTTCACTAATTCAATTTTGGCTCGCTTTTTCCCACATTTTGTTCTAGTTGCCATCATCTGATGCTGGTGAAAACCAAGAGAGAGACTTTCTTAAAACGAAAACTCGTGGTTTACATCGGAATTAAAATTTCAAGGTTTAAACTTGGACGAATTTGAAAATTGCTTCAAGTAAAAATACAGTTAATCAATTGAATAAGTATCAAATAAGGAATCTAGGCATTAGTTAGTTCAGTACTTGGGTAGTCTTCTAGTATTTGCCTCAGCTGATACAACAACAAAAAAAGGAAAGTTCGGTTTTTTGCCCCACTTTAACAAGGGTGGCTCTGAGGTGAGGTATCTGAGGTGACGATTTGATTTAAATCGTTATAATTTAATTTGTCGAGTTCAGAAGAGTTGAAACTCGCGGATTCATTACAGATATGATCATAATGAAAACAGGTACCAGTTTTTAAAGGTCTGGTAACCAATCCTTTAAACCATTACCGGTAGCGACCGGCTTCGTGTTTAGTTCACTTTGCTATCAGGCCATAATACCTTATATTATGAGGCCTCCGAAAATAGTTGAGTGTGCAACTCCGTTGCCATGACAACATTCCTTCAGAAGACTAATCAGATCAGATCTTGTGAAAGTGGGGGCTTGGAGCCCGAATTCCCGATTGGACTCTTCTCGCTTGATTTTGGTCGTTTTCATTCCCAACCCTCTAGGGAGACGATCCCTGTGTTCCCTCGAACTTCCCTTGCCCAACATTTCATTTACGTAAATTCACACTTCGTTTCCATTCACTCTTTTACACACCACCATTTTTTTGTTCAACATAAATTTGTTAATTTGTAGGTTAGTAGTGTTTGATTAGGTGTTAATTAGGTTAGGTTTTTGATTATCAGAGGGATTGATAAAGTTAAAGTGTAAAAGGAATCAACTTCACAGGGAGCGATTTCGTTTGTATTATCTTAGAGGGGTTTCAATTTTTTGTTTAATACAAAATTTTTTAATACAATAAAATTTGTTCTTTTCAGCAGAGTATGACTAAAATCATTGGAGATGACTCCCCTGCAGTTCGAGCGGCAAAACTTGAAGAACATCTACAAGAACAATTTGGTGTCTTAACTGTCATTGGTGGAGCATACGGATTCTACCGCAGTCCCAGATGGTCAATCTTATCATATTCGCTGTACACAGCGATGTACTTGAGCACATTTCTTATATCAATCGACCTACTCTATTCTGGTTACGTACTCCGAAGCAACATGTCCCAGTTCACCGTGGCTTTTCACGTGTTTCTCATCAATTGCGTAGTTATCACAGGATCTGTTTCTATCACTCTTCAAAGACAGGGTGTGAGCGGATTTCTTCTCGACGTCGATTTTGGTGAAAAATGGTCCGAATACCAAGACTCCAAGTTCTACGTGACTTTGGAGGCCCGATCCCGCCGTCGTATCATACGATTATTGATCCTTTTCCTGTCGGGATACAGCACGTGTGCAATGGTAAGAAATGAAACTATTTGAAAGGTTATAAACCATGCTTGATTGTGTTGGAAAAGTGAATCTTCCATCCCTAAATGGTACAGATTTACGTGATATGATTTACGGAATAGGTACTCGATCATTGTGATTTAGACGTAAGTATGGATGGTTCGCCGTTCCCGTTTTTAGAAAATGCTAAACTGAGCATGAAACTGAAACTTTTTAGCATTCTCTGGGTGTTGTAAGAACCTCCTTGTTATTTCATCCTCTTGATTAATTGAATAAATATTTATAAGAGTTTAATAATGAAGAAGAGCCTCTGAACGTCCTAAAACACAGAAACCTAGAAAGAAACTTGGTTCTAGTAATTTTTAAATCAAGTTGTAACCAGACAATATTCAAACCAATCAAGATTCTTGTGTGAATCGGTTATATCTTACTTTTTTTGGTAGTTAGTTTCATCAGTTTCTAACGTGAGAAGATATTTAGTTTTGGTGTGAGAAGGTCTGAAGGATTACCGATTATTCACAGTGTTGGTACACATATGCGTTCCCCGTTTCCAACGAAATCTGCGTTGGTCTAACCCACTTTTGCCGGCAACAGTGTCGACACCCTGTATAATTTTCACCTTGGTGGAGATTTCCAACGCTTGGAGATGTAAAAAGATTAGCACAGGAGAAACCGAAGCCATCAAAAAGGAGGGTAGATCCCCTTTATTCTTGACATTATTATCAAATAGTGGAACGACCTCATTATGCTGCGAATTGAGCCTTCGTCATTCCTTTTGAGCGTTAGTGTGCACATCAACGTACTCACCAACAAATTCGGAAGTTTCCGAAGAATATATGTTCCTAGAGCATCCTCATCAAATACGGCAATAAGAATTTATCTTTCACAACTTTAATTCAGAAGACAAAGTCTTTCGGGGATGGTTAAGATTCGGTCAAGTCAATAACCATGAACGATTGGACAAAACTGGCTCCCCAGAGCATGGAAACATCATCTAAGTAACGTAACGGTATCTTATCCAGTTTCTAGTTATTGAAAGTGATAGATTTATCTTCTCCTTGAAATTCAAATGCACACAAATAAAGCTATTTTGTTTTAAGTAGAGCCACCCTGCCTGAAAAATCATTCTACTCTCATGACATCTTGATTGTGTAGATCACCCAGTCACGTCCAGATTATCTGGCTGCTGTTGTTACTACTAGGAAGTTTTATGTAGGTAGACACTAGTAGCATGGTTAGAGAGTAGAAAACTGTGGAAATCCATCAGAGAACAAGTAAATACAGGATAATATAAAGTAAATACTCTACATCTTAATAGGATACGTTTCAAAATTGGCTGCACTCTTTGGTGCAGTAACAAATAAAGTTACTCTATAAAATTTTGAATAATCACCACAACCAGGTAAACATATTACTATACATACATTTCCCCCTCACATGAAAGACTCAATCAATCTCCTCTATATATTGGACTCATAAATATTGATAGCATTGTTATTACCAATATAATAACTGTAATCAACAGTTTGCTCACCATTAAAACTATATTTAGATGAAAAGTAAAATACTAATTTGATTTTATGTTAATTGTCGCTCGTGTTCACTAAGTCGCCGGAATACAAGAATTGGTAACAAAATTCTATTAAACGTATAAATTGGTCACGGTTTGTTTGTTTGGTCAAGGTTACTGTTAAGTTATTGGTCATTACGAAATCGTACGGAGGAGCGTTCAACATCTGAGTGATCTCCTATGGTAATTTCTTCTCTGATCAACCTACTGTACTCATTGTAGCAATCTACAATACAAAATTGCCTCCCAGGTGTTTAAGAGCACTGATCAGCTTGAGAGTGTCCGAGACAAAGTTCTTTCAAAATCAAAATATTGTGCTGCCAAGAGCATTTTTGCCCTTCTGAATTCACTGAGATGAAGCTCCATTTGGATAAGTTGGATACAATAACAAGGTATGGAGGAGCACTAGTAGGTTAGGGTCCTCTCAGGTTGATTTCATTCTGAATCGTTTGAATGTGATGAAATATGAGATGGTTGCTCCATTTAGACATCCTGAATACAATAAAAGGTATGAAGGAGTACCGATCAGCTGAGGAACCTCTGAAGCTAGTGTGCTTTCATTCTCAATCAACTGCGAAGAAATTTGAAATGGGGTGTTTATACGACACCAAGAACACAGGCACGACAGAAATTATTTCTGTCCTAGTCAATCTAGGATGCTGCAATTTGAAATCGAAGTCTTTCGAATACATACCTATAATACAGTTACAAGTTATACAGCCACAATGATCAGCTGAGAAATCGGTGGGTGTTATTATGTATGTACCATGTATGTAAATTAATAATTCAACAATGAAAATCCCGATCCAAAATTCAGTTATACCCATACCTCAGAATATCCCTCTTATCTTTGTTTTATGTGCTGCGGTTCATTATTAAATGATCTTACGGTCCTCAGATCGGTGTTGTTTGTCCATTTGTCGACATGAAATTGGGCAACGATGAGAATGTGACAAACGCTACGGGAATATACTGGAAAGGACTACCTTTCACAATGTGGTGGCCATTCGATGCGCACGTTTCATTAGTCTCTTGGATTTCGTGTTTCATATGTCAAGGTTTGCCTTTGTAATAATAAACCTAGACTGTAATGTACACCTAGATAATTTATTATCAGATGATTAACCTGCTTTTGTACATGTTATGTTCAATGAGTGTGATTCTGGAATTTTATATCATTGACTTTTATGTCAAAATGCATAATTTCCTATTTATTCGAACTTCTTTCACAGCAACTAGGCATTGTGTATTGGAGCTAGCCAGGATATATAATGCCACGGCGGTTTGGGCAAAGCATAAAACAGATTAATCCTGTTAATAGTAAACATACTACATATACATACTGCATCAATACATCACTACGTCACTAGGTTACGGCTATCAAAACAAAAACAATAATAAACCAAAACCCCAGTGAAAGAATTTGCAGCGTTTCATGCATATCAGAATGCTTCAACCGGTGTATCGGCTACAAAGCCTTTTAGGAGTTCACTCCAGTATCCACGTTCACTACATCACTAGGTTACTGCAATCAAAACAAGAACAATAATAAACCAAAATAACAAGCAAATGTTGGCATCTAACCATCCATCGGGAATGGTTAGACCTACAAACCTGGGGAGGGGCTCATTCGATTCCTGACGGTATGTTCTTAAGATAAGTTTACATTCATGCCGCTTGGAATCGTTTTAAGGTTTTTAGGGATTTTACAAAACTTTTACAACCCTTAAAGGGCAATTTAAATTAAGTGAGTGAGAGAGATGGCTCAAGAATTGGGCGTCGCCGAACCAACAAGGATTTTTCCTGAAAATTTCAGCTTTTTGCTTCAGCCGTTTGGGAGAAATCGTGCGTACAACGTACGGCGGACGACGGAAAAATTTGTATTGCAGATTCGGATTTTACACCCTTTGAAACGTAAACCATGAAATTTTCAGGGGGGGGGGGGGGGTTAGAATTGTTTTTTTCAAGAGCGATTACAACAGTTTATTATTCAATAATATTATTCCGACGACGCCCTGATTCTTGAGCCAGCTCTCTCACTTAATTTAAAGTGCCCTTTAAGGGTTGTCAAAGTTTCGTAAAATCCCTAAAAACCTCAAAAAAAAAGTCAAGGCGGCCTAAATTTGCACTCTTTTTGAAGAACACTCCACGAGGAATCGAATGAGCCCCTCCCCAGGTCCGTAGATCAAACCATTCCCGATGTATGGCCCGATTTATGGTGCCAACTTTCGCGTTATTTTGGTTTATTATTGTTTTTGTTTTGAAATCTGTAACCTAGTGACGTAGTGATGTAGTAATGTAGTAATGTGGATACTAGAGTGAACTCCTAAAAGGCTTTGTAGCCGATACACGGGTTGAAGCATTCTGATATGCGTGAAACGCTGCAAATTCTTTCACTGGGGTTTATAATTCAATTGGCTTGCGTTCATGATTTGAATTTCTACTAATCTTTGGAATGTCCGTGTTTCACAAGTGATAGAGCGGTATTTCACTATATGTAGTAGTATTGCCTAAAATTTCACAGCCTTTATAGAGAATGCTTAGACAACGTGTGGAATTGCAAATTACATACAGTGACTGCCCGTTTTAATCATTCTATGTAATGACTAGCCATTCTATACAATGGAGGGTTTCCCACATTGATCATAACATATATCACGAACGGGTTTAACTTTAAATTATACAGTTAGATTGTTTATTATGACAAGCTGAAACTGAATTTTGCTTAGAGTCCATTATCTATTGGCATTTGCCACAAATTTATGCGGCATAGGTGCACAGTACGTAGACTACAATGCGTAAGCAAACAATTGACTCATTCATTCAAGTTAATTTGTTTTTTTTAATGTAGTTTAATAATGTACGTATTCTAATTTTTATTGGAAAATCAAAAATCTTTACAGGTCTATGGGCATTATTTGCCCCATTGATGTGCACTTCAGCAATTATACTGTGCTTTTACGCTTGTGAGAAGCTTCTCAACCACATGAAGCTTTTGATCTATGCGATTGAACATTTAGATCTACGAGCTGAAAATTTGTTCAAAAAGAAATTTAAATGTGGATCATCGGTTGAACAAGAAATAGACTACGACGACTGTTTCTATGAATGCCTCGTTCAGAATGTCAAACACCATCAAAAAATAGTAAAGTAAATCAAATAAATTTCTAATTTTGAGTTGATTTCCATTATAATTTATCGCTTTTAAGCATAAATGCATTTAGTTTTGGTTATGATTCCTCTTTACCAAACCACGGTCTTAGGGAAGATTTTTGGTTTATTATTCAATAATAAACCATTGTAATCGCTCTTAAAAAAAAAAAAATTGACAACCCCCCTGAAAATTTCATGGTTTACGTTTCAAAGGGTGTAGAATCCGAATCTGCAATAAAAAAATTTCCGTCCGTCCGCCGTACGCCGTACGCACGATTCATTTTGAGCCGCCACTTGGTGCACCACTGGCCAAGATTTTTAATAAACTGTTGTGGTCGAGCCGTTGCCGATTCAGAGTCTGGGCAGCGAACAGCACACACTAAATCGTCAGCGTAGAGTGCGGAGAAATCAGGCGAATTAGGGAGCGGCAGATCTTGGCAATACAGAGTATACAGGTATGGTGAAAGACAACTTCCCTGGGGAACCCCTGCACGTATGGGCCTAATCGTGGAGGATTGACCTTGAACCGACACTTGAAACGTTCGACCAGTCAAGTAGTGTGTGATCACGCTGAATAAGTTGTTTGGCAAATGTGGTCTTAATTTATTGAGGAGCCCGTCGTGCCATGGCCTGTCAAAGGCCTGTTCGGCGTCGAAGTATATTGCCCTGCATACATGGTTGTTTTGATAGGCTGATTTTATGTAGGAAGTGATGCGTTGAAGTTGTAGTGGACATGAGAGTATTCTCCGAATCCGAACTGCTGGTCCGGGATTAAATGGCCGGTAAAGTTCAGAAAGTGCGGGAGTCGGAGGCGTTCAAAAATTGTGGAGAGCAGAGAGAGTAAACTGATCGGTCTATAGGAATCTAAGTCATTGTCTGCCTTATAGCGGATATCGTAAGGAACATTTATTGCAAACTATAACCCGCTGACTAGCTTATAAACATTGTCTTTCCTTTGTGTATTTTTAAAAAAACTGGTTTTTGTCCTTCCTACCCCAATTTACAGAACTTATACATTTATGAAAAAATGTACTTGAAATGTAATCAGCGTTCACTGAGAAAAAAGAACCAAAATGAGAAGAACCAAAGGGTGTTGCATGGAAGCTCATGGCGTGCTCTTACATACTTTTAATCCCGAAATGCCAGCATGTAAAATAAGTTTCCCTAAAAAAAAAAAAAAAACTTCGAAAATTTTGAAGTCACCTTTCTTAACCGTACTCTAATTTAATTTACCACCCATTCTAAACAAATATTTTTCCAGGCACACATTGAATTGAATGTAAGATAATATCTTACATTATATTATCCTTTCTCAACAAAATGAGCTTTTCAAACAAAATGAAGAGTTCAAATGACAGTACTTTACAGTTCCTAAATTTTAAAATAAATTATTCGGAACATTTGACAAAAAATTGAAAATTCGCTCATACGGTCAACTTAATCTCATCTATCCCCCACATTCAGCCTCTGGTAGAGCTTTGTCATTTTGACAAGTTATTCTTACAAGATTCTTAGATTAAAAATGATGAAGAGATGGGAAGTGACATTTTCAGTTTGTCTCAGCTTTAAATATAATAAGTACTTACTGAAGTTACTCCATTTGTTTGTCCAAAGATTTTTTCTCAAAATTTCCAGTCATCTAAATGCTGCGTCATTTGACTTACAGAGGTATAAATAACTTCATGACACTGGCCAACTTTGCCATCGCTGTTCCTTTTTTTGGAGGAGGGTTATTGCTTGGACTTGCTGGTCTGAATCTACTATCTGTAAGTAGAGTTCTACATACGTGTTTCGTAAACTAGGTACTATTTATGATTTTTGCTTCGAAAACTCCTGAAGGTAGAGAAAATTTATTTTTGTGTGGGAAGTCGAAAAAATGTGTGTCCTCCAAAATCAAAAGTGAGGGGGGGGACTCGCGGAAGTTGGGAAGGCGTTCATAAAAATCCGGAATTTTGGCTGTCCGGAACAGCTGTTTCTCGCGCTTCCTCCCACAGCTCTTTCGGTTCCCGACGCCATTCTGTATGCTCGGTAGTTAACTGCGCAGATGCGGAGCCGAAAATATCTGAACAATCTGATGCGTACAATTCGTTTCAAAGGTGCTTCTCCGGAAAAAATATTCTTCGTCCCCAGCTGATGCCCAACCAATCAGTTGCTCGTACGCAATTTCCAGATAGCCTTCCAGATGGATGTGAACCCTGCTTCAGTGTATCTGTCTGTGCCAATTCATTGTCACACCCAAAACTACACCACTACATTCAGCTGGAATTTAGAATAATTTCGAAGGGTTGTGGGGTTAGCTGCTAGATCGTCTAGAGCTGTGATATTGTATAAGGATGGATTCAGTCGATCTAAAGCAGGATTCACATCCATCTGGAACGTCCGAAAATACGGATAGTGTAAGCTATTGAAAAGTAGAGGAGGGGATGGAGGGGAATTTCGGAAGTTGGGAGGCGTATGGAAAGCCAAAAACTATCCAAAAATTTTTCTGTCTCGAACAGTTGTATCACTCGCTTCCTCCCACAGCTCTTTCGGTTCTAACGACATTCCATATGTGCCGTAGTGAACTTCGCAAATGCGGGGCCGAAAATATCTGAAAATCTGATGCGTACAGTTCGCTTCAAAAATGCCTCTCCGAAAAAAATATTCGCCCCTCCCAGCTGATGTGAGCAGTAATGTATTTATTCCCCCCTCACCTACTCGTAAGCACTTTCCGGATGAATGTGAAGTTCACACATTCAGTCCTTAATCTGGAAACAACTTCCCCTACCGATAGGTACATAACACCCATGTACCAAGTTAGGCGATAAGGGTCAACAAGGGGCCAGGCCAACCCCTCCTTCAAGACCTGGCGGTCGTGCGGGTACTGTATACCCACGGCGCCGTCTCGTACAAGTAACGTACTGGTGCTGGAAGTTCTGTCTTGGTTGGACTGTGGTACGATTGACATTTGATTATTATGGCCGATTTATAAGGGACTTGCAAAGCTGTTTTTCCCTCCGTCTCATAATCTAATCAAGAAAGATGTGAAGTATACTTGGTCAGAGAAGTGGAAAAAGGTTGTCGAAGACCTGCAATCGTGATTGTCTTCTGCGGATATGGTTATTCATCGTTCGAATGTACTTTCTCTGGTATTGATGAGTGAGCTTGACGGGGTTAGAAGCTGTGTGTTGCACCGTATTTCTGATGATACAAAAACGCCCATCAAGTACGGAAACAAGTAACTCGATGGAGTTCCTCAATTGATCGAGATGCGTTGCCTAAAATATTTGCCTTCAGCTAATTCTACTAATATCTCAATGGCCGGAAGTTCATTTTTCCTTTTGGTTTATTATTCAATAATAAACCATTGTAATCTCTCTGGAAAAAAAAATTCTAACCCCCCCCATGAAAATTTCATGGTTTACGTTTCAAAGGGTTTAGAATCCGAATCTGCAAAAAAAAATTTTCCGTCCGTCCACCGTACGCACGATTTCTCCCTAACTGCTGGAGCAAAAAATCTGAAATTTTAAGGAAAACTCCATGTTGGTCCGACGACGCCCCAATTCTTTAGCTCTCTCACTTAATTTAAAGTGCCCTTTAAGGGTTGTCGAAGTTTTGTAAAATCCCTAAAAACCTCAAAAAAAGTCAAGGCGGCCTATAAATTTGGACCTTTTTTTGAAGAACTTTCCATGAGGAATCGAATGAGCCCCTCTCCAGGTCCGTAGCTCAAACCATTCCCGAATGGCCAACATTTTATGGTTCCAACATTTGCGTTATTTTGGTTTATTATTGTTTTTGTTTTGATCGCAGTAACCTAGTGATGTGGTGAACGTGGATACTGGAGTGAACTCCTAAAAGGGTTTATAGCCGATACACGGGCTGAAGTATTCGGATATGCATGAAACGCTGCAAATTCTTTCAGTGGGGTTTATTATTGAATTGGCTTGCGTTCATGATTTGAATTTCTACTAAGCGTTGGAGTGTGCGTGTTTCACAAGTGATATAGCGATTATTGAATTTCAGGAGGCACACAAATATGATCAACTCATCAATCCGAATAGGTATTTTGGTTGAGAACAGATTTATGTGCTCTATGCATATCTCCTGAAATTCAGTAATCGCTCTATCACCTGTGAAACAGGGACACTCCAAAGCTTAGTAGAAATTCAAATCATGAACGCAAGCCAATTGGATAATGAACCCCAGTGAAAGAATTTGCATCGTTTTTTCATTATCAAGACCAGCACCAACAGGAGCGCGGATATGTTATTGGTAAAACCCATCATAGCCATAGGTTCTCCTGCATTTGGATTTTCCTTGACCTTTTCCCGGATCAATGTTTTCAATTGTTGGACTTGATTAAAGTAAATTAAATGGCCTGGACTGATTAAAATGAGTTTCACAACAGCGTCAGCAACTCTTACACCACGCAAAGAAATATATAACCGATTTGACTGAACAGATACGATAGAGTCCAGGAATA
The DNA here is from genome assembly GCA_031894815.1 of Creontiades dilutus. NCBI lineage: Eukaryota > Metazoa > Arthropoda > Insecta > Hemiptera > Miridae > Creontiades > Creontiades dilutus. The sequence continues at coordinate 1,894,618 of JAVIWC010001315.1, read as the reverse complement.
AGCCAATATTCACATCAGTAAAACTTCAAACGTTCCGTAGAGAATTCAGCACATTGAAACTATTCCCCACCATTCTTGCACGAACGGCCTAGCAAAGAGGTGCGGGCGAACTTCCAAGAACAGGCTACGATTAGAAAAAGGGAAGAGGAGTAAGTGGAGAAATTTCTGTTCGATTAGAGCAGAGGTCTCCAAACAACGGCCCGAGGGCTGGATGTGGCCCCCGAAATCCAATGGAAAAAATTAGGAAACCGCCAGAATAGAAAGAAAAGCCAGCCATGTGTCCCAGTGGAAGCTACCCGTACTCTGGTCAAATTCGTCTAGGAGTGCTTGAAACCCCTGTTTTTAAGGGTCTGACTCTCAAAATTCCTGAAAATTCAATTTTTAATCATTTTTATTGAACAACGAAAAAGTAATAATAATTATTATTATTATAGAATTTTAAAAAATTCAACCACTCGATTTTGAATTTGTCATACTCGTCTAGGAGTGCTTAAAAATACTGTTTTCAAGTGTCTAATTTTCAAAATTTTCCCGGGGCCCCCTCGGACCCCCTGTTGGCCCGCCCCACCACTTACACATTATGATACGGCCCTTGGGGCAAATAGTTTGGAGACCCCTGGATTAGAGGATGACTCCTCATGGCACTGCAGGACGATCTCCAACGGAATTCTCTTCGGAGACGATTGAGGACGAAATTCGACTTGTTGAAACCCAGTCTTCTTTGGAATTTATCTCAAGCGTAACTTTATTATGACTCAAAACAGAAATTTGGAGAGATTGCAAAGGGAGAAGAAGTTTGGGCTAACTTGCCATCTGCCAAAGGATGGACACTGGGAAAAGTTATGAAACCGAGAGTTATGAAAATAAAGTACCAAATTAGAATCTGCATTGAATTTCCAATATGACGCGTGTTTTTTGAGATGTTTTTTAAAGCAGATTTACTGCAGATTACTGCAGAATTCGTCGAGATGAAATGTATTTTTTCAAAAGATCAGAAAAAATGGTTTGATTCGAAAAAACAGCTGTTTCTGTCGAATATTCATTTGATGATATTCATAGGGTTTGTGTTCAATAGAGGTAGTTCCTTTCTGCAGCTTTTGTACTTACATTCGAATCCTTTTTGTTTCTTTTGCCATTGGTAGAGTAGGGGCTGTACCGTTGACATGGTACACTGAACTGCTTAAAGGAAATCGATGTTGGAAATTTGGTCAGTATATTCTCCGTTCACCATCCTTGACCAGCACCTACGTTTCTATCATTTGACACATCTTGCCCTTACAGTTAGGTAGTACCTATCAGTTGGGAGTTATATATAAACGCACGCAGTTTTTTGTGTTCCATTTGCTTTCCTAATCAACCTAGAAAGCCAGAATTTCAATGGTTTCTGATGTGCACATTCAGCCGAAAGAGTATTTCTTTTCTGCCCTGAACCTCAAGGAAAGCTGAAATATCGATGGTGTCTTCGGTGGTTCTTTCTAGGTGGATTAGGGCAGAAACTGGATGTTGGTAGCAAAACGATCGATGATATCAAATGCCAACAATGGTAAAATGCATATGCTTCATAGGGACACGACGTAGAAATCTTGGATTTCCGTTGAAATTGCATCAACTGGTCGTGGCTTACATGGGAGTATACTCTGATTACAAATATTTGAATTCTGTGAATATTTGGATTATTTTATAAAAGTCAAAGGCGACCATCTAAATCCCGACACGCACACTTCGTGGATTTCATCGAAATCATAATATGATTCGATTCTATATTACCTGTAGAATGTGTAAAAATAAAACTTATTAAAACCATCAGCGGACACGTTCACACTTGCTCATACCGAAAGGTATTCCAAATGGTTTGAAATGCCGATTGCGAGAGGAAATTTTAATTTTGGGAAGAAAGTTTGTCTACTGAATCTTAAAACATTACTTCCGCTACCGATAAGGAGATACCACCCATGAACCTTAGGTGGTCGGGGTCAACAAGGGGCCAGACCAACCCCTCCTTCAAGACCTGGCGGTCGTGCGGGTACTGTATACCCACGACGCCGTCTCGTTCCAATTCGGTAGTAGTGCTGGAAGTTCTTTCTTGGTTGGACGGTGCTGGGATTGAAATTCAGATTATCAAGAGCAAATGGATCTTCATTGAACTACTTGGGTCGATCAATTAATGAAACAGGAATTCACCCCGTGTAGGATCAGTTGAATGAATTGCGAGACATGCCGCATTCAAGGAATGATCATGAATTAAAATCCGTCCTGGTGACATTTAATTATTATGGCAGATTTATAAGGGGGTCGGAATTTTGTTTGCTCTCCGTTACATAATTTATCCAAAAAAGGTGTGAAGTATGCTTGGTAAGAGAAGTGCAAAAAGGTTTTCGAAGAGTTTAAATAGTGATTCTGCTGATATGCTTATTCTTCATTTGATTGTACTTTCTTTGGTGGTAATGAGTGAGCTTAACGGGGTTAGAAGCTGTGCTCTTGCACCGATTTCCTGATGACACAAAAATACCCATTAAGTACCGATACAAGTAATTCGAATGAGTTCCTCAATTGATCGAGCTGCGTTCCCTAAAATATTTGCCGTCAGCTAATTCTACCAAATTAAAACGGAAATTCAGAGAGTTCGCCAAAGAATGGACGCTGGGAAGAGTTATGAAATCAAGAGTTACGGAAGTTTGTTCTAAGTATTTGATTACTGCAGAATTCGTTAAGATGAAATGTATTTAAAAAAGTGAATAAATGGCCTGATTCGAAGGAAAAAAAATAACTATTTTTATTGAATATTCGTTTGTTGACATTAGTGGGGTCTGTGATCTGAAGAGGTAATTCCTTCCTGCAGCTTTCATACTTACATTGAAGTTTTATTTGTTTCTTTTGCCATTGGTAGGGTAGGGGCTACTACATAGATATGGTACACTAAACTGCTTAAAGGAAATTAATGTTGAACATTTGGTTAGTGGATTCTCCGTTAATACCCTTGATCAGCATCTACGTTCATATCTGTTGACAGTTCATAACCTTACATTCACCTATCAACTTCTGAGATATAATCTCACACAGTTTTTAGTGTTCCATTTGCTTTCCTAATCAATTCAGGAAGCCAGAGTTTCAATGGTATCTTCTGTGGGACCTCTAAAATCTGACGAGGTCACTTCTGATCAGCACATTCAGCCGAAAGAGTATTTCTATTCTGCCCTGAACCACACAGAGAGCTGAAATTTCGGTGGTATCTTCTGTGGTTCTTTCTCGATGGATTAGGGCAGAAGCTAGATCTTGGTAGTGAAACAATCATATTGTCAGCACCCACCCCCCTCGGTCCGCCGGCGTGACTTCCCCAGTAACTTGCCACAGGTCCTGCATTCGCCGCGCCCCTGAGGCCGAGCTCTTACTCCGGCGCCCTGCATCCCTGCTCCTCTTGTGTCCTGTAACGGCGAATCGGGTGGCGAGCTCATGAAGTCCCTGGATGCAGCACCTAAAACGGGAGAAGCACAGGCCCGGGGGCGGAGCCGCTGAGCGCTCCCTATATTACCCATATACTCTGAACTAGGTGTAAATAGATCAATGGGAGCGTGTAGGGGGTGTGCAAGGATTAGGAACGAGGGGCTTCGGTAAAACTCAGAACAACGATAGTCCGGTGGCTGTTTGAACTGTTATATTAGGTGAAACATTCTACAGGTTGGAATATGGAGTTGGCGCCCGTGCTGGGCCCCCTATAGCCTCGTTCCTAGGATCTGGGGGCAGAAATGCGAAACCCTAATAAAACTCTGGTGTGAAATAGGAGAGGGACAACACAGTACCTTGATGTATGGGGTATGCAGGCGGTGGGTCCACGGCGGAGAAGCGGCGGCGTGGCGGTAGGCCACCCTCGGCCCCTGGCCTCCTCGGGGGTGACGTCGGTCTTGCTAGTTCCTCTCGATGGACGGTGGCTGGAGACGAGCGAGAAGAGAGAGAGCCTCTTCAAACTCACGGCTGACTTCTCCTCGGATCCCGGATCTCCCTCCTTGACACCGAGTATGTCCCAATCTTATCCCCTAACAGGACCATTGACCAAACGTTTCGAACAAAATTCACGGTGCCTCGCCCCAGATTCCAAGAACTCGGCTTACAAAAATTAAGGGTCACCTACCACGACCAACCGAATCCTCAAAAATACAAAGGGAAGGAGGGCAAACATGTGGGACGAGCCCCCCTTCATTAGACAGAACATCAAAATAGACAGAACATTAAAACATTCAAATTATACTAAAACATTCTCAATCCATGGCCTCACGGCAATTTGTCCCGTCATCGGCGGGCCCCGAGCGTTGCTCACAATATCAAAATAGTAACCACAATGGTATAATATGCTATATAGGCACAAGACGTATAAATCTAGGAACTCCGTTGAAATTGCATCAACTGGTCTTGCCTTACATGGGAGTTGTTACTGTGATCACAAATATTTGAATTCTGTGAGTATTTGGGTTTTTTATGAAATTCAAAGGATACCATCTACATCCCGACTCGCGCACTTCGTTGAAAATTTCACTGAAATCATAATAATATGATTCGATTCTATATTATAAAGCTGTAAAAATAAAGCTTATTACAAGGATCAGCGGACACCTTCACATCGCGCAGACCGAAAGGTATTCCGACAGGTTTGAAACGTTTAATGTGAGTGAGAATTTTAATTTTGGGGAGGAAAGTTAGTCTCCTGAATAGGGATGTCAATATTTGCAAAGAATATCGATTTATTGAAAATCAATATTTTTGAAAAGTATCGTTTTAGTAATTCGATATATCCAAGGAAAATATCGATATTTCGATATATCGGTCATCGATTTTTTTTCAAACTTAAATCCGAATTACGTATGAGTTCAGTGAATAATAATGCATTACTGAATTTCATTCTTACACAGGTAAAGAATTCAACCACTCATAAATTCAATGGAACATTATTCATGACAATAATCATGTACAGGATCCTGGGAAGTAAATTTTCAATATTATGTAGGGTTGTCAAATGTGTTGTAATGTTGTAAGTGAAGTTAGAAGGAAAACAAAAAAATTCAATCAAACCAATATTGGTTGGGTACAGAGGTGAGGAAAACCCTCTGATTGATGTGCTCTCCAGTAAGGGTCAAACTGGCCAAAATCCAAGTCTCCAAGATGTCCTACGTTTTTTACCCACGATTTGCCTACCTCACCTTATATAATTCCCCTATTCTTACCCAAATATCGCTCAAAAATATTGATATAGCGACGGAATAATGTCGATATTTTACCTGCTTAATGGTAAAATGTATTTCAGAGAGATAGTTATCTATGGTCTACAAATGTTGCCCTGTGAATAACTATTATGAACGCCCAAAAAACTAGTTGATACAATTAAAACTCCTAAACCAATAAAATTTTGTTGGAAGTTTCATGCAATGTTTATACTGCTGGTGTTTTGAGGAGAAAATATGTTTTTAAAAAATGTCTTGTATATGTGTGATGGTCATTAGGCAGGTAAGTGATCAAACTGCGACATATGGTGGCGAATAACTACTTACAGTGACTATCTTAATTCATTCAATGGTCAAGAATTTTTTACAACAGACGCTTGTTTTTTCAGCATGATGATCCCAGAATAGGGCCTAAATTGTTTTGTGCCAGTCTAGGTATGACTGAAGCACTTAATATGCTGCTGTTGTGTGTGTATGGAGAACATTTTCAACAAGAGGTGATTACTCCAGGATTATATGAAGTTGGTAGAATCTTCTTCCATTATCTTGCATTCTAATTTACACAACCATTTACCATTTTCAGGGTGAAAATCTATTCACATCTCTTATGTACACGAAGTGGTACAGGAGATCAATTAAATGCAGAAAGGTGTTGATGATCCTGCAATGTGGCGCCCTTAGACCAGTAAAAATTTCTGCAGCTAAGATGATAGTATTGAATATGGGCACCTTTGCTAACGTAATTACTTATTTTCCCACCTTTCGATTGTGATAATATCAAATTAGATATATTGAGATCATTTCAGGCTATCAGAGAAGAAATTTTCCGTGTTAATTGGCTTCCTAATCTGCAACTCTTAATTCAGGATTTTTAGTTGGTATCTACCTACTTATTAAACTGGTTTAGTTTTATACATACCTATTGGTGAATATGAGCGTACCACCTATTGGCAAGAATTTCAATTGCACACCAGAAAGTACAGTGTTTTTGAGAGTATTAATTATACAAAGTAATAATACACTCTAGTGTTATTAATGAATGTTATTGAGAAATCATGATAAACTAGAAGACAAAAAGTTCCCGGATGGAAACTAGGTAACTACATCAATAAATTATACATTCGTTTCATAACCATTGAACTAAAGAACTTTGCCTTTTTAATTTTCGAAATAATTGTGGTATTTCTGATGTTTCAGTTGGTTAATTCGGCGTATTCTATCTTCAATTTGAACTCTTTGGTTTCCTAGAGGACTGAATGATTCACGTCTATAAAAATTGATTTACAGTAAAATTACTTATATTCTCACATCATGTAGCAAGAAATTCAATATAAAACACAGAATGATATTGTATATTCCCTCCTATCCTGCCCTTCCCCCTCACACCTTATTTACTCCCTCATATAGTAAGGCATGCAAATTTCATCACTGGGTGAAACCTGTAGATATTAAGCTATTTATCTGTCAAAGATATGCACAGACATGCAATGAAAGTTGTTCAATTTTTATTTCATTTAAAATAAGAATGGAAATCTTAATCTGGGGGAACAAAGATTTTTCACTAACTGAAAGTGAAAACTGTTTCTGCTACTTAGCAGAAGACTAGGAAACAAAATATGAAAACAAAATTTTGAAGCCAATAAAAATAGCTATATGCAAAACTTACAAGGAATGTAAACAAGTACAGTAACTAAGTAGAAGGTAAATCCACTAGTCTGATAGCCTATTATTCCTGTATGAAGAGCTCAAACGACTGACCACAGGAAACTGAGAGGATTTTTGTTTAAAAAAAAAAAAAGTAACTGGCATAAATTTTGGTTCATTTTAGTTGTTTCCAATATTGAACCTACGCACTATAGGCATTTTACCCACAGACATAATCATTTTAACCGTCTTAGTAATTAACCAATGACTTTTTTGGTAGGTAATGCAGATATTGACAAAAATTTTATCTTTAAGGAGAATTACCCATGGTCATATGCTCAACCCATTAGAGTGTTGCACCTAAAGATAAATTCCCCCTTAGTAGTAAAGACACTAGTTCAAATCCAGTAAGTAGTATCAATATATTTTGGCCATAATAAAATCAATCAGGCTTATTTATGTAAACTCAAAGGGCGTAGCTCATTTACAGAGATAGTCAGATGCGATACTAGCTCTTCCTATCACGAAACTTCAAAAGCTTGGTATGAGGAGGATGTCGTGTTCATTCATGTTGTTGACGGACACCCAACCATAGCTACCGTTCCATGCCGCTCACAGGAAAAAGACGTTTTTTTCTATGTTCTTTTATCTCTCTTATCCATGTTTGTATTTTTTGTTTTACTGCTATCTCAACTCCAGCCTTCTTCCGTTTTATCTCATTGTCTCACCTATGAGTCAAGTACAGTGTGCAATGTTTTAAATTATGCGTATTATTAACGGCTGAACATTTAAAGTGCACTACAAAATCTTCTTAAGTAAACGGATTTGAAAAAATAAGCCATGCCTCGTGCAGCTCCTAAGAAACAGCGAGCGGGGAATCGCGATCCGTCTCAGGTAATTCTCCACTATCTAATTCCTGTACCTCGATATCTACCTACCAAGGTATTATTCAATATTGTAATAGTGACGTTTAATTTTCTCGTTTGTGAACATTCAGCAGACCACCAGCTTTTTAACAGAAACACGGTTTCAAATTTTCTTCAATGTTGTGCTATAGATAAAGCCATTTCCATGTCCCAAAAATCATGTTGTATGGTGATCACTTATACCGCCCCTTAAATTCTGAGTAAAAGATTGTTATGCTAAAAACGATTGCACAGCGGTTACTATCTGTCAGGTAGGTACATGTCATCTTTCCCTTGTAAGCTGATCACTGGTCAACAATTACTCAATTGAGTCTATGGGATGTATTAATGTAACTGGAAAGATGAAGAGGATTAATTCAGTTAAATACCAACATTCAACTAGCTCCTGTGTACAAAAACCGACCACTCACATGGGAGCTCCTTATGAGATGAAATTTAAATTAAACAAGAACACTTACCTACTCGTCAGTCAATACAATTTAGGTTGTTATTACAATTATATCAGCTGATTCGGCCGTCTTAACTTATAAAGAGACTCGCGGGTAACCCGTGCTTCGCACGAAGTACACCATTCCTGTATAAGGCTTCTACAGTTAAAACAATATTCCGCCGCTGTTAGCATAATAAGAGCGCCCGAACTCGCTGATCATTTTACTACCGCCGGTATTGGGATCATAGATACATAGATAGTAACAAACCTTATTTTGTATAATATATTATACATTTCAGCTCCTTAAGATTGATATAGTGCTTATTCGCTTTTGGAGCCACTCAGTTGGTCGCGGACCTTATTATTTTCGGGTATCAGTCTTAAGGGGGCTATAAACCGAATTTCAGCTTCATACGCTAAATGTGGAATAAATTAGGTCTAGGATTTGTTTTCGTCCCATGCTTCCCACGAAATATTAAATTCTCAAGGCTTCTCCAATTCTCTCAATTTGCCTGTTAGCAACCATAATATCAAAATGTCGGCAACCATAAAAATCTATTGCGAAGGGTTTATGAAATAGTAGGATGTTTTGGAGGTTCTAACCTAGACTATATTCTGCTTCGAGACTAGCTGGTGACTCCAAGATTGCTCTCGCAAAATCGTTTCGGCAGTTTGGCCGTCTATTGGGAACGTCCATTCATAGATGAACGAATGAACGAACGAAAATGAATTTTATTCCGAAGAAAAACAATATCTCATCGAGAATTTTCAAACACAATGGAACATACCCCTCAACCATTCGGCTTGCCCTGTGCGGTTATGGATACAAAACTTTAACACAGTACGCACTCTGAATGCAGTTACAAAAAAAAAAAAAAATTCTTCTTCTTTTTACAATGGTTTGGCGTGTCATTGGAGGTTAAAAAAAATGAAACAACGAAAGTAGCAGTGATCTTAGCAGAAGTACATGCCTGTCAGTTGAGTTCGATAGTTCCCTAAGCCCTCTGAAATTAACCATGTAAAAATCTTCTTGTAATTGTTTCTTGAACAATTTATGGGAATCTTTAATTGAACCGGTAAATGGCGGATTAAGAATGGCATACTGTTTATATGTTTGGAGGTACTCCAGTCGTGTTTTGGGTGCTGGAACTATGGTTTGCGAAGTTGAGCGGAAGCCGTAATTTGTTGTAGTGGTAGGAATATACAAAATTTCAGGGAGTTGGTGAAAAAACGAGAGATGACTTAACATACAGTTGGTGAATTGAGAAAACTTAGAAATCGACAGTTGGAAATCTACGCGGTTTTTAGTGTTGTTTTCTGAAAAATGGTCAGAGGATTCAGAACTGTTGTAGTGGCTCCTCCCCATGCGACTATACCGAAGCTAATGGTGCTCTGCCTTGTACACCACAATTCATTTAGGAGCCATTCTTTCGGAAGGCACACATGGAGGTTTTAGAAAAGATGAGTGAATTTACGGAGCTTTTGGACGAGGGCAGAGATGTAAAGTTCCAATTCCAGATCTTCGTCGATCATTATTCCGAGGTATCTCGTAGAGTTGACATGTTCCAACGCAGGACAGGAGCTGTACATCACATCAACACCGCAGGCGTGCAATTTAATTGGTGTACAAATTGCATTTTTGGTGGGATATCTGGAAAAAGAGTAAATACCTAGCTTTATTAATATTCAGGCTCAATGTGTTTTTGCACATCCATCTGTAAATACGATTGGTATCGCTGTTAGCGACTTTAAAAGCTTCTTTCCACGAATCGCCTTTGCACAGGATTACCGAAAGAGATACAAAAAAAAAAAACATTTGAGTTTTGTATATAAAATGGTATTAGGTTGGGTTGGTTAGATTGTTGGTTGGTTTGGTTATTGCATTTGTATTGTATATTTTTCTTCACACAAGTATTGACATTGTGGTCAAACATGTACTTAATTACCGTTAGTTCTGACTTATCTCGAATATCGAAAGGTACAATTACCTAATCAAAATAAGGTAGGTAATCAATGTTCATTTCCTTGACAGTTGGGGATCTTCGCAATACCTGATTTTGATGTCGGTGGCGACGATGACGACATCGACTTAGACGACAACGACTTGGAGGATGAGTTGAATGCAATCCTCTCATCTGGCCCTACCAAGCCCAAAACTAAACGACCTGCTCGTAAGTTTCTGTTCTCGTTATTATAGAACAATTAGTGAAGTATTTATTACTGACGTAGTTATATTCTATGTAATAATAACAGATGACATTGATTTTCATCTATCATTTACCCCTGAACAACTGAAAATGACTTATTGGCATTTTTCACTGTCTTTTCATCTCCACTATTTCAAGGGTTACAAAGGGATGCCTTTGGCTGAGAATATTATTGTGTAAGGTAGCTGCTACATGACCAGCCCAGGTTTCTTCGAAATGAATTTTACCTCTGACCGTTAATTGACCGTCAGACAGAAGTACTCTCTGCTGGTACGATATACGTTTTTCTGGTGATTTCAATGCTGAGTGACCCTAAAATCTTGCCGCGTCCAATTTACCTGGAAAAACTTAAATTCAGGAACTGGAAAACATGCCCTTCTCTCTACTTCAGTATTTAAAGTGAGGTAGTGCATCAAATTTATCAAAGGAAGTCAAACGTCAGCCTTAGCCTGGTCGTCCACCGGAAGCGTATTGAAGCGACGTGACGGGCGACGGAGGGTCCTCCATTGGAGGCGACTATCCGACGAGTAGAGTAGAAGATGGACGCGTCCGATATGTATTTGCTCGAAAGCAGTTATTTAAATGTTAGACGATTATTGCCAAGAGGTCGTTATTGGGTTTACCAAATTCTCGAAGAAAGGGGTTGTTTGGGCAAGTACCACCACTTGCATGAGGCACAAAAGAGGCAACCCGAAAAGTTCTATGGCTATTACAGGATGGGCCCCTCAACATTTACCTACATTTTGAAGGCCATTGAGCCCTCATCAATGAAATATTCGAATTTTCGAAATGTAAACAGACGAATGTGAATCTCAGGAACGCTCAGAAAAGGGCTGGGGTTGAGGAAGGGGAGAGGGGGCTCATCGCCTGAAAACGAGCGACAGATCTTGATGAAACGGGATCCGTTGCCCGCCGCTTCATTTCGCTGGAAACTGAAGCTTTGAAACGCGCGCATTGGCGGAGCCCCAATGCTATTCCTCGTGATGGGATCAGTCGCTGGAATACGGATGTAAACGCGTCGCTTCGTTGCGTCAAAACGCTTCCAGTGGAGGACCATCCGTAAGCAGAGAAAAGTTCGGAAATTGACTCACTCACTTTGATACAGATCGCCTCATTCATCTTTATAAATACCATCTATCCCATAAAGATATCTGCTTATGATGTGAATCTTGTGCACTATGATATCTGTACTCATATCATATGGCGATATGTTGCATGCTCAAAATACCTTCCACCTACATGCCCTATCGCTATTCCAGAATGGAACAGAACTATCGAAGTTGAAATTTACTTTGGTAGCAATTCATTCATGTAGCCTGATGAGCGAATCATGAAACAGTTCCCTTGCGAAACAATCCTCTAATTTTCTGTCAGAGGCTCTCATCTGCAGGCATACGCTCTCTTCTTCTGGTGATCCCTTTTCCTCTCCTCCCTAAACACCATTATTTGAATAATTAATTACCTTTCATGTTAGTTCAAATGTCGACATTAACAATGCTTGCCTATTTCCAGCCAAACCTGTTCCTGTTAGCTCTGTCAACTTAGATGCGATGGTGGCCGAGAGTTTAAGAGACCTTCCTTCGGATGATGACTTGTCCGGTGATGAAGATGATCCGTCCTTACTGGTAATGCCTAGCAATATATTTAAACAATTGCAAGATAAAAATGTTTAAAAAACGGAAAAAAAACCAAAGAAATCAGTATAGCTATGTTTTCAGAATAATATCTATTGGATTTTAAAAATCACCAAAAATAGACAAATACTTAAATCATAAGTATAATCATGATCTTGGCCGATTATATTTATAATAGTATTTCAATTTGATTCAAATTGTAATTACATTTGTGATTTAAATGTAATGTATGTGTTTTGATCGGAACAATCAATCAAAAACTCAAAAAACTCGTTTAAAATTTGATTTGAATGGAGAGATTTGAGGAAAAAAATTCGGAACATCAATATTTGTATTCTCTTTAACTTGTAGAAAACGTGGCTATGAACATTGAAACGCGATATTTCAATCACAGTATTAATACACACATTATTGTCCTTGTCATTCATACTTGTCTGTGGATCCTAATGAATTTAATGCCGTATGCCTCTTGTTCATATTGAATAGGCGGAGCTCATTGCTGTGACTGGAGATGGCAAATTGGAAGATGACAAACCTTTGGAAAACATCCAGCCCATGACCAATTCTGGAATGGACACTTTGAAAGTTTTGCATGAGAGAATAGCTATGTATATGCAAGCGGAAGAAAATTCCAAAGCAGTCGGTGATACAATGAAAGTTAGAAGGTACGCTTACGTATTTCTAAGATACTTCTCAACAAACCTCAAGTCCGATGCAATATACAGGGTGTACCCAAAAAAAGGATAACTCTTGGACGTTTCAATTTGAAATTTAACGCTGAACAAAAAAAAAAGTTCCTATAGACATTGGTCTGCAGATGAAGTCTGTTAGTGAAAAAAGCTTTTTTGTACATTCATTCAAGAATTACTATGAAATGGCTCATTTTTGCCATATGTTTTGAACCGTAATGGACTAATATTTGTTGAAAAAGAAAACGCTGCTACTATCGCCTATTCAGGGCGAATTATAGCATCCAGAGTTACACGATTTGTTATCACTTTTTCGTATTGAGGGATTAACCAATTAATGAAATGAGACATGATTCAAAATGCTTTTTTTTCAGCACTTATAATTTTACACTATATAGCCAACAATAAATAATGTTATTGAAAATACAAAAATACCTTTTTTTTTTTCAATCCGGTGTAGGTATGATTTGGTTTCAGTCACTCCACTTCTTAACCTCGTCATTGCTTTATGAAAGTGCTTCGACATGCCAGTGAAGGAGGGATGGGAGTGCCAGGGTGTAGGCGATGTTGCTGGGAACAGGGCGGTGTAGCATCGACCGTAGGGGTATATTTCTACATGAAATAGAATAAAACAGCCGTTTTCTTGCATGGATATTGTAAGCAGTAATTGCAGTTACCTGGATTAGCTACTCTTGTTAGAAATCAATTATTGTAATCACTTCTTCATATTGAGTTGTGTAGTGGGAGTGATAATTAAGGGAACGATAAGTCTGTAAGTCTAGAAATAGTTGGGAGAGTCTATGGACTAAACTGCTTCTGCCCATCCCAAACCATCTCCTGATATCTCGAATTATCTTTCCCTATCGAATCTAAATAGACATTGACCGCACCTGAACCCTCAGCGTAATCTTCTTTAGTATAGGAGCGACTGTATAAAATGAATGTGCATTAGCCTTTTCACGGGGCTATCAGAATAAGTGAGCGTAGTTGTGAAGGGTGCGGTCCACACCAAGCTTCAAATACTAAAACAATACGACAAGCGTTGGTAACTGGTTGCAGAAAAATTGGAAACAGTCTGTGAAGTTGTTCGAAAAAACTATTTTAACATCCTGAAATATTTTTAAGACCCCAAATGAATGACGGATCTCCTAGCGAAGAGGGAGTCGAGTTGTGGGGTTTTTCAAGAGTAGTAAAAAGTTCGTTCTTGTGAAGAGCTACCTACAGCCTGTTGATCCCGATCCACTTCTTGTTTGGCCATTATTTCAACACTAGGTGTTTAACCTTCAGCCACATTGATTTTCAATATTTTTCACCTCCAATACATGTTTTGAGAGTTGGTAGTTCACGGCCAGTTGGGTTTTAAAAGTGTGCTCGTAAATAATTAAACACAGTACATGCACGTCTAGTAAACGAACTAACTCACCTGATTTGTTTCCTTAATCCTCATTTGTTGTTGGAATTATTATGTGATCGGTGTTCGGTATTAGTTTATTGTTAGCAACATGCAATTCACACTATTGATGAACTTCTGATTTTTATCTGCAATGGTTTTTCTGAATTTGTGCTCGCTTCACGTTTTGGTAGTGTTCATTTGAATTGTTTGAACTGTGATTTCTTAGGCTGGGCCGTGGTTTGAAAACAATGAATGAGCTCATGAAAAAAGCTGAAGCTGGTGCCATCATTGATGAAGCGGATATACCATTGCCAGTGTCAATCGTCGCAAAAAAACAAGAAGATGATCAGGCTGACCAACCTCCAGAAATATTCGCTCCACTTGATATGGGTAAGAATTGTTGTCGAGATAATACTGATTCACAATACAGATTCAAGTATCATGTTGAATCGAGCATCCTTGAAGGACATGGTATAAACTTTGATGTTGTATATCTTCCATGATTGGAAAATGATGCATTTCACCCAATTTCTCAGATACAGGATTGCCAGCCCCCCTACTCCCTCAAAGAGTAGCACCTGAACCACCTGTGCCACCCCCTCGTGCAAGTCTCGAAAAGCCTAAACCCTTGGAAAATGCAGCTGTACAGCTTTCTTCTTCAGTCACCCCCGTCAATGATGGGGTGTTGAGAATTCTCAACGAACGGAGGGATCAGTATAAGAAGGCTGCCGTCTCTGCCAAACGAGATGGAAACACTGCTGAAGCTCTAGGCTTTGTAAAGATTGCGAAAGTAAGTAACGTTGCACCAAGATTTTGTTAAATACATTTTCCACACAGAAATGTCCTGTAGCCTACATTAAACATGTAAATAAACAGTAGTTGTATGCAATACTCTATGGCAATGAGTCAGGGAAAAGCCGAATTTTACATTTTGATTGACTGTTTATGCAATCTGTATTTTTCTTGACTTTCTCTCAGAAAAGGCCTGGGTCCGATTTCCATTGAGACATCTACAATTATGCTCAATTCGTTTTAATTTGCGTTGCAGTAAAAGCCAAGTTTTAGTAGATTCCTTGAGTCAAAATATATACCTCACCTCACATCATCATGCCCAGGAAAATTCCGCCTGTTGAAGAGGTTTGATTAACTGGCATCTGTATCAGGAGGCCGTATTTTTCTGGCCTTCTTTCAGGAAAAAGCGCGAGTTCAACCTGAAAGTTTAATTCATTGTAATTTTTGGCCCTACGAGCACGAGACATCACTAGCAAATATCAAGTTATTGAAAAGATAGGTTGAAAAATTACGCTACTTTGTCCGTGAATTTCTGTATCATTCTGCACCTCATGTGATTTCATTAGATCATGTTAATTAATAGCGTATTTTTTCTGTGGCCTTAATTATATGTATAGCTTACTAACTCCTTTTATAAATCAGATAAACAGTCAAAGAGATTACTAGTGACAGAACTTCGCTTCCTTCATTCATATAGTCGCATGTATTTTTGGAATCCATCGAGTTGTAAACAATCCGAAATGGGGTATATAATTGATTTTTATTGCAAGCTAGAGATGAATTGGGGCTACATCATCATTTCTCAGGGAAAGTTCCGTTTTCCGTCAGGAGCTTGCGATTCAGAAATTCGCACTGGCCTTTCCGCTTAAAAATATATTATTTCACGCTTCTGAAAGATTCTGCTGGAAAGACAAATTTTCTAATGCACTTAGATACTCCATTGATGCTATTCAAGTTACACATCCCTTTGTATCGATTAATCAGTGGAAACCTGTTAGATGCCTAGTATCTTTTGGTTTCGTTCATACCCAACGTAAGGATTTGAAAACGATACGGATCGTGCTTTTGATATGATAATTGTTAAGTTCTTGAATTAAGTATAAAGACAGAAGAAACCATTAACCTTGCTCCTTCCATAGATCGATGCACTGTAGATCCATCTGCTCGGCGCTCGAAGCTCTTTTTAATATATTTTTTAAGTAATTAAACACTTCTAATCTGAAACAGAAGTCTTTGAGTGAAGGCATAAACAATTATTGATGCTTTAATAGAAACCGTACTTAGGCATTTCCTTGAGAGAAGCCAGGAGAAGGACTGCCACCTTCTCAACTCAGCTAGCACTCTGTCAAACCACTTCGGTTGCAACAGTTTTTCCTGAATATAACATTTGGTTCTTGTAGATGAACTCAGTAAAAATGTCAGTGTTGTAATTAATATTTTGAATGTTAGAAATTTGACTCTGTCATCGAAGAAGCTTCTACAGGACGACCAGTTGATTTGAGCACTATGCCACCGCCCCCTCCAGGATTCGAGCAATCTGCAGGAGATCTAGAGACCCCAGTAGTTCAACCTTCGGCTCCACCCCGAGCGCAGGAAAACGGTAGTGTAGTACTATTGATCTACTACTGAAACAATTTAACTTGTGTTAAGTTTATTACGTACAAACCTTGTACACTTGACTGACTAAATCATTCCTATCTATAACGTCTCTCTACCCATTGAATTTGTTACTATTCAATCGTTGAGATCTCAGTACCTGTCACAGTAGTACATCTTTGCTAACGTTTTCGCTTTTACCACAGCTGATGATCCACCTACACCTGCTACAGTAATGGAGGCTTTGGAACAGCGACTAGCGAAGTTCCTACAGCAAGAAGAGAACGCGAAAGCAGAGGGGAATTCGAGTAAAGCAAGACGGATGGGAAGGATTGTAAATCAGTATCGGGATGCAATAAAACTACATCGAGCTGGCAAACCTATCCCAGTGGACGAGCTCCCAACACCTCCCGGTTAGTTGTGCTACAAGTCTCATCGACTATATGACATATTATTGCAAGCATGTAACAACTGTACTATTCTCTTAATCAAACACCTTATCGGTATTGGTCTTTCATGCCAGTTTCTCTGAGAGATACTCTCCTTCCCAAGTCAGCCCGTTTTCCCTCAACCACTTTCCCGTCTTTGGATGCATAACCTTCAGTAGAGCGCAAACTTTTGTTAAGGTTTGGAAAAGCGGCGGAGATATCTGTTATGCTATGTGTTATGCTTGTATAATCCAAATACTATCGACAACAGCACAAATTTGCGATGGGGATTATTTCGCCAGTAATTTCATCGTAAAGTGTCCGGATCTTTTACCTTGAGTCTTGTTGTTTAATTGGAATTCGTTATTAATTCTCAGGATTCGCTCCTATCCCTGTTGCAAGTGCTGCAGCTAGCCCTGCCCCTCCTCCACCGACAACACAAGCCCATGGCCCAGCTAAACCTTTACCAACAAGCCCGAGCTCACATTCTGTTGCTCCCCAACGGTCGCCACAACCTACAAGTGAGTATTTCATCGACATTTCTGGTATACTCGCTAGAAAACTTACAAGAAAATGAAATTAAGTTACTTACCTCAGTATGTGGAACGATAATCTATAATTACACATTTTATGTAACTGTATTTTTTAACGTTTTTGTTCGCAGTCCGTGTGGTTGGAAATTCAAAACAAGAAAAATTGGCGCTGTTGCTTCAGAAACAAAGTCAGATCAAAGAAGCAGCTTTGAAAGCAAAGGAAGATGGGGATCTTCCATTGGCGAAAGAACATTTACGTCAGTACAGGAGTCTTGAACCACTTATAGAAGCTATGAAGAATGAAGTACCAAACGAATTAGTTTCGGTAATTTTCTGAAAGTTTAATGCGATGTCGGAAGTATTATTTATTCTTGTTTCTAATTGTTGCTCTTTAGAGGAACTGAACTCGGAATATTTAATAATACACCTAGTGAAAAGGACTTTTACTTTTAGAACTTCTCATTTTTACTTTCATCCTACAGAAACATGGAGTCAGAGTTCAGTTCCAATTATAAAACAATTCTTAGGATCAGACTGATATACTTTGGTTCATAATTTCTCAAGTCTCTAGTAGACCCCAAAGTACCAAGTTTCATTAACATTAAAGGAAAGTTTGTTATTATTATTATTTTTTAAATTAAATATTCGGATTCTACTCATCTTGAAAATTAAAACATCATTTTTTTCTTGGTCGATTACGAAGCTTTGTTATTGTAAATAATAAATCAAACGGCATATCCTCCTCTAATTGGCTGCCCAACACTCTAGTGTTTCCTCGCTCTTTCCAACTCTAAGGATTTATCTGCAACGTGGCGGACTTTCTACAATTAGTGACGGTTTTTCTAAAATTCTCTCATTTTTGCCAGAGATCCAGGGTTTTTTTCTTCCGTGTCAATCAAGGTTGACAAAAGCATGGCCTTTTCTTTCAAATCAACATATCATAGCTTCCTGAGCCAATATGGTTCTAGGCCTTTGCCTGCTGATCACTTATTTATTTACTTGTAATCTAACTAACGTGATGGCTGTGCATGCGTTTTGCCATTTACCATCAATTAACGAGTGTTCAACTCCCTATACAATAACTGCTAATTTAGAAGGAAGAGGACTTGATGACCTGGAGCAGCAGGTTAAATGTTCCTGCTAGATTTTAGGATAGTCTGTATGGATAGAAATGGAAGTTTAATTTTTCTAATTTCTAAGAACCCTTTACACCATAACACATCTATACCATCCTGTGCTACCATGCGCTGCTGCAAACTTGAAATAACCTTGAAAAAGCTGGTGTGGCCAGGTTCCTGCAGAACCTTGACATCAATAACTTCCAATTTTCACAATAAGTACATCAAAGGGAACCAACATGAACCCCGCCGTTTTAATGCCAGCATATTCCACCACCGCATGGAATAGTGTCCAGTGTTTTTAACTCTATCAAGCTGGGCTAGCTCAGGCCATTTTGTAGAGGGACGCTTGAGAAATGTTAATAAATGTGCTTCTTAAAGATATTTGGAATTTGTTTTAGCAATTTGACTCTATCGTTGAGGACGCTTTAGCTGGACGTCCTATAGACCCTAGTGTTTTGGCCTCGGCATTTCCATCTCAAACGCCCACCTCTCCAACTTCTAATGAGGCCTCTCAGTCAAATGAGAGAGTTCCTCCAACTACAGAAACAAGTACGTTCGAATGTAGACCTAGTTTGTGAGTAATGACAAGTTTCTTGTTCTCTAAATCGCTTCAGAAGTGCTCCACTTTTGTCTGTTAAATTCAAATTTACTTATTGTTGTGTATTTTTAAAATTATATCAATTTATAAAAAATGAATATACCGACATCTTTCCTAATATTTTTGCTGTCACCACAGTTGATGATCCACCTACTCCTGCTACAGTAATGGAGGCTTTGGAACAGCGACTAGCGAAGTTCCTTCAGCAAGAGGAGAGCGCAAAAGCAGAGGGAAATTCGAGTAAAGTAAGACGGATGGGAAGGATTGTAAATCAGTATCGGGATGCAATAAAACTACATCGAGCTGGCAAACCTATCCCAGTGGACGAACTCCCAACACCGCCTGGTAAGTATTCAATATTATTGAATAGCTTTTTCCAGACTTCACAATCTAATATCTTAGTACATGTGAAGACAATGCCCATTTGTCATGGTGATTACATTAGAACGGCTTCATGAATATATCAAGGGATTTATTTCAAGAGGCATGTCGTTTGATTGGCCTACTTTTATCTATTTTCAGGATTTGGTCCTATACCTGTACCAACTGCTTCATCTAATCCTGCTGTTCCTTCTTCACCACCACGTGCCCTTGACCCTGCTAAACTTGAACGAACAAGTCCAAGCCCAGTTCCTGTTACCCCTCAACGTTCGCCACAACCTTCTCGTAAGTATATAAGATTTCGGAAATGTGTTCGATTCACTCAAGCTATTATATCCTTGAAAATATTGTATTCCACCCTGGTCAATTCTGTTTTAGTCAAAGGTGGTGCAGGAACAAAACAAGACAAACAGCTAGCAGTGCTTATGTTAAAGCAGAAGCAGTACAAAGAAGCTGCTCTCAAGGCAAAGCAAGATGGTGATCTTCAACTGGCTAAGGAGTACCTACGCCAGTATAAAAGTTTTGATCCTCTGATAGACGCAACTCAAAGAGGCTTCCCAGTTGATTTCACTACAGTAGGTATCAAATACTATCTTTCTTGTTCCAATTTTAAAAGATAGCAGAATCTGGATAATCACTCAACGGTAGTTTTGTTATGTTACAGTTACCTCCACCACCAGGGAGTAGCCAGTCAATTGAAAAAGAATATGAAATAGTGAAAATGGATGACTGTCTTCCAGAAAATTCTTCAGAGTTGTACAATCAACTCATCACTGATTTACAACAGCAACTTAAGGTAACTTGCTCTAACAGTGTGGACAGTGATGGGGAGGAGATTACCATAAAGGACAGGATACGGGGGAGGGGTGGATCCGATTTTGAATTTTAGACCCCATGTACTCGATGCCTTTATTCGTAGATCACTGGTCCTTGTTTATTGGATGTAGCCTATGGTACAACTTCTGTGCCTCTCGCCTTCATACCTTGTAGGTAATTGTATTACAGATGTCTTAAAAAGGTTAGGACAAAAAACTAACCTTATGAATCCCTCAGCTGTACAGTACACACCTCGAAATTGTGATCTAGATATCCGAAGGAGCTCCATGTACAATTTCAGCTCCGTTAGGGAAAAAAATTACCCACAAGGAACCCTCAGCCGATCAGGGTGCCTCCATAACTACTAGTTGATTGTGTTCTAGATGTCACAAAGGGGTTTCTTTTCAAATTTCCACAGCCCAATTTCGGAAAGATGTCATGTACCCGAAATGACACCCATCTACAAAACATCGTACGTATAAAAATGGAAGTATCAGAGTAGGTACATCCGTTTTTCATCCAGGGGGTGGTTGGGGTATACGATTTTTTGACTTTGCGTATTGTTTTACACTCCCTCATTGTGTTATTCACCTATTTCTCTTTAACCTGCGTAGCAGGGCATTTAAACTAGTTATGATATAAAAATAAAGCACCTAAGATTCACAAGTCTGCGAATTTGCCATGAAAGTTTTAAACTCGATTTCTCGTTAAACAGAAATCCTGTCCCGTCCACCTGATAAATTGTCATGGTGTCTTATGTCTTCGTGATTCCAATCTGGGGTTATCCTCTTGCAAACCAATTTATTGTACAGTTATAGAATGTGAACTGTTTTCCAAATCAATCTTAAACGACTCATTTGTTGATATTTTAGCTGTGCATGGAAACCAGAGCTCATTTTAAAGCGATTGGGGACGTTGCCAGTGCAAATAAATTCGAACAATTGGCCATTTCGTCTAAAAAAGATTTGGACACAATTAAGATTGCCTGTAACAAAGATCAGCCAATCCCAAAATTCCACTATGAACGAAGAACTTTTGACATTGTAAGGTACGTATTCTGTACTGCTGTTACTTACCACTAAGAATAAATTATGGTTCAGGTAATTAATTAACAGTATAATAATAATACCTTGATTGACCACCAGCCATTGATTACTTGCAGAATTTATGTTAATTTTGCATTTTGTGGCACAGGATTTGTGAACTGATGGCAGTTAATTCATCCATGTTTATCTATTGACAAAGTTTTAGATGCCTTAAATGTTTAATGTCTAGTTCTACTCACATTTGTGACACGTTTGGGTTTTGGTCAGTTCTCATACTGAGTGTTACCTGGGTGTATTATTAGCCCATTTTAGTAATCGCCGTAATGTTCCTTATTGCTAATGTGCCCTCTTTATGAGTTGATTAAATTCGGGGACTGAAGATTCCTTAAATATATCAACTTAAATCAAATTAACCGTAGGTACCACCTTGAATCCAAGAACTAAGAATGGATATAGGACTGCCTGGAAGCCAGCAATACATTCTCTGAGCGTTTAATCTCAATTTTATAAAAACTCTGGTTTTCATTTTTGTAAGATGTTACGTTTGCGCCTGTTTATTACCGTTTATTAGACAATGGTAAAATTCATTTAGAATCGTTTAGGGGCTAGCCCAAAAAATCTCGAAGTCTGAAGTTATCTACTTTTTTTAATGGTATGATGAATACAAAGATATTGTATTCGTACGTTGATGAATGAACCGAAATTTTTATAAGTGCGATATTGCTCATTGTTTGAGACAACTGTGTGGAGGCGTTAACGAGGCGAATATTAGGTATAGTATATGATTACGTATTTACTGCCTCAAATTTGTAAATTTAACTGACATGTAACATCCTCAGGTGCAACACTGATCTAACCGATAATGAGATGGAGATAATCATAGCACAAGGTGTCAACTACAACGTTCCTAATCCCAAAGAAATTGACACCTACGTCAGATTTGAATTCCCAGCCCCTAGCAACGTAAGTTTAACTTGTCATAACACAGCTTGTTTTACATCGTAAAAATAATGTCACGAATATATTTTACTAGATAAAATATTCCATCTCTCATACTGAATACATTTAAATTTTCCTGAAGGTACTTACATGTTTTCCATTATGTATGAGCGAAATGTGTTTCAAGTGAACAGGTCAGTGCTTTTTCGTCTTCTATCAAGTAGTCGTCTGTAATGATTATTGAATTACTTAGCACAATTACAATAAAGTAGAAGACTTGTAGGTTGGGGCTTTACAGGGCTTTTGGAAGGATCAGAATTTGGTCTGAAGTTACGCTTTAAGTTACTCATTACCTCGCTCCCTTGTGAAGAGAGGGGTTCGCTGTACAGAAGCGTATAACGTATTTGGACGGAGGGCCGTTAGCTAAGTGGTCGCCTGCTCAAGTACTCATCACGCTCGACGTTGCTTAATTTCGCTAAACGCATGAGAAACAGTTCACTGATACGCCTAACCTATACGTCTTAATTGGGTATGGTAGGAAATTGAAGTTTTTCTAGTGCAATCTTTTACAGAAGCATAAAATACTAGTTTTTATTCAGTTTAAACGAGTTTTAATCCTCTGTAGAAAACAGGAGGAGGTTGAAAAATGATGTACGTTTGAATATTTGGCTTTAAGAGTACTTTGGGGGATCGTCACCATCTATGCTGATGTCTGCCTAGATATTTTCAGCGTCCCAGGCTGAATTGGATTCAAATACAAATACCCAATTTTCCACACTAACCCATGCGTTGGAATTGCCTTGACTGTTGGAAAGGCTGTCAACAATCAAGACAATGAAGAGTTCAGTTCTTCAAACAGTCTCTACGGTCTACAGACTATTTGTACGGTAGACTAGGGATTTTAAAAATCCGTAGACAGGGTTGCCATTGTGGCATAAGACGTCATAAGCCGCAGGTGCCAATTTAAATCTCGTTTGTTGAAGTACCTGAAGGATAAAACAGGATTTTTCCCCAGAAATGTTGATGTCAACAGTCTTATTTGGACTCTAGCCAGAAATAAAAACAAACATTAAAGAATCGCTTATGTGCCTTTTGTACCACCCCAAGTCAGTAGGTACACATCATTAAACATTGAAGGCATTTTACATTGAAGTGCTAAAGGAGAGTTAATAAAGAGTTAGAAGTTATCAATCATAATTCTGTTGGAATGAGCCATTTGCCCACAATATAAATTATGGGCCATTTGAATGTAGAAATTAAAAATTTGGTGACCATTTCAAAACATAAGGCCCGAGAACAAGGGTTTTTAACAACTACGTAATTATTTCACTATTTTCAGTTGTTTTTCATGAGATTATTTCCATCAACATTCAAGTCTTACCTAGTAAAGCAGGGTTGGCCAAATATAAGCCAGATGGTGCGTGAGATGCCGGTTTTCATTATACTTTGTTTTCGTCTGATTAACACGGATTAAGCGCCATCTCCTACAATACAGTTTGAGATATGCACATAATGTTTGAATAATATAGAATTGCAATTACTTATTTTGTAACGAAAGTTGAAACTAATTAGCCGGCTTACTATGTTTATAAATCAATATTGTGCATAAAACATCAAGGTACCATTGTAACATCTTGATATTATAAACGGGCAGTTATATTATAATGATGTATACAATAATGTCAGTTATAACTACGTTTAATTTTTGTTTTTAGGAGGAGCCAAAGCGAGATAAGACTTCTACCGTTTACAATACAAATAATCCCGTTTATGACGCAAAATTCGTTATAAGCATCCCCCGAAGTAGTCGAAATTTCCAGAGACTGTTCAAAAGACATTCTCTCAAATTAGAGGTGTGGGCGAAAGGGTAAGCTACATAGCCTTCATTATGTGTATCGTAAAAAGAGTGAATTACTAACTTCTTGCCAGTGAAAATATAATTTTGTAAAAATTATATCGAACCGTTATACATAATGCATAGGTATTGAATATTGTGCTGATACACTAATCATTACTGATTTCACGAAACTTGAGTGAAGTTTATGCACTGCGGTAAGGTTTGATGTCGATATTTTAATTTGAAGATTTGGAAAATGAAATTTGTATGTTTTCGGTTTCAGAGGTTTTCTTCGAAGTGACTCACTGGTGGGTACAGTCAACGTTAAACTTTTACCACTAGAAACAAAGTGTACTATCCACGACTCGTTTGATGTAAGTTCCCAATATAAATAGCCTGTTAACTTGACTTTTTTGTTTGAAAATAGCACGGAATTTAATATTACTAGCCTCTAGTATCTCTTTTTTTAACGACGTTTGTCAGAATATCTGTATTTCAAAAGAGAGTGGTGAGAAACACACAACTTGAATACGGAGTACTGTGATTTCGTGTGTATTGCGTTGGACCAACCCTAACGAAAATCCCTGGCAATCGCCTAGAAAATTATTGTTGCACTAGCAACCATTTCATGTAGTTGACTCCGAATCCAAGCTGTTTTCTGGTTTTTCATTAAAAGTACGCAAACATAACCAAATATTAAGTTTTCGGCCGATTTTTCTTGTGCAGAAGCCATTGAGACGCCAATTTCTTATGAGAGAAAAGGAAAATCGTGGAAAGTCATCGCATCCCTTCAGGATCAAAAACGTCGTTAGCACTAGGGAACGTTCTAAAAACTAAAAATTGGAAAGTTGAAAATCTTCTTTTCTTAGGAATTGAATACGATTCCTTTGAAAAAATTAAAACAGAATTTAAAGAAAAAATTGTCTATTTCCACCAAATACTGAGTTACAAAGTTAAATCGATTTCGACTGTTAGGTCATCATCAGTAACAATAACTAAATGTGCAGTTGAGAGAGCTCATCTTATGTAGTCTCAGAAGTGAAACAAGAAAAGTAAACCAATGAACAAAGTTGGAAAGTTGAAAATCTCATTTAAACTTTTCTTAGGAATTTTTCAAGAATACGAACATCCTTTGCATTTTCCCATAATGTATGGCTAGCATCAAATAATTTTTTCCATTTTCAGTCGATATAGCGTTTTCTATTTACAGTTAATGGATGGTCGCAAACCTCTTGGTGGAAAATTGGAAGTGAAAATCCGAATACGGCACCCTATACAAACAAAACAAGTGGAGCAACTTCAAGAGAAGTGGTTGGTTGTTGACTGAGAGCCGGCTTCTCAAATCAAGCTTACGAGATAAATGTGCTATTTATGTTGCAGTACGAATGTACGTTACTAATATTTTAAGCTTTATATTATTTTAGTTGATATGAGTCAAGGAATGAAGGAACAGTCCTTGAGGTGCCTATTATGAACCTTTCTGTGATTCACATTTAATCTAAGAAACGTTAACATTACCATAAAGTTCATGTATCTTGAAATCGTTGGGATATGATTATGTCATTTTTGCAAATGCACAATGTCGTCAAACCTTGTGCGGCTTAATCTGTCTAAAAGAGTCAGTGAACCAACTTTGGTCTTTTGGTAAACTCTTACGTTGGAGTTATTACAATGGTATGAAAGTTATATTTGTAATGAATTATTATCATGAAAGATACATACAGAAGAACGAAATTTATTTATTTATTTTTAAACCGTTTTCTAACATGCGTTCAATTACTTGGTGAGTGTCACCTCATGCATCTAGTTCTTTTTATCAAAAGCAATGTTATTGCTATGCTTGCTGTTATTGACTGAATGACCAGCTGGCAGTGAACTCACTCAAGTGTGTGTCAAGTGGGTTTACAAACCTCCATTGCACGTCACCAAGGCAGTGGGTTTGGAAAATTATATATATAATTACTATTTGTATATATAATTACCTCCCTTTGTTCCAATCTAATCTGTGAACGAGCTAATTATGTTATATATCAAGTTAAAAATATGTCTTTATTTGGTATTTAAAAAAAAGAAAAAATGCCAATAAAAAGAAGACCTTTTAGAGTTAAGATAAGTATAGAAGACGAGATTTTTAAATAAATGAAAATTGCTTTATTAGAAAAAACGATGTTTTAAAAGACATAAAAAGATTCACATAAATCAATAACAACTTTGTTGTGTTGAACAAACTCAGTGAAAAGAATTAAAACGTGAAATTAATATTTGAATTGCCATTAACGAAAGGCATGAGTAAAAAGAATGAAACAAAAATACATCATTCCCTTAAAAATGGTAATCGATGAATAGTCGATGAAGTGGGGGAGGGACACACTTGCACACAAAAATTAGATGCCACCAGAGCTTTATTGATGCTCAGATCGTCAGAAGCGAATAGTTCAACCTCCATGGCCGAGTTATTCACATCCGCGGCTTTGACAACGACGTGGAGTTTTTTTTTAGAAATTAGCTGAACAAAATAATCTTTGGCCTTATCGCCGCAGTTTTCTACCAATCTAATATTATGTAGAAATGTCAGAACCGCCTGAAATGGAAGGATTGTATCCTCATCCGCTATATTCTTCAAATCTTTAAAAGGAATCGTTTCACTTTGGCCGATATCTGGATTGAGGACGGTGACTGAACCGCCGCAAATTTGAGTGATTACCCCGCGCTGCCAAGTGTTGGAGATTTTACCTCGAAACGCTACAAGCTGCCCAACAGATGGACACTTCGAAAGAGGAGCGTATCTCATCACGCTCAGTGGATGATTCATTCGGTTAATCAGAGTAGTAAAACTCTCAGTTCCACTCTGTTCAATAACGTCAGAAAACTTCTCTTCCAAGACAACGTAGAAAGACAGTGATGACAACACATGCGTAATCACCACGTTCGCGCGCTCTCCAATATTAGGCAGACTGATTCTATTACGTATCTGTGGGAGTAATGCTTGGTCTGCATAAGACCAACCATCTTCAGGTTTCTCAGGTAGGCCATTGAATTCACGACTTTTCAAGGAATCACTATCCCAGCTCACTTGGTTAGCACTGAAAACTGGAAAGGGGGTTTTCCCTCTACTAAACAAGGAAGGGAGGCATTTTTCCTTGGTATCATCGTCGTTCGTGACTGACGGTGCAATTATTGAAGTTGCGCGTGATACACCCAAGCCTTCCAGTGGAGGAGGGAAAGTACAAAGGCTTGAAAGTATTTGCTCTTTTGACAGATTATTTGATAAGTGCATATCATTCATATTTTGGCTCTTCTGTGAATCACTAAATGGGTCAATGGATTCGTCTTTGAGAAAATACAGCAGCTCTTCCTTGGCTGTGAGAAGTGGAAAACTTTCCTTCATGTCAGGAATCAGTGTGTTATGAAGCCAGTCGGTTAAACTAATGGTGTGGCCCTCAGTATTTGTACCGTATACTTCCACCAAATACTTGGGCGGGGACTCGCAAACAACTTTCAAAATTTCGACTTTGATCGAACACTCTTGCAAAGTTCTGGAGAAAATTGCCTCCAAATCGTCGGACCATAACTTTTCAACGACGCCATCGTCTTCCATCATACTACAATGCATGGTCAACGCATGCACTTCACAGACCTCAGGGGGCAAGTGATAAATTGATGTATTAGAAATAATGAACACGGCGCTTGTATCAATATTTAGAACTTTGATTCTATTGTAAGCTAGAATACCAAGAACATACGCTCTAAGCATTTTCTTGTGATAAATGACACACACAAAACTTCCAATATGTGGAGTGTCAATATATTTTGTGAGTGTTTCCTCACTATAATCTTTTAATAATTCCAAACTAGGAGGAGAATATGTAAGAACAAAGGAAGAAGGGGACTTGCATTTATAGAGAGTCATATTGTCCAGCTTTGAAGTATCTTCAGGAAGCCAGGGCACAATAGTTGGGTACTTCCTTTCATACCACCCTCCAACTTTGCAAGCCAATTGGTAGCAAATGTTGTGTACTTCCAAAACATCACTTCCATCGTCAGACTTCTTGTTTCCTTCTTCTAAAATGTCTATCATAATTCTACTAAGTTTCCCAATTGATGACTCCAGAAGATCATTTATCGACAGCGACCATTTTTCTGCCCACGTGTCGGTATCGTTCTCCATGCTGCACAGAAAGAAAAATACAAAGATACATTAAAGTTTATTGGAACTAAAATAGAAGTGTGCAAGAATTTAATTTTCAAGTGTTGAGGCTTTTTCGGGGTTGGAAAATGTCATTAAAGCAAACAAAACAGCCCCGATCAGTAGATTGAGCTTAGTGATTTCTGTTTTCCAATAGCTTCCTTATCTCCTTTTTTCAGAAAACTTAAGTCGACCTATATAATTATTAGACAGCAAGACTATCTGGATAAATAGAAACGGCAATCTCAATTTCGCCTTCAAAATAAAAGTGGCTCTCAACGTTCTGACCAATTATGGTCGCGTATCTTGTGGGAACCATTTTGCAAATTTTCCATCTATTTGGCTTCTACTCATTTAGGATGGAACGTGCTTTAGCTATGACCTAACTAACCAAAACTGTCACACAAATTTTCCGAGGACTTTAACGTACAACCAAAAAGCCAGTAGGGAAATGGATCTTTTGAAGTGTTCATCGCACAGAAATCATTTATCGTTCGTTGTAAAGCTTCAGCACTATCTCACATATTCATGTCGAAGTTTTATATTTTATTTACAAAATATTAATCAACTAATACGATGTGATAGTAAACATTAATATTGTGCAGCAAGCCAGGTTTTGTCGTCACTCGGCAAATTGGAAAACAAAATTTTAACTATAGAGAAACAAAATAAAAACAGAGATCGATTGCTCTGAGAAAAGAAGAGTGTTGACGAGACGAAGCTTGCTCGCAGAATAAGAGTAGCTTCCCCCACTTTGTCCCCCTAACCCCCTTATCATCAACTGATGATCCATTGTCTTAGCAACTCTGAGATTACTCACCAGTTCCAAGCTTCTTCAAAGGCATACTTTTCGTGTTACAAGAAAGGATTTATAGTATTATTTCTTCCATAATGTTTTAATCATCAATTTTTAAAAACCATGGAATTATTACGGGAGAGATAGGGCAGTGAAAACACAACTGAGGGTGGGAAGGTTAGCAGGGCAACAGTGACTGGGGGAGATAGTGGACAGGAAGGGCTGGGATGCATCCTGACCCAGAGCACGCGCTCGTCAACAGCCTCCTAGAGGCGTTTCCTAAGGGCTATTAGACTCTACTTGCTTGTAAGGTAGAAGTAAGTCACCATAAGGACTATTGAGTTCTGCGAGTCCTCATTTACATATCAGTCTTACTCCAGCCATCCTTCGACATCTTTGGGGTAACGAACTCCTCATTGCACTATTACCATTTTGTCTAGATTCGGAAATGCGACCACTGATTTGACAACGACACCAAAGAAACGTCCAACTGCTGCTCTACATCAAAAGGAATGCAAAGCACGTAAAACTGCTGAAAATAGCAGATAAGAAATTAAGGAAAGGAGAACAGGACCTCACAAATACACAGGCAAAGCTAGGTCCATGTTTCATGAATTTTAGCCATATGCTTCTACTAAGTATGAAGCATCCAAGTCTTAATTTTTTCCCCATTTTCCGCCCTTTCAATTATTTCCTTCCGTTTCATACGATGTGGATTTACCCCTAAGCACCATTGCTCAACATTTTTTATTTCACGTTCCTACAGTTATTCCTCTAGTAATTTTTTTTTTGTTACCCCATTTTTTCGTTAAACAATTTTATGACATTCACGTGAGTTTAACCATTTCCTTATAAATGGATGGTTAAAATTATTTACATACATTTTTTTTAATCCATCCCAGAAAATCATTAGACTTTTAGGGGGTACCATTGTAGCATGTGAAGAGCAATTTCCACTCGAGTAAAAAGCAGAACTGGAGATCTCCAAGGTTCAGAAGCAAATACGGTTATCCCCAAATTTTAAATCATTATAGCGTACATTTTCAAAATGTTGACTTGAAACTTTCAAAGCATAGTGGTTTGAAGCAAATGCCTGGAGGATAGCTGCATGATGACCAGAGTATTAAATACGAGAAAATTGTCGGTACTGAAAAGTTTTTGTTTCAGATCCTCCAAATGCGCACATCAAGCTGCAAGTTGGAACAGCCATTATAAAATTCATTGAGAAAAAAAGGACCTGAAAAAGTACTTATTACTCATCGATCAAATAGAATGCGGAGGGGGGGGATTTCGATTTTACTTTAACCTTCTGGAGGCAGGAAAAGCCCTCTACTGGGGCTACTTGAAACTTGAGTTGAATGCAAAATTTAACGTTTTGGGCCGAATGCATTACGAAATTTCCCTTGCTGTGAACAAAGCTAAAGTCAGGTAAGTGTAGGAAGTTACGTGAATGCAAGGAGGTGTGAGAAATCCGTCACCCCCTCTATACTCATCTAACACTTCCCCACCGTCTGCAAACAGTTTTCCAACTAATACCTAATGCATCAGCCACTCGTTCCATTATTTGATACACTGATCTCAATCTTGAAATATTCAGCTAATCGGTTAACCAAAATGAAGGATTGTCCTTTAAGGTTCTAGTCTTGTAGCCCATCTGATAATCGAATGTTCAGAGTATTATGCTACTCATGACCCATACCAACGTGGGCTGATCATGAAAGTTCTTGAGTGTCTAAGGATGTAACTTACTTCATCGGTTCTTTTTCTTCGAACGTTTTCGGTTCTAACTTCTTCCTTACTATGGACATCACATGAAACCAACAGGCAAACTGGTTCGGTACAAGTGACAGCAGAAAGGAAAGAAAAATACTTATCGCATTACAAGACGGTAAGACATAATGGTGCGAAAAATAACACCGTTTTGTGAGTTAACACAGGTTGGCTCTTCCAGAGTCCAATATCCACTAATCTTCAAGGATATAAACAACTGTCGTTGTTCTTCATGGATATTATTCTTCCAAGTTCCATGTTTCTGTTGGATCTGGGGGGAAGGCCAAAAGTGAGTGTCAATTTTCAAAGGGTTGAGGGTTGATGTTTCACTGGAAATCTCAAAAGATAAAAGGATATCAATTTTGTAAGGTCTTAGATCCTTAAGAAATCTGGTTCTCAATTTAAAAGATGAACTGTACAAATTTAAAAGATGAAACAAGATTTTCATGATAAAATGATTGAAATGTTCTAACTAGGTGGTTAATGAAATATCAAAATGACTGTCCATAAACGACAACTGATATGGGTCTGTTATCACCGATTTCTTTGGCAACACTGAGACCTTTTCTTCAATTTGTTTTTCCATTATGTGCTGTTTTTTGGTGTTTTGATGACAGTTTACGAAGTTGTGATTGATATATTTTACAAGTTATCCTATCATTGTCCAGCATCGTCACCTTCATGATCTGCATAGTATCGAGTGTGTTTTTGGAATACTCCTGACCCTCAAAAACCGTGGAACTTTGCTAAGACTTGATGTAGTGGGTCGGTCTGTGAAGTCCATTCACTTTTAGTTCTCCGATATCCTCAACATTCGGAGTCCGTGTCAAATTTACGAAATCCCGTTTCCCTTAATCGTGAGAAATGGAAGCCGTTCCAAGATTACCGATGATCAGTTTTGATCTCAAAATCAGTCCAGACCGTCCACCTACGGATTTCTCCAAATTGAAGCAAGTAAGTTGTCGGCTTCTGTGTTACGTTCGCAATAATTGGTTTACTTATCTAGTGATGAGTCAGAACTCAGCCTGAAACGTCAGAATGATTGCCTCCCGATTTTCAATATACTACTGAAATTGTTGTGTAGGTATATTCCCTAATCGTCGGAACCTAAACCTATTTTATAAATGTAGTGCAGTATCTGGTCTAACTGCATTCTTATTTCCGTTTCTCTGTAAGTGCGCAGTGCGTTACACAACATCACTGCATATTAGGTCTTCTCTTTGTTAAGAATAGAGCTGCGCCTTAATTTTAATCACTGGTTATCGCTTGTAGTCAATAATTGTTCTTTACTATTGAATAGTAATATCTGGGAACAGGTTGTTGACCTCAGTGAACTTGTGATGACGGGGTGGGGTCGCTAGCACTTCAATTTCTGATCAGTTGGCCAACTTCTGTTTTTTCCCCTGAAATTAGCACTTAAATTCAAGTGCTTACCTCTCATATTTTTTCGATAGCAGGTTCGTTAAACTGCTTGCTTGAACTGCTTGGTCTGTTTGATTGAGGATCCCTCGCGCTACCGGAATTTTCAAATTCAACGTTTAAAAACTTAATTGTTTCCCCAATGAAGTACTCACACTTGCTTCACGATTTTTGCTGTTGCTATGGTCCTTATGGCTTTGGCAGATTCTTTCGGGGATTGGCGCAACTACCTACCTACCATTATAACGGACTAATATCTTGTTGGAAAACGCTTCATTCTGAATAAAAACCTGATTTACTTATTCAAAATTGAAATTCAGCAGAATAGTTTCTGGAGTCGCCATTGAGATTGAAGTGTGGTGGTCGAAATATTTCACTTGCACGAATCAAACATCGTGGTGTTGGTTCATGTCAAATACCTAGATAATCAGCGTTTGGAGTCAACCGAAAACATTTCACATCCCTCCTCTCTCAAAATTTGTGCTTCAAATTTCAAGATAGGTACGCAAATTAAATAAAAGTTTGTGTGGCTGAACGTTGTTCAGAAAATGTTCATTTATAAAATAAAATTCATCAAATTAGAAATGAACCAAGCTGTAATAATAGCTACTGCAGTTCTCCATAATATTGCCTTGGTGGTGATCTCTTGTTTGCTGAGCTTCATTACACAAAGAACAGTGGTGTGAAACTAACTTCAGACCTGGTTTTTAGGACGTCCCTCTGAAACAAGTCTTCATCAGTTGAGGGAAGCCTGTCAGAATTGATCCAGGGGTGGTGTGGGACAAACCAAACTTGAGAGAAAAAATAGGGAGTTCTTGCTTCATAGGTTTGGTACCGCACGTTGCTGTCAGGTGATCCAAAGGTGGCTGAAGACACCATGAATGTGGCCAGATGGCTCTTGATTTCTGTGGGACTCTGCTAACGTACCACCTAAGAACCCTTAACACAGACTTTGGGCCTGAGGAGAGGTGGTTGGGCTTCACTGATAAGAAATTATTCTCTAGGTTTTCTAACCTGTTGATCTTGTTGACTTGCTTTGTTGCATTGAAGGAAGCCAGAAGCCACACACCAAACAAAGGAAATAAATGGAAAAAAAAATTTCGAACAACAATAATGAAGTTGGAGGCAGAGACGAGTTTTGACTGTCAGGTTATGAAAGAGAGATAACATGAGAGTCACGTAAAACCACAGTAATCCTATGGTGAACGCTGTCCCAAGTTAGCATCTCTTCACGTTTCCCTAGATTCACGGTCATGGTGCCTACTGACTGTGTGAAGCAAGAACTCTCTAATAATTGAGTACAATCCGTTTCAGACTGTGCTAAGTCCGAATCCGTGACAAAAAGATTGGTGTAAATCTGTGTGTGACAAATTCTCTTGGTGCTGCCCACCTTGCAGTCCTAAACCAATTTCCATGGTTCTTTATGTGTTCGATCCCAATTTTACTCTAATTGTGCTACAAACTTTGGAAATTTTGCTTTTGCTGGCACGAGGGGGTAATAGAACACTCATTCAAGGCTGCTCATGCAGCTTTTGATTTTCTTGCATCTGTTTTTGATAGGTTCTTTTTAACGTAGGCAGGTGAGGAAATTTTTAAGATCCTAAGGTGTAAATCGGATCTTATTAAGGTACCGTGAAGGGACCGCTCTTTGGGTTATGTAGGATTCAAACCCACTAAAACCTGACCTTCCTTTTCCCACGTTGAAACTATGCCTGGAGGTGTTAAGTACATTACTTCAGACCAAGTCGTCGGGATGTACTTAATCCTCTCGGTCCGTAGATAGCCTCCTCTATCTCTCCCGTTCTTGGGTGATATTTTTCTGCAGGATGACATCAACATAGACAACTACAGAGGTCCAATGCTTCTCTCTTTCAAGCACTTTAGAAACTATATTATCCGGTGTCATGTCCTGTTTTGTTTTTGATCGACTAAGAACAATTGTCTAGTTTTGCAACTTTGTTGAGGTCTTTCAAATTTGATTATGGAAGGGGGTAATAGTAATAAATCATTATATTTTCACAATTTTCATGTTTTTTTTTTTAATTTTGTTTTACAAACCTCTCATGTGCAATACACCTCAGGAATTTTGAATTTTATGTCGAAAATGAGGATGGAAGAGGTAAAGGCATATCTATTCAAGCGCTCCTCATACCTATTTGAATTCTAAGCCGATTTTCGTGCATTTTTTGAATAAAGGATTTGATCTAGTTTTTAAAATTATCTATATGTGTTTATAATTATGTTCAAATGTGTGAACATTTAAAGTTCGGATATGGGAACGTCAATGTAATGCATTACTTACCAATATGTTTTAAATAGTAAATTAATGAAGAAATTAAGCTCTCTGTGTGTATTACCCTTATTTTGTCGCCTATGCACACCAACAAGGCTGTTAAGCTCCCTATCTGTGAGGCAATATTTACCTGAAAGATAATTTTATTCGCTAGGTAATTTGGCATTGATAAACAGCTCACGATCTTTATATAGAGTGCAGCGTTATACTCTGCATATCTGTCCGGCAGTTATTATAAGTAAATGATAAACCAGCCCTATGTCAAGTAATTAAAGGGGTCTATTCTCTTCGAACCATCTCAGCACTTTTAAATCAACTACTCTTTGATAAGAATACTTTCTCGTTGATAAGACGTCTCAAATTCTCGGCGTAATTTTCCATCACTCAACATTGCCTCAGCACAACGAATTCTCGGATAAGTGACCCCATATCAATCTTTCATCCCACCCTTTTTGCAACTTTTGCGTTCGAAATGTTGAGCTAACAATTTGTAGTTTGGGAAGTGGGATCACTATATTTAAATTCGAAGCCTGAAATTCAATATGTATTGTGACCCATTGAAACACTTTTTTATGTAATAATGAGTTCAGTTCACACTATGCTCTTGGTACTCAACTCCCAACTGTACATTGTCCATGTGCTCTTTTTAGTTTCTCACTTCTGGCTTAACTAGTTGTTCTACTATCTTATCCTTTCAGTATATTAGAGATTTCTACAATGAAGACCCGGAATCCTACTCTACTGAAATCAGAAACCTGGAATCGCTTCGAGCTACTGCAGTGCGCCCTGTCAGAGATGTTGCTGGATGTTTGGTTCTCAAAAAGTACTTTTGCCAACTTCACTTCCTCCAGAGTAGGTTTCCGATGGCCAGAGAAGGTCCTGCTGCTGTCGAATTCACGTGGTATGATATAAATCGTAATGTTCCCACCTAGTAAATAGTTAATCAGTATGTACAAGAAGTGTAGATGTTCAAGTTTTTGGCAAACCCCTTTTCTAAATAATATTCTGCTATAAATATGAATTTCTAGATTTCTTTAAAAGCTTATTCTAATACACACATTTCTTTTTGATAAACATTTCCCAAATAATAATATTTTAAGAAGCAGCATTTAGTAATTTTGAATTACTTTTGGGCCAAAAACTACAAGCTTGACGATTATCAAATTGATGAAGTCATTCTTGTATAGCGACTTGAACTTTTAATGTTAACGAATCACTAAAACTTTCCACTCATTAAAGTACTTGGTTTAAATTTCTACGAAAATGCTCTACACTACCTGTGGGCTCTATCACTGCAATGGTGGATGAAGCTGCATGGAGTTCCTGATGTCAACAAAATTTTTGCTATTTCTGTTCAATAACGTTTAGGAAGCTGACATATCTAACTCTTATCATTGATGTTTAGGAAAGATGTCTACAGTGGGGGAACGATGACTGCCGCCGATGTGAAAATTGAAATGGTGTCCATCCTGTACAACATAGGTGCTCTTCATTCTCAGTTGGGAGCTGGAGAAGATCGCTCTGCTCCCGATGGCCTCAAAATGGCCTGTACCCACTTCCAGTGCGCTGCTTGGGCATTTCAGGTAAATTTAATCTTATTGACTGAAACAATTTTGTTATACTTTGTATTGAATATTCCTCACTATTGTTTGGTGGCAGCCAGTACCAACATCACGGTTTCAATAACAAATAATTAGATAATTGCTTGCTTGAAAAATCCACATCAATTTCACGTTTCCTTTCATTTTATCGCAGCGTATAGAACTCTAAAATTTCGTTGTTTCTTTCAAGTTACTATTGCGAATATCATCATCATTATCACTTCGCGATTCAAGGTGAATAAATATAATATACGTATGTCAAATCTTAGGGACCAAAAACTTTGCAGTCATTAAGCGTGATCATTTTTCCATGACATTTCATTTAGATTCGGAATCTGCGGTAAAAAATGAAGGTTTCCAGTTAAAACAAAATGTTAGTGCTTGGATGCTGATGTACTCCAAGAATTGAGGAGAGCTACCTGTCATTGGTATTTTTCAGTGAACTTTCAATGAATCTAGGAAATCCGTTTTCAGGCATTCTGATGCGTATCCTAATACTTTTTCATATGCATGTATGACTACGAATACATTTATTCATTCATTTTTGTGTCATTCTGGATATTTCTCTTTAAAATCAAAATTTGACACACAAAAAATCAAGTATTCTAAAACAAACCGTATTTTTACGTTATAAAATGCTCAAATTAGAAGAAAAACTACGTTATAAAATGCTCAAATCTTAAAAGTTGTCAACTGTTTGTATCGATTAAGCATGTCTATATGAATTTCAAGTACATTGTCTGGTTAATTTTGTGCTTAAATTTTAATCTTTCACCATTTTGGGGCATATTGTAGCATCAACATCTTTTTAAAATTATTTTTATTAGTTGTTCGAATTCGATCTTAGAATGATCGTTTAATCAACTCAATAAATACTTCAAATTATAACCATCTAACGGCCAATAGGAGATACTCGATATTTAAAATGTCTTTTTTAGTTATGCTCCTTCTTTTATCGAAACTTTTTCTTTGATAGCATTTGAAAGACACTTTTCCTCAACCACCTGGTGCGGACTTATCGCCGGACATCATGCATTTCAAGTATCACTTCTGTTTGGCCCAAGCTCAAGAATGCATATTAGAGAAAAGTATGACTGACAATCGGAAAGCAACTATAAATGGTAAGTACCGTCCATAAAATGTTTGAATTTGATCGAAGATTTTATTCATTTTGACATTTACAGCAGAAGTATGTAACGGTGCAAAAAGCACATTGAGGGCCTGCAGAAGCCATCAATGTACATATGATCTTGTCCCTCACAAAGTATTCATGTAGGGATACAAGTCTCCTTGTAATATCGTTCATGTCAAGATTATATCT
Source organism: Creontiades dilutus (assembly GCA_031894815.1). Classification (NCBI taxonomy): domain Eukaryota; kingdom Metazoa; phylum Arthropoda; class Insecta; order Hemiptera; family Miridae; genus Creontiades; species Creontiades dilutus. The sequence continues at coordinate 1,857,012 of JAVIWC010001315.1, read as the reverse complement.
TAACAAAATTTGTAATTTATTTTGAATAATAATTGAATAATTTTACTTACTAAAGTTATATGTAAGATACTTATAGTATTTTATTTATGCATTTTTCTAGAAACTACGGTTTTTGAGCTTTCAATTCATGTACTGGAAGTGCCTGACAGTACACGAACCAGAATTACATGTATTGAAAGCAGGTGTTTGAATGGTTTCCCATTATTTTTCGATTTTAATTAAAGATGGAGAGTGATTGACAATAGTAATACATGTATTACATTCTTATAAGGAAATTCTAGGAGTAAGAAGTTGGTAGAATGTGATGTAATCTGACTACTTATGACATCATATGTTTGCCAACTCGAGGTGGATTATTGTGGGGGTTAGGGAAAAGACAATTTACAACTCCCTATCAATGATTAGTTGAAAGTGAAAAACGGAAAATACCCCTTAAAGTGATTTTGTAACTGATTTGTGTAATGCTAAAGGATGATTTTGTCATTGAAATCGTTCCATTAGGAGCTTTACAATGTGAACTAACAAAAAATCTCAAATTAACACTAGGTGCTTGACATGAAAAGTCCCCAAGTCTTGCAAGAAGACTTTATGCATTAATATTGACCAAAAAAGGATTTGTTTTCTTCTGTTTCTAACTGGTTTTCAAAATTACAGTTGAAACGTTTATATTGATATTTTCATTGCTATTAGTTTCACTGTTGAAATTCAACATATTCAAACGAAATTAAGTCATTCAATAAGAATGTTCTACGTACTGCCAGAATAGTTTGTCGAATTTCCAATCAACTTCGTAGCTTTAATGGTTTTATCTTTAGTTTTTGGCCCGTAAACATTTTCTACATTAAACCCCATCGTAAATAAATTATTAGTTATTATTCATCAGAAAATTTTCAATTATTTATTATTTTATGATGTTTTGATTAAAGCTTTCAGAAAAATACATTATTTAAACTCTTCCCCCATGTGAGGATGTGAATGATTGTTACAACTTAGTTTGAATAAAAATTGATAATGAAACTTTTTGTTGACTTTAATTTCAATGCCAGATCGGTATTCGACGCTAGGAGTCTTGGAGTAGAATATTAGGTAGGAGCATAGTAAAATGTCCTTTCTATTGATTCTAGAGGTTTAACTATAGATATTCCTTAATAACATACGGTGCTTCTATTTCAGCAAAAGTGGCTGCTCAAATCGTTGATTACTATAACCTTGCTCTGAACACACTTCTCCAACCCCCCTCCGATATCCTCTCAGACGGAACTGTTGTTGATGTGATTGGCACCAAACCTTTCAAGACCTGGAAGAAGTACATCCGCTTCAAAGTCGCCTACTATTCGTGTGTCTCGCTCCTTTATCAAGGAATGCAGTCGGAAGAGCAGCGAAAGATGGGAGAACGCGTTACTTACTACCAAGGGGCACTGGACAAGTTGAACGAAGCCATAAAATTATCTAAAGGCATTGACAAATCAGAAGTTGTGATGGAGTCTTTGGTCTTTACCAGAGACGTAGTTGAAGGGAAGAGAAAAGCTGCTAAGAATGAGAACGAATTCATCTACCACGAAGAGATCCCTGATTTAGATTCATTACCCCATGTCAAGGGCGCATCCTTAGTGAAGGGTACCCCTTTCAATGTGAACGATACCGACATTTCGGGGCCAGACATTTTCGCAAGATTGGTCCCTATGAAGGCGCATGAAGCTTCTTCCATGTACAGGCAAGTACCTATTCCTAACTTTAATTATTACACTGATGACAGAGTTCGTCGCATTGATCCAAACTTGTGAATACCAGGTTGGCGGTTTAGTTTAATTATTTGTTTGCACGTTTTCAGCGAAGAAAAAGCGAAATTGTTGAGGAAGATAAGTGGTTTGATAGACGCTAAGGACGAAGAAGTTGTCAGTTTTATGTCATGCTTGCAGCTGGAGTACTTGAAAGCTCACCTCGAAAATCCTATTCTTCCCCAGGTTTGTAGATACATCCGTTGACAATGTACTGTGTGATGCAATCTTAAGCTCAGCTATGACTTCCCTATACGGTTAAATCATATAAACTAGGTTTGTTTTTACACTTGAGTCTTCCATTCTACAGTACACATTCAATTTTTACTATGATTGCTAATATACCTTGTATAATGTTATTATCATGCATTATTACTTGCCCTTCAATGCTTTTTATTAGGTAGTTCTGTTTGTGTTACTTTTGATGAGAGGCTCTATGACTTGCTGCCAATGATGAGTTAGGTCAAATAGGAAAAGGAAACGTTGAATGAAAAGTTTCTTGAAAGCGATGAGGTGGATGGTTTGTAGCCCTTGAAATAAGACAGTGAGAGGGTGTTGGAATGGAGTTCTCCTCTTTCAGTTCTCGCCATATCCTTCGTCCTGTTAATGACTATTATCATGATCCCTGTCATTGCTGAATCATTTTCAGGCTAGTTGCTCTTTCATTTTGATGAAAAGATGGTTGTAAGAAGGTGCAAGCAATAAAGCGGATGAACCAAGACACTCCATCAAAATTGGTCCCTCAACCGTAGTTACTTGATTGGAATTAGCCTGAGAAAACAATATACCCACCTCGGTCAGCTCTCCTTTTTTGTTTTGGCTTGTCTGTCGAAGTTTTTACTGTTTCTTCCTTCAAGCAAATCACATTTTAAATGTTCACTCCACCATGACTATAATTTGAGGCCTGCCTGTTACTTTTTGATTTGTGCCGAAATCGCCCTTTCAGGCAATATTTGTGCCCGAATTCATCAAGAAATGATGATATGAAGTAGACGTTCGGATTTTTTCGGCCAGTTCCAGTTGTTTAATTTTTGTATGGTTCCTTTAAATGCAAACACAGGAAAAAGCTCTCTTCGTTTTCCTGTTTGTTTTGATATCGCATTGATGCTTTAATTAAAGTATTTCGGAGGGTTACAACTGGGGATTCTCAACTTTGTGGTACCATTCTATGTAAACTGCTTTTACTATTAACTCAACTAGAGACCTCGAGACGAAAACAGAATTTCTATTAGGACATGCCTCGAAGTTGGTTTAGTAGGTGACAAATAAAGACGAGGTCTAGAGGTAGAACGAGACGTGCAGAAGTGAGGGAGGACTCGTTTGCATGTTTATGTTCCGAGGTACTGTAATTGCTAGTCTTAATCTTGAGGGATCGGGTAGCCGAGCTTGTTAGCGCGCTTCCACTTCGGCCAGAGATGAAGAACTGTTCACTTGAATCAGGGTTCGTAGTTTCCAATATCTGCAACCCCTCGTCCCAACCCAGAGTATTGAGACTTAGGGAACCCACAATATCGGCAACTTCGGGATAACGTGGATTACGAAAAGGTCCTCAGTGACGCTCCTAGTAGTTAAAAGGGAAGAGTTTCCTGTATAAACCCGAGCATTGGTTTTTTGAAGTGTTAATCTTGCTTGGTCCTTAAGCTGCAGACTCCTGGTACACTTCACTCCTGCTATGAATGCTCATGCCAGAATCTCAGTCATAAGCTACTTAGTTTGCCTTGTTTCATTTTCTTTTGTAGTAAATTTGTATTTTGCATCTTTCAACACTAATGGTTCTCTACAATCTAATTCTATGAAAATATCTGTTGTAGGAAGTTATTGATCGCTGTGCAGCTCTTAGTGACAAGCCCGATGCCATTCCAAATCTAGTTTTGGCCATGGATAAATTGACAGACGCCTATCACGATGTGGATGGAATGCTTAAAGAAATAATGGAACTGATAAAGGTACAATCACGATAGGCATCTAACGGTTTCCTGTTTATAAATAAGTTTTATCCGAGTTTCTCTTTTACTAGAACGAGAAGAATCTTATTTTGTTATAGTACCCTGCTTTTTTCCCCTTGAACTCACATCATGAGTGGTTCAATTTAAAATATTGTCATGCAAATACGGGGGAATATATCAGAAAATGAAAAATCGGTACGTGTATATTTTAGGCCTTTAGAATTTGTGTAGGGACGCCCTTTGTGGGGCCATCAGCCCTAAGTGACATGCAATTAGCTAGTTAAAAATCCTTGCTCCATGAAAAAAAAAGTTTCAGACATTATTACATTTGTGACATACAATTAATCTACCACGGGTCATGAAATTAGTGTTCACTCTTCGGAATTTTTCTTCCCCTTTATATATGCTATCTGAAGGTTATCTTAAACCAATTCCAGTTCAATCCGTCTGTATCGTGATTCATATCAGTTTCAACGAGCTTGTGTTATCGATCGCTCGCTCGCTCGTTACTTCGGTAGTCTGATTTTGAAATTTAATATTTGTATCCTTAAATTTTAAGTTGGAAAACTTGACCACAAATATTTTAATTACTTTCATAATAAAATTGGTGGAGTTGTTAAAACTGCCATTTTGTCCCAGAGCTGCCGGTCTTGTAATCACAGTTGATAATTACGCAGAACAATGTTTATGTGCGATCTGTTTTTTTATGAAACCCATTTCCCATCGAACCATATCATATTGTACAGTTAAGAAAAACTTTCACCAATGCATCTTTTCTAAAAATATCGAAATTTAGGTCATTATTCCCCCATTAAATCGTGATTCTACGAATTTCGTTCAATGAATTATTGTAGTTGTCTAATAACAATGTAGTGTATCATTGTATTTTAGTGTTGCTTTATCTATCCAAAGCTTTTAACAAACCGTTTCTGTAAGTGCTGTGTGATTCTTATAGACAATGGAAATATATTTCACAAATTGTGAAATGGTGGAAGTTATTTACATTAATTCAACCTGAAAACGCATATTTTTTATTTTTGATCAGTTCTGATTGTTTAGGATTTGAATATTTCTAATATCAATCTTTGCAAAGTACGTAACTTGCGAGTAACTCTCGATAGTTTGTTTTGACCCGAAATCCACTGCTTTGAACTGACTTGCTCAGGGTTTTTATGCTCTGTTTTTACTTCTTTCAATAAATCTCCCGGCTGATTCTTCTTTTAGATTGAAGAAAATGCTGAAAAGGAGTACCAAGAGATCATGGGTCCCAGGCCGCCATCGATAGTGGCAACGGAGTTGACAAGGGAAGCCAACAAGTACATGGAAGTCCACAAGAAAGCTGCTGACTCCAACGAGACACTTCACAGAGCTATGACACAACACATAGAAAATTTACGAGCCTTGCAGCAGCCACTCTCTGACATCGAGGCAACTCTCCCAAATTTGTCATCCCTTAATCGTGCGTAATCATGGTTATTTATTTTAGACTGTAATCTTCCCATTTCCCGAAACACTATCTGGTTTATGAGCTGGAGTGAGCTAGTCTTGAATTTGCCTACATAATTTGCGTAAAGCGGCCCACACACTATCCAACCGTCGGCCAACAATCGGTGGTGGGGGGTGCCGAAAGACGACCCCCTCTCCGCACTCGCACCTGAGTTGGACGGTGTGTGGAAGGGACCCAACCGTCGGGCACGTTGGATGACTAGAACCACCCGACATCAAGCGGTCGGGTTCCCCCACCTTCAGTCCCGATTGTCGGCCGACGGTTGGATAGTGTGTGGGTCGCTTAAAATGGAGTATTTTCATCAGAATCCTTCTTTTCTTCTGGTGTTTGCTTTTATTGGTATGCTAACAGACTGTACTTGCTCTTTTCTTTATAAACTATTCTTATAAAATAAAATTATTCTCATAATAATTAGCACGTATTCTCATTAATTTTTCTTTAATTACGGAAAGAAAATTATCAATCCCATTCACTTATTTCTTTTATTTTTGAAACACTCAAGTTCCGAAAATTGTATAACGAAATAAAATATCACATTCGAGCAATCATGGGATTACGAGAAGCTGTGTTCATTTCGAATGTTGTTTCATGAAGTGTTTTCAATGTTATTACATTAAATAAAATAAGCTATTTCGATGAAATTAACTGGGCCATGCATTCTCGATGAAATTGAAGGTTTGATAGCACGCGAAGGAATGGGACATCGAGACAAAACATCGATATTGATATCAATTGAAAACACTTCATGTACAATTTTTGAAATGAACACAGCTTTTAGTAATCTCATGATTGCTCGAATGTGATTTTTTTTATTGCGTCATACAATTTTTGGAAGTTGAGTGTTTCGAAGTTAAAAAAAAGGTGAAACCCCCTTTATAAAAAGGATGGTCACCTGCTTGGGGGTTTTCGGGTAATTTTCCCCCCCCCCCCCCCATTTCAAATGCCCCAAATCTCCCCTTAGAGTGAGTTGATTGTGCCCATCTTCAAACTTAGCCTTTTGAAAGCCTAGATAGATTTTTGTGAAAGTTTGAGCTTTTTAATCTCAATTTTATCGAGAGATCGTCTGGAATGTGTTTTTAGTGTCCTTTGACAGTGGATTTAGAATGCTTTGAAACAGATTTTGATGCTAACATTTTTTGAAAATTCTCAGTCTAAATATTTTGGGCTGAGAACAGTAGTTTCTTTTCGCTAATACTACTGCGGTTGAAAGAATTTTTAATAGTTATTTTTTTCGCATTAGTTAGATTGCGAACTGATGTAATGTTTTCTGCGAGTGAAGAGTAGACCAAACTAATGCTACCGGAGCCAAAACGTCGATATATCGATATTATCGATTGTGTGGCATCGATGGCAAAACATCGTTATATCGAAGCAAAACATAGATATTTCGATAATATTGATGTCAATGACCTTTCCCTAAACATGTGTAAAACACTTACCATTACCTTGTGCAAGATATTGATGAAATGATCAGAGAAAGAATCTTGAAAACCAGAATGAGGAAGTCTGAATATATGCGTAGAGTCTATAATTTAAATACGGTATTAGCCCATATATTGCATGCAAAATGACCCGTTATGGTTCTACATGAATTTACTGTAAAGGTTTCTGTGTGATTAAAATTTGAATGTTCTTTCCAGTGTCGGATGATCCCACTTTAGAGGAAGTCATCTTGCTTGTGAACAAGGTTGGAGAGATGAGACGTCAGAGAGCTACTCTTGCTTCTCAGCTGAGAGAGTCAATTTGCAGTGATGACATCACTGGTCAACTTGTTACTCGTATCAATGAGAAAATGGAAGATATATTCACCAAAGAATTGGAGAAACACGACAAATATGTGAGTGATGTGAATATTCATTAATAGTGGTAGAAGTAGTAAATGTATATCATCAATAGGTGATCTTAGATGATTACAATAAAATAACACAATATTCACCTCGTTTGCGTTCAGCCATGTCTCTCGTTCCTAGAATTTCTTCCATAGCTTCCTACTGCAAAAGTTTCTAGTTTGCGGTACTGCAGTGGCCCTGCCCACATTCGGTTCTGCGGGGCATTTCAACATCCTTACTGCTTTACTTATTGTATTATTAGTATATGTTTTTAAACAGTTTAAGTATCGCACTAATACATCGTCTTGTTCCCACCGAAGCAATATCCCTGCAATAATCAAACCACCCACATAAAGTTGTTGATGCCTGTGGGTCCAATGACATTTTCCTAACTTGAATTCTTGTTATTTGCATTTTTCAAGATCAAGACTCTTTTGCAAATACATTCATGTTAGTAGTACGAGAAAGCTTTGAGCCACTCCCGACTTGGCAGACTTATTTTATTATTTATTTTCGAATTACCTTGACCCTCTGCAATACCAACCACAATATGATTACTCGCATGATTACATTATTAGATTATGTAGTGATAGGGAAGGAAGATGTTTGTGCAGGTAATGTAATACAATGATTATGTTAAAAACCCATATAATACCCTGAAAATGAAAAAGACAAAAACATTTTCATTTGAAACATCTAGGGTACTGATGTGCTGAAGAATAGAAGGATGAGATGGAAATGAAAAGGTTTTTTATGAGAAAATTTTGACTATTGATTAATCGAACAAAATATATCAATTGAGATCGATGGAAGATTCAATGAGGTTTGTCTAGTATGCTAGGTAACAGAATGCGTCAGACTAGACAATCAAGACAACCATTGGTGGCATGATTGGGACATTTTCCTCTTCTTAAATTGTAGGCGATGGCTAATTTATTTTACGCTATTTGCAATTTTGTTGAATTTAAGTTTGAATGAAATTGAAATGGCATAAGTGGTCAAAAATAGGAGGAGAAGAGATGTAAACAAGTTAGTTTTATGTGATCAGGAAAGCGCTTCTTAAACTTTTCTCATACATATACGATTATTCAAATTTTGCATAACTAGGATCTATATCACCCATCCTGTGATGTGGAAAAGAACCACGGTTTTTTTATATTTTTTAACTATTTTTGCAGGTCACCCTGATTGAGCAGAACTTGGCTGCTCAGGATAACATTCTACGTGCTCTGACTGAGGCCTATGCCAACTACGCGCCAACTAGAAAAGCCACTGCAGAAATTATGAGACAGCGAGACCTAATGCTTTCAGCTCTCATATCTTCCTACGATGCGTATGAAGACCTTCTTGCAAAATCTAGTAAAGGTCAGGAATTTTATCGCAAGTTAGAAACCAACTTGACAAAGTTGTTGCAAAGAGTTAAAGGAACTTGTCAAGTACAACAGGAAGAGAGAGACTCGATATTGGCTCAAAACGTGAAGAAAGCTCAGCACATTGTCGAAAGTGGTACCTCATCTCTTGACAGTCCAAGTTCTGGGGGAGGATTGAAATTGAAAGATTATTTACAAAACAAAAAGACTGCATCTGCTGCTGCTGTTACACCTTCATTATCTGTGCCTGGATCACCATATTATAGCAATTCTGCCAGTGAAGGGAACCCTTCTTGGCTTCCAGGTGTTAGGCCAGCTCCTGTTGGATCTGAAGGCATTGCCCCCACATCAGTGTGCATGGGATCAACTAAGCAGCCTGACAGTGCGCCCCAATCGACGTCAGTCTTCAATACCCAACCGTCAACTCTAAACTCATATACTCCTCAGACATCTACTTACAACTCTTCATACCCCATGGCCGATCCAAAATATCTTGATACCCAAGCCTATTATTATAACTCTCTATATTCCCAAAACCCCGCGCTCAGCAGTTTGCAGTATCCTCCCATGTCTGACACTTCAGCCTCTGACGCATATGGTGTTGGTGGAGGGCATTACGATTCCAGCTATTCCAAAGCACCTTACCATAATTACCAATCTCAAAAAAGTAACTCTAGTTCAGTCGGATATAGCCATGACCATTCTTATGCCAAATCTGCTGCTGGTGCTGATATTCCTGAAAAGTTTGCTTCTCTCTCTCTCAATCCACCAGTTGGCCAACCAGCTCAAGTGAGTGCAGCTACCCAGCCTGCTTCAACATATGGGAGTTACAATCAGCAAAATTCAGCAAGTTATGGATATCCTAACCAAACTCAACCTCTTGGAAATACTTATTCTACTGCAATTGACCAGAGTACTCAAAGTTCCTCTAATTTCCAAAACTACAATACTTATTATTCGATGTCTGGTCAAACCAACATAAATACATCTACATATGTTCCAAATACTTACCAAGGGTATGATACTAACTCTGGAAGCCAAATGATGAGTTCTTACAACTCTTGGCAACAACAACCACCTCATCTAGTACAACAACCAACTGATAATACCCTTGGTCAAACATCTCAGGGTCAGCAACCCAATCCTATTTCACAAACACCAACTGCTAATGGAAATGTTGCTCCACATTGGCCTAGTCAGGGATCCAACTCATCAAGTATAACGTCTCCTGCCCCAGTGAACTGGTCTTCAACGAATAACCCTGGTAATACTTGGCCAGCTCAGGCCACTCCCTCATATTCAACTACCCCTGCCACGAATTGGCAGCAGCCACTAGTTTCTGCGCCAACTGTTCCTGTTCAAAATTGGCAGCCCCAAGTCCCTACAACCATCACCTCTACTGCTGCTTGGCCACAAACTCCTGCTAGTGGGGCAACTTCATGGCAAGCCCAACCACAAGCTGATTCTGGTGCTGCAACAAATTGGCAGCAGGCATCAGGTGTTACCCCTGCATCATCTGTATCTGGGTGGCCTAAACAAGATATACCGTCAGCTTATGTAGCTTCATATGATAATCAAAAACCAGTCGAAGCCCAGCAGAACCTTCAGTATTATGGACAACAGTATCAAACATCCTACGATTATTCTGATGTGTATCCCACTCCACAATTTCAGAATACTCCAGGTACACAAACTTCTCATTATAGTAATGCAAAGTCAACTGAATTAACCAATCCAACTATGTCACCTGTTGGGAATACCCCCTATCCTTCGGCATATACACCTGCGTACACAAGCAGTGGGTATACAACTAATTACTATGTTCATCCATATGGACAATACTCCACACCATCTGGAACTCAAACCATTGAACCCACAGATCAAAGCCGATTATCCAAGTTAAATACTGTCACATATATGCAAGCATCTAATGGAGTCAACAGATCTGATACCACTTTCAGTCAACAGCAGGCAGAAGCTGCAAAACCTGCTTCTAATGTTGATCTTTTGGCTGGCTTGGACTTTGCACTCTCAGATTCTCCTCTTGTACCACAACCGAAAGCTGGTCAATCCACTGAAGAACCAAAAGAGAAACTTTCCAACCTTGCAATATCTGATTCGGCGACCTCCAACACTTCCAGTTTCTCCAAAGCCCCGGAATCTGAATCTGAGAAGGTAGTACATACTAACCATTGATTTTTGTCTTTTTATTTTTATTGGGTTTGTGGAGCCTACTTGGTATTATTTCTTGCCCGAATAACATTAATATACTGTAATGATCCTTCCCCCATTATGTATTGCATCATAACTTCTGTGTCGGATTTTATATAACGAATTCAGTCAAGTACCGATAAGGAGATACGTGTGATTTTGCTTGCCCACCGATTTATTTAATCACAGGTCATCCTAATAGTTTCCCGATTGCAATCGCATCATACTGTCTTATGTTGGCTAGAATTGCCTGTTCGCATGGTGCCTGATTAGTCAGAGATGACACATTATTTGTATTGCTTAGTTCCTTATTTATTACATTTTATTTTCTCGATCCTTCATTGTTAGCTTTGAAGTTTACAAGCATGTCACTTTTTTTCGGCATTAAACATAATCCGCTTTAATTAATTTTTATGTTGAAACACGTTTATAACATGGGAAAATTGTTATGGAATAAAGTGGTTCCTGGAATCGAGTGTTTAATTTAAACCAAAAATGAAGTAGTTAATTGATAAGTTGCCAATTTTCCATCAAAATTTATTGGTCACCTATAATAATTCGGGTCCTTCAAAAATTCACCGTTACAGTCAAGTTCTCCACAACCTGAAGGATTTTTTTTTTCTGGAAATGCCAAGTAAAAGAGACTTAATTTTTATTTATATGGACTGGAGAAACGTAAGAATTATTTTATTTATTTAACATTGTGCAACAAATCAAGCAACTTCTAAAAGTCCAATATTGTTGGTTTTGGGGGTTACAAATACTTAAAAACTTTAAAATATGCGTATCTATTATGAAGTATTTCGACAACTGATTATTTGATTAAATCAAATTTTGTTCTGCAGTCGATAAGCTTAGATTAATTGCCCTCAGTGGGGTATTGGCGTTGATGACAGCTTCTCTCTGGGAAAGACATGAGTTGAAATTCTGTCGAGGATCAATTTTTTTTTTTCGGGACATTGCATTTGGCTTAGGATTGTAGGCCTAAAATTTGAATACGTGATCTGTCTCGAGCAAGAATGCACACGTCATGTTCTCTTCACTCATTCGCTGGGCCAAAACAGATCGTGATAATGACCTCACTCGACCACCTCTTTTTTCAAATGAGCAGTTACTGTGCCTGCAGCCCGTTGATCATGACGTCATTCGTCCGTCTCAAATTCTGCCTAGACGTTTGATATTATACTCAGGAGAAATATTACGTCCAGGGAAAGCGCCTGAAGTCTAAGAGGTTTGATTAAATTCATCTCAGAAGGCTAGTTCATGAAGGTTTTACCCAGGGAAACGTATAAACTCTAATTCATTCATGTATCAATAATTTATTTTGTTTATACTCTACTACATAAAAAACTGTGGGCCCTGCTTTATATGCTTTAAATTTTCAAGCAGAACCAGATGAAATTCCATATGTATAGTAACCAGTTGCACTCCTCTATAATGAGTGATATTCTTTATAAGATTTTTCGAGTTGTGCCAACACACTACGTGACAGCACCCCTCCTGCCTGGGTGGGACCTCCTGCAATTGTGACTTCAAATTTTGCGGGACCTCGAAAAAAACAAACCACTCAGGGTTGTGAAGATGGTGAACTGAAGGGTGAAAGCAAAGGGCTGAAACCAAAATATCAAACATTTACGCAATAAAACTGCTTGAGGATTATTATTTTCAATAATTAGCCTTTTAATCGTATTGCACAAATTTTCTGCAACTATATGCAACGTTCTCCGTTCACTTTCCCTAGGGGCTGGAACTTTGAAAGCAAAAATAAACGTGAATGTGAATCTGGACGTATTTGGACTCATTAAAAATCGCCTTGGGAATTGAGACAATCGGTTCAGCTAAAATAAGTGTCATGAGATTCTCTTTTCAAGTTACATATAAATTCTTAACATCATTGTAAATGTTGTTATATATTTGTAGACAAGTGAAGAGTACGTAGGAATTTCATTCTATCACGTTAAATTTCAGTTATTTATGCGCTGAGAGTTATATTTATGACGAAGTTATCCTGTCGTCTTTTGGACATCTAGGAGTGAATTACAAGGCCTGGCGGCACACTGAGAAGCTGGGGGTTCCTTGTGCCTCTATATCTGTCTCTATTTCTTAATTTATTTACGGCGCTGAAGTAAAAATAGAGCTCGTTTTAAGCCATCTCGAATAAAATGCCAAGGTACTAAGGCGACGAGTGTAGACCAAGTCTGATAAACATAGAATGGTTTTTCTAAATAATTAAAGATGACAGCTTTACTTGGGGTGGTATGGAACGCCCTTTAACTCCTTTTGGTCTTCAACAAAGTCGCGTTAGGATGACGCTTCGGTTGCTAAGTTGATTAGTCCTTTATTCCTAGTAATTATTTTCTATGTTTCCTAAAGTGGCTCCATGTCAAATTCCAGCAATACATAGCAAAAGCAATAGTAACATAGGCAATTTAACCACTACGGAGTGGAGCGATTGAGAGAGGTTCTGTGCGGGTTGTCTGATGCAATTGCAAGCTACATTGCGATGTAGTAAATTTCCCCGTTCAATTGTTTAGAATTATGTCACGTTGTTCCGTCCTACTATTTTAATTCAATTGAATATTCATTATGGACAATGGCAAATTGATAGTGGCGCGCAATAACGGCTGGTATAATGGGATCAAAAACACAAATTGTACCACAGCATGGGCTGCTGGGATTAAGTATCTCAAGGATGTGAAGTAGATGGTAAAGAATTCTATTCATTCAACTTTCGAAACAGTATTCTCCAATAAAAACGAATTGACGGGGTTAAATTGGAATGACATCTTTAGCGGTGCACTACCCTCGACTGGTCTACTCAATCGCTTGCAATATAAACACATCGTAGCTCCACAACTTTTCAAAATTCGCGCCTCTTGTCGCTTCGCATTGCATTGCACCGCTTCGCGTTTAGTGTAAACACAGCCTAATTTGTGAAACCGTACTAAAGCATATTCCATGCTAAAATTATTTGCTTCATCTTAATGTTATTTTAATGGTTGAGCTCCCAAGATTCGAATGTGTGCCTGTCAGTGATATGGGGTGACACCAAATGTTGCATCTATTTACCGCCTTAAACAGGCAATCCGGATTGAATTGACAATTGATAATTGAAGTACATGGGGTATAAACTCAATTTGTAGATATATTTCAGAAATTGAATACTCAGGAGATGTAGGAGGCATAATTGTGACAGTTTTATATTTTACTTACTACTGGATCTTCTGGTTGGTTCGCACTCTTCAGGTAGGCTGTTTTGGGCAGGTTATTCATTGCATTTTAACCTATATCCAAGTTTCTTGGTAACCAACAGTCAAAAAAGGGACTCGTGAAAAATGTGTCAGAAGTCCCTTGTGCCTCGGAATTGAAAGAAGATCTTAGAAAGGGCGCCTAGAAAGTATATGATCATCAATAATAGACCCCCCTTTACAATGGATGGTACTTTTTTGAAGCAAATTAGTGGCGGTAGAGGGGGAGGGGTTATCCCTGTTTCCTTAGTCGAGCTGTTCGGCTATATCTTCGTTCAAGAACATCTAAAGGGTGTCAACTGCTACAGTCGAGATGAAGCTACTATACTGATACATGAGGCTTAATATACGAAAGTTATGAAATTAAATATGAAAGCTAGTAGCTTTCAAATTTTGTCTTTGGTTCTGTACAGTCACAACCAGAAAGCTTTGACAGTTTTGTATATTATCTATTGAAGAATAACGAAATAAACTTAGAAAACAGGTTTGACAGTATAATTACTATTGGAGAGATTATTAGTGATTTATTATCATTAAGAGTCAAAATGGTTACTAAGATGTGACTATGGAGTAGAAGAAATTTGTACATCAAAATAATTAATTGCTCTTGAACTAATTAATGATATTTTTGAGAGAGGCATAGCTTATCATTTTCCCTTCCATATAACTTAGTTTGACGGTTAAGTTGGAACTAAATTTTCATTTGATTGACAGTCAGCACATGGACTTGGTAGGATAGTTTTAATCCATTATATAGTTAGAAAGTGGAGGTCCCTTCCCAGAAACTCAAGGGGTGCACAGACCAGATCTTGCAAAGGGGACGGAGAGGCTTTTCTTTGCTACAAATTCAAACTTGCAATTGTTCCTCTCCATTTGAAACTTGATGAAACCAAAAAGGCAATAAATACAAAGTAATAAAGACGCCAACACGTACTTTCTCGAAAACTTTGAAAAATACCACTCGCCAATATGCCAATAACAATCAAAGACACCCCATTCTTTCTTAGAACCACGCAGCCAATAACAAAGACACCTGAAGATATGAAAGGTTGCATAGTACAATTTGAATAGTAGATTTCAGCATCACTTTTATACAAATAACTCATGTGAAATATGATGTATTTATTGCAACATAATATTAATATTTTGAGCAACAAGCGGGTCATGTTGATTGAACTTCCCACTGGATCAATTTGACATCCAATTGTATTCTGTTCTTGAAAACTGAGGGTTTTCGCCATCGTCAATGGAGAAATACAGGAATCTTCTTTTCCAATGTACAATGTAACCAATAATTGTTACCCTGGGACTGAAAACAAACAATTTTTTCTGACTAAAGTAGTGGAGCTGGTTGCAGTGAAATACGATGTGTCAGTTTATTAATCAAGCTTCTTATATTTCAATATTATGTAAGTTTTGAATATCAGGAAGACCATTTGGAGAGTTGGTCATAAATAAAATTTGGTTATTATGTCTAATCAACGGGTTTCAACGCCTAATTGACGGGATTGTGCAATTGTTCTCACTGTATCATAGCGTTTGAGCATCCAATAAACAAAAAAATAAATTTTCAAATCTCTCCATCTTTATTTGAAGAGTTTGAACCAGCAACTGGGACCTTCCCTGGGCTCTGCAAAGAATGTGGTTTGGAGGGGCGCACCTGACCAATCAAGAGCAGGATGACATAGACCAATCAGAGAGCTTAAAAAACATGGGATGTGGCACACTTTTTTGTGTGCTCACCAGTAGGGGAGTTTCTCGTCATTTTGGTTATTCTTCTCATAAAGGCGCACTTTTTATGATGAAGGTGTTTTTATAACTGCTAAGTCCTATTGCTGTAGTTGGTTGAGATGAGTGCAAATTGTCTTCTTTTTTTCACTGCTTAAAACAGTTGAAAACAATTGTAAGCAGATAAAATTATATGACTCATCACAAACTTCCTCTATTTTCCTTCCCTCCGCTATTTTCTTCAATGAAAACTCGGTGCTCTATGCCTGCCTGGGTACGAGACCCAAATCCTTCTTTGTTTCTATCAAGAGCGTAGTTGCTGAGATTGGAAGGAACTTTAATCAAATTATCTTTTCTCTAATCTAGTCTTCCGTTTAGAAGATCGTCAACCACTTTTTCGTACAATCATAAAGTCAGAATTATACTCTGTATCAAATGTCATCATTGTATAGAAACTAATTACTTAGGATTATAGGCAGTAGCTATCTTCAATATTTTTACTTCGTTTATTGACACTACTCAATTCAACTCATTTCAAAATAGAAAAACTGTAATATGAACGAAACACTTAATCCTAAACAGTAGCTGATCTAATCGGTTGATTACTCCCACTGTTTTGTCAGATTATGATGCCTGCTAAAGTTGAAGACGTTGAACGGCCATCACCCTGCAAGACTCCTGTGAAGGATCCCTTCACTGACAAAGATCTTTTGGAGCAGTTTGTGCTGGAAGTTGAAAAATTTGAGAAGTTCGTCATCGGTCTCAACAGTAAAACTTTGAACGGCCCTACTACCCTGGATCTCAAATGGAATGAACTTCAAGACCTACAGGTTAGATCTTATTATATTTTTCTCGGTATCTACCAACATGTATGTTATAGAATGTGAAGCCATTGGTTGCTGGTGCTTTTTTTTATCCCAGCCACCGGGATAGTCACTTCTGTAAATCATTTGTATACGAACTAACTGGTTACCCATGCGTCTGGTTGACAGAAAATATCCCATCAGCGGTTGATCATTATTGCGAAGTAATCTTCTTTTCGTATGCTCATGAATAATGAAATTAACGTGCTATTGTTGTGCTTTTTCATTTCAGGAAAAAGATGCATATAAATTGATTATATCTGTTGCCCGTTGCTATCCAATGAAGAACAGGTTTGCCGACATTCTGCCTTATGACCTTACTCGAGTTGAACTTCCTTCCACAAAAGATGACTACATCAACGCTTCTTACGTGAAAGTAAAGAAACTATGTTCAGAATAGTTTTTGGTCTCTGATTTAGAGAATTTTAATATTTATATCAAACGAATCTTCCAGCATCGTTATTTCTCGCTAACATTGTATTGGTTTATTTTGTTGCTAATATCAGGATCTTGGACCTGGTTGTCCGGATTTCATCGTCACTCAAGCGCCTCTCAAATCTACGTTTGCAGATTTCTGGACGATGGTTCTGGAACGACACGTTGAGCTTATCATCTGCCTCTTGGCTGAATCTCAGGTTGACAGTCATTGATTTCATTTTTGCGCAAAGCCACATTAATATGTTAATTATTTTTAAATTAAAAGGACCATAATTGTTTTTTAATTATCGAATCATTATTTTTAAAACTGCCTCCTTTTATCTTGTTTTAATGAATGATCCATATTTTTCAAGTACTCCTACCCTGAACCTAACGTTCAATTTCTAACTTAAATATGTAAGTCGATAAAATTTTGCTTCATTACTACCAAGGGTAAGGAGCTGTTCATGCAGGAAGTAAATAAAAATGTCCACTTGTTTTCTGGGTTCCATGTCTGCCTATCCATGCCAATTCCTTGTCATTTTTGTTGTACAATTAATTTTATTATACAGTTTACAATACGTTTTGGAGGGGTCGGAAATCGAAAACCAAACCGAACATGTGCAAGCAGTGTATCTGAAATGTATCAGCTTTTTTAGTTGATCCTTCAAAATATGTTCCGTTATTTTAACCATTCGACCTTTCAACTCATCCGCGAATTGGGATCACAAAAGAGGCGCCACTGAACTGGAACCACTACGTATAAGTAACTGCATAATATTTCAATTTTCTCTTGTTTTATTTATAATGTTTCAAATTGTATTCCAGATGGGAAATGAAGTCTACTGGGCAATGAGTAAAGGGAGTGATATGATTTTGGGAAAAATCAAAGTATCACTGCAAAGCTGCAACGTCAGAAATCATTGGGTCGAGAGGATAATCACTGTCAGCGATGGAAAAGCTTCCAGAGTTGTGATGCACCTAGAATTCACGTCTTGGCCAAACAGGTGAGTGTTGAGAATTTCCGAACACTCTCCAAATATTTGTAATAAGCTGCAGAGACATAGAAATGATAACAAATTCATAGCCAACTTTTATTATACTAACTAAAGATTCGTGATAATTTGATACGGGTATTTTATAGTTGGCTTCCTGAATCTCCAAAACCTCTGCTGAGCCTTGTCGAGGAGATGTTCAGCGTTTGGATGCAGCAACGAGGTAGAGGACCTGTGGTCGTACACTGTGATGCAGGAGTCGGTCGATCTGGTGTATTTGTCGTCACAAGTCAGTGTCTTGCTGAACTCAAACTCCTAGCTCACCTCCCTGAAGTCATCACACTCACTTCTAAACTTGCCAAGTGCAGAAAAAACCCACTGAGAGATCGACAATTCCTTCAATTCACATATCAGTGCCTGCTGTATTATGCCCAAGATCTTCTGATGAAAAGTAAGAAGTTTCTTAAGCTGTTATTAATTCTACGCCAGTTGGTAGACATTCCCCTGGACAATATTTTGATCCTGAACCTTGATTTAGACATTTTAGCTTTCCTTACCTACATTGAAAATGGTCGATCAATTCAAATGATGTTTAACTGATATATTGATGAGATTAGAGAGTTAAAAATCATTTTGCATCAGCTAAACTGTCCCATTTTTGATTTCCCATTTTCAAGTATGCTCTCCTCTTCAAATTTTGTCATTTTACCTTTTAAGGCTTGTAGATTTAATATGCAATGTCAATCTGCCATACGGACCGCAAAATGCCTTAAACATGGATGTAAAATATCCGTTCTTTCTCACTTGGACTCTACGAGGGGTGTTATTGGTCCTAACGTCTAGGCCAGCTCGATCGTCTCACACATAGATGCCAAAATCCCCCCAAAAAACCTGGTTTTTAGAGGTTTTTCGTTGGCAGACAATTCGTGTGCCATTTTCATGGTCATTTTGGACGCAGTGTCGACTGGAATAGGTGTAAAATCCTCATAAATTCACCCACTGCAAATAATCGCAATTTCTGAATCTAAAAGTGACCCCCAAAACCTCATAATGGCACAAAGCAATCAAGAATAATTCTGAAAGTAATAAACCCATATGTTAGAATTGGCACCCCTTAGTAGGAACCCAGGAACTTCCCAGCTTCTCCTCGTAGCTCTGCAAAAGATATCCGATCATTTTGGTGACCCGTTATCCTAATATCAAAAAAGTTAGGTTAAGTAAGTGCTGAGTTTTTCCCACCTTATGTCTCTACCAACTGTCATTAAACTTGCAGCGCAGGTCTGGCGCCATTTTTAAAATTGCAACCATATAGTATTATTAAATTTATTATAAAAGTAATTATGGATCAATGATCTGTATCAAGTCAACGAGTTAAGATGTTGATGAACCAATTCCCGGGCTAGTTGATTGATAATGTAGAATAGTAGTGTGTTGTTACCTTTTGTGTATGTGCCCTCATGTATTTTGGTTCCATTGCCTCTGCTTAATCCTAGTTGTATTTTAGGAGGAATTTTGACTAGTAGATCCTCGTTTGAAGAGAAAAGAAGTAAAACCAAATCGCACACCCGCCATCCATCTGAAGATTTTCTGTTGAATTCCTTGAAAGATCATGCTGAGAGACGAACGTCTGGTAAGCTGAAATGTTCTACTCTATAATATGAATGATTTAGAACAAATTCGCACAACACCATCCAACCCCTTTGAAATTGGAAATAAAAGTACCAAGTCGATCTTGAACAAACGGCCAACAATTTTTACGGAAGAAAAAAGGGATCCCATTTTGCTAATAATTAGAGCAAAGAAGTTGAACTCCAATATTGAGTCAATGATAGGTCGTTGTGCCTTTTTCATGGAAAAAGCACATATCATGAAAAAGAAAGAAAGCAACAGTTACTGTCTGTAAGAGAAATATATAAGCACTTCACATCTCAATTATGTCTGAAATATGACGGTTGGAGTCTGTAGGGGTCGATGAAAACCTTCACTAAGTGCTCACTTAGAGTTTGCAAAGTGTGGTGTTTCTAGAACTCCAATATTAGTCAATGATAGGTCGTTTGGAATTCATAAAGATCCATTCAAGGTTTACGGGTTCAATATGAATCTATAGTTACCTGAAGACTGTGTTCAAGTTCTTGACCGCTGTTATTATTACAATCTCATTGTAGTTTAGTCTACATATAGAACGAAATGTTGGCAATGAATTGTAGTATTTTATCAATCTCTGACTGACTCTCAAGATCTTCAAGAAATTTTCAAAAGTTACTTGAATAGCTGATCGAAATTAGCTATAAAATTGATAGTATAAATTAACCCATCCGATAAATGTGCTGCATTTTTCCTCAAGTCTAAATTCCCCCCTAATCAATTTATCTCTTCTCCTCCGTTCTTGCAACTTGTTCGATGTGACCAAGAGTCGAGTATTATCGGGTGTAATTTTTACATTTTAATCAGGGTTTACGTGTCCCTTGCGTTATACTGTATATTGGTCTCACGGTTCTCAAATTCAAAAGTGCTAATTAAAGAATAAACCCGGTGAATTGGGTAAAAATTGTCAAAAAATTCTGGTGTTTCTCCTTCATCAATGAACTCCACAGTTTTGCAATCAACACTCAGTTCGAGCTAGGGTCGAACGAAAACTGACAGATTAACTGATACGAAACCAAACTCAGTCAGAAAATTGTTAGTTGAAAACCACGTGAAAATTTTTATTCCTGAAAAAACATTTTTACTCGCATTTTTACTTATTTTTGCAGAGATTCAAATCTTTCGTTATTATCGAGTGTGGGGGTAGCAGAAATTATTGTACCGCATGGCTGCTTTTGTACACTGGCTATATACAAATCGTTTTAACTTACGTTGTCGGTATTTACAGATATACAACCTACGTATAGATTCAGTTCATCCTTTATAGACTGTGAATCCTCGTTTAACACACATTTTTCATTAGCTTCATACCGTATTACAATATTATACTTGCTGTATTTTTCCCGATCCCCATCCAATTATGGTCACTTTTGGAATAACTTGACACTAGAATACTTTGCTTAGTAGCATCGTTCAACTTGATAACTTTTTGTGGAACGCAATAGGGGGCGTATTGTTTACCTGCTGATATCTTATTTCAGACGCTAGTACCACCAGCAGCAGCAGCAAGCCGACTGATGCTGACCCTCTAAGTCAAATCGATGCTTTATGGCCGATCAAAAGATACTCGTAATCTACCAATTATTCCTACAGTTTTCATCCATAAAACCGTTTTGATAATTTAAAGTTTCCAAGAACAATCTTTATCTATTTAAACAACCTTGTTATTTTATTAATGATCGTATTTTGACATACTATTTTTTATTAAGACTTACTTTGTTCCAAAAATAGAAGAAGATGAAATTCTATTTTTATAAGGAGGTGGCATGGGTTTTTATTGTTGTGATTATATTAAAATATCTAACTGATATGTTCCTACAGAATTTTTTGTATAATTGTATCATTTCTCGAAAAATTTATTTCCAACAATTTATGGCTATGTGGTTGGTTGTTTCATTCTCACTCTTGTACAACTGTTTTCCAAGAGCCGCGTAGTATCAACCAAACAAGAGGTGTTGCCAAAATATAATGAACTATTCCTAAAGACACTTGTAATTCTGAATCTGTATTTCTTGATGAAAGCTTTGTATTTATATTATAAAGACATGAAGGCATGTAAGATGTTTATCAACGTCTTGGAAGGCAAAGATAGTTGCAGGCAAATTGTGTATGATGAAATGTTTTGCTTTTTTATGTTTTCGTTTATCATGTCAAAATGGTGACTGTTGAGCATTAGTTTATGCCTGTATGGTGATTGATTTTATTCAGGGCTTTTAATTGATTAATATTATTGATTCTCCATATCTATAAAACTCTGAAATGTACCTAAGTATTCACCGTAATAGTGAACAGAAAGTTACAAACACCTCTTATTCATTGAAGAAACCTATCTGTTATTCGTAAGTTTGGGGTCAGATACATCCAACGGTTTATGAAAGGTTCAAGTTTTTCTGAGGGAATACCAGCATAATATGAGGGCTTTAATGATTTTCATTGTTTAGAAGACAAACCGTTGTTACTTGATAAAATCAACAACCGTCAAAATGTGGGTCATTTTCATGCGCATATATTGTTAGTGAACGAATGGAGCTGAAATTAGGTGGCAGTGATTTTGAAGCCTCGTACGAACTGAATAAAACTGGGCTGTCCGAATCGAATCGTGGAAATGTGATGTTTCATGAAATTCAAATTTCCACTATGGGCATTGTGCCATTGCCTAACTAAGTTGTCATTCAAAAATTAACTCATGCGCTAATTCTCACAATTTCCTAAATTTTGGTGAAAAGTTTTTTAAAATTAACCTATGTCAAAATTGCCTTATCTTATTGTTATAATGATGAAACGCGTCTACCACCTCTAAACGACTCTCCTGGTTTGTTCTTATTTGATGTCGGTTGAAGTGAGGTCCTTGGTCATAACCTCTTTCAGTTTCAAAAAATGCCGTTAAAATTGACTGTCAATGTACTTTAGCTTTTCCAGTAACAATGAATGGGAGTGGGTAACCCATGGGTCAGACTGAAAGTACATTAAATCGTGACACCACTGTTATTCTTCCTCGAAAACTAGTTTTTTAAAAATGGGTTTGAAGTTTAATTTTTTACTAATGATGTAGATGCTTCCGCGCCTTCTCCCTCTTCATCCAGTTCTCCTAACTTTGAAACATTCTTGAAAAAGAAGCTCACCGTAAAATAAGTAAAATAATGTAAAAATGTGAGTTATAAAGCTCTTAAATCACCGAGAAATAAATAACAAATTATTCAGAAAGAAAAAGCAAGTGGATGTTGGTTTATATTCTTCTGGAGAAAACCCCATTTATTTTATTTATTACTACCGTAATATTATGTTAACCCTTTGCGCATAATATAACTTTTTCTCCAGGTTTGGAAGCAAAAAGAAAAAAATTGAAACCCATTAGATATGAGTGGCCAGTTTTTGTTCTGAATTTGTTAATGATTAGCCTGAAGTCTAAGACTCTCAATATATTTCTGATGGATTCTTTTCCCCCAAATGAAATATTGCTTTTATGATATGTTTTATTAGGACGTTCACATTATTAAAGTATTGTAGAATAAAATTAATTTAATTGGTTCATTTCCCTCTGTTGGTAATTTTTGTCCTAAGTTGTATTATTCCTAGAATGTATCAATGTGATATTACTCGTACTTGTTTAGTATTACTGTTCGAATTTTAATAAAATTGAAATAAGATTTATTGCGATACAGAGTTTGTTATTTTTCAAAATCATTCCCTTGCTATCTCTTCCTTGTCTGTTCTGAACGAAGAAGTTTTCTGCTAAGTTACCGATCCTTTAAAGTAAATATTGGATTTTAGTAACTGCAATATGACATTATAATTACTGCAATTTTACTTTCTTAAACTACATGTAAAGGTAGCCTATCATTATTTAATAAGTCATTAATTTTATTATTCAGTCGTATCCTCTTGTATCCAGTGTCAATAGGGTTTTATAAATTTTGTCTACGTCTCGTTGACCTCCCATATCCTTGGTGATCCCTCCCTCCTCATCTTGATCTGCTGGTCATTAGAGAATCAACCAACTGGTTAACGGTATTCCTAGTTATTTTTAGAAGCTATAGGTCTAATAACCTAAAATTAGATGAAAAGTTTAAATGGTTTCTGAAGTTCGTGCAAGTACATAGATCATGCACGCTGATTCAACTACCACTATGCTTATTAGATATTGTTATCGGCAGCCAGTAGATTTTTGGAAGATTTACTTTTTAAAAAAGAACTGAAGATTCAGATATAATGGAAATTGACTCCATTCAATAATAATAATTGATGGAAGGAAGGAAAAGGAGGAAAGGTTCTCAAATGCAACTCTCTGTTGCAATTTAAATAAAAACTTCATTATTTAGCCAGAAAGGGTACCCTAACACCCGCCGATATTGCCAAGGAAACGCCTGAAAACCTCCTTCACTTTGTGAATGAAGAGGCCATTAAAAAGATTCTTAAATAAAACTGGGAAAGTGTCACAATAGATCCTCATAGTCTCAGGGACCAGGGGTTCCTCCCATCCCATTGAGGGGGAAAAAAAAAAATCCTTCGACTCACTTCCAGGCACCCACTCAAATAAAAGAAATCAACATTTTCCCCTCTTTTGTTTTCTACTAAATTAGACATTAACAAAAGCACAGCACATGGAAAGCTTGAACGTGGGAAACATCAACTCTAACAGTTAATAAATGGTGAACAAACAATTGTGTTCCTTACCAAAGGCGGGCCTCCGTCGACGAGAGTTGGCGACTCACTGAGGTTGACTGTTCTTCACTCTATAAACTTGAATTTCGGGTAAACCAAATTGTAGTACGCTTGCGCAGGAGGCTTCCCCGCCTCGAATGAGTGCTTGCCGAATGTTCTAATACGTCCTGGAAGCTTATTATTCACGAGAAACCGGAAACGGGTGCCGAAAACTGAGGGTTTTACCCTAGTAAGTAATTAAATTGATATTTATACGAGAATATTAATCCAAATATTCCAAAAAAGAAACTTAGGCAAAAAAAACTTCACTTGAGTTTCATTAAAATCATTTCCAGGGAACCTCAAAAATATCGCTAACAGAGGAAGAAAAGTGAATATTGCTAGTGGAAGGTCAACAAAATTCAAATTTTACATGAGCACTTAACATGTTGAGTGGTTTCTAATTATCCCTGCAGTTGCGCTGTAACCGGTTTTCTGTAGATGTTGTAAAAAAGGTAGAGACGAAGAAGAGGAAGTTGTGTTTGAGAAACGACATTGAAGAAGGAAAAGAAGAAGCAAGTTTCCATCAGGTTATCAAGCTGTCATTTGTTATCAACTCCTATTTTAATCTGTGTTTGTTATCAATAATAAGGATTAGTTGCCTTAGCAAGAATCCCTCGTTATTTCTAGGATCGTGCCTATTTATTTTTGTGTTTTAGGCAGTTCCTCATAAGTTTTCCTCCTTCAAAAAATAAGTCTTTAGTCAACTCTTGCGTATTTTGGGCAGAAGATGAGTATTATCTGCAGGACTGATAAAGGCTGGGTGATTTCTCATTATGACCATACAACAAAGATATACACAAATGTTCTCTCACATTCTGGAGAAATAGATCTCACGTGTAAGAAAAATCTTTTCCAAATCCTCACTCCGCTTATGCGGGATCAAGAAGCCAGGAATTTCATCAAAAATATTTCCGAAAAAGAGTACGTACTGTCTAGAGATATGAAGATGAAGAAACGTTCTAGATCTGCCAGCTTCGATCAGGAGGTATTTAAGTTTAAATTTCTTCCAAGAAGTACTCTTACATATATATTCTATCTATGATGATACATAATCTAAGAACTCTTTCTCTTCATAGGGAGAATTGATATAAAAGCAAGGCAATGATAATAATTCAGACATCCCCAGCACCTGCCAGTGCCACGCATGATCACTACTTTTTCTTGATACGACCAGGTACCTATGCCTACCCATCTTTATTAAATTCGTTGCCTATTTTCGTGATATCATGTGTGCGTTTCCGAAGCACTTGGCTTGTTGATAATACGAATTTCGCTATCGATTTTCCTTTAATTTGTTTCGTTCCAAACCCTCGTTTCAAATTGACGTCATAAATCGAAATTTCCTGTCTCGAGACTTGTTTTCTAATAATACAAACATTTCTCAAACGACTTCGTTTGCGGTACCTAGATATCACGCCTTGTATGTGGGTAATTTCAAAATTTCGGTCACATTTTTGTCACTGGTCAGGAATGATATCGAAATCAACTGAATGCAGTTTTGTATATTTTTATAATTTATCTCCTGTGTGGACGTACATATTCCATGGATAAAGATGTAAAAGTTGTGCGTAGAGGACCCAGGAGAAAATATCGAAGTACTGATTTCTCACTCCCTACTGCTGTCACTGGCTAGAGGTACACAACATCCATCGCCACTATTCAGCCAAATATTTATTGAGACCTCTATATCCACCTACACTGTGAAAGAACAGACTATCTAAAATAGATATCCGCCTAAGAAAAAAATTTGGATCATAGCAAGTCGCCTTACCAACCCATTATTTCAAAGTCACAGTGTTTTTCTTCACACCCTACAATGTTTTGAAAACTAGCCCCCAATCAGTGAGAAAGGGTGTTTATGAAGTTGCTTCTGTTCTGTTGACATCCCTTATTCAAGATGGTCCCAACGCTGGTGGTTGGATTTTGTCTAGACCTTCAAAGTTAGTTCTACTGGGAAAACCATCCCTAGACGCAGGAGTGAGGGTTTTTTAACTACCACTCCCTACTCCTATAAAATTCTGACAGTGGCAAGTGAAACTTGATCACACTTGTTGAAAATTAGTGTAGTCGTTAGAAGTTCGTTGACAACATTTTGGTCTCAATTGATTTGTGGCCTGTAGAGGCGGTGAACCCCCCCCCCCCCTTCTCTTAAACTCCCTACAATATCCAGCTAGTAGCCCCATAAATGGTAGGGAGTGAGATCTGCTTGTAGCAGGTGAGATTTTGGCATGGAAACCTTAGTATTTACTGTAGCTTAAATTAAGCTAATTTGTGCTGTTCCATTCACCTAAATTGAAAGACTTGAGCGGCGATTCCCAGGGAGGTTGGAGGCTCAAGAGGGAGAAAATAGTAGTATGTACCTCACTCCCTACGGAAGTTTTGTTTTTCAGAATGGCGTATCAGCAGCACGGTTCAAAATTATGTGTTCGCAATGTTCGCCGAAATTCAGGGGAATATGTATGCCGTTCTAGTTTTAAAAATACACGATTTTTAGTTTTCGAAAATTTTGGTGTAGGTTTGTCACCAGCAAATCTACACATTTTCACACGTTGAGTGCTTTATCCAGAAGGAGATTTACCGCTTTTTCAAAAGGTATAATCAAATTTTAGCTTACTTGGTCTAGTGAGAAGGTTTAAGGCGTTTTATCGACGTTAGATAGAAAACGCGAAAAAACCTTTAATAGAACTCGGATACAAGGTATTAAAAAATGTAGGATACACTTTATGTATGACAACAGTTTTGAATCGACCCTTAGCCGACTCAACGCGGGACCAAAAACCAAGACATTAGTCCCAGACTGGAAAATTTTTTTGTCCGGTTTTCATTGAAAAATTGATAAATGTCTTCCTAAATGTACATAAAAATGTTTAGATCTATAAAGAGAAGATTATGATTTTTTTTGGACCATGGCACCAGTGTGGTGCCTCACGTGAGCGGAGATGATCAAAGGTATTCTAACCCCGAACCAACTACTTTGGTTGCTCTGTATGACGAAATATTCATTTATAATACACTTTTTTTATTTTGTACATTTATTTTTAGGCTATCTGGGGTGCTTGACTACCCCCCCCCCCCCCCACAAGTAAATTTTCAACCTGCTTTTCCACATTTTAAACAAACAAGAACAAATATTGATATTTACTATATCGGGCAACAAAAAGGTTCATTATCCATTTTTTCTGGTACTTATTTACCATTTTCATCACAAAAAATATGTGTGAAAAAGATAAGTGCGAAAAAATGCGTAGGTAATATTATAGGAACGAGGAAAATAGAAACTGAACTTTCGAAGTGAGCAGACAATAAAAGGGCTCGTTGACGTAGCATTGAAACAATAACTAGAATATAAAAGAAATGAACACTATAAATGGGAAACCTTTTGGAAAAATCAAAAACTAGGAGGAAGAGCGAGAAACTCATCACTACTGCCTTCCTCATTTAAATTCAAACTAGGCGCCCTCTACACGAAAACGGCGGGCATCCGCGTGATGGACAGGATTTACCGAACCATTCGCAACGTTGAAATCCCTCCTAGTTTAAAACCACCGGGAAGGATGATTTTTCGAAAGTGAGAAGGCATTTTACGCAGCAGGGCACCGCCCCGGTGCCCTCCAGTGAGCGGGGAAAACCCGCTTGGCACCGGTGTGGTGCCATCCGCGTTGAGTCGGTTTAGAGATCAGCAACCAAAAGTATACATCGTGACTACGTAAAATCAGTCGAACTTCACCCACTTGATCTACAACTAATTAGCGACAAAAAGTGCCTCCTACAGATTTTTTTCGACATTTTCGACCTTTGTTCACTAATAATGGCAAAACTTACTTTGTGTAATGAGTAAAACCAAATTTGAGCACACCATCGAGAGGCTTTACATTTCCTGTATTCTTGGCCTGTAATAAATTTTTTTGAAGGGAAAAGGGGACTGAAAAATAAGCTCGAAGAGTTAGTTTTTGTCAAATTTTGCACTCAAGTGGATCTCAGTTTGCCGTTGGCTGTGGAAATTCTATACGCAGTTGGTAATTTTTTCTTAGATGTTTGTTTGCTCAGTGGTTTTTGATTCTGATTCTTTTCAGTCTTTCTACGTTTAAATTCGTGAAAAAACGCCTACTATTCGTGGTATTGAATTAAATAGGTCTACGGCGCCGATCCGTGAAGGCCTAATGATAATTACTGAACGGGTTCTGATGTACGTATGGTTACACAGACACCTACCTACAGAAAAAATCATCGGAATACTTTTGTTTTTAAATTATTTTTTAATTTTTTTTTTTAAATTATTAGCGATTACTTTGTTTTAACAAAGCGGAATGTAATAGTGATGAGTAATAACCAATAATAAACATGTAAGGTAGTGTGGGGTTCCTATCCGCCGATAGTCCTCATTAATAGTTAGGTTATGATCTCACACATATTCAGCAATGTATACGATTATATAACAGTCCATAGTGCCAAGTCAAGTGCGACTTTCTTTTGAGCCTTCTTGTGGAGGGATGTGAGAGAGTTTCCAGGAGGATCGGGGATATGGGGATTCGGGTGCTCGTTGATTCTATCGAAAAAGCGACCATCTGCTGTCTGTAGAACTTCCTGCACAATGGGTATTCCCAGGTCCTTGTGAATGTTGTGTTTACTTCGTACCTCGGTGAATTGGTAATCAAACGAAGGGCACGGATTTGAACGGTTTGCAACTCTCTTAATTTGCATATCGCTAGCAGAAGCCCTAGAAGAAGAATTATGTCGTTTGACGGTTTAATAGTCCTTGCTCTTTAAATAAATTATGGTTCATTGTTTTCAATAATGAACTTTAGAATCAACAAAAACGCAAACCCTCCGTCTGCCGTTTGATGCTTTTCTCGGAAACTACTGGGCCAAACTTCTCTCTTAATTTGCATATCACTAGCAGAAGCCCTAGAAGAAGAATTATGTCGTTTGACGGTTTAATAGTCCTAGCTCATAAATAAATCATGGTTCATTGTTTTCAATGAACTTTAGGATCAACAAAAAACGCAAATCCCTCCGTCTGCCGTTTGATGCTTTTCTCGAACTGGGCCAAACTTCTCTTTTAATTTGCATATCACTAACAGAAGCCCTAGAAGAAGAATTATGTCGTTTGACGGTTTAATAGTCCTTGCTCATAAATAAATAATGGTTCATTGTTTTCAATAATGAACTTTAGAATCAACAAAAAAAAAATTCAAATCCCTCCGTCTGCCGTTTGATGCTTTTCTCGGAAACTGCTGGACCAAACTTGATGAAACTTGCCACAAAAATACACATTAGGTCAAGAACTTCCCAATGTCTCTAACAGGTTTTATATTGCCTACACTTAGATAAATACAGAAACTAGACCCAATTTTTAATCGAAAAAAAAAAACCACAACACAATGGGCCAGGAATTTTAGTAGGTATAAGAATCGTTTGGATGAATCGGTCCATCCCTCCTCAACACGACATCAAATTCAAAATTGCTGAGGTTTATTGTGCAAGAGAGAGGGGGAAATAGTTAAGAAGATTTATCACCATTACCTCCACCGTTCATCCCCTTCCGTAATAGAATAAGAAAGATCTGAAATACGAAGGTGAATCAAATTTAAGCCCCTGAGGGCTAGCAGGCGCTGGCGTTGTAGAGGTGGAATACTGGCTGAGAGAAAGAGAGTGCCGAGTCCACCAGCCTTGACCGGTGCAAGGATATAGGAACTTACGACACCAGGTGGAAAGTCTAGCCAAGAGTACACAGCAGAGCAAACTTCACAGTCTAACTAAAGCAGCCTCCCCGCAGTAAGCCTGCAAAAAACTAGCCCGTACGTTAGCTTTGGCAGTCAGTACGAGCGGAGGAGGCGGCTCTTCTGCTGTGGCTTCAGTTGAGCCTTGGTTACACGAGCTAGTGCTCCACTATGGTCCACCCGGCTTGTGTCTGTGATGACAACACCCATGAAGTCGACTACAGGATACTGCCAGACCTCCAGCACGGATCGGTCAGGGATGGAAGTTTATCTTAGGGCAAAACACTCCTCATCCACTTCCTTCACCTTATGCTGACAACCTGACGGGACCAAGGAGACCGACCCACATTTCAGACACACACACATGCACACTATCGTTTATTCTCGGATTAGGTCTTAGAATGGTCTGAAAAGGATTTGTGTGTAGCTATTTTTTTCTCATGTTTGGGTTATCTCAATTCTAATATTCGTCCCTCTGCTGACGAAGTCTTGCTTTAGGGGAATGCCCAAAAATCAGAATATCGAAAACTTTCAAAATAACACAATCGTTCTTACGTCCGTTATGAATTCAATGAATTGGATGAGTACTCGAACCACTTTATGTTCACCTATTCGCTCTCCCTAGGCGCTAGAACTTTGTCTGAAAACAGAACTTGAACACGAATATGAACGTGAAAGTGCTTCGAAAATGGTTATTTTATTGTTATCAGAATGCTTCAACCCGTGTATCGGCTACAAAGCCTTTTAGGAGTTCACTCCAGTATCCACATTACTACATCACTTCATCACTACGTCACTAGGTTACAGATATCAACACAAAAACAATAATAAATCAAAATGACGCACGCAATAAATGGCACCATAAATCGGGCCATAGATCGGGAATGGTTTGACCTACGGACCTGGGGCTCATTCGATTCCTCGTGGAGTGTTTTTCAAAAAGAGAACACATTTAGGCTGCCTTGACTTTTTTGAGGTTATTAGGGATTTTATAAAACTTTGACAACACTTAAAGGGCACTTTAAATTAAGTGAGAGAGCTGGCTCAAGAATTGGGGCGTCGCCGGACCAACATGGATTTTTCCTGAAAATGTCATATCTTTTGCTCCAGCCGTTTGGGAGAAATCGTGCGTACGGCGTACGACGTACGGCGGACGGACGGAAAATTTTTTATTGCAGATTCGGATTCTACACCCTTTGAAACGTAAACCATGAAATTTTCAGGGGGGTTAGCATTTTTTTTTCAAGAGCGATTACGATGGTTTATTATTGAATAATAAACCAAAAAGAACGTCACCATGAATCTGTATGAATCGCCTAGTAACTATGTATATAAATATATAAATATAAATCACTTAGTAAATTGTGATTGTGAGTGAAGCACTTCTGGAACATCTAGAATACACCTTGGATAAATATTATAAAGAGCATTAGTTTAATGCTCTAGGTTCGTTATTGTTAGATTTCATTTAATTTAATCAAGTGATGCTACCGAGACTGTCCTATTCATCCGTTTGGTATCCATACTTGTATGAGGGGAGACCCTGCAAATTGTGACACAAATGTGTATTATCTCTGGATTCGATAACCCTTGTAAGCAGAACACCGGACTTCCAGAACGTTGCTGTACAACCGGAGGTACTTGGAAATACCCGTGGAAATCTAACTGAAACCTAACAAGATAAAATAAAAATACTGGCAACAAGGGTGCATCCACTTGTTCACCTAAACAGAATTGAAGCTTGAGAGATGCCGTTATAGGTATTGTAATCGAGTGACCAACAATTTGGCTTTGGCGAGCTACGCTGTCTATCGTAGTCCCCTCGTTGAACCGTAGGGCTACATCCGTTTTTTATTATTCATAATTGTATGAGGGAAAAAAAAATTTCTAACCCCCCTGAAAATTGTTTACGTTTCAAAGGGTCAATCCAAATCTGCAATTGAAAATTTTCCGTCCGTCCGCCGTACGCCGTACGCCGTATTTTCCGCCGTACGCATAACCAAAACTTGTAATTTTCAATATCCGACAACGCCCCAATTCTTTAGGACTACTCAAATTGAAGTGTTTAAGGGTTGTCAAAGTTTTGTACAACCAAAAATCATCAAAATGGCCTAAATGTGGACTTGTTTTGAAATTTCCATGAGGACCCGTGGTAAATCTTAATGCTGCCAAGATTTGCGTTTTTCGAGTTCTGTTAATCTTCTTGATAACTGGCAGTTTCCCAAATAAAAATAATGGCATTTGGGAAAGCCCATTTCCTTTAATTTGATGTGGTCTGATCAAGAGAGACTTTGGGTAGTATAAAGGGAACTGCATATGGAGCGCATTTAAATATATAAGGTAGCAAAGCAATCCGCTGTTCTTTCTAAACTGAATTGAAGCTTGGGAATTTCACTAAGCCGGTATTTTAGTGTTCACAGAGTAGCATAACTGTTCCTACCCCCCATTTGGATTGTTCAATTGATCATATTTGGTGCCTCCAAATTCAATAATGCTGTCTATCTTAATGTCCCCTCGTTGAACTGTAGGGCTAAAGCTCTGTTTTTTAACAGTGAGACAAACAGATGATCTTACGGCAATCCAAGTGGTCTCATTCGGTTCGAGGAACTAATTTCTATCTGAATCAAACAAAAACCAGGCACCCTCTTACATCGAAAGTTTTTAAGAATTAAATTTTTTTATGTTTTGAGGACATGAACATGACTGTGAATGAGAACTGTTGTCAACATAGTACAAACACGTAGCAGGTGATGGCTAAGTAACACTGCATTCAACATTGAAGATGGTAACTAAGGCGTTTTCGCCGTACGATCTATTCCTCCTGCACTCGCCCAAGTTGTGAATCAGTCAAAAGAGCCGAAAGCCGACTGAATGCATTCATCTAGCGAATTGTCTAAATTGTTGTAAATTCCTTTATGCAATTTAGGTCTTCACCGATGTTGTTGTCGGGAGGATAGCAGCGGTCCATGTTAACCTAATATTTGCTCAAAGGAAATTTGCCTTCTAATTCACCGATTTCTCACGAATTGGGGGGATAGTAACGGTCCATGATAATTTAATATTTACCCAAAGGAATCCGCTGTAAAATCTTTTAAGGTGAAGTCAAAACATTTCAAACACCTATACATTCGCAACTGCTACAAGAAAGCTTGTCTGTCACACAAGATGGAAAAAACCTATTTTCATTCACCATTCATTAACAACATACTTTGATGTATTAGATCTAAATTTCATTAGAAACCACATTATATTGCAGAATTCCATTAAACAATCAGTGAAATTACTCAACATCGCGAAGTACTATCAATGTTAACCATCTATTCTAATGTCCTCCGAGTATGTATCGCCTAATCTTACAAAAACGCTGCAACTTCTTTCACTGGGGTTTATTATTCAATTGGCTTGCGTTCATGATTGGAATTTCTACTAAGCTTTGGAGCGTGCGTGTTTCACAGGTGATAGAGCGATTATTGAATTTCAGGAGATATGCATAGGGCACGTAAATCTGTTCTCAACCAAAATAATAAACCCCAGTGAAAGAATTTGCAGCGTTTTTTTAATGGTTATCAGAATGCTTCAACCCGTGTATCGGCTACAAAGCCTTTTAGGAGTTTACTCCAGTATCCACATTACTACATCACTACGTCACTAGGTTACTCATATCAATACAAAAACAATAATAAACCAAAATAACGCGAATGTTGGCACCATAAATCGGGCCATAGATCGGGAATGGTTTGACCTACGGACCTGGGGAGGGGCTCATTCGATTCCTCGTGGGGTGTTCTTCAAAAAGAGTACCTACAAATTTAGGCCGCTTCGACTTGTTTTGAGGTTTTTAGGGATTTTACAAAACTTTGACAACCCTTACAGGGCACTTTAAATTAAGTGAGAGAGCTGGCTCAAGAATTGGGGCATCGCCGGACCAACATGGATTTTTCCGGAAAATTTCAGCTTTTTTGTTTCAGCCGTTTGGGAGAAATAGTGCGCTCGGCGTACGGCGGACGGACGGAAAAATTTGTATTGCAGATTCGGATTCTACACCCTTTGAAACGTAAACCATGAAATTTTCAGGGGGGTTAGAATTTTTTTTTCAAGAGCGATTACAATGGTTTATTATTGAATAATAAACCAAAATGTATACTTCTGTTGAAAGTGGGAAAAATTAATCATGGATATCATCCTATGTAGAATCAACAAGAAAATCAGATGGAGTAGGTGGTGTCACGTTGCCTATAGCCCAGTGAACAATACAGCACGCTATTCAGAATCTACCTACTTGATGTAAAGTCGAGATTGGAAAAGTTGCCCATAACTGTGAACGCACGTGGAGGAGTTGCTCAACGTGCTGTTCTGTGTTCACGCTAAAAACAAATAAGTTTTAGTCTGAGTCTCGGTCAGTTTATGAACACGATGGGAAAAGTTATAGTCCCGTTATGGGAAGATCACTCGAGCGGTCCACGAGCCGGCAACGCAATCAATCAAGAATTTATAGAGGTGAAGCTTGTTTATGTATCATCCTCTCCGTCACCACTAAGATTATCGGGCGCGAAATAACGGTTGTTCCGTGCCTTATATGAATGTTTACCACATGCGGTTTCTCATGTGGTCTAACCCATTTATTTCTTTGCTATGCGTAAGCGCTATGGTTTTGAACTCGAAAGATTTCATGGGTGCAATGTATAATAACAAGATCATAAACAGCTACACCTCATGATCAGATCTTCCTTTTGAAGTTGAAGCGCGTGGTATTAGTTTCTTTGAAGAAAAGGAAACCGTTGAAGTTTTTTATTTTATTTTTCGTCTATTCATTTTATTTTCCCGTGACTTTCTTCTCACAAATCATCTAAGTGTCAACCAATCTGGAAGATAGAAAAGAGAAGTTTTGTAACAATCGGGAAATTCGTCAAGATGGAACGAGTCCGCTAGTTTTATAACTATTTACAAAAGGTAGCGAGATTTCCTAAATTTTACTTTATGCCGTCACAAACTTGATTCCTTCAATGCCTTGACGGTTTACTGTGGGTTATATTGCTTTCTAATAGTTTAGTGGCAGTGTGCGCTTGCCTTCTGAAATCTTACCTTGCCTGCATTTTGATTGTGTCGAGGGATTTCGATTTGTCGGGCTTTCAAATGTGAATGCAGAATCCTTGAAAACCCCTAATCACCGAGGATTTTCTTGGCGATCTTTTTAAATAGGATCATTTAAGGCTTGACCCTTGCAGAGCTAATCCGAAAGATGAAAAATATTTCATGGCTTTATTCCGAGAATTC
This sequence comes from Creontiades dilutus, assembly GCA_031894815.1. NCBI lineage: Eukaryota > Metazoa > Arthropoda > Insecta > Hemiptera > Miridae > Creontiades > Creontiades dilutus. The sequence continues at coordinate 1,821,778 of JAVIWC010001315.1, read as the reverse complement.
ATAATTACCTTATTTATTTAATGGCTACCTTCTAAAATACGAAATTATCTACTGATGTGGGAAACTCAAATCAGTATAATTTAAAATTGATGTAGAATTTAGTAGGGTACGAAAAGGCAAACAATAGTCGCAAAAATAAAGTTTAGTCATGCTATCAAGCCGGGTTGTGATAATTTTCTGTTGTTTTTTAAAATCAAGCACCCATCCAGTGATCTCGGAACAAGTTACTTTTGTTTCGAATGAAAATCAATATACATTTGTGGTATGATCACTTTTCATCATAACAATTATGTATTTCACTTTCTATGTCCATGTTGTCAAACAATATTGTGTGCAGGCGTTTGAATTATTTTTGGCCATTCTCGAAAGAATAGTCTTTTCGACTGTAATTAATTAATATTAAGACTAAAATTACAGATCAATCATTTTACCAATTCAGCTAAACCATGTAGAGCGACGATATTGGTTTGTTCCAAACCAACATTCGACATTTATTGCAAATTAGCTTAACGTATATCTTAACTATACTTTCCCTATGACCTTCCTCTCTCCTTTGTTTTTTGAGATTTTCATGGCAAAAACAGACCTTCAAGTTTTCTTGAGTCAAGGGCACGATTCATCATATTACTCTCTCGATTCTTAGTAAAATTTGTTTTCCCGGTCCGCTCCCCTAAAATCTTCCCTCGATAAATAACGGTCGGCACAAGCTCCACATCTGAATCCAGGGGTTAGGCCGTAAATCGTAGATTCATGTCTGAGATACCGTTCTCGTTATTTGTTGTTTCCCTTTATAGGGCGACCTTCAGTCTTACGAACTCCCTCGCACGATAAATATTGTACTGGTTAGAACGACAAATTAAAACGTTAAACGACAATTTTCTGTGTATATTTAGGAAGTGAAACGTTTGAAACATACCCATAAAATACTGCTGAAAGCTAACTAAAATGCTGCAGGTTTATGCTCTAAGTTATCAGTTTCAAGAAATGAAGGAAGCTTGATCCATGGCAGGGTAGTTGGGGGAAATTGTCCGCATGGGGCACAGACCCGCAGGAGCTTGCTTGCACGGAATCTGTGCATTTAGATAATTTCGTCTAATTTCCCCAAAACTTTTGGAGTCATAGAGCGATTATTGAATTTCAGGAGATATGCATGGAGCACGTAAATCTGTTCTCGACCAAAATACCTATTTGGATTCATCAGTTGATCATATTTGTGTGCCTCCTGAAATTCAATAATCGCTCTACTCTGTGAAACACGCACACTCCAAAGTTAGTAGAAATTCAAATTTGAACGCAAGCCAATTGAATAATAAACCCCAGTGTTTTTAGCGGTTTTTTATTGATTTCAATAACCCCACAATAAAAACATCCATAATTTATCAAGTCCTTTAGTACTCGTATTGCGTTAAAACTTCCCCAAATCCCAATTTAAACGATGTAGCCAAAGGTAGACTGATGTAGAGGAGGCACACAAAAATCATTAACTGATCAATCCAAATAGGTTTTGATTGAGAACCGATTTACGTGGTCTATGCATATCTCCTGAAATTCAATAATCGCTCTATCACCTGTGAAACACGCACACCGAAGCTTAGTTCAGATTCAAATCATGAACGCAAGCCAATTGAATAATAAACCCCAGAGAAAGAATACTTATTTACCCCACTAATAATATTGAATAATATTAACCTATATATCATCACCGTTTCATGCATATTAGAATGCTTCAACCCGTGTATAGCCTACAAACTACAAGTATCCACATCGGATATCACTACATCACGCACTACATTACATACAACTCGACGCTATCGGCCGGACATCATTAGGTTACAAACAAACAATAATAAACCAAAAAACGCAAATGTTGGCACCATAAATCGGGCCATAGATCGGGAATGGTTTGACCTACGGACCTGGGGAGGGGCTCATTCGATTCCTCGAGGTATGTTCTTAAAAATAAGTACACATTTAGGCCGCCTTGACTTGTTTTGAGGTTTTTAGGGATTTTACAAAACTTTGACAGCCCTTAAATGGCACTTTAAATTGAGTGAGAGAGCTGGCTAAAGAATTGGGGCGTCATCGGACCAAGATGGATTTTTCCTGAAAATTTCAGATCCTTTGCTCCAGCCGTTTGGGAGAAATCGTGCGTACGGCGTACGGCGGACGGACGGAAAGATTTTTATTGCAGATTCGGATTCTACACCCTTTGAAACGTAAACCATGAAATTTTCAGGGGGGTTAGAGCGATTACAATGGTTTATTATTGAATAATAAACCAAAACGCTACAAATTCTTTCACTGGGGTTTATTATTCAATCGGATTGCGTTCATGATTTGAATTTCTACTAAGCTTTGGAGTAGCGTGTTTCACAGGATAGGGCGATTATTGAATTTCAGGAGATATACATGGAGCACGTGAATCTGTTCTCGACCAAAATACCTATTTGGATTGATCAGTTGATCATATTTGTGTGCCTCCTGAAATTCAATAATCGCCCTATCCTGTGAAACACGCACACTCCAAAGCTTAGTAGAAATTCAAATAATGAACGCAAGCCAATTGAATAATAAACCCCAGTGAAAGAATTTGCAGCGGTTTTTTATTGAACCTCAATAACCCCCCCCACAATAAAAACATCCATAATTTATCAAGTCCTTTAGCACTCGTATTGCGTTAAAACTTACCCAAATCCAAATTTAAACGATGTAGCCAAAGGTTGACTGATGTAGAGGAGGCACACAAAAATCATCAACTGATCAATCCAAATAGGTGGTTTGATTGAGAACCGATTTACGTGGTCTATGCATATCTCCTGAAATTCAATAATCGCTCTTTCACCTGTGAAACACGCACACCGAAGCTTAGTTCAGATTCAAATCATGAATCATTGAATAATAAACCCCAGAGAAAGAATACTTATTTACCCCAGTAATAATATTGAATAATATTAACCTATATATCATCAGCGTTTCAAGCATATCAGAATGCTTCAACCCGTGTATCGCCTACAAACTACAAGTATCCACATCGGATATCACTACATCACGCACTACAACTACACTACAACTCGACGCTATCGGCCGGACATCATTAGGTTACAAACAAACAATAATAAACCAAAAAACGCAAATGTATGCATGTTGGTTTGAGCTACGGACCTGAAGGGGCTCATTCGATTCCTCGAGGTATGTTCTTAAAAATAAGTACACATGTGGGCCGCCTTGACTTGTTTTGAGGTTTTTAGGGATTTTACAAAATTTACAGCCCTTAAAGGGCACTTTAAATTGAGTGAGAGAGCTGGCTCAAGAATTGGGGCGTCATCGGACCAAGATGGATTTTTCATGAAAATTTCAGATCCTTTGCTCCAGCCGTTTGGGAGAAATCGTGCGTACGACGTTTTTATTGCAGATTCGGACACCCTTTGAAACGTAAACCATGAAATTTTCAATGGGGGGTTAGAATTTTTTTTTACAGAGCGATTACAATGGTTTATTATTGAATAATAAACCAAAACGCTGCACTTTCACTGATGTTTATTATTCAATCGGCTTGATTATGATTTTTTCTACTAAGCTTTGGAGTAGCGTGTTTCACAGGATAGGGCGATTATTGAATTTCAGGAGATATACATGGAGCACGTGAATCTGTTCTCGACCAAAATACCTATTTGGATTGATCAGTTGATCATATTTGTGTGCCTCCTGAAATTCAATAATTTCCCTATCCTGTGAAACACGCTACTCCAAAGCTTAGTAGAAATTCAAATCATGAACGCAAGCCGATTGAATAATAAACCCCAGTGAAAGAATTTGCAGCGTTTTGCTTCTGCTACCTTATATCATTTAAACTGCGCTCCATATTTGCAGTTCCCTTTATACTACCCAAAGTCTCTCTTGATTTCATATCAGACCTACATCAAATTAAAGGAAATGGGCTCACTCCCATATTCGAGTTGAGGGCGCTTGGAACGGCCAGATGGGAAACTGCCAGTTATCAAGAAGGCGATAACAGAACTCGAAAAACGCAAATCTTGGCCGCATTAATCATGCCATAAATCGGGAATGGTTTGACCTACAGACCTGGGAAGGGGCTCATTCGATTCCTCATGGAAAGTTCTACAAAACAAGTCACATTTAGGCCGCCTTGATGTTTTTTGAGGTTTTTAGGGATTTTACAAAACTTTGACAACCCTTAAATGGCACTTCAATTTGAGTTAGAAAGCTGGCTAAAGAATTGGGGCGTTGTCGGACCAACATGGATTTTTCCTGAAAATTTCAGATGTTTTGGTCCAGCCGTTTGGGAGAAATCTTGCGTACGGCGTACGGCGGACGGACGGAAAATTTTTTATTGCAGATTTGGATTCCAGACCCTTTGAAACGTAAACCATGAAATTTTCAGGGGGGGTTAGAAATTTTTTTTTCGAGAGCGATTACTATGGTTTATTATTGAATAATAAACCAAAATCAGTAGCTCCCCAAAACTTTCTCGGTTTTTGTTGACGGGGCCGGAGAAAATGCGTTTAGTGTTTTTTTTTGTTTTTTTCATGTTTTCATATAATATTCAATAATGGTTTGAGCTGTTTTCAAAATACAACTTAGAAATGAGCCTCATTGTGTTGCTTCGAATTCCTGTACCGAACCTCCTATCAACACTAGTTTACATTGTTGGGGTATCTACATTTTTATGGAATCTACATTTTTAAAGAAAAAAGAACTCTCGACCATAAAAGAGGATCGCATCTCTGCATTTCAAATTAGGGATTAGGGCTGATTTCCGTAATTGCTTGGACATTCCGTGTCTTCTATACCTATCCTAAGAAAGCAAAAGTTGATGTCGTTTATCGGAGAGCTAGTATAATTGAATAAAAATTAATTGGTACTGACAGCGAGTTACCAAACTCAGTGACCTTAGAGAGAGTGTTATTACCTATTTTTCCAAGTCTAAAGAAGGCCATTACTTTTCAATACAGATCATTTGAAAAGATTTTTAGTCTACTTCCTCATAACCTTGAAGCGGCGCAAAGCCACGATCTGCAGGAACTTGTCCCAATTCTTGGGCTAAGCCCTCCAAATTTTATGTTAGTTGAAATATGAACTTGTACCGATTGTTTCCATCTGGTTCCCTTTGTCCTGGATCTTCAACGAACACTCATACCAAAGCTCCGCAATTTGAGTTACTCCTTTTCTTGGAAGAATCAAAAATAAAAATACAAATTATAAAACGCTGCAAATTATTTCACTGGGGTTTATTATTCAATTGGCTTGCGTTCATGATTTGAATTTCTTCTAAGGTTTGGGGTGTGCGTGTTTCACAGGTGATAGAGCGATTATTGAATTTCAGGAGATATGCATAGAGCACATAACCAAAATACCTATTTGGATTGTTCAGTTGATCATATTTGTGTGCCTCCTGAAATTCAATAATCACTCAATCACCTGTGAAACACGCACACTCCAAAGCTTAGTAGAAATTCAAACCATGAACGCAAGCCAATTGAATAATAAACCCCAGTGAAATAATTTGCAGCGTTTCATGCATATCAGAATGCTTCAAACTGTGTATCGGCTACAAAGCCTTTTAGGATTTTACTCCAGTATCCACATTACTACATCACTACGTCACTAGGTTACTGCTATCAAAACGAAAACAATAATAAACCAAAATAACGCAAATGTTGGCACCATAAATCGGACCAAACATCGGGAATGGTTTGACCTACGGACCTGGGGAGAGGCTCATTCGATTCCTCGTGGACAAGTTCTTCAAAAAGAGTCCAAATTTAGGCCGCCTCGACTTTTTTTGAGGTTTTTAGGGATTTTACAAAACTTCGACAACTCTTAAAGGGCACTTCAAATTCAGTGAAAGAGCTGGTTCAAGACTTAGGGCGTCGCCGCACCAACATGAATTTTTCCTAAAAATTTCAGCTTTTTTGCTGCAGCCGTTTGGGAGAAATCGTGCGTACGGCGGACGGACGGAAAAATTTTTAGTGCAGATTCGGATTCTGCAACCTTTGAAACGCAAACCATGACAGTTTCAGGGGGGTTAGATTTTTTTGTTTTTTTTTCAAGAGCGATTACAATGTTTTATTATTGAATAATAAACCCAAAATACTAAGCTGCTTCCTCGTTACAATCAAAGTGACACGACACCATTATAAAATAGAAAATAAAGAAATCTTCATATGAAAAACTTTGAGGTAATTGGTCAAACTTCCTAAAGATTCGTTGTGACATTTTACAGACTGAAGTAAATGTAATTACTTGAGATGAAAGGTGATTAGAAATTAAAAATCTGTTTAATCGTTGGTGTGTGACAGCAAGCCGGAAAATGTAAAATTGTGAAAGTTATACCTGTTTCAAGAATTTCACGTTAGTGCATACGCAGAGCGTATCGCTGATTACATTGGGATGCGATTCCTATGGGACCTTGAGAGACCTTCTCCGCATAGTACCTCAAAATATGAGCCAAATTCATTCAAAATTGTGGAATTTATGGCTGTAACAAGGAAATGCGGTCAGACAGACAGACAGAAACGGAACCAAATTTGTTCAGTAGGCTATGAAACGCAAAATGCAAGTGGAAATTTTGAATTCGGACAACAAAAATTTTTTTGCTCCCGAAAGTGAACACAAGGTTTCCGCTGCTTCGCAGACTCGGAAGCAAAATGCGGCAATTTGGCACCATCTACCCTACATCTTTAAAAACAATTATATATCTCAAGCAGAGATGGGAGATTTAAGTCTCTTTCCAGAGGTATAATGAAATTTTAATTTTTAGGTTAAATTAATGGAGTTAAGAACATTTTAGTGACAAGGTCGAAAACACGAGAAAAATCTTGAAAATTAAAGCCTTTAAAAAGAAAACTCTTGGAGGCACTTTTGGGTGAAAATTAGATGTAGAACCGATCCCTGGAGTTAAGCCGGTCGATTCTGATACCACCGTCATATTGAGATATCTATTTATTATCCTGAATTTATATTGCTTTTGATTCTGTCGAAATTCCTTTGTTTACTTTACCGTGCTCCCTTTGTAAAGGATGGTTAATTTAGGTTAATAAGGTTAAATAAGTTTATTTTTTTCTTGATGATCTTTTTCAGATTAATATAATTGAACTAGCGTTAAAGGATTTGATCGTCGAGGCCCGGAAAAATGGACACCTCAATTATTCGCCGACTGAAGAAGACTACCTTGAGAACAACCGTTTGGCCAGGAGTACGGCGAATCTCTACGACTCCTCGATCACCACTCCCAGTAACAGTTCCCAAATTAACGATTCCCGGAGAAACAGTTCTTTCAGTGGTGGCAACTCCTCAGACGATCCACAAATTGTTGAAATTCACGATAAAAGTTACGTGATACCTCCGCGGTGTTCCTTCGTTTGTTGTCAAATAGAAAATATCGTCGATGAGTTGAATGGGAAAACTTTCGATTTCATACTTATGGATCCACCTTGGTGGAATAAATGTATTAGAAGAAAAAAAGCTAGAATGTCAAATAGAGGGTGAGTAACTAAATATTTCTTAACTTACAACGTTCGATTCGATTTGTCTATTTTCACTGTCTTGCAATGCGTTCAAACAACTTGCACCGCAGGTAGCAATGGAAATCAAATTGATTTTGCCGGTTCTGAATGTACGCTCTCCAACCCATGAACTGAACTCTTTTTCTGAAGGCAGTTCCTTCTCTTAAATTTTTCTTCCTCACCTGGTTGCGAAGCTTTGAATTCCCCCAGAAGCTTCTGTTCACTTCCAGAACCACAATTTGAGCTCCATTGTTACGTTTCACAGCTTTGGGTTTCGTGTGTTTCTACGACGAATTATTTCTTCAGGCCATACTGAATTAAATCACAGCACAAGAGTGACAGAGTTGTAAGGATTTGTGCTAGTTAGCTCTTAGGCAATCCTCTAAAGTGATGGAATGGCTTAAAGTTTATTAGTTTATTTTAAAGGCTTAGTTCAGAATAGGAGCTTACATGAACAGTAGTCAGTTCACTATTCGATTGCTAATAAATTTCTTTGCACTTAAATTAGCAATACCGCTAAGCTTAGAAATACCTCAAATTTGTTGTCGAAGGCGGGACCCCTACGTCATTTTTGACGTTGTATGTCCTCACTTTCTCTCGCCCCCTGGGCAATGTCATGAGTCAAGAAAAAACAGCCCCAAAAAGAAAGCTGAAATTTTAGTGGTAGCCTGATGATTTGACATTTGGACATGCTATGTTTAGTACGTGGAATCCAAATCTTAGTTTGGAATTTTTATCAAGGATTGCGAAGGTCAAGTTCTAAAAGAACTCATTTAAATTGCGCTGTAGAATCATTTGATTCTTGATTATTTACGTTGATGTTTAATAAGATGAATAATGATGATGATTCAGTGGAATCAATAGATGGATCATTGAGTATTGTGATTTCAGTGAAGACTCAGGTTTTGAACAATGCTTTGGCAGGCTCCAACTATTCTTCTCTCCGTTAAAAATGTTACGTCAAGCAACGAAAATATTGCGCTCTTCCATTTTGGAGATTTGTTCTATATTTTCATTCTCCAAAGGAAGTTTTTTTAGGTGTGGCTTGAAATTATTATTTATGAAACTGGGGAAAAATCTAGCATCTACACACACACACTCACACAACACATAAAATTTGCTTGCTAGGGCATCTACAACTTGGATTTTGTAATTGTATTGGTATTTCTATTATATTCTAATGGTGCATTGTTTCTTCTCATTCCCAGGTATAGCATGCTTCCTAATAGTGAAATTGAGAAAATCCCAATATCAAATTTTTTACGAAAATTCGGGTTAGTAGGAGTGTGGTGTACTAATGCGCCCTCTCACATTGATGCGGTTTCTGATCAATTCTTCAAATCTTGGGGCTTGAAGCATGTCGCCACTTGGTTCTGGATAAAGGTAAGATTATCACAATTTATTCTATACAATGATTAAGTAGACCTGAATTACTAACTCAGCTTGTTTCGATGACGCCATTGTTACTCAATGTATCTCTGCTTCCAATATTATCTTTCCTCTTGAAACTACAAGTATGATGTTGAATGCTCTAATCCACTGATCGGCGAACACGCAGCTCAACCCCCTACAAAGTGAAATATGTTGCGAAGTACTTATCTACCTAATATGTTTCATTAGGTTGGTAAGTACCAACTGGAGTCCTTCGCGTAATTTTAACATGGTTTTAAAAGGGGTTCATGTGGCCTCATTTGTAATTTTCGGAGCGAATCGCGTACAATTTGGATTGATAATTATGAGAAACGCTCTTTTGCTGTTCTGAAACACAATCAACAATTCGGATAAACACTCAACTATTGACAGCTGCCCATTTTTGAAAAATAAACCGATTTTAACCGATAAACCGATTTCAATTATAATAAATAAGTAGCTACATATTTCTTATAATAATAATATTTCTTCCACTTTCTGTTTTAAATTTTCAAATATTCTCTAAAAATCAATATTACTGCTAGAAGTTGCCCAATGTGACAGAAATTGTGGGTTTTGTTTGTTTTTTAAGATCTGCTCATCTTGAAAAATAAACTACGGATTGAGGGGAAATAGAAATGGGAAAAGAGTGAAGTACTTAACTTTTTTCTCTTGGTCTCTGGAAAGCTCTGTAATCGGAATTAATAAAACAAAGAAATCTCATCAACTCAATTCAAGCTCTATCAATCAAAATCATGTGTTGACGTTGGTGTGCATAGTTTAACAACCCACAATATCAAAATAATTTGGATATTAATAAAGCTGTGGTTGCTGAATGGATGGGAGACATTTATTTTCTTCCTTTAGTGTGATATTTCCTTTCGCGGAAACCTCCTCTTGATTTGGTCAAGGGGACTCAGTCCATGTCGGTATGAGTGGTCCTTCCTTGACCCTAATCCCTATCACTTTTGTATCGCAACTCAAACTAATTTTACCTTCGCCCGAAACACCGCCCGTGCTCAGCTCGGGGATTTCCATAATGTTTCGATGACCCGAATCCCCTTTTCGGTAAAATCCCTGAACACATTTCACGTATGAGTTCTCAGTTATAATGAACAGTGTGGCTTCATTTCATGTATTGATTTGGTTAGTGCGTAGGAGCCACAATGTGTGCACTATATAATGTACTTTACGGAAAAGATATGTGATGACTATCGAATGTACAAAGAGATGATAACAGAAAGACAATAAGCTAAGTTGTACTTCAAAGTAACAAACAATTACACAATGAATATAGGAAACTCAACTTGTGGGGTGGGGGAGGGGGAATAGGCACGTTGCTAAACCACTGATAATTCTAACACATCAGTTCAGTGAACGTGTGTTCAGTTGAAAAACCAATATAATATTGAGGTTCACCTCCGAATTAACAAATTCCAACAGTAATAAATATTTCACAAAATGAATCTTGTTTTATCCAATAGTTCTTTTTTAGTTCTTATAAGTCCTTGGATAACAAAATTCCATTGCTATTATATCCGCCGATTTATTAGGTGATACATACACATTAAGATTCATGTTGAGGTTCTTTTTTCCCAAGCACATTTACATTTGTGTTTACATTATTTTTTCTGACAAAGTTCTAGCTCTTAGGGAAAGCTAACGGATGAACGTGAAGCGATCCGGTTGGGCTCATTCGATTCTTTGAAGGCACGTCTATCATATCTGCGTAAAAGGACTGTTTGAAAATGATAAACTCATGTGTTAGAGTTTGCAGCATTTTCATTCGTGTTCGGATTTTACACATCTTGAAACGTAAAACAACAAATTTTGAGGGGGGGGGGGTTCAAAATTATGGTTGGTTTTCATTTTGTTCAACAGCATCTGAGAAGTTATTTCTCGTTGGTAAATAGTTTGGTTTGGTTTGCGATTCGTGATTTTAGGTTACTCAAGGCGGTGAAGTAACTCGACCTTTCGGAAGTCAAACGGAGAAGCGGCCTTACGAGAGAATCATGTTCGGATGTTCGGAAGGCAGACAGTTCAAAAACCCTCCTCCTGACTTGTGTGTGGTCAGCGTCCCGAGTGCCATCCATTCTCAGAAGCCTCCTCTAGTTGGTGAGTTCATCTTCTTGTAATAATATTATATTATGTCATCCGAGTTGTGTCTAGTAGTTGTAACTTTTAGGCATGGGATGAAATATGACCATTGGAAAGTCGGGATATGCAAATGGATGTAAGCTGTTGACTCAATTTCACGTTTCCCCGGTGTATCTTGATCGAGCCGTCACATGAGGATTAACGCCGGTGGTTTGGAGAACATAGATATGTTTGGTATTATATCAGGGAAGGATCTGAAGACCCATGGTCTAGTGTGTTTGGAACAGTTGAAGACAGTACCAATTTATGATATACGCGGAAACTAGATTATTGTGGTAATACTTACACAACAAGCACTAGCTGACACATATAACCAAATTATTAGATGTACCTTCCTACTTCATTACCCCGATGATGTTTTCTGTTGTAAAATGCTATCAGCTCCTGACAGTTGTGACCGTTGGTCACTCAACACCCACGAGTAATAACAACAAGTAGGTACAAGAGAAAGAAACCAACGACGCTGAACGTTTCCTTCTCATTCCGGATCCATCTTCCGACGATGAGTTACCGCCCTACCTCGTTATCGCATCGTCATATATTCGACTTTACTGAACAAGTTGTACGTACCCCGAAGACGAGTGTATCTCCAACCATTGTTTTAACCAATAAAAGGTTATACGGATCACGTGTGGGTTCATTTTAAGTTAATACCCAGTGCGAGACAATTAATCATCAATTAATTCTCTCGTTACACAGTAGACCAGATGTAGCTTCAGTTTTTGCAATAGGTACTGGTTTCAATTCACAATTTCAAATTTTTGGTACTACTATAATTCCATGCTACATCTACTTACTTATGATCATGAACTTCGAATATGTAGAAGGATAAGTTGAAATCATAACTTGTAACGTAATATACTCACTTAACACCCGTGAATAGGGAGGGCGCCATTTTGATAGAGATGAATCAGAGAACATTCAATATTTATAAAACATATTCGTCGTTAAGGGATCGGAGGAGGGAGGTAAATGAAATTGTTAAGGAGGGAGGGGTGGTTAGAGCTCTATCCTACATACTCATATACCTCCCGAATTCCTAAAATCCAAAGAATCCTTCCTCTGAGCTGGAATGTTCCTGTAAGTTCATTTCAAAATCGGGTTTCCTGTTGGTTGGACGGTATTATTTCGTTCTCTCGTATTGTAACATGGACTGAACAAAATTATTACTGAAATCATTCAAAGTGATTTATATTAGACGATAATCAATGTATTGTTTAACCTTTTTTAGTTGGCATATTTAGCTGTCTGTCAGCAACTAATTTCTGCTATCCTGCTAACCTTCTTTCGGAACGAGGACTGAATACCATTTCATCCTTGATGTTCTACATTTCATAGTATCAGTTACCAAAACGTTATTAACAAGAACATTTTCCCTTCCGAGCTGAAAAAATACCTCTAGAACCGCTAAAATGATATCCAACCAAACAAGTGTATCTTTAAAATCTCTCTTCAATTCCGTTTCAGTGACAGATGAAGATTTAATAGATTGGAAGTCAGTGCTTAGTCAAAATTGAAAATACAAAGTTCTCAATACTTAGTAAGTTGTGATTTTGTCAGGAAGATCCTCATTCGCTGTCATTCTTCATCGCAGCGTTCATTTCCAAAAATCAGACCAAATGTTCTTTCTCACCGTCTGGGTGGTGGCCTACATTTGTTCCTTTTTTTGGCAGCCCGTTACTCATCCCTTGTTTCCCAATATTGAGGTTTTTACGTCTAAAAACTTTGATGCCCTGTAAACTTTAGTTCTAGGATTGCTCAACTCGTGTTTGCTTCTACCCGCCGATGTTTATATTCAACGGGAAGAAGGAAAATGTAGGGCAAACTCAGTATGCCCCATCCCCCTTCAGTAAAACTAACTGGAAAGTTGTCTGAGGATAAAGACAGATTCAGTTTGAATTTGGAAGTTGTATCGAGATTGAATAAGTGGAAGTTTTGAAGCGTGTTAACAAAATGACTACTACTACTACTACGGTATACGGTACTATTTCCTGAATTATTTTCCGTACTTTTGACTCCGTACCTAGGCCTACATTCCTGGAATGTATTTGCCGTTCTATCATTTCTCCAACCATCCATGAGTTTATAGCCGGTGATGCAATTCGTACGTATATTGTATATATTTCTTGCCATTATTATGTGGGTACTTCCAGCGGCACAATCCATCCTATCCGATTTTCGGGTGTGCAATAGATGTATGAATAATACTGGTAAAGTAATGATTACTGTGAACAAAAGACATCCAGGCCAACAGATCGTAGGCACCATATTTCAAAATCTACCACTCGAATACAGTATGGATTCAGCAGAATTAGATGACAAGTTATGTAAGTTGGCGGGATTTTTCGTCTGAGTCTGGCCAGCGGTTACAGTTATACCCTAAAAATTAAGGGAGCATTGTATTTTATTTTCTTAGCGTGTTTGCACGTTTGCAGTTTCTAATGATTTGAAAAAATGTCCCAAATTCGTCGAAATTTACTTTTGTATAATGTCCTTATTTGGATGGGGTCCGTCAAAACTTGTTAAAAATGAGTGGTGAACATTGTTTATTTTTCCAGCTTGTGCGATTGGTGAGAACAGTTTAGGACTAAGAGTTTGTTTGTTTAGAGTTGAATGAGCTCTCCCAGATCGCTGTAGGTGCATCCTTTCGCCCTGTTTAACCCTTATCTTGGCAGAAAAACAAAGTATCTCAAACCAATTGAAATAATTTTTCTTAATGTTAGAAAACATCTCTAGAACACGGGAAAAATTTATTGTGTTGATTAACATTGATTAATCTCCATTTTAATGAATGATCCATTGGTAGATCATTGCCAAGTTAGGTGCATATCGATTTTGTAATTCAACTACTGGAGTATCTGAGTTTTACACTGGAACGGAGATGTCAAAAAAGGAACAAACATAATTTCTTAGTACCATTTTAACATTTATTTATTACATTATGACTATATAGAATGAGTGGTTATCACATTCAAGATATTTAGTGATTTTTCAATCTCAGACTTTTAGAAAATCATCACTTTATCGTTTCACGAGTTATAAAAAAATATTTCCATCGTGAGGAAATTAATTAATTGGGTAACATTTAAATATAAAATCAAATATTACAGTTACAAATAACGAATCATAGATTATAATCTATATCTATATTAGAGGACGTCCCAACAATACTTATCTTCTTCCTTCACTGAAATCTGGTGATTGGGGAGGAGGGTACAGGAGTAGAATCCTTTCTCCTCAAGTTCAAAGTTTCTATACGTAAGAACCCATAATAAAAAGATAAAATAGACGTTAGAAGAAAACAATGATTGATTTAAATGTGGAATTGAAATGAAGGCGTTAGAAATTTTGAATGGCTAAGTTGTTAAGCCTAACCTGGCAATGATCCACCGGTGGATCATTCCATTTTTCATTTGCATTTCCTATGAAACCAGATTTTTGCTTGAAATAAGACCTTTTCTCTCAAGGTAAACAATGAAGGAAACTAGAAAAAAAATATCTGGACAAAAATATCGATAAAAAATGTGTGAAAAACTTAGGTGAAAACGACGAACTTCGTGAGACTGCTCCACCTCTTCTCCTGTCACGAAAACATGTGTCAACACGACTAAAACTGCAAGCAAGGTTATGATTTGCGCCTGGATGTTGAATTAGGTTTACCACAACACGGAACAGGTTGCCAACCGAAAAAAAACCCTAGTTTTACTTATGTATCTGTAGATATATGAGTTGATCCACCGGTGGATCACTGCCAAGATAAGCGTTTCTGGCAAGAAAAAATAAATAAAATAAAATAATTTAAACAAAACAAATAACTGAGAGCACGTGAGCGTAGTAAAAATCCTTTTTAAAAACTGCGAGAATCATCTAACTGATATAATTAAAACAGAATTCCCACCTCTCGATCTCAAAATCGAGTAAAAGTAAAGGAAGGTTTTTTTTTAAGTTTTCAATCGTTACATTTATATAAATCAATCAAGCTTACGTTTTGTATAAATTTTGACATCGCCACGTGAAAGAGCCGACGTTTTTGCATAAGAGTTAACCGTCGTACTTATTGTTATTATTATTTTTTTAGAACAATAACGGCTAGGCAATTAATACAAAACTTAGGGTTTTCCACACACCTTTCAACTTCGAACCGTTGTAGAGAGGAGGCAGGGCGAAGAAGAGTTATGGAAATTTGGCTCAGAGCTTCTATTATCTACTGGTACCTACAACATACCTAAAAAAGCAGCACTTAAAAAAAAAACATTTAAAAAAAGTTTGGCCGTTCGCTTGAAATGACTGTTTAGATATTACGTGTCTCGTGGTAATGGACTATGTTACTTGTTGAGTTTTAGTTATGTAGGGTTCATCGGATATGGATCAGTGTTCACGCACAGTTTTAGGGCCCCTCGACTGAGAATAGATTGGGCGCGTTTGGCTCATCCACCCTGCTGGTTTTATAGATATCCATTGATTGATGGTTCGGCGATACTGTCTCTAAACTTCCTCCACCCGACTCCTTTAGTGGGAAACACGGCCGTTAGAAATACACCCAAGTTCCCTTCGGAAAATTGCCTTAAAACTCCCCTTAAAAAGCCTTTTCGTCTCTCCCTTCAGCACTCTTTGTTCTGACCAAAACGGGGTCTTTGGGTTAACAACGCCCCGGACCCAGCACTTGAACCTGAGGGAAACTCCTAGTGCCATAATCCCTTACGTGCTGCTCTATTTGGGGTTAGGTTGGGTTCCGGGATAATGAGATTTCGCTTATGATTTATTGACGTAATAAATGTAAAGTAACGACCGCGTTTCCTACAGTTAGCCCCATTTTAGTTTCGGGAAAGCGGGCGTCTTGAATATGCTGTTCCGAAGTCGATCGGAACAGGAAACGCCCACCTTTTGTTGCGGTAATTCCATTTTTCGAGTTCTCCAAGGATTTGCAAGTCAAGTAAAATTAATGGCCGTCCGTGTTGGATGGTTTGACTCCTGGCGACAACTCATCGACACTTTTTTCAGTATGCTCATTCTCTGGTTATCTTTTTGTTTGGAAGAAGAAAAAAAACCTACTCGAAGGTTTACTACTTATATATCAATAGCCCTGTTGAGCAGTTCATTGGACTGACGATGGTTAAATTACACTGAATATCGATATTAGGCCTATGCGGTAAATAGACGATTCTATAGCCAAATTTCCGAATTTTGGAATTTTGAATTCGGTGATCGGTGGATAATTTTTGAGCCTAATTTCGTAAACTTTGATCCAGTAGTTTCAAAGAAAGGGTTCGAACGGATAACATTTTATTTTTGAAATGAATGTCTTTTGAAATGTAAACAAGCAAATTTTGGAGGGAGGAAGAAACAAATCAAAATTGCTTCACTTCTATGCAAGTTTCTTAAAATCTGAAAAAATATAGCAAACGTTCGACCATGGTCTGGCTAGAGTGACAAGAACTCTTAATGGTTTATTTGTCTACCTGTTAATTAGATCTGGATGAACAAATGTTTCAATAAACTCACGTTTGACGAGATCCTTAGAGTCTAAATCTGTTAAGTATCCCTCAGAAATTTTCACTTTCTAATCAAATCCGTTGCCCAACATGAGGAAATACCTCAGGACACACCACGGACAAACAGAAACCTAATAGTTATGAAATAACGTAATACTTTAAAAAAGACTTGTAGTCAAAGTGCAGGCTTTTGCAGACGAGGCGCAGTCCATCTCCTGGTGGGTTTATCAAATGTCAAATCTAAGCATTCTTTGATTATTTATAAAACCGGATGCTTTATGCAATACGAGTTTTTGGAGCAAGGAGAATTAAAGTTACGTCAGTGGTTGGATAAAATCTCCTCAAATGAGTATTACAGCATATTACAGTATCCTATGGCAACTAAATATTAGTAACGTGAGTTTTGTAAACTACTAAACATAATTTCATGAAGAGGAGGCTGGTAGAGGAGTTGGGCTAGTAGGGATATAATAGCCTATCATGATTATGACAAGTCCCATAGATTCGGAACGACTAAACGTATCATGTGTACCGAATGCCCAAGAATTTCTCAATGTCCGCTACGGATCTCGTGATGAATACACCTCATTACCTCATGGGGTTTCAGAATAACCATAATACACGTCATGTTACGTCTGTCCTTTAATGTCCACTGTGTTACTTACCTAACTACAAAACAAGGTAAACAAAAAACAAAAAAGGAAGATTCAAACAGAAGTTTTCAGAACAAAAGCTCCTTGGCGCTCCAGAAAGGGAACGTTGTCTAGAACTAAACGACTATATTGGTGAGTATGGCAATAAATAAGGCGAAACGTGAGGTGGCGTGAGCTATCAGGTTCGTGGGATCGCTCCCCATGACGTCTCCTGGTTGCGGGACATCCTTGGTGAAGGTGAGATCCAACTGGGACCCCCCGTACGGCGCATGCGGACGGAATTACGCAATGGCGCCCCGCGGGGTATGCTGTTTTATTCTTCTTCGAATGGCTCAGCTTGTAATAGAGATTGAATATGTACCTGAAATTTCGGGAGCTCAGTTATGTATGACAAAATAATGCTACGAATGATTACGTAAATTTCTGTATTAGATACCCCCTTTTTCCGTTAGAGACTCTTTCTGGGTAATCATTGCAGTGAATTATTAAATCCCCTTATTATCAGTATCCCAATGGTGTGCTGCCAATCGACTGATTCTCTACGACGAAAAAACACAAGTCCTCAAATTCAGAGCGGCGGCAGCGATCCTTCGTCTGTAACGCTTCTTGGCTTACGATTGGATGAATGTGTTACGTGGTGTGCACATCAGAGGGTTTTGGCCAGTTCACTATCTGGCATTATAGTTTTGTAGAGGCGCTTGTTTGCAGTTGTGTCCACTGGGGTCTTGCTCGGCGTCTACTACGCCCTTTTTGAGTCCCGACTGAGGTATGGAGTTTTGCTGTGAGGGCTGGAGACTGGAGGAAGATTTTCGAAGCAAAAAGCAGCAATCCTAGCCGTGAGAGGAGTCTCTTCACAGACTCACTGTCGCCCGTACTCGAAAGTGCTAACGCTCCCGGAAATATTTGCTTTGTCTCTCCTACTCCGTGTAAAGAGTAATGAGAATCTGCATACCCGACAGAGAGACAGTCACTCTTATGACCTAGGAAGAAATGATGTGCTGGGAGCCAAACATAGCTTTGCCCTATCCCAAAAAAGGAACATCAACTACCAAGGGGTAAAAATATATAATGATCTTCCGGGGAGCATTAGAAATCTTCCTCCTGGACCTTTTGGCCGGAGAGTCAAGGACGCCCTTACGACTTTAGCACCTTACTCTGGCTGAAATTTAGACGGTCTTCTGGATGACTATTTGAATTTGACGTGTGTTCTCTAGTTTAATTTTTAAATGTCAATAAATCTAATTCACTTGATTTACAACAATCGAACAACAATTACAACATCGTAAAATCGAAAGTAGGGTACAAGTTGTGGTCGAAGTGCAAATATTTAATTAATCTTAGTGCAAGTTGCAGGTACATTTTCTGTTTTAACCGAAATACTTAGGGGTGAATGAACATGACTTATACCCTTTAAATTTACATCTTCGTTCAAACTGATGCTTCATATTTGAAAACGAAAACATCCATTGATACTATTTGCGTCGAAAAAAGGGAATGGCTATTGTGTATTGGCGAAAACGACCGTTCTGCACGATATTCATGGTATACATGTACAAATATTGTCATTTGTGAGGTTTGATGAGATAGTAAAGCGGATTGACATCGTAATTATAAACGATCAATATATACTAAAAATAACTTTACCATTCATGTAGTTAAACATTGTAGGAATACATCAATAGAATATTAATATTCCTCAAGAACGTTTCCTTACGCTTCGCCAACAAGTGGTCGAAATCCTACTCCCAGGTGATGATGTGATCGCGAGTCAAAACTCAAACTCGAAATCGACAAATCATGAGGCAATCGGGTGTAAACACGACGAGGACTTGGAAACTGGAGGACGGAGCAGCGATTTGGCTACCAGAAGAATGAAATCACACACACACACACACACACACACAAAGTTAGGAAAAAAAGACAATCAGATCAGTTTGGCAAAATCAATTTGAATTTTTGGCAAATTCAATATCAACCGCACAAATCATGGTTTTGGGATAGTTTTATCCACAAAAATTTTGGCAAATTTTGAACCTGGCACAAATCATTTTAATATTTTTGGCATCTCAATTTAAACTTTTGGCGACTCAATTTCTACTGTTGCATAAATTTGTGCTTTTGGCATATCAATTTATACTTTTCACAAACCGAACTAATCCAACATTCCACCCCATATAATGATCAATGAATGTTTTTTCTCTCATAAAATATGAAAATTCGGTTTTCCAGCTCTAAATATTTCTTGAAAATCTCAAGAATTTCTAAAACTCCGGTCTCATAGGTATTTTTAAAAACTATTTTTATATTTTTCACTGCGCTAACAGAGCTGCGATAAAATCAAGGGCAAAAATTTAGGACGAGCCTCACTTTTGAATAAGACTGTGAAAGTTCGTGGAATGGAAGTGCCCAGAGATTTTGAAAGTATTTGTGTTGTACTTGTATCACGCAAGTACAAAGTACTTAAACCACACTAGTACAAGTCCAAGTACTTGAACACACATACTTTTACTTGGGTAGTATTATTTTCTCAAAAATGGAATTGGATGTACACCTATGTAACGACTTGTGCTTGCCAAGTACTTTCGAAGTGCTTGCGTCTTGTGCTGCTATAACCTCGTCATTATTATAATTGGTTCCCTACTGCAGTAGGTTTTATCAATAAGAAGAAACTACTTGAGCCGAATGTTCATTTGCAGTGTTTTTTTATTGAACCTCATAGAATATACCCCCCCCCCCCCCCATTAAGAACATCTATAATTTATCAAGTCCTTTGGCACTCGTATTGCGTTAAAACTTCCCCAAATCCAAATTCAAACGATGTAGCCAAAGGTAGACAGATGTTGGGGGGTGTACACAAATATCATCAACTGATCAATCCAAATAGGTGTTTTGGATGAGAACCGATTTACGTGGTCTATGCATATCTCCTGTCAATTCAATTTGTAATCGCTCTAAACACCTGTAAAACACGCACACCACGTTGTGCGTGGTTTTTTTAACCTACGGATGTCAATAAATCTCATTCGATTCCTAATGGTATGTTCTTCAAATAGGAAAATATTTAGGTCGATTCGACTAGTTTTGAGGTTTTCAAAATTTTACAAAAGTTTTACAGCCCTTAAAGGGCACTTTAAATTGAATAACATGGCTCAACGAAATTTAATCGACGGACCAACTGGATTTTTTGAAAACGAAAATTTCAGATTTTTTACTTCAGACGTTTCGGAGATATCGTGCGTACGGCGTTCGGCGGACGCACGGAAAATTTTTTATTGCAGATTCGGATTCTACACCCTTTGAAACGTAAACGATGAAATTTTCAGGGGGTTAAATCTTTTTAGCCATCGAGCGATTACAATGGTTTATTATTGAATAATAAATGCTCAAAACGCAAATGTTGGCACCATAAATCGGGCCATACATCGGGAATGGTTTGACCTACGGACATGGAGAAGGCTCATTCGATTCCTCATGGTGTGTGAGGAAGATCAAATAGAATCTATCACCGCTTTGAAACGTAAACCATGAAATTTTCAATATCATAGTTACGCCACTATGGTTAAGTTGGAATAGTTTTATCCACAACTTTATGGCTCATAAAAACAATATTAACAATGGTTTATTATTGAATAATAAACCAAAATGAACAGGTTTGCTAGTGTAATTTACTATTGAAACGTCATCACGAAACACCGATCCTACAAACTAAATCCGTTATGAAGAAGTTATGCAAATTCATTCCAATGTAGAAATCAAAAGTTAATGACAACGTTCAGGTTGAGAAACTCATTGTAAGTTGAGAGTTGGGATAGAGATGATAAGATATTGACTAGTCTAACAGGGCTTGTTTTGGGGGTCTCGGAGCTTTAGTGGAGTCTATTAACCAAAATCTCATCTATGTTAGAGTAATAAGAGAAATTGATTTATCAGTCAGATACCAGTCTTGGTGCTAATAGCAACTAGTGGGACAATTATTTCGATGAATAGTTAAATATTGAAACAACATTTAGAGGGAAAATATTAAAACGTTGATACGTACATGGATGTTTTTAAACATCGCAGAATAACTGTTGATGGTACCTGGCGGAGAAACGTCAATCTTTGCCATCTTCTGCCAGTGATATGGAGAGGTAGAGATTTTGAACAAAGCCACTTCCTGTCTATTCAAATAAACCGGCAGAGTTGGCAAACTGCAATAATCAGAATAACTATAACTACAGCAGTTGCTATATAGTTACAATTGCAAACTACGATAGTAGAAGTTGAACATTTCTAAACGACTTTTTAAACTCCTATTGATTAAAATTTTCAACTACCAATAATAGTTGGTTGTTAAAAAAAGTAACCGCCGACTATTAGTTAGTAGTAACATGTTTTAACTACTTTCGTGTAGTGCGTTCTCAGTACTTATATTAAAATGTAGTAGAAGAAATTCAATTACCTACTTTTTTTACTTAGTAACATTCTAGAGCAATTTATGCTTCCGAAATTTACGTTAAAGTAGCAGATAAAATTCAAGTGTTGAAATATTAAAAATCTGCATCTCATGACCATGTGAGCGAATTCGCACAATCTTTCGCATCGCATTTATGTTTATTTTGCGAACAGTGTGACTTATGAATCGTTAACCAATAACGGTAGTCAGTTATAAATACAAGTTTCAAGTTTTCACCATTTTTAAATTAATTTACTTAATTGAATTAATTGATTTTCAAGTAGGTGATATTCTGTTAAAAATCTAAATTTAAGTTTTATTAACTTTTTATGCTCTATTCAGTGTTTTGGTTTATCATGTTCAGTAATCAACTTTTGTAGCAGCCCAAGAAAAAGATGTCGACCCTCCCCCTTCTCAGAACTTGTTGTTTCATGTTTCAAGTTGTTTAGAACCGGAAAATCGAATGGGGGAAAAAATCCGTAGCCAAGAACTAGAAGACCAAACTTGATTCAACTTAGGTACAAATCACATGCAGGGTTTACTTGAGTCTGCATTCTCGGAATTACTTTCTGTCAATCCTGAAGGGAGGAATCTATGGCTTGATATATTACGTCAGAATATCGAAAACTTTGAAATAACTCTAAGAAAATTGAATCAGAGAACATCAAAGAAATACATCTTAATTTCACTTCCTGACGACCTTAGGAATCTCAAGCTTCCAAATGTTACTCAAGCTTTTCAATTTTACCGTGTTAATTAAGTAAAAAATAACGTTTAAAAGTTGAAAGCATAGATTATTTCAAGGGTAAAAAATTATGAAATGTCCTTTTAAAAAAAAAGTAAAATGGTTTTCGTCTGAGCTGTTGAGTTTGAGGTCTACGTAATTCTCCACGCTGAATTGGAAGACAACACTGCCTACCCAAAACTTGATTAAAAAAATTACTTAATAAATGTTGCGAAATGCTGTATTTAATTACCAGACGCTCATATTGCCGAGTGTTGTAAATAGAAATAGGAGAATGGTTGATCTCAGTTTACAAGAAAATGCTAGTTCCTCTTTGATCGTTAATTAGAGTCAACCGATGTCTGTGATTAACTATCGGGATCTCCGGTCTCAGTTGGGGAAGGGAAAAAAAGTCCTTTTTTTAAAATAGTGTGCAAAAGTTTTTTGCGATTTTCATTATAACGTTTTTAAACCTCAAACATCATCCATCAGGGTTGGTCCAGAGTGATGTTGGATCATAGAAGTTTTATTAAGTTTGGTAAGGCACGCTGTTCTCCGAACTCCCGATTTATCGGGAACTGATGTCACGACTAGAACTTTTCCTACATTCTAGGTTGTACTACAATACGCCTGGACGACAAACAAATGAAAATGAAACGCCTAAATCGGTATTTCAGTTGGAAACACATTGGGCTCAGAGTTTTGTGTTAGGGCGAGGAACCTACCTATTTTAGTGACCTATTGTAGGGATGTTGGTCTCTCTCCCCGCATTGCCTTAATCATAGCTTTGAGATGAATTTCATCATTTCAGGTTTAAATCCTTGATTTTTCAATTAAAGAAATAGGTTTTTAAAAATTAATTCCTTACAGTAGAGCAACAGTTATTATAACTCAATGAGCCTGCTTTATCACTTCTCTAGGTGTTCAGATTCAATCGAAACAAAAAATGGATTATTCCGGTTGTAAGCTGACATTTTGGCGCAGTTTTCAGCAGACCTGTACAATCCTGCTACAGACACTGATAGTAATAACAAGCGTTTGAAAAATAGGTAGTTTTGGAATCGTGACATAATTTACTCTTTGGGCTCCATTTACGCACCTCCATTCTTTCGAAAAAAGTTTGTTAGGCTCTAATGAGAGATGAAATGTAACGCTCGTTCCAACGGTATCCTCCAATCTGAATTTTTAGTGAAAATTAAGGATGTTATGGCAATTAAAGTGAAGACATATCGAGAACACGAACACCAATTTTGAATGTGAAAAAATTGGCATTTTAAGAGGAGTAAAAGGAGGGGCTTATTGCCACTTTCGGTCGGAAATGAATAGTAGAAAATTTGGTTCAGCAGACCTTAATGATTCACGATCTTATGTATTTTCGGCTCATTCTCCCACCATCAATATTCTTCTTGTACGTCAATGTGCACCTCTCGATGGTACAGGATAGCCCACAGATCAGCACAGTAGATAATTACTGATAGTTGAGTGTTGAGATTACAGACTTACCCCCAGGTCTTTCTTTTTTGAAATTCCTTAAACTATGGACCAGTTTGGAGAAAAACGTCGGAATGCGTACGGCGGACAACGGTGCGAAATGGCCCCAGAAGCGGCAAAAACCACATTTTATTGGGGTATCTCAATGAAACTTGACGATATTGTTTGTCGGAGTGTACGATCCGAGCTCGATGGCAGTTATTGCCTTACTGCAATCCAATTTTTTTGTCCACCGTAATTCAGCATTGTAATGGTTATAATCACACCTTTTCCCGCTGTTTTCGGACTACGAACAAACCGTTATACTTATAAGAGTTTAATTTTTATAAAAATTTGTGCGTTGATTCCAAAAAGCACAACATTCCTCACATTTTCACTATTTGAACAACATTATATACATTATTATACATTATATTATTAGGTATACATTTATCGAAAAAAAACTATTTAGATGGCTCCCAAATTCTAAGCGTCCTCCACCTGGTCCATAAACCATCGAAACAAGGCCAAAACCCTGGAATGGTCCAAAAAAACACCGAATTTGGTTTCGGGGTTTTTTTTTGGGCCGTTGAGCACTAATCTGAAGAGAATTGTGTGCTGCCATCGCAGAATTTTCAAATATGGGCCAGTTTTTCGTAAATTAAGTTTTTCAATTGTGTTATTTCTGGGTGGCATTGCAATCACTTTCTACATGCATCGTATTTGATCGAATGAATTTCACCACTCATTGTAATGGGTGTTATCCCTTCATGGTTGGTTGATGATATGTATTAGGATATATGAATGTATTGGAAAGAGGAGGAAGACACACGAGAAACCCTCAATTTTCACTCTGAAAATTAGCGTTTTTATTCTTTTATTTGTGCTTGGAATGATTGGGGGGGGGGGGGGGGGGACGCAGTTCTTTAAAAATATAGACGAGACTTTTACGAACAGCATGAACCAAGGACGAAGGCGGCAGTGGAAATATCTACTTTAAATCCATGTGAAAGTCGACAAATCTATTAAAAAAATGAAATATCTGAAAAAAAGCATACATTTTGAATTAAAAAAGGAATTAAAAAAAAAATTGGCTTACTCGTTTCTGTCATTGTAGTTACGTGTTCATTCCAGATGTTTTGCACACGACACACTCCGAATGCACTACAATTCTAAATGGTACGGTAATTTTCAAGAGGTAACTTAACTTGAGAGTTATTTGAGAGTCTCCCACTCTCGATAATATGAGCATCGTCTTGTTTTGACTGTTGCATTTAATGCCCAACACATTAGTCAAACAATCCCTACCGTAGTACGGAATCGAGTTTTGAGGTTTTCCCTGGTTTTGAGGCGTTTTGAGCCACAGAGCGTCGTCTTGGAGGCCGGGAACCGTTATCAAAATCTGCTAATGAATTAGAGCCCATACTATTCCAATGTTTTCCGGGAGCAAAATGTACCTGGGAATATGAGTTTTACCCAACAGTATGAGAAAAAAGAAAATGCGCCAACCGAGATGGGCTCAAAGCTTTCAGGTCTAGGTAACATGAACATGTAGTTGATTTGAAATGTTTTAGATAATCTCGAATGATGTAGAAAAAATCTTTTTACAGCGATTCTGCGTCAGAAATGCCAACGCCTTCAAACGTTTTTGAAAAACGGGAGTTTTTGACGTATCACTGTGCGGCAACGGATTTATTTATTCGATTTTTGAAATCTACAAATCTTGACCGAATTTTGGGAGGTTTAGACTTTTTTCTTGCTCGATTGAGAATAACAAACCAAATGGTATTACTTATCTGCCGCGCCGGGCCATTTCCTTCACCTTTAGCTTCTCCACAAACAGGAAAAGGAAGTACCAATCTGTGAGGTACATGTGCGAATAATATTTATTTCTATTTTTCTTCTTATAGTAGGTAGGTACATTTCCTTATTCTTCCGATCCCCATCATTATTCAAGTTAGTGATCGAAAGTACTCATAATAATATTATTGATGCGGTGTTCGTGATAAAGCTGTGAGCCATTCACCAAGCAATAACACGACTCTAAAGACCGATGCTTTATGTATGGCCTGGTAGAATATCCACAATACCGCACGTGAACTCAAAGGCTATCTGGAAATCTGCCGTTCGTTATGTGTTGGTATTATTTATTGTTAATCTCTGATCCCGAACTGATACGAGCGTGGTCGCTTTTCGTGGCTGCATTCCCACGCCAGTACGCTTTGATTGATGTTCTCCGGAAGACCATCTCCTTTTGTTGGAACATATTTTCAATCTTCGCCTCTCGGAGGTCGTGACAATTAAATTTTTCATTGCACTCGGCCGGTAGGAGGTCGATAATGCGGTTTCACCGCCTCGGGGACCAATATTGAGCAACGCCCGGGCGCTTAGACGCAATGTTGGACGCTGACCATCCTACCACAATCTCGCCTATCAAAGATGGTAGTGTTGCATAGCACATAAGTTGTAATTCCTTTGTAAGTCATGATTTGAAGTTCTGAAGTATGTGCCTGGGTACATTGATCATTAACACCTTTTGTTGCATTGCCGGCTCTTTCCTAATTTGAACAAAAATTCGTTGTTAACTTGGAAATTATCGTTGTTTTGTCAATTTTTACCCGTAAAATGTCTATATTATTGAAATTATTTGTCCTTAAAGACGTCTCTCTGTAGCGAAGCCTACTATTAATGTCCTTAAAGCCTACTATGAATGATCCTGGGTGGTGCGGGACGACCCAAACATTGGAAGAAAATAACTGCATACAAATCCCTTTCAGATTTATTTTAGGCCGAATCCGTGAAAAAAACTATAGGTGTGTGTGTGTGTATGACAAGTTTGTAGACGCTGCCCAACCACAATTCTTAACCGATTTTACCTTGAAATTCACCAACACCAAATAATCGCAATATCTGCCCTAAAAATGACTCCGAACCTCGAAATGAAACGAAAAGTCACACATTATTCAAACCATAATAAACCCAAGTGTGAGAATTGTCAGCTTTGGCTTTTATGAAGGCTGTATTGTTTTAAATGCCACAGGTCATAAAATAATTATTATCGAGTGATGTATTTTGAGTAACCAAACTTGAATTACACGTTGTTTGAATCTTATTACCCATAATAGTGTTGTTTTTGTGTTGTGTGGAGAGTCGTATGAGGATGTTAGGTGTGAACCGCCGGGGTTTCTCCGTTCACACCTGAGGCTACCTTGATACCTAGATATACCTCATAACTATCCCTTATTTTATGTCAGTGAGTTAAAAAAGCTGTTGTGGAGGTTAACTAAAACTAAATAAAATGAGTTAACTGAAAGAAAAATGGTCGAAAAGGTATTTGGTGGAAACGTACATTTATTGTAAGTACATTAGTCATAGAACACTAGAGACTCTAAAACTGGACGTTTTCGAAAATTTAGATTCTTACCATATTAAGGTTTAGATTATTTTAAAGCTCTTCAAAGTTGTTGGATTACCTACGAGGATTACGTTTGGATTGAGTAAACTAATCCAATAATCAGTGTCAATAGTCTCATATTTCTTACTGCATCTAAGTTTGAAAATTTGACTGTGTTTACGAATGTGCCTTTAGGGTCTTGACGACTCGTTCAGAGGATAATTGCCATAGAACTCCTTAGTTTATTGAAGAAATTCAAACCCAGTCGGCAATAGACAAAACATTTATATTTCTTGAGCTTCTAATGGTAGTGGGTAAATCCGCCAAACCAAGACCACTGAAAAATATCCACCCTGCTCGACTTCCCGTCTACTACGAACACCAGAAAAGTGCTCGGATGTCTGTTGTTCTCTTCCAAACGTGGTTTCAAGACCCATTTGCCCCAAAAGTTCGGGTGTTTCTTCGGTCGAAAGGCTTGCCAGAAAAAGCTCTCCTCCTAACTTGACAACGCTCCTTCGCAACCAAGCGTAGATCTTGTTGAAAGGTGAGGACATAACAGCCATGTTCTTTCCTCCTAACGTGACCAGCCTCATCCAACCTATAGAACAAGGAGTTATAGAAATCGGGGTTATCGCAAATCAGTTCTCCAGGAATTGGCACTTCGCGGTGAAACTGAAACCCTGGAAGAACGAGTTCGCAGCATCAACGCCAAACATGCTATTTACTGGGCGGCAGAAGCATGGAATGCAGTTCCTAACACGACTTTGAGATTAGCTTGGAATAACTTAATCAACCCTGACGATGACAATGACGTTCCCTTCACCTCTGATGACCCAGCAATATTGGACTCCCCCCTCACTGATTTGGTGGCTTTGCTTCCTGGAATCCAACATATTTCTCCTGATGATGTTCACACTAGGGTTCAATACGACGACGACGCTTTCGAGCTAAACGACTACGAGGCAGCATTCGTCAACAAGAAAATGAACGTAAGTTTGGGAGAGGCAAGTTCTAGTGTGGAGGATGAATCGGAGAATGTCGTAAGCCAATCCGAAGGATTTCAAGCCCTCGAGACAGCATTGAAATATGTTGAGCAACATGAATCTGCAATACCGTCTGAATTGGCCGCAATTAGAAAATGGAGGAACCACGCCGCACTGCATCGACTATCTGCTCCTGTTCAACAGGTCATCACCAAGTTTTTCTAGAACTCTAAGTAGGTCGTTAGAATTCTGCATCTCCTATACCTGTAATCCTGAATCCTGTACCTGCATTTCGCCTGTGTTTTGAATAAATAATTATGTACATAAATGCAAAGGTGTTCTGATTATCCAAGTTTTCTGATTATCCGAGGTACCCCCGCCTTGTCTACCCCAGTTAATGGAGTTTTTACTGTACTCGAAGCTATCGGGCATACTCAAAAGTATAAGCCACTCAGCACCGTTTTCTCAGGTTCGAGTTGTCCGACCTCGCTCAGAAGGTGTAAGGAGAAAGCCGGTTTAATCAACTCAACTCAATTTCAACTTGAGCGTATCATTATTCTATCCGCTATCAAATTAGTGCGGCCGACCGACAATGTATTTCGGCTCTTTGAAGGCGTTGATTTCTGCGAGAACATGTCTCGTTGCATTTCTCCCGTGAATCGATGAGAGAAGCTTATATTCTATATCTTTCAAGTTTTAAACGTTTCAATGTCCACACATTCATGTTTCTTTTAATAGGAAACATGAATCCCTGTGTGCCACTCATAACTGAAATGAAATGAATTGAAAATTAAATGTAGTACTACTACATGATATTAAAACACTGAAACCGAGTTAATTCAAATACAGCCACAAGTACAGCTATCTCAATTCAAGAATATACTCCAGGAAGTACCCTAATTTTCAGCCCAGTTCCGTGCTAAATGTGAGAGTTGCCTTCAACTCCTCGTAAGTTGTCTCGAACAACACAGATTGATCTTACAATGAATTTAACAACGTATAATAATTTTATAGAATTACATATGAGTTTTTCGATTTGTTAACTATTGAAAATGTTTATGTAACATAAATGCTCGGAAACAGATTTTCGCATTCTCCGTGTCCCTCTTATTAGGAAGCTGAAAACAACTTTTTTTGTATTTAGTTGTACTGAAGCTAAAAGGCGCATTTTGGTTATAAGGCAAAGATATGAGAAGAATCGGAAAATTGAAAAATAAATGTTGTGAAGGACATTTTAACTTGCTTGGCGGAATAGGGTTAACGCACTGAGCAGTCGTGTGAAACAGTAAGGTGTCAACGGTTGGGTGTAACTAAAATCCTGTCAGTGTTTATGAAAATACATAAGTAATTGATGTAGAGCTGTTTGATTGGGGGAAAAACCCAAAACTACTGAGAAAATCTCTGCATTGGAAAACATTTTACAATTGAAGGAAATTCTTTTTAGGACCCTTTTTTTGGGCTTTTTTAGTGGCCTTATGACAGATGCTAATGCACCTCCCCTAGTCATGATGCCTATACGAAACTACTTTTATAGTCTGATCAGAAATTTAAATTGTACTACCTTCCTCAATTCATAAAATATATAATTAACTCGGCAGGCGTTTTTCTATAAAGGAAATTTTACTGAAGATGAAGCTTGAAGTAGAAGGAAATTGATGGTGTGAATCAATATTTTTTAGCATTATGATTTCAACATTCAAGGAAATGTTGAAATTCTGATTTCAAAATTCAGAAAGTCTTCGAATGACTGAATTAATATTTTAAGTTTTTAATTATAAACTTTTCCAACAACTAATTTATTTTTTTCTCCTTGTTTTCTCGCTCTCTTGCCGTGTTTTCTTTATGCCCTACATCTCCTAATTAGGGCATTTCTATACGTGCATAATTTTTCTAAGGAACATTCAACCGTAGTAGCTGCCATTAGAAAGAAAAAACCAATTGGAAAACAAGAACTATAGATCTGGCCTAACTCAGAAACCTTCCATTAACTTTAAAATGAAATGCAGTACGTGAGCTACCTATTACATAGGTGAAGTTATGTTTATCCAATCATTTTTAACAACAGGAATTTCTGCCAATGCCAACTGTTAAAATTATCGAATGGAATGAAGTCAAGTCTATGAAATAAATTCCTGTCACTTTATTCTCTCATGCTGCTAATTGACACCATTTCTCTAGGGTCGTCATTAAATTACGACTTATGTGAATGTCGTTGAATATGTTTCAGAATCCCGAAGGTTTGACAAATAGTAGCGAAAAAATGTAATATAAGAAGAAACCCGCGTAGACTACTCGGCTTCCTGCCAATGTCTTGTTTTTGTGGCTATAACGCATTTAGATGGCTCCTTGAAAAGATCGCATAATTTTTTGATTGATACTCAGTGGGTACCCACATTTCCATATTATCCCTGCCCCGTCGAGCACCGCCGAAAAAAAAAAAAAAAAAATCAGAAAAACAGTCGACCGTTAGCTCGAAAGTGTAACGACGACGGTTTATAACGGCACTAATTGAAGACTGTCAAGAAGGTAGAAACTTAATTACAGAGCACTCCAAATCTCTTGGCGCCCGGGATTGATGTCTGCAATAGATCTTGGTTCGCATAATTTATTGGAGGCGGAATCACGTTAGCGACTCTCCTTCATGCCTTGGAGCGACCGTAATACAATCTTTAAACATGCATAAGGGCTAATAACCCGCAGAAACACGCTTTTAGGAGTGATTGACTTGACGGGTTGGTATTACACGAGACAAATCAATTTTTGCACTCTTTTGGGTGGTTTTTACGTAAGGCACTTGGTGCGAAATAGGTTAAACGGAAGAGTAGTGATGTAAAATGTATCGAAAGCTCCCCAAAAGAGGTATTCGATAATTATGTCAACGGAAGGCTAGCTGGGGCTTAAAATCTAGCGTAAAACGCAACCATTACCTAAATTGTGTATCATTACCTCATTAGTTGCTTGCAATCATTGCGGTTGAGTCGAAAGGTACAAAATTGATCACAAGTTTATACTAGGTGTCCCAATGGGGTGTGTAAGCGATTTAAAAAAATATTTTTCATTGCATGCCGGAGTCCGCATGACGTCTTGAGCAGCAGTGGCAACCCGTACGGATTTCCAAATTCCTACGCTGCTATCATTCGCTATCATTTCGCGCGAAAAGTCCCGTTTTGTCGGTCAGGAGCTTAACGAAATTCTGAGATCGTTCCTTTCATTCCTTTCATTACTTATCGTTGAGAATTTTGGGAGGGCCAAAAGACGGATGTACTCATTGTTAGTTTCGAAGAAGCTATGCACCATTCCCAACTTTATTGACCAACAGCTTTGAGCACTTTTTGCTCATTGTTAACGTTAAGATTGATTGACTCACCACCATAAACTTTGCGTTAGTGGCAAAATGGATTGTTCTTCCGAATAATTTCTACTTGAAGAAGATGATTTTCGTTTTTATTGGACTTGTTTACAAAATTCGTTAGAGCTTCTATCACTAATGG
This sequence comes from Creontiades dilutus, assembly GCA_031894815.1. NCBI lineage: Eukaryota > Metazoa > Arthropoda > Insecta > Hemiptera > Miridae > Creontiades > Creontiades dilutus. The sequence continues at coordinate 1,790,043 of JAVIWC010001315.1, read as the reverse complement.
AAGAGTCCCTGCGAACTATCGAAGAGTCAAACGTTCATTCCAGTTCATCAGGAGCGTTGATTGGGAGTATCCTTAACTCGGGCATATCACATTGACCTGCCACTCTCCTTTACAAACGTTGATGTCGAGTTTGACGATTTGGGCCCAGACGAGATGTCACACCTTTTTCATAACTTCTACTTTGTCATTGGCAGTACCACCCTTTCAATTTAACGTTTTTCCGATCCAAATTGCGTTTTGGGTTAAGGTGTAGTTTCGCAGGCTTCTTTCCCAAAATATACAGGCGTGGGCCGAAAGACTGGTCAGTAGGAAGAAGATTAACTTACTGTTTACCCAAGAGGTCCACATAGCTGTTTGTTGATGCCCCCGAGGCGACGGACGTTTACTCTAAATTCTCTGCAGCTCTTCGCTCTACTATGGGCCTCCGGCCGAAGCCCTCCTCAATCGCCGTTCCAGCGCGTGGTCTTTCTCAACGGATTCCCGATTTAGGCGCTTGAGTCACGAGTATCCAAGCTATCTGGTTTTGACCTCCCTGTTTTTCTCAGTTCAAACAACATTGAGATGATCTTTGCAGAATTCCTTAAAGTTTAATGGATGTAATAGTAATCAAACTTAGTTGTCTAAGTATCTCACCACAATATTGCCTTGATCTATCTTCATTAAATAACTTTGATACCCACTGTAATATAAAATTTTATAGAAACGCGCCCTCGGGCACTAATTTTAACATAAATTGCCCTATAAGTTTTTGTTCATTTTTATGATTTTATTTAACCGGAGTCTGTCTTGATTTAAAATGTAAAGAGGGGTTGTGAAGATAGAGGAGAGGATGGGGGTTGCTCGTAGCACAGTTAAATGAAGATCTATGTGCTGTTCTTTTTAAAATCGTGTGCAAATCAGACTTCAAGACGAATCAGGATGGTTGTCGGTGAATTCACTCCATCTTTCGGTTGATTCATTCAAGACCCTCAAAATCCCCTCGGTTCTCATATGGGAATGAATTCCCCGAACCCCCAATTTGTTGCTAGTGTTGAAAATGGAATGGGATACTAAGAAAGTAGACACATACATATCAGAAATAGTTGTTTCATCGTTGGTGTCGTCGGGGTCATTCTTCGTTGACTACGACTTGAGAGTTTACGTCGCGAGGCTTGTTCATTGCAGAAATGGCCTTAACATAATCAAGCCCAGCGTGTAGAATGCAGCGGCGCTCTTGTAAGTCCCATCGGCGTGTATTGGTCCACCTTCGCTGAATTTTCTCAAATTGCTTCCTGTCCCAAACATAACAATTCCATAATTTGCATTATTGTGCAGGACGAACGACTCAACTTCTTTCGTCTTTGCAATTCATTTCAAGGCTGTTATGGACGTCTTCGTGTCAAGGGATAATTTTAGCTTGGTTTTGGCTCACTCACAGTGACAATTTCATTATTCTGAGTCATCCTTTTAGATCCGCAGTGTATTCTCCTGCCGAAGTCATAATTCCTGTGGCCTTTCATAAGGTTCATCCACTGCCGTTGCGTTTTACGGAATCACTGATCATTTCTCGCCTTAAAATTTCACTGCCTTCAACTTCGTGTTCGTACACTAGATTGGCCTCTATCAAATGACTTCCACAAATTTTCAGATACGTCTTACATGCTTTATCGGGCAATAGTACTTATTCACCTCGTCACTCAGTTCTTTGTGAAAATCATGCAGATTTCAAATTCATAAATAACGATTTAAACGAAGAGGAGGGGGAGTGGTTCTTCTCATTGGACACCCTTACAATCCAGCTCTTGGATTTGAACTTTTGATTTATTGAAATAACTTGCTTGAGAACGAATGATTGTGTTTTCAATATCATATAATATTGTTTGTGTTGTAGAAGTACTGCAAGAGTACCTTCCTGATCATCCCGACTGCCTCGAGCTCTTTGCTAGGTACCTTCTTCCGGGATGGACCTCCCTGGGGAATCAGGTCATAGACCTGCAGCATCTCCCGTTGTACGAACCCATCGTCCGGTCCTCCTAGAGCAACCTGTACTGTGAAATGATGAACACCTTTTTTTTAGATTTTTCTGTGATAATCAAATTTTAATCTAGGATCTATCTATTCGAGTACATTACGCATTCAGTATTATTATAAACATGAAAATTCGGATTATTTATAGTAATTAGGTACCAGGATATTATACATTGAAATATCATAGCGCTTATTGTGTATCTAACAATACTATTAATAAATACACTCGTACAATAACAATGTGGATATATATAGTGTTTTTTAAATCCCATCATTCTGTCGATAGTTACTGTGACCGACTCTGAATTTTTTGTTAGTCTCCCAACACCATAAGATCAAGTAAAATGCTGCTATTAACCTAAAAAAACTTATTTTTTTAATGTTGGTTTGGAAGATGAAAGTTTTGAAACATCTCTTCACCGTGAAGATTTAACGAAACATTGTACTGATTCGTGCATTTCGTGTGGTTGAAACATTTCTCTGCTCGTAGGTTTAGCAAGCCAACCGATTTTTTACCATCTCAATGGAACGCACAAGTGCTCTCATGTTAAAGTGTTGAAAAGAAATTTCCTGATAAGTGGGTCTGCATAATATAATAGCAAGATTGGCTATTGAGGTATCACCTTTTTGGTATAGGTAAATTCAGGACCAAAGAATTCCACCTCTGGTATTAAGAGACTGAAACAGCAGAAAGAATGCTTTGTTAATATCCCACTTTTGAATCTATTAGGTTCCCGCTCTTCGGATTGGCTTCTGTAACACAATTTATGGAAAAGCCTGAAAATCTCCTTCGCTATCAACAAGCCGAAACTTACTTACTGCCGCCGGTTCTAATTCTCCATGTTTCCCGGTCCGTAGCTTGCGATCTCTGCATCCCCACAGGGTTCTTCTCCTTTCTCCCCTCAGCATTGATTTTGGCCCCCGATCCGCACTCATTCTATTGAGCCTTGATGAACCTATGTCCACCAACATTGACTCTGAGGTTTGCGCCGCATCTTAGGTTGTTACTGCACTCCTTAGCTTTGCTAATCTCATTCTGGACATCCAGCAGTCCGTACTCCCGAGGTAACGGAAGGATCCACGCTTTCAAACTACCCAGAACAATTCTTTGACGTTTGTGTTGTCGATTCCCAGTCAACTATCCTGGGGCTATGTTCCCCCAATGTCCCTTAGAACCTCACACTCTATGCAAATAGAGTCCTAGGGAAATAGGCGAGTGGTCTTCCAAGGGTAGCCCCACATTGTGGAGCGATGGGTAGTGAAAAGGCCGACGAATTTGCCAAGAGAGGAAGTGACATGCCACCCACTGACGATTTAATGTCACACAATCTGGCAATGAACGATTCTGAAAAAAATATCAGGCAAACACAACTGGAACGGTACCGAGGTGCAGCCTTCGGAGAGCAGTGCGTACCGATCATCCCTCAACCCATCCCTAAAAGCTTGCCCGCCGAGACTTCGTCCAAAACTTAAGATTGGCAGCTGCGAACGATTTCCTTCAGAGTTACCTCCATAGAATCGTTGCTCCATCACTAGTTTGCCCCTTGTGCAATACCAACTCTCTTATAAAAGATGGACACTTGGACTGGCGTCCAACAATTCCACAACCTCGACACGACTGTGAAAACTCCGTTTGGCGAAAGAGGATCAACGTATTCTGGGCTTTTAGGAAGGAAGACGATGAGGTTAAATCCTCGGTCCAGCTTTGGATTAAAAACGAAATTCTTCGTTCCCAAAATACTGGTGTGTAGTTACCATGTTCCAACCAGCTGGTTCTAATGGATATTTGTCGTTGGTTACAGCTAAGTATTTCTTTGATAGTAATCTTCCAGTTTTGTTTACTCGTATCATGTTCTTCATTGTTTGGGAAATATCATCGACGAGTAATTATTCTAATTTATTAGCCTCATTAACGACTAATGAATCTTTATTGTCAAGTGTTAACTGACTCGCTAAAGTGAGTTTTACCATCTCAGATTATTCAAACTGTAATGAATTTCCCGCGATTTTACGTTTCCCTTTGAATGCCAAGATCTGTTTTATGATGATCATTGGTCCCTATTTACATTAACTGTGTAATTTATTTTATTAATGATACTCCAATAATTGGAGTAAATTAAAATTAAAGTAATTAAATTATTCAATGAATCGTCTGTATATTCAATCGAGTAATGGGCTTCTACTTAGTGAATCTGACTTGAAGTGAAACTCATTGACATACCGTAAGGTTCACATATTACTTGTTCACGAGCAGTTTCTGTTTTAGGTGTTTACCACGCAATAGTCTTAATAATAAGCGTTGCCCATGGGTGTGAAACAGCTTTTAGTATTTTCCAATGGAAGTGGATTTCATTCAGGGTGGGATGACCCTCTCTCACGTTTTTTTCATAATTTTGGATCGTGCTCCGGCGCAGGGGAGAAGGGCTGGAATAAAATCCTAAGGTCATGTTTCCTTAATTCTGTTTAAAAGTCGATCTACCGGTAGCGGATGAGTTTTTTGACTGTTGAGAGATGTTTTGCCCAAAATTGAATTAGGCTTTCTATGGGGTTTAGGTCTCATAAGAGTCTGCAACATTAAATAAAATCCCTCAGACATCATTTTCTCACTCCCTAATCGTCCGATCTCGCTCAAATGTATGGGGTAGTTGTGGTTGGAAGGACTGTGTAAAAACGTATCTGTTATCAATTCACGTTAATCGTATCATTAGTAGCTGCTGACCATGCGTGAATAGGAAATGGTTATTACAAACTTAATTTCCATAGTTTCATCAGATTGAGTGTTGAAGGGATCAAGCGGCTGTTTAAGCAGAAATACATAGTTTAGGTGCTTTTTCATCATAATTTACAATGTTCAATTCTTGAAGATGTTCATCAACCTTGGCATTATCTTTCATCTTTGAATTATGAAAGTGAAGGCCCCAGAACGAAAGTGCAGGTCGGAAAGGGGAGGCAGTAAAACAAGTCGTTTTAATAATAAGCACATAAGTTGGCAAAGGCCGGTACATAAATACATTGAAAGCATCATTAGCGAGCGGCTCGTTGGCTCTCACAACATACCTCCGATCATTTGGGTTATGAATTTTAGTACAATAATTGTTGATAATTGTTAATGAATTATTCATCTATTGGTCAGTAATCTAGACGAATAGATTACTACACTTTTTATTCATCAAGCAGCGCTGTTCAGACTCTTTAGTTTGCAACATCCCTTGGAAATTTTGCTTTTACTGGCAGGAGGAGAAATGGAGGGGAAAAACCAATCCATCGATCGCTGCTCAAGCTCGACCGATTCTTGTATTTCTTTATTAATTTTTTTGTCCGATTAACATTTTGGTTTAGTATTTAAAAATATTTCAGAACTTTCCATTTCCATAATGAAAGGGAGCGAATGGAAGGGGAAGTTGTGATAAATCGTTCATTTCGAATATTTTCATAGGGTTCTAATAATTTTTGTTTTTGTTCGGCCCCGATTTAAGTCTACTTGTGCAACAAACTTTGGAAATTTTGAATTGCCTTTCATGAGTTGGGATAAAGGGGGTAATATGCAGTTCTTTCACGCTGCTGATACACGTTGTACTGTCAATATGCTTGCTTCTTTTTTGTTCGAAAAGAATTTTGGTCTTATGAAGGAGGGTAATGGTGTTTATATCTTCACTATTTTCAACGGTTTTTTGTTCGACCGCAAGTTTAGTTTAGTTCCGGAATAGACTTCTAGGACTTTGAATTTTCTGTCGGGAGGGGGTTCGTGGGGATATCAGCCGATCCAGTCCAGCGCTTCTCAAACTACGATTCCCTCTTATTCATTCAACTAATACCTTGGTTTCGTTGTGGAACTCATTACAGTTGCATCAGGAGATGGATATAGGGGGTAGTTATTTTATTTCCAAGGTATTATGTATTCAAGGTATTCTGGTAATTCAAGGTATTAAACGATTTATAAATGGATCGTCTGCAGGTTTGGTCATATAAAAACTTTACTTAAGGAGCCGCTGTAATGCATGCAAATAATCACATTAGTAATGTGATTATTTGATACGACTCAATTTCAGGTAATACCGTCACGGCGAAAACCTAGCGCGTCTGGGTAGGAATAATCAACAGCTCTATTAAAATGAAATTACCAACCTCTTCCTCAGTCTGCTGACAAATACACATAATTCCGATTTCGATGTATGCGTATATACGTGTGGTTTTGTTGAGCAACTAATGATTGCCAGTCATTGATCCTTGCACGTTGCACAGAGTGCTATCGTTGGGAGTGGACTCGGTGACCCGGCGAGCAATAATGTACATCGATCGTGAGCTTCTCTCCTCTCCAAGACGTCGTATTACATGGTTGGCTCCGCTACTGGTGAACAAGCTCATAAAGCGGTCAATGATGCAAATAACACACGATTATTGTTGACATAAGGACCTCCATCGTCGACACACGCGCTATTGAGAAGAATGCGGTCTACAGCTCTGCCAACAAGATAAGTAAATTTATCGACACGTAACATACAAACTATTCTGATGTCAAATTTAAAAGGTTACATCTGAAGAAAAACCGTTACAAATAATTTCACAAAGGTTCATTGTTTTTTAACCCTTCTTCTACCCCCACCCCAACTTTTCTTGACTGCTATGTCAAAAAAAGGGAAAAAAAGGGATTTAAAACTTGGAAATTCACAGCCATTTTCAACATTTCTCGCTTATAATGAGATTTTCCAATTCAAACGAGTTCATATTGGACAAGGGTCCATCTAAACCGATTGGACGTCCCACATTTTCTTTGGAATGACACCCATTTTTCGGGATGTCTAGAAGCTGGAACCAACCAGCCCCCAAATGGAGTTCATGTGAGAGAGAACGGATTTTTTCATGAATTGTATGGCCTTTTATGTCCCGTTTATGCCTACGTAGATGAAGAATTTGCTCACCTTTGAACAAAAAATGATAACATTTGACGGGGGTTATACAAACATTTTACTACTTATACGATTACAAAGGCTTGTTAATGAAAACGATAATCCATTAGAGTCAATGCCGCCTTTTTGGGTTTTTACGTGAAGGGTATTTCGCTGTGAGGAGTACTTCAATCTATTCCTAAAAGGGGGACAGGTTGTCCAAGCGAGCTGGGTCGTCAGTCCTCTAGCTGTTTACTTTCAATGGGAGTAATGATTTCCCCGGTTCGAATCCGGCTGGTACCAATGATTAGGGCCAAAATCCTATCAAGTGTTGTATACCTGTCCTGTCGTTAGACAGTTCACCTCTGATCTCGATATCACGTGAATCCAAAACGCTCCCAACCCAGGGGCGTGAGGCAATGGGAAGCCACGTGCGAAATCGTCAGACGTAGTTCTGATCCTCACTGCTGGACGGCTGGCGACGTCCGCGACACCTCCGGGTAGCCGGACGAAAAACCAAGGTGAAATTCCTTGTTTACTTTACTTTACTTTCAATTTACTATTCCTAAAAAATAAATAAATAAATTTGGCAGGGGGGGTAGCTCGTGATGTCTGCTCGTGAAGTTTGTGGAATTTGAGGAAGATGGGCGAGGGAGAAAGTGATAGAATTATGTGTTTCTACAGAATGAAGAAAAGGTTTCAAACGACGATATTACAAAGCCCTCCTGTCGAGATGCAAAGCTCGAGTAACTCGGTGGCAACGTTCCCACAAAACAAAGCGAGTTGACCTGATCAAGGCCTTGATGTTATTAATCGCTACTGTTTCTTGCTACGATTCCCTTTCATTTGACATTTCTGCATGACAGTTATAAACGCATACATCTCTTCAGTTCAGATGATCTTGGAACGAACTCCCTGGAAGAATTCATCATCATTTTGGCTCATTATTTTCAATAGTCGACCTAGAAAAATCCCTCCACCGAAATTAGTTCTTTTACGTTTCATATTATGTAGAATTCAAAAATCCAGCTCTACGCCGTCATGAAATTTTCTGCGAAACTATTGGGCAATCTTAATTTGGGTCAAAAATTACATTTGGCGTCCAGTTGGGACTGAATTCTTGGCACCAAGGAGTGAATTTAATGGGCTGAAACATTAAACATCTGGATATCGAATACAGTAAAATAGCACCAAGGTTTTTATGTTTCATACTGACAGACATCTCTTTAGTGAGCTTCCTCGGACATTTTTCTGACGTATTTTGTCCCGCTAAATTTCAGTTGTTACATCCTTCGGTTTGTTCGTTGGGTCAATGTATTGTATATTGCACCATTGCAGGTATTTTTGCAGCAGCTTTCGTTTCGTGCAGAAGGACTAGTGAGGGCTGGTGTTCAAAGAGTAATCACTATACGGTCTTTGGAACACCAAGAAGTCATCTACAATTTTAGGTGACACAATGATCAGCTGTGTTAACCCTTGTGCTTAATTTCATTCCGAATTGATCGACCTTGCTGAATTCTAAATGAATCTATTTTTATTCCATCCAGAATACAATTACTAGGCACCTAGTTCAGATAATGTACCAGAAACTTAGTCCCTTAAGCATAAATGGATGATATGAGAAGTAGGGCTATTCAATACATAGATAATAAACCTTTGTTTAACTATTTGAACTGTTATTGTCTTTCAATGAGTAATTGCGTAGCATAGGGTATTGGCATTAAAAAAATGTAATAACAAGAGCTACACTGTGGATACAATTCAGAATTATTATAGGTCCCTTAAAGAGAAAGCGATATTATTAAACTAAGTAGTTACGTCGTTGGTAAAAGAAAATTAAATTGTCCGTCGGAGACATTTTCGTAAATACAAAAATAACTGATAGGAATAGGCAAACATTTGACATTTGAAGCCAGAGATGCTGTGGTAGATAAAAGATGGATTCATACACTCATTGCCCGGATATATCCAACGCACATGAGTTCCTTACGCCTAATACTGAACTTTATCAACAATAAAACTTGATTGAACCGCCATCCTGTCACTTCGTGTAGGTCGCGAAGTTGGGTGTTAGCTTCCCATACTGGTTCCCATTTCCTGTCGGATGTCCACTGCCTCCGAGTTTGGAAGATCCCAGACGTGAATCAGCCCATAAGGCGTAGGAATAACAAGACCTTGCCCTCTGAGTCACACAAGAACTTGAACGAACTGCAGAATAACACCATCCTATTTCAGTCTCAACAAACAAGGGTTGTAAATCAAGGTGGCTGTAACCGTGCGTCTTCCTACAACATAAATGACAACAAAACAGTTCTCATTCCGATTCAATTTAGCTTTGTTATCTTCGTATTCGTTTTCCAAATTTTCTAGTTTTATTCTTTGTCTACAGATTCATTTCTCTCAAATGCAGCATCATAATATTGCCCAGTCTCGGATACCCAAAACTGTGGTTGCCCCGTTCATATAAAATAAGGGTACTTATAAGTAACACATGAGAAGATTTAATTTTCGAGGAGGAAATCGTACATTATTACAAAACCACTCACTACCTCCATAAAAGATAGCCCTCGATGCTGATCGCTGGACAATAATTAGTACACGTTATATGGTACATTGCATAATTACAACTGCACAGATGAAGGCAACTCGTAAAAAGAGCTGAAATCAAAATACCATTGCACATCAGAATCTAACTACATTGGGACCCACGAGCTCAAAGTAGTCATAAGTAATAATGCACTTTTAATTTCTCTTTCCTGATGATGAGGTTGATGCGTTTTGGGATGGCTGGCACCTCACCAGTCACAGCAAAACGAATGCCTCTAAACTGATATCTGCTTCAAATTTCAAATCATTCGGGCAACTTTTCTCTGAATCCTCGTACTTTATTGCAAGTCTGTCATACTGAACAATATAATTTTGGAGGCTTTTTCAATGATTTTTTCCTTTTTGGAATTCGATAGTTGTGCGTACCTATTAATAGTTTTGAGTGATCTAGACACATCCTCATTTTCTTTTTTCGATTGTCGCTCTAACAACAAGTAGCTGTGCTCTCCAAAGTGAATTACTTTCTTCGATAAATTCAGAAACTTTGGTTTTGATAAACTATGCATCGTCTTTTGAAAATAACCTTGATTTCGCAGCATTTGAATTCACAACCAGAAGCCAATTCTGTGAGCAAGAGAAGAACAGTAGCTGCTTCTAATGAGAAAATCAATACAGGTTTTCCAGACTCCCCTTGTTTCATTTCGACTGAATAGTGTGTCCTACAATGCATCTACACAATTATTCTTCATCATTATCGAAGTAGGTAATTCCATCTCTACTTTACAACAAACTTCGAGCGTAGATGACAAAGCCGAACTAGCCGAAGGGGTGTGTTTTAAGCACTACATTTCTGTACCCGTAAATGACGTTGAAAACTAATAGCATTTTCGGTGTCAACGAGAGCTGTAACATAAAAATAATTGAAATTTACTGGGACCATCGCTTTTTGTTGCGTTACTGAAGCTGCTGATTTGCTGATGATATTATCTCTGAAGATTTTCCAGTATGTGACTTACATATAGAACTAAACTGTAGTCAAGAAGTTTACCGCATTTTTTTGCACTCTTTACCACTTGCCGGAGATTCGCAACGAATATGACATCTGAAACCACAAAGGAGCGAAGGGGCTTCGGTTTTGTAGGAGTAGTGAGGGGCTCGTCATTCACCAGCCGTTTCGTATACGGTGGCAGCTGAAAATTTACTTGTTAAAATGTGTTTATGAGCATTGATTTCAGCTAACTCCAACCCTCTTGATTGGTCTTTGGTTCGTGCTAGAGACGAGAGTATTATTATCAAGCATTCGTTTTCGGATGGCATTATTCGCTAATTCTGCAGTGAATGAGTTCCTTTAGTAGTCATCCATATTTTGCTCCGATGTCACTGAGCAAGGAACATTCTTTTCCTAAAAATGATAGTACCTTCAACTACTCATCGACACATTAGGTACTACTGACAAGGCAATGTCAAGCATAAATTTTGTTCATTTGCTTGATAAATATTTCACCCAAGAGTAATGGCAGAATTGTAGTCAATTCGTTCATTTTATAGCTTGTACATGCCAGGAGATGGATAATTTGTAACTACACTAACTTTTACTGTATCCGAGAGTCTTGAAACTCGGTAGGAAATTGGTAAATGGTTTTACAGTGTGTATTCCTTCTCCTGTCGTTCCCGAGGCGAGGACTACATTAAATGTTTAATGTCAAGGTAAATTTTAATGTTTCGGCCGAAAGGTCCATTCTTTTAATATTCGAATTCTAAACTGGATAAAGTGTCATAACGGAATCTAAAAATGTACGGGCTTTATTCAGCGTAAAAACAATTAACAAAGCTAGAATACGGAATAGCAAGTTTAGATCGGAAATCGCTTCGGTGACTATGAAATTGAAGCATGTGATTAATGGCTACTATTTATCGCACTATGTATCTTGAAATGTAAACCAGCAATGATGGGAGGATAAAAATAAAGTTTTACTGTCGATCACAAAGATTTGTTATTGAAAATAAGAAAAACCAAAATGATCTCGTAGCAACTCATTCAAAACATTAAATCAGTTTTATCAGTTGATTCATTCTCAAATGTTAAGATCTAATAGTTCATTAATAATAAACATCGTCAAATGTTTTTGTTATCGCCGGTTTTTATTATTTCAGCTTTGGTTTTGCCATTGCAGTACTTTTTGTACTGTTTTTAAAAGTTCCGAGTGACGTTTGGTTGCTCCCATTTATGGGCAATTACTCCTGGTTCCACATTCCTATTCTGTGATCGAGTTTTAACTTTGATTTCCATTCTAATGATGACGTTTAATGATCTGATACATTAGACCACATCCTAGATCTAAGGTGAAACATCGAATTATTGCTAAGGGTTTCAAGGAACGGGATCCATCATACTCGCAGGGTTTTCAAAAATCAGAAGGGAAAGGGGGGTTCAAAATCAGATTCTAGGGTGAGATAAGTCATTTACGGGTTATTTGGATAAGAAATGTGTATCCGAATGAACCCCATGTCACTATACGCAGAAATGCTTCATCTCTTCAGAACCCCCCCCCACTACACGTTTTTGAAAACAATGTTTTCAATTTTACTGGCGGAATAACCCACCATAAACATTTTTGTTACGCGTTGAAGTTATAGACTTTCAATTTCTGAATTGTATAGTTGCCCCTTCCATTGAGCTGAATGCGGTAATGCCCGCCACACTTAGAGGATGACCCAGAAGCTTGAAGGCGTCCGATTCGTCTCCCAAGGCTACGGATTCAAGGGTCGGGAAGGGCCAACTAACCATTCCATCACACTGGCCAACAGGAACTAAATATACCATAAAATAAGGGAGTACTGAATTTCTAATCTCTCCATTCACGGAAAATCTTATTTTTAGACATTTTTGACTGTTCCTACAAGTATACTTTTCGCTTCAATTCTCTCTTAGGTACATAATTTAGGTCAGATTGATCGAAATAGATCTGCAACAACTTACCAAGGTGAAGGTTACTCCTGTATTTGCGTAAGAGCACTGAACCCACTCCCATTCAATATTAATTTTTAAAATCAATAATAAAACGCTGCAAATTCTTTCACTGGGGTTTATTATTCAATTGGCTAGCGGTGATTCAGTATTTGAATTTCTACTAAGCTTTGGAGTGTGCGCGTTTCACAGGATAGAGCGATTATTGAATTTCAGGAGATATGCATAGAGCACGTAAATCTGTTCTCAACCAAAATACCTATTTGGATTGATCAGTTGATCATATTTGTGTGCCTCCTTATCAGAAATTCAATAATCTTCACAATCCCTTTCTCTATCCATTTGTGGAATCCACACACAGAATTCGGTAGTAGCGTAAATCATAATCTAAGACTGTTGGGATAACAAAATGTGCAGAGACTAGGTTTGTTACGAAATAATAACGTCTTCATTGTTACATGTCAGATTGGCCACTGTGAATGGCATTTCGATCGTAAGCTAAACGAAGTAGTTATATTCCAACTAAACTAAATGATTAGTTATTCCCCAATTAAGAAATTAATAACTACTAGCACTTCCAATTAACGAATAAGCAGGAATGCAAAGAGATTATCTTCGCGTATCCCCACCTAATTTCAACGGTATGTTATTTTCAAATGTATTCGTCAAATGATCAGCATATGGGTGGTATTCAAGGAACAAAAAAATTCTTCATAAGGGAAAATCCAATTTTTTAATCATAAAAAAAAAGGAAATCTTGCGTACCTCCTAACTATAAAAAACGGTGTACGGTTTGTAAGATTTCTTTCATCAACAAAGTTGTTTCTCATACAAACTGAACATATTAAAAAAATTAGGCAAATATGAGGACAAAGACAATATCAATATATTACTTAGCTATTTTTATCACAGCCATTAAATTGATCTAAAGGTGGGGAAACTATTCCGACGTTAATACAGTATTGACAATATAGCTAATCATTTCTTTTCAACATCTTGAGTTCTCAAGAGGACTTAACCAAGAACAATAGTTTAAGTAGTACATAGATATCTAATTATTGCCAAGATTCAAGAGCTTCACCACCGATGGATCTAGAAACGTAATGAGAAATATGAAGATCTTAGTTAATTAAGAAAGAAAGGGAAACAGCATGTAGAGTTTAATAGAAATAACAACTTACAAAAAATGAAAGTTTTGATCATTAAAACAATAAAAAATCATGGTAACTATTAAACATCTTTCAATTTCTTTGGCAAACACTTTTGAGATAATTTCTTCCAATAGAGAGACGTTTGTCGCAACATTAGTGGACGCGAATCTAAATTTGAGCTTTTAAGAGTTACCATTTCTTGATATCCTAATTTGTACTATAAAACAATAAAACAAAGTAGAAATTAGCCAAACAACGTTGGGTCAGGGGAATAAGTTCGTACAAGAGTGGTTCTACATTAATCTATGAACAACATTAATTTTCATAATGCCTACTATTTTGATATTATATTATATAGGTATCCGTAAGGTACACTTACGTGAGTTCCTCAAAATGTGATTTTCGAATATATTGGATTTCTCAAAATAGTTTTATTTTTCGGATTGAATATTGAATCTACATCTTAATTATTATAGTGCTCGTTACGATAACTAATCTGAGCTATCACATTTTTTTTTTCTCACCTCTCAGGCATTGAAACACTTGACAAGATGATTGTTGCACAAGCATCTTGTTTTTTTTTTTATGCTCTTTGCTGTAGAGGGAAAAATGAAAGTCTATGGCAGTTTGCGTATATATGCCATATTGCCAGATAAACAAGCCATAGCCGCAGTTTCCCGCGTATAGTTCTACAATATGTAGGTACTAGAACTCAGCATGCTTTTATCATTATTTCAATGATAAATCAAACCAAGGCTCAAATTAGGCCAAGGTTGAGACCTGCACCAATCTCGATAAGCCTGTACAACTTTTGGACATATCCAAATACAATGAGAATGGTCACGTGGAGGTCTCATTTCTCACGTTGACCGCTAGACCAGGACTAGAGTCCACAAACCCACAGATGAGTTCACAAAGTAGCGGAAGTCCACAAACCCGGAGGAGTTAACAAACTGTCGACCAAGGGTGACAGTCGAATGTAGATCTAAGCTGACGTGTCCGCAGCTTGCTGTCCGAGTCACAAGGAAGCTGTCGCCGTGAAGTTCTGCCGCCTTTTGAGGACACGGCTTCGGTGAAGGTCAGATTTGTGGCACACGACCACGGTGCCGCTCTGTGGAACTGGTGGCGGATGACTTTTGGCAGAACCGATGAGCGTACCAATCATTTTAGTTACGGAGAACTTGCGGCTCTTTCCCAGTTGGTTCTTGGTTTCGTTGAGGAGTGTCTCGAAGGCTGCGTACAGGTCGGAACTGTTCTCTGCCACTGACACCTCGTGAAAGGGACAGCCGATCCGTGAGGACAATTTCTTGCCCTCGTCTTCGCTGACCATCCTCAGATGAGCAAGGTCGGCTTTGTTGGCGAGAAGCGTGACTGGGACGTTCGCGCCTGTGGCTCGAATTTTCTGTAAGTTCTCGAGAGCGTCTGTTGCATACTGGAAGGACAGCCTGTCCGTGATGGAATATACGACTACACAACCGTCCGCCCATTGGACTTGCTCCGAAGGGAAGCATGCGTCTCTCTGTACAGAAAAACAAGAAAAAAACGGTTAGTTAAATAATTTAAAGATGTTCCTATATCATAATGATGCAACAAAGGTGTTACAGAAAACTGGAACTTGAGAATTGAGAAACTTTAGGTAACTTTTCACGCAAATGATATTTTTGATCACAGCTAGAATTAATATGATGTCTGGCATTAGCAATGGTGAGAATCGCTTCTTCGTTGAAATATTCGGATCGATGTTCTATTTTATATCATGAAGGCTAGGAGGACTTAGCTCAGGATATTTATTTCCTGCGATCACGTTACAATTTAAAATGATGATCAGTATAAAGAAACTATATTGAAGTGATCCCCACCGTTACTAATAGTAAACATCAATATCACTCTGCAAAAAATAGAATTGTCCAATCTACCATATTATTCAAAATTCACACCAATTAGTGTAAAGTTTTAAAGTTTTGAGTCACCAATTTTTTTAACACCCATTTTGTCCTAAATAGTTCTTGGTAAAAGTGAAATCATTCATCATTGGTTGGTCAGATTGGAAAGTTCAGTTTCTAATCATGATACGGCACATTTTAAGGTACCAGCAATTAGGTATGTAGGACCCAGGATTCGGTCCATCAACAAAGAACTGGAATTTTCCAATTGATTCAGCAGAAAATAAATCACAGCTCATATCAGTAAGTCATTCTTACCGTTTCTCCTGAGACGTCAATTATTTCCACTTCGACAGGCGAGTTGTTAATCGTCACGGTTTGGCGGTACAAGAGATCTGCAACAAAAGAAAGAAAGTTCACATGAATTACAAATATCATGGACAGAATAGGAACCTAATTATGAAGATGGCACTAGTCAGGTACTATTTCACGTTATGAGTGTTTCATTCAAATGTTTCAAGAATAACTGAGTTCCTTCTATGTTGGCCTTATGTTTCTACTGTGTTATGTAAAAGTACGTATTCAACGCGGGTGTATGTTGTAACCCTTGTATAATAAATGCTTCGCATCTTGAGATCTAGCACCTTACTGAATTTCCGTCTAGAATTTGTGGTCTAAAATCAACGTTGCCTCTTGTGACAATTAATTAATATAATGCTAATCCCAAAGAATCTGGAAGGAATGAGGAATGAATAGAATGTTGATATGCACTGAGAGTGTTTTGGAACAATATTATTAAGAAGAGGTAGGCGTATGTTTATGGTTTTAATACAAGTACTTATATTAAATTATATGAGTTTGTCTGGTTTTGTGGACTGAAGAGGTTCGGAGGGTCAATTTTGGTTTGGCAAGTGAAGAGATAGATATAGAGCTCTTCAAAGAGTGGTCCAAAATTTTGTACGGCAGAAAGAAAACATAAAAACTCGCGAAAGCATATAAAAACTACCTCACAACTTTATAATATGCATTAATGTAACCTCGTTTTCCGGTAATGCCATCAAGCAACGCATGATAACTAAATACCAGTAGGAATGGAAGAATAAAGCCTCACAACTTTTCTTTTAAGGGGCAGTTGTTATTGAGGGACTTCGTGTTATAGGATTTCTGCGGTCTCTAGTAGTATTTCTTCCACGTTCACACCTTCCTATTTGTACGAATGGAAGTGGCGGCTCCAACTTTTCTTCAAGAGGTCACGCCAAGGCGGAGAAACAGTGGGCGGCTGAGGATCATCCCACCACGTGCGACGACCGGCTCATGTGACCGCCAATCTGTCCCTTTCATTTTCCGTCATCCTTTTCATTTCTGGGGGCCCGTGGCTTTGAATACCGGTGATTTCTTTATCTCATCCCTTTAGTACACGTGGTCCCTTTCCTTCCACGCACCTAAAGAGGTTAAGGGAAGTGTTTGTACCTTGGGACAACTTTTTTTACATCAATGTCTGCTGATGTTTAACTACCTACCCACATCTTGGTTCCTTATTTCCAATAATAAATCTTCGCAGTTAAGTTAGATAATGTAACTTCCCGAAATTAATTAGCACATGTTTCTTGATTAGTATAATCTAAACATAGCAAAAGATTAATTTATACGAAAATTCACTAAAAATCAGTAGCTTTTCCCCAAAATTTTGGAATACAATTCATGAAACGTGGGTCAGAAATCCACAGATGGTCCTGAACTATCACTATCCTAAAGGTTATTACTGAAAAAATGAAATATTGGAAAATTGGTTTTTCTGTTATTGATAGAAATCACTTCAATAAAACAAATTAGAATCGAAATGTAGTTTTACGCATGGATTTATTGAAGGTTGTTGATGTTTTCACTATGTTTCTCAAGAATAAAATTAGCTATTCAACGAAGACTAACAATAACTACTGAATATTATTTAGGACTCAGGTTGTATGGTATCTTCATTTTCCTTCTATGAAATTCAAAAAAACTGCAAAATGTCAATATATTGTTTTATTTCGAAATTCTTTTTAATGGACTTTTGATTTTTGTTTACTTAGTACATGAATCCATATCCAAACGTTAAAAAAGTCAAAATCAATAACGATTTTACTGTGACAGCTGTGGTTGTTGCAAAATTATTATGTAGTTAAACGGGGCGAGATTTGGAATGATGGTATAGCTCGTAACAAAACATGATGATAATGATTGAGGCGTTGAAATAGTAGTTTTTCTGCGTAGCTTATTAGTTCTTTTGAGACAAGTGGTTGTTTGTTCCATTAGCTGATGTTAACTAACTTTAGAGGGAAAGCTCAAGAGGCTATCAAAGCTGTGGGTTGATTCTTTCAAAGAGGCTATTTAATCTACTTCGACTCTGGCAAGTTAAGTTGAGCCTCATCGCAGCGGGGGTATCACGTTTCGTGGATCGAAATATCAGAAACGCGTCGAGCAAGATTTCATAATCGTCAGCCGCAAAAAAGCCTTCCATTATGGAGCATGCGCGAAAAGGAAAATTGCTTATTTACCTTGGACTCAATGGGCATTTCGCAACTGGGTGTTGAAAGGAGCACAACGTTCAGCTTAGAAAAAGGGAACACTAATTTGCGATCATAATCGTTTGATCATACGTCATTCGATTGATTGTGGGTAATTATCACGAAAGCAATTACAGTGCAGAATGGCCCCTGATGAATAGGTACAATGTGTAATCCTTGCCAGTTAGCGAATTTTCACGTGGTCATCCTTGACAATTAAGGAGGTGAATAACGAAAGTTTTTAGTTACACAATATGAATAAATTGGTAAAAGTTGTATAACACAAGAGAGCTGTCTTCAATGGCGAGAAACACTGATTATCAAAACGTATGCTGATTGCCAACTTTTTAATCAAAATTGCCATCGGAGGGGTTGTTTTCTATTTAGGGGATTCTATGGAGGTGGTAAGCAAATATTCACTAGAGAATAAGTATTATAAACCCGTTCGTACTAACGATCATTGGTTAAGTTTGGAAGTTAAATATTCTTGTTAGTATCTTCATGGCTCTTCCATTTCACTGCTTCCTCCATTGCTCTCTCCCTTGTTATAACTTTAGATGTGAGTGTTCCAATGGGTAACCATGTTTTTGAACATATTGTAGCAATTTAAGCGATCATAATCTATGAAATTTGAAAAAAACTGAGATTTTCCCATTGCTCAGGAGATCCAGGGCTTGAATTGAAGTAGGTACCAATACTTAAGCGTTTCATTGATTGGTGTGGCCAATATTTTTGATCCTCAAAAAGCTGTGCAGTTTTATTATACAGCATACTAAAATGATAGTGATGTTAAATGAATGAATAAATAATGGTGATGTTAATGGAAAAATGCAATCAAATGAATAACCAACGTAAATAAACATCAGTGTAGTATATGATGAGATAACAATCTTTAGCGAACGAACCGATGCACTCCAGAATTTGGGAAGTACCTACTGATTTTATGTGTGCATAATATTTTCATTACTTAAGGTTCCAAGGTGGCATTAAATCAAAGAGCAGGCTCCTAGTGGGTCGTAAAAAATGATCACAGAGTGATATAAAAACCCCGACGTAACTCATAGTCATGGAATGAGTCCGAACAAAGTGTCCGAAGTTATTACCAGAAGCAACTACCTATTATACTTAAAATGCAATAACCACGGGTGTATTATTACGAACATTTTATTACACTTTAGTCCGCCTCTACACGACAAGAGATAAGTTGAACGGTCTGAAAATTTCTTTATTTTCCCCGTTCCGGCTAAACCCTTTTTCCCAGAAGGTCAGATAACGATATTAAACATTTCCACGTACTACTTATTTCCCTCCGGATCATAATAACGCATCAGTGTGATAGGTAGGTATCAATTGCTACCATCGAGGTTGTTGTTATCAAGGACTCCTACTCAGAAACTTCCGTTAATGTAATCCTTGGCACCTTTTCCCTGTAAAACTCGTATCCATTCTACGTATGTGCACTTTTTTTCTTCAATAACAACCAATAATTATATACAGGCAACAGGATAAAAAAATGTAAAAAATGTTTTTTTTCGCTCCCGTTCTTTAGAGGTGTGAGATTGAATGTCGAGGAGCCAAAGGTGTTTACCGTAGTGGGGGTCGAGGAGTTTTGAGAGCTTAGCCACAAACTGGTTTTAGGTTGGGGTTTCCTTTTTATTTCGACCTCTTGGAACGAATTAAGGTTGAAAAGGAAGGAGGTGTGAAGTTGCTACCTACCTCTTCAGGTTGCCTGTCGTCACCTTTGTTTTTCTTCCTACCACCATAAGACCACCATGGTCGACGTGGGTCTTACAGAGTTAAACGGACCATGACTATGGTGGTTCCAACATCTATAAGGTTCTTTCTATACGGTTATAAGGTTATAAGGCACGATAATATAATTGTTTTTGAATTAAAAATATGTAAAAATCCTTCCTTTATTTGGTGTACCTACCACAACTACTGTTAGGCATTGGGTGGGGGTGTTGTATGGAAGTTTCTTGTGTTCTATTCAAAACCGAAAATCCCAATAATGTTTGAAGCTTAGTGGAAAACATACGGGAACCAATCGTGACTTATCCCTCTGACAGTATATTGATAATAGAGTTGTAATTATTCCATTATGTTCGTACCTAAGTAGAGGTAATCAACACGACTATTGCCCTACAAAAACACGAGGAACTAGAAAGACCCTCCAGTGATTTATGAGGCTCATCATTTGCCTCGTCAACTAGTACTTGTTCTTGCAAGTGTAAGTACTATTACTTGGTAGTACAAGTACTTGTCATAACTTCATAGTGCTTTCTAGGTGTCGCCCAAGAAACGGCCAGTACTTGCAACCCTTAGTACAAATACTAAGTACGGATGGATGTACTTTTACAACAAATTGAGTGTTTGCACTTTTATATGGACTTCACAAGTACCTACTCCCTGTTGTTTGTTTATCTCTTACAAATCCAATACATTTTTGTACCTTTTTTTCAAGTACTTTCAAGAATTTTTAGTTTTTAAAATACTACTAATTGGTACCATGTAATCAGAAATTGCCTGAATACAAAGGTAATTTCAGTACCAGCTTGTTCTCATTATTCAAAATGATTCGTTGAATTATACGATGTAATAACGACGATGCAGAAAAAAAGCTGTTGTTAGTAACATACCCATAAATATCAGATATTACATCATCATTGAACTATCTTCTTTGTTTAAATGAATATTATATAAACGAACTTGTAGTATTATGTAAACTGTAGGCGTTTTTATTGAATGGCCGGATTGTATCGCCCCCCCATAAAAAGAACAATAAACCTTGTGTGAGAATTCGCAAGGTTTTTATTTCAACTTTCACTCATTTCTTTGCGACCGAAGGTGTCTCTCATTTGATTAAGGCGCATAAACCTTCCGCCGTCCACTTTAAAAGGTATTATGCAAAAATTCCAAGATAAAAACCGTCTACTCCACGGTGGACTGACTAAAGAAAAAGAATTTATGAAGATAGCTGAGGCAAAGTGAACTCCCGCTCGCCGTACAGTAGCTTTTTTTCTGAACAGGAAGAATAGCTTTCGAGAATTTTATGTAAATTTTGCTCTAGTTGATCTCCTTTTTTCCCGTCCGCGAATCGATTGGAGTCGTCGTCGTGATGCGAAAGAGGTTTCCGGATGGCATCACGAAATCGCTCTGGTCGGGCCGAAGAGGTCGAATTTGTTACATTAACATCTCGACTCGGGATTCAATGAATATTTATAAAGCGACCGATTAAAAAAAAAGTATAGGTATTGGAAAAATGATCGTCCCAATTATCTCGGTTACGCAAAAGTAAAACGAAACGTTCCGTTTTGGTGCCTCCCACGTAGCCCCAGGCTGCTAACATATTTTAATAAACTTGATGATGAATTAATAACATCATACTTCCATTTCCGATATAATTCATTGTGCCCAAGGGGCAGTAACCTAATACAAATTTTACACACTTATCAAAATGAATAAGTAAACCTTTAATGTTTCAGATATGAAAAAAACTGTATAACACAGCATTACCAAGGCACTGTCCCATAATGGATACATTCAAGTTACACATATGAATGAATGAAATTCAATAATCGTTCTATCCTGTGAAACGCGCACACTCCAAAGCTTAGTAGAAATTCAAATTATGAACGCAAGCCACTTGAATAATAAACCGTTCAAATTAACTATCAGCCAAACTGAAAGCATTTGCAGCGTTTTTTTTGTACAAAGTGAATTGAGATTGATGTGGCTATCTGAAGGGAAATGGATACACAGACATTTATAACGTATCATAATGGTCTGAGTTGAGATTTGATTATTTCAAATTAGTTCAAGACACAATTTAAATGTTTAGATTCAATATAAATTTTGACACTGTGAAATACTGTGTTAGCGATGCATTGCCGCAAGATTGATAGCTGGATGTCATTTGTACTTAGAAACCTATTCTAGTAAGAAGATCTTTGATGGTCGTTCAGTGAAATTGTATAACTGATGTGAAGTAAAACCCTTATTTCAAACGAGCAAGCCTTACCTATTTGTGTGTGATGTTGAAGAAGTTGTTTTATTTTCAATCTACATGTAAATATAACCTTCTTGTTCATTCAACATTGGGGTATACAGTTGCCGATACTAATATAATATTTAAAAATCAATTTTCAGCCAGTGCCCGTAAAACGCGCTAAGCAGGTGATCTGTGTGGCCACAATTAAATAGGATCGGGTGGGCTCATTTTCATTTGCAGGTAATGTTTAATTTCGAAAATGGCAAAACTTTCAGGAAAAACGTTGTTCGCACCGCATTTATTGGAAATAGATTCGAGAGTTTCAAGACTCTGTCAAATAACGACATCCGATTGGCGGTAGAAACTTCTCTGCGGGACTTGACGTTTCCCATTGTTCCTCTTTGGTTTCCATTCCTTTGAATACTCGACGACAGTTCTTTATACAACTTTTTTTTCTCGTTGATGAAAACTGCACGTCATGTTTTCGTCGACATTCTCCGTTTTTTTTTTCAAAACATGAATTTCCAAGCTCGTAAAGAACCAAGGTACGGCGATACGGTAACGTGCCCGTGACTTTCAAGGTTCCGTGATTTTCGTTCGTCTTTCATGCTAATATACGATAGTTAACACGAGAACTGTGAAATTTAAAGCGAACGTTATTTTCTAGAAATGAAAGTAAACAAATATGCGAGAAAGTGCAACCGATGGGGTTGATGGCTTAAAAAGCAAAAAGCTCATTAAAGTTTGAAAAGTTCTTTCACACTCGGGAGAAATACTTCTTGGCGAAAAAATCACGCATTGGATATTGACATGAAGTAGATGTAGACTTTATATTTAGCGATGCATAACGCATTGCTTCGTATATTTGCTGATCTGAAATTGTTTGTGTCGTGGAATATCACAATTATTTGTGAACTGCAAAAAATTCCAAAATCCTCGTTTTAAAATGCAAATCATGAACCTTTGTAATCGATGGAGAAACAGGAATCTAACCGCAACTCTTGAGATTTTTTGGGTTATGGAAAGATGCGTTGAGTCCAAAATGTGAACGTTCTTTCGTTCGTTCTCCCCAAAGGTCAAAACTTCAACCGGAAAAAATGAACGAAACAGCTATGACGATCGAATCGTAATTCATCGTTCATATAATCTGATTCAAAATGAATGGAGTTATGTTTTCAAGAAATCTTGTGTATTGTAACATCGGATATATCGTTTATTGTAAGAATTGTTAAACGTTGTTTGGTGTTTTACTTTCTATCATAAATTTTCAGCTAATGGATGAAAAATTGTATGAAAAACCTTGGATTGTGATGTGTATTTTGTAGGTACAGTGTTCATTGTACTTGGGAAAGCAGAGATCGTTAATTACATAGGGGCTAGCAAAGTATCGGTTTTCATTTAGTTTCATTAACATTTCCTGTGGGTAATAATTTGCAGTATAGTTAAAATAATTTAATTTAGTTTTGTACAAGCAACTTGTAATACTGGGGGTAGAATTTTAAGTTTGAGAAACTAGCCTAGTCTTATAGACTGGACTGCGAGCTATTATTTTCAACGGAAACGATTACTCGGGTAGATACAATTTCAGTTGTGAGAAGGTTCCAGCTCGCATCAGCCTTGAAACAGATTCGAATAAATAGCATCAGGTGCGCGAAATGACTCCGCAGCTGGGTGTCGCAAATTTTTCCTCTCTCGATGCTCAACGCCGATTTAGTTTGAAGACCGTATTGCAACATCTGGCTGAAACCATACTCCCGACGCTCGAGTCATTTTTTGGGGCGCCCCCAGAAAAGTTTATTTTAATGAGCGGCTCCGCCAAGACTCCTGAGCGGGGACTAGAGAAATGCCGGGTCTATTCTGGCGACAAGACACTCGTCTAATAATACAGACCCCTTCGACATACCAGAGGCGGAAGGCACAAGCCAGTCGGACGCCTTACGGCTCCATATCGCGCGTAGATCCGACTGTGGAAAGGACGGTAGGACCTGGTTTTCCAAACGTCCGTGCGAATAAATGTACTAACTCGCAAAAAAAGAGTGCGAGGGGAGAGTGGGATCCATTTTAAGAAGATAAGAACAAAATGGGTACTTGATTCCTTGTTAAACTCAGTAAAGCCTGTACAAATTTACACAAAAGTAGTTACTAAGTAGTACACATCCTTGCACTGGTACGTATGTGTGTACGTTGTGTGGATGTAGCTAAGATTCAAGAAATGATGGGATGGTAGTTTCAACTTAGAAGAACGTCGCAATATGTACTGTGCCACTCAACAATGATTGCGGAATGTATCGCCAGATGTTTTGCTTCTGGACTGGACTGGGAAAATTTACCGCGTTTACGTAAAATTTACGTAAGCCAGCTTTTGCGTGTAGATTCAAGCTACTCAGGTTATTCGGGATGTAGCAGCCCCCATTGTAAACTGTTTTAATGTCCCGAATGTCATCATAAACCGTCACGATCTTCACGGCCGTAAGTTTGAGGTGGGTTATGTCAACAAATATATTTAGTTACATGTAGTTTATGTCACATATTACATATAATATGTGGAAAAATAGATTGTGCGTAGTGTTGAAGCTGTGGTAGTAACGCATCACCTAAATTGATCGCGACTTGAATGTGCGATGCAAGGAAGCCGTCGTTATTGGTCAATTTTATTAGACAATTACCCCGGAAAGCGTTTCTAAGAAGTTTTTGTGGCCGTTTATAAAGATTTTCGCTTCCAGTCAGTTGATGGAGATGATTAGCCGACAGCGCGCTCAGTTACAACGCGACCGCCCTTGAACGTTACAACGGCGCCAGTATTCCGTTCGATGCGGATGCCAAAAAAAGTGAACCAATTTTATCCCATCCCGCCCCGCCCGCGAATGTACCACGTCACACGAACAGTTCTGAATGGAAATATCCGCCAAATTGCGTCAAAGTGAGAAGATCTGAAAAAGAAAAATAATCCGCGACGAGCCTGACGTAAATATAGACGACATGGATTAAGTGAAAACGCAATACGCCGCATTGAAGTAAGTTTTCGATGTTGAACAGATGGAGCGTCGGTGCGTTCGCACCAAGCGTATTAATAGAGAGAACAATCATACACAGTAGAGAACCTTTCCCTAACGAGTAAACACCGTCTCCGCTATTTTCCGAAGATATTTTTCTCTTTGCCGCTACACGCACCCACGCCGAGTTAAATTGGGAAACGCGCACATCCGGCGGGAATCCCGTCGTATCTGTCGGGTTCCGGGTCGCCATAAAAGGAAAAATGCATTTTGGAATAGAGATGGTGCGAAGCCCACGTTAAGAACTAGTTCCTCAGAGAAAAACAACGCAAATGCTTCCATACAAGTTCGCAACAGTGAGAAATGTTTCCTTCAAATATCGTTCATGAATGAACACTGTGGACATTATCGGGGTGTAAGTCATATATTTTCCAACCATCAGTCATATGTATTACAAGGAGGAGAAGGAAGCGCTTCAATGGGCTAAGGTGATACACCCAAAGCGGAAAAGCCTAAGTTTATGTTCAGGCTCAGCATGTATCAAAAATATCTGGTAACAACTTCCTAGTTTATTGGATGCGATTTATTGCACTTGGAATTGTCAAGTGCAAATGCGAAAACACGAAAATGTTAAAAAATGTTACCAATACGAGCAATAGTGGCAACGCGTAAACGTGTATTGAATTATTGATAAATTTAAGTTTCCAAGAATATTTCCCATTGAAAATATTTGTATTTGTTTTTCTACATTGCAACGTATTTTTCTTTGTTGCTTTGTATGAATCTTTTTGGTTTATCATATGCCTCCGAGAATTAAGTCAGTCAATTAGCATTCTGTCGTAACCATTGTAAATTATGAGACGTACTCTACATTTGAATACCTCGTGAGCCATATGCTTACCAGTTAATTCTATAATTTGAGTTTTACTTATAAGTTGAGAGCGAATGATTTCATGAAGTTAACAACAAACCGGAAAATGTCATTGAATCCTTTGACCCATGATTGAAAGGCTGCGGGTAGGCACATATAACCAACATTTAGCATACAATGAATTATCAATGGCTTCAACAATACGTTTTTATGACATACCAATATGACTCTCCGCATATTTTATTTTCCTAGCTTTCACTATTTGGCTATAAATTCGTGACACCTATTTGCCAATCTGACGTCGTGTTAGTGCTCACGATGATACAACGATGGGGAAAAGCCGATTTGAATAGTTATGCCACGCAGAGTGTGAGACAGTCGTTATAAATAATGGACAACACTAAAAGATAAAATATTACCTATAATTGTAACACTAGAGCACAAATTGTCTCATAAAATCTTAACGGAAATAACTGCAATATTTATGGAGTTATTATCACCTATAATACCCGTTTTTTAAATTATTGGATTTTTTAAATGAATGTTGACTAAAAACTAATTTATTGTTGTACTCCTGGGGATAGGTTTATGATTTTAAATTATTTGGTGTATTAGTCATTCGTGAAACTGATTAGGTGCATTTGGGAGGACCAGCAAATGTATTTTAAAATTTGCTAAAACCATTGATACGGCTTTTAATAATTCGTTTGATAATCTTTTATAATTATTTGTACAATATTTTAAGGTACTCATGACTTTTGAAAATACCAACAACAATATCGAGGTGAACCTAGTACCGACACGCGCGTACTAACTCAACGAACAACTTAAATTAAATGTAATAATTAAGTGTAATTACCAGTATTTGAACGATATTCGCCGATGTAGCGCCGGGTAAGATATCGGACAGTTAATGCTGAAAAAACAGAAGAAATCCTGTGTCAGACAATTTATTAAACGTCGAGTTCAACTTTTAATGCGTCAAACTTTGACGATCAATTATTGAAATATCAAACGTTGGTTTTCGAACCCTATTGAATTCGATATTGTACAAGATGGATCGGTAAAAAGAGAATTATTCATTTGAAACATTCACCTGATTTGCCGACGCTGACCATTCCGAGAACGAGAATCCGAACACGAGGCGAGCCCGATGATCTCTCCTCCGTCTTCATGATTCTGCAACAAACAACAAAACACGACATCATTATTCCACCCGGTAAATTGATTTCAATTAATCTAGCATAATTTTAAAGGAATTATAACTTCAAACCTACCTAACACCAAGTTATCGTAAATTATTTCGAGGTTAAATCGAATGTTCTTTAATCAATATTGTGAGTTAGACTACTTTCGTGTGAATACACACCCCTATTCTTCCATACTAACTCGTTCCAGCAGAATCGTTGAAAAACTTAAACCAAAGGTAAATTGACTGATTGTTTTTATTCTAATGGAATTAAGTGGATCATGGACGCAAACTTTGGAACGTTTTGGACTATGTACTTTCTCTTTTGGATCAATTCAGACATTGTGAATGTTTGAATGGTATTGGGCTCTAAAGGTTGTTAACTAAATAAACTGCACCCTGAATCTAGTCGTCTACTCAATGCAAATTGATTCGTTCTCTCCATTACCGTTTTTTAGACCATACAACCTAATAACTTTATAGTTTGCTCATTATGAAATCAAGAGTTGAATATAGATACAGTACTTTCACAAGAAGTTTCACATAATATGTATTGTAATTTCAAAGTTTAGGTGACCGATGTAGCTATGGGAAAGGTGGATTTCAAAGTTTAGGTGACCGATGCAGCTATGGGAAAGGTGGATAGATAGTAATGGAATTTCTCTACAGGAAGAAATAAATCTCTACCAGGCATTTAACACACCAAAAGACTGTAGAGAGAAAATTCAAATCAAATTTTTGTATTTTATTTAAGCAAATGTTTCGGTTTGATTTGAACACAAGACATTGTTTGCACAACACATTTGGGTGCAAAGAAGTCCTATTATAATGTTTATGGCGAATGAATTTTTCCAAGTAATATTAGGATTTACTAACATACTTTTATAGTTTTGGACGAAATGTTGCGATATGATGAATAATCCATAAGTTTCGGAGTTATTAAAAAGCTTTATTTCCTGCGAAACTGTGGTAAATGTGGTGGCTGTAGTGTGTCATGTTACGTTTGCTTAGTCTTTCAGTAAAGGATCGTATACAGCTTCTCTCGGGCAGAAATCCCAACGATAATGCACCAACTCGATCTCCACCAGCTCTTCTCCTTTCTATTTACTTTCATTTCGAAAATGAGAGAGATGGGGAATTATTCGAAAAAAGAGGGAGACGGTGAATAATTGCTGAACTTGGCGAGCCGCTCACCGCCTCCAGCGGACCTTTGACTCCGTTGACAGCCCATGATGAGAACCCTCGTTTAAAAAAAAGTTGTAAAACTTTCTCGTTAATTAAACCATTTCGCCCTCATCGTTAAACGGTTCGCCAACTCCCCACAAACGCAACAGTCCGTCTTTTTCGTTGAAATTCTGTAATTTATTTCCATTTTTAAGGAACTCCAATTCCTGGTACGGACTAATCTATAGTGAATCAAATTCTATATGTACTGACTGTAATTTTGCTTTAAAAATCCTAGTATTAGGATACTTAGATCAAATGACTAGATAAGATTGACTCGCATATTCATTGCACATGCTTCCTATATAACTTACCGCCTTTAATTTCGGAAATCGGTCTATTTAAGGCTCGGAGCGAAAATTTAATCATATCAGAATGATAGGCTTTTGAACGTCATTATTTTATACGAATCGCCGCATTAAAAGGGTATGGGTATGGGTTGTTTCCCCTTCCCGTTTCTAGAAACTGCTGCCCTAAGTTATATCTGGGGCTTCTTGGCTTCCAGTTATCATCTTGGTGTACAGGATAATCGCCTCAACGTTGGAAGGGGCTACTTTTCCATTCCACAGCCCCTATAGATAAAACTATTCACTATTTGCTTCGATATTTTCTACTGCGAATCTTTTTATCCACTCATGTTCGCCGTTGTGAAAACCAATGAAGTGTGATAGATATTTGTTCACCTACTTAAAAGAACTGTTGGCAGAGGAAATCTGGCCCTAAAGATCATTGAAGTTTAGCTTGAACGAATGTGAAGTACACTGGGCAGCTGTTTACTTTTTCATTTCATGAAATGCTAATAATTGTTTGAAGGAAAACAAAATTGAAAATGATTCCAGTGACCCTCTTTAAATCATTGCCAATCAACAAGAAGCAATTAAAAATTAACTCACAACATTAGAAACTCATTACTACCGAACGTAGTTATCATGCAATAGTTGATCACGGTGGTGTTATTTTAAATGACATATTCATCTGCACCGATTACCTAAAACTTAACTAAAAACTAAAATCTCTTGTAATCACATTGCGCGTTTTTGTGTTACTCCCAAGTATTTTGTGAGTATAAAGAATGAGATAAATGAGATTTAAAGACGCTAGTGCTCAATCCGAAAGGTATCGCAAGGGAAGTTATCAAAACGAAAAACTTTCACGTTCATTAAAACTCGCGTTAACTTTTTTTTGTTGGATGCCGCCGGCGCCGTTCCATTTCCCCGGGAGGGAGAGAGAGCTTGATGGGTATTTTTCGGAAGTTTTTACGACCGTGTGAATCCTCAGGCGGCGCATTCCTTCCGAAAAGCAGCACGGCGCGGGAGGGAATTACGTAACGTTGACTTCAAATGACTAGGATTCTCTAATATGCGACTATAATATTGCAGAATACGACGTAAACACCTTGGCTTCACACTACTTTCTCGATATGCGAAGCATTGAAGAAAGTAAAAAAACCTTAGTACATCATTCATCCCTTAATAGATAAAAAACGGAAAAACATGTCTTCGTTACTTTTGAATTATGGATATTTCGAGGTTTGACATTTTTTGGCGGTTTTGTCAATTGTCAAAATGCCGAAACAGAGGACTGTAATAGTGCTACAAGGGGGTCACAATGCTTTTTTTAGTTGAGAACAAACATGCGGACACACTCATTCATCGCGTTTGTCTGATTCGTAAAAATGTATGCTTTTCTTTGGGTCAAGGCTTATTTGGAAGGAGTCCCACTGTACTATATTAGTGCCTCTGACTATCGGGTAGTAACTACATGAATAATAAGTTTCGTCAATTTATTACATACCCCTCTTTCCACTTCCTGAAAAGGTCATTGTTTCTCATATTCTCACTCATAACATGTAACTATACTCAAAGTGTGATTTGTATCTACTTGATTTAAACCCACCTTCGTTTCCCGAGTACATTATACACATAAAACGTTTCGGCGATTTTATAAATTTCCACACCCCTTGAGAATTAAGTTGTCAACGTGATCATCCAGGTTTTCCACGTTAAGTGGTACCTTCCTGGACTTTTCATTCAAAACTCATTGCTGTCAATCGTCGTTCAATGCAGTCATATCACCGACTACGAAGCGATCGTATACCGAAAATCGAAAAGCACCGACTTCGTATAAACTCGGCGTCAGCTGCCGGCCCCATTGAGCCTTAAGGCTTGAGGACACATAGTGCCATTAAATCTCACCCACAATTCAAATTTGAAACTTATTTGTACCATTGTAAATAAATATTTCCGATCGATTGAAGAAAGTACGTTTTGATAAATGATTTACTTATAATACCATCCACGCATGATAACGTTGGGAGGACGTACACAAAAATACTGGTGTTTTCCATTCAAAAACCACAATCATTGTTATCGATATTTCGAGGGTTTCCTTGACATTAGTTTCAGGTACCTCAAATGATGGTATAATCTCAACTAGTCTGATAATTGTTCATAAAATACTCTTTGTGCACTGGCCTTAAATACAAATATCCCACTTTCAACTGATGTTTTCAGAAGTTATTAGGAGATACCCCTCGAAATACTCGTACATAAAAAAGACAGACGGACATACCCACGAAAAAACTCATGTCTCAATATTGGTTGAACTCTTAGCGAAATTTCAATCTTCCTTTTAACCGTATGGTTTATGGATTCAACAAACGTGAAGGAAAACCAAAATTTAATCTTTAAAATCGATCGTACAACCAAATTTGGATGTTACCGCGTTTCGAGCGATTATAGTGTCAACAATTTAAATTGTGATCTTTGTACATTTTCTCACGAGAAGGGCAGCTTAGCTTTGAGCGTATAACTCTTTGTGGAAAAGGGTAAATATACAAATTGTAAATTCATTGTCCATGTGAAATCAACAAACTTGGAAACTTGTTACCGTCATACCATCAACGATATAACTGGGAATAGGAACAGGGGTGCATGTACTGTTGTGCAACTACGTTCAGCCCTTCTGGAGCGGATTGAATATGGTAAGCTTAAGTTCAAAAGATTTCCGAACCAGTCACCTACTCATTGTATAAACTTCGGAATTTGCGCTTATGAAGGCTTGCATCCTTCCAGAGCATAAAAAGTAAACAACAACCTAATTGAAATACAAAATGCACATACTAAATAATAAGACTTTACGAACATGCACAAAACATTTAAAATTCATTAGAAGAACACTTTACATGAATTTAAAGAAATTTGCCTGAAAGACGTTGCTAGGTAGTGTTTTATTATTTAGTTGGCCTTATGGCCTTGGGTTATTGAAATCCAAAGATAAAACCCCCTTCGATATTTTATCTGCTCAAAATGTTCATCACCCGATGAAGTAAGAAAATTAACTAATTAACGGACTGATTAATGGAAATTCATTGAAAATCGAGAATGAAATCAGCCTTTGGAACACTAACTGTAAATCAGTGTAGAAAATCCTTGATTCATAGATCCTTGCCGGTTAAAAAGGGTTAAAATGAATTTAACGAGCTTAATTTGAAATCTGAACAAACACATAATTATTGGAAATAATGGAACAAGATCCGATTCAGTCGGAATTTCTTTTTTCACATCAGATAAGGTTCATTAATTATGGGCCTAGTACCGCTTAAAAAAGCCCCTGCCGGAATCGCGATTTGAATATAAAAAGTTTCATCAAAAGCAAACGGACAAGACTCTGATTTTTTATTGCTAATAAATTGTTGCAGTAAACTATCGCTTATAAGTTAGAAAAAAGAGGTTTAATCGAGTTTCTGTTGACGAATTTTAACAGCTCAGGTGGAAATCATCTGAGTTTAACGATAAAACCTTAATGATTTTCAATTTTTACAAAGTGATTAGGTCGGTTGTGATTGTTAAGAACAGGTACAGCGAATTTCCTGATGAGCTCAACCGTTGAATAATTCTACGATGGTTTTATTATGATTGTTTTTGGATATAAAGATCAATTTATTTCCCTTAAATTTGTAAATATTTGTGTTGCTGTGGGGCATACAAATAATTGATCGTTTTAAAGCTTTAGTTTGCCACGTTAGATATGGTAGAATGCACAGGTTAGTGGTGCTAATATTAAAGTTTAGATGTCAATTACAAATATGATAACGATTGTGTGATGTGAACGTCATTGATAAACATTTAATGACTGTTCTGTGAATAAGTAAAGTTAATTTTTGTGAAATTTTAGTTGTTAGATTCAATGACAGTTTTATAGTGTCAAATTTAAGTGTTTCAACAAGTATTAAGTGTTGTGAAATTTAAACTATTTGAGAAAATGACAGTTTTATGCAGTTGAATGGAAATTGTAAATTGTTGTTAGTGTAATTTTTGAAGAATATTTGATGACAACTTACAGTTTGTTGAAGAGCTTCAGGTTGAGAGTTGCCAGTCGAAACTCACGTTCCACTTAGAGAAAAAAGAATACAAATCCCGGTATCACTGTTTTATTGAATCACTGATCAAAGTTTTCCCTAAAAATTGAAACACTTCCAAATTTTTTCTAGTTCGTCGAATGTTTTCGGAGTCGAGATTTAATAAGGAGGGAAATACGCGGCAAAGCCGAGGCGTTCACTTGATACGGGAAGAGGGCTTGAGTGCTTGGGTCACTTGAAACTGAGTGTGAGGCGTGGAGTCGGTGCCGGGGGCTTTTATAAAGTCGGGGACCCCCCGTCGGTCCGCCCTTGGCGTCCTGAGAGGCGCAGCCGCCGCCGCCCTGCCCTTCCGCACTTGTTCCGCTCCCGGAGGGGAATCTCCTTTTTCCGCCGCAGACCGCCCGAAGGCGATGAGGAGTCGACAGCTCCGACTTTCTGAATCGGACGTCAATCCAAAACATCGCAGTTTATCCCAAAAAAATTTTATATTTCGGGTAATTTGCCAACGTCGAAAGCGAAACTAACAATGAGGAAAGTTGCGTTGTCAAGAAATGAGATCTTTGTTGTAGGAACGTATTAGTGCTGCGAACGAGGAAACATCTTCATCTTCTAATGTTGAGACCTGGTGGTTCATAGGCTCTCAGAACATTACTGTGATCCTTCTCAGACAATAGTAACTTGGATTTTATTTTCATCTGGCTTCACAGTTCTGAGCACCTTCACACTAAAGCAATAATCGAATGAAGAGTTATGTAAGATTGTATGACGGCTATTAGGGAGATGGGGATCTTGAACAACAACTGGGTGTCTGTAGTTTTTGATCCCTAAATTCAGCCTAGTCTCTGCTTTTCCCACATGACACGCTGAGCAAATTTTGCAGAGCAGCTGGTACACACACATTGCAGTTTGCCAGTCTGCCGAGCCCTTGCACCTGTGTGCATTTGTAGTGTTAGGAAACCTGAATTTTTCCTCTTTAATTACCAAAGAACAGAGTTTGCATCATTTTTTCACAAGCATGTAATCCTCCGGAGAATGTTCAGGTATCATCGACCGCCTGTCGATAGATTTCTCAAACGGAGGGTATATACATAGCATTTTCTCAGTCAAACAAATCGTCGCACCGACTAAAGGAAACCATGTGCCAATAAAATAAACCTCTTTTCAACCAAATACAATTTTTTGGTACATCAAACGTTAACCCTCAAAATTTGCTGTTTCAATGCTTCAAAATCTGTAGAATCAAAAATCGAACTCGAAAAAAAAAAAATCTGTCTTTTTACAATGAACTACTCAAATATTTTGAAACCTCAGCGTCTTCTTCTGATCGTTGTTTTCCTTATACCTGGCAGGAAAAGCTAAACGCTGAATTAGAAAGGCAGTTATGACTCTGAATGCCCAAAACGTTGAGGTAGGCCTTGCAAGAATCTTGCAGTTCTTCTCAAATTTAATGACCGATGTGTTGGAATTTGGATCATCTAAAAACTGCATATGTCCTGGAATGGAATTTTGATTCTTCTCCTGAATCTGCACATAGCGATTCGCATTTTCAGTTTGGCCTTCGGCCAGCCTGGAGTAAACCTGACAGGTGCATGTCCAGCCAGAAAGAACGTTTTCTAAGAAGAAGAAGAAGAAGAAAAAGAAGACGGTTCTTACCGCGTTTTCATCCTAACTGCACGCTCATCAATATCATCTTCACAGAACAAGTACCTTTTAAAACAGCCCCTTTTAAACTATATCCACAACGTATTAACTGGGAAAATATACAGGGCGTCCCAGAATTAATAGCATAAAATTCATGGGTCCAAACTTCAGCTTGCAGTCATTTATAATACAAGCAATATTAATGTAGTAGACCGAAGCCAGCCGCAAATCTCTCCATAGGTATAGTAAGGTTTTTACGATTACTGGCAAACGTTAAAAGGTGAAATATACGTAGGTTGAGACATTTTTTTTTCTCCCATATTAACACACTGACCAAAATGTTGAAATATTATGCCACACATGACCTAGCAATCAAAATGCGATGTTGTTGGAAAGACGTACGAAACATGATGAAATATGGCGTATAGATTTGAGATAATAAATTGGCTTCTGGAAACCAAAAGGTTTAGGAAAAGAATATGCAAATATGACCGAATCTGAACTCTACGTATAACTTTCCTAGTCCCTTTGTACGAAATAAAAGCATGCACTGTTGTTAGGCCAAGCAGACAACAGTATACGGTTGGACATTGGGTAAAGTTTAGAAATGGATAGTATCCATTGAATATATCTTAGATCAATCACTATCAAAACAAAATTAATGAAGTTGCTTGGAGGCCATCGTTACACTTGCACAATGGTTACTAGGCAATTGGATTAGCAATGGTTATTTGCCGAGGCAAATAACAAAGTATGTTCGACATTGGGTAAAGTTTTAACATTTGTTATCCACTAGATATCTAGTCTATATTAGGTCTGAAGGCCTTTCTATAATTTGTACTATCAAAACAAATGCATTCATTGTTTGGAGGCATTCGCTCTAGGCTTCACACCTTCGGTTGTTGCTAGGGTAATCGATAACCGAAGGTTTCTAACTATACGGACAATAAATAACTGCTGCTTGTCAGGGAAAGAAAATGGATAACAAATTGTTCTTGTTGAACATGAGAAAAAATTTAATGAGTATACCAAGGATATAAGCGATATAATAAGTGGTATGTACCATATGCTTTTGGTTTAATAATTGCAATAATTTTAATAATGCCTTTGTAACGCATGGATTGGCGTTGCCATGTTATTTGTTTAACGGTATTGCTCAACATTTTTGATGTTACCTATGTGATGAATTTTATAGGATGAGCATCATTGTACCGAATTATTCAGAACCCTCCCTCAAATTTTGTCATTTTACGTTTCAAGGTGAGTGGTCCAAATCTGAAATATCCGTCCAATTTATAGGCTTTGAAATGCCATAATTTAAAAATCCGTTCTTTTAAACACGACTGTACAAGTAATCTAATTGGTCCTAATGTCTAGCCGATATTATGGGCCAATAACGTGTTTTTTCAGGTTTTTGCTGACACGGCTGTAATTTTGGACGCAAAATCGTTTGGACATGTTTTAGAACTGAAGAAATTCACCCGCAAAGAATTGCAATACATGAATCTAAAAGTGACCACTAAAAGGCTATCATGGCACGAAGTAATGAAGAATTATTCAGAAAAAAAAACCATGTATTAGAATCAGAGTGATTAGAGGTACCTAGGCACTGTTTCCAACTGTACATGTCTAACGTTCAGGGTCAAGAACTATCATTGATCATTGAAATCTCGACCCTGAACTGACCCTTAAAAAACCCTGGATGTACATTTGAGAAAACATTGGTTATACAGAGACATGTGAAGACATTTGGTCATGAGGTGTAACGGAACATACAATGATGTTGTTTCTGAGTTAAGAGAGATACAATTCTATTTACCGGGAATTGAATAAAATGATGACTGATGGGAATGGTGGAAGGGGAATTGAACAATATTGATGGTAGCAAATGGAGGGTGATGAAAGCAGATAAAGGTAATACAACGAAATAGATAGATAGATGAAAAGGTAAAGTTATTTCAGACATTAATCTATTAATGGAGGAATGTATTGAGGAGTATCGCCATACAGTTCTATCGCGTTTAATTATTTCAAATTTTCTCAAGACATGCAGATCACCTCCTTTCGGATAATAGTGAATGAATTCTACAAACTGTTTATTTTTTTAGATAAAAACCTAAATGCTGACTGGAGTCCAATACCTGTTGGGTAAATCATGACTCTCGCTTGTTGTCCCTAAAATCGTCTTGATGTTCTTATATTCTTTCCCTAAATTGTCCACGTGTGAGCTCACACGGTTTCGACCCACATCATAAGCTAGACATTCGGCGTGGGCTAGACATTAGGACCAGCTAGACCCTTAGTGGAGTACGAGTTCAAAAGTGCGGATTTTTTACATTAGGGTCTTTCAAGGACCGTTCGGCGTACGGCGGACCGTCTTCGCAGATTGGGACCACGCACCTTGAATCGAAGAATGACTAAATTGAGGGAGGGTTCTGAAACGTGTCCGCAACACATTGAGACATTTTCATGATCGGTGCATGCTTATAAAGCACAATGTCCCACCAACTCGCAAAACTTGGACACAGAGACAAGGAATAATGATAATGGAAGCTCAAATTTTAACCAAGAAAGATATTTATTTTGAATATACACAACAAATGAACATTAATTAATTGACTCAATATCGATTTTTCTCCATTTTAGCATGGAACATGCTTTAGCCTTGGACTAACTAGCCGAAAAATGTCAGGCGGGATGGGTGACGCGGGAGGGTAACGGGGAAGTGTCACACGAACCAGGGTGCCGGGAGCTAAGACCGCGAAAAGAGCGGGGGCCCCACCACCAGAACTGACGAAAACGGTTTTTCGCGGTCTTAGCTCCTGGTCGCTCCTGGCGCCCTGGTACTGGAACCCGTACCAGCTAAGTTTGGAGCCTTGAAAACGCTCCTTCTCCACTCCCCAAACGCACTCGTATATAAATAGGGAAGGTAACGGATGGTGGGGCGGCAATACGCTGGGGTTATTACGCTTGGCGAGAGTATTTACTATGTTTAAACGTTATTTTATCAACTTGATACCCAATTTTAAGGGACACGTTGATACCGGATTGATTCCGTCCCATTTCTTGGATAATGTCTTGCAATTTGATTGCATCTCTTCGTTAGGTTATGAATATGGATAAAAAGTAGAAGCACGCCTAAAGTATGTTACATGTTTTTTGAATTTCAGCCGCAGGCTCTAAGCAGTAAGCATCCGAAGTTCCAGTTTTTATGTTTGTGTATCTAAGGTTTATGTTTGTATCCAGTGTTTATGTTTGTGTATTTAGGGCGACGTAAAGCACAGCTGAGACAGTAAAGCACAGACAACTTTCGTGACGATGTTTTGTTTATGTGCCATAGCAAAGACATGAAAATGTCAAAATTTGACGTGGATAATTGGCTGGGGGCCAACCTGTATAATCCGTCGCATACCATAAAAAATGAATAGCAATACCAATAAAATATAACATGACAACCTGCTGTATTTGCTTCCTACCAATGCATTGTTGGGTTGTGCGTTGAAAATAAACTCATCAATTTCTTACCTGATGAACAACAGTAATTAGTTATCCATCATTCCTTCACTTGACAACCAGCAATTATCTATTGGCCGTATCGCTTTGAGCCTTAGTGTACCGAATAGCCTAGCAACGACCGGAATTGTGAAACCGACAGCGAATACTTCCAAATAATGTAGCCTTTTCATTCGTTTCGATAGTACAAATTATTGGCTCTCCCTCGTATATTATAAGAAATAATAAAATATCTTGAGTTGTCCAATTGGTATTATCCCAACATTAAAACTTTACCCAACGTCACTACACTTTGCTATCTGCATCACCTGAAAAGTGGAAAATACTGATGTAACGAGAAGAGTGATGGTCTCCAAACAACGAACACATTGATTCGATTAATGAAAATGATAAAAACCAAGTGATGGGAAGAACCCCCAGGTTTCCCTTTACGCCGTATCGCCCCTAAAGGAATTTGGAACGGTAAAGGACGAAGAGATGGATGAGAGAAATTTCCTTCATAATATCCAAGTTATTAAGTGGTGAGTGCCCCGAAGGTCGTGGGTGGTGACACCACGGGCATATCTTCATATTTTGTTTCCTTGGAGTAAGTACAACAAATGAAATTTGTCATCCTAATTTTCAAGAAGAAACCGCAACTCAACGAAGTCAAAACACCTTCGCTACTTTTGCAAATGTTCAGAGAAAAACGGTGTAGCTCTCGTCCTTTGAGATGGTCGTGAATGAAGGTAGGTACCTAGTTGATTAGGTTCTTTGGAATGAAACTCTTATTGAGTCCGTTTTTCTCTCACTTTTCCTTTTCACCTTCACAGTACCATCTTGAAAGCCGTTATTCTGTCTCCCATTTTTGACAACCCGTAATTTATTCGCCTTCCCATTCAGCGGGACCCCGCTAGTGACAGGGTTCTTTTTCGTTTAATGAGCGATGTCCCGTGAAAAGACAGCTCAGAGGTTATTATTTTCTTGAACTTTGTCCTATGAAGCGGATCAATACTGAATTCAAGATTTTCTTTATACATTTCAGAACATTGATTTTAC
The DNA here is from genome assembly GCA_031894815.1 of Creontiades dilutus. NCBI lineage: Eukaryota > Metazoa > Arthropoda > Insecta > Hemiptera > Miridae > Creontiades > Creontiades dilutus. Next base: position 1,751,235 of record JAVIWC010001315.1, on the reverse strand, counting down.
AGATTTTGTCATGAAAAATATTGGTAAGTAATGCATGTACTACAACGTTATAATTATCGGGATTTCCCCCGATTTTTATAGGACCACACTTACAAACATATTGCAAACGTAATGAGTATTTGTTACAACTAGACCTAATACTTAAGAGAACCCAAAAGCATGACAACTGGCTGCGAATCTTAGCAGGTATAATATATCTCTTGAATGAATCGGCCATCCTCTCTCCCATCTTCATATCCAAAATTTCTGAGTTTTAAGGAGCGAGAAAGGTATGTATAAAAATAAACAGTAAAAAAAAATTCAGAACAGTTAGGACAACGAGGTTATCACTATAACCCCCTCCATAATTAAATTAGAACGATATGAAACATGTTTCAAAGCAACTACAAAGTTCTTATTCGAAGAAAATTGAATCAGGAAAATCGGCAGTTTAAGCTGTAGGAGCAGCTAAAAGGAATGGATTGCCTATTACCCCCTCCATCCCCCTCCCAACGGAAAATTTAAAATTTCCGAAGTTCGTAACACCAAGTCACGATCGATATCGGAGGAACTTTGTATTGTTTGTAAGACTGATACTCTCCCTCTCTCCTTTCCACTTCTCAACTGCGGCTGATTTCGTCAGGATTACCACGTGGAAAATCAGTAACGTGAGTTTCGCCGCTACAGTCAGAATCCGTGTTTCCTCCATGTCACCCCTCATTTGACAGTGAATTTCTTCAATTTTAACCAGTGGTTTTGATTCAAAGTTTTTTCAGTGAGATAAAACCTGGGTTCCCATCTAAAAAGAAAACTCGAGAGGGACTACATTGTTAATTGGTGAAATCCACCCAACATTAATTTTTTCAAAACTGTTGTCTCCACCCTATTTTTCCATTATAAGCCCTTTTTTATTTTCTCGGGGACGTCTGTGCTAGATGGGTAGGCACATAACTTCTTTCGTTTTAAAAAGGTGGAACTATTAGTGATTTTGTATTTTTGAATCGCACGTTTCATTTAGGTAGCAGTACCTACAAACCAGAATACATTTTTTTATGTTTTTCTTCTTTTTATTCTTTCTATATTCTTTCTTCTTTTTATAATCTCCGAAAAGTTTCATCTCACGGGACAAATGTTCCCCATTTAATCCCCTCCCCCCTTCATTATCATCCCCTTACCTTTTTGTTTCCCTCTTAAGGAAAGTGTTAATTATTTCTTCCTATTTTTGTGCGCGGAAGCTCAACAACCACTAAACCAGAATCAGGTTCGAACGAAACTAAAAGTTTCTAAATCAATGAAGATCGAGAACTCAAGGCTTGAATAGTGGTTGAAAGGGTTGGCTGTTACAACTTCCACTTCCCCTTACGTCGCCAAACGCAAAATTCTCGAGTTTTCTATCTATTTATACAATGCGGGATAAATTCCAGTTTAGGTACAGAATCAGTGTTAACATTGAAAGGATCGAAACGAGCGGTACAATAAGTTGAACAAAAAACTAAAAAGAAACACAATAAGTACGATTGAACGATGTAGAAGACCGATAATAATAATAGTCAGTTAGTGTGTTCATGATTGGCAGGTTATCCGCAAACAAATCCACACCTTCGCGAGATCGGATGTCGTGAACCAACTTCTGCATCCTGATCAATGGACTCTTCATTCCAAGTTCGGTGCGGCGAAGTGGTAGAGCGAACACGGTTGGTTTCTGGTAGCGTATGATGGAGTGCGGAGCCCAACAACAGCCAAAAGATTAGGGCCATCTATATCACCCTTCAGCAGTTTTGAAGGATTATCATATCCTCCACAGCTCGTCGACTGGACAATGATTCCAGGTTCGTACAATTCCGAAGTGAAGCATTACTAGATTCTTCATCATCAACCACGATAAAAGATGAGCTTCAAAAATGTATGTTGGACTCTCTCGATGGCACCCGCGTAGACGTCATCAGTAGCATTCCACACGACTGATGAAAATTCGAGCTTGCTGTGCACCAAGGCCACGAACATCAGGCGGAGCGAGAGTGGTCCTGAAAACGTTTGGTACTCCGAATCAAGGATTCGAGTCGCATAACATTGAGACCATGGAAATAATATGCTTGGTGAAAGTTAGTTTATCATCAAATATGATTCCCGGGTCTTTGACTTCACTAACCCTGCTCAAAATCCGGCCAGCAATGGAATAGGATGATCAGACTGGTGAATGGGGTTGAGTAAAAGTTATTGAGCAAGAACAACTGATGAATAACTAGATAAAAATGGGGATCGAACGAAGTACGAATCTTGAAATCTGTTGAGAATTATAACCAGAGTAGCGTCTACAAAATTGATGAAAAAAAAACCTTTTTCCAGCATTACCCTCTCTAATTTCTGTCTTCCGTCGTGAAATCCGAAATTTTCGCGGTTTTTGTACATTAGAGTAAAAAATGGAATCGACCAAGAAAGAAAAATTAATTTTTGGTCAAGAATTGCATTTTGGGCAGCCTCGACAAAATTGATGAAATACACACACAGACATGGTTTGGAATGGTTTTGTATGCAGTTATTGTTTTTCTCATATTTGGGTTGTCTCTCACCCCCTGGGTCAACTCTAACAGGCGTCCCTCAAGGGACGTTCTAGAAATTCGATTTCAAAAGAAACGATATACTAGGCGATTTTAACTATATTCGGAAAAGTACACATTCATATTAACGTTGTCGTTCTTTTTTCTGTCAAAGTTCCACCCCTTATTGAGATCGAACGGACGAACGTTCCAAAATGAACCTCTGTGTAATAATTTGCAGTGTTTTTCAATGTATTTTCTGTGATTTATTAACGAAAAATTAGCTTTTGTCAGCGGTGGATTTGCAGGTCTGAGCAGGTATTCGTGCTGTATTTGTACGAATCTTCGTTTTAAGAAATGAAACATTTTACCCTTCCTAACTTCAAAATTTGTTGTTTTTAAACAACTTGTCGAAAATCATATTTGGGATCTATTTGAGACTGAATTCTCGGCAGTCCTAAAGGGTGAAATGAAAGGGCTGAAAATTCAAGGATAATGTCAAACACATTACGTTCATTCATTCGCTTGTATCTTGAACAGATATATTCTATATTTCTACCAACATAGATTTGCTTCAGAGGGACGAGCTATTACATTCCACAAAAAATTGTACACGTGTACTATGTACATAGTATATATGTACTCGTATAAGTAGCATGCAGGCTCGTGGCCGGTGTTTATGATTGTCTGTCTGTTGCATCGTTATATCTGACCCAAGCTGAGAATCATTCCTTCGTAGTTTATCATCGGTCTTCTCACCAGTCTTATTGTGTAAATTAAACATGTATTTATATACGTTAGATAGATTTATGTTAAACAAACTGGTTAAAATGGAAAGGCTAAATTTTCTCTAAACAAGAAAGTCCGACTGAATGGAACAGCTATGTACCTCGCTGAAAACACATTCGTGATATCATTGAACCAAGTTCCGATAGTTTATCTATCGGTCTTCTCACCAGTCTTATTGTGTAAATTAAACATATGATCAACTGATATTTATATACGTTAGATAGATTTATGTTAAACAAACTCATTCGGTTCTTCAAATGGAAATATTTAGGCCGATTCGACTTGTTTTGAGGTTTTTCCACACCAGTAAACAAGAAAGTAGAAAATCCGACTGAATGGAACAGCTTATGTACACTCGCAAAACACATTCGTGATATCATAACTGAACGAAACAAGTTTTCCGATTATCGGTCGAGCCCCCTTCGGCAATCACTAAAAAATAATCCATTCAAATGAAAGTGTGTATTCACAGGTAGGGATTCCTTTTATGTCCAATCATTTTGATGTGGCAAGTGGTAGAGGCTTGTCAAGTCTTTGAGACATTCTTTGTCTTCAGTCAACCTCGTAGTATTGTATTGTACTTCCCGTATTCAAATAAGCATCAAGAGCGAGCAAGGTGCTTTTCACGTTGGTTCCCAGTAAAGTTTTTGTGATTCCGAGAGAATGAGAAATCATATAGTTACATTAACGTGACTGTTATAGTAAGCCTATGCCGGTTTCATCTCTTGCGCAGAGTAGCAGATCCGTCCATTATTTTGACTCATTCCCTTGGAGGAAAACGAATCCGAAGACCTTGGTAATTGCATTAATTTAAATTTATAAAAAATGAACTTATTTGTACCAATATAAATCAATGAATTAAATTGGTGTTGACTTACAAGATAGGTTTTCAAGTATTTGTCTTAGTTTTTTGAAACTATTAAAACTAAGGCTGGATTGATCTGCAAAGAGCTTCAATTGCCTCAAACGAGCGTCATAATGTGTATTTTATTGATAAAGATAACAACAACAATAAAAAAGAAGATCTGCCTATCCTTTCCCAGGAGCTATTTTCATTTCCCTCGATTCATAACGGTATTGAATTTTTCGGATTTACTCATGAAAATGTACATAATTACTTTGCCTTTTGACGGATAAAATCTATTCTACCACAAGCTTTGGTTTAAAAACTTCAATCTTTGATTACCATATGAAAACTTGATGAAATATAATGAACAAAATTATTCTTGGACAGGCCCTTGGAAACACCACAAATAAATCATTTTAAAATAGGAAGGAAATACAATCCATGGGTTCCCTTTTCATGTTAACAGAAATCGATTCTTTATTTAAAACTGAAGAGAGAGTGAAAATATTTTTGGAATTTCTTATTCATCCTGTGTCTTTTTCAATTTTAATAATATATTCAGGAATTATGGCTGCAGTAAATGAATTATATAATGGCCAGGAATTCAAAATTAGGATTTATCCTTCATTGTTTCACTTCTAAAAGATGTACTCGATAGATAAATTCTCTGGTTGAGCTCTAATAGGCGACTAATTGAAATTAACACTTTCCTCTTAACTACGACACAGTCTAAAAGCAGGGGTACCCACACAGGGGGGGAGGGGGGAGCTATGAAGCAGACCGGATTATTGGAATTCTCGGGGGTGGTTCCAAAAAATTTTTGGGGGGTAAATTGATTGAAACAGTGTTTAACGTGACGACGTTCAAAAATATATTACATCACTAGAAAGAACGTAAATAATTATGAACCTAGTAATTAATTTAAACATGGTTTGTTTTTCTATCTGAAATGCGTGAGTGACAATGACAGTGCTCAAATATTGTCTGTTTTGTCTATTGTCGACTGGGTTTGAATTTTTCAAATACCTATATGAATCTTCTTTTAGTTTTAGATGAAATAAGGAGTGCTTACCAGTATTTTTCACAATTTTGTTTTGGGGAGGGGGTACCAGCTTACATGGGGGGGGGGGGGGGGGGTCACCTCTTCTAAAAGGACTGATAAGGACAGGAGTGCTATACTTGTACGTTTAACTACTTTAACGCCAGCTTGCCACAGCTCAGGCCTAGTTGATGAATTATGTTTGGACAGCTGCATGGATGGGACGAGGTTACCTAGGAGCTGCCACAGTTCAAACGGTAAGTAAGAGTAAAATAAGTAATGAGTTTGCTTCTACGTTTTAAGATGTCGATTCAATTTACAGCGTCCTCTATTTATTTTCTCAGTGTTCAAAATGTAGTTGTCTAGTAAACAAATTTACCCACAACATTTCCGAATATTCTGCGTTCAAAGTCGAATAGTAAACAATGAAAAGACAGGGAAACCAACGCTTGACAAGCCTCTCATTGCGAGTAGGTGCCTCTTTAATTATGAAACGTTTGGAACCGTCGGTTCGTGTCTTTTACTGACTATTGGATTTTGGAAAACGTTTTGTGGGTAATGCGAATATTTCTGCTTGGAATTAGTTCTCCGATAGGGCGTAAAAGCTCACCCAACTTCCAGTCACGGTTTCACAGAAAAACTGTCAAAGATAAAATCGTCTTTACCGTTGGAAAGGTGAGATCTCGGGCCAGTTTTTACCGTCCTTGCTTCTTGAAATATTGGTTGCCATAATTTCCGATTGATTAAACTCAGCTTCCCAAATCTGGTAAATTTTTCTATTCAAAAGACTTTTTCTTGTCTCAAATGTTGACTGTAAAAAAGGGTCAGGTTTCTGTCTGATTGGAAATTGAATGAACTTTCCAAAGATTTATCAAATTTTAACACGTTAAATTAAGGGAATTATGACCACTTTAATCGCGCAAGACCAAATTCATGAAAAAATTAAAATAGGAAAAACTCGTTTTTTAAGTGAGTTTTAGATTCAGGAGGTTGCATCGAAAAAAATAAACGCTAAAGTACTAAACGCCATTTTTTTTCAATTTCAAACTAATGGTTGGTTACGGGTTTGGGGTACTGTTTCTTCACGAAAATGAAGTCGTTTCATTTCTAAACGTGCCCTGTCCATTGAAAAACGGGCGATGGAAATCGAGTTTTGAACCAAAAAGAACTTAACAGTTGAGGTGTGTTCCAAGCAAAACGCACTCTTTCCGAATTGATTTGCTAAAATTTAAAACTTTCCTACATTTAACAATTGAAGTCCCAGAGTATGGGAAAAATAATACAACAAATGTAATTATCGGCTCGGAGTGGCGTAAACCTGCTAATAGATGTATTTTAAATCATTTAATAAACTCTTCAAATTATAGATTGTAAAACTTTTATTTATATATTTTTATTTATTTATCTTTAATTTTTTAAATAATTAATGTACATTAAATAGAATTTAAATCAATTACAGAGATAAAATTAGGCATAATTTATAATAACTAATAAACGTAATTAAGCACAGGTGGATAAATATAGCAACAAATTATGAATATTAAACAACTAATTATCTTCCTCACTTGTATCATAATATGATGATCCAGATTGATCTGATTGATAGATAATTTGAGCGGAAGTAAGAGTAAATTTCACTAAGTGGTCTTGGCGGTTTTTTTTCTGGGAGACTTAACCCACTCCCCAAAAAATTTCCCCTTCGTGATTTGGACTGTTGTGACTGAAAAATAATTATGTATCACCCAAAATGCAAAAAATCTCAAACATTCTTTGCAACATTTAAAGGATAGAAGGATTGATGGAACAAATCCTACAATCAAATCCTTGGGGTACTTGGGGGTTAATACAGTTTTTCGTTATTGAATAGGGGCATATACATATACAAATGGCTAAATTAAATCTACAAGATACAATGCAATGTATATGAAATAAAATTTAATGTCTTACTTGTCTCAGCAATGTCCATTGTTGAACAAAAGCAATACCACTTTGCGCTACACACACCTTTAACATAATAAATGGCCATCGAATAAAGATAATCCGGTTATCAGGCACTTGTGTAAACATGATTGATTCACTCCTATACTATTTGTTTGTAAACACGGTATGGCGGAAATATTAGTATAAAGCGTCTTACTAACTAATAATAAAAAGGTAAAGCATTCGGAAATTCCAAAAATGTTTCGGTGAAAAGTACTTTATCCATTTGTATCAGTCAAAACGCACTTCATCCATGGTTTACAAATTTAAAATTATTGTCTTGATTGAAAAAATCACGTTTTCCACGTTTGGCTATCTAAATGTTTTGCAACAAATTAACAAAAAAACGTTCATTTTGACATTCTGATTTCAATGTTAATTTGTTCATAAAGTGCTATTCTTTTATTTTGCTTCACTAATTTGGTTTTCAATTTGTTGGATGCCTTAAAAAAATTGTCAATTCGGTTTTTTGTAAATTAGTTCTTTTTAGTAGTGAAAGTTTCTGCCGTGTGGAAAATTCTGTTTTGTTCTCAAATTGATTTGTATTTAAGATCCAAATCAACTTGCTAATAAATTGAACACACGAAAATGTTCAAAATAGTAAAACAAAATTCAATGTCCCAGTTGACGACAGTGCAAACCGATGTTTCGATGTTTTTAGATTATAATCTAATTTAGTTTAAAACTCGAAAAGCTCATCCCTCTAGAAAACCCGCTTTTCTGTAGCACTTCCTACAGTGGAGATAAGTAAGTAAACACAATTAGTACACATAATAAATTAAACAAAAAACCTTTTTAAGAAAGCTTTTATTTAAATGCCCTAAAAAGAAGGAAATAAATGTTAACCTACAAATTTTACTCGTAACTGTCTACTTATAGCCAATATACACAATTCATAAAATCATAAAAGCTTGACACGAGATTTAGGCTTGTGTAAATTAACTAGTTCCTAGGTACCTATTTCATTGACCAACTTATTCCAATAAGTTCATTTTTTATTTCAGTTTAATCAGGTAAATACTTACAGATAGCTATCTAGTACCTACTTACGCAAACGTCGCGACAAGCTTTCATGATTTTATTAATTGTGTATATTGGCTATAAGTAGACAATTACAATTTGTAAGTGAAAATGTATTTCCTTCTTTTTAGGGCATTTAAATAAAAACTTTCTTAAAAAGGTTGTTTGTTCAATTTTTTTATTAATTCTTAGTCATCACTAGCTAGGTTTCTGAGTCTGTTCATCTCATTCAAAGCATCATTGTTGCAAGGTCGTTTGCCGGTTAATTTGGAACAGTCTAGCTCTTCAATAAGGATACCTTCTAATGTTTTTATCCTACTTAAGGCCACGTATGCTTGACCAACAGCAAAGAGCCTCAGACCTCAGTAGACAACGGCGTGTTCGATAGTAATACCTTGCATTTTGTGTACTGTGCGAGCCCAACATAAAAAAATTGGCTGCATTCTTCCTCTCAACAAGCCCGTTCATTTGAAACCAATGTTCAACAAGCCCTTTCATTTGATACCAATATTGTAAAAATGCATTAAAATGACTGTTCCGCCATCTTGGATCGTCCGCCGTATTGAATTCAGAATGACGTCACACAACTAATTGTGTATTGTCATCCAATCTAAATGTGCATACAAAATTTCAGCTTAATCGGTTGAGAGTATCTGCTTCAAAATCGGTTCGCAAGATTCCACCCGAACATACATACATACATTGCAAGTTAAATAAAAGGTTTTAAAAATACATCCTCCACCATCATCAGCTCACGTAAAACCAACTAACTAGGAAGGTACGTAGCTGATTTTTTATTTTCAGGGCTCCTTCCTTACAACCAGACAAATCAGTTTAATGATGGATCATACAACGGAACACAAAAGATTCCCACACTGTCGTCCACAAAGATAATGAAGAAGGAAGAATGTAACAAAGGGGTGGGACCCAATATATTAACTCCGTAGTGAATAAGTATAGGAAGTATCCTACTCAACATCTCTCCTTAATGAAACAATTAGCAGCATGACTGGGCCGCAGAGAGAGAACTTAGCGAGTTGCTCGGTGAGGTACTCTGAAAATTTGCTGCTCATTAATTGTTCCCCAGGTGCCTCACGAACGCCTTTCCAAACAGTCCCTTTTTCTTTGGGGACCTGGTGATCTCTATCCACGCTGCTACCAACAGTTTTCTCTCAGTTACCTTAGGTCGTTAGCGTAATTACTTTACGTAACGGAACCTGCCCTTTAAAATGTATTTCTGAGAGAATTTAAACTATTTATCGATTGTGTGCCCCTGGTGTACAGGTAGTCAAGTACGTGGATAATCCAAGAGTTTATGTATTAAACTATTGCGTAGACTGTGTCTCCTTTCTCCCTCCAGATACGATTATAGTTTCTCCTGTTCTTACTCAAACTACATCTATACTACAAGAGTGAATTATATCTAATTAATCAATACACGTCGACGTTTCTCGAGTGCACTATAAATTGTATGAAATGGTCCATACTGATTGAAACAGAAAAGAATTGAACACCCTTATCCCTATGATTTGTTCCTTTATCAATTTAATTATCTGCTTTTTGTTAAGAATAACCTAACAAGAACCATATCGATTCCGACAGCGCCAAGTACCCACATTACACCCATGGTTCCCACTTTACACAGGTATACGATGGTAAGGACGTTCCTTCAGGAGTGAGTTTAAAAAAATAAAATATCTCTTTTCAAAATTTTGAGGGGAATGTGAAATGTTTTATTTCTAGGTTGATTAAGAAGGTTCACAACTGAAAACAATAAACATAAACTTGCACTGGCTCACCAAAGTTAATATTTAACGGAAAATTGCGAAAATGCTGCAAATTGTTTAACATAGGTTCAATATTTCCCCCTCTAAAACAACCTTTCTTGACTCCCCAGCCGTCAAAACGAGAGAATGAAACAACTCTGAGTTTAAAAATTGAAATTTACACCGGTTTCCATAATTTTAAACCTTTAAATAGAGATTTTCTAAGTCTGAGCTCGAACTGATCAGGGACCCATCTAAATCATACAAAATTTCGTGGGAAATTACACCCCACTAGCCTGTGTCAGTTAAAAAAATCGATGAAAAACACGTTTTTATCAAGTTTTGAGCAGTTTTTTTCCGCCGCATCTTTGTGAAGCAATCGAAATGTTCACAAAAATGTCATGATATGGTATGATATAATATGTCAACATCATCAGGGACTTCTCTTATTGTGATTCGGCGATCATTCGTAACTATTGCATCAACGTTTTCATTGATTGCAATCGAGCTTGGGCATTGTTCGGAGCGTTCGTCATCTTTTGCGTCTTCACGGCAATACCACGCGTATACCACTCATAACACTTGTTTTTTTTAGCATAGACCTTTGTTCAAATATTACACTTTATTTAAGCTTTTACGCAAAATAAGAATTCTTTGTTACATTTTTTTTAAACAATTAAACCCGCAAAATTTAAACATGTCAGGTATTTTCTGGGCACACTTCATATGCGGCACATTTGAGGACAAATGAACATCGGTAGGAGTTTCATTTAGCTTGTTGAGCGTATGTAGTTCTATTTGTGGGTTTCTTAGTCATGTTCACTATGAACGTGCAATAAACAACCTACAATTTGAAACCATAAAACAATATCGATCCACTTTTTCGCGATTTGTCCCACAGTGCGTACGTCCAATTCTCCGTGCCAAAAGTATTGGCACATCTTGATGTCCAACTGTCGGCGAGCCAGACTTGGCTGACGTAAAAAAATATTGATCGGCAATCGTCTCCAAACTCCGAGCCTCTGCCAAGTTCCTGATCGAGTTAGGAGGCGCTCGTGCTCAGAACGTGCGCTCCACGTGGTGGGGGGACCCTTATAATGAACTTTGTTTGATTACTTGAGAGAATGGAGATGAGATTATCCTTAATGCATTGTTTGGTCCGACAGCAGGTATGATACATCTTCCGCCCACCTCCGTCGTAAATGAGTTTTCCTCTTTCAGTCTATTATTAGGTGTCGGTGAAGAAGAATGATGTTTTTCTTCTTATTCGAGCAACCTGCCAATTTATAACCGAGGAACTTACTTCGCACATTTATTTAGGTTTATTATTTCCAATAATGAACCTCTGTAATCGACAGAGAAAAATGTCAAGACAAATGTTAGACAACTTCAATATTTGTTGTTTACGTTCCAAGATGCGTAGCGTCCGCGTCCATCATCCGAAGCTTTTGTTCGAAAATACTCTTTCGAAATTAGCGAAACGTTTGGCAAAAATCGTGTTCAAGTTCTTGCCACGAGTTTTAGTCAATCCTAAAGAATGACATTAAAGGTATGAAATAGTTGGAAAGTCAGAAAAATGAGAAGATTCGAATGAATACTTATGTTTTTTACTTTCGTTATTTGTTAACTCGTACATCGCTTGAATGAATCGAAAGAGCTCCTTCGGAATGCTTCACGGATGTTTGTTTATGAACGGTTAAACCCAATTTGTGACCAACAATCATTCATACGAGCGTAAAATACCAGGAATGATGAAAAATATACATGGGGAGGGATACGAAAACAAATAGCAGGGGAGGTTTAAACTGGTGAAATAATAAATTATTATTATTTGGCAAATAATATATTATTTTTCCAATTATTGGATTCAGGTGAATTTAATGGGGAAGAAGAAATTAGGGAATTCAGTGTCGATTGGGGACTAGGAAAAAATCTGGATTGGGGATTTGTAGAAAGAAAAAGACTTTTTGTTATCCATTCACTCTACTTGATAAGGTAGAAGATAAGGTAGAGCTTTAATGTTAACCTGGACCTTGTTAACTGTGACGATCAACTCAGCTAAATCTACGACTTAGAAATTCACGAATAGAACAACTGAATTCAAATCGAATGTGATGGGTCCATTTCATTTGAGAATCAAATGTCACTCCTAAATAAACTAAGCTATTAACTTTTTTGATTTTTGAACAGTCGCACGGTAAGTCATCGCAGCTATGTAAAGTCAAAGGGTCACTCGATGTTGATTGTGGTTCTGTTTTTTTGCTACGTCCATGAAAACCGATTTCGTAGCATTGATGGTAAGCTTGTTGGTGTTCATCCATTGTCCAATCGCCCTCAAAACTTTCTCGGCATTTGGATGGACCTCCTTCTGTGTTTGCCTGGAGTTTACTGGGGCAACATCATCAGCAAACAGGAAGATTTTCCAGGAATATTTTTGAGAAACTAGTTCATTCACATATAGGGAAAATATAATCGGCCCAATCGTCGGCGTCGTATTGCCTCTGCTTGCCGGCGAAGGCTTTTTGAGTTTCCCTGTGTTTCGCTAGACGGTGTTTCAATTTGCCGCCACCGCGATATCGACGGAAATCTCGTCGAGTTTTTTGTCCGTTTGAGCCTACCAAGTCATCAAGCTTGACCTGGAAAAAATACAGTTCATCGATAACAGTTATTTAGAAACAGATATTTAGAAACGTTTTATGGGAGTTTAATGAAGTTTAAGTTTTCCCAGAAATTGTTTCAGCAAAATGAAAATGTTTGAGAAATTTCTACATTGAAAGAATCAGTTCACAATGTAAGTGCCTTGGGAACAGCCCTATTCGCGGATTAAAGCAGTTTCGCTTTTCGCTTTGTCAATCTGAACTGCTTGTTCTCTGTCACTATTATACGATTTGAATATTTCCAATGGTAGTTATCAAATCCCTGATGCTTCCAGTTTTTCGAAAAGTTTTGCTTTTGATCGATTTAATCGAGGTAGATTGATTAAGATTAGGGTCCTTCAGCAGATCAATCAGTCTCCATACCTGAAAATTGACATCTAGATTCCCAAAGGAAGTTGGATGATATCGTATAAAATATTGCGCTGTGAACACCACTCTTCACTGGTCTGTCTGTACAGAACAAAAGCTATTATCTAAATACCTGCACTGGAGCAATGTTGTTCAAATGGACATGAAGTAAAAATCCACGAATAGAACAACTGAAATTGAACGAGATAAAATAAAACAACTACCAACTTCACTTGACCGCTAATATAGAACGTACGTCTTGAAATACCGATTTCAAAAAGAAAATTCTATTGCAGTGATATCATCTTATTCTATCTTCACATTACTAGGCGATTTTTACTATGTCCAAGCACGTTCTCGTTCACATTTGTGTAGTGTTTCTTGTTTTCTAGCCCTTGGGGAGAATAAACGGGTGAACGTGGAGCGCTACGAGGTGGTTATTCGATTCATTGAAAGATGAAGGATTTCATCGATTCAATTTCATACAGAAAAGCAGAGGTGGTTTTTTAGGAAGTTTTCAATATCCTGATTTTTCAATATAATATATAAAAAAATCAAAATATTATCAGCGCTTTGATTTCACCTGTTAGGATTGACTGCAGGGGATGCAGGCCCAACAAGACCAAAAATGATATTTTTGAAAAAAATTGCATTAACTATAGTTCAATGTTAGGGACAGGCTGTAGAGGACGGCTGGCGACTTCCGCGACACCTCCGGGTAGTCGGACGAAAATCCAAGGTGAAATTACTTACTCTTTTACAATAGTTACGGAGAAAAACTCTGGAGAGCAAACGAAAGAATTTTCAAATTCTTCAGTGTCGGATTCGACACTTCTTAAAACGTGAACCCACAAATTAGGGGGGGGGGGGGGGCTAACTTTTTTCCCTGGTTGATATCAATGGTTCATTAATGCAAATTGTAAAAAAAGACCGCTCATTATACAAATAATAAAATATTCTCGTTCCATTTCCCGATCACCTATTGTGCCTAATGTCTATGACGATATGGGATTGGGGCTAATAGTAGGGAATTATTAAGGCCGCAACCATCAAAGACGGATAACTAAATCTAGTGACTCATCTCGATTTCACAAGCCTCCCGACAGAGGCCAATGAAGCTTCGATTGGCCGTGTTAAGGGCAGCTTAACCCTTCGCCGCTGACGAACACCAAACCACCTCCAATAATAGCCCCGTTCTTATTGCTGTGATCCGACTGACCCCGTTGCTGACGTGACCCAAACTTCAGTTTTGATGCTTCGATTCCCCACCCGGGGTTGTTGGTAAACAGACGGCTCGTGTTTGGCACCGGAACGGGAGGTTCTGTTTTCATTTACCGCCGTCGGGGTCACGGGGTCTCGGTTAGGTACCAAATATCTCAAGCTTGTCGAGAAACCCAACGGCGGCAAAGGTCAGCCTCTGCCCTGACAGGAAGAGAGACAAATCCGAAATAAAAATGTTTAGGCTGGTATTCATGAAATTCGAAATAGAAAATGAGGGTTTTGTCCAAGCATGACAGTTGAAGTTAGCCAACTTGTCTAAAACTTTAGCAACAAACTGATATTAATAGCCATTATATTCATTGTCATGTTCAAAATGTTTAACTAAGATTGTTAGTGTGTTTAACTCGTTGATGAGATGTGTTTCGAACCTGATAGTGAAGTTGGGACCGAATAATTTTAAACTAGGACAACATTAATCAAGTTCACGATGGAGACTAATTGGTTGTTTATCTGAATACTGCAACCCTAGACGAAGCTAGGTATCTAAATTTGTCTTTGACACGGTGACCCTATTATTGGACACCTTAATGTCAGGGGATCATCCAACTATATGTCGTGATCATGTTGCTGCCATTTCAAGACGAGCGACTTGAGAGTATTGGGGCTTTTGAAAATGGGAGCCGCGAGCGTAATCAATTCTAACGAATCCAACAGCGAAAGCTGAGAGGCATCTCGTTATAGTGAAGGGCGTAAGAAAGAGCCTTAATCAGCAAGAGCTCTTTCTTGTGTACCTATATAATTACTTGCCTTCGGGTGCAAGAAGAAATCAGTCGTGCAGAGAAATAATGTATCAGATCTGGGATAGTCCAATAGAAGGTATAGAGTTTGCCATCTTGTGGAGGGATCTGAAGAAGTCTCCGTGATTATCAAGCTTCCGATTAAGAAACACTAAATTACCATTTACGACTAACCTGATGTTTCTTCTGAAGGTCGAAAAGCAGTTTTGTGATGTGTAACAGGAAAAAAGTTGACCATTAATCAAGTTGTGTTGGGAGGGTTTTTTCAGTGATTAACAGACTAATTTGAGATATTTATTATGACCTCTTTATACTGCACTGGAGGGTTGTTATATAAAAACATGACGCTGATCCGCAGATGACGCAAAACGTTTACTGCATCGATCTCTGAATATCCGCCATATTCGACTTGACAAAGCCCAGTTCAAGCTAGTGTTGTTGCTTGTAAAACTGCTCAAACAGGCCTAAATCGGTATGTTTGTTTAAGATACGTTTGAGCTCGTCTACCATACATTTGTTCATAATTATAAAGTCACAGTAACAAGAAAACAATACTAATAACAACAAATTAAAATAATGCTATAATAGTAATAGTAGCTGTTTGTTCTCATACAATACTGTACAAGTTATAACCCATTGGTGCCCGCGGTGTTGATTGACAAAAGAAGCCTATAGTTAATCATTTTCTGGGTTCAAATAACTAAATCTTATAACAAGGAAGAAATAGTTCCATCTTCCTCGGGCTGAGGAGACATTCCTGCCACACACACACACACACACACACACACACACACACACACACACACACACACACACACACACACACACACACACACACACACACACACACACACACACAGGAACTCCTAAGGATAAAAAACTTCTGGCTTACTCTCAGGTTAGAAATTCAACTAACATTCCACTATCCATTCCAAAGCTAGACTGCGGAAGGAGAGGAAATGAATAGAATAAGAAACGAATAATGCTTAATTTTCGTCTTCTTCAGGTAAAGAAATTCGCTTTCTGTATATTTATACATTTTATTTGAAACCTTGAACTTTTAAATGAATTCGTGTTCATAGGTAAGTGCATACGTTTTGAGTTTGTCGTAATTTGAAAATTTGAAGTGGATTTCGGGGGGAAGTTCCGCAAAACATTACCTTTAAGCGTTCATACGATTGAAACAAGAAAATCATTTTGAATCCTAAAAGATTGATCCTTCAATGGATTAAAAACTTTATTTGCGGAATTTAATTTTTTTTTAATACATTTTTGCTTCCCAACCTATAGGTAGTGGAAACTTTCGTTTTAAATTTTTGGAGGTGAGAAATTTTTTCTCCATGATCAAAATTTCTACACTCGTTAGAACACTCTGATCAACTTTCGTTTCGAGTTTGGCACTATACGTATGTCTAAGTGTCTGCCCTCAGATCTTTGTAACGAGGGTAATCCCTACAGTTTTCATCCGACAACTTCAACATTTTTAGGGAATGTGAGGATTAGGCTGCAGTTGGTTCCCTATGAGTTCATTGCTCAGGGATTGAATCGGTCTGCGCTTGAGCAAATTTAAAATCAACCAAACATAATTTTCCAGGGTTCTTGTGTTCCGGAAAAGCACAATGTTCAGAGTACTCAGGGAAAAGCGTTCCAATTAATTTCAACACCATTGCAGCAACATTCAAAACATCTGCTTTAGAATTAGCAAATCATACTCGCAATACATGTCAACTAATGTTTTGAACACGGTGATGAATGTCAGAACATGTCCCGCGTAAGAAACTTGAGTTCTTCACCTTCTGAAATTATTTTAAACATTCCAAAAGATCTATACGCTCACGTAAACTAGACGACGAGGTTATGTGTCACACCTTTCTGGTACATCTCTAATTTCGCAATAAAGTTTCATTACTGTTGATTGTGTGGTACGGGAGAAAAGCATTAGATGGCGAACGAAGGATGTTATTTCATTCCTCTATTGGCAACCAGAATTCTCGAAACAAAAATTTGAAATAGAGGAACCTTTGGGTTATTTTAATTTCATTTTTTTTATTTAATTGATACCCGAATTTTGAATAAATTCTCAAATCTATTTGAGGCGTGATCGGATGAAGGTTAACAGGCTGTCTGCCGTCGCGTGTTAACCTGATGATAATTCCTTACGAGGCTGGCGGGGCCCTGGTTCATATTAATTACTTAGGTGCATTCTTCGTTCCTTGCTATCTCTTAACACGCTAAGTTGATTTTACGGAACTGAAAAGGGGGAATTCGGAGAAAACTCTCCAAGAGAAGTTATTAGATGAGTTTCGCGAACTTCTCTCAAGGCTTTTGCTAATTGTACAACGATGGGTCTCGTACCTTTCGCGTGACCTCCAAAAAGAATTGCTTTCCGAGAAGTTTAGACCTCGCATTCAAAGAGCTTCTATAATTGTTACATCAGTCAAACGTACAGAAAACCAGGGATATCGAGCCTCCTACACCCGTCGTCTGGGATTGTTAAGATGTCACTCAGCAGTAAAGACGGCCTTTTGTTTTGGCTTTGAGTGAGATGATGGCAACCTTGAGGAGAAGGAACAACATAATTGTCTAGTTTCAAATCAACGATGTATCAATTCGATCGAAAATGAATTATGTCTGCTGAAACCATATCTTTATGTAAGTATCTATGCACCTGGAGGCCTATGATGAGTGAAATGACAGAAATACCTTTGGCTAGCGGCAAATCTGGGCTAAAGGCTACCTAATAACATCAAGGTGATGGCCGAGACCAAGGCATGACGCGTAGTGTGGAGCGGAAACAGTGCTACGGAGTTAGTCGATTTGGGAATATCATCAGGAGTGTTTCGTGGTACATATTACCACCCCCGTCCTTCGGGGTTTTTATATAAGCCGGCAGTCATTTTGTAGGAACTCTTCCTTTCATCCCTCCCTCGCACCTCCAGGTTTCAATCCAAGGTCAACGGCGTCGAGTATACCTGGGCATCCTTCTTACTTTCTATCTCCAAAACGATACATTTTACGGAACATCTTTAGTTTCGTGGCTGTTACAGTATCTGCGGATAGTTGTAACACGCTCCATTACGTAAGTTTCAGGAAAAAGTCACCCGTGAATTTAATCGCTCAGTCATTGACACTTCAATCTGCGTATGCGCAAACTAAAAATCCATCAAGCACCATTTTCTCAGGTTCTAGTGGTAAGACCGTGCTGAAATTTTGAGTAGTACGATGAATGTTTAATAATCTCATATCAATTTGAATATGATCATATCATTATTAACTGGTAGGCGTCTGAGAACGTTCACTCCTTGTAAGAAGCCTAATTTCAATAATTGTCATCTGATTTTTATGACATTTTCAGAAAACGTGAGGGTAAGCTGACTATGGTCCCTTGTGAGCTGTGTTACTAGAAATTGGTACTTGACACTGCACCTTCCCAATCCGGGAATCTGTCAATTGCAGGAGTTGGAGGGGGTACAATAAAGATAAAATGAAATAATTAGCAGTATTTTTGATCATTGAAAAGAGGTCTTTCAAAATCACATCTTTTCTATACGATGGTTTGGTACCTACAACATGAATAATGTGGTAGGGTTCTTTCACTAACATCTTGCATTGCTAAGTTCATATACCAGATAATTTCTACACCAGCCTTCAGCAAAAATGAGGATTTTTAGCTTTTGGAGGAAGAGTAACACATTTGATTGGCACATTTATTTTTTGTTGGCACGTGTAATTTTATACCACCGCTGAGCATCCTCACGTTGTCACATTGACATTAGTCCAGTTCAGAAACGAAGTTTGCGGTTGACAAATAAATGTCCGATTAACATACAGTTTGTTCTCAAGAATCACCTGAATGCTCATGTGGCAAATCTCAAGTATGCAGCTCACAAGCAAAGTTTTCCGTCCCGACTGCCCACAAATTACAGCGGTGAAGTATAACAGTGATTAAGTTATAAACTGATAGGACAAGACTATTTCTTAACGCAAAACATTATGAAAATTACTGGTACCGAGCTCAGATAGCTACATCATTCCTTCCACATGTACCTATTGGTTATTTATGCTCATGAGGAGTGCCTTTAGCAAAGTGCCGCCCGTGGGTTTTACTTGCAAGTCACTTCAAGCAATTTAAAGATTATGAACTGGTGGTAATGAAGAGTGTACTTGAGTTTAAGCACTACTATAAAGATCCTTATTGTTTTCAAAGTTCATAGCTCAAAGTTATAACTTGGGGTTAAGGTTAGATACGCTGTTGTTTTCCGTTACAGTTTTGATAATCAAATTCCAAACAATAGAACTCCGAGGGTTTTTCATGATGAGCCCCCGTCTGTCCTTTCCTCTGAATGGGTGAAATTGGGGAGCTGATATATTAGAAAATCAGAGTATAGAATACTTTAGGTGTACCTTATATGAATGTTTTCACGTTCTTTATTATTAGACAATGAATCAAATGAGCCCGGAATGCTCATCCGTTCGAACTCTAGGAGTTTGACAGATAAAAGTCTACATGAATAGTAAAAGTCGTAAGAACAGAATCAGCTGATACAATTGCAATGTAGTTACTTTACCTGTTTAATGTGAATACTGGGCTGCCAACAGAAGTTGGCTTCAGCAGACACTGGAGCTATCACCTCAGGGCATGACACCAGAACATATTTTAAGTAAAATGCTTGAGCGTGATCAGAACTGGACCGCCGTGGCATCCTTTTCTGAAAAGATCCTGAAAATGAAGGCTGTGAAGGAACGGGAGAGGCAGAGCAGGGAGAACATGGACCGAGAGGAGTAACAAATCCCTCCCTAGAACCAGCCTGAA
Source organism: Creontiades dilutus (assembly GCA_031894815.1). NCBI lineage: Eukaryota > Metazoa > Arthropoda > Insecta > Hemiptera > Miridae > Creontiades > Creontiades dilutus. The sequence continues at coordinate 1,731,442 of JAVIWC010001315.1, read as the reverse complement.
GTAATGTGTCAAACAGTTCCAGGCTGAGTTTCGTCGTGGGAAATGGAAGGTGAGGTTTTAGTGGGTTTGAATCCCACATAACCCAAAGTACGGTCCCTTTTGGGTATCTTAGGAGATCCGATTTCCACCTAAGGATCTCAAAGATTTCCTCACCTGCCACCGAAAAAAAAAAAAAAAAACTTTACCTGTTTATTGCCAGGGTTGAAGTTTGACCAATTTTTATTGCATTGTATTTATTTTGGAGCATGAATGTAATTTATTAATCCATGTGTAGTTTCTCCCTCTCCTTGGGCCTTGCTGCTCAGCTGTTCCGGGCGGCGGGCCCTCATTGTCGACATATTTTTATGCTGTTGTGTCAAGTGCTCTGTATTGTGCCGGTTTCACAGCGATGGGTTATTGGCCGACCGTCTGGAGGTGGGGAGGATACAATATTTTGTTAGCGGTTTCTATCATAAACAATTCTTGCCTGGTTTAGGAAGCCACCATGATGGGTAGTGCCAGGTGCAGGTCTGGGTGGCGCAATACAAATGAAGTCGACTTCAAGGTACCAGCATGGCGTGGTACCAGCACGCCAAACCTCCAGCACGGGTCAAGAAGGGATGGAAGTCTGTCCAAAGACACGACACTCCACCATCTACACCTTATTCTGGTGACCCTAGGGATCTGGGAGACCGACCCACACTTGGCTGGGTTGACCACCAGTCCGCACCAAGATAGCTGCTCCGCAAATGCATTGAGGAAAATCTGCAAGCCCTCATGGGTTTCTGTCAGGAGTATGGCATCATCGGCAAATACCAGTACATCCACCCGCTCCCCAGGGGTGAGATAAAACCCTATTAATATTCTACTACTTACGCAGATTTCGAAAATTGAAAAAAAAAAAAAAATAAAAAAAAAAAAAAATAAATTATTAAAAATAATAATGAATAAATTCCCGTCCGAAACGTTTTTTTGAAACGATGGGACACAGCTTCATGGAATTTGACTCAAAATCCAACATCGATCCGGATCGGATTAATGTTGATTATTCAGCTGATATATGTATATCAGGTAACGAATATTTCAAATTTTAGCGTCGTCTATATGCCCCACTCTGCCTCGTTTAAAATAACTTAGCGCAATAGAGAGGCAGAGCTTCCCTAGCTAGGTGAACAACGGGGCGAGGGAAAAAAAGGGAAATATTTTATCCATAATTAAGATCCTCCTTATGGTTCGGTCGATGTACACGAATTCACGCCTCAAGGCTCCACGAATTGTTACACAACTACACGATGTAACTAGCCAATTAACTAGTTATAAAATACCTTTGTAAACGACCAGGCGTGTGAACAAGAACACCAACCGTTGGTAATTGTTGACGATCATCAAAGTGTTAAAGAGGTAATCAAAGTTTTTTATTTTCCAGGTTCAGGAACACTCACCGCTCTCACGGATTTCATCTTTTATAGTAGGAATCTAAAAGTGACAGTTTCAATCAGTTTCACCGACGGGTTTCACCGAATTATAATGGAAATATCCATTTCTCTACTTACCTATAAATCTAACTTGTACATTAAACGAATCAATAGTATCATAGCTCATATTACGAATAATGATATTATCATCGATGATAAAGATGGTACAATACTTGATCATAACAAAAAAAGTTCCCTTACATTTCGAAAGTTCTCAAGTTCTTAAGGCAAGACAAGATATGGAGGCGCTTTGTCGCGCTATATAGGTATGGGGACTCTGATAGGGGGGTCTAATATACTTAGATCAGTGATTAAAGTTTATCATCGAAACAATAAGCCCCTGTGAAGTAATTTGGAGAGTGTTTTTTAAACTAATTTGTATTAAGTTATTCTTCCTCTCGTGCCTTGGTTGTCCCAAACCTCTTGTATCAATTCTAATTAGAGTCCGTCTATTCAAGAAACCTCGTTTCAGAGGTTCGTCCCAAAAAGTCGAGTTTGAAAAGGATTTTCTACGATGTTAATTTTATGTAATAACTCACAACGGTTACCAACACCAATAAGCTGCTATTTAATAATTCGAAACGCCTTCTCTTTAGTTTTCGTATGAATCATGTCAATAGAACCTCAACTATAGCTCATTCAGGGATCGTTTGTGGTGACTGTTTCATCGCTCATTACAAACTGAGTGAATAAATGATGACGGATTTGCGGTAGGCTGACGGGACGAAGATGTCAAGGTCGTAACAGGCAAAGCCCTTTCGAAGGTAACTAATTAACGTCCGCTGGTAAATTGCGATGCTACGTGCTACGACGCATATAATGCCGGTAAATTTTCATCACTCGGCGTCCTTGCGCCCTTTCGGGAGCCCTCAGATGTCGAAATGAGGTCGAAGGGAAGCTGGCGGATGGGGGAGGCGGCGACTAACTCCCGCTTTAATTGCGTTTCATGTTTCATTTTCTGGGGATTACCTCGGGCGGGGATCAAATCCGTCGAGAAATCTTTCCGTGAACTATGAAATCACCGTTCTCTACCACGGTTTGCACGTTTTGTAATTAATTTTTAAAGCTTATCTGTTCTTGTATTGATTTTTGAAATAGATTTTACTCAAACGTAAGATTATACTGCTTTCAAGTAGGTAATATCTATGAAGAGAGTGATTATGTACTACAATGTTCCTAGAATACGCATTTAGTTCTTGTCCTCAAGATACTGTATTACTTTTTGCCAGATATTTCACGTAGGAATTTGATCCACCAGTTCCCAGCGTACCATGCTATATATCTCTGGATGTAGTCTTTATCGTCACGATGTTCATTCCCTCGATCTACGGATAATTTCAAGTTCACTTAAAGCTTGCGTGGGGCATCACTTTTTCGAAACAATTAGATTATGGACTTGAGGGTATGTTGGGGGAAGTTGGAGCCAGCTCACTTAGTAACCTCGGTTTTATCAATCTCAACAGTGCGATGGATATGGTTAGTTGGCCCTTCCCGATTTTAGAATCCGTCGCCTTGGGGGCGGAGCATTATATCCGTATTCAGCTCATTGGAAGGGGCAGCTATACCTTTCCATTACCTCACAACAGTAGAGAATTCACCGTCATTCAACCTATTGTCTTGTATAAGACTTGTTCTACTAAGGTTAGGCTATGGATCCACAATGTGGTAGCCCATACACACCGTTCATGTGTATACATTAGAGAGGGGGCGAGGAAACTTTCTCTGCTACATCTGTTGTAGACTTGGCATTACACTGTCCAGAGTTTTTTTTAATGAATCATTGTTACATACATGCCATTTACAGTCGTTAGAAACTAGGAGACACATTTCAGCTAACAGGTTGAGTTAGTTTTAGCCAGGTTACTTAAGGCCCTGAGTTTCATCATGAGGACCTATGAGTTTTATTGCTCACAAACCAACATTTCACTCTACTTATTAGTAAACCATCTCGCATCATTTCCTATCTTCTTAATTCCTAACCGGCTCGAATGTGGTTGGATAGTTGGGGAAGAAAGGTAATCTTAATCTCACCCCATTCTCAGCTGGATAGTATGGTTATAGTGCCTGTTATAGTACCATCTTCTTGTTTAATCGCCTCGACTGTCCCTCATTACAGGTTTCACGACTTGAATGCGTTGCCCTCTATTATTTTTATCCTTTAAATTCTTTAGCGTGCTTAATTTCTATATCTGTGAATACTAGAAATGTTTTAAGATCGTTATAACAACACAACATGGAAATACGTTTTCTAAAATGGACTATCAAAGTACAAGATGAGGCAACAATCCTGGGGTTTCCCGGCTCCCAAAACAGAGATTGTTTAACTTCTATATACATTTATGTACTCGAACATGAAGTCCTGCCAGTGGACTTCACTCTATTTCCTTCATCAGCCATATCGAAACGTCCAAATGTCCAAGAAGTTGTAGCTAGCACTACTTTGGTCTGTACTAGCGTAAATAATCCATTTTAACGAAAGGCCTTTAAATCTTCAATGCAATATATCTTCTCAGTTCTTTGCTGAATTAGCAACAAATTAAGCCCCTCAAATTTCATAGGTTAGTGTAGTCAGTTTAGGATTCCTTAAGGCAGTTCACGGCATAACTAAGATTGTGTAAAACATTCCAGTGATCTATATTGATGTTATAAATAAGAGGAAGATTCTGCCCTTTTTGTTATTTATCACATAATAAATTGGACAAAATGCACCCGAATAAATAAATAAATTTGATGATACTGATAATTTGTTTATTCAGTTCGTGTGACATGTTTACACGAAATAAAGGCAGGTAAATAAATCTGTAATCGTAATCTTCATTGTCGTAGTTCTTTGTTTTAGTTGACTGCTACAATAACTGATTTGGAGATATCATATTTTGACACGATTTTACCGTTACGATGTAGTTAATGGGTCAGGTGTTCTTCAGTTCATTTTTGATTGTTTACATTTTAATGGGGCCAGCTATAGAAATCCCAGATAAAAAATAAATACTGAACAGTGAAGGCTATTAGAAAAGCAAAATTACATTTAGGATATAACAAAGCTAATAAGTGGAATCATAAATACAATATTGAAATTATAATTATCAAAACGATCCAATTGGGTATATAAGTGTGGTAGACATTTACGGTTTGCTTTCAGAAGCAAGAACTACCCGTTTAAACGAGTTTCAATCATCTACAGAAAGGTGTTGGAGAATAATCTACGCCTGCTTACTTGGCGCTCGAACATAAACTTCAAATAGTAGTACAGGAGATCGCTTGTATGGATTCTAGGGATTTTTGGCTCCCAAGATTGATAGATGATAGATTCCCAACCATCACCTCCCGATGCTTAGTATCCTTTTCAGTGTTCTTACATTTTGGGTTTGTTCGAGACATGGGAAGAACACAAATTCGAACAACCCGGGCCTATTTTTATTCAAGGCACATCAGGAAACGTGGCATCCATCTGTTTCGGTGGTTTTATCGAGTAGATTCCGGCAGCCTTCACCATCATGGTACAGAAATTCGTGGTGCCAAAAATTTGAAGTTAGCGAAAAAACGCTGCAAGTTGTAGCACAGAGGTTCATTATTTCTGTATCACAATAATTCTCCCCCGTAAATCACTGATCTATGCATATGAGACGTAGTCAGCGGTACTATCTAAACTCGGCGCGTCGAGCCTCTATATATTGTCTTGTTCTCTCAAGATGCCATAAAGAAAGCTCCATTTATATTTCAGCTTAATTATTCACAAGAACATTATTCACGAAATTATTCACAAGGACTATCAGCTGATCAGTGATCTACATGTTGGAATTGACTTCTAGATGTCCAAAAGCAGTTGGATGGCTTCTCCTTAACCTATAACTCACTGCGCTCTTCGTTCGGGACCATCTGTCATTCTATATCCTTCAAGTAGCATGTTTCATTGGAGAGCCTTCAATTTACCTCAAATAATTTTGCTTTCATTCAAATTTCAACTTCCTAGGTCGATTAGGACAGAAAATGGCTATCACTGTTTTTCGTGGCGCACGATCTTATGCAATATGCTGTATATGGACGCAACTTGGAAATCTATGAGTAGAACAACCGAAATTTACCGCGGTAAAATGAAACACCTATCTACTCTTCACTTGTTTACAATTATAATATAATATCATTACAAAATTCTTGAAAAACTCGATTTCAAAAGGAACTCTTGAAAAAGAATCCCACAGCAATTATATAAGCTGACGAGGTTCTCAAATGGTGCTAGAACTCTTTGTGATGATGAATATCGGATTTTACGTTTGCACTTGTGCACAGTGAAGTACAGATTTGTGGGCAATTAAACTCAAAGGAGACTATCTACATTTAAATCCGCACATTTCTTGAAAATACCATCGAAATACATCAAAGCTGTAAGATGTATTCTTGATACAAGGATTCGCGTACTGACAGAAACACACACATACATTCAACGAAAGTTGTTCAAAACCTAGGGAAAATTTTGATTTTTGAAATGCTCATCTCTCCATAGTGACAACAAACCTTCCCGTACCTTCAGGTGGACTCGGAAACAATATAAGTGTTAACAAAAGTCGCATTCAAGGTCTATGGAGTGCAGAAAAGACGTTTCAACGAAAGCAGCGGGGATAAAAGTAATAAAAAAATATCCACAAACAGCTGATTCATTTCTCCCTGCATGTCATAGTGGAGAATCACGTATGACAATTATTGGTGGCAGGTTTTCGACTGTAAAATGCTCCAAATTATTCCATGGAGATCTGCAATTATGTATTAGTGCGCGTAAATCAATGATCTGTGTATATTAGACGTGGTATGTGGTACATTACCTAAACTCGGCACCTCACAACTCCGTATCTTGTAATAATTACAATCATCGCATTCAAAATGTGAAAGAACAGCCTCTTTTGATCGGTAGATCGATTAGGATCCGAATTAGCCATAAGGGGTTTCAGCTGTTCACTGCGTCTCCATCACCGTGTCGTCATACCTTGTAATTGTCTTATAGGAGTTCCGAAGATAGTTGGAAGACTTCATTTCAAATATTAGTCCCATTGTGCGAAACAAAAGCTGTTACCAAAATAGCTAAAATGGTGTTAGGGCTATAGACGTGACGTAAAAACACACATACCTACTCTTCAGTTGTCTGCAAATATAATATATCAAAATAGTATTCTTGAAAAAACTCGATTTCAAAAGTGCCTCTTGAAAACGAAATTCCATTGCAATTATATCAGCTCACGTTAAAATTTCGTCGCGGTTATTCTAACACCAATTGATCCAGTTTTAACAACTTTTGATTGGGCTCAAGAACTGATTTATTTTAGTGAGAATTACCTTCTATAGTAGTTTATGGTATATTTCAAGTCCATAATATCTGAGAAACCATATGTTGGCATAGATGTTGATGTTGAAGTACTCAACCAAGAAAAAAATCAGTTTTTTGAGCCTCCAGTTGCCAAAACTGGGTTGGGTTGAACAACCTGTTGAAACCAATTTAGTCATGAAAAATTATAAAACAAATCTGGAACGTAATGGATGTACGTACGCAAAGTGTAGCTACAAGTTAATTAATATTAACATATCAATTTTCAATTTCTTAACTAGTAAAGCAATTATTTTGCTTCGATTGGCCTTTGCTTTGAATGGATATTATTCGGCCACAGAAAAAGGCGTAGCTATGAGATCAACTCTATGATAAAACTGACCTCTTGGAATTTCCAAATGCGTCAGAAGGGGTGTTTATTCCAACCAGAAACGAGAAAACAAACAAACCAAGTTGAAAGGAGAATTTAATGAAACACCCTGGAGCTGTTGTCAAACAATATTGTACCTGCAGATTTTTCCAATTATCATCCATTCATCGGTTCATTTTAGGTTTTAAAATAGTTTGATGTAATGGTTTTAGAAAATGTTAACTCTGGATTGTATCCTCTTGAAGAAAGAAATGCCAACATTTCAGGTACATATTCGGCTGATATGTCATCGTGAGCTTGTAAACTTCGGCTTTTGCTTCTTCTCTGCCGACGTTTTGTGTAAGTTCGGCTACACAAGGAGCTACTGAAAAGGAACGTGTTGCGTTGGTAACTCGAGTCAGAAACTAATTAATGACTGGTTGGTAACCCGTCTCCGCACTCCTCAGTTTTCAGTGCTTTCATGGACACCAAACCTTCAACACGTGTCGTTTTGTCATCCTCGCAGACAGTGAATCCAGCGAAGATGACGCCATCATAATACATTATTGCATTAGGTACAGAAAAAGAATGAGCAGAAGGTTCTGGGTCCATCCTTATCTTGCGAGGAATTTTCGCTGCCGCTTGTTCGTTGCTGCAAGGGAACGGGAAATCTGAAAGATGAAAATTGTACAAAACGTGACGTTTTTCAACTTCCCCATCAGCAAGAGGTTGACTTTTTTGTCTTTCACCCTGGAAACTGGAAAGAAACCGCATGTCGGTCTCCAGGCGCCTAGTTATAAACTGGTTCCCGTGAATCACAAACTAGTCCGTAATTTGCGGCGCTCCATTTGATAACACATCAAGTGGCTCAAAACGGACTGATTGGTAATTCGCGTCACTCATCAGTTCCTTTTCAGTAGCTCCGTGTGTCGAAAAAAAATTTTTACCCACTGAATGTCCACTTGTTTCTGGAGTCTCACTGCTTGCTGATAAATATCAGTTCATCGTTTGTCTATCAGTGGTAACTCTTTTTCTCTCTGGAAACTGAGCTAAACTATAGTTCTATTGAAATGTTCAGAGATTGACCTCAGCGGTCCCCTATGAATTCCCTCGCCCTTGTCACAACAGGTTGCGTAGGAGCATGCGCAATTTTCAATTCCCCACAACGTACTTATCGCGATGAATCTGTCCAGTTTAGTTCAGCTTTTTAGTTGAAGTATAGGTTTTAGGATGGTTTCCTGTGATTTCTATCTCAGTAGGTAGTCGTTATTATTGCGCATGTCCGACCCTGGTTAGTGCTTACAGAGGAAAATCTGGAACTACTAGTTCGATTTGGATATAATGGCCAGGGTTTGTGCTTGTTTTTTCTCTGTTGGTCTCTTACATACCTAAGAGTCTACGGCATTTCTAAGCTGTCCGGCCAAAGTCAGGATAATCGAAGAGCCGAGAGACGGCTATTGTTTGTGTTCATTTACGATTGATTGCGATGAGTTGCATTCATATTTTTGCTGACACTATGGACCTTTATCAAACCAGGCTCCCGTACCATTACCAACTATTCCCCTTCGTCTCTTTCCTCGCTGTATTTCCTTCAGCGAGGTTTTCCCTATTGCATATTCCCATTCATCATGCTGCGCTATAGCTATTGAACATGGCTGGTAGTAATAACCAAAGGCAAAACCGTACACAAAAACCATGTCAACATACTCACTTGTGGTATAGCTACTCAACTGAAAGCAAATCATCGCAATCAGTCGTAAATGAACACAAACAATAGCTTGGAAATGCCGTAGACCCTGATCACAAACGAACGTTTTCATTCAATAAATTCTTTCTCATTTTTCATTTTTAAACATTTATTTATTTTTTATCTAAATCTTAACAATCTTGTTTAAACTCTAACTCTTTGTATGAACTCCATTTAAACCCCAATATCTTACCATTGTCCAACAGCTGGATAACATGTTCGAGTCAATAAACATTTTAATAAAACTGAATTTGGTCAGAAACAACAAATTACCAACATTCCAACACCCAATGCTACGGCCAAATCAGATAGGGGTTGATAATACACGGCGCACAAAGCAACCCCTCCTTCAAGACCGGGGGGTCGTGCGGGTCATTGCATATCCTTGCCCCTGACCAAGGCAATGCCTCCTCCGTAGCTTTCCCAATTTTCAGACATTAGGTCTTTTTTAGTGATACAGGGTGTCCCAGGACTTATGCACAATCCGACACCTACGTGTTCTACAACTCATTTCCGACTGCGATGAGTTGCATTCATCTTCAAGACTTTTGAAAAACCTCAATTTTAACAGAAAACACACGTTTTTCTGCAGTTAAACACCATTTCCTTAACTAAAAATATTTTTAAAAACCAAAACGAACTACACCGTTGGAAAGCTGACATTTTGGGACACGTTTTATCAGGCTTGCACAGTTCTGCGTCAAGCATTCATAGGGTTTCTAGGCGAGATGAAAAACAGGCGATTTCAAGATTTTGACAAAACTGCCATTTCGCGCAGCAATCGCACATCTTCAATGCAATTTAAAGAGAGTTTTCTGACATCAAATAGATAGAAAATTTAACGCTTTTTCCAACGGTGTCATCAAATTTGAGCTATCTCCACAATTGAGGGAGTTATGACAGTTTTAATGACTTAAGATCGAAAACACGAAAAAAATCTTAAATGGCGAATAGCTCGGAAACGAGGCCTCTGGCAAAAAATTGCTAAGTGGCTTTTTGGTCGGAAATGAGTTGTAGAACACGTAGGAGTCGGATTGTACATAACTCCTGGGACACCCTGTATAGTGCCAACCCAACTTGGCCGATTTCTCGACGTTTGGGTGTTACTTCTCTTGAAACCTAGAAATTTTCAAAAGAAATCAATAATTGTTACTTTGTTCCAATAAAATCAGAATTGAATAGTCATTTCCCCAAGTTTCGGGTGATTCCAATGCTAAATACCTTCAGGGTTGACGATTCAAGGGACACTTCAATGTCTTGAAAAAGACCTAACGAATCCGAAAATCGGATGTATTATCTTGATCAGTTTATTTCAACTTATACAATTAAATCGTTGTAAATGAGACAACATATTGTTTTAAAAAAATAAGATTTTGCAAAACTTGATTTCAATGAAAGATTGTGAATCGAAACACTGTATAGATGCATAGAATCATGCTGAACTTCATCAGGATCGTGGTGACTTTTAGGCTATTCGCTCAGTTAAACACGAAACGTAACGATTGTTGAAGACATTATCTAAATGTCATGAATGACCTACCTTGTGAAAACTTATTAGCTTTTTTACAATGATATTGAAGAAAGAAGAACACTCATTTAAGTGAAAGTTACATGTATGTTGAACAATAATTAACATTTTTGTAATAATTTACAGCGTTGTTTCTTAACAAAACTCAGATTTCATTTGATTCGATTTCAATATTCATTTGAAATGAGTAGATTCGTCTTTATTCAGGAATGTGTACTTTCAAGCGGGATCTGATTTACTATATTTAGAGAAATAGCCGGGAAGCCGGAATGCCAGGAATTCAGAAATGCGGTCGGCCATTCATCATTCCTTATCAACTCGTTAGGTGGTATTGGAATGGTGCTAGTTCACCTGTCAACCGATATTTTTGAAGTTGAGCCAACACTGTTCGAAATATTTCCATTAAATCAGGTAGCAGATTATAAGTGATATTTATTTACAAAATATTATTGAAACAATTGCGTGATTGAACATATGTGTTATAGATGTACGCACTAGATCGATTTTCTCGAACCTATTTATCATAAATGTGTAAAAATTAATGATATGAGTATTAAATTATGGAGAAGTGAAATTCCAGTATTTTGAAAATGGCTTGATTTCGAGAATTTGATTTTGATTTTATTGTATCAATATACAGAAGTATGCTGTATCAAAATCAATAAATATTATATACTAGACGATCTCAGTTTTTGCCTTAAAATTGGGGAGAGGGAAAGGGGGGAGGGTTACATACAAAATTGTTGATATACGATTATTAGAGCTTATTATTGCAAATGAAAAACCAAAACGTTCAGTTAGAGGAATCGATCCTATGCCCATAAAACGATTTCTTTAGTGGTAAGCTACTGAAGATTAGTGAACCATTCATTAGCTTTGCTTTCTACATAAAATTTGTTTACTGTAGATTGGAAAACGTCATAGTAAAAAGGACTAGCTTAATTGAGTCTTCTGGAAGTAGAAGTTACTAATAAATTATTCATCTTCATGTCTATGTGATGCCGAGTTGAAGTCTTCTTGAATTATGAGTGCGTACTACCAAGTCTCGTTTTGACGAATCTAGGTTACTGTCCCGTGAGAGCGAATTAGGTATATTGTGAACCAACACTAGAGATGCCTACATTTACATGAGATCTTGGTACGAGTCGATCCACCACTTGAATTACACCGTTTCCTCACGAATCACCTGTACTTCGTCAAAGGCAAACAATCCGTCGTGAGTCAGAATCACAACAGGCCTTTCGTGACGCAGTTCGGAATGAAGAAAGGATAAACTCGGTATGCGCTAAGTCCACCTTGCGTCATAGTTTGATAAACTTATCCGTCGGAATGTCTGACAGTCGAAGGCCCCTCGTCCTTAAATGGGTACCTACTCAGCTACTAATAACTGTGGGCAGTATTATAAATAAACCTGTGGAGGTATCTTGGAAATATACTCTGTCCGCTGGTTGGAGGCCTACAAAATGGGATTGTCAAATAAACCAAAAGGATGAGTCCAAGCTTCCAGGAACCCTCTCCCTAGTAATGTGACCGCACCGGTACGAGAACTGCGTGGGGAATTGAAATTATGATCTAAATTAAATCAATAGCTGCACAGCTCCTTCAGATGACTCAAATTTCTCATGACGGAGTTCTTTAAGAAAGAACTGTGCCAGGGCATCGGTATTACAAAAATGCTTTTTGACGGAAATTCTTACCCCTTACGAAGATCAGATCCTCGGATGATTCCCCTCGTTGCCGCTCCCGTCTGTATTAGCATAGCTGCTGTCTACCTTCTTTTAGTGAATTTCCTATTAAAATAAGGCCACTGCAATTCCTTTAGAAATTGAATTTAAAAAAATTCTAAATCGAAATCTGTTATGAGGTGAAGAAACGGTTCGTGCAATTTACCACTTTTGTGGATTTATATAAGAAATTATGTGTTTCTTAACTTTAATTTGGTTTATTAATTATGAGGTTCGTGATGTAAATAATATAAAAGTATTTTGTCTTTAACCTACACTTAAATAGTTTTCAAAACACAAAACAACGACGTAAGCTACTGTTCCAAACAAGAATTAACGTAAAACCTTCAAGTTGAAGGTAATTTATTAATCAGGTATATGATTGAACGTGAAATACTCCAGCTCTAGTGAACAATTTTTTACACTCAAAGAGTACAAATTTCTACACAATTTATTACAAACGTAATAAAATACTTTATGAAAATTCACTCAAGCAATGCGAAGTGGTGACCTAGCAGTCGTTATCTCTTATATATTTGGTAACATACCCCAAATTTTAGGTGTGTAATACCTTTAATTTGTCGAGTAAATGTCATAAATGCACGTCATACGAATTAAATTGATTCTTGATCATTTGAGGAGCTTACTTTCATACAGGCACATATCCATTCCGACAAAATGTTCAGGAAGTGAAAAAAAAAAAAAAAAAAAACGATTTGCAGATTAGTGGGGATGTTTTTCTGCAGTTTCTCATCGGAGTAATGTGTGAGAAGGCACAGATAAAGATGCCTCAGAATATGAATCAATTTTCTCTAAAACACGAGGCTGTATATCCATTTTCACTTTGGAAATGTGCCCTTTTGATCAAAACTCATGGATTTGTGCCTTTTTGAAAAAAAAAAAAAAAAAAAAAAAAAAGAATTAATTCTCCATTCTGTAGGTTTTATTGAAAACTTTACCTGACTCCATATTTCCATTTTTCATGCCTGCCATCTATCGAGTCTCGTGTAAATATTCAACGTCAAGACGAAGGCGCAATGCTTCTTTTAGGATGTGTGCCTTTTTGAAAACCCACGACTTATCGCCTGACGAAATTCGGAGGATATGTGCCATTTCGATTGCAAGGCACTGAAAAAAATGTAGAGGACGGATTTGTTACCTTTTGGTGCAAACACATAACCTTAGCCCCGGAATTGACGTGGATGTCTTCTGTTTTGTTCGGAAATGATAGGGGGATCTGATTAAACTCATATTCAGAGATAGAAAATTGAGAAAAAAACGTTTTCTCCCAGATTTGGATATGTGCCTTTTTGAAAGTAAGCTCCTCATTTCTGCACATCCTATAGGTCACTTTATTATGCAATGAGTGAGACTTACTTGCGGATATTTCCATATAAGTCTTTACGTTTGTACCAAGAATATTCCCTGTTGGAAAATTCATATGAGAATTAGTCACTCTTACGGTTAGGAAGACTAGTAAAGTATTCATCTCGCTAATAACAAATTGATGTGGACGGAGATGTGAAAGTGTTTCACGGTGGGAAACCGCTGGACAGAGGTGAAGAGGTCAATATGAAACATCAGACGTTTTGTGCAGTATTCCACTTGTCGGATTTGATGTCTTGACGGATCTTACGAAACTTGCAATGCATGAGAAATGAAAGTGCAAAAGGATTGAAATCACCGCATTTACGGTTTCATACTGAATAGTAATTGAAAACCTAAGTGCGGCGCGTTTTTGCATTTCTTTAATTTTGCACTTCAACGTATCGCTAAACCCTTTCGTTGTGAACTGATATCCGATATGTAGCTTGTGATTTTATAAATTAAATATTATCATTAAAAAGATTTACTAGAAACCCCCTTTTTTGTTGTTGAAATATTCGATTTCATCATTTTATTTTTCCAATGATCAGAGGTTGGAAATAGATCCTTCGCGTAACGAACATAATTGTGTATCAAACCCAACAAGGGATAACGAAAAAATTTTAAAAAGTACATATTCTGTACATTGAGCATTTTAAACTACCTATTGTAAAATTAATCTGAAAATTGGGGGATTGCTAACGCCCCTGAGTTTATCAGAATCACATAACAACGTTGAGTTCAATTTTTTCTCTCCCCGAGTCCCTGATCTTACACCAGGTTGAAAGTTTTTCTCTTTTGGATCGTTGGTTCCTAAAAAATTCCTAAAAATGAAACATTCCGTGGACTGGCCCTGCTATTTATGATAGTGTATGTTATTATTTCAGCCCTTTGCAATTTGATATGATTTGGGGAAAGTTGAAAGCACGATTGAATTAAATGCACCTTCAACGGTTTCGAAGAAAATCATTGGGTATATATTTATATCAGCATAAATTTGATTAAAATCAACACGGCTTTCGAAAATGGGAGTGAAAATTTTGTTTTGTTGAAAATCATTTGTTCAGTAAACAATGCTTATAAATCCAGAAACATATGACCCAAAGGAGTTACAAGCGTAATTTTGATTCTTAATATTGTAGTTATGTTTGTCCTGTGAAATAAGAGTGGTAAATGAGTTTAATGGGTCTTAGAATGTATGATGATGCCGCGTGACTTCTTCAATCACTTTTTAACATTTTTCGACCGAGCAAAAGATTGTTGTAATAAGTAAGTTCCATAAAAGTTTGTTAAATAAATATGATAGTACATTGTGAATTCCTTTTCGTTAGTTGCATTAGTTCCATTTTCTCTCTTCAGGATACCCGTACATATAGTATTTTTGACCGTTGTTTAAAATCTCTCTTAAATTTCCACCATCAAAGTGATTGCAAACAGCTGGGTCTAATTTTTCAATGACTTTTTTCATTTTACAGTTTGATTGAAGGCAGCTTTCGATTGAATGACGCTGTGTGGTTTCAATTTCCTCTTCATGAAGCGTTGGAAATCTTTCTATCCGGAATCGCCAGAACTAAACAAAATGTGTCTGATGTTTTCCTTAGTATGATGGATCACACCTCGCCGAACGGGAAATACCCCCAAGAGGCATACTGTAAGCAACACGAGGCAACCGGCGAAGAAAAGAACAAAACCTGAAACAGCCAGTGAAATTGGGCAGATGGAGGAACTTGGTCCTTGGGCGGAAGAAATCATTTTGTCTGAATCTCAAAAACAATGGGTGAGTCCGAAACAATCATGTTTGCTTATGTTTTGTCTCTTATTGATTGCTCCTAAAACAAAGACGTAAACAGTCTCTCGAAAATACGATCATTCCGAAAATAGTGAACGTGAGGTCAATGGAGCTTGGTTTGCGGTAGTAAAGGTGACAGCTGGTAAATAACAACCCAGTCAAGCAGACTTGTTTTCAGAGTACCTTTATTCTAAAATTCCCGATTTCGTTTAATTTCTACCACGATTTTCCACTTTCCTTAAAATTTTGCACCCTTAGATCGCAAAGCCTTCTTATTTTATTGTTTTGTTATTGCGTTGTATTCAAGTCTTCGTATTTTATTGCCTTGAACAGGGAAAGGCAGATCATTTCTCATTCTCTCAATCATTTTTAAAAACACCTCAATCCTCATTGTCCCATCTATTGGTCTTGAATTAAATTGTTATTTCCGCCGACCCAATACAATCACTACATGTGCTATATTCTGGATTGGATAACCTTCTTACCTAGTTCACCGGAATACCAGAACTGACTGTACAACCAGAGAACACGTAGAAATCCACCTGAAAATTAACGAGATAAAATAAATACTTGGACAGTCGCCAGCCTCACGGTCAGCTCCTACCTCCCGTTGACCTATGGGGCTGACCATCCACCGGACCGATTTTTGGTACATTATTTAGAGTATTTTGTAATTGTAAAGCAAAAGTTTTCCATGATTCCGTCTCGAACCAAGTCAAATGATTATCTGCATTTCAAATGATGAGCGAACAGACGATGGAACAGAACGATAGGTTTTCATTAACCACAGACGAGGTTTTCCAACCGTGAGCAAACCTACGATCACACAGCAACCCGAGTGGTCTGATTCGATTCAGGGAACTAATATCTATATGAATCAAACAAAAAATTACCCTCTTCAATCGAAAGTTTTAAAATATAGATTTTTTAAAAGCTCAATCGTTGATGCAATCCCTCAAGGTTGAATGATCAAGATGCCGAGGTTACTGGCACACTCCGGATCGTAAAATCCGGATCGGATTCGTAAAATTTGGTCCAGTAGTATCGGAGAAAAGCTTTTTGATGGCGGTCGGCGGACGGGCGGATATTTTAATTTTCTTCTTTTTTCAAAATTTGGTTTTTAAACCACGTATCTTGAAACGTAAGCCACGGAGTTGACGATTTTTCTTGATAGAAAGTTTTTGAGATTTCGAATTTTCCATTATTATAACCGAGTGGCGCCGCTCAAGTATTTTCATCTTGAATGCAATCACAATATACAGAGGCTCGATTCGCGGAGTTTAGACGATGTACTTCAGACTACGTCTAATGTTTGCAGCATTTTTACACTATGCATACTAAAGTCTTGAATGTTCCAGACACATCTCTAGCCTTACAACTACAAGGTACCGTTAGAACTAAATTTATTGGAATGTAACTGTTGAGGGCCCTCTTCGGTTCAAACGGGTCTTTTTACTACATTAGACTTTAGTTACTTCTGAATAGGACTGGACAAGAACTACGAGCTGCAGAAGCTCGTAGCTGCAAGAAGCGGCAGCTTCTTAAAGTCGAAATTCCTCCCATTTTCGCATGTTTTGCCGAGTTGGGATTACTGAAGTACTGGAGTGCATTTTGTAATGAAATTGTTACAAAAACTAGAGTACTGTCGAAAGGGGAAAAACTAATTACTTTTTGAGATTTGTTTAGTGTAACTTCCTTAATGTACACGCTGAAACTTAAGGATTGACATCATATAATCTTTTACTCCTGATGTATGCTTTCATCATCCTAAACGCCGAAAAAATGCTGACTATGGTATTTTTTTCTCGTTAAACACCTCTCTCA
Source organism: Creontiades dilutus (assembly GCA_031894815.1). Lineage (NCBI taxonomy): Eukaryota > Metazoa > Arthropoda > Insecta > Hemiptera > Miridae > Creontiades > Creontiades dilutus. The sequence continues at coordinate 1,714,345 of JAVIWC010001315.1, read as the reverse complement.
ACTTTGCTGGCAACAAATTTTCCTACTGTGTTCAACTGGCAGGAAAATGCGTTATAACACTTCATAAATGAAGTATAACCTTTTGATAATTTTCCAAAGAAGTCAATGAATACGATCAACAATGAGAAAAAGATACAACCATTGCACCACTGCCAAACACTTACAGTGAAGCGTTCGTAGGTAGCCGGGCAAACGGTTTTGTGGAAAAAGATCATTCTGATTAACTTTTCCCCACCTGATTACTTTTTTGCCCATTAGATAATAATGTTATACCTTATCATTATATGTATATATATTTCTACTATAATATAATATTATTGTAATATGACATGATTTATAATCTCACTCCCTGGTTGTTGCATTCTTTACAGAGAGGAGAGTTTCTCGCACATAACTTTTAGTGTTTTGTTTTCAATTATGGACCTCTATTCCCAACAACAAATTTGAACGAAATTGAATGAAATTTGGTTCCAAAATTACAATGGGGTCTGGTTGGGACTGAATTCTCGGAGTCGATGTCAGTTAATCCCAAAGTTGAACTAAAAGGGCTAAATTATCAAAAATCTGGAAATAAAAAAATTTCGAAATAACACCATTGTTTTTATGTTTGTTATTGATTGGCGTGCCTTCAAAGAATCTAAGGACCGCTTTATAATCATCCTTTTGCTTCCCCTAAGAGCTAGAACTTTAAACGGGGCTAAAAATTGTTTTTTTTTTCGATTACAAAGGGTCATAATCGATAATAATAATAATACAATAATAACGAATAAGCACTGTCTTTTCAGCGTAGATTAGAATTTCTCTTAAACGAGTCTTCCATCACTAATGTTCTGCAAGATGCAACATTTCAGATGAAAATAACGATCTTCAAAGTGAGACAAAGTGCACTTTCACATAAACACTCTCTACATCTCTTTCTCCCCATGAGTTTGGAAATCGTCCAACGATTGCTTTTAGGTCAGGCACTTGAAACGTTCTTTTCGATGATTTATAGCAGTGAACCCACTGAAAATCTTCGTAACGGTTTACGGAAGCGACTTCTGCAAAACATCGCTGTTGTTCACTTGAAACTTTTATTCAGTGTAGTACGTTTTAGATCATGAATATACAAGTTATCCGATTTTCTGAAACCAGAAAATTTTACTCCAACAGCAACAGAAAGGTCAACTGGTTTCTTGAAAGGCCATTTAATTTAAAACCTTTACATTGAATGTGGTGGGTAATGTGCGTCCTAACTGCTCTCTCGATTTTCATCCCATTTCGATGGAATTTTTTAGGTTATACCATGAAATGATAACCTATGAATCATAAACCGACTCAACAAGGACCTCAGCACATTCGCAACATTAGATCTTCCAACATGCCAACATAATTTAAGTACTTTGCATTCATTTGAATTCAATGACCCTGATCATTTGAATGCTTGCTGTTCCTGTATGGATTTTATTGCATTTGATAAATTGTAACCTCTGTATCCGAACGATAAGAGTCCCTGCAACAAGGTACTAGCACAATCTTGGAGGAGTACTTATTTCGTACGATTGAGTCTCCACCAGATTGTGCTATTCTAAAGGACAGCTTTGACTTACCTCTTTGGTTGTTCCCTTTGAATGACTCTCTTGTCTCTTGAATCGCTTGAGTGGAACTCGACCGAATAAAGTGCTCCACTATGGTGTTCCCATGAGCCGCTTCTTCTAGATTATATGCCCGGGTCCGAGCTCCTTTGTCGTGTTTATTAACTTCGGGACCTGGGGATACGTCTTGACCCAAAACACTCATCCCCATTACTATTCCATTTCCACGAAGGCATTGCGAGAATTGGGATTCATCAACTGTAAAACTCGAAACTTTGACTATACATCTCTGCTATCACGACACTTTTCAAATCGCTTGTTCTCCCCATCTTGGAGTGCGCCTCAGTCGTTTGGGCCGCTTATTACAGACGCCATGTAGACCAGATGGTGAGAGATCACCGCAAGTTTCTGTGATAAATAGCCTACAAATTAAGTATTTCAATGAATGCAGACAATTTTGAGCTTTTGTGTGGGAAATGTTGCACAAAGAGCTCCTATAGCAGTTGCAGTTTGGCCGACCCGAAATTTTCCCATACTGATCCTGGAGTCAGTCAACTCACCATCGCTCCTGATCAACGTAAATTTAATGGTCCCCCGACCTGGTTCCTGATATATAGATAGATAGTTTATTTACATCATTTTACATATTACATTCTTCAGTTGAATAATAACTGATGACCGAGCTGGATAGTGCAACACTGTGGCCGAGCTAGGCGTTGGTTCCTACTTCTAATGTTTATAAAGTACCCACCTGTCACTCCATATTTACACCAAATTATTTATTAAAATTTAGATTCCATTTCAATGGAATGATGCTGCTAATTTTATTTAAACATTAATTACAGTTCATAAAGTGCTCACATGGGTCATCTGTCATTAGTTTACAAGTTTCTTTTTTGAATAAGAGTTCACTATTTATCTTCATTAGATTTCTAATTTTTTCAAAATCTTTATTGACTATTTGCATGTCTCTGTATTTTGTCGTCATTTGAGCAAATGTATTTTTTACCCTCGGCGACTTGAGTCTGTATAATTTTGATTGCCGCTGTCTCACATCAGCAAGACATATACTTTTGTGTTTACGGATTAGTTTTAGCATGTTTAATGTGTAAAATTCTCAAAAATCTTGCCAATAACGTCTATCAAGGAAATGAACAAGCCTCTTTTGGATTCAATATCCTCCCCACTGGTTATCTCTGCAATCGGCCACCGTAGATAAATAATGCGATACACACATTTTCTCGGAGCCACTTGGAGTAGTACTGGATAAGTTGAGAACTTGTTTCGAGATAAATTTTACATTTTTTCCCAAAATAGTGTTTTAATTTTTTACGGATCGCACAATTTTTTTATTGTTTATATATGCGGATGTCTTAATTTTTCACGCTCGTTTCGTATTATTAAACAGATATCATCGACATGTTGAGCTTTGCCCTTATCATAAACAAATAAATAAATAAAATTACGACGATAGATTTAAGGATTAGGAGAGGTTGCACCTGCATTCTACACGTATAATCAAGAAATATTTTTAAAATTCTTCTCAACAAGGGACGTAAACCAACAGCTACCACCAGGTTAACTTATAATTTTACGAAGGTTCATTATCAAAAATGTTTTTGCAAAAAAGTCAATAACCCAACCCATAACCACTCATCAATCAAAGTTATGGAATTACGTCAAAGGAAATTCACTTATGGCTTTCTTAAAGTAGAGCCTAAATATTAGCGGGAGGCTTCATGGATTAAACCAGCGACTTATTTCCAGAGTCAAGAGATCGGCGTTGTCCGAAGAAGGCGGCAAGAAACTTTACTGTGACTGTAATTGATTGGGACAGTTTGGAAGTCTATCGCTACAAGTCTAGTAATTTTAGCTTCGCCGGTTCTGTTTGACCAGGCAGCTTGTTTGGTTGATTACAGTTATTTGCAGGATATGTGGATAAATGAAAGTCTATTTGCCGTTACACGTTGTGCATGAGCAATTTTCATTATGAACTAACTACTCGATTATAACTACTCAATTGTACCTGTCAACTGTATCTAATTCTGTAAGAAATGGATCATCTCGTTAGAATGATACCTGAACACCTGTGACGTTTTTCGATTAGTGGGGATTCACAGGAAAATCAACCACTTGATTTTGGATCGTATGATGTACTTACATAAATATCCATTAAATATAATTGTTGCTTGTTGAAAGCTTACGTATTTCCTGAAACTTATCCTTAATTATGAATACGTTTATTAAATTGGGAATTCATTTATGATAGTATTCCCTCAAATTTTAAAATGGACACACAAGGAGAGATAGCTTATAACAACGTCAGCTGCAGAAAATAAGACAAGGAATGTTTGTCATAAATCTCATTTGTCATAAGGAATGTTTGATGAATTTCTTGAATTGCTTAGATTAAAAAAACATTAAGTATAGAACAAAATATGGCATGAACAATTTTGTATTCATTTTCGACGTTTTGGTTGACTTCTGTGATTATCATCCGAAGAAAAACACTATCAAAAGAAGAGTAAAACATGTGATTGGGAAAATATCAAATAGAGAGCATAACACCTATTGTTCAATAGAAGAAATAACATCGGCAATAATCCAACTTACTGATTGCTGTACCCTTTTTGAGAGCTGTTGTCTAAACAAGAAGCAAAAAAATACTTAGTACAATAAGAAACACGAGCAACAAAATTCTCTTATAGTAGATTGTATCAGACTAATATGAAATGAGTAAGAAATTCATTAGATGCATGAAGCTGATACTAATGAGAGTACATGGCAATAAATGATAACAAAACAGCTTGCAACTGAACTTAAATCGGCTGGTTATCATCTTCTTGCAAGAAAGGTAAATTCGTGTGAATAACAGTAAATATTCTGTTTATTTTACATTTTCAAAGCCATCATAAAAAACCATTCAATCATAATATTAATAAATGTGGGGGAAAAATTGGAGTGTTGTGAATTTATATTCGGATAGATTATTTAAAATAGTTGGGCATATTTAGAATAATTCAAATTATTTGAATGACATCTAGAAATTCGGATTTTAGATTTCGCCCTGATAGGGATTAAATGTTTCGTGAAGCAAGCACGGCGGGAGTAGCGGAGTGCATCAGCTGTTAACTATAGATATCTACTTTTGTATTTGATTTTGTTAAACATTCGTTTATCAATCCGATTTCATTATCACGTGTAGTGAATTTATATTCGGATAGGTTACTTGATGTATACGGGCAAAGGCTTTAAGCATATTTAGAATTAAATTCTGAAAATTCAAATTTTGAATGACATTTAGACATTTGGATTTTAGATTTCGCCGTGAAGGGGTTTACATTTTTCGATTATTTTTTTGGATTATTCTGCTTTTGATTTTTTTGGTGACCCTATAGGGGCAAGGGATCCGCGGAGCAAGCTGTGCAGCTACAACACGGGTTTGCACAGGAGCAAGGGTTCCAAGGAACCTAGCTACAATTTGATAAATTGAGGGAGCAAGCTAGGCAGCTACAACCTCAAGGGATAGGTGAAACAAGCTAAGCAACTACGACACCTGGAGAACTTAGGGGCTAGAATTGATAACACGTAGGTTTTTGGACAGAATGACAAATGCTAGAGGGAAGGATAGAATGATTCCCTGATGGTGAACAGTGGAGTATATATACGGGCCACTTGACCTCTTCCCAAGTGGCCGAGAAAAACCCAGAGTCCTTCCCTTTAGCCTCGTCCTTTGTCATTTTATTGCTTGACGGCCATGGTTATGTACACAATAGTTGGGGTTTCCCACGACAGAGAGCTTTATCAATTGAAATAATAGAAATGAGAAAAGACCAGTGACAGTAACGACAACAGAAAACAGTAAAGAATGGTATGTGGAAAAGTGTTGTGATTTCACTATATTTGATATATCATTTTGGCTATATCTACATTATGAAGAGTCTAAATATATTCAATAAAAAGTTATATTGAATTGAAATAAACAGGGGGACCCATGAGAAATATATTTAATCCCTAAAAAATAACAATAAGGATAAAACAAACATGGATCTAGAAGGTCCAATAGAGAAGCTTACATATTGGTAGGTAATGCATGTATTAAACGGATGTCCGTTTAGGGAACACCTCACTGCCCCCATACACACACAATCTATAGTTTTTTCATGAGTTCGGACTCGGAACGGTCTGAAACCTGATTTTTTTTTCATGTTAGGGTTGTCCCACACTCCCCTGGATCAATTCTAATCGGCGTATTGTGCTACTACCTAGTATTTACAACGGGCGCAATGGTTTTGGGGGGAATAGACTCTCAAAACTTCAATGGGCTTGGGAACAACAAATGTACCTAATGGTTTTCGGGGCAGAAGTTGAAGGAGCTAATCGTAAACATGATGGGTTAGGGTTCAAGCCTGTTATCTGGACAACTCTCGGTTTCGGCGAGCGGTGGCCAGTCAGTGCTCACGATCACCATGAGACAATACCATGGAAACTGACAATGGTGAGCCAATCTCTCTGAACCATGGATATGTAATACATATTATGTAAACCTAATTACCTAATGACTTTTGGTTTACCTATTATTCAATAATAAACCATTGTAATCGCTCTTGGAAAAAAAAAAAAAAATTCTAACCCCCTGAAAATTTCATGGTTTACTTTTCAAAGGGTGTAGAATCCAAATCTGCAATAAAAAATTTTTCGTCCGTCCGCCGTAAGCACGATTTCTCCCAAACGGCTGGAGCAAAAAATGTGAAATTTTCAGGAAAAATCCGAAATGTTGGTCCGACGACGCCCCAATTCTTTAGCCAGCCCTCTCACTTAATTTAAAGAGCCCCTCAAGGGTTGTCAAAGTTTTGTAAAATCCCTAAAAACCTAAAAAAAAAAAAAAAGTCAAGGCGGTCTAAATTTGGACTTTTTTTGAAGAACATACCATGAGGAATTGAATGAGCCTTCCCCAGGTTCGTAGCTCAAACCATTCCCGATATACGGCCCGATTTATGGTGCCAACATTTGCGTTTTTTGGTTTATTATTGTTTGTTTTCATCGCAGTAACCTAGTGATGTAGTGATGTAGTAATGTGGATACTGAAGTGAATTCCTAAAAGGCTTTGTAGCCGAAACACTGGTTGAAGCATTCTGATACGCATGAAACGCTGCAAATTCTTTCACTGGGGTTTATTATTCAATTGGCTTGCGTTCATGATTTGAATTTCTACTAAGCTTTGGAGTGTCCGTGTTTCACAGGTGATAGAGTGATTATTGAATTTCAGGAGGCACACAAATATGATCAAACGAACAATCCAAATAGGTATTTTGGTTGAGTGTTCTATGCATTTAAGTGCTCTATGCATATCTCCTGAAATTCAATAACACATACACGCACACTCCAAAGCTTAGTAGACATTCAAATCATGAATGAATAATAAACCCCAGTGAAAGAGTTTGCAGCGTTCTTCTACTGTAAATCCCTCCATCTCGAAGGTAGTATATTTTTCTTCTTCCCGCTGCAATGATTCTTTTCATTCCCCCCAAGCCATAAAAACTCAGTTTTCGGGTGAGTCCACATGAGCCCAAGCCCATTAGATTTCCAAGTTTCCTCTTTCCCTAACCCAATGAATTTCTAAACCAAGCCCATTCTTCCAAACCCGTTTTTCCCAATATTTTTTATATTCTATGCGCCACACCCAACTTGGCCGACGTATTTCATGTATTTAACAAATTTTTTTGCTAGTTTTGATTAAGTAAGTAAAAACCTGACAGGCTTTCGCTTTGTAACAGTCGCTAGAGAGAATCACGTATTCATGATTTAACTGTGTACAAAACCGTATGGTGCTACTACCTCTTATTTACAACCGGTCACTGATCTTGGCCAATCTCCCTCGGAGCAAGAAGCCCTTACGTGACCAGGGTGCGATACGACTGCGGTTCGGCCGATCAATTCAGTGTCATTTACCTTTTCTGTTCTATTGTCATGCCCGAGGTTTCCTCACTAGATGTAAGTCAATGATTGATGGAATACAGTAGTCGAATTTCTTACCATAACCGACACTAAATGAATCTACCAATGTAAAGAGCTTGAACACAGCTTAAAAACAAAGCCCTGCATATTCTAGTCTATTTTATTCATACCGTTAAGGTCTAAATAACTTTGATGCTTAGTTTGTAATACCTCATCAGCAGAGTACAGATCGATATGATGTGGAAAACGTCAGAGTACGACTGAACGACCATGTAAATATGATCTGAAAAAGGACCAACAACCTTCGAATTTGACATACGAGCATAAAAACCATAGTGAAATTTCAAAAGAGCTGTCAAAGAGTCAAATATCAGACGTCCCAAAGAAAGTACCGTTCAAATTCTGGCTTACTAGGTTGATTAACAGAAGATAAACATTTTTCGGAACGCACGTGCTTAAATTCAACAGTGGGGCTAGTGAATTTATTGTCAATACCTACAGTGGAGCAATGTACTGAATATGAGACGACGTAGAAATTCACGAGTAGAACAATCGGAAGTTAGCAAGGAAAAATAACGCAACAAACTTGTCCGTAATTATACTAGTATTACATAAGACTTGAATAACTCCATTTCAACAAGACTATAACTAAATTCCACAACAATTATATTACCTGATACTATCTTCACATGATACTACGCTTCACTATTTCCAAGCAGAACGTATTCATGTTTCCGTACCGCATTCTGTCAAAGTTCTAGGCCTTAAAGAGAGCAAACGGTGAACTCATTCGATTTTTCGAAGGCACGTCTATCAATTACGAACATGAAAACTATGGTGTTGATTCAAAAATTTCTGATATTTGAACTTTTCTAAATTTCAGACCTTCGGTTTCATTCTTTATTATTGAATGTGATCCTACACGAAAACTCAATTCCAAATAGACCCAATGTGATTTTTTTCTAGTTTGATTACAAAGGTTCATTTTGCTTACTATATTCCCTGAACGTTCATAGTGCTCCAAGCCCATGCTTATACCACATACTTACACACTTATAATAAGTAATTTACTTTTTTTCTACACCAGAATTTATCTAGAAACTAGAAATAATTTATAAGGCAAAACAAAGTTTGCCGGGTCAGCTAGTAGTTTCATATTATTATTGTTATCTTTGTTTTCAACCTGAGAACATTCCTACGGTGCAGGAAAACCAGAAGATTGAAAGTCAGACTTGGCTTACTACCTACATACACAGTCTGGGAAACATGAATCGATGAGTATGAAACACTCACTGTAGTAATGAAAAATCCTCCAGGTGAAACTCCTTGTGTATGTAAATGGAGAAGAAATTAGTTCTTGGAGCCTCAGTTGATCCTGGGACTATGCATCGTCAGGTAAAAGTTCGAAGGAGTTCGCATACTAAATTGCAGCTTGTGAGTGGAAATATCGTACACATTGGAATTAGGAGCCTCTTAGCAGATTCAGGGCCCGTATATCTAATAGAAGTCCTAAGAGTGGTCCTCACATACTAAATTTCAGCGTGCGAATTAGCTTCAGGATACTGTTAGCTGATCCGGGGGCTGTCCGTTGGGGGTTAAAAGTCCTGGTGAGTCTACATACTAAATTACAGGTTTTAGTGTTGCTAACGTAGCTATTAGCATTAGGAACCAGCCTCTAAGCTGATTCAGGGCCCATGCTTCGTCAGGTAAAAGGTCGTAGGCGACAACATATTAATTTGCAACTTAGCCGTTTGGTAGGAGTCCTGAGGACTTACATACTAAATGACAGTTTTAAAGTGTAAATAGCGTGGGAATTAGCTTTAGAAGCGTCTCAGCTAATCAGGGGGTTATGCATTGTGAGTAGTTCCTAATGGGTCCACACACTTGAAAGTAGCTTATGAGTGTAAAAAACCTACAAAATTATGTTCAGGAGACTCTCTGGTGATCCGGTGCCTGAACATCTTCAGGTCAAAACCATAATGATTCATGTCACTAAATGGTGGCTTGCGAGTATAACTAGAATAGAAATTAGCTTTAGGAGCCTCTTATCTGATCCGGGGCCTATGCACCGTCAGTTAAATGTTCAAGAAGCCTACATACTGAATGACAGCTTTATAGTTTCAATAGCTTAGGCATTAGCTTTCGAAGTCTCTGAGCTGATCCGGGGTCAGTTAATGTTCTGGTAGGAGTACTAAGGGTCCATGCACAAAATTACAGCTTGCGAGTGTAAATAGCGATGCAATTAGTTTTGGGGGCCTCTCAGCTGATCCTAGGTGTAATCACCGCCAGGTCAAAGTCCTAGAGGTCTCATTGGTGCAAGAGGGTGTAAATAGAGTAGAAATTAGCTTTACGACCTAGCGGTAAAACTCGAGATGTATTAAAAATAGTCCGCACCTGAATAAATATCAATCGAACGCTCGATAGTGTTCAAGACAAATATAACATCACAATGAGTGACAAATTAAGGTAATTGTTTGTGAAATTTCAATTGATTAAAACGATTTACTTACCCATGACAAATAAATGTAAGGAAAATTCGCAAATGTTTTAAATAGTACCAACGTTGCCGGTATTTTAAAATTATGCATTGTCAAAATTATCTTGTGTTCGGCAGAAGAACCACTTACTTGATATATTCATTTGATCAATTCACTGAAGCTCATCGTGGATATTCAAATTTCTAATTCAGTTGCAGAAGGGAATGACGGTTACTAAATTGTTGCTTATAACTTTTAATCGTAATAAACTGTTTTTTTTTTTCAGTAATCCATTTATACAACATAACATAAACAATCATTAGCTTGGATGTAATCACTGGTAGGCACTAGTCACTCGGCGAAGTACTCCTAAGAAAAAGATAATGTAGTTCAAAATATAAAGTTGACCTTATTTTGTTACAAAACACTACATTTGTGTTTATAAAAATACATTCAAACATAGTTATATTGATAATTTTCTCGTTAATTATTTGATAAATAACTGATACATTGCTTTGGTATATATACGCCTAATGTTAGGTTTGATGATTTGAGAGTCGACAATCATCAATCATTAATCATAGTCATTTTGAGTCATTAATCTATCAATGATTAATCTACGAGCATGGCAGTATTTTATAGCGTCTGGTTCAACTTGGAGCGGCACTATTATAGGTTCGCTGGTTTATTAAATAACGGTTGATTACTTACGGTTGGTTGGTTGTGCTAACAATTTGGGTGGAGGTTAATGTTTTTTCAAATAAGTTGTTTGGATCCAACGACCATATTTATGTTAGGGGTCAGATTTTAATGATGATTTTTTAATACTGATCAGTTTATCAGGGGTATTGATTATTGGAGTTATCAAAAGTGAGAGTTTTGTGTAAGCACAGAATCTGAATGCATTGACAGTACCTACGTGGTAAACAATTAGAGACTATATCCAGAGATTTGCTACAGCTTGTTGACTACTCCTGAAACCCGTTTACGCCGATGTCGCACTACAATGACTACATCATTCATAATGGTTTGAACTTTACAGTATTCTTCATGTAACTTGCAGGTCGCTTGGCACTTCAAAGATTTTCCGTTACACGTCACTGCTCGCAATCGGATTGTTAATGCAAGGAAACGCAAATGATGCAAATGAAATTCCAAAGATGTCTTGCTAGTCACCAGGGTTGGAAAGCCTGAACGAATCTTTATATTTGGGGTTATCGGGCTGAGAATGCCAATTACTGGTATTCAAAAGCCTATTCAACAATAGAACCGTCGTTGATTGTTACAGTAAAATACCCGTTGCTGTCACGATGTATGTTGATGAGTGATGATCCCAGTTGAATTCTTCCTCCAGCAATCGAAATACCGTCTTCAGTTTTCTCATAGTCTATACCCAAGTTGGCCAAGTCCACGCTCCCTTTCAACATGGAATGGTTGTCTTTGTCCAGATTGTAGGCGAATCTGAGAATGCCTCCGTCAAATACTGTATTGTAGCTTCTAGTATTATCAGCGTTGATTTCCGTATCAAAATTGATTACTCCTAGAGAGACTCCAGCCTTATAGCTACGCTCATTCGCCCTGGCTCTATTGATCTTCATAGCGCCATGTACAAGTCCCATGGATGCTCCGATTTCATAATCGACAATGTTCCTGTTACTATCCATATTCACCGCACCTGAAAGGAACCCTACGTTGAACCCAGCGGTGTACCCCTCCATCTGCACTTGCCTGTTCTTGATTTGCCCTTGAGCCATAGCTGTGAGCCAGCCGTTCGTATTTAAATGAATTTCAAATTTAGGAATTACGTTACTTTGCGTAGACGAAGCGAATGTGCCACCTAAATAACCAAATTCAGTCTGACCAGTGTATTCGATACCATCTTTTTTTCTACTCAGGCTGATCGTCAAAGGGCTGAAACTTCTGGCCCCGTTGAAGACTTCAGTATCCATCAACGCACTGTACATGCCGTCTGCCGTCGTCGAGCCTTTTAAGCTCAATTTACCGTAGTTACCGAAAGCTATTTGCCCAGTTTCATACAAGCCGATCCCGGCTCCGAGCTTCGCATTGGCATCACGAGCTGCGAAAAAGGACACTGGACCCGATTGAAGTTCCACCTCACCAGATGCATCCTTAACGGATTTTCCGTTGACGCTCCCACTAAACTGAACAGCGGGGAAGGAAAACCCCTGAAAAATGAGAACAAAACTTAAACTATTGAGAAGGAGAATCCTGTCGTACAAGGAAAATCCTAGGTGTGTAGATCTGTGTGTGAACACCACACTTTACTTGTCACTGTTTTCAATGGTTTTTACAAAAATGTTCACCATTAATGTTTGAGAACATTTTAAGATTATCTTCATTCCAACCTTCAATAGAGAGCATTTTGCAAGTGCATCTTCATTAATAAATTTAAATACATCTTTCTTTTTGTGAATTCGGATTAACTAATATGGAATTTTTGTATACAATGGAGCGGTTTGTTATGTGCATGACATTAAAATTTGACAAAATAAATTTTCAATATGAATTTTTTTTTCAAAACGAGCGTTTCACAAGGCAAAACATACTATGCAGTACATAGTCCATTACTTCAGCGTTATTAATATGAACAAATTTATTAATTATTAGTAGGTAATTATCATCATTATTTAAGAGTTTCTTTCGATTTTCCAGTCGGCCTTGTCTGTTTGAAACTTTCTAACTATTAAATTTGCCAGTCAAGCTCCCGAATCCCAAAACTACAGAATTTGAGAAAAATGTCCCACTATCAGTTCAGTTCGAGAATTTCATGTAAACCTCGTTTCTATGGGAAAATCGATTGTGCGAAATTTTTTTCCGGGGACAACTGATTCGGGACATTGTTTAGAATAAAACCATTTCGCAGAGTAATTTTCTTCGGGTATTGAAACATTTCTTTTTAGGTTTTTTCAAAGTTTGAGTCCCTTTAAATTTATCTTGTTTAGTTTAAGCATATAAGTAAGCATTTAAGTATTCAGTAATGCATGCAGTGCAGGGACTTCCCTATGTCTGGTTTTTACTTGAACCCGCTTATAAACATAACTAGTTAAAAGGCCCTGCTACGCAGGTTAAAAAGAAATAGGTGAATAGGTATGAGGATTGCTTGAATTGATCGGTCGTCATCCCTCCCTCATCAAGTCGTCACGTTCTACTCTGAGGTTTATCGAACAAAAAAGATTTTTTAGGAAAATAAAATGTGGAAATAGCTAAGACAACGACAACGTCGCTATTACCTCCTCCATCCCCTTCTACAATTGAATTAGAAAAATCTGAAATACGTTTCAAAACAAAGCCGAAGTTCTAAACCGATCAAAAAAGAATTGGTCAAATCGGCAGTACAAGCTATATGAGCAGCACTTGAATGGATTGTCTATCAATTCCCCACTCCTCACCTGAAAATACAGATCTCAGCCGAGGTTTGTTACAAAATAAGAATATAATTAGGGTCAAACAAATGAAATTTTTTCAAATCAATAAAATCAGATGAAAATATTGATGAAAGACCGGCTTATCCCTCCCTCCATCAACTGTATAATGAAAATCGAATGAGCTGAAAAATTTTATAATACTAAACCAAAATCTTGACAGACAATAACGACATTTATTGTTCATCGATTCTCCCTTGAGCAGCCGTTGAAAGCATTTGGTGTTAACTCTCTCTCTCCCCCCCCCCCCCCCCGAAACAATATTTTGAAGAGTTCATTGCACAACTAGAATAAAGTTGGGATCAAACCAAAAAATAATCATGAAAATCGGTCAAGAATTGCAGGCTTTGCAGTGTCGAATATATTTTGCACATAGGTACTCACACACAGTAACACTAAAAATCCTGATTAATATTGTCACGTAACGCTAATTGGTAACGGTATTGTATAGTAACGGTAGCTTTAAAGGTAAAAACCAAAATATTCTTACCCTGGTCGAAGGCGCACAGCTGCAGTACGTTGTCAGAAATAACACGACAATAAGAGATGTTTCTTTCATCTGAAATAATACCGGACGAAAGACGCCGTTAAAACACAAGAAAACGTAAATAGCTAATAGTATCCGTCAGATTAAATACGAACGAAAAGGATTGATGTGTATCTATAATAAAACTACAATTATCTTAATTTAATCAAGCCCTTGAAAAGTCAAACCCCACCCATAAGTTTTTCTACCTCTAAAATGAAATGTACCGCTATCACCCGAATCACACGACTCATAGTTCATTGATCAATGTCCGTGGGAATCACATTCCTTCAAATTCGACACGACTCTTCAATATCAACAATTTAATTGCAAACCGAAACTGTAGCAGGATTGAATTTCGATTCCGATCGGTGGTACCAAGAATCCAAACGGTTACTCTCATTTACAAAAATTTTTCATAAACACAATTAATATTCGCTTCTATGTTTGAGAATGCATTTCTACAAAACCCCACCGAATTCGAATGAGATCGGAGGTCTAAGACTTAGGAAAATACGGTTAAAGTGGAATTTAAGTGGTGCAAATGCGCTGACAGAAGTATGGAATCAATGAAACTCAAAGGTGACTACCTGCAAGAGCGTTCACAACTTTTTTGAAATGCATGGCCCCCCGGACGAATGGGAAGAAAAGAGACCACAAGGAGTTCGTTAAAAACTAGAACCAATGAAAGATTTATTCCCCTTGGGAATCAAAAGATAATTGCATGGTTCTTTGGTTTACTAATTTCAGTAATGAACCTTTGTAATCGATCAAGAAGAAAAAAATTAACTCCCATTCAAAGGTTTACGTTTCAAGTCACGTAGATTTCAACAATTGAATAAAAAAACTGCTGAAAATTATTACACAGAGGTTTATAATTTCCATGTCAGAAAAGAGAATTCTACGTGTAGTGTAGGTTCCAATGATTATGATCATTACGAGTTATATGTTTCCATGACTACTTGGATGTCAGAGTGGAATTGAATAAAAACACTCACTTGCTTGTCATGTTACACTATTGTTCTTACATATCATTAGTGTTAATTACTTATTATATGTAACATCGCATGGTGTCAGGTGTGGGGTATCATGCTTGTCATGTTACGCTATCTTTCTTACATATCATTAGTGTTAATTACTTATTATATGTAACATCGCATGGTGT
Source organism: Creontiades dilutus (assembly GCA_031894815.1). Taxonomy (NCBI): domain Eukaryota; kingdom Metazoa; phylum Arthropoda; class Insecta; order Hemiptera; family Miridae; genus Creontiades; species Creontiades dilutus. The sequence continues at coordinate 1,699,202 of JAVIWC010001315.1, read as the reverse complement.
CAGGTGTGGGGTATCATGCCGAAATCTAAAGCTAAGTCAAGGAGGACCGCTCCGAAGGTCGTGAATAAAGAAGAAACTGATGACCTCGCTTCAGACAGTTCATTACTAGAGGAGGTTGAAAATGAATCCCAATTGAAGTCAGTATGCCTAAAAGAGACGTTGTAAACGTAAGCCCAAAGTCCAGTATCAATTCAGTTGATGTACGTTTCAATGATCGTCTCGTACAGTAGGGTTCTTGAGAGCTGAGGAATCATTGCGGACATTTCGTCCAAAGATTATCTGCGATCTCCCAAGACAGTTTCCTTAATTTTCTGCACCAACTCGTCTGTCAAAATTGAAGGTCTTCCACTCCTTTGATCATTATGAACAGAAGTTCTTCCTTCCTTAAACTCACGGCACCACTTGTAAACATTAGTTCTGTTCATGACACCTTCACATAAACGACTTAGATGCGCGAAAACATTTCGAGAGACGTTCTTCCTTCCGCAACGAGGAAACGGAAAACGGCGCGCACCTCGCACCTGGAGGGATTTTGAACTGGCATTGAAACGCTCACAACACCAGAGGTTTCGTACTAGCGAGGTGGTTGACCTCTCAATTTCTTCAGGAGATGCCCCCTACAACGCAGTGCAGCAAACTTAGGGGAAAAAATTGCCCCATCCCGTGAGAGCACCAGTACTCTTACTTTCCGAACTACCCTCGTAGGTATGCAAGCACAGCTGCAGGCATCTGATACTTTCGATTTCAAGAGTCCAGCGGAATGGTCAAGGTGGATAACACGTTTTGATAGATATAAAATTGGTTCAGAATTATAACTCAAATCAGATCATCAGCAAATTAACACACTTTTACACACCTTGGGCCAAGAAAGTGAAGAACTATTTTCCACGTTTGATCATGGTGACGAAGAAGATTTAGAGTTAGAGGACGTGGTATTAGCTTTTGAAAACTGTCTAGGTCTAAAGAAACATATTGTTTATAAAATGGCGAAGTTGTTGAAACGTAGGCAGGGTACAAGTGAGCCGGTCGATGCTTTTATCAATGACTTTCGAAAATTAGCTGAAAGTTGTGAACTAGATAAGCTCAAGGATAGCTTGATCAAAAATTTGATTGTCATAGGGGTTCTCAAGTATATTGAGGCGGAAAGTTCAATTGTACCACAATTTTTTTTATGAAACCGTTTTTTGTAGGCTGTCCCGTTATTTAATAGCCACACCTCGGATAATTAAGTATTAAACAATTACAACAATCGAAATCTCAAAACGTTTTCACGTAAGAGGGTAGTTTTTTGTTGGATTAAGATGGAAATCAATTCCCTGAATCGAATGAGACCACCCCGGTTGCCGTACGATCATCCGTCTGCTCACCATTTGGAAAAAGTCATCTTCGGGCGATGAAATTCGGTCAGGAAGACGGGCGACCTGAAGACCAGGGCACCGGAGCCCGTTCGGAGGGAGGTCAGAGCTCGACGACGGCGAGTTTAGATAATTAATGTACCACAGACCTGTATAGTATACAGAGATCAATGATTGACGTAGAAAGGGATCTTACAGAAATAATAAACCTGTGAGTAATAGTTTACATTTTTTTCCAAGGTTGATTGCGAACATTCGTTATAGAAAATAATAAACCGAAATTCACTTTGCGAACACCCATCGTCCGAAAAAATTTACTGACTCGAATTAACGCTTGGAATAAATTACTGAACGAATAGGAAATTCTATTAAAAAAGTGGGTTTTAAACCTCAACAGAGTGGACCTCATCACCCTCAATGGTAATAACTAGTTGAATGATAACGTAATAAATTTCTACACGGAACTGATCGACCAATGAAGCAAATTAGAGAATTCGATAAAAAAGTCTTTTTTACAACATCTTCTTGCACTGGAAGCTGGAGATTATGATTGGGTAAAGAACTGCACCCGTAGAACCAATCTCTTTGAAAAAGATGTAATAGTTGTACCTATTTTTAAATCTTACCATTGGGGGCTAGTAACGGTTCATATCGAATCTAAAGAAATTGCATAGTAAACTCCACTGAACATGGACGGTACAGAAATACTCAACATTCGACCCTACATAGAACAGGACCTGAGCCATCTAAAAGAACCATTGGGCAACCAACGAGGGTATCATTTTCATGTCTGATAACCTGATCGAAACTCCCTCCGAAACATCCTCGACCCGAGATCACATGGGCTAAGAAATTTTAAAATCCGGATTAATATAATGTTCCAGATTAATCTCCGTGTGCTTGGCACAAGCGAAAGGAACCAAAATTAAGGAGACAACGTCGAATTTTAGAACACTAGCAAGCACACTTGGACTGTCCGGAATTCTTAATGGGTATAACGCACTAACATACTATTATGACCTGAAAGAGCTAAATTCGAAGGTTCAAGCTATTAAGACTACTTACCCAAACACGTTTCAAACAATTTCGGAAGATGAAGCATCCTTCGGTAATGTTCATCTCCTCTCGAGTTCACTAACTTTCACCTTGAAGTCTGCAGAACAAGAATTAAACGATATCCACGTCCCGTTTACTCACCTCGATCAATTTTTTACTTCACCGAATTGATAAAAGAACTTGGATCACTGATTAAATCCATGACCGGAAATCTAAATGCCCAAGCATCTAAATGGAGCTGAATACAACTCCACTTTAACCAGCATTAAAAGAAACCAAGAAGGTTTACAATCGCAAATAGAAGCCCAACGCTCTATTAACAAAGTTCAAGACCACTTCAATAGAATAATGGAAAACGTTGCTCATATTGAATTACAAGTTCTAAAACCACCAAATCCTAGTTATTTCAAGTTAGCCGAAGCCCATTCAGTACTAGAACCGCCTCAATACTACTCTTCCAAGAATCACTCTAGTGTAACTACTTTCTAGAGCTTACATAGAGCTAGTTTCAGCACATTACGTTTCCAACATACTAGAACATTAAACGTTTTTTCTTCGCGTTGTTTGTAGGAAATGACATAACATTAAGAGGGTTTTTTCTTAACGTTCTACAAGTTTGAATCTATGAAAGTGTCTGTATCGGTTTAGGAATCATTTGCAAAAAAACGTAAGAACTTGCTGAGGCCACCGGTTTGTAGTCCACTAATTTTGAGATGGCAGTCAGGCATCGTCTCGCTTAAATGTTTCAAGACCAACTCTAAACCATCTCAAGAAATTACTACCGATTTCTATTACATTTACGGTAATGAGTGTGTAAGCCAAAGAAAGCTGACACTTCAACGAAAAATCCTTCTTTTCTTTCATTCAAACGTCATTTTCTCCCCTAATTAGCTAAGTTTTTCTTATTGAGTGCCCGACGATAGCGATATTAATTACAGGTAAAAACTGGCCTGAAAAACGGCAATGACGTTTGAATTCGAAAAAAACGTCGGTTTTTAAGGGGGAAACTACGTTTTTTTTCAGCAACAGGTTTCGGGTTGCCGGGAAAACTTCCGGCAATATTTTGAACGGGAGAAGGCGACTTTTTATTTCTGGGTGTTTTAATGCATAATTTAATTTTTGTTTACATGCACATGTATCAAGCAAGTTAGTAGTTGGGAAAAAATGTAGGTACCTAAGAAATAAAATTAATTAAATAAATGTTTGCGATATAATTGTTCCATACATGTGCACTATACAAAGGTAAATAAAAATGACGAAGAGAATGGAAAAACTTCGTTTTAGTTCATTTCGTTAATTCATTCTCTGAATAAGCCCTTCGATTGAGGGGGGTTGAGGGTGGTGTGATCATTTGCATCAGAAAAGAACTGAATATATTCAGTATATTCATATATGAGGGTATAATTGAGTCTGAAATAGATTTGTCCATAATCGATCATAATTTTCCATAGAAGTGTGAATCACAGTTCTGCCCGTCGTGGTTTCTGTGATTCACAGTTCCTCAGGATATACCCCTACACTCTGCCTTCCAACCCTTGTTTTCCCTACTCTTCCTTCTAATCGTTTCCTTCCATTGGACTTGAAGGTGCGACACTAACCTCCGTGTGAAAGATACTACCGATGAATATGTACGAGCACGTAGCTGGTCGGATGGTGTACGTAGCAGAGGAGTGCTGGAGATTTGACATCAATCATAATGTCGTTATTGGAACGATTGAGGGAATCAGGGACTATTCAAACTTCATAAAAATCTATGAAAAGTTCATAAAATATTTCCACTCTCATTAAAATTGAAAATAGGTAATAGATTCCTGATATACCTATTTAGAGAACAACTGTTTCCAAATCTCCCTTTCAAGTTTAAAAAAAGTTTCAAGTTAAAAATTCAACTCACTAAACAAGATTTTTGGTTCAACAGAATTTTTTCCGCAATATTCACCGGTGAAGAGTCGTACCGTTATTTGAACGGAACCGGCAACGATTCTTGCACCCTAGCATCCAGCGACGAAGGGGCAAGCTGAATGAACCGTCCAAACCCCAAAATTACAACTAAACGCAGTGAAAAATAAGTGAGCTCCTGTGCACCGGAAAATTCAAAAGATTTTGTTACGCTATCGTCCAATGCCATTGTCCAATGGTATATCTCCTGCAGAGTTATATTTAAACCGACGAATGAGAATGAAATTAGATGTTAAGTTCTCGAATTATGAGCTACCGTCTTCAGAGCTGCAACTGAAAAACGCCACAAATTATTACACGGAGGTTTATTGTTTCTGTAGTAGAACCCCCCCTTTCTATGTAGATAACCGAACTACGTATATTGGACGTATCAAGTGGCACATTATCAGAGCCTCGCGCTTCTATGTCTTGTCCATTACAGAAGCCATGTCAAGTGCACCATATCTGAGAGTATTTCGGCACGTTAGATCGATTATGAACAAAACTAGCCACAAGGGCCTCCAGCTGATCACTGAATCACCGTACCTCGTAATTGACTTCCTAATGTTGAAAGACAGCTGGATCAATCCGTCTTGAATATAACTCCCTGAACAACAACTTTTGCTAATTGATATCAAAGTTTGATGTTAAAAATTATAGCTCACAAAGCTCTGCATGCAAGACCATGGGTCTAAATTCCATATCCTTCAACAAGTTACGTTGGAAAGCCTTCGATTTACCTGAAACCATCAAGCTACCTTGATGAGGACAGAAAATAGCCCGTGGGTACACTACCTTCAAGTTTAATGTCATTACTAACTGTTTGTGCGACTTAAATACAAAAGATAGGCAAATGGTGTAGCCATTATTTGTAAGCTTTACGGTGCTTTAAAACTTTTCTCAAAAACACAATTAATCTCGTATTAATCTTGTCGTTACGGTAGTGAATGTACGAAACGTGTTCATTCGACCGGTTTTTCTCACTTACTATGCAAATCTGACTACCTGAAAAAAGTCGCGTAATTTTTCGGGTTGCTGTTGTTGTGCCTTGGACACAGCGAATTATAGAATTTTCAAAATCGGATAATTTATTCCACCCTATAACCTTCCATAGTCCCAAACGTTTACCCTTTGTATTATTATTGTGGTAGATTATTCCTTCCAATGTAATTGACCTCCTTAATATTATCTATTTATCAATACAGGAATCATCCTTAATATGATCTATTAGTCAATAAAGGAATATTATTATATTTTTGTGTTCTACTAATTATAAGAAGTTACCCAAATCCAGCTACTACAAATTAATGAGATTGTGGCTGATTTATTATTGGCATATATACAATTAACTATCGAATCATGTAAATATCAAAGGAAAAACGAAAAAATGAGCTGGACCGATACATCAAATATTGACTGAAATGTGGTAGCGATATCAGCCCACACTTAGCCTGGAGAGCGCAGGTACCTCGTAAGTGCATGTCTCAATTGTAACTTTAAAACTGCGGAAAATTAAATATTTTAAATGTTTTGTTGTTGAAACATTAATTTATTATTGTTAGTCATAATCGACCATCCCTAGACTTACATCAACTTATCAAAATAATTGAATCATCTGGAACTTTTCAACAAAATTGAGCCCATTTTGAGCTTTTCTTTAGAGGCGAGCTGTCGATACTGGAAAGAATTGAAGAATTATTTAACGTTCGATGCTAATGATAGAACAACTTATGTTCTTTTAAACCCGAAGAAATAATTTCAATTATGGTTTGTGAATCATGGCATCTTAGTAGACTAAGTGACTAATCCGAAACAGACACACTAGAGATTTGCTCAAGGACCTACGCAATACGCTAGTTTGATGAAGAAACCAAATCCAATTATTTTACAATTTTAAATTGATTTCAAAACAGAGTTAAACGGTCTGTATTGATCTTAAATGCGAACTAGAGATAAGATAAGGATGTCTCACGATATTTATTATCCAATGGGTACTGTAAATTTTCTTGCAGCTTAGTCATTTCTTTGAACAGGAAAATCGCTATCCGTATCTCAAGCAAACAGATTTTGGTTTATTATTTTCAATAATAAACCTTTTCAATAGACCACGGAAATTGTTGGTTAACGTTTCAAGATAGGTATATTTAAAAAAACGTCTGCCAAGTGGGTGTGGCCCATAGCTTCCTCGTATCCATAACATGACTGTATAGATCATTGAAAATTTCATCGAAATCGGTCAAGAACTCCCGGAGTTATGCGCGTAACAAGGATTTCACGTTTGCGCATGCGCAGAGGCTACTATTGATCCGGGGGTCATGAAACTCATAGGGGACCATCTACACATCAAACCGAACAATCCCTGAAAATTTCATTGAAATTGGTCAAGAACTCCCAGAGTTATGCGCGTAACAAGGATTTCACGTTTGGGCATGCGCAGAGGCTACTATCGATCCGGGGGTCATGAACTCATAGGGGATCAAGTACACATCAAACCAAACAATCCCTGAAAATTTCATCGAAATTGGTCAAGAACTCCTAGAGTTATGCGCGTAACAAGGATTTCACGTTTGGGCATGCGCAGAGCCGACTATTGATCCGGGGGTCATGAAACCTATAGGGGACCATCTACACTCCAACCCGCACAATCCCTGAAAATTTCATCAATATCGGACTATAACTTCGTGTAGTTTTGGCCGTAACAAGGATTTTCTGTCAGACAGACAGACACATAGACAGACACGGAACCAAAATTGTTCAGAAAGGTCTAAAACGCAAAAAGGGAGTGGAATTCTTGATTTTGGAGACAAAAAATTTTCACATTCCGAAAGTGAAAACAATGCTTCCGCTACCTTAGTACTTAGACTCGGAAGCAAAAGTAAGAAGAATTCATCTATAGATCCATGTATAGATACAGGGAAAAGATTGCTTTCGCTTGTTATCCTCAACTGAATTTGAGCTTGGAAGATGGCGTTATCAGTAGTACACATGATAATTGAGCACCAACCGCTCTATTTGGTTTCTCACCATCCAAGCGTCTCCCCAACCAAATGAAGAACTTCAAGCCCCTGCAGCCCAATTGTCTGCCTCAGGGGTCTCCAAACTATTTGCCCCAAGGGGAGTATCAACGTGGAGGTGGTGGGGCGGGCCAACAGGGGAGTCTATGGGGCTAGCCCCCCCATTTTTGAAAATTAGACCCTTGAAAACAGTGATTTTGGGTACTCCTAGACGAGTTTGACTAATTCAAATTCAGGCCTAATGCAGGTACAAAAAATTACTTGTTAGTGATTAAATATACATTTTTAGTTCCATTATTATTAGTTTTTCATTGTTCAATAAGAAATTATAACGATTTCACTTTCAGGAGTATAAAAACAAAGCATTTAAGAGAAATATATTTTCTATTTATGAATTTATCAAGAAGTACGCGTACCTTTCGCTGGGTCACATGGCTGACTTTCCTTTTTGGTTTGGCGGTAGCGTAAATTTTTCCATTGGCGTCCGCCGGCTGCGGGCCGGACCAAATCCTTCCCCAGGCCGTGGTTTAGAGACCCCTCGTTTAGCTGACCGATTTTTCAAATAAAGAGCAAACGGAAGATTGTATAGCTACCCGAGTGGTCTCAATGGATTCACGGAACTAATTCCTATCTGGATCAAACAAAAACTACCTTTCTACCTCGGAAGTTTTTGAAATTTTGGATTTTTATTAGTAATTTAATCCTTAAATGTTATTCTTTAGGGTTTGATCGATTAAAACACAGATGTTACCGGCACATCCCGGTTCCTTGTAGGATTGTTGAGTTTTTTCTTGATCGATTACAAAAGTGTATGATTGGAAATAAAGAACCAAACGCCAGAACTTGTGTACGAGAACAGGGACGACAACGCCACCCTCATCATCGAATTTCTGTAGTTACATTTATATTTTTACTTCTTTATTCACTCCTATTTTCATTTCAGTTTTACTGATTTTAATGATTGCTTTCTTTTCAGTTTCAAGTGAAAATCTCGATTCTGACTATTGTAAACTCTGTCTGTGCTACCGATTTTGAATTGACTCTTCAAGTTGGATTGGACATCACGAGATTCGATTGTCAATGGGATTGAAATTGACAATCGCGTTTCTGTACCAAATTCAAGTGCTTAAAAAAAGCGGGTGAGTACTTATATCAATGGTAAATATAGTTATGTGCCAACCATTGTGCATATTACAAACTACATATTAACAAATGGTGTTGTAATGGGAATATGTTTTTAGCTTACCTTGATGGATATGGGGGACGGAATGTTGATCGCCATCAACTGTTTTATCGAACGATTCAACTCCAGATAAAGCGATATCGGTTTCAAGTGCCGTCGACCACATGGCGTCTGATCTCACACCGGGCACTGCACCCTTCAAAACATATTGATCATGATATTTGACCTATTGACTCCTTTTTTCTCTGGTCAGAACCAACCCCAAAAAACATAACGCTGAAAATTATTACAAAACGATTACTATTTCTGTATTAGATAACCATTCTATATTGATCACTGGTTTATTTTTGTTCAGATGTTCATTGTAGACCGTAGATTTAGTTAGAAATAAAAGGCTCCATAGCTGAATACCCCGCCTCCGTATCTTGTAATTTTATTCTAGGTGCCTCAAATGACCTCCATTTCAAATTTCGGTACCGTAGATCGGCTGATTCGGTAGTTTACTTGTCGATTTTTTCTGTAGGTAATGAACCTTTCTAACCAACCAAGAAAAAAGAAATTCAACTACCTCAAAATTGGTTGGTTTCCATTTCAAGATACATAGTTACGGTACGTGTTTTTATTGAATGGATCCGTCTACGCAATTGCAAAGATGGAGATCATTTGGTATGGTGAAGATGCATACTAGATCTCTACCCACTGAGATACGTGAACTAGGGGACGGTAACAACTCACTTATGTCGAATGGAAAGCCCTACACAAGAGACTGCGACAAATGTGCTACAGATCTGTACATCAATGGCATCACCTAGATGCGTTAAAATGGATATGCTAAACGGAAAGGATAGCCAACTTGGTTAGAACCTCACTTTAACCTAGAAGATCGTGGACATCGTCCTGATCTTCTGGTAGTGACACTATGGGCAGCATATATGACATATAATAATACATATATTATATGTATTATTGATGTTTCTGTGGTATCGGGTTCAGAAAGGAGATCACTTACGAATATCAACTCTGCCAAAATCAGGGAGTACCAAGTTGATGCTCTACTCCAAGAAGAAGCACAGCGAGCAAATATACAACCATGACCAGATCCAGGTAATCGATACAATCACTACCTGGCAAGGTGAATGGTACAAGAGATCATTACTGAGCTGACATGGGCAGGCTTTCCTCTCAAGACACTGGAATGGATGAGCACCAGGAGGAGCATTCATAAGGTAAGTGTATAGGGCAACTACTTCCCGCAGTGAAGTGATGGCTGGTTGAGTTGTCGTCGCGGAGCCTGGAAATGAACTCGAAAAAATGCAATGGAGAGGAGAAATGCCTTTCAATGGGACAGCCAGATTTTGCATTACCCTCAGTCGCCAACACGCAGGTGGATCGACTAAGAGCTCCCCCCAAGATATCCGAGGTCGGATCCCGAATGCTCCTGGATGGACTCAGCAGCATAGTCCTTAAAGTGAATGGAGAATCATTATAATGGTTCCATTATTAATATTTCAAAACCATTTTCATAATGTTTGTATTATCATCCAAATAAAAATGTTGTGATCTTTTCTAGATGCCTCAATTGACCTCCATTGCAAATTTCGGTATCGTAGATTTGATGATTCGATAGTTTATTAGGCGATTTTTTGTGTCAGTGATGAACCTTTGTAATCAACCAAGAAAAATGAAAATTAACTTGCCCTCAAAATTGGTTGATTTGTTTTTTAAGACAAATAGAAACCAAAAATCAAATTAATAAAACAAAACATAAAAAAACAACAATTTAACATGAAAAATGACTGCGCTGAATTTAAGTTGATTGATGCTGAGTTCGAAAACCAATATTGGGGGAGAATTTTAATTCGAGTAGGGCTTGAATGAGTCGGCTACTCTTCCTTTAATTGTCCCTCCTGATTATGACGTTGTCGGTCAAACCTGAAATCGAAATTTCCTAGGTTTGAAGCAAAACTATTTTAAAACGCTGCAAATTTTTTCACTGGGGCTTACTATTCATTTGGCTGGCATTCATGATTTGAATTTCTACTACGCTTTGGAGTGTGCGTGTTTCGTTTGGGAGAAATAGTGCGTACGGCGGAAAGACGGAAAAATTTTTATTGCAGATTCGTATTCTACACCCTCCGAAACGTAAACCATGAAATTTTCAGGGGGGGGGGGGGGTTAGAATTTATTTTTCATAGCGATTACAATGGTTTATTATTGAATAATAAATTAAAAGTCCAAATGTAACGCCGCCTTGACTTTTTTTTAGGTTTTTAGGGATTTTACAGAACTTTGACAACCCTTAAAGGGCACTTTAAATGAAGTGAGAGAGCTGGCTAAAGAATTGGGGCGTTGCCGGACAAATATTGATTTTTCCTGAAAATTTCAGATTTTGGGCTCCAGCCGTTTGGGAGAAATCGTGCGTACGACGGACGGACGGAACAATTTTTTATTGCAGATTCGGATTCTACACCCTTTGAAACGTAAACCATGAAATTTTCAGGGGGGGTTAGAATTTTTGTTCAAGAGCGATCACAATGGTTTATTATTGAATAATAAACCAAAATTGGGCTCGGGAAAAAATACGAACAAAACAATTATTAAAATCAGATGAAAATATTGAAGATCTAACAGTTTATCTTCATCATTGTAACCCAACGGCTTCTTCCTTAATGAAATTTGAATGTGTAATTTTGAAAAACTAGAGCGAATTCTTAATTGAACAAAACCAGGATCACATGAATCGATTGAGACCGCAGCGATTTAACCCTGTAATAGATTGGTCATTACTTATGCCATTCCTCCACCTCACAACACATGCAAAATTTCTAAGGTTCATTGCACAACCAGACTAAATTTGACATCGAACAAAATAAGAATATGAAAACCGTTTGAGAACTATAACCTGAGGAGCGTCTGGTTGGGTCAAATAACAACTTTTTCGGACAGTTTTATTTTTTTGGAGAATTCTTAACACTAAGTTTTTCAGTAATCACCGACTTCACTCCAACTTCTTAAGAAAACATAGCTTACAGAAAAATTCATTTAAGCCCCTCCCGAATTATGTTCACAAATACTACATCGGTCCGTTAAGTGCCAGCAGTCTCGCCGTCTTTCAATCAACTCTAAAGAGGTAAGTAATATACATGATAAAAGAGATGATAATTAAGTAGATTATAATTAAGAAATTAAGTGGATAGTAATTGAAAGATAATTATAATAAAAAAAGAGATAATAATTTAGAAACTTTCTATGTAAGAGGGTGATTTTTTGTTTGATTCAATTAAAAATTAGTTCCGTAAATCGAATGAGACCACTCGGTTTGCTGAACACTCATTCGCCCAACTTCCTAATTAAAATGCCGAGGCGATCGGGCGAACAGTTCACAGTTGAGATATTTTTTATAATTTATGTAGGTTATTTACCTCTTTCACAATGATGGGCTTTCGATAAACCTTGCTACTCATTGCGAATACTACTCATATATATACTACTTAAACACTCATATATATACTACAATACTACTTATAGCTGCTCGCTTGAAGCATGTGATGGATATGGTTAGTAGGCCCTTCCCGATTCTAGAATCCGACGCCTTGGGGGATGAATCAGACGTTTTCAAGCGTCTGGGTTATCCTCTGAGTGTGGCGGAGCATTAATATCCGCATCCACCTCAATGGAAGGCGCAACTATACCATTCTATCACTTCACAAGCAATATCTTATGCAGCAATATACAATAATCATCACACCTCGTTCGTTTTAAAAATGGCTTCTCGTGTTAGTTATTGTGGTGGTAACAAACTGAACAGTTTTTTAAAATATAAAATATAATCATATTATGTGGAAGGTACTTCGGGTTAATGAGCAAGAGGCCCGATGGAAAATTATAGTTGATTTTCTTCTTGGGTTAGTCTTCGGAGAAAATTCGGTGTAGAGAGTATCAATTCCCGTTTTTTAGTTGCATAACTTCAAAAAATTGTAGCTTTCCTAGTTTTAAATTTTGGTTGGTGTCATCATACTCAGAAAAGTCTAAGCTTTCAAAACGTCACTTCCCAATTTTGTTTTCAGGACTTTATGGAGCGATTAGAAAAAGGAAGGTAATACAAAAACAGCAAAGATTTTTGCTGTTTTCGGTATATGATGATTTAGAAAGTTTTAGACTAAAAGTGATTTTGTATTCGACATCTACAATGAATGATTTCTGCAAAAGCCACCGTTTGAGAAAAACTGTCAAAAAAGGCGTTATTAGTACCTACCGAAAAAACGACTACCAATTTTGGATTCAGCAGTCTCAAAAACAACTAAAATAAATAAAAAAAGCCGGCAACTCGGAAATATTTTTTTTCTTTGAAAACCAGGATGATTTGTATATGGTGAATAAAATTGTTTCAGTATGTTTACCTTTACGACGGGTTTAGTGCTCCCAACATCATCCGACTTGTCTAACCCTATAAAGATTTGAAATTTTAATCCATTGGATCTGTCTTGTATAAATGATTTTAGTCTCAAGTCGGAGATGAAGCAGAACAATAATTATGGTGAAGTAGGCTCCCGAGCTGGTGAATTTATCACAATACATATTTTGCTGTTTTGGTTTAGTTTTCGCTAACACATATTTCAATTTCTTGGAATAATATTATCCTTACCATGATGATGATCACGTCTTTTGAAATACTGCATTGTTCTGGATTTCAAGCTGCACCATCACTCCCAGCTCCCAACACACACCCTAGCCTGATTTCAGTCTTCTAACAGTTATTAACACTTCAGAGAAACTAACTTTTCTAGAGGTAGCATATTTCAAATATTGTTCCAAAATAACTTAATTGAATTTCGCTGTAATCCGAACTGAACTTCAACCTCCCGTACATGAGGAAACTTCTGGACGAAGGCGTAATGATTCGATGGTTGCAATATCTAAATTTGACACCACGATCAGAGTTGAAAGTGAAGCACCCCTACATGTGAGTAGTTTGACACTTTTCCATACACTAATGTTTCCAGAGCGAACCCTCAACGATCGTGGATGTTTTCACTTTCCCAGCAGGTAGGTGAATGCTTATCACAGCTGGTAATCTATTTCACAACTTATCAGAGAGTCAAATCGGGTGAGAGTCGTCACCTAGGTGTTTGTCGTAGGTATGTAATGTTGTAACCCACTTTAATGGGGAAATGTTTCTCCACCCTGAAGTGGAAGGTGGATTTTAAATGAGCAGAGCGGTAAAAGTAAATTTTACTTTTGCCCATGCATTGACTGATTTGTGAGCGATAAAACTCTCAACCTAACCCGCACGTTACCAGAAAATTCCATCAAAATCGAATGAAAACAATAGAAATGTGACAAGAATCTGCGGACACACGTCACACATACGAAAACATGAAACGAAAGTGATTAAGAATCATCTAAAAGTAAAATGCCAGAGAAAGTTTTCATTTCAGAGATTCAAATTTTTCATCACCAGAGACTGAAAACAAAACAATACGATACTTTAAACAAAATCATACTTTACAATATATAAATATACATGTACAGGGTGCGCCAGAACACACGTTGCAGTTTCGAAGGGCATTGAAAAAATAAATAAAAAATAAAAAACTTAGAAGAATACGGTTTTTTTTTATTGAACGCCATACATCACCCCGTTTCGGTAGATTAGGTCCTGAAAATTACATCAGGAAGGTGGGAGCCCTCAGTAGCGACGCACTGATGTAGGCAATTCCTGAAGTTTTCAGCCGCTCTCTGGCACATTTCGATGGGAATCGCGGCGATTTCTTCTCTGATTCGAGTCTTGAGGTCTTCCAGAGTGTGATTTCGATGTTTGAAAACCTTTTCCTCCAAGTAGCCCAAAGGAAAAAATCACACACACTCAAATCTGGCGATCTCGCCGGCCACCTCAAAGTCAACCCTGAGAAGCACGAGGCGTGCGGGGAACATCTGCCGCAGAGTTTAACCATTGAGATTTGCGCTGTGTGGGCCGTCACCCCATCTTGTTGAAACTTAATATCCCCCGATCCTCTTTTTCAGCTAACTGGTCCAATTCGGGTTCAAAAAATCTTTCCAGCATGAAAAGATAACTCTGAGCATTGACGGTAACAGTTCTTCCATCCTCCTCGAAAAAATAAGGCCCAATCACCCCAAATTTCAAAATGGCACACCAGACAGTGACTTTCCGGGAGTGGAGAGGTCTCTCGTGAATTTCTCTTGGGTTGTGGTCACACCAATAGCGGAAATGTTGTTTATTAACCGCTCCAGAGAGATGGAAGTTGGCTTCGTCCGAACTGAAAAAAGTGGACGTTGGTAGGATGCGGCTTACCCAGGGGTGCCCACCAGAGGTGGGGGTTTTGAAGCAGATCGTGTCATCAACCTTGGGCGGGAGGGTGGCGCCTATAGGGATTCCCGTACTTCCGAGCAGAGCGCCGAGGCGACTGTTCCACTGCTGCTCTCACTCGAGCCACATTTTCAGGTGTTCTTAAATTTCTTGGTCTTCCCGTACCTCTACGCCTTACGTGGAACCAGTTTCTTCCAATGCTTGAACCCAACGTGCGATAATATTGCGGTGAGGGACGGGATCACGACGTGGGATGTTGTAGCGCAGTCGGAAGGCCCGCTGGGTGGCGATGAACGAACGGCCACTTTCAAAAACCGTGCGAATGACGAAGCCTCGTTGCTCTCCTTTCCAAACCATTGTAACGACTGAAAACGGGGCCACGTCCGGACACAATCCCCCCTCCCAGGTCTTTAACCCCACCACAAGGCATGCAGCAACCCTTTGAAACTGCACCATTTGTTATGGCGCACCTTGAACATGTAATTGATAAATAATCTGCATTGCTGTGTGGAATAACGCAGATATACTCTTTCCCACCTGTTTCTGGTAACTTGAATTTCTTGGGCTATGGAAGTATCTGGCTGTGTCAGATGCCAAGTCTTTCAGAGGTTCTTTAGTAAGTAGGTACCTCTTACGGGGGTGTTGAAGTGGCTCTTGGAGCTCTTTGGAAATGCTAATCCACAATGTTCGTGGGAGTAATGCAGAAAAGAATTGTCTCAAAGATTGGAAAGCTTTCAGCGGTTTAGATAGTAGCTAATCATCGACAGGCAGAAAGAATGGAATGAAATGAGCATCCCGTTTGTAATCTTTGTCATGTTCTATCAGCAAAACAAAAGAAATTGGGGTCACTTGCAATTTTTGAGTAGGAGTGATTTCAGGGGAGCACGGGCTAATCTTAGGTGCATTCGGTTAGGTGAGGAGTTTCTGAGTACCAGTTAAGAAAAAACGCTGCAAATTCTTTCACTGGGGGTTAATATTCAATGATTCATGATTTGAATTTCTACTAAGCTTTGGAGTGTGCGTGCTTGACAGGTGACAGAGCGATTATTGAATTTCAGGAGATATGCATAGAGCACTTAAATCGGTTCTCGACCAAAATACCTATTTGGATTGATCAGCTGACGGACCTGGGGAGGGGCTCATTCGATTCCTCATGGAAAGTTCTAGGCTAAAGAATTGGGGCGTTGTCGGACCAATATTGATTTTTCCTGAAAATTTCAGATTTTTTGCTCCAGCCGTTTGTGAGAAATCGGCGTACGGAGGACGGACGGAAAAATTGTAATTGCAGATTTTGATTCTACACCCTTTGAAACGTAAACCATGAAATTTTCAGGGGGAACCATAGAGTTTTTTTTTTCAAGAGCGGTTACTATGGTATATTTTTGAATAATAAACCAAAAATTGAAAAAGGAAGAAATGAAAAAACTGTTAGGGCACTGAATAACAGTGAGATTTGTTAGAGATCTGGCCCCATCGCCACTATTTAGACCTTTGGGACTGTAACAAAATAAAGGTGATAGTTTCTTTAACTAAAATAACTCATTAGGGGTTTTCCAAGTTCTCTGTGGTGAATATTGATTGTTGGGAAGCATTCTTGGTTTTCGCAGTAATATTCAGTGTATGGAGAGCATCTTTTCTTGGAGATGTGGAAATATCCTTCATCTAAAAGTATGAGTACATTTATTCAACCCATTATAATAGGTAGTTTAATGATAATTATTTAATAATAATTACTATAGAGATAATTATTTAATAATAATTAATATAGAGATAATGATTTATTAATAATTACTATAGAGATAATTATTTAATAATAATTACTATAGAGCAACTCTTTGTTGATCATCCTTTGTTGAAAATTTTCAGATTTTTTGCTCCAGCCGTTTGTGAGAAATCGTGCGTACCGCTTACGGCGTACGGAGGACGGACGGAAAAATTGTAATTGCAGATTTTGATTCTACACCCTTTGAAACGTAAACCATGAAATTTTCAGGGGAACCATAGAGTTTTTTTTTTTCAAGAGCGGTTACTATGGTTTATTTTTTAATAATAAACCAAAAATTGAAAAAGGAAGAAATGAAAAAACTGTTAGGGCACTGAATAACAGTGAGATTTGTTAGAGATCGGCGATATTAAAAAGTCCTTGAAATACTTGCACAGCTTTTAAAAGGTTCTGACAGAGTCTATCAATGCTACCGTAACTGGGCAACATCTAAACCAATTAAAATAGATCACAAGTGGTGCTTCACCTTGCAAAACCACGTTCTTCAAGAGCATGTTTTTTTTGGAGGAAAGATCGGAGACAATTTGAATTTTTTGTTGACGAATGATCATTTTGGCTCCTGTTATCTTTATAAAATACTCAAAGAGTTATCTGATTGTCTCATTTCAGAAAATAGTGGGAGTGCGAGATGCATACCAACGAATAACTTAGAGAGTAACCATATAAGAGGCAAAAATCCTCGTTGAGGTTTAGTTGACAGAACTCAACACAGAAAGGTAGGTACTAGTCCTAGGTTTCTGCTACAAGCCGAATGGCACGTCAGCTTCACACATTATTTCATAATTTTTTTTTTTTTTTTTTTTTTCGAAATTGGTTGTGAATTTTGGGATTCCTATGCAATAGTTTCGAGGAAAAATTAATACATGCCAAATTGATTTACCGGTTACCGTGGGTTAACGCTCACAAAATCCATTTTTTTAAACAATTTTTTAATTATTTTATTAGCTGTACTAAATATTGAAGTGTAGGTCGAGTGCAAGTCAATTAACGTCTTTCTTTCTGGCTCTGTGCAAAATAGTAATGTAACTACATAACAAAAATCTAATGTGATCAAATCTGTATGTATGTGTGTAGGTATTTGGTTCATTTCAAAGTTTCGGTCAAATTTTATTTTCTAAAAAAAAAAAAAAAAAAAAAATACTCGGCGCTCCGCTCCTCGTACCTGCTTTGAGCCTTAGTGGCTAACATCACAATGCATGGAACATGTTTTTAGCTTCAACTTGTTCCTCTTTCTACTCTAACCAACATGACAACCAAGTGACAATAAGAAAACAAGCGGCATTGTTTACTACATCTATATAATAACATACATAAAATTAAATCACGACATAAATACCAACAACAAGTACGCAAGGCCTGCGTGATAAATCGAGAGCTTTCCAACGAATGGAGAACGATTTTCGTCCGTCGAAAACTGAACAACTTTCATTTCCCTAGAAACAGCTCGGTTGTACGTGAAAACTATCAGAACAATTTCGTGACACTTTCTGTATAACGGTTTCTGTATAACGCTTTTTTACTAGATAGGCCCGGCTAAAAACATGCTCCATGTTAAAACATAAAAAAGTTTAATGAAACAACTAAATAATAAAGGTAAATATGAAGCCTTCAATTTTAATCTACTTGTGGTTTGTTGTTGACCCACGTGTTGATGGTCCTTCTGATGGCATTTTTTGGTATACCGACAGCCGCTCAGGGTCTACAAATGGGGTTTGGGAGCCCCTTCTTGCAAGCTTGTCGTAAGTGACAAAGAAAAACAAATTGTAATTTCCACCAAACATTTGTTGGATTGAATTACAAACTCGTACGTAGATTCCAAAAAACCAAATTAAGAAAAGAAACAATATATTAAAAATCCATAGGTCGTTCTTTGGTGTTGAAACTGACGGTTAATGAAACTGTGGTCAAAAATCACAAGAAGGATCCAATTGGGAGTGAGTTCTAGAATCGGAATGTTGAACACTTTCGAAATAACACCGCCCTTTTAATCTTCGTTATTGGTAGGTGTCCATTCAAAGAATGCAATGAGCTGACATCTGCACGTTCATTCGTTCACTCATAAAGTAGGGAGTGAGTGGCCAAAGGCATTTTGACAGAATAAAACGTTAACACAGATGAATGTGAATTTCCTTGCACCTAGTAAAAATTGTCTAGTAAATTGTGACGGTAGGGTCAGAAAGTGGAATTGCAATGGTCTTTTTTCAACAACTTCCTTTCAAAATCGCGTTTTTCGTAAATTTGGTTATATGCATATTCACTGATAAGGAGTAGGTGTTCTATTTTATCTCCTTAAATTTCGGTTGTTCATTTGTGAGGTTTACGTCCCTGTCGACAAACACTACTGCACACTGTATGGATGTAGATATCAGATTTTGTTACCTACTGTTGCACTTGTACACTGTGATTAACGTAGATGGATTATCTAATAAAGAAATAATAAACCTCTGCGTAATAATGTGCAATTGGCTTGCGTTCATGATTTGAATTTCTACTAAGCTTTGGAGTGTTCGTGTTTCACAGGTGATAGAGCGATTACTGAATTTCAGGAGATATGAATAGAGCACGTAAATCTGTCCTCAACCTAAATACCTATTTAGATTGATCAGTTGATCGTATTTGTGTGCCTCCTGAAATTCAATAATCGCTCTATCACTTGTGAAACACGCACACCCCAAAGCTTAGTATAAATTCAAATCATGAACGCAAGCCAATTGAATAATAAACCCCAGTGAAAGAATTTGCAGCTTTTTTTATGGTTATCAGAATGCTTCAACCCGTGTATCGGCTAAAAAGCCTTTTAGGAGTTCACTCCAGTATCCACATTACTACATCACTGCATCACTAGGTTACTGATATCAAAGCAAAAACAATAATAAACCAAAATAACGCAAATGTTGGCACCATTAATCGGGCCATACATCGGGAATGGTTTGACCTACGGACCTGGGGAGGGGCTCATTCGATTCCTCGTGGAGTGTTCTTCAAAAAGAGTACAAATTTAAGCTGCTTCGACTTTTTTTTTGAGGTTTTAAGGGATTTTACAAAACTTTGACAGCCCTTAAAGGGCACTTTAAATTGAGTGAGAGAGCTGGCTCAAGAATCGGTTCGCCGTCGGACCAACATGGATTTTTCCTGAAAATTTCAGCTCTTTTGCTTCAGCCGCTTGGGAGAAATCGTGTGTACGGCGTACGGACGGAAAAATGTTTATTAAAGATTCGGATTCTACACCCCTTGCAACGTAAACCATGAAATTTTCAGGGGGGGTTAGAATTTGATTTCAAGAGCGATTACAATGGTTTATTGTTGAATAATAAACCAAAAACAACCCAACATTACAATAACGCCATCATTATACCCACATCGAATAAATCAAATTATTTTGATGTTTTTTGATTAAAATGTTAATTGCACTTACGTTGAGAGATGTATTACGTAATTGAATATTTATACATACTGTAATTGTAATTATATATCTACCTAATTATTTATCTTGCTCATAGATGAAAGCCGGAATCGCAGCCGTTGTTGGGCTGGCCCTCATTGCCGCATGCAATGCTGGTCCCCTTCCCATGGATTTCGGAGTTGGTGTTGACCTTAAACCAGTAAGTTATCATAAGAGTAAGAAATCATTCCTAGTGGGCCACTTTGTCTTACTGCGATTGGCATATTTTGAAATGTTTTCTCGGCTTATCCAATGTTTATATTCTTTATGTAAAACAAGTTTGTACAAGTGGTAAAAAGTTCTAAAACCCCAACAGAATAACGATTTTCTTCTTGTACCTACTGCTTGGACCAATAATTTTAATAAAGAAAATTTATTCACGAGCTGATTTTTCTAAATATATTAGATGTAATATTGGTGTTTTCTGATGTAATATACAGGATACCCCACAAGTCCCCCCCCCCCCCCTCCTTAAATTGACCAAATGGGGCTAAACAAAACAATTTTTTTTAATCTTCATATTTTTTTGCAATGATCTCAAATATCATATTTGCGCAACCATGCGCAAGTGGCACTAACTTTCTTAATTTAAATGGGACCCTCATTTTCTATTGCAGATTTGAAATCTACCTAAAATTTGAGGAAATTTTGATCCACCAACCAATTTTTTCGGTTTTCAAAGATCAGGTTCCCTTCATTAACGCGACAGGAACTGTTTTGGTTGTCTTGTTGTACAGTATATCTGTTCGAGGAAACAATTAACACACTTTTTGTTTGTTTCCTCTTTATATAAGAGAATTTTTGTGTGAGGCAGTGTGCAGGAGTTGTACTTGAATAAAAGCATTATATTATTTATTTCTTCCAGTAATTTTTCTTTCGAGAGAAAACTAAATAATTAGTTCGTAAATATTTATTTCAGGCTGACGTTGATGCGTGGACCAAGGAGATATCTATTGGCAACCAGAAGATTCAAGTTGGATTGGGTTGGAAAGGAGGTGAGACTGTATCTTTAGGAGCCAAGTTGCAAATGCCCTCTGTATATTCGAACATCCCTGCGACTATCGCCTTGGCTGCTTCCAGCAACATCCAGGATTTGAAGCAGACCAAGTTCCAAATCGGTACCATGGTGGACAACAAGATCTCAGGTGTTGTTTACGGTGATGCCAATTCTGTTCAATACAAGATCAACGCCAGGGTCCCCGTCACCCAGGAAGGATCCCCAATATCTGCTGTTGGAGGTTCCCTAGAAGGAGTTGGTTTGAAGCCGGCCACACTCACTACTGGTGTTTCATTGGGAAAACAAGTCATCCAGGCCTCAGTTAACTTGGGCGAAAGCATGAACCCAACTAACTTCAACGTTGCTGTTGGAGCTGACGTATAACCATCTTTCATTACCAATAAAGTTACCGTGATTTGAACTTGTAGTTTGGTCATTAACTCCAATATGAATCTATGTAGTAGTCTGAATTGATTTTGACGACTTCTCATATAATCATTTCCATAGTAAACAAACAAAGGGTATCGAAACGACTAAACGTTCTTGCAATGAACTGTCGGCAGGCTCAATTTGTCAAAAGTCGCTTTTCCGTCGGGGGCTCAAATATAAGCGCCTTGCAGTAACGAGTGAATAAAAATCGTACCTGTGTGTTAAACTTAGAAGGCGCGTCATGCATCAAGTCACAAAACAGGACTTGGATTCAGTTGTTGAGTTTCAATAAGCCATCTACCGACCCTCCGCTTTTTCAGCATGGGAACTACCAGCAAGATTGTTGCCTACCATGCTAAGAAAAATTAAAATCAGCTTCGGAAAATGAAGTCGCTATAAGTAATGAAGCTCGTCTGTGACCAACAGTCAGTTTACTAAAAATTTAGTTATCAATATAGGGTAATGACTGAATGTCGTAACAATGGATACAACGGACTGGAAGGATGGAGCAGACATGGGAAAACGATTCGAAACCTCCCTACTGGGAGAGGTTTTGGATTCTCGTTCTGTGAAATGTGTCCTTATTGTCCTAATCTTGAAATTCAAGTGTATTTTTATTGTTGAGAGCTGATTAAGTTCTAGCGTATTATGATCTAAAAGGTCTGCTTATTTCTTTCATCATCCTTTTCCTTTATCTAAGTTCATCTAATAATTAGTTCCCCATCCAAGTATGTTTCACTTTCCTAGTCCCTCTATGTGAAACTAAAGGTCATATCAAGATACCTACGAGGTGCAACAAATTACTTATACTTTTATGGCGCAGAAATCCAAAAATACTAACCAAAACATCTGAAATTTAATAAGGTAGGTACAATAGAGCATCTAACAACCCTTCACTCGTCCATGAATATACAAAGTGATATGCAAAAATGTGCTAATTATTACAAAAAAGTTTCTGAGTAAGATAATCCTCCTACTTGGATCACCGGACTACCAAACTGGACTTACAGCCAGAGGCAATACTCATTAGGTAATCTAACTGAAATCTAACAAACCGGATTACAGGTACCGTATATCGCCAAGCTGTAGAAATCCTCGGATAGGGCAACTCGAAAATAACTAGATAGAATCAAACACCTATCAACGCTGCAATTGTTAGAAAATGTATACAATTTATTGTTTTTATAACTTATTTACTTAATACGTTATGAAAAACGCTGCGAATTCTTTCACAGGTGATAGAGCGGTTATTGAATTTCAGGAGATATGCATAGAGCACGTAAATCTATTCTCAACCAAAATACCTATTTGGATTGTCCAGTTGATCATATTTGTGTGCCTCCTGAAATTCAATAATCGCTCTATCACCTTTGAAACACGCACACTTCAAAGCTTAGTAGAAATTCAAATCATGAACACACCTGGGAGAGTAAGAAGGGTACTGCCTGCTGGCTCCGAGTTAGGGGACAGAGGCAGGCAAAACAATTTTTGATTTCTCCAGGAAGAGAGCGAATGAGCTGCTCAGCCTAGGAAGAAAGGAGATACGTATAGTAACAGGGCTCTTAACGGGGCACTGTCCACTCAATTACCATCTCCACAAAATGGGCAAATCTGACACAACCCTCTGCCGGTTCTGTGGGGCTGAGGACGAGACTGCGTGTCATGTGATCTGCCACTGCCCTGTGCTGGTAAGACAGCGTTTTCTAACCTGGGGGCAAGCTTACGTTGATCCCCAGGTTATTAAAACGGGAGAGGTAAAGGATCTCCTCTCATTCGCCAAAACGTGGTGGGGAAGGGTGGACCTTCCAGCTTTATCTGGGGTTGACGGCAATAGGTCGCCACAACAGACTGGGATGGTAATGCCCACCCAGTAATTACCAGGCAGTTAGTGCTTGGGTCGCAGGCAGCTCCTGACGATGGGTACAAGTGCCGTCCACTGGACATTCAGTGCTCGGTTAGGCAGGGTGCACAGGTCGGGTAGACAAATGTGCCTGGGAAGGAGTTGGAGGTCACGACCTCCTCCTCCAGCCACAATAGGTCCACCAGGGCCTCAGTGGTAAAAAAAAAAAATTACAAAAAAAAAAAAAAAAAAAATAATAAAAAAAAAATCATGAACACAAGCCAATTGAATAATAAACCCCAGTGAAAGAATTTACAACGTTTTTTTAATTTTATGCGTATCAGAATGCTTCAACTCGTGTATCGGCTACAAAGCCTTTCAGGAGTTCACTCCAGTATCTATATTACTACATCACTAGGTTACTGCAATGAAAACAAACAATAATAAACCAAAAAACGCAAATGTTGGCACCATAAATCGGGCCGTAAATCGGGAATGGTTTGAGCTACGATCCTGGGGAAGGACTCATTCGATTCCTCATGGAAAGTTTTTCAAAAAGAGTCCAAATTTAGGCCGCTTCGACTTTTTTTGAGGTTTTTAGGGGTTTTACAAAACTTCGACAACCTTTAAAGGGCACTTTAAATTAACTGAGAGAGCTGGCTAAAGAATTGGGGCGTTGTCGGACCAACTTGGATTTTTCCTGAAAATCTCAGATTTTTTGCTCCAGCCGTTTAGGAGAAATCGTGCGTACGGCGTACGGCGGACGGACGGAAACATTTTTATTGCAGATTTGGATTCTACACCCTTTGAGACGTAAACCATGAAATTTTCGGGGTGGGTTAGATTTTTTTCTCCAGAGCGATTACAATGGTTTATTATTGAATAATAAACCAAAACTGGATTGGAGACAGCAGTACTAGCCGGTCGCTAAGGGGTACGCAGCATCCACGGGTTTAAAGATTGAGATTGCGATTTGAGAGCGGTCGGATGATCAGTAGCCAGATTGTTCTCAGTCGATTCAAGGAGCAAAGTTCTATCTAAATCGAGCTAAAAAATTGAACCTACTTATTAATCAACCACCTGTCCATGACCAAAGAAGGTTGAAGAGAAAAAGAACTTTTGATCTGACTGTTAACACTTGATCTGAGCAATTCCATGTGCTACAGTACTCTTGTTAATAATCCAATCGTTATTTATAATATTGCTAAGGATGTCAATTCGTAATGTACCTAATTTTTGAGAGGCGTATCAATGGACACGCACCTCTCGCCACGTTCCGCGTGAATTAGACTTCTTCTACTAATATGCCATATGAAAAAAACTAAAATGTACATAGTACAAATAAAGTTTACATTATTAATAAATAAAAAAAATTGAAGACCTTCGTGATTTTGATTTTTTGATAGATAAATCCCAAATATAATCCTCCAGGGGTGATTGATCAAGATGCCGGGATTGCTGGTACTATCCGCGTCAAAGCGGGACTTTTTTATTTATTTTTTCCAAATTTCGACTTTGGTCGATTTGTTTCGGAAAAATGCTTCAGATGGCTCACGGCGGACGTCTTGATTTTTGGTTCATAATTTTTAATAATGAATCTCTGTAATTGACCGCCAAAAAATATGTTACCCTCCCCCTCCTTCCTCTCGAAGTTGTTGGTTTACGTTTCAAGGTAAGTAGATTTCATAAGTTAAATAAACAAAATAGTAATCGAAAGAATCTGTCAGCACGCCGTATGCTGTAAACTACTGGACCTCAACTTACTGAATTTGGAAAAAAAACCCAACTGGATCTGGATGTGCCAGATCTCGGTATCTTGATCAATCAACTGTTAGGGATTACATTTAAGGGGGATTAGTTCCCCGAATGAGACGACTCGGGTCGCTGTACTATCAACCGGTACTATCAATCGGTTCGCTTACCATATCAACCACCTCATCCTTGGGTATTGAAAATTGACCGTATACGGTGCTGCAGTACCTGTTCAGCGGGAAGTCTGAGCAAGACCGCTTGGCTGGTCTGAAGGAGTTTCATCATGAATGCAATTACAAGGTACGGAGGCGAGCGGTGTCGAGCTTCAATAATGTACCACTTCGAAAGTTCTCAATAATTTTATGTTTTGTATATTTCAGCTTTTGATTTCAACACTTAGAGCTAGTCAAAATTGATAAAAAAAACGCTGCAAATTCTTTCACTGAGGTTTATTATTCAATTGGCTTGCGTTCATGATTTGAATTTCTACTTAGCTTTGGAGTGTGTGTGTTTCACAGCCGAGAGAGCAATTATTGAATTTCAGGAGGCACACAAATGTGATCAAATGATCAATCCAAATAGGTATTTTGGTTAAGAACCGATTTACGTGCTATAATAATAATAAACCCCAGTAATAATATGAATAATATTTACCTGTATAATATCAGCGTTTCATGTTTATCAGAATGCTTCAAACCGTGTATCGGCTATAAACTACAAGTATCCACATAGGCTATCACTCCAGTATCCACATTCACTACAACTCGACGCTATCGGCCGGACATCAATTGGTTGCAAACAAACAATAATAAACCAAAAATCGCAAATGTTGGCACCATAAATAGGGCCATACATCGGGAATAGTTAGACCTACGGACCTGGGGAGGGGCTCATTCGATTCCTCATGGTATGTTCTTAAAAATAAGTTTACATTTAGGCCGCCTTGACTTGTTTTGAGGCTTTTAGGGGTTTTACAAAACTTCGACAACCTTTAAAGGACACTTTAAATTAAGTGAGAGAGCTGGCTAAAGAATTGGGGAGTTGTCGGACCAACATGGATTTTTCCTGAAAATTTCAGATTTTTTGCTCCAGCCGTTTGGGAGAAATCGTGTGCACGGCGTACGGCGGACGGAGGGAAAATTGTTTATTGCAGATTCGGATTCTACACCCTTTGAAACGTAAACCATGAAATTTTCAGGGGGGGGTTAGAATTTATTTTTTCCAGATCGATTGCAATGGTTTATTATTGAATAATAAACCAAAACTGGATTGGAGACAGCAGTACTAGCCGGTCGCTAAGGGGTACGCAGCATCCACGGGTTTAAAGATTGAGATTTCGATTTGAGAGCGGTCGGATGATCAGTAGCCAGATTGTTCTCAGTCGATTCAAGGAGGAAGTTCTATCTAAATCGAGCTAAAAAATTGAACCTACTTATTAATCAACCACCTGTCCATGACCAAAGAAGGTTGAAGAGAAAAAGAACTTTTGATCTGACTGTTAACACTTGATCTGAGCAATTCCATGTGCTACAGTACTCTTGTTAATAATCCAATCGTTATTTATAATATTGCTAAGGATGTCAATTCGTAATGTACCTACCTAATTTTTGAGAGGCGTATCAATGGACACGCACCTCTCGCCACGTTCCGCGTGAATTAGACTTCTTCTACTAAAATGCCGTATGAAAAAAACTAAAATGTACATAGTACAAATAAAGTTTACATTATTAATATTAAAAAAAAAAAAAAAAAAAAATGGAAGACTTTCGTGTTTTTGATTTTTTGATAGATAAATCCCAAATATAATCCTCTAGGGGTGATTGATCAAGATGCCGGGATTGCTGGTACTATCCGCGTCGAAGCGGGACTTTTTTATTTATTTTTTCCAAATTTCGACTTTGGTCGATTCGTTTCGGAAATATGCTTCAGATGTTTCACGGCGGACGTCTTGATTTTTGATTCATAATTTTTAATAATGAATCTCTGTAATTGACCGCGAAAAAATATGTTACCCTCCCCCTCCTTCCTCTCGAAGTTGTTGGTTTACGTTTCAAGGTAAGTAGATTTCATAAGTTAAATAAACAAAATAGTAATCGAAAGAATCTGTCAGCACGCCGTATGCTGTAAACTACTGGACCTCAACTTACTGAATTTGGAAAAAAACCCAACTGGATCTGGATGTGCCAGATCTCGGTATCTTGATCAATCAACTGTAAGGGATTACATTTAAGGGGAATTAGTTCCCCGAATGAGACCACTCGGGTCGCTGTACTATCAACCGGTACTATCAATCGGTTCGCTTACCATTTCAACCACCTCATCTTTGGGTATTGAAAATCGACCGTATACGATGCTGCAGTGCCTGTTCAGCGGGAAGTCTGAGCAAGACCATGTGGCTGGGCTGAAGTAGTTTCATCATGAATGCAATTACAAGGTATGGAGGCGAGCGGTGCCGAGTTTCAATAATGTACCACTTCGAAAGTTTTCAATAATTTTATGTTTTGTATATTTCAGCTTTTGATTTCAACACTTAGAACTGGTCAAAATTGATAAAAAAAACGCTACAAATTCTTTCACTGAGGTTTATTATTCAATTGGCCTGCGTTCATGATTTGAATTTCTACTTAGCTTTGGAGTGTGCGTGTTTCAAAGGTGATAGAGGGATTATTGAATTTCAGGAGGCACACAAATGTGATCAAATGATCAATCCAAATAGGTATTTTGGTTAAGAACCGATTTACGTGCTATAATAATAATAAACCCCAGTAATAATATTGAATAATATTTACCTATATATTATCAGCGTTTCATGCATATCAGAATGCTTCAAACCGTGTATCGGCTATAAACTACAAGTATCCACATAGGCTATCACTCCAGTATCCACATTCACTACAACTCGACGCTATCGGCCGGACATCAATTGGTTGCAAACAAACAATAATAAACAAAAATCGCAAATGTTGGCACCATAAATAGGGCCATACATCGGGAATCCTTTGACCTACGGGAACGGGGAGGGGCTCATTCGATTCCTTATGGTATGTTCTTAAAAATAAGTTTACATTTAGGCCGCCTTGACTTGTTTTGAGGTTTTTAGGGGTTTTACAAAACTTCGACAACCCTTAAAGGACACTTTAAATTAAGTGAGAGAGCTGGCTAAAGAATTGGGGATTGTCGGACCAACATGGATTTTTGCTGAAAATTTCAGATTTTTTGCTCCAGCCGTTTGGGATAAATCGTGCGTACGGCGTACGGCGGACGGAGGGAAAATTTTTATTGCAGATTCGGATTCTACACCCTTTGAAACGTAAACCATGAAATTTTCAGGGGGGGGGGGGGGGTTAGAATCCAGATCGATTGCAATGGTTTATTATTGAATAATAAACCAATACCAGCCGTGGTGCACTACACCGTAGGTATATTTCACGAGGTAGAAATCCACGAGTAGAACAACTGAAATACAAAAAAGAGTAAAATAAAGAATCTAGCTACGCTTCAGCTGTCCACAAATTTACAGCGTGTTATGAACATTGAATGAAAAAGGAACTCTTGAAAAGAAAACATTGAAATTATATCAGCTGGGGGATTTTCTAAGAGATTTTTAATGTTCACATTCACAATCGAGCATTCGACTCATTGAAGGGATATCTGTCAAAAACGAAAATTCAACATTAATGTTTTTCCTAAAGTTCTCAACAATGATGTTTTAATATTTTTATTGTTATAATTGTTGTTAATGTTATATTATTGCAAAGGATCATTTTGGAAATCGTAAACCAAAATCAGATTATCGGGAACTTTTGAAACAATACAAATGTTTTCTAGTTCATTATTAATTGAAATTCTGAGAGGGCTCATTCGGATTGTTCCAAGTTACTCCTAACCACGTTGGCAGGGTTTCAATTTATCTCGTGAAATTTCAATTGGTCTATTCTTCGGTTTATATGTCCTTGCCAATAAGCAGCGTGTTACCTTATTACAGGTATATTGTAGTTATGGTTCCTAGGTATTTAGATATCAGCTTTTCAAATTGAGGGGGTAGTAAACTGTTAGTGACTGCGATTATATTTATGAAGAAACAATGTAATCGTCCTTGCGACATTTAGAAATCAATTACAAGATGCTGAAATATAAATGTAGCTTTTTTAAGGCGTGTGTATTACTATTACGAGGTATGGAAGCGCCGAGTTTAGCTAATGCACCACACACTACGTCTCATGAGCATAAATGTGTGATTTACGTGGGGGAGGGGGCTATATACAGGTTTAATAAATATTTGTGTAATAAGTTGCAGTATTTTTTAGTTCGCTGTTATTAAAAATGAAATCAATTAAATAAATCCTTTCTGATAACATTTTATCAATTAACTAATCAAACAAGAACAAATTTGAAAATGCTTCTTCTATAACGTTCAAATTAAATCTCCACTCAACCGTTATCTGAGTGACTCACCCAATTCGATTCCGTTTCGAAACCTTATCGCCTTGTAAGGATGAGTGAATTGGAGTTTAGTGTAGCGCTTATCACGGCTACGTAACCTGGTCTAAGGTAAGTTTATCGAATTGTTATCCAAGTTTTTGATTCACCCTCCTATTGAATCTTTAACCATCAAAGTTTAGCTAGAGAAATCAATTCTCTGAGGTAGTGATAAGAAACCTATTAGAAATCCTTGGCAATGCCTACTGAGGTTAGCATTGTACGGCCAATCTAACTCAATGTCTACGACTTGCTACACCGTCTATCAAAATATAGAATTGTCATATCTGGAGAAAAGATCTGACGCAGACTGTTGTTCAACCGCTCATTTACAAAACACATTCTTCCAACTTACCCAATTTTATTGCTGATTGTTCCGGTAGACCGTACGTAGGAGAATCAAAAATGAGTTGTCAACTGTTGATCAACCTACGGTTCTCTAACAAAAATGGGGTTGGACGTGAAAAACATTGAAAAATATATAGCGTAACGCGTTCTGGGAGAGCTCCGTTCCAGAAACTACCATACGCTAACAACCATACACATAATTTCAGTTTACACGTCGGATAATAGTTGACAAATGAATTCTAGCGTTGTCGCTAGCAGTAACTACGTAATACTTGAATAGTTTCATTTGGTTTACGTGAAATATAGAGACCACACAATTAATCCTCAAATATCTCTCAGTGTGATCAGAACTTGCGGTCAAAAGGGAATTCTCACATTCTACGATATGGTTGGAACGGCACTTAATGATTAGGCAGGGTGTTCTCACTTCTGATAGCTAACATCCTGGAGATTGATTCCAAGACTCCTTCCCAACAAAATGGGATCCATAGAACTTTGTTGTAACAAACCTCGTTTTCGAGATTTTTTCCTCGTTTTTTCGATCTTACTCCACTAAAACGGCCATAACTCCCTTCCCAAACCAGGTAAACTCAAATGTGATTATACCGTTGGAAAGAGCGTTCTTTTTCTTTTAGAAAGGCTGCCCAATGTGTGTAGAACTCATATTTTGTTATTGGCAAACTATACCACCCAAAAATCTATTCAAAAATCTACTTTTTGGTTTTTGTTTTTAGTAATGAACCTTTGTAATCGACCAAAACACAATAATTTCTAACTGTACCCTCCCCCTTCCCCAAGTTGTTAGGTTTACGATTCAAGATAGATACATTTCAATATCGAATCAAACACTCTGCAAATTATTAAAAAATGGTTATTGGATAACCTTTCTACTTCAAAATCACTTATCTATGTTTATCAGATGTAGTATGTGATACATTATCTAAATTCGGCAGATCCACGAATTGCATTTTTATTCTAGATGGCATCGAAAGGGCTCCATTTATATTTCAACTCGATAGATCGATTAGGAAAGAAAATAATTATGAGTGTTCATCAGCTGATCAGTGTCTCCATACCTAGTAATTTACTTCTAGAATGACTTCTTTTAAATACAACTCCGTTGAATGTAACTTAACTCCATTCGTAAAAAACGTTTTTTTTTGGAAAATATTTATTTTTAGATATACAAATACAGGACAATGAAATCGAAAATAATTGCATTTTAAATCCTAAAGTAAAAAGAACCTATGTGAATTGATTATCATACAGCAACTTAAATATGCTACTAACCCCGAAGAGTAAAACTCGTGCTGGGATTAGGAATCTAGAATATTAATAATCATAACATAGATGAAGCTGGAGCGAATGCAATCGCTAATTTCCTAATCAGTTAGGTAACATACCAAAAACAAAACAAATCAACGCAATGGATTCAGAAAAAAGAAACAAATACATTCAAAATCCGTATTATAAAATTAAAATGATTCCCGTTTAATACCTAGTACAGAATTAAAGCTAATGGTTAAATGTTAACTACTAATTTCCCAAAATAGTTGCAGTCACTAAATTCTATTCCGTTGTGGTAGGGTGAAGATTAAAATATTTGAATCTTCTTTTAAAGTTCGATAACGTATGAATTAACTTAAGTTCCATCGGAGGTTTATTGAAGTATCTGTGCGATCTCTGTGCAAACGTGGTATTTTTAAAATCCAATATCAGTATCAAAATATCTACGCTGTTGCAATATACTGTACATTAGCATGACGTAGAAATCCATAAATAGAACAAGTGGGAACAAATTTTCTGGAAAAAAACGGTCCTGACATGGAAATTATTAAAATTACGATTTTTTAGTAGGTACTCGTAGTTTATTACGTCCTTAAAATCTCTTGGCGTTCACTGACCAGGGTGCCATGATTATTGGCACATTCTTGATCGATGTAGGATTTTTAGCGAAATTTTGTAAACTTTGGTCCAGCAATTTCAGAGAAAAGATCAGGACGGAACACAGCTAACAGTGGATTGATGGATTTTTTAGTTATGAAAGAAAACACACGTAGAAATCCAACTGAAGTTTAACAAGATACAATTAAAAAACCCGGTGTCAAGAATGCTTCCGCTTGTGGTCCTGAATTGAATTTACACCTGGGAACTGCAGTTATAAATAGCGTATTCCTACCGAATCAACCGGGTTAAGGCCGGGGCACACCTGTCCTACACTCTTCCGATCCAGCTCCAGTCCGATTTTGCCCCGAAAATCGGAACGGTGCGGGATCGGAAAGGGATGGGCACAGTTGTCCCACCTCGCCGCGTCCAGCTTCCCTCCGACCGCCAGTCGCCTCTTGGATGTTCAACAATGTAATGTGACTGTGAAGGAAAATGTTTAATAATTTTAGGAACAGAGATTTGGCCATGGTGGCACTTGGTCTCGATGATGAAGATGAAGAGAATGGAAGGTGTTTGGTGACGAAGAACCGAAATAAACGCAGATTCTGGGTGCACGCTGCTTGGAAAAGCAGACCTGAAGAAGGAGAGTTTTCAACGTTGCTATCTCATCTTTTGGATGATGAAACCAAGTTCTATCAATACTTTAGAATGTCGATGCCTACTTTCAACTTGTTGGAAGTAAAAGTAAATGAAAGATTTGGTCGTACAGTACCGGATATTCCCTCACGCACTCAATTAGCTCCTGCGATTTGGTAGACATTTTTATTTAATTTTAGTTTGAAAAAAAACACAACAAAACAGCACGAACAAATTCACTAGAGCTTGGAAAATGAGAGCACGGCCGTCCTGCACCCTTCCCGCAAGCTGGACAACGAATAGATTCCGATTCCGGTGCGGGATCGGATGCGAAATCTGAGTCGGACGGGAGTGGGATCGGTCGTGTGCAGGAAAAGTGTGAACCACAGGGTTTCAATTTCGAATACATTACCCTCTCCGACACCCTTTCGACTGCATGATCGGAGCTGGATCGGAAGAGTGCAGGACAAGTGTGTCCCGGCCTTTAGTTGGGCTGTGGCCAGCCACTTGGTTCGAATCATACTACCCGTTGAACTTTAAGGGTGCAGCTCGACCGTCTACCTCACCAAATGGTGACCGAACGGATGATTCTACAGCAACCCTAATGCTCCCACTCGACTCACAGAAATAATTCCTGTCTGAAAACAAACTGCCTTCTTATAAAAGTGTTCGGGCTACACAGACTTTAAGCTTTAAGCTTCAATTGCTTACGAGTCTACTATAAACTGGAAGCTTTGTTTACTTCAGGGAAATAAAACTTTTTTTCTCCAAAATAAAAATTTACACTCACATTTATCGTTTTATACCGTTCTGAACAACCATCGTCTGTTGTATGTCTGTATAACCGTCTGTGAGCATGTGTGTGCCTGCAAATCTAATTCCCTCAGTTTTGGTTTATTATTCAATCATAAGCCATTGTAATCGTGGATATTTCAAGGTTTACGTTTCAAAGGGTGTAGAATCCAAATCTGCAATAACGCCGTACGCACGATTTCTCCCAAACGGCTGGAGCCAAAAATCTGAAATTTCCAGGAAAAGTCCATGTTTTCGCCGTACGCCCATATTCTTTCACTCAATTTAAAGTGCCCTTTAAGGGTTGTCAAAGTTTTGTAAAATCCCTAAAAACCTCAAAAAAGTCAAGGCGGCCTAAATTTGGACTTTTTTGAAAGAACTTTCCGTGAGGAATCAAATGAGCCCTTCCCCAGATCCGTTGCTCAAACCATTTCCGATGTATGGCCCGATTTATGGTGCCAACATTTGAGTTATTTTGGTTTATTATTGTTTTGGTTTTGATTGCAGTAACCTAGTGATGTAGTGAACTTGGATACTGGAGTGAACTCCTAAAAGGGTTTATATCCGATACACGCTTTGAGGAATTCTGAAAACCATAAAAAACGCTGCAAATTCTTTCACTGGGGTTTATTATTCAATTGGCTTGCGTTCATGATTTTGAATTTCTACTAAGCTTTGAAGTGTGCTTGTTTCACAGGTGATAGAGCGATTATTGAATTTCAGGAGGCACACAAATATGATCAACTAATCAATCCAAATAGGTATTTTGGTTGAGAACCGATTTACGTGTTCTATGCATATCTCGCTCTATCACCTGTGAAACAGGGACACTCAAAGCTTAGTAGAAATTCAAATCGTGAACGCAAGCCAATTGAATAATAAACCCCATCTTTGCAGCGTTTTTCTTCGAATTAAATTAATTGAATTTTGTTTTATTTTAATAGGTACCCCGTTCAAGTATTTATAGTTAGAAATACCATTTGTTTAAAAATTATCAGTTGACCATCTCTTTAAATGTGCGATCTAATACAGTGTATGATAATTTGCTGCTTTCAAATTCATTACAGATGAGAGCTGTTATCGCATCGGCGTTGTTGATTTTGGGATTTTGCAGCCTCTCGCATGGAAGATCGATAGCACCTATGGTATGACATTTGATAATATGTTGAACGTTGAAAGTCCTATTCCTTGTAAAAAAAAAAAAAAAAAAAAAAAAAGATTTTCTACGCACAGATAATATTGAAGCAGACTCAGGTTAGATAACATAAACCATTCAACTGACAAAAAACTCAAACATTTGAATATTAAAAAGAAAAAAGTCATTACAATTATAACGAATATAGTGAAACATTACGATTTAAAACTTATAAAATACCCCATCTGAAAAACAATTGTGGTTCAACGCAGCAGATTACAATTTGGAACCCATTTATCAGCTTCTAATTTCAGGAACAATAGTACCAACTAACAAATCCAGGAGTAAAAATCGACATTCAAACAATTACAACCAATCACTTTTTTGAACAACGAACGATAATATTTTTGTCTGTTCACGTGTGTTTGTAGAGTGACTCTCTGCTTTGAAGCCGTAGTTGATCAAATTGCAACCATTGCCATTCATACTTTTTTGACTGCAAGGTTTCTAAATTTTGGTTTTCCACTCTATCACGCGTCAGATAGTGGTCGTTTCTGTCGGTAGTCGCTGTTCTATGTTGTTAACAATCTTTCAAGTGTTGTGTTTTACTAAACGGTCAGCAAACGATCCAGGACGTTATGGTTTTGTCTAACATTTACATAGTTAAATGAAGGCTGCAACAACGAGCCACCTTGGAAATTCCTGAGAGCGTGTGAGACAGGTTCGCCGAATTGCTCATCGTTCTTCTCGGTCTCCGCTGTTCAGAAGCTCAACATAAAATGCTTTTCTGCATTACCTGGACTTCCTGGATCTTTCAAACTCACTTGATAAATTTTCTCACTTGAAATAAACTT
This sequence comes from Creontiades dilutus, assembly GCA_031894815.1. Classification (NCBI taxonomy): domain Eukaryota; kingdom Metazoa; phylum Arthropoda; class Insecta; order Hemiptera; family Miridae; genus Creontiades; species Creontiades dilutus. The sequence goes on along the minus strand of JAVIWC010001315.1, from coordinate 1,663,954 downwards.
GAGAGATTTTCGAGTTAGTCCATAACACTGCTAGACAATGAAACAAACGTAGTTTTCTCTCGATCCTGATTACATCATTCCATATAATATATGGATGACATTATCATCCATTTACGTTTTACCAGCCTTCAACGGCCAAGCGTTCTGGGGATAATCTAAAACACCTTCGTCTGCAAAAACCGGCTCACACTATGGACAGGTTAATGCCAGCCTTCAGGTTAAGAGACAGTTCTCCGTCAATCGCTAAACAAAGTTTGTGGCTCACGACGATCAAGCCTGCTACAGTTTCTTGGAGGGCCTAAACCAATTGAATCTGGTTCTCCAACGAATGGAAGAAGATTAGTCCTATGTAGCGGACTTTGCATGCTTATGCAGTTCCTCTAAAGGATCTTTGAGTTCTTCTAGAAAAATCAGCTTTTACCCCACACTGTAACTCCGTTCTCCTTATACTTTTCAAAATATGTGGATTTCAAAATTCGAAATATAAGAAAGGAATCGTCCTCCGTGCGAAATGCTGGACTAAAATGTGCGAAACCTGCATAAAAAGTCACCTAAAAGCCGAAAGTGATGATTCTTTGCAAGTCAAGTTCCATCACTTTCATTGCTTACAAAAACACTCCTGACGACTGTTGGGCTAGTTAACGAAGGAATATTTAACGACTTTGTTTAAAGTAACAATGATTTAATTTGACCTGTTTACTGCTAGCTCAACATATACTTTGGTAATAGGAATATTACTCATTTGATTATCTTCATTTTCTCTTGTAATTATAAGCTCATGAATCTAATTTAAATCCAAGATAATAAAAGATTTGTATGTTACCATTCGGGTATTCATGTTTATTGTATTTCCTTCGAAGGAACACAGTCCTAAGTACTCTTTAGATTAATATTCCGTTCCTAATAATCGTTAATTACATTCAAACCTGCGTACATCACACAGATTTTGAATAATTGAGGTGGGCAATTATAATTTTGCTGAATTTACGAACTACACCTGTACATTGGGTGTACTTATGTTGAAACTTTCAGAAAATAAAATTAGGATGAAATGCGGATTTGAAAGTTGATTGATTTTTAATAGCTATTGTTACTGCTGGAATAAAATGAACATTATTATGTATACAATCGACCTCGTCTAATTTGTATCTCACTAGTGGGGTAATAAAACCGAGTTCCATTTGAAAGTATCGTATTTAACACTTGTGGCTTCTCGTACTCTGTCACCTCCCTTTTGTCTATTTACAGTTGTCATAAACCATAACCCAGACGAAGCCTGTGCTTCAAAATCGTGTAATTCGAATGTTTGGGTTCTGTACAGGACGATCCATTCGTTTGGAGCAACGAACTCGTTTGGGACGGCCCAAGCAAAATCTCTCTCATCCTAAATTACAAAGAGAACGGCGATTTGACTGCCACTTTTCGACTGGGCAGTTGGAGCTACGACTATTCTGAGCAAATGCCTATCGTGTCATTTTCTTTATGGACTAACATCTTTACGGAATTCATCTACGCCAAGTATGGAGTTGGACTAAACTTGAACTTGCTAAACGCAGTAATAACAGGTGACACGAAAGGTGAAATCAAATACCTGTTGAAGAATATGATCGTGATAGTTACTGATAAACTGGCTTTGGGAGGTTCCTTGCAAGGGAATAAGTTTGTTATCAACACTTTTGGTGGAAACTTATACACGTATGGGGCCAACACTCGAGTGTTGTTCAATGACGATCTAACTCTACGAGAGATTTCAATTGACTATTGACAACAGTACCGGATTTTATCAGTAATCACGTACTGAGGACTTGCTAACTCCTTGATGAACGTAATTCATCAAGGCAGGTGGTTCATCAAAACTGCTAAGAGGAGGTAAAACTCATACTTATGTTGCTGCTGGATGGTCCAAATCCGAAGATTCTTCGTGAAGAAAAGAAACCGTCTAGCAAAATGATTTTAAACTCAAAATAAAGTACGCCGATATTATAAAAAGGACGTTATTACATCAACAACCTGCATCTTATCTGTAATTCTGTAATAAGTTAATAAAGCACAAATTACGACACGGTAATATAGTGAGGTTAACTTTGTATCCCAACCTTCTTGAATTCACCTTGCCTGTATTGGTTAATTTAACAACATCTATTAACGAAACTTAGGTCCATGTGGATTTTTTCCATCTCTCAAATGTGTCTAATGAGGATTTTACTTATTACTTGTTAGTTTAGGTAGTGTTGTTCAAATTATTGTCTGAACCTGCTTCGATTAATTTCAAAGCTGCGCAGCGAGTGAGTTTTTCCCAAACAAGTTAAATAAGTTATTGGCAGCTTCTCTAACGGTTCGGAGGAAGATACATAGTCAGTATGAAAATACTTTCCAGGAACTCTCTCAAAGCATGACTAGAAAATTTCATAATTCTGTGAATATGGACAAAATACTATATAATATGTTTCTCCGCCTGTAATTGATGAAGTTTCTGGAAAAATCGGATCTCCAGTAAGTTGAAGTGTAATACTGGCATAGCCAGGTGAACCAAATCCAAGACCTAACGGAAGTTCTTGGCAGAGCTGGTGAGTGCTTATGACGTACCTACAACTTCAATACATAGAACATTTTTTGAATACTTTTGGTTTATTATTTTCAATAATAATTGATGATTAGTTCAAGAATTCCATCCAAATTTGTTAGTAGATACATTGAATCCAAAAATCTGATAAGAAATCTTTTTCATATGTTGGCGGTTAAAAAAATTGTCTGGTTTGGATACATTAAAATATGAGCTAAATCAGCTACACAGGTTAACAGAAAAAATAAGAGCTGCCAAAAGAAAGTTTGGGGAAGAAGGAGATGACCCAGCAACAGGACCAGGGCTGTCCTAGGTAAGCAAAAATTATTATTCTTGGGATAATATTTTTGATTGGGATAATTTTCCGGTAATTCTTGTGTAATTCCATTCACAGAATGTTCAAGTATGACCATCCGTGGAACAATATATAAATTTTCATTATTTGTTGGGTTTTTATGCCCTTACATCATGACATTTCCCCATCATTGAATCGATTGGAACTAAATTCAAAATCAGCAATCACTATTAAAGGAGTAAAATGGAAAAAGATACATTCTGAAGAGAAAAGAGAATTATGGCGAATCAAGTTTAATTTCGGCAAAATATGTGTCAATCTTTTTTAATGGCTATATAAATATCCATATCGTTCTTACGTAATAAGGGCTAAGGGCTTTCCAATGAAATAATGGTTATTATTTTTTTTGTTCGGCTTAGTTAAATATTGTTGAATAGTTCTGAATGACAGAAAGTACATTCAATCTTCAAAAAATTAGCCTCCTACTATTAAATTCAAAGATTTAGCCTTTTTCCTTTCCTCCAAACAAGCATAACCCGAAAAAAAGTTGCACCTGTCGCGGATCTGCATTGTTTACTACGATTAAAAAAATGAACTGACCGAAACTGGTTTCGCAATTTTCAAGGTAATTTTTGTGGTAACTGTACATCAGTTTACATGAAAGGGAAAACGATCAAAACAGAAAAATTAGTTGGTATTGCCACATATCAATAAGATGATTTCCACCTCTATAAATATATAACTTTATAAAACTGAAATCTCACTTTAATATGCAAAAAAGACGTTTTATGACGAAAAACCTAAATGAAAATTCATGACGAAAATCCGGGAAAATACAGATCTTCACTCTGGGATCAGTGTCCGCAAATGCCAAAAAACTTAAGATTTTAATTACTTAGATTTCGGAGAGGTTTTCTCTGTGCGGTGTACGAACGGATTTTTATTTTTATTTTTTGATTGTTGGTCGTAAACCAAAAATTCTGAAGAATGGTTAGAATTGTTTCTTGGCTAATCACAGAGGTTCATTATTGAAAATGATAAACCAAAAGGGGTAAAATCCAGAAATCGTTCGAGTACATCAACTATGGTCTTCAGCAAATCCTGAACACCGATTTATAAAAAGGAAAAAGTTGAACGATTCGTATTTCAAAATTTTCCCCAAAATTCGGTAATATATCTATAGCATTTTCTATGGCAACTTCTTTGGTGTCAGATACAACAGCAAATACTTGATGGAACAGTTTATCTCGCGTTTACTACATTTCTCAGTCAACAGCAAGCAAATGGATTCATGTTGACACATGTAATACCAAAAGAGAATTTCATTTGAATGGTGTGTTACAGGACGATCCAGAAGAATGGAGGAACAGCATCCTGTGGAATGATAGGCAACCCTTGTCCTTCAGCCTCAAATATAAACCAGAAGATGAAGTCTGGCGGACTGGTGAAATCTCGGGAGGTGTTAAAGTGGACTATTCAAATGACCGGTCACCTACGGCAGCTTTAGCTTTCAGCAACGATGTGTCGAAAATTCTGTCTGGTGATTGGGTTTCTGCACTAAGACTCTCAGCTGGACTCCGTCATGGTGCCATCCAAGGAGACGTCGTGGCGAATAAAACTGATTTATTGTAAGCATGAAATCGTAATTCTTATTCTAAATCAAACTTGGAAATATTACAGCAAAAATACACATAATAATGTCGTTACTCCATTGTCATAATCTATCTAATTACTGACAATAACGTGCTGTATGGTGATTTATGAAATCCGTTAGGTACTGTTAACACACTTATATAATGCGCTGGTTTAACTCAAACATTTTGAGATTTTATGAATATTACTCCTAAATTTGTAAGCAGTGATCACTGCGTTTTCTAAATTACGGCGATCAAATCCTAACAATAACGCCATGGATTTATACTTTGTCCAGAAACTTTTTTCGGGAACGGCAAGAAAGGATCCAGTACTATACAAAGGTGTGGAAGCTAATGCATTTACTTTTGCAGCCATGAAGGGAAGAGATTTTTATGACAACTAATTCACTGAATGTGATTGGTTTTATTTACAAAGAGTCCTTGTCGGTTTTAAAAGGGGTGGCGGATTGAACGTCAGGAACAAGCAGAGAAATTTGCACATGGTTTCTTAAATGATTACTGCGGTGTAAGGTTTTGAAAACGCTCGACCACGAAATCTTCGATTCATGTGATCCTTATCATAAAGCTATTGGGCGTCAGGGGTTGGAACTGCTGAACTTGGTCGAACACAACTTCGTGAAGCAAGCTTCGTGTAGATTGAAGGATATTTCATTACAAGGCGATTAATTTATCGTTCTTACCTTTGTCTCCGGAGAAATTCAACTCACTGAGACTAAAGACTGGTTTGGAACTTTCTGCTGTTTATCGGGCCTAGTGTCAACGACAAGTTTACTTACGGTGTATCTGGGAACTACTGTTTCAGTACGTGGGAATCAGCGATACCTCTTCCTGCAGAAGCTTGATACTTCGTTATGAGAGAATGTACTTATTGGATTGCGCTTCTCCCCTCTACTGCAAACAGACGGGAAAGACATACGGGAATGACCAGGGCAATGTTATGGCGTACCATTCACGAGGCCTTCTTCGAAAATTTCCTCGCAAGGAACCTGCTTTCTAAGGCACTGCGGGTTGAGTAAACATTCTAGCTTGGTTTACCAGCTAAGGAACCTCGTACCCTAGGTAGTAACAAACCTCACAGAGATACATAACTAGGATACGAGTCCCTGGTGGTCCAGTCTCTACCTCTGAGCAGTCGGGACAGATCCCGTGGGCTGACCGATGCTACCACAAAGTTGGAGTCAGCTGCTGACTTGCTAAGTAAGAACGGCAAGTTCTGCTGAAGCCAACTAGTTTTGACTTCTCAATTAAGCAGAACGTTTTCTCCAAAAGGAGTAGTAGACGGCCTAACACCTTGCATAATTTGTTATAAGCTACTTTTGAATCTGAAAAATCAACTGAAAACAATGTTTGGAAGTGGATACTACTGATGCGCAATCTTATTGTTTTCATAAGCACAATCGATAACTGCTTTCCTATCTAAAGGGAAATGTATTTTAGCATATTCTGCAGCATCCATTTACTCAACAGAACTCTAGCAGTACATTTAAAAATAACCGAAAAACGAACATATCTCATTTAGGTTAAGAAATGTGGATGAAAATAAAAATATATTTAATTTAATAGAACGTTCTGCAAACTGAGGTCGCTGTTCACAGAAAACATACAAGCTAGGTAGATAATCCCGCCTAGATAATTTTTGCTTCCGAGTCTACTTAAGTAGCGGAAGCATTGTTTTCACTTTCGGAATGTAAAAAGGCTTTTTGTCTCCAAAATCGAATTCCACTCGCATTTTGCGTTTTAGATAACAATTTTTTCCGTGTCTGTCTGTGTGTCGTAATCCGCATGCGCAAACGTCAATAGTAGATCTTGACAATTTCGATGAAATTTTCAGGGATTGTTTCTTATTAATATTTCATAGTTTGTTCAACATAATTGAACATGCCTACCTTTATTTTCTCAAGATATGATCCTGTATAACAATAAATTTACCCTCCGATTCAATATTTACTTCGCCTAATTGAACGAAGTGAGTCAATAATAATTTTTGGGGTCAGTCATGTTTTGGATCGAAAGCTATGACCACACCCACTTGGCAGACGTTTTTTTATTGAAGTGTGGAAATAACCAACAGGACAAATCAAATAGTAGAGGATACAAATGAAATGACTGACTCCATCATTAATTTCATTCAAAAATGAAATCACCAAATTTCAGCAACAATTGTCAACTATAACACAGCCCTACAAAAAAGTTTAAAGCCACCGACCAGACCATGTGTACATAAAGTTTTCGGGGTCGCTGAATCCGAATCCGGGATCGATTTGGCCCTACGACCTCAGGGTCAAGGTCATTTTAAGATCGTACAATCAATGTCGATGCATATCCGTGTTATCTTGGGGTATACATGCAACGTGGCTACCGGTATTTTTGTGGATTTGGCCTTGGAATGACCTTGATCCTGAGGTCGTAGGGTCAAACCGCCCCGGATTCGGATTCAGCGACCCCAAGAACATTATGTTCACATGGTCTGGTTTTTAACATTTTTTGGTTCGGAGCGGTGTCATTAATTTGCCACGTTTATTAAAAGAGCTTAAAGTTATGCTTCCTACGATGGTACCTACGAAGATTGTTGACTCTCACCGAATCATAATTCCTCTTCTTTAAAGATGATTTACTTTTCTCTACAGGTATCTGTTGAATGGAAAAGTAGCTGGTGATACCTCATCGGTTGGTGGCCTTATTCAAGGAGAGGCGGCGACCCTCACAAATGGTGGGATAACTGCGGATTTGTTTGGAATGCTCTTCAGTATGCTGGTCAACGAGAAATGGGACAATCTGAAAGAATTAACTCTAAATTTGTGGTCCTAAACAAAACTATTCATCTATTGAACAACAAATTTTTTCCTATTATTCAAATGAAACAATGGTAGTTCTTAATGAGGAAAATAATCATGGTTGTGTCATTGGCATGACAAAGAGATGAGAATGGGAAGGGAGAAACATAATTTAATGAAGTTTGACCAACATTTAAACCCATATATTAATGTGCAATTGTGATAAATATTGCTGGAATCAAACCTTTCTCAGGGCTTGAAGTTTGTATTCACGTTTCAAGTTAGTTCTAATTTGTTGAGTTTCACCTCAGCTTGTTTAAAAGTTTATGACCCCCTCTTAGTTTATATCAGTTTTGTTTCAATGATTCATGAGGTATCATATCAGAGACCTTAAAATCTTGATCACTATCATCAAGTGCCTCATCTAATCTCATCCCATTATCGTGAAATAAACTTTTAATGTACCATTACGAATTGACTGTTTTATATAGATGTCGCGTGCTGTTTACAATTTCGCATTGTTCCCACGTTTCGGCCGATTATGATAGAATAATCATTGTAAGAGTTGAAGTAATTCCGAACAATAGAAACAAGTAATTTGCTGTTTATTACATAGGTATTATTTATTTACTCCGAAAATGTGAAAGATTAAATTATATGTGGACCATTCGTCCAACAATTTTACTACTCTTTCAGTCGGCATTATCATTATTGTCCAGGGTCATCACCGATGTGGGATCCAATTCTATTTACATGGTGCTGAAGCACCCGTCCCCAACCACCGTTCCTGTTAGGAGTTTCATTTTCATCTTAGAGAGGTTAAGGACAGCCATACTTCTGCGATGGTAGAGTGCATTTGTTACATGTTTTCCATGATCCTGTTCTGGGGTGTTTTCCTAGTGCCGCCGGTTTTTACCGTGCACTTTGATATACCCAATACTGGTTCTGCTCCAATGAAATGCATTAATGACCTCGCTCGAGCCATGAGATCTGCTCGTTGATTAGGTACCTACCTCTCCCATATGCCCAGGTACACACTCCAAGGCAATCTTGTGGTTTTTCCACGGGAGTTCAGTACATCCCAGCAATTCGGTGAAAGCTCCGACTTGGTTTGAACAAAGATTCTGGCAGGCATTACAATATTGTGGAGAGTGCTGATTGGTACTCTGTGGTGCGCTCATCCAGCGGAAATTATGCCTCTATTAGTGGCCTCCTAAGAAATATACCTGGCCTCACACTCAGGAAACATCTGTGTAGATGGATATATTACCAAAATGATTGAGGGGGGGGGGGCTCCCCTTCATTCGTCCATTCTGGTAATTCTTACCTTGAAGTGTTTATTAAAGTTTGAAACTGGAACAGGGGGGGGGGGGGGTGTAGCTTACTTTCTAGTATAATGTCTAGATATTTACCCTCCCCTTGCACCTCAAGTTACTCCTCAAATATCTTTAAAGTTTAAACATTTGTGAGGAAGTCATAAAGTATTTATTATCATTTATAAGTACTAATTACTGTGTCCTACAATGAATGCTTGATAATACATTCATCCAGATAGAAGGGATAATGTACTAAGTCTCTTGGTCTGTAGATTGATAGATATCGGAATTTGTAGTTGAGTTAAATATATATCAGCATGAAAAAAAAGGTGGTGGTTTATTACTGTAAATAGAACGAATCAGAGTAATGCGCATTCAAGTGCCCCATCGATGACGACGAGACATTTCCAGCCTGTCACATCCCCCGCAGATCGTGCCAAGCCGGGGAAGTGACGGACTAGATGAAAGTCACGAACGTAACCACTTACAGGTCGGAATTACTCGAACTGTCGTCACTCCCTCTTCCCCTGTTATTCTCCCTTCTTTGAGGGAGAACTTAGGTAAATCATATTTGCTTTTTTTCAGAATACATTTTCTTCGACAACCTTCCCAGGGGACATGTGTTAGTTCAATACGTATCCAACAGTTTCATAACTGTATATCTACCCCATTTATGAGGTCCATATTGCTTGTCGGTTTTTTATTTGTCGTTATTTTTATCTGTCGGTTTCAAAAATGAAAAGATAAACCTCATTTCTACGGTACTCTTGAGCCATGGGAAGAAATAAAAACATGAAATCAGTGAAAAACACTCATTGTTTCGACTCCTACTACGTCATTCTTGTTCCCTTGACGTACCATTCACCACCGTCCACCTTACCATTTGCAGAACTCCTACTGAAAGGAAAAACACGACGTTGTACAGTGGGCTAACGTTAAGCTCGAGCTCCTCTTAGGATGTAAACATCAATAATGTCAACAGGCTCAGAAAAGGAATTGACTAATTGAAGAAAATCTTGTGTTGCAATAGCGTTGGACTGAGACTGTACGATTATCCTACTAGGAAACTCCATAAAACAATGATTTTAATGAATCTGTCAATACGGATCTGAAATGTGGTGTTATGACGCCGATTCGAAAGTTGAAAGGTGCAGAGGACATAGTACTGGGCTCTTGGATTAACGACAGCATTACCCTGGTACATACCACAGGATCTCAGCTTAACTCTCGGCTTTGAGATGCCGACTATCAATGCTCTCCCATCTCTATCAACTAATACTATTATCAAGGCCCACCCGAGGACTTTCCTGAATCTAAGGTGTCATACAATTCCTGAAGTGCCTGAAATACCAATGTGCATCCCTCCCCTATGAATCTAAGAAGACTTAGACAATATAATATGATGTTTCTTCTTAAGTCATCAGATTCATTGAGAGAGGTAAGCATGGGTATTGCAGGAAGTAGAGGATTATTGAAGAAGGCATATATGGTTTAAACCTTTTTGAATGCTTGTATCTAAATAAAAAAATGATCTGCAAGTTATAAAATTAATAATGAGAAGAAAGATTGTTGTTTCTATCAGGAGCATACAGCTCCCTTTTGGAGTGTCTATCGCTGTCATTTTGCCCTCCCCATTGAAACGTTCCATAAAATCAAACTGAGCAGCCAATCTTCTTGTACGACTCTGTCTAGCTGAAGGTCCTGAAGTTAGCTCTTGAGGCGACGTCCTGCCTTCTGCAATGAAATTGGACTTGCGAACGGACTATCGGACTTCTCCGAGTTGACGGCTTCTTTTTATCTATTCTAGGGGTTTTTGAGAGTGCTGAACCCCGAAAATGATATTCGTTCTTTTTTGTTGGTTGGTTCAAATGAGGGCTTTTTGGTTTTAGACCCTTTTTTTACTCAAAATTTTACAGCAACTACCGACTTCACACAAACCTCTTCAGGAAGGCACGCATCTAATAGAAAATTCATTACATATTCCAAATATATAGCCAATTTTATCCTTAAAACTGTTTAATATAAAAAAAAAAATAATAATAAATGAAGTTTACATTTTTATGGTTTTTTTCTTACGTCATTTTTCTTTACAATTTTTTAATGTTTAACGATTGAAAATCGGGAATTTCAAACTCCTTACACAGAATTTTCTCTAGCGACAGCGCCAAGAGGAAACTGAACTTGAAATTGTTATCAGACCTCTCCCTCATCAATCCCAATGCATGACTAACATTTAAGACATACTTAGATAAGTTAAATACGAGCGTATTGTTTGAAGAATAACAACCTGGCGCCACTAAAAATGGAAATTTTGATGTAGAAAGATGAAAATAGAATCAAGATTGTTGAGGATGATATCAGGCCCCACAGTTTTGTTCGATGTTTCATGTCAACATTTTCTCCATGAATGTTCCTATCACGTGCTTTTCCCATCGCCCATGATAACGACGCTCGTATCATTAATGACCTGACGGATTTGAACAAGACGTGAAACGAATAAAATAATGGTATGATTGACGATGAGACAAGCACATGATGGGAGATTGTCTTGGGAAAATATGTAGAGAATAAGGTAACGTGAAACATTAAAGAAAATCAACCAATCCTCAACAATTTGAATTCCATTCTTATCTTCCTCAATCAAACATTAAATAGTTGTAGGTACCAATTTCATCTTCAAAAATAAAATCGTATTTAACATATGTAAGTCTACAATCTCAATTACCACTCTATCTATTCCGACTTGTACAACGTGGCCGATTTACCAGGCAAAACATCGATATATCAATATTTTTCTAGCATCCCTACACCCGTCATAATTGGTCTGGCCATTTTTTGGGAACATACATACGTAGATCGATAAATATGTTGATAAATCCATGTCACGTGTGATAAATCCATTTGTAAGGCATACTATTAGATTAGTTCAATAAATTATTCCTGGACAATAATTTCTGTTACCTTTTTCTTTTTGAGGATTGGAAGGAGATAAAAACTCGTTACTGAAAACTTAATATTCTATATGTGTTCGTTGACTGAATAGATCCACAGCAGACCAATACGTTGGCAGTTCAGTAACGTATGAACCTCGGGTCACGTCTTTGTGTTGCCAAAATAACACTAGTACCGGAGGGTTTGTAATTCTTATCGATAGTGACCCTCTGTTGGTAGATTTTGTCCCAGAAGCCCAAACCTCCAGTGATGGCTATGGGATGCGAATCTTTGCCCTCCAAACCAGCTCCAACTGCGTTGAGTCCGCCTGAAGTTCGCACTGGTACCCATAAGTTGGACATCCACCTGAATCCATCCTTGTCACCGTAGAGAGCTCCAGAGAGCTTATCGAAGACTCGAGCACCGGCTTCAAATTTCCAGGTCTTCTTCAAATCTTTGTAGTTGCCTGACACTGAAAGCGTGAACGGTAAGTCGTAACCCTTATAATTGCTCACAACTCGGAACCCGAGAGTGATGGTGCCATTTTTTTCAAACCCAAAACCGTATTTGATAGGCAAATCACCAACTGTAACTTCTTGATTGTAGAAATCGTTGAGTACCGGCTGTAACATAAAATTTCGTCAATTAGTTAAAATATATCAATGTATGTAATTTTTTAAACATCAAAATAAGTCATAGTTGAAATTACAGAATTTCAATAAAGAAAAATTTTAGAAATCATTATTATTACCAAGACGGAGAAACCCCCGAAACTTAACAATATATTCCTGATACATACGGCGTTTTCGTTGACTTGACATTCCCTATGCCTAGAAATTGGGAAAAGGCTTCTTAAAACTTATTTAATTTGTTACCGCGGAGGTCTAGGTGTCAGCATTCGATTCAACATAAAAAAAAGTAAATCTGCTTCCTAATTACTCTACACGAAAAAAACCTCAATTATACCTAAAAATATGATTTTTTTTCTCGCATTAACACTCAATTTTCTCCAAAACTTCGCTTCTAAAAGTAAAAATAAAAAACTGGTTAAAAACTGACAAAGCTGAGAGTCTTGTCCGTTCTTTATAAAAGTGCAAGTCATTACTTATCAGAATCGAAAGAAAAATATGTAATTCTGCTTCCAAATTCTTTTAGTCGTAAAAGTCTTTTTGAATAGACAAAACCTAAAATATGACTGAAAACCTGGTTTGGTACGTTCAAACTCAATTTTCTCAAAAACATCCCCTCTGAAGAAAAAACTGGTTATACAATTGGAAAGCTCCTGTCCATTTTTTAAAGAGTGGAAGTCGTCAGTTATCATAACGAAATATGACGCCTAATAAACGAAATTCCTTCTATTCTATTCCAAATTCTTAGTTCTACAGAGAGAGTTACGTACAATACCGTTGTTCTGGATTTTACATGTCGACAATCGTGGAAGTGGAGAGGGAGTGCTTTGAAAGTTTATGCTCAGAATCTTGTGGAATAGTATGTAGTCCAACATCAATAACAAAATGTATTTCTGTTGAAAATCTTTCTTTATAAAAGTTATAGGATTTCTCTAACTCGGTCGAATGACTGAATGAATTTAATTGACAGTACAAGTTAATTGGAGTACAAAACTTACGGGCACCAATCCGACACCATTCATCCCATTTCCGATGGGAAGCGCATCAGACGTAGAGACTAAAAGGGCCAGCCCAACAAGTGCTCCGATTGTCGATTCCATCTGAAACCAAACATATGGAATTGGTACATGACTGTCAAATTCCGTTCCAATCTATGATTTTTGAGCTAATTTTCTCAAAATTTAGTCTAGAAAAGGTATGTAGGGTGGAAAGCGCAGAGTGCCCAATTTTCTGGATTACAGTGGGTAGATTCAATTCACCTTTTAAAGGTTCGCATTGGAAATTATCGCCAAAAATGTTTTACTTAACAGTTAATGCGAATAATTACTGTCAGAAGTTATTTATGAACCGTGGAGTTCATAAATGGACAGTGGGTAAGAAGCCACATTTGGGGGACCGTTCGTTGCCCGTCAAGACGAAATCTGTGTGCACATCGTGTGAAATCTACCTACGTGAGTTTAGAAATTGATTCGAAACTGATGGAGAGTATTTTTTTCTGCTTGAGTAAATTTAGCTTAACACTTAGACTCATCTACAGGGAAATAACTACACGGTTTTTAGAATGGAGCTCTTTCCCACAGAAATATGAGGACTACATTTTTCGTTCAATTCTCCAGTATTCAGAATTGGTATGGGGTTGTACGGATTTCTTTGACAACGAACTTTTTCGACTTATATGTCTAGTTAAAAACTAGTGTGGTTCCAACTAACTCGGGCAAATCGTTCTCGTTTTCATCCAAATCATCAACCGTGAGGTGTCCACAAGTGCCCGAGTCTGTGAGTGACGACTTCAAGATGTGAATCACTCTACGTAGACGTCTTAAAATTGTTAAAACGTTTTTTCAAGTGGATCTCGAAGCATCTAAGATTCGAATAACAATACCAACTCAATTGCAAAAGCACAGATGACGCCATCAGCTTCGTTGTCAAAAACATAGTTACTGCTTTGGACTGTTGTAAAAAAGTTCTTTGCATTTTCAAAGACCTAACCAAAGCATTTGACACTGTTCCTCACGATAGTCTTCTTAGGGCAGTTGAAGAAACAGAGATTGGCAGAGGTTTCACACAATGGACAGCCAGCTATTTAGATAGCCGACATCATTCAACAAAGGTGGGAGGAGCTCAGCGATGAGCTCATTTGCAGATGTGGAATTCTACAGGGTACCGCATTTGGACCAATTTATTTGATTGTATAGGTATATGGAGAAACTGTTAAGAGAACGGTTGAGTGGAACCTCTTTCTCATTTGCAGATGATGCGGCAATTATAGTCACTGGGGAAACATGAGAAATGGTATTGAAGGAAGCCAAAGGAAACCTTGCTATTGCGGCCCGTTGCCTCGGGGACATGGGGATGTTGGTAAATCTGTTAAAGACTAAATTTATTGCCTTTTGCAATAGAGATAGTCACATCCCTTGTCTTGGCGCAATCAGGTGCCATGAAAAGTATTGTGCTCTTTCTTGTTCATACGCACCGCCAGGGACCAAATGTGGGTGTCCCGCAATCAATCAAACCACCTCTGTTCGTTATTTAGGAGTTGAGGTTGACCAATGCTAGAGGTGGGACAAACATATTAATATGCTGGTTGCTAGGTTGCGCAAACTGGTCTATATATGCAGAGAAGTAAGAGGTTTTTTGTCCGGGGAGGGTATCAGAGTGCTTTATTTGACCCTTATCCAGTCCCTGATGATATACGGCGTGTCAGGATGGGGTGGAGCTAGCGTAGGCTTGTTAGATACGATATCAGTGGCCCAGCAATTGCTGATAAAAGTATTATTGAAAAAGAAAAATCGGCATCCCTCAGACGAGCTGTTTTGACAGATGGGCGTCCTCCCATTCCCGGACCTTAGGGTCAAAATTCATACCATTAGGGGGCAGAAGGAGGTGCAGAAGGGTGACATTCCTTTGCATGAGAGCGGAACTACCCGGGTTTCTAGCGGAGGGTATGCAAAGCTGCCATTTCGGATAACCACACGAGGTCAACGTACCTACGATTATAGAGGTGGGAGTCTATTTAAGCATATATGTTCCATAAATACGTCCTTAACATTTAGGAAGAGATTGGAAACGTTTTTTTTTAAATGATAAATTAGGTATTGGTTAACTCTTAGCCAGTAAGTTAACGTCAAAGAAAAATAAAACAAAAGTGTTTAAATTTTCTTTTCTTTTTTGTCAATGAAATCATTTTTGTTAGAGTTTAGATAGTCATTTGTGTCAGGTGTTAATTACTAATAAATCTTTCTTTTATTTTTTCTTCTTTAAAGAAAAACTTTTTTTTCTTTTTAGTTTTAGATTGGGAGATATAGATTTTATTCTTAGTTTTAGATATTATTCTTTCCTATTATAACATATTAAATTAACAATCATTTGTAACATATTTAATACATTTTTGTAACTGCGACTCCTCCCCGCAGCACAAGCTATGCTTAAAGTGGGGAGTAGCATTGTACTCATTAATTTTGTTTTGTAAAATGTATTATTAAAAAAAAAAAAAACTACTGAAATGGTTTGTCAGGCGCGTTTGAGAATGACACGGACTCCTGAGGTGTTCACATGGATAAATGGAGAAAATTTTATTTTGAATATGTCAATTTTATCTTATTCCCAGATTAGCGGAAATACAATTCGCGCTTGACAATCACTATTTCTTATTTCTCACAAAATATTTCACCTCACCATAATTTTCAAATGTCTAAGTGATAATAACCATTGCAATGATTACCAAATTCTTTAAAGACATTTACCTGTCTATCAGGTTCATTACTTCGTCGAAATAGAATTTCATAATAGCGGTGGTTCACTAAGTTCTTTGCATTTAATGTATTTTGTACAAATTTCATTCAGTTTTTAGTGGAATTTCATTGATATTTTTTAGGATAAAAACTGTATCCATTTTTTTCTTCATGGCAAAAGAATAATAAATGGCGAACAAAGAAACAAATGAAACTAATGTTATTGCGGATTAAAAAGAGTGTCTTGAAAAAAAAAAACCGCTGAAATCATCGCTTTTAGGTGGTTTTTTGGTCGATAAACAAAAGAAAGAGACATCATGAACCTATCAAGTCATAAAATTGAAGATGTCATAAAATAATTGAAGGCTTAGGGGCGATAACGAACCAACTCTATTTGCCAAGGTAGGGGCAAAAAAGAAGCCAACCCATGGTGGTAGCTTGTTCCTTCTTCAAACGCGAGGAGTTTCGGCTATTGGATTGTGTGGAATTAGGTTGTTCTGGAAGTGTCTCCCTTCATCACTAATTTGGGGGGGGGGGGAGGGGGGGAATACTGGACTGCTAAGCCAATCCGCATAAAACCAAGCAAATAGCAGTGAAACTTTAAAGCCAACTGCGTTCTTCCTTTACTTGATTTTTAAAAATGGTGTAAAATAACAATGAATCCAACTTGAATAACTTCGCTCTGGCTTATACGGTAAGGAAGTAGCAAAATCGAAAATCCCAGAAGTCAAGGAGGAAATCAAGGGAAGAAATGTTGAAAATCAAAAAACTCTCGAGATAACACTAATGTTCTGATTTTCGTTATTGATGGACCTTTTAATGAATCGAATGACTCCACACGGACCACTTTACGTTCATCCGGTAGCTCCCCGTAAGGGCGATATCTCTTATAAAAAAAAACGCCAACACAAATGTGATTGTGAACGTTGCAGGATATGGTAAAATGCCAAGTAGGGTGTGACGATAATATCAGCTGATACAATTGCGATGGAATATTATTTTCAAGAGTTCCTTTGGAAATCAAGTTATTAAAGACTTAGGAGTGAAGATGGACAACTGAAGCATGAGCAGGTGTATTGTTTTATCTCGTTAAATTTCAGTTGTTCAATTCGTGTCCATATACAGTGTACTACGCCAGAAACTAGTAGGTGCATGTTCGGGTAGTTATAATTAAGCGAGTCTTTGGAGCATGAAGAAGTCATTTACGAGTACATCGTATGGAGAAAGTGGTCAGGTGATGAGCATTCGTTGCTAATTTGGTTCCTAACCCATCTATCTTGCTGAAATATAAATGATGATTTTAATGGAACTTATAATATAAATGGGGACAAGACAAGATTCGGAGCCGCGAGGCGCCTGGTTCACAGTGAACCACAAACTACGTCTAACACGCACAGATTAGTGATTTACGAAGATGGGTTATTCTAATGCTGAAACAATAAACCTCTGCTTGATAATTTGCAGCGTTTTCTTGAGGATGCCGGGACGTCCAAAAAAATATCTTATCCGAATTTAAAGTCGTTATTAAAACAGCGGTTAATGAGAAATCGCCAAGAGTCAGGTTTATCTTTAACCTTAAATTGCCTTCAATTTCAAGCTTAGGATCTTTCTAACAAGGAATAGAACGGATAAAGTCTATCGCGACGAAGCTATGAAAATCCATTTCAATAAAAACGGAGCAAGATAGAACGTTGTCTATAGTTCCGCGAAAATAATGGGTTAAGCAGTTAAATCGATTTCGACGGTTAGGTCATCATCAGTAACAAACATGAACTGAGTGAGAATGATTTCATATTTGTTCAGATGATGGGCTAACCGTCGAAATCGATTTAACTGCTTAATTCATTATTTTTGAGGAAATATAGGCAAAGTTCTATCTTGCTCCGTTTTCATTTCAGTTTAAGGAACAGAAAGACCGCAAACATAATTAGCTGCAACCACCTACGACTTAGAGCCCCAGAGCTTAGTTAACTAGGAAAACGTGATCCAAAATACCCCTGACGCAAACAAAAGGGCCGAGGAGTAGATTGGTTGATTTTGGACATGGATTAAGTGGTCGTGTAGCGTTAATCCTAATAAAAAACGGTCGTACTGTGATAATTTGTAATCCTGCCATTATTTTAAAAATCAGAGCTCACATTTATTTTACTGGTTTTGGTGATATAGATATAAATAGACTTTTAATTTTATTGACTATTAGTGAACACGAATTTTCCTAAGATATGAAATCGGCGTTCGCATCTTCGACTTGGGGACTTTGCCTGAGAGAAAAAAAGAAGCGAATGAAAGATCAAATTTGCATGAAATTTTTGATTAAAATTTATTTAAATTTGAAATAAAAAAAGGAATCCCGTAAAAAAATTGGTTTGATTTTGCACGATCGCGCGTCAAAAGGAATTGTGAACATTCGTAAAAAATTAAAGGGGTCACCTTATTTTTTTTACATTTAAACTTGAAATATCGGATATAAAAATGTAAATCCAGAATTTAATAAAAACACTGTGCAAATAATCAACACCAAAACAAATGTGGACTTCTCATTAAAAAATATGTTTTTGGCTTGGGTACCTTCATTCTAGTTTCTTGTCTCGGAAATGAGCCAAATTTTATTTTTCTAGTTCAGCAATTCACGATTTTTAAGCGCTTTTTTGGGCGATCCTGGATGATTATGTGAAGGTGGGAAATATGCATCTAGAATTATATACACCTTTATACAGTTCAGTCACGCATGCATCAATTATTTTACACCATTTCCTCGACAAAGTTTACTATCAAGAAAATTGTAAAGATTACTTTATAATTAGTCGTAGATACCTGTGGATGAGTTCAAATAGGTATTACCTGTTCAGTTCGAGAGCTAGAGAAGTGAAGTGGCTATAATTATTCCAAACGAGATTATAACTAATGGTAGTTAAATAAAGGTAGTAACTCGCTCGATAGGTATGACCAGTAACTAATGATTTTTTTCTAAAAAATATTATAAAAGCGATACCTTATATTACAACAAAAACAGTTATGACTGTGAATATGCTTGAGTGGTTTTAAACTGCATAAACAAGAATAGCCATTCAGGATTGCTGTTATTGTCGATAGTTAATTAGCTTTCTGGTATCTATGGTTTTATAGACCATTGAAACAAGTTGATAGGGGCGATTGAAAAATAATTGTATGAATCGTTATGCAAGATCTAAGAATTGAGGAAACCTTGACTTATTGGCAAGTTAATAACTACAAAATGGTTTCTCCAATTCTCCGCTCTTTTGTAATGATCCGTACAATCCTTTTAATTATTTTTCAATCTCCCCTATTATCTCTGTACTTATTCATAATTACTATGAAGCAGAGTGTGGAATATTTTTTGTTTGCGCACATGAAGACCCTTCCGGTCTTCAAGTAACAAGACTAACTTTTATTTTTCGGTTCTCACTTATAGACCTTAGTAACATTAAATCCTTCGTAAGGGAACTTTAACGGAGAAAAATGAACGACAACACGAATGTGAATTCAAATCAATTCAAATGAATTCGAAAAATCAACTAGTAAACTGAAACGATCGATTCAGCAAATATTGCAATGGAATTCTCTTTTTCAGAAATCGAGTTTATTTATGACTACGTTTGCGGAGTATTGAAGTGTGGGTGGGTGTAGTTTATTATTTTTGTTTTGGTTTATTATTTTCAACAGTAAACTCCTGTAATCAACCAAGGAAAACACTTTTTGTAATATCTCTCCCCCTACCCTTTCTACCACCCAAATCGCGGTACAATATTTACGAGATGCTTACCGAAGCGGGGAGCCTAGTTTCTCAATCTTTCGTTAAAACACTAGTGTTAGTTCAGAGAGGTGTAATACATTTTATACGGACGTCAGTGTTCAGTTTAGTTTCTTGGTCAGGATGCTCGCATTTAAACTCCATTGAATGGTATTGAAATCTGAAAAACTTATTTTAAAAAAACCGGTAACCGTGAGTAACCATTTTGAGGGACTCGAGCACGGAGGTTAGAGGAAGAAGTTCCAGATATCGTTATTATCTGAACTCAGTGCCTTGCGCTTCTATACCTTTTAATTGTATTCAGTTGTAATGAAATGTCCCAAAGAACTCCATTTCAAATGCCTGCACCATCGATTGATTAGGAAAGAAATCGGGCTCTATTGGGTAAAGTGTGCCTTCCTACCTCCTGAATGAGTCTTAGATGCTCGCAGTATCTTATTTCAGCATCGTACTCGTAGATCGATTAAGAAATTAATCAGCTACAAGAGTCCTTTACTTGATCAGTGTGCCCCCCCTCTATGTGTGTATGTGGAGTAGGTATGTTGTCCAAAGCTACCAAGGGTAGCTGAAACATTAACAACAAAAAAGTTTGTGAAAATCCTGTTGGAACTTAAGCTCTACTGTCAAAAACAATTTTCAATGATCCTGTTGTGGGTTGTTTTCCCAGGTCCGACTGTGTTACTTTCTTATCCATTCCCACAAACATTTTACTATACCCAATACTGGTTCTGCTCCTATGAAATGCATTAATGTCCATGAGGTCTGCTCGTTAATTACCTACCGCTCCCATATGCCCAGATACAATCTTGTGGTTTTTTCCATGGGTATTCAGTACATCCCAGCTTCCCGGTAAAATTTATGACTTGGTTTGAACAAATATTCTGGCAGGCATTACATTATTGTGAAGAGTTCTGCTTGTTACTCTGTGGTACGTTCATCCAGCGGAAATGAAGCCTCTATGAGTGGCCTTCTAAGAAATATACCAGGCCTTACACTCGGGAAACATCTGTGTAGATGGATATATTCCATGTGATTTTAGCCTCCGCTTTGAATTTCAGGAGACTTAGACAACATGATAAATGTTTCTTCAGTCATTAGATTCATTGGGGGAGGGATGAGCATAGGTACTGCAGGCTGTTGAGGATTATTGAAGCAACAAATATGGTTTAAACCTTTATAAATGCTTGTCTCTAACGACAAAATGATTGCTAAAGTTGTTTTGAGATTAGTAATGAAATGAAATTTTGGGGGGTATTGTGGGGAAAATACAGTTCCTTTGGAAAGTGTCGCAAATTCTTTTGCCCTCAAAATGGGGTTTATTATTCAATTGGCTTATTCATGATTTGAAGCCTACTAAGCTTTGGACGCGTGTTTCAAATAGGGCGATTATTGAATTTCTGGAGGCACACAAATATGATCAACTGATCAATCCAAATAGGTATTTTGTTCGAGAACAGATTTACGTGCTCCATGCATATCTCTAGGTGCGTCCTAGGGATGGGACATCGACATCATCGAAATATTGATGTTTTGCTTCGATATTACCATGCTCTGCCATCGATGCCACATGTTCGATAAAATCAATATATCGACGTGTTGGCTCCGATAACATCGGTTTGGTTATATAGCCAATTTTCACAGAAACAATTCCATCTAGTCTGCTTGCTACCTAACGTGGAAAAAGAGAAATATTAAAAATCCTTTCAACTGCCGTAGTATTAGCAAATTTTCGAAAAAGAAACTACTTACTGTTCTCAGGCTAAAATGTTTGCATCAAGATCCGTTTTAAAGCATTCTAAGTCCACTGTCAGACACCAATAACACATTCCAGACGATAACTCGCGATAAAATTAAGATTAAAACTCAAATTTTCCCAAAAATCTACCTTGGCTTTCAAAAAAGCTATGTTTGAAGCAGATGAGCACAATCGCTTCACTCTAAGGGAGAAGATTCATTTCAAATGGGGGAAAGTTAGTTTTCCTCCTGCAAAACAACTTACTTTGAAAATTTGCTCATTCCGTCATGCTGCATCTGGCAGACTTGGCGTTGGTCTTTCAAAACGCCACCACTTACTTTGAGACATCTTTATGGGATATTCACTCACAAACGCTGAACGAACGGACGAACAAACAAAATCCTCAGAATACTAGCAAAATGCGATCGGTAGTAGCCATACGTCGATGTTGCAGTTCGATGTCCCATCTATTCCTATCGTAAAGGTGGGTTAAATTGTTATATTATATATTGATATTTTTAGTTAGGTTATCGTAGCGTCAAAATCGGTCCGGCCGTTAAAAAAATGCACGATCGATAAAAAAAAAAAAAAAAAAACACTGATGGATGGATAGAAAATATTTTGCGGGGGCCCCGCTATAAATAACGCCACTGGATAGGTACTACTATTCCGAAATCACTCGTGATAATCCATTTGTATCGCATATTAGAGTAGTTCAATAAATTATTCCTGGACAATAATTTCCGTTATCTTTTTCTTTCTGAGGATTGGAAGGAGATAAAAACTCGTTAATGAAAACTTAATATTCTATATGTGTTCGTTGACTGAATAGATCCACAGCAGACCATTACGTTGGCTGTTCAGAAATTTAACAGCATTGGGTTATTTTTTCGGGATGCCAAAATGAGAGTAGTACCGGACGGTTTGTAATTCTTATCGATTGTGACCCTCTGTTGGTAGACCTTATCCCAGTAGCCCAAACCTCCAGTGACGGCAATGGGCTGCGTGTTCCTGCCCTCCAAACCAGCTCCAACTGCGTTGACTCCTCCTTTAGCTCGCACCGGTACCCATAAGTTGGACATCCACCTGAATCCATCCTTGTCACCGTAGAGAGCTCCAGAGAGCTTATCGAAGACTCGAGCACCAGCTTCGAATTTCCAGGTCTTCTTCAAATCTTTGTAGTTGCCTGACACTGAAAGCGTGAACGGTAAGTCGTAACCCTTATAATTGCTCACGAGTCGGAACCCGACAGTGAGGGTGCCATTTTTTTCAAACCCAAATCCGTATTTGACAGGCAAATCACCTAATACAACCTCTTGATTGTAGAAATCGTTGAGTACCGGCTGTAACATAAAATTTCGTCAATTAGTTAAAATCATCCAATATACGTAATTAATAGACACCAAAAGAAGTCATAGTGGAAGTTAGAAAATACCAGTAAAGACCAGTATTGGAAATCTTCACTGTTTCCTCAAACGCTTGACCCCCCCAAGGTAGAAAACCCTGAAGTATAGCAATGTATTCCGGTAAAAATCAAACTTTTTTATACAGATCATGAATGCTCATTTGCTTGATTGATGGATTTTTGTAGCTCAAAAATTGTGTTGAGTTTACGGATTTTGAAGTACTATATTCTATCATTGACTTTTGAACACCACCGAGAAAATATACTTTCGATCTCTATGGTTAATGTATGTTTCTAGTAACACAAGTTCTTTGTTCATAACCAACGAAAGAGAGATCGAAAGGTGGTGTATTCCAATTTTGTTCCTCATTTTCAATAATTCACGATGTGAGCCCTATTTAAAGGTAGGTTTTTGAATTCGAGTAACTTGAGAACTAGGTATATTCAGCGATTCATGCATATTGAAAAAGAACTGTAAAAAACCGCTCAAGTTGCAAGGCAGTGATCTAGATTAAACTAAATTAAATTAATTTTCATTTTTCATTTTTGAATATTTATTTTTTAACTTATATCTTAACAATCTTGTTTAAACTCTAACTCTTTGTATGAATAGAGTTCATAACCCCAAATATCTTACCTTTGTCTTACAACTGGATAACATGTTTGAGTCAATAAACATTTGACTAAAACTGAATTTGGTCAGAAACAACAAATTATCAACATTGCAAAACCCAATGCTACGGGTAAATCAGATCGGGGTTGGTAATACACGGCGCACAAAGCAACCCCTCCTTCAAGACCTGGAGGTCGTGCGGGTCATTGCATATCCTCGCCCCTGACCAAGACAAGGCCTCCTCTGTAGCTTTCCCAAATTTCAAACATGAGGTATTTTTTAGTGATACAGGGTGTCCCAGAACTTTTGCACATCCGTTTCCTGCATGTTGTACAACTCATTTCCGAAAAAAAAATGCCACCTACCAATTTTTTGCCAGAGGCCTCGTTTCCGAGTTATTCGCGATTTAGGATTTTTTTCGTGTGTTCGATATTATGTCATTCTGTCATAACTCCCTCAATTTTGGAGATAGCTCAAATTTGATGACACCGTTGTGAAGAGCGTTGAATTTTCTATCCATTTGATGTCAGAAAACTTATTTTACTTTTTATTTTGTTTTACAGAAAACTTACTTTTTAAAATTGCATTGAAGATTTTGCTGCGCGAAATGGCAGTTTTGTCAAAATCTTGAAATCGC
The DNA here is from genome assembly GCA_031894815.1 of Creontiades dilutus. Taxonomy (NCBI): domain Eukaryota; kingdom Metazoa; phylum Arthropoda; class Insecta; order Hemiptera; family Miridae; genus Creontiades; species Creontiades dilutus. Next base: position 1,639,898 of record JAVIWC010001315.1, on the reverse strand, counting down.
CTGTTTTTCATCTCGCCTAGAAACAACATGAATACTTGACGCAGAACTGGGCAGGCCAGGTAAAACGTGCGCTAAAATGTCAGCTTCGACGAAAAAAGGTTGAAGGCGGGATATACGTAACTTTTCTCGCTGAACCGAATGGTGACAACTCCGGACCTCTCAAGTGACGATTTAAGTTAGTTTTGTAAGATCTATAAACCCGTTCGTTTGTGAACAGGGTCTACGGCATTCCTAAGCTGTCAAGCCAAAGTCAGGATAACCGAAGATCCGAGAGACGGCTATTGTTTGTGTTCATTTGATATTGATTGCGATGAGTTGCATTCATCTTTGAGACTTTTAGAAAAACCTCAATGTTAACAGAAAACACACGTTTTTCTGCAGTTAAACACATTTCCTTTTCTAAAAATATGTTTAAAAACCAAAACAACTACATCGTTGGAAAGCTGACATTTTGGCGCACATTTTAACAGGCCTGCACAGTTCTGCGTCGAATATTCTAGGCAAGATGAAAAACAGGCGATTTCAAGATTTTGACAAACTGCCATTTCGCGCATCAATCGCTCGTTTTCAATGCAATTTAAAAACAAATTTTCCGACACCAAATAGATAGAAAATGTAATGTTCTTTCCAACGGTGTCATCAAATTTGAGCTATCTCCAAAATTGAGGGAGGGAAAACACGAGAAAAAAAATCTTAAATCGCGAGTATCTTTGATCGAGTCCTCTCGGGAAAAATGGCTAGGAGGCATTTTTGTTCGGAAATGAGTTGTAGAACACGCAGGAGTCGGAACTCCTGGGACACCCTGTATACATAAATGAAAGTTCCAGTCATTCACCATGACCGTAGGAGCGAATTTTCCAAAATTATCGTATTACATTTATGTTAAATTGAGTTGAAATTTGAACACTTTGTGCTCAAAGAAATTTTTGTCTATAAATTCTATTGCCAAAAACGTATTCTAAAATGATATTCTTCAATTCCAGAAAAGATTCTAGAATTTCAGACTATTTCACCGATTTCAATGTTCATGTTCAATAAAAAATGAAACCTGTTGAAACAATTTTTACATGTTGCACCCTTAAAAATCAATTTTCAAGTTAGTTTTTTGTAACTTGGATCTTTTTTAAAACATTGTATTTTGGCTTAAAATATTTCAATTTACCTAGTATATGTGCTATTACCCCTTGAAAGGGAACAATGGGACTCAAAGTCGTTTGGACAGTGCGGTCAAAAGTTTCTTTAAAAACCTCGTTTTTGACTAGAGAACATCGTCAGTTTGTTGAGTGCAAAACTTACGGGCACCAATCCAACGCCGTTCATCCCATTTCCGATGGGAAGCGCATCAGACGTAGACACTATAAGGGCCAGCCCAACCAGTGCTCCGATTGTCAATTCCATCTGAAATCAAACATATGGAATCGGTAAATGACTGTAAAATATTCCCATCCTATAACATTTATCGTTGTCCTTAAACGCTGCAAATTATCTCACAAAGCTTTATAGTTTCTTTACAGATAGCCTATGTTGATCACTGGACTTCAAATAATTTGTACAGTTTCTTGTAGTATTTGAATAGTACCGTAGGTTCATAATCCCCAGCCTATACACCAAATGATAAAAACCTCCTTTCAAAGTCCCTCCATCGTGATTTGAGAGTTTGGGGGAACAGACCCTACGATTTGTCCAATTATACACATTGGATTATTATATAGGTGGGAAACCTGATATAGAGCACTGTTTTTGTAAGCGCACCGATAGGGTCGCTCATTCCCGTTTTGGTTATTAGTCTTTTTAGCCGACCGCTCAACCCCATTCCCGTTCTTTGTTTGTTCTGTGCGGATTGTTTTCAGTTCTGAACTCTGCTTCTGTGTTTTCCAAACCAACAACTGAAACGGTTCTTCACGCACGTTTGAGAATGACACAGCCTGGGCTGTTCACATGCATTAGCGGTGAGAATTTTATTTTAAAGTTTCTAGGTTAGCGGAAATGTTACTTTCCTCAGGACCCTTAGAGCTTGACATTTCATAAGTTCTCATTTCTTTCAAAATATTTCACCATGCCATAATTTTTCGAATGCTTAAGTGATACCATTGCAATAAATACCGAATTCTTTAACGACATTTACCGATGTATCAGGTTCATTACTTCGTCAAATTAGAATTTCACCAAGTTCTTTGCATTTAATGTATTTTGTTCAAAGTTCTTTCAGTTTTTAGTGGAATTTCATTGATTTTTTTAAGGATGAAAAGTGTATTGATTCTTTTTCTCTTTTTATAGCAATAGAATAATAAATTGCAAAAAAAATAAATAAATGAAACTAATGTTGCGGATTAAAAAGAGTGTCTTAAAAAAAAACCGCTGAAATCATCGTTTTTAGGTTGTTTTTTGTCAATAAACATAAGAAAGAGACATCATGAACCTATCGTCATAAAATTGAAGATGTCATGAAACAATTGAAGGCTTCGGAGCGATAGCGTACCAACTCTATTTGCCAAGGTTGGGGGGAAAATGGAGCCAAACCATATTGGTAGCTTGTTGATCCTTCAAACGAGAATACCGGGGTGGATCGGCTATTGGGGTATATGGAAAGTAAGTTTTGGCAGTGTCTCCCTTCATCATTAATGTAGGGAGGTAGTGGGGGGGGGGGGTTGTACTGGCCTGCTAAACCAATGCCCATGAAAACAAGAAAACAGTAGTTAAACTTTAGAGCCAACTGCGTTCTTCTTGAAGGGATGTAGATTCCTTTTTTCCTTCACTTGATTTTTTTAAGGAGTGTAAAATAACAATGAATTCATTTTAAATAACTTCGCTCTGGCTTATACGGTAAGGAAGTAGCAAAATCGAAAATCCCAGAAGTCAAGGAGGAAATCAAGGGATGGAATATTGAAAATCTAAAAGCTCTCGAGATAAAACTAATGTTTTTATTTTCGTTATTGATAGAGCTGTTAATGAATCGAATGACTCCACACGGACCACTTTACGTCCATCCGTCCGCTCTCCGTAAGGGCGATATCTCTTACAGAAAAAATGCCTACACAAATGTAAATGTGAACGTGCCAGGACTCAATAGAAATCGCCAAGTACCATGTGACGATAGAATCAGCTTACAAAATTGCAACGGAATTTTATTTTCAAGAGTTCCTTCGGAGGAAATCGAGTTATTAAACACTTAAAAGTGAAGATGGACAACTGAAGCACGAGTAGGTGTATTGTTTTATCTCGTTAAATTTCAGTAGTTCAATTCGTGTTATGCCAGGAACTAGCAGGTTAGTATTTACGGAGTTATAATTAAGCCTGTCTATGGTTCATCAAGAAATAATTTACACCGTATGGAGACAGCGATCAGCTGGTTAGCCCTTGTTGCTAATTTCGTTCCTAATCCATCTATCTTGGCGTTGGGTTTAGATAGTGTACCACAAACTACGTACAAGATGCACAGATCAGTGATTTACGTAGAAGGGTTATTTTAATGCTGAAGCAATTAACCTCTGCGTGATAATTTGTAGCATGTTCTTGAGGATTCCAAGACGTCTAACAGTGGTTAATGAGGAATTGCCAATAGTATGGGTTATCTTTGGCCTTAAATTGCATTCCATTTCAAACTTAGGCTCTTCCTAACTAGAAATAGAACGGAATAAGTCACTCGCGATGAAGTTGCGGAAACCCATTTCAATAAAGACGGAGTAAGATAAAACGTTGACTGCATTTCCACGAAAGTAATGAGTTAAGCAGTTAAATCGATTTCGATGGTTAGCTTATCATCAGTAATAAACATGAACTGAGTGAGAATGACTTCATATTTGTTACTGATGATGGGCTAACCGTCGAAATCGATTTAACTGTTTAGTTTGGTGGTCGTTATTGGGCGAATTAAGGAATAGGATTCCTCCGTTTTGATATTAAAACTCCGTCAAATAGTGTTAAAATGTGAAAAACCTACTAAAAAAAACCACTGCAAATGATTACACAGAGGTTTATTATTTCTGTATCACATCCGTTACGGCATGGCGCACATTTGCGTCATCATGAAGTCGCCAAGTTAACGGAATGACGCATATTCGCGTCATGGTAGGTTGAATTTACGCTGTCAACCCTCGAGCCCTCGCTCATTGGATAATTATCTTCTTTCGCACAGAGCATCTTTGGATGTTGTAGTTTCAGCGTTCGAAGTCCGTTTTTGAGTTTCCCCCTTGAACTTTTTGTGCTACGGTGCTATGAACTCAGTGGTGTTTCAAACGTCGTGATGGGAGGTTGCTCAGTTAAGTTTTTTTCTATTTTCGCAATTAGTAATATATTTTTTTGGTTTCATAAGCCAATACGATACTGTACGGCTGATATTTTCGAATTTGTCATCAGTAAACTTATTATATTGTTCACGTTGTTTATACGAATTCACACCTACAAATTACTTAGTTTTTTTTCAAGGAACTTTTTGGTTGAGACATGTAATTATAATAAGCTTATTATTTCTTTATCACGTTGCAAAAACATCAGTACTCAATGCAGATCTTCATTAACATTCAATATACAAGTTGCCTGGTGAACGGTATGACGTACATGTGCGTCAACTTTCAACACTCAAGTTGCCAAGTTAACGGAATGACGCGCAAACGCGTCACGTTGTTATGACGCCATCACTGCCTTCAGTAATAGAAAAAACAACTTTTTTCAACTCATAAACACGTTAACACATGAAATACGTGAAACACAGTAAACCGGTTTTTCGGAACTTTCATAGGATGGCTGTCCGTAGCCAATGCGGTATCAGAATAACCCTCCTATGTAAATCATTCATCTATGTAAGTTAGATGTCCATTAGGACAGAACTAGCAATCACAGTTTTACGTGATGGACGAGATTATCGACGGGTGAAAGTAAGGACAGAGAACATCAATACCTACAATTCTGCAATAAACCAAGTTTAGCAGCGTTTGAACGAAAGTTTGAGGAAGTAGTTCCAGATATCCTACCGTCATACCTTTAAACTCCACACCTTTCAATTGTATTCATTTACATTGCAATGTCCCGAATGACCTCCATTTTAAATGTCTGCACCATCGATTGATTAGGAAAGAAATTGAGCTCGAGAGTCCACGGGGTAAAGTATGCCTTCATACCTCGTGAATGACTCCTAGATGCTCGCACTATCTCATGTTCAGTGTGCAACCTTATTTCAGTGCCCCCCTCTGTATGTGCATGTGGAGTAGGTATGTTCTCCAAAGCTGCCAATTGCATTCTGAATGCAAATCCCAAATCCAAATCTCAATTTCAAATTTCCGCACCTTAGGACGATTATGAAAACTTTCACGAATTTAACCGAATCGAATAGGAGCCGTAGATATAAATAATGTTTCTCTTTGTCGATTACAAAGATTCATTAATTAAGAAAAGTTATTCAAAAGATGAATTTGATCCTTTCCTCCGAACCCTCTCTCCCTTCCTCTCATCAATTCCGTAACTTATGTTCATTGAGGATTGACAGATCAAGTTTACAGAACAGATAGGGGTTCATTTAAAAAAAAAATCTTTCGTTTTATGCCGGGTTTCCCCTTGCATTTTTTATGTCGAGTACTACTACACTATTATCACTTTCACCGTTAGATTCCCTTTATTCTTTAAAACGGTATTCGGCTCTTAGATTTCCAAGATTTATGAGTCAATATTCTTTCTGTTATCCGAAACTCACCAATAATTGATCTCCTAAGGCATTATTGCTCATCAGATGTCAGAAACCCAAATAACCTCTTGAGTTTTAATTTTCGTTGCTTAGCTCAAGTACCGGATTCGATTTTGGTAGTGAAGTTATAGGATTATCTTTGAAAAATTCAGTTGTTAAAAAATCGCTGTCTGCCATTCAATACAGATTAAATACAAAGGTTTATCACGATGGTGGTTAACATGCCGAATTATTCTACTGAAGTTTTCGTGGAGACCAACGTCATGAAGCAATGAATAAAAAAATGCTGGAAATTATTAGGAAAAAGGCAGTAGGATTACGTCATGAACGTAAATTGGTAGACACCAAAACTCAACTAGTCTGTCAACTGCTGATATCGAATACCTACATTTGTACTGTGTTCAGTAAAACAATAAACGTTGAAACTAACGAACGGAACAACTAAAATTTAACACGATAAAACAAAACACTTATCTACTCTTCATTTGTCCAGAAAGACATAACAAAAGGCATGAATACTTCCAATTCAAAAGGAACTCTTCAAAAGATTCTATTATGAAAGACATGGCTGTTATATCTCCTAATTTGATGTTCACAATTTTCTAGGCGAATTTGATATTCGCATTAGTGTTGATTTTTTTTTTTTTTTTTTTTGTGCTACCAAAGTTCTAGCCCTTTGGGAGAGCGAAGGGATGAACGTTAAAAAGGTACGGGTGGGCTAATTAAATTCAATGATGTCTATCCGTAAGGAACATAAAAACATATTCGTTATTTCTAATGTTCCCGATAATCCGATTTTTAGAAATTACATCCAATTTATTTCACTCTTTAGAAATCGACAAAAAGTGAAACCGAGAATTCATTCAAAATTTGACCTCGATCGTGATTTTCGTTTCAAGTTTCACCAAGCTCGGTCCAATAGTTTCGGGGAATAGCTCCGGAAGGTGTAGAGCGGACGGATGGATTTCTTTAAAAGCCGATTTTTGGGTTTTTCATTCGACAAAGAGTTTTTTCTAAAAATAAGGGAGTTTGGTGGACAAGCGGATTTAAAAAAAAAATGCAATTCTGGTGTTTTTTTCATTTGACTGATCTAAATCGATCCTAAGTATTCACCTACCTTTTCTTCTTCCCGTTTCTACTTCAAAATCACCTACAAACCTCAATAATTGATGATTGATTGAATAAACCTATGAGGAGTAATTATTATGGGTGATCAACTCACCAAAGGTCGAATATATTCTTGAGTGTTCACCAAGCAAGTTTCAGCTCGAACCTTTATCCGTTCGCTTACTGTGTGGGACACTGTTATTGTTTCGTTCTATGTGCACGTCATTTAAAGAGAAAGGGGCTGTCAGTTGAACGCATTCAGGAATGTTTTAGCAAATTCTTGATAACATGCGCTCTTGGGCATTTAGACAAAGTCGTAATGCAATAAGCTTCTGTTTTGAGTCTTAGCTATCTCGTGTCGATAAAATGAATTTATAGACCATTGAAATGTTGTAAATAGTCTTAAGAGATGAAGAAATACACTCTTCTTACGATGATTCAAGCGTACTCCACTGCCATGGGACATGTTTCCGCAGACATCAACTCCCTCAAAACGGGCTAGTCAACTACTTAATATATTGCAGATATGTCGCACTAAATTTATAGTGGAAATGATATCGATTCCATCGGGTTAAGTATGAGATGATTAAACGGCTTCATTCAACTATTCTTCAAATTGTGGTGAGACCGGACCACCACAACCTTAGAAAAAACTGCTCTGCTTGGGCAGAGTGAAGAGTTGAATTTCGAACGATGAAATTCATGGGGGTCCATCTCCACCCTTAAAAAATCTCTGAAATGGCAACAAAGTAGGATGGAAACTGTCGTTATTAGTCTCGTTACATCCTAACTCACTCATTTCCTGATTGTTTCATCAAAATCGAATGAAAACTGGAAATTGAGCTCATTACAATGGGCTTGCTGACACGCAAATAAAAAGGTCGTTCTGAATGGTCTAAAACGTAAAATACCAGCGGTTTTAATACTGGGGAAGAATTTTTCATCTCCCGCAAGAGCTTTCGACGCTTTCGTTTCATATGGTGTAGGTGCATGGGATTCAGTCAAATTTGAAATAGCTTAACATTAAACTCTCGCCCCACGTCAACTGTAGTGTTGAATATACGAACTGCTGTGTACGGCGAATTACTGAAAAGGTGTACGGCTGAATAGCGAAGGTGATTCAAAGAGCAATAAATTAACGTAAAGCCCCTCTAATGAAAGAAGCCTCTTAATTGAAAAAAGTTTCCAACCGTAGTTTTACATCTCTAATGGTTTCCAAAATATGATTTTTTGAATTTTCTTTCCAAAAAATCATGGTTTTTGTCATGAAAACACACAATCCCTCGTTCAATAACAATTATTGACCACATTTAAGGATTCACATTAATTTCTTACTCGTTCAGGGATTTTCATTATCACCAACTATGTCTATGCTTCCTAATATCAGCTGAAACGTTCAACAACAAAGACAGTTTGTGAAAATCCTGAATGGAACTTTATGTTTACTGTCAAAAACGTGCTGGAAGCTGTCAAACCTTGAAAAACTTTCAAAATTTAGTTAACTTTCTAATGTTACGGACAACTTTACCATTAGGTATCGGTTTTGTTGAGAAATTGCAGTCAGAAAGCGAAAAAACGTAACGAACCTTTAGAACACCCAACGAGGAATCCCAGGGATGAAAAGAACACAAGTTCGAACGGTAAATAGGAATTGGGGTACTTATTCAATTCGGAACATTGTTTCTAAAGTGTAAAAAGGTTCCCAAGCTGTACAGAACATTTGAACCTAACATTTGTGTATTACCTTGGTAACTTGGCACGATGGGCACCACCGGTCTCCTCTCCAGCGATAATTAAATCGGAAAGTGGCCCCCTAGCCTGAGTCCTCTCATTCCTTAGTGGGATTACATTAGCCTGACCAGAAGCCTGACTTTAAGCTTCAATAAATTCGTAGCGAGTAAGAGTGCCATGCATAAACTTTTCAAGACACTTATCTAGAAATTCAATTTTTCTTTCGAGGGCGCTCCCAATATCTTCTGTTTTCCAGTGCTATTGCACTTAACGTATGTTGTGCCGACATCCAAATATAATTAACTTATCATTTTGTGAATTACAAACAACGAAATCTTCATCCCTATCGGTTCGCGAGATCAGCTCACAAAGATACGACTGTGTTTCTTCACGTGTTTTTGGTAGTGCCGGCAATGTTTTGCGTCGGGCCTCGATATTAGTAATGCTAGTAAAAGTCATTTCCCGTGTCGAAGTGACTACTATGCATTTCTTAATTATTTTTGAAGTGCGTTCAGTAAAATCATCGTAGGCATTGGTTTTCACCTCTACTCAAATCGCGATATCTATTATACTTGAAGTAATTTCAAACTAACATTAAATAGCCGTCTTGGTTTATTGTTGTGGAGAACTCCATCGTTGAGTCGATACTGGCAAGTGGTACAGAATAGAGAGGAGACGGGCCACCACGAAAACAGAAAAGAGTCAAAAAGGTGAGAGGGATCGTGCCATCGAATTAAAGAATCACAAAACAGAACGGGAGGAGTTCAGACTTTTTAGCATTGTAGGCCCTTAAGTACCTGCTTACGATTGCAACATCCTGCAACATTGTTAGGTTGATGTCAAGGATGCAGAGTAGATATCAGAACTGATTGCAAACTCCTTATACTCTAGATTTCGGTAAATTCAGTACCTCCATCAAAGCCTACAACAATTAAGAAGGAATATAATAACTCAGCATTAATTAACATTGGTCACTTGATGGCAAAATTTTTCTATCCCGTTTTGTGGAAACATCATTCGGGGTTGGTTTGCTTTGAGGTTGGTTACCATTCATTCTGCAATTCTCAACCGATTTTCATGATTCTTATTTTTTTTACCCCAGTTATAGTGTAGTTGCGTAACAAACCTCGGAAATTTTGAATTGCCAATTTGAAGGGGGAACAGAGAGATCCATTCCATGATATTTCAATCTTCCTAATTTAATCATTGAAGGGGGGGGGGGGGGAGTTAGGGGTTAATAATGATAAATCGTTATTCACTTTTCACATGTTTTTTGCGATCCCGATTTTTAATCTAACAAACATCTTTTATGCAACGAACCTAAGAAATTTTGAGCTTGATGCTTTGAATTTTATCTCCTGCTGTTTTTGGTCTGGTTTTTAAGAACCATTCATTAGAGCTCGTACAAATTTGACACAGGGAAGTACCTATAATGCATGCATTACATACCAACATCTTTTTTTTTCGAAAGTGCGGGACACTTTATCTAATACCTTTGGTTGTGTACCACTACTTGAGATTCGGTACATTTTCCCATACTAAAGAATTAATTGTTTGGATAACTAAATTAATAGTACTAGTGATTGAATGAAAACTAATGGTAGGAATGCGATGTTATAGTTACAAGTAGTTACCTGAAAGGTCGGGTATTTTCTGAAATGGTACTGCCGGCTTGAGAATTCTTTTTGAATGGGGCATCGACGTTTGTAGAACAATCAACTACAGTCTATATTGCTCGAGCATCGTGTTTACAAAGCCTTTTATTGAAAAACGGTAGTATTACCAAATGAATCGGTTTTATTCATCGAAGATAAATTAATTTTTGACGTGGAGTGACAAGTTGGCTTTTCCAATCTCTGATTGGATTACAACAATTGATGCGATGGTTCAATTTAATTAGGTCTCAATTAGGACTCGAAGGGAAATGTTATTTCTTTTCCCATTGGTTTTATCTCTACCATATTTCTCCTGAATGAATCATTATGGTGTGGAAGTGGAGTTCCTTCAGGAAGATGGAGGCACAACGTACTTTGGGAGTGTTCACGTTTTGAGATTTCCCCTACGCCGACCAACAGCACTCACTAGTACTAATAAACGTGGCGATTTGATCTCTAAAATGTATTATCATTATTTACAGGTGTGATATTCGCTCCTTCATACATCTTCCAGCAAAGAAAAACCAAGAGCAAGGAATGAAAACATTCTAACGAGGATGGGAGTGAGTAACGTGTTATTGAAATAACCGGTCATTGCGACTGCATAATGTTGGATAACAATCACTAGCAATTGAAAATAACCGTTTAGCTCATCCTTAATTTGGGTGTATACCTCCTCTGGGAAAGGAAATATATAGTAACTAGGGTATAACAGATCAATAATAATTATATTATTTACATTGGAAATAGTTTAGAAAAAAGCGTCTTCTGCAACTGAGGACAGTTTATGCGCCAAGAAGGACTTTGACGCTGTCAGGCTTGTAGTCGGAGCCCAAACCAACTCGAGCGTTGATGACTTTTCTGTCGACAATGACTCCCGCTGAGACGGCGACGGGTTTCAGCTTGTCGCCCTCGATGCCGACTCCGATAGCTTCGACGTCGCTTTCACCAGAGATGGGCAGCCAGGCATCCACGCCGTACTTCAGATCACCGTTGAGGTCTCCAGCGACCATGGCACCGACCGAATCCACTTCCGCGCCCACCAGGTACTTGATGTCCTTGCCGGGATTGTTGATGTTCGTTGCGATGGCGGCGCCAAGGGGAACCAACTGACCGTTCACGTCGGGAACCGCCATAACGCCGGCGCTGACGCTGCCGCCTTCTTCCCAGGTTAGACCAACGCGAATTGGCAAGTTTCCGATACTGAGATCCGTATTGTAGCGGTTCTTCAGACTCATTTCCTACAAAAAAAAGTTCCAGCCATTCAGCAAATCGTATAAGTGAATTTTCCAGAATCGTTGTACTACGCATACATTAGAATGGGTTGAAATTTGAGCACTTTATTTTCAAAAAATGATATCAATAACATTCAAGTAAAATTTTCAGCATAAACTTGAGCATCAAATTTTTAATCACCTTGTTCATTATTAATAAGTATTTTGAGTAATAAATCCCTAAACAATATAAACTTGACCAATTTAGCTGATTTTTTTTTTTTGTGATATCTTACTACGATTTTCGACATGTGAGCAGGTCAAGGGGGTTCTTCCGATTCACTGTAGCGATATTCATCAATTTTCATCAAAGTTTGCGTTGCAATTTTTGAATAATTCAGCCATTTGATTTTACTCCACGGGTTTGTCCAGGATTGTTGCCTTTAGGCAGTATAATTCGCCCAAGCTCTGAAGATTTCATCAAAATCGACGAAAATTGCGGATATTATGCCTGTTTCAAGTATTTTAGGTTCACATATGCGCAAAAGTTTCTGATGACGATTTTGTGTTGAAATTCATTTCGTTTTAACCAACCCTATTCCTCTAGAACATGAACTTTTTAGCTAGATAATACGTGAGGACGTGGGAACTGATCCTTGATGAATTTTATGTTTGCTCATGCGAGAACAGTTGCTTTTATGCAATTTATGTAGCTACGTTACTATTGTATGTATGTAAAAAATTGGAGTTTAACTCACATTTTTTATTTGTTAATAAATAAAATTGCTATCAATAACTTTCACTTTAAATTTATAATCAACTTACATTGTCAAAACCCAGTTTAGATCCCAAGCTTGAGCCAATGGGGAGGGCGTGAGCGGCGGCAAGGAGGACAACTCCTGCGAGGGCAGCGATCGAGGGATTCATCTGTGAAACATAAAGTTTGATTAACACAATGATTGGGTATATGATTTCAATACAATTTATTCATTAGAACATGATACTCGGACTCGTCTATTAAGCCAGTTTATCAGTCCGATTTTGGATGTTCGGCAGGCAAAAGAAGACGCATCCCACCGTAGTCCAGGTAAGAGAACGTGTCTGATTTTACAATTTATATCGCAAAAACAAAACTGATCCACCACTAACCCTGAGGTAATAGATTGTCTGAAATTTAAAACCGTAGGAATTCAAAATAGCATATTTAAATGTTCATACCCACAATATTTAAAGGATAGGAAAAAGTAAGGCGATGTGACTTTATACGATCTCCCATAATTGAAAGGAAATTGAAACACGACTGATTTTGGGTGATTCTTCAAGGTTCGAGTGACAGTTCAGTGAATTTTTCGGTAAAATTGATTCAAGATTTCATTCCTAAGATTTTTATCGAAGAAATTTGATTTCGGAAGCTTTTTCAGTGATTATGTGTCATTTTATTCAATAGGGTTAGCAGAAACGGTGATTTTTGCTATAAGTAAAAGGAAAAAGTAGATTATACAAGCGTTCGTAATTCCCTTAGAATGCTACAAAAAGTGCGGGTAGGCTTTGAAGCAGAATTGCTGTCGTTCTTCTTACTTTACAATTTTGGTAAAAATTAAAATATGAAAATGTTCCTGGAACGTAAGGTATATGAAATTTTAGCCATCTTCTGTCTGTTTGGAGATGTCAGTCATCATTGACGAGTATTCGCCCGTGGGTGAGGTATCTTTTAGGTTTACATGTAGACAAATTAATCATGTTATCAGCTGTACATACATACCGTCAGGAGTGATTTGGTGAAGTGTTTAGTCTGTATAATTATCTGGAGATCGTTTCAAAACTAGATGAAGAAAATATATGAACAATTCATTTTCTATAATTTTGGGATACTTGAAATTGCTTTGTTGTCGAAAACAGTGAACGGTTGTAATTGAAGACCATCACTAGGAATGATGTAGGTAGCAGTTATCCATGTTAGAAACCTGACGACAGTTTAACGAATATTGCCCATACACTCGCATGAAATGATGTATCCAACATTTTTGTGCAAGAACTATATGACCATTAAAGCATTAGTTTCGCTGACAATAAAGATAGGCTACAGGCGTAAATAAATGTTTACTTTAGAACTACGATAATAAGTGGCTTTGTATTTCAATTTGGTATGTTCTATTAACGTTCAGATGAACTAATGAAAAAATCAGAAAGGTGTTTATAAATATTATGGAATGAATGGATTTTACCTTGTTCTCGGAGGTATTCCAACTAATGTCACTCTACGGCAATTTCTGACTTTATATATTACAGATTCTTATCAAGTTATCGAGCATGTGGATCACTAGACGATTTCCTTCGCTCCATTTTTACTGAGAATTGATGGTCGGCACTTCAAAAGATCGCTCGCAAGAAAAGGTTGTACATTTGAAAGGTTGGGTTCCAGGTTTATTCAATACGTACGTGTCAAGGGAAGTACTCAAAAACATTATTTTACCTTGATCATTAACCCACATTATTTTCGTGAAGAGATCACGTCCGGTGAGTGCGATAACGATCCGCTAGGTGAGTAACGCTCTAAGATTACGTTATGTCAAAAATAAAATTGATCTCAATATCCTAATTTTTATCTTCAGTACTGACGCCATTTCGGCAAATGCTGTCCAGTTTTTTTGGTGTCATTTCATTACTGTCATACGTTAACATCGAGACACTAAAAAATATCTAATAAGGTAATTTCATTCTACTGAAAGAAGCCAATATAGAAACGCTGCTGATTCTAACACATGGGTTTTCCATTTTCAGATAGCCCCTTTACCCAGATCACTGAACTGTATATAGCTACAGTTATCTACTATAGATACTGATCATATAACGTAATAGGTACCGATCTACAAGGTGTTAGATCGATTAGGAACGAAATTAGCCATGAGGCCATTAGCTGGTCACGGAACTTCATACCTTGTTACTGACTTCTAGGTGTCCAAAGACAGTTGGATGACTTTGTCTCAAGTGTAACTCTTTGATCACAAACTAGTTCGTCTGAACGAAACAAAAGCTAATATCAAAACTTATAGATATAAATATGACATATTATGTATATTCACTTTCCATTAGTGATCCATAATTTAGTAGATGGTTGGGAACGAAAACACCTTTATTTAGCACGTTCGTCCAAGGAATTACTGAACTTTGCAAGTGGACCTTCAGAAATAGTTTAGCTGTTGCTTCTTCTTATAAGCTATTTTGTCTTGACAATGAAGGGACTTGGCGAGGTTAGCTCGAATCCTCTGCACCACTGCAGCGATCGAAAGACAAAAGACCTCATAATAGCCGTGTAAAAATGTTTTCTATACGGTTACAAAGACTGATTATTTAAAATAATGAACCAAAATGGTCATGAAACAAGAGACTAAGACGAGAGACCCACCAACCGACCTTTGGTCTGAGTCATGAGACTGGGCGGTTAATGGGTAGACCTTCATTTCCTCTGACAGCTGGTGATCTGTGGCTATTGTTCCTCGAATTGAGGTAGACACCCTGTACAGCCAATGACCAAACTTAACATCTGCGCTTACCACGCTGGATATAATTCAGAAACAATCTTTTTGCCTTGGGTAGAAGGGCGTACAAAAAGTATGCACAAAATTACCTAACTGCCACAGAAGGCTTATCTCACCGTTTCTTGGACAATAAGTGCTCTAATTTCAAAAAAATTTACTGAACATGATACACTTGAAATTCTGAAAATTCACTCATGCAGCGTGGCTGTTGGTTTATGTTGGAGTGTTTCAAATATTGACTTTCTTGCTGTATTTTCCGTCCAGGGATCAACCTGTGGAACCTGTTGGAATAAGCGGGTATTAAAAATAATTCGTTGCAACGGTTAACGTTCAATTCAAAAAACAAAACAAACAGAAACGTGTAATTCGAAAATGATTGAATGGCGAACCGGGGACAAAAAATAAAAAATAAGTATTTTTTTATTAAACCAACAATATTGTCTGCAAGTGACCCTGAAAGCCATTGAAAGAAGTCAGTTCCAAGTGCAAAGTGGGTTAATCTTCTCTTGGCAGGAGAAGTCACGCCTCCAGGGTCATTTGTCCTTCAAGCGCTGCAGCGGTCTGCCGTAAGGACAAAAGCGGAATCGAGCCCACCCCGCCAAATAGGCCCTTCAGTGTCAAGACCAAGCAGCTTATAAGAAGAAGCAACAGTAAATTGAACCATTTCCGAAGGTCCGCTTGCAAGGTTTCCTAATGCTGCTACGTGCTACATTAAGGTTGGTTTTCTTCCAACTGATTCTTAGCAGTTTATATATGTCATTTTCCCGTTGATTTAAACCTTTTTGTTAAACAATTAAACCTTTTCTCCATTGAATTGAACGTTTCTCAATAATGATTCTCTTTTTCCAAAATAATTACCTAAACCTTTTTCCGAAATAATTGAACCTCTCAAAAGAAAGTGAGGTACTTAATAGCATATAAACCAACGACGTAACAACCAGTGAAATATCAGTGAGCATTAAGCAACCAAGTATCAGTCGAAAAAATTAAGTGCAAAACGTCATGGCTTCCCCACAATTGACCATGAAGTTTTAAAGCCGAAGATACAATCAGTGGAAAAAGTGTCCTCAAAAGTCAAGTTTGCAACGAGAGGAATATTCGGCAGCTGAGAAGAGCACATTCTGACTCAAGTAACTGCAACAAGTGCAGCTACAGTGACCCTCCAAGAATTCGCGTACTACGACTTCTCGTACGTCAAAAATATGTTCCTTCTGATGCCCGAATGTAGACCCGCTGCATTAACAACTGCACCTTTCTTCATCATTCATTAACCCTTCCTTATTCGATCAAGTCTTTGTTATTCACTTTTCTTCAATTCATTCAACATAATTCATGATTCAACTGTTTCGCCATTCACATTCTTGCAATTTCTTACTTTCCGGCAAGAGGTTTCGGAAAAAGGTGTTATGCAACAGGAAAATGCTATATACAGAGTGTCTACTAAATTGTTCAATTCAAAATCCACAATGTACGTCTATTAATCCACAATGTATGTTCTGTATAACGCCTTAGAATTGTAGAAAATCCGTTCTTTCGCAGATGGACTCTCCTTGGGGGTCTAGTTGGTTCTCACTTCCACCCAACCCGATCGCTTCACGCACTTGGATGCTTTGAGCCGAAAAACGGTCAAAATGGGCCAAAATCTTTGTTTTTCGAAGTTTTTGAAACGGACAAGTGGGGGTTTTAAAGTAATGTTGGACGGCTAATCAATTGAGATGGGTACCAGACCGGTCCGTACTCATCGGACTCAAAAAAACCTGTGCCAAGTGGGTGTGGCACATAGCTTCCTCGTATCCATAACATGACTGTATAGATCATTGAAAATTATTATTGACTAAAGAACTTCGTTCAATTAGGCGAAGTAAATATTGAATTAGGGTAAATTTATTGTTATGCAGGATCATAACTTGAGAAAATAAAGGTAGGCATGTTCAACTATTGAACAAACTATAAAATCTACCTAATAAGTCCGATTTCGACAGACACACAGACACACAAACACACAGATAGACACGGAACCAAAATTGTTCAGAAAGGTCTAAAACGCAAAATGCGAGTGGAATTTTTGATTTTGGAGACAAAAAATTTCCACTTTCCGAAAGTGAAAACAATGCTTCCGCTACCTTAGTAGCAATATCATTTTAAAAATTTAAATGTTGACAAAAAACGGGTACCTATGAAAGTAATTTTTTTAATTTTCTCGTTTAAATGATTTAGCAGTAAATTTAAAATAATTGTTGGATTTTTTAAGATCTTGATTGAGGCACATTCCCTCAATGAACCGTTTTACGTTCATCCGTCCGCTATTCCTTAGGGCTTGGACAGAAGAAAGAACCTGAACCAAATGAAAAAGCGAATGTGCCTGAACATAGTAAAAATGTTCGTAGTAAGTTTTGGTGATCGAACCAACTGGTGTAATTGCGATAGAATTGAGTTTCAAGAGTTCCTTTCGAAATCAAGCTTTTCATAACTTACCTTTACTCTTGCGTACACGTGAAGCGTAGGTGTTTCACTTGACTACTTCAAATTTCAATTGTTCTATTCGTGGCATTCTATGTACTCTGCACCTTATTATTCGGTTTATTACAGCGTTGTGTTTACCTATATGTCAGCTTTTCTTGACAACTGAGTGGCCAGTAGTTTGAACATCTTATATTTATGAAGAAGTCATCCTATCGTTATTGAAGTATCTAAAAGTCAATTACAAGGTATGGAGACTCAATGACCATCTGAAGACCCCTTGTGGCTTATTTTTTCCTAATCGATTTACGGCACTGAAACACAAGTGGAGCTCTTTGTAAAGCATCTGTAAAACCATTAAAAGTAATTTAGGATCAAACTTTGGATAATCTACCGCAGACTATGCAAATAGGTAAATATTGATGGGTGCAGGGAGGGTAACAAATACAGACATAGCTAATAAATCTTTGTGTAATGGTTTACAGCGGCTATTTTTTTGTTTTGTGGAGAACAATGTAGGTCCTTAATTTCTTGGCGATATATTTAAACTACAAACTTTTTCTGTATCCTTACTTTATTCCCAATAAATATGCTTTCCGATTTCAGAAAGACCCAGTAATGGCATAGTATTGAGTTGGTTTTGAGGTATTTCCCCTTCTCATTTGGCTTCCTCTGCCTGTCAGTAGATCTTTACCTATTGATTGGAAAGGGAAGCCATAAACTCGTGGCACATTTAAACGCTACGTTTATATAATCATTTCATGCTTCCACTTCCACATTGAAAGCACTTTGCCGTCAACAACCTTGTCGGATCGCACTTTATTCGTTTCGGTATCGCGGTGGGTGTTGAAAGGCGATGAAATTTCTGAGATAACTCCCTGGGATCAAGAGAAGAAAAAGACCATAAGGAAACGGCAAGACCTGAACCGGAGCCAAGTGGAAGCTGGTAAGTTCGTAAATCCCCGTTACCGACTTTTGTCTGACGGAGATTACTTCACGGCCTTGCTAGTACCTCAGCCCATAAAACTCCTAGCTGCCCTTGCTCTTAATGTTGTGATTGATGTTCAAAACACATCCTTACATCACGGCTGAACTCTTCTTTTCGCTATCCTAAAGTTGACGCTTCTCGCTGAGGAACTAAGCGTTATGACAGTTCCCGCGACTGCTTCGACGATACGCTACGACGCCGATTTCATAATTCCCATTCGGAAGTAGAACTATTCGGTTGGAAATGAAATCTGTCGACTCTTTCCAAGGTCAAAAGGAGGAAATGACTCCCTTTCCATAACGAATGAAATGTGCAGTATGACCTTGGTTTTGATTGCGGGAAGTTCTTAATGGATTCACGAAATAGAATTTTAGTGGGCGTCCTTGACTAGATATTCAAATAAACTCTGGTCAATCAAATGTTCTTTTCCAGACTTTAAACCACGGAAAATTCCAAACCATGGAAGTCTTGTCTATTTTCGGCTGAAATGGTATATCGTTTTTTGTGAACGATTTTCTTCAGGTGTTATTAACATTGCATTTAAATAATTTACTTCAATCGTCAAAGTCGAGCATTATTTATAATATTTTAATTATCAATACGGCATGACATATTGATATGGTGGAGGTAGCGTCGGCTCAAGCTAAGTCTGGTGGTATTCAGTGTTTGTTCAGGCTCTGGTTCAAGGTTTGCCACTCGCCAGTTTATTTCCGAATCGAATGCCCGCTCTCCCGCTAGGGAGATTCAATCCGATTGAGCGAAAAAAACAAAAGAACGGAGCAATCCTTTTTATCCCGAATTCCTCATGCGATTAAAAACTTTTTTAAAGGTTTTTTTTTCACACAATCTGTCAATCACACTGTCGATGTCTACTGCGCAAAAACTATTTCTAACTTCACGTCTGACTGGAAGGTCAAGCGATGCCAGGAAGTAGACGTTGGTAATAATGACAATATGCAGGAGAAATATTGAGCATATGAAGAATGCTAACTTAAAAGTGATAAAACTATATTCTTTTTCTGATAATTATCATTGATTAGAAAATTCTGACCTACAGAGTGCAGCAGATAACAGTTTAGTTATTTATATTATCTTCATAATGTAGGAAGAATTGAATTTTCAACTTCATCTGACGACACGAAAAGTGCTTTAATGGTGCTGTACAATTGAAGGTCGTGTAGTTTCCAGGGGTAGTCTTATCCTAAGTCTATTCAACAATGCCGTCCTGGAAGAGCTACATTAAACCCAAGTTGGTGTTACAAATTTTTGGAGAAAATTTGCTAAAACGCTTACCTCACTGTTCTGATGGTCGGATATAAAGATGCAATCAATGAAGTGTTAAGGTTTACCAGTACAGGTACAGTACACGGTAATACAAATGATCTAATCGTGGAAGTAACACTTACTTGAACGAGAACTTTCCAGAAAATGGATTGATAACAGTAATTAATAACGAACAAAACTTCCATGACATGAAACTGATCAGTACTCGTCCAGTAAAAGAAATATAATTGTTGATTGCGCACTAGATGTTAACTTTATGTTGCTTGCCAGCTTAACCATACGCTTCACCTATCGTGGCATTTAATTCATATTCCGTTAATAAGATGATGACTACAATTAGCTCCAACTTCTCTGCTGCAGTTCGCGGGGCATGTTTCTTTACAATCGGTTTGACCAATTAGTTTTATGGTTGAGTCCTATTTCTAATTAGAATGGAACATGTGGAGAGGTGTCAGCCCAGCGGCTGACACTCATTGGAGGCGCATCTCGACACATCACTACGGTGAACCTTGAGGATATTTCCTCTTCAATCTTCGCTGTTGTCGATCTTCCGGATGGATGTTTATAAGGTGAGACAGCAGTAGATTGGTTTAGCTGGACAAGGAAACAGACTTCTGGCCGGCGAGCTTTCTTTTAGTACCAGGGTATTATACGGAGGTGAGGGAGCAATTCAGCTTTTTGGAATGGGTTTGTGGGGCCCGCTAAGCTCGCTTCTTGAAAACTATATACATCCCCAATTAACCCTCCCTAATAATTGATAGATTATTTGGACACGTAGATGGCAATCCATGATAAAAAAGCGGGGTGAAAATTAGTAGCCTCAGTATAATTTATTCTCATTTATTAGCACAACACAACATTAGGAGTAGGTACATATATATAAATGTGTAACCAAAGCTTAAATCCACCACGAGAATAAGCTAATCACTTGTCTCTTACGGTGGAATTTATAAACTATAGCATAATTAAGAATGACCAATGAAAAAAACTTACTTGATCTACTAAATCTGCTTACCGAACAATAGAAAAGGGGAAATCATAGTGGATAGAGAATAGTGAAAAGAGAAATAAGAAATGGATGATCGTTGTTGATCTTATAAAAATAAAAACTGCAAATCATTTTAAAGGGGTTTATTATTTTTGTATTGGAAGATCCCTTCCACGTAGTTCACTTATCTACACACAATAGACATATTCTACGGTACACTATCTAATCTCAACACCTCGCGTCTCCACACCTTTTATTTGCATTGTCTACCTGACCGTAGATAGCCGATTTTCAAAACAGGAAGTTGACGTTTATCAAATGGTGAGCGACGGATGATCGTACATTAACACCAGTGGTCTCACTCGATTCAAAGATCTAGTTTCTACCGTAATAAAAAAAAAAAAAAAAAAAAATTATTCTCTCACATCTTAAGTGTGTAATACCTAAATATAATCCTTTATGGTCGATTGATCAAGATGACGAGATTAATGGCACATCTCGCATCGATGTTAGATTTTTTATCCACATTTCATACATTTATTTTATACATGTTTGGTCCAGTAGCTTCGGAAAAAATCTTTGAACGGCAGACGGCTACGGATAAAAAAAAGGATTTTCATGGCAATTTCTGAAATTTACGTTACTTGAAACGTAAAACAGCTGTTGAGGGGGCTGTATAAATTGTTTTTTTCTTGTTAGATTACAAAGGTTAATTACTGAAACATACATTCAGCCTAAAGTAAAATAGATTATAAGACAACATCGTCCGTTATCACATTTCTTACATATTTTTAATTATTCATATATTACCAGAGTAAATGCTCTGACTCTACATATGCTTTACTCTTATCAATTTCTGTTCGGGATGAATACCGTTTCTCTGAAGCTAATAAGCTTTATAAAATCTTGTGTTATCTAGATTTTGTTACTAAAATAATTTCAATTACGTTTGAAATCATTTGTAGAATCTATCAGTAAGGAATCTGAACGGTTTGTTTCAGAAGAACAACAGCCCATTTTGTACAGTTTTTAGAAGTTTTAGATAAGTTCTGAATGTCCCACCCCAAATTGCTATGCCATATTTTTAGCGTTGAATTAGCCAGTTTTACATATTCAGCAACACCTTTTTTGGAAGAATGTCTCATTCAACTGTTAAAACATAAAGCCTACGTAGTCTCCCTACTAATTAAGTAAGTAATTGATTTGAAATTAAAATACTGTATTATGATGTGGCCTCCGTACAACACCCAGCACGTTTTACTCGTATATCAAATGATACCAGTGGGGAGCTCGCCCACCAGACAATTAACAGATTGACAATGACTTGTAATGACTTCAACGACTTGAGTGATTTCCAGGAGATTGTGGAGGGCGCCGTTCCTCACCATGAGGCTAAGTCATCAACGGAAAGAACCGATTTATGCGGTCTGGCTTTCATTTATTGGCTAACCTACCGTTCATCCCCAGACTCCTAAAGAGTGTTCCTGAATCGGCCTTATGAGAAACATGTACGGAAGAAGTTTGGTAATTCTGGATAGGGTGGATCTCATAAATCCCCCCCCCCAACCCATATTTTAGTTGCCAATTTTGAAAATAGCATTGCAAGCTTGCAACACTACAAATGGGCTTTCCCAGACAGTTAATAATTAGGTTTTCTACCATGAGTTTTCACTAGAAAGAAACAAAGAAATTTTCTCTTTACGTCTTCACTGTAAGAATTAAGGTGATTAAAGAACGCTAATGTGGTTGTATCCCATCCAAAGGGTATTTACAGAAATGTTATCATAATCGCATGATGAATCGCATTTTCTTCATTTGAATGATAGACCATCGAACTAAAACTGCAGGAAAACTACTGTGAACGGTAAACTGAGTCTATTATTACTTTTTTTATTTCGGATCGCCTCTTTTAAAGGTAAATTACTGAGAACCCTCCATGGGATCGGGGTCAGTGGTAAGAGACTTTGTTTGATTTTACTCTACCTGATCCTCCTTTTCAAGCCACCTCAGCCCAAGTCGTAAATATTGATGCAGGTTTTTCCCATCTAAAAGAAGAACGGTTCCGTAATAACCCAAGGTCTTCGAACTACCTGTTCCTTTTAGCTTCCTATCCCCCCTCCCCTCCGCTTCATGTATTCTAGAAGTAAATACTTGGGATGAGAGGTACCACTGCGCATTTCTACTTTTGTGAATGCATGAAGGTCAAGTGCGTTATAAATACCTAGGTAAACGATAAGAAGGAAGTCAGGGACTTTCCTACGCAACTGCCAACACCTTCAACCGTTGTGTATCTCAGGAAGGACATTTCACCTTTTTCCTTTGGCTTATTCCGTATTCTAAACAACCGTAAACCAACCAAATGTGATCGAAATCCATTGGAAACGATAGTTTTGCATGGTTGTAACTTGGACTTAACATTTAAGCAAACGATTATGGAACCATTATTTTTAAAATTTTTGTCTATTTTATTATGATGAAAAATTAACCAAATGAAATTAATTAGTTTGGTAACGAATCTGCTATGTACATTCGCTTCTTAATTGTTGGGATTAATGGAATTCGGTAGTGAAAAATCAGAGGGAACCATTTTTGTCATAGTGAGGAAGCTGTAGATTATACTGATGTTTTAATGTAGTCTTTATATATTGTTTTGTGAAATGTAAGCAGCAACAGAGGTTTACCACAGCAACTAAACTGTTTGGTTCAAATATCAGCTAGAAGAGTGAGTTGGAATCGTTATCAGGCCGTGTCAATTATGAGATCTGTGACGGATTTGTTGGGTGACATATTTGAGGGTTATTGGTGGAGTGCACTAGAAACAGTAATAAACTCAATTGATTAAACCGTTCGGACCAACAGGACTCGATTACGAGTTGACGCGGTATGAGAACAGTGTTTTTCATTGGTGTTGTTATGGGGACGGTTAATACTATAATAATAAGTGTGAAAAATGGTACCTAGTTAATTGGGGAGCTACAGGCCATATACACAGACACCAGTTCAGTCGGATCCTCTCTGTAGGTGCCAAACAATAGAAATTTAATTGCTTTGAATATAATTGTTCATGTACACATAAATGAATTATATTATCAACGATATCTGCCACACAATAAACGAAGTATAAATCGACGAATAGAACTACTTAAATTTAACGAGATTAAATAATACACCTACCTATGGCTCACTTGTCCACAAATATAATAATATTGTCTCATGTTTGGATAGAATCAGCTGATATAATTACAATGCAATTTCGTTTTCAAGTTTTTCCTTTGAAATCGAGTTTCCTAGACTCATGTTATAACATAAACTACCTACGATTCGCTTGACATCAAAACATTAGTGTCATATTGCATGTTTTCGATATTAGGATTTCGACTGCGCCGTTTACGACACCAACGAGATTCAAAATGTGATTTTTGACCCATCTTCATGAATTCTTGATCGGTAGTTTCGGAGAAAAGCTCCGGGCAGTGTTCGGCAGATGGACATATTTTTGGTTTATTGATCAATAATAAACCATTGTAATCGCTCTTAAAAAACATTCTAACCGCCCTTGAAAATTCCAAGGTTTACGTTTCAAAGGGTTTAGAATCCAAATCTGCAATACAAAATTTTCCGTCAGTCCATCGTACGCCGTACGCACGATTTCCCCAAACGGCTGGAGCAAAAAATCTGAAATTTTCAGCAAAAATCAATATTGGTCCGAAAACCCCCCAATTTTTTTTATCCTGCACTATCACTCAATTTAAAGTGTTTTAAGGGTTGTCAAAGTTTTGTAAAATCCCTAAAAAAATCAAAAAAAGTCAAAGCGGCCTTAATTTGCACTTTATTGAAGGACTTTCCATGAGGAATCGAATGAGCCCTTCCCCAGGTCCGTAGGGCAAACCATTCCTCGATGTATGGCCCGATTTATGGTGCCAACATTTGCGTTATTTTGGTTTATTATTGTTTTTGTTTTGTTATCAGTAACCTAGTAATGTAGTGACGTACCTAGTAATGTGGATACTGGAGTGAACTCCTAAGAGGCTTTGTAGCCGATACACAGGTTGAAGCATTCTGATATGAATGAAACGCTGCAAATTCTACTAAGCTTTGGAGTGTGCGTGTTTCACAGGTGATAGAGTGATTATTGAATTTCAGGGGGCACGCAAATATGATCAACCGACCAATCCAAATAGGTATTTTGGTTGAGAACAGATTTACGTGCTCTATGCATATCTCCTGAAATTCAATAATCGCTCCATCACCTGTGAAACAGGGACACTCCAAAGCTTATTAGATATTCAAATCATGAATCATTGCATAATAACCCGAGTGAAGGACTTTGCAGCTTTTTAAAATTTGATTTTCGGATTCTACACACCTTGAAACGTAAGGCAACAAATTTCGAAGGGTTACAATTTTGTTGTTCGATTACAAAGGTTCATTGTTGAAAATAATAAACCAAAAGTAAACCTGAATCACCCGTAAATAGATAAGCTGAAATACATGCAATTAATATTTGTCTCAACAAGAGGGAAGTTTTCATGGGCGATGAGAGTGTTTTACAGCCTTACACGATCTGGTGAGTTGCGTACCTTCGCTGCTCATTTTGGCGTAATAGATGTGAATCACATGGTTTTGTGTCAACGGAAATAAGTCAACGAGGAATCGTTTCAACATCAACTATAGCCAGTAGCTATCGGGGAATTTCAAATAGTTAGACGATGAATCATTGCAAACATCTTACAGCAGAATCGCTTTGAACAATCGACAATGGTGACCTCACAACTCCAATCTGGCCTGCACAGTAATTCTTCGCTTAAGTAGATCTATTGACATTCGTTTGACTCATCATTTCCTATGTACATCACATAGATGAACTCACATCGGTATCTATCAATGAGGTTGTATATTAGTAGCCAACATACGGAAGTTGAATACTGTCTGTCATCAAGTTTGGTAAACCCTGATATTCAGCTCTTCCTTTCTACTTACCTTCCGCATTGACGACTTGTTTATAACTTTTTTAGTACCTACCTACACTATTTTTCTCGGTCTGTTGTTTTTTATTCGACTGAACCATGAAGAGTATTTTATTGAGCTTTGTTCGTCGTCACCTATGTTTCTCAAGTTTTCGCCAGATTTTGGCACGCCACTCGCTCGTCACCGGACCCTCTGCCAATTCTCAGGCCGTTACCCTAGGCTTGGTCCACATTTTGATGACACTTTTAGATTGTGAGCCCTCACCTCTATCCCCTGACCTATCATTTGAACGGCTCGTGTGTCACGACCTTCTCTGCCAAGTATGATATTTGCTCCGCTGAAAACTAATTTACTATCCCTAAAACTAATCCAAGCCACCTCGGTCCAATTTTCGGAGCGCCAGAGAGGATGCCAGCTGGTTGAATTTATTGACTTTACCATTGAGCTTGATGACTTGTAGCACAGTGTCCATGTCTGTTACACAGATTATAAAACAATTTTATATAATAAAGATCGGGTAAATGCCAACGGAAAGATACGATTTACCTCCTACGAGTACCAGCCATTTTTCCTATTTTCAACTGAAGTCCTGAAAAATACCGAAAAGCGCTGCAAATCATTACACAAAGGTTTCTGATTTCCGTTTCAGGTAGTTCTTCTATACAGATTCCTGGCCTTCAAATATATGAAACGTAAAATGCTGTGCACTAAACTATTTGCATGTGACTTAACTGTCGTAGGCATGAACCGAAATAAAATCAGTGAAGTTCAAAATAACTCAACCAAAAAGATCAAAAACCAGATAAATTAATTGTAATTCCTTTTCTGAAGGAGAGACAAATTTTCTCGACCTCACAGACGACAAAGCTACCAATGGGCTATTGAAACTCACAGCGATTATTGGAAGATTTTGATCCTTCGGTGAGCCGGATGAAAGGTCCCATGGACTTGAAATAGCTTGTGTTTTTTCAACTGATAAACTCCATGACTGTCAAAATTTGCTGTTCGGACGTGTTATGCATCGAAAATATTAAAATCCACTATTCGTTAGGATCGACACTGATATTATATGAGGCAACTACGATGCGTCGCGACAATTAGCATACTTGACAGTGCCCCTGAAGTCGTGTGTGTTCAATATGTCATTGATGAATCTAACAGATCGAAATTAGGGAATACTCGTCTTTCAGATTCTTTCAAATGTTTCCGAAATACTGGTTTCTTGAGCTTTCAGAATTTTAATTCACCGTTTCGGGTTTTATACGACATTTCAATCTGCCATGTTGTACACTCTGTTATGCAAAAAATATAATTACAATAAACGAAATTTAATACTAGTCATTGTAATTTCAAAAGCATTCAGCAATTGCTTGTAACTAGTGCATTATGAGTAAGATTCAACGCTTCTCATTGGATCGAGTTCAGCCCACGGAAATTCGGAAATCCCCTGATAATGATTTTCCTCACGATCTCAATGTCAAGTAATCCCACCCCTAACCGAAACCTTCACCCTATTGATGTATCGGAAAGCCCTCGTTGATCCAATGTATTCGGACATAAATGTTGGCGTCCGATTTGTTAGACGCAATGAATAATTCAGACCTTTTCGGAGAGGGTTGTCGGCTCTTGTATTTAGGAAGCAGACTCGCGTCCTTCGCGGAAACTTCCGCTGAGTTGGCTCGTGGGAAGCTGAAGGCTGTGAGGCGGGATGACAGGGGGCGTCTCTCGCCCTCTTTGTAGCCCGGGAAAAAACTCATCAACATTCACAGTTCAGGGTTTGTATTCTTAATGTGGACCATCCCATAAATCAATTTATGATTCTGTCAGATAGGAACATCGCTTCGTTTGAATTTACCACAACGATAAATGAGATAAACCTAATAAATGATGTAACTATTGCATAATTTTGATGCTATCTTCTCTTCTATGAAGATATTGGCATTACACCACAAAAGTTCCAGTATGAACTTTATTTAACTGTTACTCGTTTAACCGTATCACATGAAGCAGAACCATAAACCCAAAAAGAATTTTAAAATATTTGGCACAACATGCCTTTTGTAAACAAGTGTTAAGACCAATCATCCCTGGGGCAGTTCAGAAAACAGCCACCGTGATTTTCTTCAAAATGAACTGGAACCCATTTCCTATTGTTCATTTAAACAGATCATTCGGTTTCTGACCTTTTGCCATGTTCTGTGTTGCAAATAACTTAATCATCCAGGTATCATGAATGTTTTAATAAGACAGTCGTAGTATATAAAAGCTTCTAACAACGATTCATGGGAAGGGAATGCCGCGGGTCACATTCGGGGAGCATCAACGCCTTCAAAAGTTAGTCGACATGTATGTGGTCTGTCTTGCTAATTCTTTGTTCAATAGAATAATGATTCCATACATCATCATCAATCAGGTAATATCATAATAATGATATGAGACCGTTCTTGCCCGACTACCTTAAAATGTTGTCCTTGATCGGACCATTAGACCTAAAAATCGGTGAATTTTACGTTCGGGAGTGCGTATTTGTTGAAAATAATTGACGAATGAAACTCGCAGGGGACCACCTACACCCTTAATCTTCGTATTCCACGAAGTTTGAATGAAAACTATAGAAATTAGGGTTGTTACAAGGACTTCACGTTCGTAAATGTACAGTAGCTACAAGTGGTGCTATCAAATTGGAACCGAAATGAGAACATCAGATCGTTTTCCTCCGACCAACCCGAAAATTATGCTTTGTAGATCTTTTGCGCATACTGAATATTGATTTCTGAGCAATAAAAATCATAGGGGTCCGTTTGCAGCCTAACCCGCACATTCTTTGGATATTTCGTCAACATCGTACCTTTACCGCAAGAATTAGGCTTGTTATAATCATCTATGGACAAATGGACAGACAGACAAGTCAAACACTTAGAACGAATGTTTTTCAGAATGATTTAAAACGCGGAGTGCCAGTGGAAATTTTGATTTTGGGGGAAATTGTTTTCATCTCCGAAAAGCGAACACCACGCTTCCGCTACCACAGAAGCAAAATACACGTACACATTATATATACACGTCTACCTTTAAATTATACGCCTTAGGGTTGAACGAAATTGATAAAATAAATCAGACCTAAACATAGTCCCCACTGTTTAGCGGAAAGAGTTGGACGCTGCACGGAGTGCACAAGGATCGTTTCAATTCAGTTTTTGAAATGAACATATCTTGAAAATAAACCATCAAATTTTGAGGATGTTCAAGTTCTTATTTTTTTATCGGTTATAAAGGTTCATTATTGGAAGTATCAAAATTCATTTCCTTCAAAATGTTGAAATTAACACAGTGGGAATTCATCAGATCGTAGCCCACGTGTTATCCAACAGGTGTGTTATATTAATTACCCAGGCCTAGAGACCAACAAAATGTTAAAGTGGGATCGTTCGTTGAAATAACTACTTACGAAGATACAAAAGGTTATCTGTATTTCAGTGAAACCTTGTTGTCTTTAGATGATAAGAAAATGTTATTTTTGTAACCGCCCATCTGTATGAAACGATTTATCAAGTAGGAGGGCGGGTGTGCCCCTGAGCTCACCAATGAAAGATTGATTGCATTTCAATCTTTAATCGACAGAATCATTTAAAAATATGATACGAAGAAAAATACTATACCCAACTGATGTGCTTTTTTGACTTGACTGACTCTCATTTAATGAGTTGATTAATTTGTAGAATTATCCTTCTCGGCATCTACTTAATTTTATACAGAGTGCCCCATTTATGGTTGGACATCCGGCTTCGGGTGAATATCATGAGTAGTTTAAATGGTATATTAGTCAGCCTTATGTAGAACCGGATAACGTATGGAACATATTCAGTTGTTAAGTTAGTGATGGCTGATTTTTCAGGTTTGTGAAATCTCAGATTTATCAGGTGCAGTCGAATTACATCCTCTTCTGTCCATTCCTCGGAAATGTTGGCTCATAAGGAGCTGGAGGAGCCGCAATCTACCTTGCCAACTGGAACCACAATTAAACTCGAAAAAATCATGCTTACGGAAATGCCTCAAAGACAAGGTAGAGACTCTCATCAAAATCGACCTACAACCTACCACATCTCAACGAGGGCTCAAAGAACTGACAGCCGAAATCGGGAGCATTAGAGACTGCCCTTTTCAAAAAAGTAAGGGACTGGATAAAATCTACTGTTAAAAAAATGATTTTTAAATAAATGAAGGGTTAACCCAGTATGAAATATGGCATGAGGGCCCGGTTAATTACCATGCATTTATTTTCCAATTACTTTTGGCACCTATATCCGATGAATTTCAATTAAAGACTGCAATTATTCATTTTAATTGTGAAGTGACAATTGTTCAATATACCTGGAAAGTAATTAAAATTTAATTTATTTGTACGTGCTAATTGCAATTTCGTTTTTCATAACATTGCGTGTATGGATCTCTTTGGAATGGTGTAATTTTGTGATTTAGAATTCCTTATGATTACTGACTGATAGCTTACTTAAATTAGTCGTACCATACCTAGTCCTACCATAGAGTATCAAGATTGTGACCATTTTGTGACCTCCGTCACAATGTCTTACTGAGTACAATAATTGTTTCATTGATTAAATAAATTTGTAAAAATTGTCTAAAGTGATATTTAACTAACGTACAAGTAATTGTAGGAACTGTTCCAGAAGGTTCGCAGTGCTATATTTCCTGTAAACTTAGATGATAGAATGCCTGATTTTTTTCCTCCACAAATGATGGAAGCATCTATGATTAAAACGCGGCAAATTCCAACACATGAGTTTGTTATTTTTTGAATAATGAGTTATTGCTCTTGTCGTTGCGGGGTTTGGGGGTTTCATTTGTAAATTTAGAAATTGAGATTTGCGATTTTTCGCTATGGGTGAATTTCTAGAGAGTGAAACCTATCCCAGTTGTTTATGCTTCAAAGTGTACAAAACAAAGAGCTTTTGGCCAGTTTCGGGCCTCGAGTGGGCCACTAAAACCTGAGGGAAAAGTGCTTGGTGGATTCTACTGTTAGACTCACATATTGCTGACCAATCAGTGAAACTCACATACACAGCCTAACCCGCACATTTACCTACTTGAAATGTTATAAATATCGGATGAAAATTGTAAGCATTAGATTTTACAAAGAACAAAGGATAAAAGAAAAACGAAATACGTTCATTTCCACAAAAATAATACGATGAAACTTGGGAGCCCAAAGACACAAAGTCACATGAGGCCTTACAATTTGTTGGACATACATCATCATAGTTAGGTAGGCATCTCATTACCAGAACCATTATCTGTATGACAATATAAACTTAATTACCATTTATATTAATTCATCATTTAACTTACACGTCATTGTTCTGAGCTAACGCAAGGGTGTCCACAGGGGTGGCTATGACGCAGACTGCGTCATTGAAATTATTGGGGAGGTCATTCTTGGGACATTCCAAAAAATGTTGGGGGTTAAAGTTGATTAAAACTAGTTTCTAGCGTGAAACATTCGAAAATACATCACATCACTAGATAAAACGTAAATAATAATGAACCTGTTAATTAATTTAAATATGGTTTGTTTTTATGTAAAAAATGTATAAATGACAATTACAGTGCTCGAATATTGTTTTAAATTTTGGTTTTGGGGAACTCTATGAAAATACATCAAAACTGTCCCCAAGTAACCTCGTTTCTACTGGGTAATATGTAGGATCTTTTCAAATACATCTAGCCCATATTCATGCTCACTGACAAAGAAATCTCGTTATTAAAGCATGAAATCGAATGGTAAATATGAGAAATCAAGGTTAAATTTATTCAAGTAGTTGGTGGTTGAACCGTTGGTCAATTATTGTTCTTTTGAAGGAATAATGTTTTTACTCTTAAACATTTCTTTTAGGAGGTGCGCTATTTCTAATTGGAAATACCGACGATCCTCAGTTACAGAGCCGTTTTAATTCCTCTAATGGACTTTTACGATCTCCTCTTGTTTTCACCGTGAAGTGTTCGCTCGTTCTAATTATACAACTTATATTCCAGAGGAAACCCATTGACCCGGTTCCACGAAGTTTGCTGTTACTTACTTTTACATCAGTCTGCATATTAAGTATCATTAATGACCGGGTAATGTAGGTTATGCTGTGATCAGGTGTCCAAACAAACGAACACTGCAAACTACCATGTTGGTCGTGGAGATTGTTGTTCAGGGCTCATGAAGTCATTTTTTGAGGATTTGTTGACATTAGGTTGTTGTTCAACATAGAAAAAAGTTTCTTAGTTTAAAATTAAGTTTGATACTGCCGTAAAATCTGGTGTAACCTTTCAAATGAGAAGCTTTTTTACTTAACCTTCAACCAATCATTTTCAAAAACATGTAAAAACCGTTTTGTGTTTGTAACAATCCATCAAAGCCATAAGGGATAAGTGGATCACGAGAGTCATTTGCCAAACATTGCTTCTGAAAATGTATAACGTAAGTGGGAATAGTACAAATCAAGTAAAAACCCAGAAAATCCTTTATCTATATTATCAATTTTAGAATCAATTCTACATTCTACTAGTAGGCCACATGGGATAGTTCAACTCTTATATACACATCTCAAATCGTAAAACTAAATTTTCTTTTTAAATTCACATACAACCGACTCCCTACAGGAATATCTGTGATTCCTCTCACCATTAAAAAACAGGAAAAAAAACGGAGTAAGATTTGAGTAAATGACAGCAGGGCTTTCGCTTGTTAAGACAGTTAGAGTGGAAATTTTGATGGCCGCTTGTTCAGTAGAGGTAGGTGTGTTGGTGGGTGTCTGGGAAATGTTTACTGAGAATTCACTCGAGGAACTTGGATGATAAACATGGACATTTATTCAGCTATTCTGCACAGCACTATGGTATTCTCATTGCTAATTCATGCATGTTAACTTTACTGTGTGGATCCATTATAATTGCGGGGACCACTGGAATAATGGAATTCCTTGAACGTGATAAAGTTGAACAGTGTGAGTTTTTCTCGGGAAAGGAGAGAAAAAGAATGATTATTATAGCGGAGAAACATTTCCGTAACGTTATTAAAGTACGGGTCAGATTTTATGGTAATGTTATTCTGGGTTTTAGCAATCTGCTTCATGCGGCGAATTCGTCGGTATTCCAGGCCATTTTCACCTGCAGTATGTGAACACAATGACGTAGAAGCACACCTAGGGAAAAGTATTTTAAAAGAGAAATTGTAGTGCGTTCCTTATAGGGTCGAATAATGCAAGACGTCAATAATACAACGGCGAGGAGAGCAACAGTGAACTTGGCCTAGTTTTCACCGGCCTTTGATAAAATCTCGGTTTTCGCCCGATCGGAGAAGGTGGATCACCGTAACAACGTCGCAAAGTGACCACCAACGGTGATTTCTCGGATTGCGTTCCGATGCCGCCGATTAGACGAAGGACGGGCGGGTTCCGAGTATCGAGCCCGCGATCATGTCGCCATCCCGAAGAATGTCGCTGATGAAGCGCGAACGGCGAGCAGCCGACGATTCTGGATGGATTTTTCAGTGGAAGATCGGACCTCGGTGCCCGACTTCCCGTCGCCTGCTATCTACTTTTTCTCGGATCGATGGAGACTGGAATCGGTTCAGTGAGGCTGGAAGCAGTTCTTCATTTTTCTATGGAGCGAATTCTATGTGCAGCTGCCTTCATGAGCGGAGACCAGAGCGAAGGGTTCGAGCTCGTTCAGACAATTGCTATTTTGTATCATAGTTTGAAAACAAAATTGAAGAGTTGAACGTTCAATCGATTTCGACGGTTAAAATCATCATCGCACTCAACCTGCTGACTCAACTGTCGAAACCGATTTTACGTTCAATACTCATTAATTTTGCGGAAATTCACCACATTTTTTCTAAAACGCCATGTTCTATGAGAAAAAAAATCTGCATACAAATCCATTTCAGACCATTCTAAGAAAAGCTTCGGATGGCGGACGCACGGTTTTATTTGAATTCGATTTTTGAAATCTACTTATCTTGAAAGGTATTCGAACAAACTTTGAGGGGATCGACAGTTTTCTTCTGTTGGTCTTTTAAAGGTTCACCATTAAAAGTAATAAACAAAAATCGGTTAAGGTATGCGGTCGGGCTGTTAAGCCTTGCTGCAGAGCCCGTTCAACGGTCTGTTCTAGACGAGGTTATCGACAGAGCAAGTATTTTTATCTTGAATGCAATTACAAGATTTAGAGGCCCGGGGACCCGAGTTTAGGAAAGTAACGAAGGTAACGTCTAAACTTAGTGATTTACGTGAAAGGGATTTGCAATAATAAACCTCCCTGTAATAATTTGCAGCGCTTTTATCCTTGAAATCGTTGTTACAAGCTGATATCCAACAACCTTCTAAATTCGATCATTTGTACTTACCATGATGATCTGTACATTCATGTTACCGATACAAGAAAGCTATGTGCCGTATCGAACTTCTCCTGTAATGTGATTGATAAATCATTCATATTATTTGAATAACACCAACTGGCTTGATGTAAGTTTATTATCTTACTCTCCCTAAAATCAAGGACTACGGAGACAAAGATGAAATGTGAATATAGTAATAATCACCTATGAATTACGGCGAACGAGCAGGTGGCATGATCGCATTGGATGTTTCTTTCCCAAAATTCGAGTTTAATATAAAATCGATCTTTTGGAAATATAAAGTTTATTTTTTATATTGACGGATTATAAAATCGTCCGAGTTCAGTTTTATCGTTATCTCATCAATTTCCAGTGGCGGGGGGGGAGGTGCTGATGAAAGTATCGAAATTCCTAGAATGATTCATATCAGGTATTGTTGCATATTGAAGACCTAGTAAAGAGTAGCAGTTTAGATTAATTCAGTTTTTCTTGGTACGTGCCTATGATACTCGGTGATGGTAAAGACATACTCTCGCCCCGGCGATTATAAAATTGTTTTACAAGAATCGGTACGATTACGAATGTACTAATTACAAAATGGTTTTACGATCATTTTTGTGATCACGTGAAATCATTCTTAATTGATCCATGGTGCTAAAATAAGAAACGGAACCGTTTTACAACAACCAGAGTACAATTACAAAGTGTGGAAATACGCCGATCAGAAGAGACTTCTCTCACAAAGGAGTGAAGCGAAGTAATGATTAACAAACGATTAAATTAAATGTCAAAGTATTGGGATTGTGATTATAATGAATTGAACTGCTCTTGGCCGGGCTTTCGGTTTATTTAAAACCTCCTAAAGAACCATAACAATTAAAAAAAGTTAGGCTCAGTACAGGAACTAACAAAAAATAACGTGAAAATAACTCAAAATATGTGTACAAAAACTGAACAACCCATAGTAGTTCAATTTACTCTATTACGGTGCCAATATACTTAACAAGATCACTGAGGTGAAATCTTTAAAGGCAATAAAAAAATACACTAATGTAAGAGCATTCAGATGAAAATTGAAAGTATAACAGGGAAAAACTCTTTTTCAAGTACAATGGAAATTGAGGCTAGAATGAGAATCGAAAACAAAATGAGAAATTATATAGTACCTAGATGTTTAAATAACTATTGGGTAAATGGATGAAAAATGTAATACGAGTAATAACAGGAACTAGTACACAATCAATCGTGGGTATAAAACCAATGTGCAGACAAAATGAGTAAGGAGGTGATGGCTAAAATGGTGTCCAAGGGATGAAGCAATTAGCCTGCAACTACTAGAAGACATCTGAAAGCTTAAAGATTTTCAATATTCAAAACACTCCTGGAGCAAATATCTTTCTTAATCGACATAACGCACTGCTGCATGTCGATTAAGAATGAATATAAAGTTCACAATATTAATTTAGAGTATAGAATAATAATAATAGAATATGAACCACTCAATATTCGACACACTCTCTAAGCGTATTTCTTACTTAATCGACATACCGCATTGAAATTCCCTACGAAGCATCTTTGGGAGAACTAGAATAACATCTTTAGGAGCCGAGTTTAAACAATCTAGTTCAAACTAGGACTAAATTTAATCTCGCTCAATCAAAATTTTGCTTAGAAGAACAAAAAAATCAAAATAATTAATCTTTGCCTATTAATTTGAAGCGTTTTATTGCAGAGAATATATTTGTGTTCTCATTTATCGCTTTGGTAAAGTGTATCACTAATTAAGCAAGATTTGATAGCGCTGGAGCTAGATCGGAACATAAAAATAGGAAACTTGAAGAAAAAAACGATCACCCCACGGCTTATCCAGTTGATCAGGTTTCTCCGTGATGATAATTTAGTATTCTGAATTAGGTTTCATTTCGAATTTCAGCATCTTAAATGAAATTATAAAGAAACAGTCAAATTGTCCATTAAGAGGAGATACATGATTTTTTTTGTTGATCAGCACTGCAACTACAAGAGGGGCTGCATCCAGCATTTCAAACAATATAGATTGAAATAGAAAAAAAACGATGCAAATTATTTCACTGGGGTTTATTATTCAATTGGCTTGCGTTCATGATTTGAATTTATACTAAGCTTTGGAGTGTGCGTCTTTCACAGGTGATAGAGCGATTATTGAATTTCAGGAGGCACACAAATATGATCAACTGATCAATCCAAACAGGTATTTTGGTTGAGAACAGATTTGCGTGCTCCATGCATATCTCCTGAAATTCTCTATCACCTGTGAAACAAGCACACTCCAAAGCTTAGTATAAATTCAAATCATGAACGCAA
The DNA here is from genome assembly GCA_031894815.1 of Creontiades dilutus. Lineage (NCBI taxonomy): Eukaryota > Metazoa > Arthropoda > Insecta > Hemiptera > Miridae > Creontiades > Creontiades dilutus. Next base: position 1,603,540 of record JAVIWC010001315.1, on the reverse strand, counting down.
GCCAATTGAATAATAAACCCCAGTGAAAGAATTTGCAGCGTTTTTTAATTTTTATTTTTTTAATGGTTATCAGAATGCTTCAACCCGTGTATCGGCTACAAAGCCTTTTAGGAGTTCACTCCAGTATCCACATTACTACATCACTACGTCACTAGGTTACTGATATCAACACAAAAACAATAATAAACCACAATAACGTGAATGTTGGCACCATAAATCGGGCCATAGATCGGGAATGGTTTGACCTACGGACCTGGGGAGGGGCTCATTCGATTTCTCGTGGAGTGTTCTTCAAAAAGAGTACAAATTTAGGCTGCCTCGACTTTTTTTGAGGTTTTACAAAACTTTGACAACCCTTAAGGTTTAACTTTAAATTATGTGAGAGAGCTGGCTCAAGAATTGGGACCAACATGGATTTTTCCTGAAAAATTTCAGCTTTTTTGCTTCAGCCGTTTGGGAGAAATCGTGCGTACGGCGGACGGACGGAAAAATTTGTATTGCAGATTCGGATTCTACACCCTTTGAAACGAAAACCATGAAATTTTCAGGGGGGGTTAGAATTTTTTTTTCAAGAACGATTACAATGGTTTGTTATTGAAAAATAAACCAAAACTAGCATTTGTATACGTCCGAATTAAAGTTGTACTGGACTGTTTGAGGGGTACCCTACCAAATCCCTTAAAATTTAATAATAATTGGGCTTGCTATTCCTATACTTTTTAGTATGTTATAAAGTACCAACGCAGCTAGAATGAATTACACATACAGGAACTGAAATTGACAAAACCGGAACTGTGAAACTCATACAAATAAGTAATAACTGGCTCATTATTTTCAATAATAAACTTTTCTAATCGACCAAGAACACAATTTTCAATCCCCCCCCCCCCCCCCCCTCACCGAAATTGTAGGCGTGTGGATGTCATAAATCGAACGAAAAAATCCGCCGTTCAAAGCGTTTTCCAAAACTACTGTATCAAAGTTTACGAGATTTGGCTAAAAATCCGAAGTCGACCCGGGATGTGCCAATAATCTTGCCTACTTGAACAGTCAACTTTAAGGAATTATATTTAATGATTAATCCGTGTATTAATCCATCAAAAATTCGAAATTTCAAAAATTGGCGTAATAGGTTAGCTTGATTCAAAAAGAAATTAGTTTCCTGAATCGAATGAGACCACTCGGACGGGCCGAGCTTGAGCTTGACCGCATGGATGGAATGCAATTATGGATGAGGAGTTGAAGAGTTTTGATAATGTACCACACACTACTTCTAGTATGCATAGATCAGCGATTTACGTAGATCTAATGCAGAAATAATAAACCTCTGCATAATAAGTTGCAGCGTTTATCTTTGGAGCACAATGACTTTTAGGCCTCCTATACTTCCTCAAATAGTGAGGAAACAATTTCGTTGAGGCAGAAAAGGAATAACTACTTTTCTCACGGTTTTAAGGGCTTAGCTCCAAATGTCTACGTTTAGGAGGCGTCACGTATAGGACTCGCAGGGACGACTCAAGTTCAGCAAACTGGGTATATCAAGTTACATAGCGGTAACGTAATGCGACGTAAAGGAACAATGATTGTCTCCAGCTAACCCTCTGGACGATCGCCAGTGCTCTCCCACGCTCTGAAGACGTAACGTAATTTGTTGTCACGGCCAACCGACGCTTTCTAGACCTCGCGTGAGACTGCCCTTAACGTCCCCTATTGAGTTATCCAGGCCTTTAACAAGTCTTTAAGTGTTAATTATAAGCGTCAGAGCTGTCCTGATCCCTTCCTGGTACACGTTGGATAGACAGCGGAAGAATTCAGTCGGCGCGACTAAGAATTGCGGAAACTGAGTTCCAACGCATATGTTCGCCCTCGACTATTCCTGGAGTCTTCGAACAAGCCTTTGTGAATTCAGGTGATTCCTGATCGAGGAGGCAAAAAAAGACGTGGAATAGTTGAATACTGTTGTAAGGATGTTAGTAAGGGATTTTTTTACATTGCTTTTAGTACAGTTTCTTACCATATTTTCATTGTCATTATAAATATTGTAAATTGATGAGTAAAATAGTTTTAATATGTATCAACATTCATTTCAACTACCCATCAACTATTTTGTTTTGACACTGCCAACATAATCTCCCCTGAATTTGGCAGTAGTGCACGCACACCTTCAGCCCACATAATAACTGTACATAATTAGAATGGTATAATATAATATATTAATAACAACCCTCAAAATTTCATAAAAAGATTGCTATGGAATAAAAATCGTTCAAAAATCGAAACGCTAAAAGGAAGTAAACAGCACACGCTTTCTAACCCTTTGTGTTTTGATGAGGAATACCATAATAGTAAACTACTTTAGCATATGCTACGTTTTCAAACCTGAAAAAATCAAGGGTTCAACAGTCGACGGAATATGTAAAAAAATGGAATGAAAGTAATTTGTATTTCCCTAATTCACATTTTTCCTCCACTAAAAAGTTGCAATAAATTGAACGCTGAAATTTTATTTCCCTTTTTCCCTTTTAAGTCCCTCGGTACCTATCAAAGATAGACCTGGAAATGCAATGTATAGGCTTGCAAAATTGCTGGTGAACAGCTCTTTTCTCTCTCTCCGGAACTGACAAAAACTAAGCGTGTGCTAAGTTGTTCCAAAAACAAACCATGTTCCTAAAATCCAGTTTGAGCATGGAAAACAATTTAAAACAATCAATTTTTGTCCCTGTGTAAAACACTTTACTTAAATTTAATTTAACGATGATAGAACTTATAAGAGAACGTAATTTCTCTGGGTGTAGCGGGCTAAAAACCTCAAATTTGGGAAGGGGTAACTAATCCATTCTATCATCTCTCTTGTTATATCTTGAAACATCAAAATTCTTAACAACTGGCAATAACAGCGCACTAGATCACCGCTTTAGACTGTTGCCGACTGAAGTGTGGAAAATGCTGTATACCCAACAGATACTTTACTAACTCCTTCAAATACTAGTACAGAATAATGGGACAAGTTTTGACAATCGGTGGTAGTGAGGAGTTTGCTAAGTGATCCATGAGTTGGACATTCGTCGAAGGTTATTACACTTCATTACGAACCGGGCATAAGCGCGGCAGGCGGTTCTGAAAAAGGCGAAATGACCCGACACTTGAGAATAAAAAAGATGAAGACGGAGCGAGAAAGCTGAACCGCGTGGCGAGCCGCCAAATGGCCCCACGCTGATTTCCTTATTGAAATGTGGAGAAGCTCGTGCTGGAGGGACCGAGTAAACAGCCAACTGAAAGAGGGTCAGTTGCCCACAGAGCGTCCCTCGTGGCAGAGTTCAAATCGCACACGAACATACGGTTGACACGGTACTTCCGATACACGTTGAACAAGCAGGTTGAAAATGGGGTTTCGTGTGTTACTGAGTCCTCCCAAAAGGGGTCCCTCAACTAAATAAACTAATGCTACAATAAATGACTGCCGCTGACTATTTGCATTAGCTTGTTTTGGGAAAACCTCGCATAAAAACCTGAGAAAGGTCTAGTACAACAGTAATGTACATCACTTTTACATAGAACCGTAGACTATGGATAATAATTATCCAATAATGTAATTAATTTATAATGTCAACTAAATAATAATACTCCGTTAACTTAGTTCTGATATTCAAACATATGTGGGTAAATAATTCAAGTATAGCTGGATACACATACCCACCAACCATTCCTCGGAAAGATTGGAACGTTGAAGGCGATAAAGATTTAAAGAAGCCTGTAAATTGGGTGGGGCTCGTTGCCTCCTCATATCTGTAACAAGAGTTATCGTGATGATATTCATAATATTTTACAAGGGAAAAACGAGTTAAGGAATATGTATCCGTGTATTGCTCAACGTGTATTGCTAGTCTACCGAGTTAATTCTATACGGGGGCAATAATGATACAGTCGAGTTGGTATGATATTTCTAAACCAGCCTTTTCCAACTGCACTCTGAATTTCTAGTCTGAGAAAATGATGTTTGGTGGGTTTTACTTTTGCACAGCGTGCATGCGCAGCGTGAAATATTGATTTTTGAACAATTATTTTCATAGGCGATCATCTACAGCCTGTTCCCTGGAAAAGCCATTAAAATCGAACGAAAATTAAACGAAGTTTGTTAGAAAGGTCTGCGGACATTCGACAGACATGCTCAAAACGAAAGTTTTTCTGAATGGTCAAAACATAATATACCTACTAGTTAAAATGTTGAGTTTGGGAAACAAAAATTATCCATCCCCCGAAAGTGAGGTTTATTATTTCTGTTGTAGAATGAACCTCCTCCATAAGTCACTGACCTATGTATACATAGTCATTGATATTATATTAACTCCGGGTCTAGAGCACCTACTTCTTGTCCACTGTGGATGGCATAGAAATAGCCCCGTTCACCACGTTAGATCGAACAGGAACGAAATGAGCCACAAGGGACTCCAGTTCATCTCTGTAGTTTGTAATTGACCTCAAGATGTACAAAGAAAGTTGGATTACCTCTTCTTAACTTAGTGAACACCAACCTTTGCTGAACTAAAACTTAAAACTAAAAACTACTTAAAAACTAAAGAACTTTATTGAACTAAACGGGAGCTGATATCAAAATTAAAGGTCACGAAGACCTGTGCTCGAGACAATGGGTCATTACATATCATTTAACACAGGGGTCTCCAATCTTTTTCCAAGGTGGGCCAAATGGAAATTTAATTGCGGGGCGAGCATTACGAAAAAAAGAGAAATTTACAGGCAGAGAGGAATAAATGAAATTTATTGAGAACGTTCAAAACGTACCTAATATTGAAGCGTAAAAGGTGAGCACTTCAAATATTGTCGTGATCTTGCTCAAATTTAGTTGTTCATACCAACAGACTCGCCTTCAAATGTCCATCACTCAAGTTGGCCCTGTATTTAGATTTTGTGAGCTTCATCCTCGAAAAGGTTTGTTCGGATGGATATATAGAACTGAAGAGCGAGAGCATTTCGCAGGCTAAGTCTTGAAGGTTTGGAAAAGCTTTTTCTGGGATTGCAGAATTGTCGGATATCCTTATCCTGGAAGCTGTCTTTGTAGATGCCATTCGATTGCAGTCCAATGACTTCTAGTTCAAGATCAGGAGTTGTGTCTTCAACTGTTGCAGTGAAAGGGTATTGAAAAATCTTGATGTTCGAAGATGCTTCCTCAAAATCTTGAAAACGGGTCTCAAGCTGGTCTCGCAGGCATCTGATAAGATCTACCGCGAATTCACACGGAATGTCTTCATCCTCGAATAGATGAACTGAAATTTGACAAGATGAAATAAAACCTAAACACCTACCACAGGACACCAAGACCAATGCCACCACATGAGGCTTTAAAAACTCGATTTCAAGAAGAACTTTTGGAATAAAATTCCACGGCAGTTATAACAGCTGATGTGATATAATGCCGCACATAATATTAATAACGTTCACATCCACGTCGTGTATGGGTTCTTTTTTTTTTCAAAGTTCTAACCCGATGGGAAAGCGAACGGATGAGTGTAATCGGTTCAGGTGGGCTCATTCGATTCGTTGGATCGATTGGATTGGTCAAAAACGGATTTTGAGAGAGTTGAAACTTTTTTTCTTGATCGATTACAAATTTTCGATATTGAAAATAAGAAACCATAAACATAGTCAGTGGTAAATCATCACTGAAATCATCTTCTCCTGTAATAATAACAGAGTGTTCTTACAGGGGTTATAATTTTCAACTAACTTTCTTAATGGCACCTAATGGTGTTTATTGATAGTTCTCATTAATACTGTTTTTGTGAAGGGTTTCCGAAGTTCTGTAGACTGTAAAATTCTGCACTCCAAAGGTGTTATCTAAGTTTATTATTTTCAATAATAAATTTGTGTAACGCATAAAAAATAGAGAAACAAATTGTTAGCATCTCTTCAAAAGTTGTTTTATTGCATTTCAAAAATAGATGAAAACATGTTTTTTCAAGTCCGTTCGCTCTTCCTCGCCTTAAGAAGCTTGTTCTCGAAACCCCTGGGTCAAAATTCAAAATTTGGATAAAAAATCCAACATTGATTCGAGATCTGCCAGTAATCTCGGCATATTGATCAATCAACCCAAAGGGATTATATTTAAGGATTAATGTATTAAAAAATCGAAATCTCAAAAACTTTAGATGTAAGGAGGTGATGTTTTTTGTTGAATAAACATACAATTTTTTCCCCTAGATCGAATGAGACCACTCGCGGTGGGTGCTCTACGATCATCCGATCGCCCACCATTCGAGAAACCTCACCTTCGGTCAAAGAAAATCGGTCGTCTACGGTCAGGTAGACGGTCGATCTGGAGGTCAATAGGAGGCCTGGGCTAGACCCCGTGGCTGTTGGTCGCTCAAGTATTTCAATCTTGAATGGAATTACGAGGCGATACGGAGATATAGACCTTTTTTATGTACTATATCTAGAATTTGTAATATCTCCAGTCGTAACGTTTTTTGACATATCACAGGAACAGTGAACAAGATTCCTGGAGTAAGTAGCGTTTTATCGCTAAGACCAAAATTCCCCCAAAATTTTCAATATCTTTGGGTAATTGTCTGAAATTGTCCGAAATATCGAAATCCATACTCTGGACTATCATTATTGATTCAATTTGATGTTATTAAGCATAGCGGAGCACAGCATCTAGAGTTGTATTATTTACAATGAGATAGCGGGGGCCAAAAATGATTTTGGCTAAATTTAAACTTTAGTACTGTAACATTATTTCCATGTTGGAAATCATTCTCCGATTCCGAAAACCTAATAAGGTGGCGTTAAACGGTTTTTCTGTTGTTACAGAAGGTTATGTAATGCTGCTCAACTTTGAAAGTGACGATTAAGTACGTACTTATTGTTATGTATTATGGGTGTCTAAATAGACTACCAATTGGTTTCCAGGCTAGAAAACATAATTTAGAATCCAATTTCCACACTTTGGACCAAAAAGGCGTCGATACGTTGTATTTTATTGCCGATTTTCCTCCGCTGCGTTACGATTATTCCACAAGGATTCATTTTTGAAGGCCAATACGACCATTTTTGTATTTTCTCGTCATTGAACAATCATTTTCCCATTGTGGGGAGGAGTGGAAGTGTTCTTTCTATTCATTTTGCTTATGCACATATTGAGCCGTTAACCAACAAAATTTGAGGGGCTTAAATTTGTTTTTCTACGTCAATTACAAAGGCTGATTATGCATTGGAAATACATAAACTAACCTTGTGTTCTCAATACAACGATTTAATCATTAGCATTAATTATTAGCAGCCATATAAATGTCGTGTATAGTAAGTACATCATTTTATGGAAGTGAAATCTAAACTTTAACAACTAATGTGGTGTAAATATAGTGTAATAGGAACGTACTTTATAAAAATTAGATGTAAGAACCAACTCAGGGCTGGGCCACAGTGTTACACTATGCAGCTCGGTCATCAGTTATTATTCAAATGAAGAATGTAACGTGTAAAATGATGTAAATAAACTATCTATCTATCTATCTATCCATCGATCTATACCGACTTAGCATGTATATTGGTCGTGACATCAAAAGTTGTAAATATACTGATCGTCGTAGGCACGCTCATTTAATCACCATCAACCTGTTCCAAGGCGATCCGCTTCAATTTTACTTGTCAAGTCAATTGGAGAATGAAGCAGCTACTACACTGACTCAACTTTTCGATAAGGTTCCGCCTTGTTGTAATTACACTCTCTACCTGTTTCGTAACGACTATGTTTAATATGTCAAGATTGATCAAGAGAGAACTAAGAACTAAATTAGCCGTGAAATGATCAAGGGGTTTCCGCTCAGTTCAGTTTCATACAAACCATTTTAATCAATGATTGGTGGGAGTAAATATTAGCTGGATCGATGGTTTTACCCAAATTTGTCAACAAATATTTGTTCAATTATCCCAAAGAAATTGTATGTCTTAGGTAAAGGAAACTCACTTGTTCGATTCGCCAGAGATGAAGGGGGCCCCTGTCGATGTACGAAATCCTCTTCGTCGATGTTGAGACTCTCGCTCAGCTTCTCAGATCAGTCAACCGACGATAAAAACAGCCGAAATAAAAAATTCTTTTAGAAAATTTACTGATGATCGGCCATTCGAGTAACGATCCGAAGTACCATTCCAGCAAAAGATGGCAATATGAGTCAGACACGCAGCGGCTGGCGATTCGCACACTTCAAACGCCTCCAAATGGGACTGGAAGGCTGGTTTCGGCTCCGAACACAATGATAATATGCTAAAATTTGTCAACAATATTTGTTCATATCCCAATGTTGAGTGGTACGTGTGAAAAATCCTCAGTTCTCGTCCACCAGTTTTTCTTTCTCTCGTTCTCGTTCCAGGCGTCTCGTCCACTGGATCAGGAAAACTGTGACGTGCGAAACAACAAATTCTGACGAACGTCGTTCGTCAGAAATCGGTAAATGCCTCTCGTCCATTTCATCAGTATTCGTCCGAATTCCTGGTGGACGAGATGGCTCTTCGGAGCGGGTTTTCCGATGATTCTGATGAAGAGCTTTTTGCTTTGGAGTTCTCTCCTTTGATTCATGACGTATCAAGCACGGGCGGTCTCAACCTGGACGGAAAATGTGAGTGAATATACGCCAAAAGAAAAGAGTTCGGAGAATTTCCTCATTTGTAGCATGATCTTCAAATCGACGATGTCCACCAATTTTCCTATTTTCGACTGAGGAAGGATAAATTTCAATACATTCTTATTAACTAGCAGAATTAACTTTTCGATGTCCGTTTTCGTCTTCAATTCGCACTTATATTCGCAACTACGATCCCATTTTAACGTTGATCAGTTTCAAATTTACGTGACGAACGCGGCGGGTCAGATGACACGGTCCCCCACCGAGCTTGCGGGTCCGTTTTCGTGAAATTGATTTCGCATTTTTGCAGCTTTCTTGATCGAGTGGACGAGTAGCCTAAGTCGACGTTTTCAGGTCCCAGCCAACCTAGCAGCTTCTCAGATCAGTCAACCGACGATAAAAACAGCCGGCAAAAAACTGATGATCCTTCCACCACTACAATCCTGGTCAGACACGCAATGGAGTGCACATACTCAAAATTTTGACAAATACAACGCCAATGTTTTTCAGATGGGAAGCCACATTTTTTATTGCAGATTCACAATATACGCTTAATTTCATTACCACATAAAAAGTTAATCGTTTTTTCATTTTATTTATTTATTTTTTTATCGCGCGAGATGTTCTCAGCAAGGGCAAAGTTGCGCGCCTAAACTACAAAAGTTATTTTTGGGCTAAAAATAACTGTTTTTTAATAAATATTCATGTATTTTCCAAGGATTTTCAATTTGACCGCGGTGCGAAGTGTTCACAAGCGAAAATGTGTGCAAAGCAGACCAAATTTGTTTTTTCGTACAACCCTTCTTGATCATTTGAACCCTAATTTTATTTTATTTCGTATGGCGAGTTGAATCTTAATTGCTAGCAAAGCAAGTGCCGTTGCCTGGCCATCGAAATCGTCAGCAAATTCAAACATCAATTTCGATTGTTTTTCAAAGCTGATTCAAGAGGTACTGTCAGTTTTTTCATTTGACAACGAACGAATCAGCATTGAAAACTAATGGAAATTGATGTATGGCTTTGGTAAAATTCATTTTTGATCAATTTTGACGACTTGGCAACATTGCGCGCCCGCTGACCGATGCGCGCGCTTCCGAAAAAATGGAATGAGGGGTCAGATGTTCAGGAAAACCAGCGTAGCATCCGAAATTTGAATAAAAAGGGATCATTTGAAAAAAACAAAAATGGTGTGCGGTACGCATGTTTGTGCACTTGCGCGATACGCAACATATACAAGGAGATCCTTGGCAAAAACCATGCTGAGTAAAATAAACAACAAGTAAAATGCACATAAATAAGATAATAATCCCGTATGATGCGGGTAGTGACACGACGATGAACTCCCGATGGCATGCCCATTTCGAGCCGTTCCAATGCGCTTTTCAACCGTCGCGCTCCTTGCCATGACATTACATGCGGCCGTAACCTTAATGATATTAAACGTCACTCCTGTAAATACATTCAAACAAACGAATATCGCTAAGTATATTTTACAAGTTCAACTATTCCTTTGTATTTAACTGTTCCATCAAGTGAGAGAACAATTTGCAAACCACTTTGCATCCACTTTTATTTACTTCTTGGTGAGAATGCCTCATTTTTCAAACCTTAAGTGTTTGATAAGGTAATACGACAATGGGTTTTTTGTGATTCAACATGATTGGCTGTAACTTTTAAACAATTTGAATTTACAAGTAATCTAACTGCCTGCATTAAACACCAAGTAAATTAACATGATATAAAAAAGCATCATTTCCACATTATTCTGTGATGAATAGCTAAGTAGTAAAATCGGGATAGCTTATACCGAACAACTAACTGTTACTAATCGGGAAACCAAACAATGGCTGTTCGGTTGAAATAACAGTAGGCATCTAATTTGATTTTTCTTTTGGTGAATGCGAAGACAAGAAGAAAGAAATAAAGAAAGGAAAGGAAGAAATCGATACCAAAGGAAAACTTCCAGCGGCGACTTATGTCGATTGACTTTTTCGTTGTACGTTTTTTCCTACTAACATGGACGTGAAACTTGACGCTAGAGCAACAATTTGCAGATACGCTTAAGGAGGGAGATGACGAGATTAAATTTCATAGGAGAAGCTGAGCGGATCCTTTAGCCTTGACACACTTCGGGAAGATGGAGCGAGGGTCAACTTGGGTCTTTAATCCATTTAGTAAGGGGTAAAATGAAGAGGCTGCTTAACTAAAAGCTCCACTCCGGCAGTATAATCGTACGAGCGAACTTTCCTAACCTATCGTATAATATTTTTGTTAAATTATATTGAAATTTGAAATCTTTGTGTGCAAATTACCTGCTAACTATAAGTAAATTGTACTGCAGAAAACTGTATTTCAAATATTACACATATATTTTTTTGTTTAGTTTTTGGAAAGTCGATCTGGAACAACCTAAACCAGAGAAATAAAAACTGAATACAAATATGTTTCATAGCATTTTAAGATCGAATTTGTACCAAACAGATAAGACTTTTTATGCATGCTTGTGTGTTTTTACAAATTTTATGTATGTATGCATGTCTTTATTTGATGGCATCATTTCATTCCTGAGGCACTAACTCAACTTCGTGGAAGGTTTAGAGCCTTCAGAAAAGACCCATCATGTGTACTGGTACTCGTTAGTGTATTGACTACCACAAACTGCCCTGCGGACTTGTTTACACCATTCTCAATGTTTACAAGTTACGTGTAAGGGAGGGGAACCTTTCTTATTAATTATATTATAATTATAGCTAGCTGCACTGTTAATTTTATTGTGAGTTTGGTTTAAGTGGGGATATCCCTGTCGCAGGAATTATTAGAAAAATAAAATTATTTAAAAACATATGAAGAATATATCATGCTTTGGTTATGACCCACTTCCCCAATAATAAATTTAAAAGTTTAGTGCTTCCTAGGAAAACATGAATGCATTTTTTTGGAAATGTCGGTACACGGTTATTTTCAGCAAACATTTTCAAGATGAAAGAGTGTGTCAATGGAAAACTGCTGGTTCTCATGTGTTTAGTGAACGTGATGGCAAATGGCATCAAGATTCAGAGGGAAAAACATGTGCTTGTTGTGGGGTCCCATACCCTGTTTCTTTCCCTCTGACGAATGCTATAATTTGGCATCAAATTTGAAAAATGGTTAAAATTGATTTTTTCTTCTCAACACTTTTACATAGGTATCTTCCCCGACTAAAAAGTGTACTGGTCTTGAATATAAAACGTAAAATCCCGTCAGGGGCCTGAACCAAGAAAAATGGTAACGCGCTGAAAGTGTTACTTAAGATTCGGTTTAGTATTTATAAATGTTTCACAAATTTCAAATTTGCATACGAAAGGGTTGAATTGAGGGGTTAGTAGCGATAAACCCTCTATCCTCCCTATTTTCATATGATTTTATTGATTGTTTTCATTTTATTTGTTCATTTTTTTATTCGATCCCATCTTTATTCCAATTTTGGAATGGAAAGAGGAAATATTGAGCTTTTTGTCGGGAGTAAGGATTATACAATAACACAATCAAACGCTGTTCATACGGCTGATTTTCTCGCCTCTTTTTATTCTATTAAGGATTTTGGTCCTGATTTGAAACATAACATATTTCATAACTTTCAAATATAAATATGGAAGTGGGTGAATAGAGGGGGTAATAGTTATGTCTCTGAATGCATGCATTATTTTCTAATTTTTTAAATTAGCTCATTTAGCAGATATTACTTAGTTTTTTTTTTCAGCATAAGTTTGTGATTAATTTTTTCCATGGTTCTTAAGAAAATTTTTCATGGCTAATGATCTTTTATGAGCATTGATTTCAACAAAGATTCGCTTAAAGACTGCAGCATAATTGTTAGTGGGTAATCCTGAACAAAGTAACTGAGTGGAGTGAAGGATCATGCGGGGGAAAAACGACGTATTTTACCCGATCTACTGGTCCTCACCCTGGTAAGTTGTGCCTCAAAATGATCACCAGGACACGTTTGGTGATGCCACGAATGACTCCTGCCGAGACGCGCATCTCAAGTAACCCCCTGGCATGTATCTCACCACAGATTACCCCATGGTACAGTCACGGCCATGACGTTGGTGATATTAGCCACCAACAAACTATAACGACCACACAATAACATATTAGCCGATTCCGAGTAACAATTTCATTAATCAAAAATGATGATAATTACCAGCTCATTGTATTTTTGTCTTACACGTACTTAGTCCTTACAGCTGTAAATGAACATATACCCAAGTGTTACGTTGGAATAAAATTAGTTGAATTTTAAATTTCGGGTCACCATGACCTGACGCTATCAAATTTGTGTAACCCACCCGACCGTCAATCAATCAATATCTTCATTTGTAATAACGCGTCTTGTAAGGACAGTTATCATTCTGCGATGAAGTTCATATAACAATAAAAAGTCGCAAATTATTGGATACTGAACAGCTAAAATGAAAAAGAATTTTGGAAAATTCGAGGTTGAAACTTCGAAAGTGACGCTTGAATAGCTCGTCGATCAGGATGCGTGTTTCATATGATCTTCACTCACCGCATTATCCCCGATAGTCATGGATGAGACATTCTCGTTTCTTCGTTCCCAACTCCCGAAAATCCGCTCCCCATCCTCTTTCCAATCATTTGTGGTCGTGCAGTGAGGAGACCGTTTGTTGGCGGCCTAAACGTAATAAGACAGTCCGGAAGTCTCCGTTACGACCGCTTCTAAACCAATATTTAAACTCCGGTTACGTGACGGATTAGGATCCTCATCCTAGTCCACGATCACGAATAGAGAAACAGACGATTTACATCCGTTAGCGCCCCATATACCTAAGTGGAGCCGTAGATGTCAGTGAAAATTCAGGTAATGAATTCCCTTCGAATTACTGACTTCCAAACCATATAGGTACAAAACCGATGTTATGAGTTGTCTTGAAAATCATTCTCATCTTCTTCTCCCATCACAACCCTGATTGATGTTGCATAATTATATAGCCTGTTACCAACGAGTGTGATTAAACTTGGAAATGGGTACCAATACATGATTATAGTGGTTTATAACTTCATTAGTTATTAAACGTAGTCTTAGTCTTATTTTTGCACATAATAATATTTACGGTGGTCCATGTAAAGCATTCATCATCACTTTTATATTGTTGAAATGACTCAGCGTTTCTTACTAAGAACCAGGGAATTCATTCTATTCATTAACTTGACGAAACCGAGGAACGCTTGACAATAGGAAAAGGGAGACCTCCTTGTAAGCTGAGGCCTCAAAATCACTTGTCCAGATAATTCCCAACTTTATTTAGTGCTATAGTCTCTTGGTTCGTTAAAAACTCGAGACCACCCGTATTTTTCTTTACCTTATCCAAGCGAGTACATCAGATCCGTCTAGGCGAAAAATCTGTTACTGTTAGGGTTTTCGTCAAACTCAAACAAAAATGGTCTTTTTTTCTCAAACTCGCGGTATCGTGTTCCATGTAATTTTGGACGCTGAAGCGATTGGAGGGTCCCAGCGATTGACCCAGAACGAGATGGGGTAAAATGGTGCATTATTTCCATACTCGAGCCCCATACAGATAAAAAAAACATGAGTTTAAGTGTAAAAAGTTCGACACAAGAATAATAAACCCATGTGTAATCAAATTTGCAGCGTTTTTTTGCAATTTATTACACTTTTGCAATACGGCCACACACTTGTTTGATAAGGTGTTCCTGAACCGATTGATTTGAAATTTAGACTTGTTTTCCTCAGAACGACGAGAACATTTTGAATCTCACAAAAAATTACATTTTTCAATAAAAACAACTAAAACGTCAAGCGTTAAGAGGGGAAGATTGAAAGGGGCTTTACTGCAGCTAATGAGGGATAATCGGCCGAGTTAAAGGGTCCGCGCGGAGTTGCCACCACATGGCGGAGAAGGGGTTTTCGTCCCGGCGGTTCGGGGTAGCTATATGGGCAATGATATAGATAAAATGGATATAAAAACTAAATCTTCCTTTACGAAATTTTGGCTTCACCGAGTACGTCAGATTCGCCTTGATGAAAAGGAATCTTTCAAAAACCACTTTCCATGGTTCTCTCCATAATAGCGTAGATTAAACAATGTTCCAACAAGTTTCTTAGAGAAAACAGTGCAATATACTGCACATCGATATGACGTAGAAATACACGAAAAAAATAACTGAAACTGAACGAGATAAAATGATTTCCCTTCTCCCAACTTGTCCGCAAGTATATAACATAAGATTTGAATAACTCGATTTCAAAAGGAACTCTTGAAAATTCCGTTGCAATTATAGCATTTCCAAATCTAATTCAACATTTTCCAAACCAAATTCAACATTTTCCAAACCAAATTCAACATTTTCCAAACCAAATTCAACATTTTCCAAACCAAATTCAACATTTTCCAAAACAAATTCAACATTTTACAAAACAAATTCAACATTCATTACACTTTTAACGAAATTTAGTATTAGGGTAAAGGTTGGCCAGCTGCCGCCGTTGGTAGAAGAAGCAAAGCGTTCATAACATAATTCGAGCAGTCGCATGAAGTTATAGCCGCTACTCCCCGTTCAATTGCACGTGGTAAGACATGGTCTCGTTCTTCGCTGAGAATATTCCTCACCACGGTCTTAATTTTAGAAAATGCACTCTCAGCTGAATTCAACATGGGGGAATAAGGTGGAAGAAACATTTGACTTATTCTATCGAATGCACTTGAATCAACCAGTTGTCGAATTTCGGTAGAGCGGTGAATTTGCGCATTATCCATCATCAGTACGAATTCGTTACGTGAGTATTGCAGTTTTTCTCGGAGTTCGTTCAAGAAATCACCAAAAAATTGGGCATTGCTGGCTCCTGATGTTACAATTTTCTAATGAACGACTCTCTGAGTCCCAATGGCAAGGATCAAGGAGACATTCCGTCCCTTGACACTGGGTACCGTGACCACAGCTCGGGTATTCACTTTTGATCGAGCCTGCGTTCGCCTCAAATGCAAATTGAACCCCTACTCGTCGATAAATAAGTTGTTCTCGATTACAAGGTGCTGACTCATTAAAAAATAATTAATTAAAATGTTGAATTTGTTTTGTAAAATGTTGAATTTGGTTTGGAAAATGTTGAATTAGATTTGGAAATGCTATATATCTTGTGATTGTATTTTGAATGCCCAATGCCTCTATTTCATAACCTTTTTTCGGTCGATTAAAAAAGTAGCCCGAAACAATGCTTCCACTACCATCGAGTGGACTTGGAATAAAAAACTACGAGTATTTGCCTACAACTTTTTTTCTTCAACAAAAAATCAGGGTATCTAAACTCGTTACGAAACAAGTCTCCATAATCAACCGACTGGAAAAATATGGCTCCGAAATAAAGAGGTCAGAACTGTGGGGTTGATGGGGAGGTGGGAGGGGGTTATATTACGTACCTCGTCAATAACAGATAAATGGAATACCTAATCGGATTTCTAAGAACACTCTTCACCGACTGCAGGTTCCTTATTCCTTTATTCTCAACCTGGTTTCCAGCTGTCTACCCTCAATAATTTTACGCTTCTGCAATTTATCGACGTTATAATCGGGGGCAGTTGTGCGTCATTAATGGCTACAGATGTTGGTATTCGCCCTCATTGATTTTAGCACAGTCATTTTTCATGTTTCCTTCACTGCTAGTTTACTTGGTACTAATTAATTTTGAACAGATTTGCAGTTCTTTTCAAGAGCGTTCATCTTGATTTGATCGAGCGATGAACACGAGCAAACCAAGTAACTATCTTTTGTATTAAAACTCGTGTGCAAAAAAAGGTCAGTTTCAGTCGGCCTGGAAAAGAACCACCAAGCTTTACATTTTTTGGGGCGTTGAATCCGAATCTGATCTCCGTTTTTTCCATTCATGCCAATATTCTCAACATACTTACTGTCAATTTTTGGTTTTTAGTTCCGACCCTCTCTGGAGGACCGTTGGAGGGGCCGCGACACCTCTAGGTATTCGGACGAAAATCCAAGGTGAAATTCCTTGTTTACTTTACTATTACTTACTACTGTCAATTTTTTGTTTTATCCGCCTTTTTCAATTTATAAAGTGAAAGATAATTGTACCAACATTTCCACAAAGACTCTCTTCGTCCTAGAAATGTATCGGTCATATAACATTCCGCAAAAATGTGTTATTATTTACGCCACATGGGGTCTAAAATCAGAGAACTATGTCACTTTGGCAGAAAACGTAGTTCTTTCAATCCGATGTCACCTGTTTCGGTACTCTAACCCTATAACCGTCCAACTGTCACCTCTAAAAATTCGATTCTAAAGGCCTGTATATTGGTCATTTCTGCATCGAATGAAATCTACTGCGATCCTGCTCTCTCACATTGAAGGAGCTATGATTTTCTAACCTTTTTATTCGGCCATATCTTAGATCTTGAACTCCTGGATTCAGGAACGGAACTTGATTGTAAAAAAAACTTTTTCCAAGGTATATATCGGACTTGGAGGGATGAATTCATTAGAATTCAAAGATGGTTTCATTCTTCGGGAACAATTTGAAGACCATCTTGAACTAAACAAACAAAATCTGACCATTTTGGTTTATTATTCAATATTAAACCATTGTAATCGATCTTGAAAAAAAAAAAAAAAAAAAAAAAAAATTTAACCCCCCCTGAAAATTTTATGGTTTACGTTTCAAAGGGTGTAGAATCCGAATGTGCAATAAAAATGTTTCCGTCCGTCCGCCGTACGCACGATTTCTCCCAAACGGCTGGAGAAAAATATCTGAAATTTTCAGGAAAAATCAATATTGGTCCGAAACGCCCCAATTCATTTAGCCAGCACTCTCACTTAATTTAAAGTGCCTTTTAAGGGTTGTCAAAGTTTTGTAAAATCCCTAAAAACCTCAAAAAAAGTTGAAGCGACCTAAATTTGGACTTTTTTGAAGAACTTTCCATGAAGAATCGAATGAGCCCTTCCCCAGGTTAGTAGCTCAAACCATTCCCGATATACGGCCCGATTTATGGTGCCAACATTTGAGTTTTTTTGATTTATTATTGTTTATGTTTTCATCGCAGTAACCTAGTGATAATGTGATGTAGTAATGTGGATACTGGAGTGAACTCCTAAAAGGCTTTGTGGCCGATACACGGGTTGAAGCATTCTGTTACGCATGAAACGCTGCAAATTCATTCATTGGGGTTTATAATTCAATTGGCTTGCGTTCATGATTTGAATTTAACTACTCGTGTTTCACAGGTGATAGAGTGATTATTGAATTTCACGGAGGCACACAAATATGATCAACTGATCAATCCAAATAGGTATTTTGGTTGAGAACAGATCAACATTAGTCTACCATCGTATTGCTCAGTCACCTGTGAGAAGCCTTGGTAGCTTATTTATCGTGAACGCAAGTTTTGACATCTTGGTTCACGAACGACTTCATCGTCTTGCCCCCTCGCTGAAATGGTTTAGATTGTAACGGGATTGGTCCAAGTGGCTGAAGAGAAAATTAATATTTGTGCTTGAATTGCAGAGGCCAGAGTTTTTACGTTAGAAAGTAAAAATTACAAGAAAAGATATTTTGGTTTTGAAAAAAAAACGATGTTTTTTTGCTTCTGTTGTCAAAATTACACATTTTTCAGGCTTCTAAACCGAAGTTTCGTACATATCCGATGTCACGGACACATTTCTAGTAATAAGATAGTTTTTGCGGAATTTTTGGGCATCTCGATCTTTGTAGGTGTTTTCTATGCACTTAAGGGGTGGGATTTTCGTAATCCAGAATATTTTATTGCTCTCGGTTGCTTCTCAATATAAAATAAACACATTATGTTCAACTGTTCATTGTTGACCTAGGATTTTTTGAAGTTCATCTGGATTATTGAAGACAAAAAACATTTTTAAAACAGGAAATGTTGACCTTTTGGGAATAATTTGAAATTTTACAGTTATACGGTTCCGTTAACTGTGTTAGAAAGGCGGTGTCATTCCATGGTTAATATGCCTTTTAGGAGTCTGACCCTAAGATTGAGTTCATTGTTTACTGGAGAACGACCTATCAATATGGGGAGCGGGAGGGCGCGGGTGATTCATTACTCCCACCCTCTCTTTTGAGGGAAAATTCCATTAATTGCGAGCTCCCCCTCGCTGCACTGACATGCCAAAACACAAGCCATAATGACAGCTATAAACAACCCCATCGTTCCCAACCCTGATGGTTCTTTCACTGGCCGAAGTCAAGCTGTTAGATTGAAAAACGAGTAGCGGAATGATACAAACGAATCCCTCCAATGGCTCGTCGATTAATTCTGAGAGTTACAAGTATAATTTCCTTTCCGTTCGGCGTTCATCTGTGAGCGGAAATGCTTTTGAAAAGGAACCCGTAAATTGGAACGACACGTGCTGTATTATAATGGCGCCTGAGAAAGATGTCACATTGACATCAAATTTCCAATCTTGAAACTTGTATCGATGGAGGTCGATAGGAAACGTGAGGAGGCAAAAACCAATGTCACATCGTGAATGGAAAAAAAATAAATAAATGGTCATTGATAAAACTGAAAAATGTGCCACGACGACCTGATCTACTCGTGTGATTCCCTAAATATCAGTCACGCATTGGTGGAGGGTTATCACGTATTGTTCTCAAAGCTTTATAACGTATCAATCTTGCCAAAACAAAGTTAAGTTCTTGAACTTGAGCACTTCTTGTGCCCAAGAGCTTTGAAAGGTACAGTTAAAATCAACGGCAAATCAAAGTTAATTGAGTTATAACTGTCAGTTAATATGTGTAACTAGTAATGTGCAGTAAAATTCAATGTATATAAATTAGAAAAGGTTTACCAATTCCTTTAACTTTCGAGTCTTTTCACAAACAACGGAAGTTTTCATTTGCGAGACAAAAAATATAAATAAATCAAAAAATTAGAACAATAAATAAATTTGCCTCAAACAACTTCCAATATTTTTACGCTTGTTTTTTGGGTGTGTGAAGACAAATCCTAATCCATTTGGGTTTTATGCTGCAGATTATCGCTATGTGACTCATTAGTTACCAATCTTTACTTCTTTTTTTTAAAGTAAAATCCATGAGCACTTATCTTACTAAAATTTGGAGGGTTGTGGGGAAATACGAATAAATCGTCCAATATAAATTTCAACTTGATTGTGTCATTACAGCTACCAACAATTAGCTTTTTTTGAAATCATAATGTTTCGGTGAAATCATCTATGAAAGTGCACTATCGATTTCCCCATCGAAAAATGAATGGGCCTCACGGCGCACGTTGAATCAATCAAGTGTAAATTTCTCACTGCCTGTTTGACCGATCTTGCTGGAATTGAGGGTAGATGGGTAATAACGATTTGATTGATCCCGAATAGGCTTCAACACGATCCTGTTTTTTTGACGTCTTTTTCGGATATTGTACTGTTTAAGCTGTTGATTGGCTCCATTGAACTTATCGCTACTGACTGATTAATGACTAACTTCATAACGCTATGACTAATTTTAACCCAGATTTCATCGTTACGTACTAGTGCCCAATTACTTCTAAAGAAATTTTGGTCTAAGTGATATTGTCAGGGAGCGAACCACGAACTAAACGGATGACCTCAAACCTTTGTACTATTATCCAAATGCATGTGAAATTTTGTGAGAAAATTATAAGGATGGCCATGTTAGGTCAGACGATGACCCGATTTTTCCCATAATTCACCGGGAGGTTTGGCAACCGACTCGAAACCGCTCAGCATTTTGATGAATGCTTTCATTTGGAAGAACATTTTCCTGACAAGTCGGGACTCCCTGGAGGTGATAAATGGAGAAAGTATTTGGAGAAGTTGATCCTAATGTTTCGGATGGTGGGTCATCAATCTGAAGCGAGTTGGCAAGGATGGTTGGCTAATTTATATATATATAAAACCGGAGGAAGGCCGCTATCAAACGAAACGGTTTGGCAGGGCAGTCAGCAAGCAACCTGGGGGTTCGACCGAGTTCTCCCAAACGGATTCCTACCTAAGCACATAATCACAGAGAGCGGAGAGCCCTATTATTAGAGTTACAAACAAACAAACGAGGGGTTGACCTTGGGATTGAGGGCAACATGCAATACGAAAGAACTCGGTTAATTAGTAAATAACGGCATATTATCAACTATTTGATAATTCTTATGTTGCCGTGAAAAATTATTCGGCATCGTATTAGGATGAAACTTGTATCATACTTCATGTATACGGTGAATCATACACGGTGGATGACCTAATAATGAACCATTTTGAATGACTATCGAAAACCAACCAGCGCTGTGAAAACCTCAAAACAACATTCTTGATGCTACTTTGTTATTGAAAAATGCTACCGATTCTATTAAGCATTCACTATTACGTTATGTGAGGTTTATGGTTTTTTTGCAATTATCTGCTATGAATGAATTTCTACAGATCTGAAACCTGTCCCTGTCCGAACGGAGTTTTTACATTAGCCCTAAGGTGTTTTATAGGCCAACGTAGGGCCTACGGTGAACGACAGACGGATATTACACCTTGAAACGTAAAGTGACAAACATTTAGGGGGCGGGAAGTTATAAATAATTTTTTCTACACAACTACAAACGCCTATTATTGGAAACATCCGAATATCAATAAATTGTATTATACCCTTACTTATTCATGCTGCAAAGGAAATGAAATACAATATTTGAGTTAGCTTCTACTAAACCCAAATTAGATTTTGGATTTATATCTCAAGTTCCAAGCAATTTTACAATATGTATTTTATCAGCCTTGGGTCACACGTCTTAAGCAATAGATATTCACCTTAGTCCAGCTCTGCTTTACCCAAGTGCCTCCACCTGACCTTTCATGAAACTGAACACCTACCAATGAAGTGAAAACTGTTTTCTATTTCCCTACTGCCGAATATATCACAGTCGTGGTTTCCAGAATCATAGGATCTACTTTTTATAGCAGGTCACCTCTCGCTTTATAAAGCCACTTGGAAAACTGGAAATCCCTGAACTGACTAAAGAGTACCACGTCACTCTTCGATCGAAGAGCCAAATATTAGAGATGTTTTTGAGAGCTGAGCGCCTGCCTTTCATAATCATGATTCATCTGCGTACTAATTATCTTTAAATTTTCCTCTATACCCTCTTTCCTATTCAAATACTCAAATAGAATCAACTGTTGTGTGCCGTACTTTTCATGTACGCTCAATCTTTTGTCCAAGACACCTTGAACTTCTAACATTTCCTGGCCAAATAGTCAGGGAAACGATCACACGGCATCTTCAGAACTTTCAGAATACATAAAAACGAAATACGGAATCGACATGATCGCTCATACCATACCCCAGACTTGCGACGAGTAACATAAAATTGCGCCCACTACCGCTTCAAAAACCTTGATTTTATCAATCAGAGCAATATTCGAATGGGATAAGAAATTTTTGTAAATGCTTGTGATTGCCAATTTCTACATAGAGCTTCTCTCGGGGGTGAGTGCGAACAAAGGCGTTAACATGAAACCTAAATATTTATAACTGCCAACAACCTCAATACTCTTACCATCGAACTGCCATTTCGTTCATGCCAGATTCCTGAAAACAATTATTAATTATTATTAAACACTAATCAGGCAATATCCCTCTGCAGGTTTATTAGACTAGAGGCGAAAAGAACCACATCATCGGCATATGAAAAGTAACGCACCTCTCGTATGCTACCTGGAAAACATCTACACGAAACAGATACATGTATAGGAAAATTAGGTAAAACTACAGATATTATTTTCCTTTCAAATATACCTTAAACATCGGAGTAACGTTATTCACCGCAATCAAAAAACGAATTTGCATTTTTCATTCTCTAAAGGCACTTGATTTGATGCTCATTGCGGTGATTTTGATGATTACAAATCGTATGTTGTAGTCACAATGTTAAAAGAATGAAAGATGGAATACAACTTTTCCTCTTGGTATTTTAATGGCGGATTGTTTATTTTCCTGGATCGGGTTATCGACTCGAAATATCCACATCATTTGGCTCACTGAGCTCGCTCGAACGGGGTCGTTATAGGAAAACATCGTTTGTGTTAAGGTATCAGGACCCGAGGATATAGGTCGCCTTTGTTGTTTCACCCTTATTCTCTCTTACATCTTGCCTTCAGATAGGAGAACATTTTGGCAGTTTCCCGAGAAACCGGCAGCTGCTCCCTCATGGTTGCGTTATCTGAGATGTGTAACATCCCGTGACTGGGGCAACGACAATCTACTTCAAAGGGGAACACTATTCCTGAGCTGACTAACAATTTCAAACCGATTGAAGGTTCAATTGACATTCCGGTAGGAGATTCGTGTCACGTGAACTTAATATCTTGGGCATGTCACACGAACTTACAACTTATACCCTAAATCTAAGGTTCTCATCTTTTTTGACTCCAACAGTATGCAATTTACCGCCCCCCTATCTAGATGTCATCCGACTGTCGTCGACTCCCAAAAGTTAATTACAAGGTTTGGAGATCAGTGATCAGCTGAGCGCCCTTGCGGTGAATTTCGTTATTAAGCGTCGAACGTTCCGAATTAACCCGCCAAGTACTATAAGGGCGCCCATGCAAATTCCCACTCCTTCTTTTTATATGTTGTTACTGAGAGGTAATGAGAAGCATACAAGACGAAAAACCACGAGAAAAATTGTGCATTCAAAAGATATGAGGGTGTCACCCCTAGGTGACTCTAGGCCTGAGCTCAACACTACATACAGTATTAGTCCTCCAAAATCTTACACTGTGAACTTTATCACTTGTACGTTGAATCAAACATTAGTTTTGTGGAATGAATACCAACCATGAAGAATATTCAGCAGCAGCAACGAGGTTAAAAAAAATTTCAAAGTACAAATAGTATGGTCAGAGCTCTGTTGGCATCCTTGAATGAGAGGTGAGGACGACTGCAGCTACAAGTCCAACTTCATTTTGATGAGGAAGGGGGCAGCTTTTGCACCTTGGTAAGGTTCAATCGACACAAGGAACCCATTCTTGGTGGCTATTGACCAGAGTTTGTAGCCAAAACGGATTGGCCTTTATATTCTGCTTGCTACCACGCCTACCATGGTAGATCTGTGACATCTAAAATCCTCCTCCAACGGGGTCAACAGAGAACAGCCAACACCAGACACATACTTTCACCTTGTTCACAGTTCAAATAAAACATAAGTATTACGAATAAAACACTTTTGACGTCTTGGGTGAGAGTTGGGGGTTGATGTTCTGTGAAATCCTAGAGTCACCTACAGGTGACATGGCTGATTTGGTTGAGTATAGGGGGCTTCAGTTTGAATTTTCCTGGACAAAATGTTATTTACAAACACACGCTACATCCTAAAAAACAGATTACCACAAAAAAGTCCCAGAATTTTACCTGATCTTCGGCATTTTCCTCAAAACTATTGACAAGTTGCAAGGAAACATGAAATTCACGAGATAACAAAACATATGAGCTTATCACTTGAACTGTCATGAATATTAAGTTCTTCTATGACTTGTAAGTTGTTGTCCATGCCCTGTAGGTCCCTTAGGACCGCGAATCGAATTTGGTGACTAATTTATTTTTAATTTAATTATCAAAGAAGTGTCACCTAGAGGTGACTATAGTACTTGGCGGGTTAAAAGTGTTCCTCTTTAAAAGTGGCGTACCAACATCGAGTTTAATTTGGAAAACGTTGACTTTTACGTGGAAAGTGTTTAATTTGTCTAGAAGAGGATATAAATACCCAAGAATGAAGACGTAATTACCTTTTCCATTTACACAACCCTGTCACAATGTTTTTTGTAATTCGAAACAAAAATGTGGATGTCATTTTTTCGAAATGCCCCAACCCCACCCAGTTGTGAATTGTTCAAAAAAGAATCACGAAAATCTTGAGAGAATTCTGGATTGAATCGATCGGCTACTACTCTCCGCATCCTCTTTCTTCGCTTCCAATTCGAAATCTAGGGTTTGTTACAGAACAACAATAGAATTGGATCAAAAGAAGTAATAATCATGAAGACCAAAAAGAAACAATTCTTATCCTTTTTTAAAGAATGGTTTGCAAAGACTTCTTAAAATTCTCTAGTAATAGAACGATAACTTGTTCTAATTGTGTTTTAGAGAGCAACTTTGATTATGTGCTAATCCGCGGAATGTCACAAATTAATTGAAAACATCATTCTGATAGTTGGTTTCGTTTAAATCTGAAAATTGATTGATTCATTTCTTCACTTTTCATCTCGTTGCCTAACAAAGAGGTGAACCTTTATAGCTAATTGCTCTTTAACGTTTGGCTGACGATTTACTGACGGCTGTGCTTTTTCAACTAACTTTATTTTCTTCTTTGTATTTAAGTGTGCTAATAAAATGATTTTATTGTATTTTAATATAAAATTGTATAATAGTAGATAATTATTATCTACTCAATTCAAATGGAGGTTTATTTGTTTCGGTGTCAGAGCTGGTTTTTAAAATAACGTAAGAAAAATTAATGGCTTCCATCGATAAACTTTTTGTAAGACCAATGAAGAAAATGGTAAGGAAACATTTTAGATTCCCTCGGTGTATATTTGAGAGGTTGTGTCCAGTATTAATACGCACGACTATATTGGCTATTGAGTCGTGACCAAAACGTGATGTATTATATAATCACGATTTGTGTACCATCATATGATATTATGCGATATTATCTACATTTCATTCAAGTATGGATCTACCAAATGTCTCACAAAACTATTCAAATCATAGTTTACTAGTCAAATTCAACACAGCCTCATTTCGGAAAGATTTCCATCTCACAAGAAGCCAACTGATCGCCACCAACTTTTATTTAAAACAAAATCATTTAAAAAAAATATTTTTTTCGGCTTTCCTTCTCAATATCTCCCTTTTTATTCGTAAAAGTCAAAATTTTATAAGCCAAATTAAGTCAATAAACTGGAGGTCCTCAGTAGTTGAACAACCGAATTCAGTTCCACCAACCCCGTTTCAGGACAGTCAACGATCAAAAGCGCTAAATCGTCGATCACAAACAACCAGCCCAAATTTGGTGAGTTGCGTCCTAAACAACGTTGACAAATACCAGTTATTTTCTCCGTGTTTGTTTCCATCCCAAATTTCTTCTGCGTTATTTTCATTGTACTATTTCTGCTATTCTATAGTTTTATATTTTGTTACTACTGTTTTCTTACGTATTGGGCTATTCGTGTTATTGATATTGGCTAATTAGTACTAAAAATTACTCACAGAGGGTTCATTAAATGAACCCAAGCACAAATTTTGTGTTTTAAGATGAATTTGATGAGGATGATGCAAATTTTACTACTCGCCGGATTTCGTGACGCTGTACCAGCCTTCAAGAACTATTGTTTTATCGGTATATATATCAAAACTTAACAATAGCAAGGAACTTTGAACATAACCAACACTATTAACAAAAACAGAAAACAATGAGTAAACCTAGTGAAGTATTAAAGCAAAACAAGCAGTAATCGAGCAAAGCCGGCAGTAGAGCGAAAATAGAAAAGTTATTGGTCACGTAAAAACTGTAATCTCGTCATCACCCTAATTTTTCAGGCAATAGTCTTTATATCGCCTAAATCAACGTTTCATGAAAACAATGTAAATTGATATTTACTAAAAACAGTGTTGTCATTGATTGGTGTGACCTATTTGTTTTGAATTAACGGTCAATTCTTCAGTTACGTAAAAAAAATTCTTGCATACAAGTCTGCAACGCATTAGGACATTTCATGTCTTTCCCCTCCCTCCTTCTTCCCTTCCATCTTCTAGCAATCTTGTCTTCCTCTGTGAATTACATTTTTTTCAATATAAAAGAAAACAAAAATTAAACTCAAATTTTTATTTATTATTTACATCCATACATATATCGTCGTGGGTAGTAAAAGAACGGTATGTTATATGTTATATGTTCTACATGACAGTACATTAACCCCACTAACCATTGATTGCGTAGACAACAATCAACTATTTTCATATGTTGATGCTTGGGTAGCATTGATTATAAACCTAACCTTGGGTAAGTTATAAACCTAACTTTTTACTTCGATTGAATATAGTATCAATACAACTACTAGGTATTGTTTGACATGGATTTATATGTGTGTTTAAGAATCATAAATGCTTGCATACACTATAGTAAACTACTCCAGTATTAGAGATATTCTTTGTATATTTCTATAAATTGTTCACCTTATGTTGTTCGTCATATAGCCAAATCTTCTTAATGGATCTACCTCACTTCTACGAATCATAATAATCATTATATTTCGTTACGTAACGTTTGAATAACGAAATTTGGTTTTTTGCATATCAAAGACATGAAATATCAAAATGATCTACTTTAACTATGGTTAGGGATTGATGGTGAAACCAGCCCCTATTGTTAATTTTCAAGCATTACCTAGGCCACTATAATCCCAAATTTTGATAATCTAATTTTTTTCATATTTATATGTGTGTTTACACTATAGTAAACTATTAGAGATATCTTTGTATATTTTATAAATTGTTCACCTTATGTTGTTCGCTTTACTTCTTCTTAATGGATCTGCTCTTACTTATTATTCGTAATTTGAATTGAAATTTGGATTTTTTTGCAAATGAAGTTGGTAAAAATGAGCCAAGGAGGATTGATTTGGGCATCGGTACTTGAGGGCGAGTTTGACGATGATCTTGCGGATTTTACTATTCGCCGTCGACAATGGATTAGAGACAGAACGAAGAATTTTTGGCTCGACTTGAGTAAATACCTTAGTTATGTGAATTAAAATAAACAATAAATTAACCAAACTGAGAATGGTGTTAAAATAAAAAAGGTTAAAATAAAGAACGGGCTTTATCACTGTCATTTCGTCATCAACCCTATTTTTCGGGCTCCAAATTTACATGTCATGGACACGGTATAAATCGATATTTATTGATTACAGTGGAACCACTGATTACACTGGCGAATCCCGATTGTTTGAGATCAACGTTCAAAGCTCTGTTTCGTAAAACAATGATACATTGCCCATTGTTGGTGCGACCGGCTCCTAGTTGAGAGTAATCGGTTTAGGATTAGGCCGCAAAATTGAAATCAAACAAATTATCAAGATGAAAAAGTACGCAATTGTTGCAAATCACATTTTTGAGGGTTGGAGAACTAAAAAAGCGGTGAAAACTCCACTAATCCAATAAAGAATCAACTAATCTATCTTTGCAGTACTACACTGAAAGAACTTGTGTTCACGTGATTCTTAGCAGTTTACCCTCAGATGGTCTGGATCGTCCTGAGTTTTAGAACTAGGTCAGCGGCGAAAGAGCACTTCTGTTTGGAGGAGAATGTTTTGAGGAGAGGCCTGAAAACTTGTGTGGTAAGTGAGAGTGGTGAGGAGTGGAGTGTGTTTCACAGGTTGTTTGTATAAGGCGAAGTTGTTCTGCGGCAAGATAGTCTGAAATCAGAGCTGTCAAAGCCGGGAAAATGACAGTCGCTATAGTACGTTTTTATTTCCATTTCCACAAGAAAAATGGTTTGTTGCGCTTTGTTAGTTTTAGTAAGATTTTGAGAATATCTTGCGTCAGTATTCCATTATCAGCAATTAACCGAAATAACTCTATTCACTTAATCGTTCGTACTATGGCAAAAAAACTTGTCTACTGCTCTCTTACTGGACATGAACTGCAAGGCAATGTCGTATGTGACACAGCACCATGATCATTCCCTGAATGTAATTTTTTGACGTATTGAAAGGAAATACACTGCCAAGGAGATGGCACAGCAGCTTCCTCGTTACATCCTTTGTCATATGAGATAAATTGAATCAAAATTGTGAAAGTTATATCTATTTCAAGGAATTTCACGTTAGCGCATGCCCAGAGCTTACTACTGATTATATTGAGATGAAATTCCTATGGGACCTCAAGAGACCTTATCCGCATAATCTCTCAAAATTTGAGCTAAATTCCTCAAAAAATGAAAAAATTACAGCTGTTTCAAGAATTTCACGTTAGCGCATGCGCAGAGCATACCACTGATCATATTGAAATGAAATTCGTACGGAATTTCATGTGCCTTATCCGCATAGTCCCTAAAAATATGGGCTGAATTCATTCAAAAAGTGTGGAAGTTATGGCTATAACAAGGAAATGCGGACAGACAGACAGACCGGCAGACACGTAACCAAATTTGTCCAGTAGGCTATGAAACGCAAAATGCGAGTGGAAATTTTGAATTCGGCATACAAAAATTTTATGGCTCCCGAAAGTGAACACAAGGCTTCCGCTGCTTCGCAGATTCGGAAGCAAAATGAGTAGGGACACTTTCTCCGTACATCATACAGTCTTATTGGTCCTCAAAATAATCAAAATTAGTTCAAACAAACCAAAAATCACAAAATATATTGAGAAATTTCTCAAGAGAACCAGAAAATACGAGATATGTTACAATCAGTAGCTATACCAACCAGGAACATAACATTCGATTCCTTGCAGAGGTGGCTCCTCCCCTGCAACTCTGGGGGTGCACTGAGATCACCAGGGGCTATTGCAAGGCGACACAAAATATGCTTTTTTTGCCAAATACAAATGTTAACTTGTCCATTTCTCGTAGTTCAACTCCATTTAAAACTGCTTGAGAACGCATTAAACGCAAAAACACCAACACTTATTTACCTCGAAAACTACCTCATAACGCAGAACACACAAATGACCATTAGTTCTCTCCCTGAAAGAAAATTTGCACTGGATGCGCAAACAAACACGAATCCTGCACAGAGTGATAGACCCACTAGGTTTACCGATGAGTGGCGAAATGCTCTTGAACGTGCAAGAACGTTTGTGAACAGGGTTCCCGAACTCAGTTCAGCGAGAGTGAATGATTATAACGCCTAACCATCTTGCTCATGATTTTTTACTAGAACAATGTTCGTATATAATATCAACTTTTTTTGGTGTAAACGGGCCTTACCCTTCATAAATAACTTCGGAAACAGAAACGGAAAATGGAACCAAGAAACATTAGAGAAGAGCCGAGCGGTCGGCTGATAAAGCACTAATAACCAAGACGAGAAGAAGAACTCCTTTCGGTTAGCACATGAAACAATTTGCTCCATCCCCTCATTTCCAGCTCTCTGATTGGACAATTAATTAGGCTCGTCAACTCAAACTGAAATTCCGCCTTGTTAAACTTTCAAGTGTTCTAAAAGTATTTAAGTGTTATAAACTTTTAAGTGTTTTAGGATTTTGATCCAAGGTGCCTATGTGCCCATGGTCAGGAGTCGCCCCTAGTTCCTTGTGATATAAAGGCATCTAGCACCTACTGTATCTTCTTGAACCCCCTCTCCCCCCATCTTTCCGACCTGGAAAATACTGTATTTGTTAATTTACAATGTTTCCTTCTAGCATCACAATGTTTTCTAAGCCGTCTCCCAGTCGATTGTGGGAAAATCACGGTTTCATGAGATCATAGCCGCCGAGTTGTTCAACCATAGGCATCTTATTGTTTAAAATTTTCATGCTATCATTTTTTTAATAAGAGTAAAACATCCGGGATTCGAGGTTTTCCTAAACGTTTGGGTTTTGGATTTCTTCCAAAACAAGTTTCAAACTTTGTCAATACAAGCATGTTTTTCTTCGTTCATATTTTTCTGTATTATTCTGGGTTAACTAGGAGCACGGAGTTGGTAGTTTCACAATCTTTAGTAATATATTTCGGTACTTTGACAGACAGAACCACGAAGGAAAATGTTGTGTCTACGGTATTCATGAGTCATTGGAAACACAGAAACTTTGTAATTTGCGTTTAATGCCCCAAGCTCCTTAAATACGACCGGTCTTGTCTGTATCGCCAAATAAATCTGAAGGCCAATGATTCCAACAATCCCAAGTGAAACTGTTTTCAGTTCCGCTGCTTTGGAAACCTACGCCGCAACTTGTTTCCAAATTAAAACGCCGCAAATTCTTTCACTGGGGTTTATTTTTCAATTGGTCGGACGGACTATCTAAAATTTGATTTTCGGATTCAGCACATCTTGGAACGTGAAACAACAAATTTTGAGGGTGGATAGAATCTTATTTTTTCTTGGTTGGTATCGAAAGTTCATTACTGAACAATGTTCAGTGAACATAATAAACCAAGACCTTAAAACTAAAATAACTCGGAAACGAAGGCCTAAAAAAACTCTTTTTATTGCAGGTTAGTTACTGAAAACACCCCTGAAGTTTGTATAATTAATTCTGGGACACCCTGTGTATATTTCCTCCAGTTAATACGTTGGTGAATTTCCTCTAGTTAATTGGTTTGGCTCTGTAGGGCATTTGTTCTGTGAAGACGATATTGATGAGTGTGAGGAGGAGATGAAATAGTGGTAAGATATGAACCCCCTTCTTCTTAGATGACATTCTCTCTGGCTGGACATGCACCTGTCTGGTTCACTCCATGCTGGCTGCCTCCCAAACTGAAAACGCGGAGAGCTAAGTGCAGGCGACCAGAGAAGAATCGAGGCAGGGTAAGGCACATACAGTTTTCAGATGTTTTAAATCCTTATTATAGAAATCGTCTGTCGTTACCTTTGAGAAGAATTTAACGAACCCCATTTACTTGTCTTAACGTGCTTGCCATTCAGAGTTAAAAATCTGATTCTAATTCAGTTGTTTAGCTTTTCCTGAAGAGTGTAACGGAACGAACAGAAGAATAATCTGAGGTTTCAAAATATTCAAACAGTGCAGGTAAAGGTCGAGTGAGAAAATAAACCAAATCTCTCTTTAAATTCCGTAAATCAGTAACCGCAATAGAAATGAGAAAATGTTGGATTTCATGGGGAACACATTTTGCCGAACATACAAATTTCCCAATATGTCCTGAAGATTTTACAGCCTACGTTCCTTTTCTTCTCTAACACAGTACCAGCTACGTAAATAGAGACGATGACATGGAGTAGTTACCCCTTCCAAGGGATGATGAGATTAGCCTGCAACACGTGAAGGATAACCAGGCAGGCTTCTAGTGTAGCTTCGGGGGCAGCAGTTTCAAGAAGGCAAAAGAAAATGAAAGAAAAGAGAATACGTATCCTTCACTTCAAAAAAAGGTAAATAACTATATTTTTTTAGAAATGGTACCACTTAGATGATTGTAAAACAAACCTCCTTTTGTAAGTCATCATCCCTCATCCAATATGTCATCTACCAACGAACCAGTGAGATTCAACATTATACTGTTTGTCATTTTTAGATAGACTTCAACGTGATTCCGTGTTTCATGTAATCGGATGAATTTCTTTATTTTATTTAATTGAAATAAAACCTTCTTAATAACCTTTCATTGAACAGAATGAAATTCACACAAATATTCTCCGTTTATTGATATTTTTCAAGATTCAGATTTTTAAAATGATTTCGACATCCCATCTCCTAATTTGAATATTTGACCCAGTGCCAAGATTTCAGGACTGTCGTCGGCCAATATGAACTTCATTAGACAAAATTCATGAATCCCATTGTTCAACACTCGGACAGATCTTTTAAAAATCAATTTTTGGTATTTTATACGAGTCGTGTATTGGTCAACATTAACCTTCTAGAGTCACGATAGTAGAATTAAACCGAAAATTTCACATCAAACAACTAAGCCAAGTTTCATTGGCCAATTACTCTCTTGGCACACCAGCTGCGTTGATCCGGTAATATTTTTTCTGCTTTAACGAGACCTTGTCCACGCACGTGATGGTTGTTTCGCGCAATTCTTCAAATTGTTTACTGGATTCTTGCCACCGAGGCACCGAGGCTTTTCCCCTGACCCAATTTAATGAAGGAACAAAGATGATATTGATTGGACTCTTATCATTGGGCTTGAAGACGCGAGAATTTTCTATGTTTACTCAACGAATACCTTTGGGGTTTGGAGTAGGCGCCGTGATGTATTATTC
The DNA here is from genome assembly GCA_031894815.1 of Creontiades dilutus. Lineage (NCBI taxonomy): Eukaryota > Metazoa > Arthropoda > Insecta > Hemiptera > Miridae > Creontiades > Creontiades dilutus. The sequence continues at coordinate 1,570,943 of JAVIWC010001315.1, read as the reverse complement.
CGTTTAGCTTTCGTGAAATGTTGGGAAACAGTTTTTAGAGTAATAAATCTAAACAAAGTTGGGGATTCGAGATTAGAACGACATTTGGCACTGGCGTCAACCGATACGAGAACTTCTCCAAGGGAGAGGTATCAGATCCAAATGGGTTAAGGGAGCACCAACTAGACCGGGATAACTTTAATAGACGAAGAACACAGCGCATCTAGAAACATTGTCACTGAGCTCTTCGAATTTCAAAAAGCCAATAACACCGGATATTTGTAATCCATTAACTCCACAGTTTTAAATGCAGGCATGATGTCATTGGGTATCAATTTAGAACTTTTTTTCCTCGAACGGTTAAACTGAAAGCAACCATCCGAGAGAACAGTCATTGTAGGTACTCTCGACTCAATTCACACCGTCTTGACTCAACTAGTTGGGCGGGATTTCCTTTGAGCGAATTAAATGGAATGTCGAAAAGGAAACTATCTATAGCAATGCCTCCACCAGCCAGGTTGTTCAACCGAAATTTTATCTGATTGCAATTATTCATCGATTGTATACTATACATTAAGTATTCATATTAGTTTCACATTTTTGGTATCGATTTAAAAACGCTGCAAATTCTTTCACTGGGGTTAATTATTCAGCTGGCTTGCGTTCATGATTTGAATTTCTACTAAGCTTCGGAGTGTGCGTGTTTCACAGGTGATAGAGCGATTATTGAATTTCAGGAAGTATGCGTAGAGCACGTAAATCGGTTCTCAACCAAAATACCTTTGGATTTGGACTTTGGACTTTTTTTGAAGAACTTTCTATGAGGAATCGAATGAGCCATTCCCCAGGTCCGTAGCTCAAACCATTCCCGATGTATGGTCCGATTTACGGTGGCAACATTTGCGTTTTTTTGGTTTATTATTGTTTTTGTTTTGATCGCAGTAACCTAGTGATGTAGTGAATGTGGATACTGCAGTGAACTCCTAAAAGGTTTTATAGCCGATACACTGGTTGAAGCATTCTGATATGCATGCTCCGTCTTACGAAATTTAGAATTTTCAAATAGAATAATTGTAATCGCTCTTGAAAAAAAAAACGCTGCAAATTCATTCACTGGGGTTTATAATTCAATGATTCATGATTTGAATTTCTACTAAGCTTTGGAGTGTGCGTGTTTCACAGGTGATAGAGCGATTTTTGAATTTCAGGAGGCACACAAATATGGTCAACTGATCAATCCAAATAGGTATTTTGGTTGTACGAGCACAATGTTTCCTTACCTGCACTATTGAGGAAGCAAAAGGAACGAACATATCTATAATACCTTGAAATGATAATGGTTTTGGTTTAATTTAGTCATACTCTGCAAATTCCTTCCCAGTCTTTTCATCATTAGTTATTTATGATAAGAAATGTATGTGGTCGTAACTCCATTTGTAAAATCTATGTTATTGTGTCAAAAATAGTTCCACGTAACTTCCAGCATCCATTACCTATGTTTTCATTGTGGGCTTAGTTCAGCCTAAAATCATTAGTTTGGCTTCCCCACAAAAATGGATATGAGCAGTATGGGCTTAACCGTGCCTGGTATTTTCGAGTGATTAACTGCTTTTTGAACAGTTCCTGTTTTAACTCTTCATTCAACTAATAAACAGTGTTGTTTATTGAAGATACCCTTCTTTCTATTGGAAATCAGGTGAGTTGTTTCTGTGAAGTATATACATTGATATATTTGAATCTGATATTTAAATGAGGTAGTAATCTTAGTTGACAAAGCTAACATAAAATCCCACAACTAGCGATATTTGAATAATCGAGCCGACAATCTAATTATAGCAAACCGGTTGGTGTTTTTTAGTGCAGTGAGAAGAAGTACTACAATTATTTTAAATTATAATTGCTTCCAAAACACATTTATTTACAAATAACTATATACGTTTTTAAATGAGTGGAGCGTAAAAATTTGATGTAGTACATTATGTGTATTTAGTATATTATATATATATCGTATAACGTGTGTATACGAAATTGTAATGCCAAATTGATTAATTTATCTATTAATTATTTTAATTAGATAGCATCGTACGAATAGGTGACCCCATGCTTTCACAAGAACTTTTCATATCTGATCTAATGTTCTTGGAATGAAGAAGTCGGTAAGGTGACGGTAGTTTTACAGCCTGTGATAAGCCATTTTAAGAAAAGCCCCTGTAGCTGTCACTCTGCATCAAAGGGAAATTCCCAAAGGTCTTCAACAGAGTTGGTACTAAAGCTCCTTAGTGGCTTTATATAGAAAAGACCGTTGTTGGCGTGAAAACAGCGTGATTCATCCTCAGAGCGAGGAAGGGAAATAGCTCAGTCAGCCGGGCGGAAGTCAACAAGGAGATGAGAAACCGCCAATATGATGTATATATAAGTACTGGGATTGCAGTTTTTAGAGAAATTCCGTTTGATAGATGAGGATCGTTGCATTGGTTTGCTCATAGAATTTCGGGTTCTTGCCTTCATCACTCACTAACTCTGACACGTGAGTCAGTCAGTTCTATCTTCATCGAAGTGTGCAAACTCGAATTTCGTCGGTGTACTGTTAACTGGGAAATGTAGTAGAAGTAATAACTTCCACTTTATGAGATTATACAAAATGTATAAGGATTTGTAAGATACTACTAGATACTGGAGTCTTACATGAATTAACCCTGGGTCAAGAGTTTACTCCGGCACTTGTCTTGAAATCTTCCTAAGAAAACTTATGGGTTCTGGAATCCATTCATTAAGGTGGATCATCTCTCAGATCAACGATAATCTGCTACATGGCACAGGCTGCCTGCTGTAAATTTCGTCAACAAATTTATTCTCAACATTTGTTGTTAGTGTCTACTTCTTCATAACTAAATCCAGGATGATTCCATTTTTGGTTTACCACCTTCAATAATAGGCCTATCGTAAAGCAAAAAAAAAAAAAAGTAACCCTCCAGATTTTGTGACATTGCGTTTCAAGGTGTGTAGATAAACATCTGCATTGTCCGACCGCCCTATGGGTCATAAAACGCCATAGAATGTACGTAAAAAATCTGTTCTTCGGCACATACACTCGATTTGAGGTCTAAAAAGTTTCCTCTATCTAAAATTCCATCGCAAGCACTTTGTTTGAGTTAAAACGTATGCATTAAAATTAAGGAGAATTATTGAGCCACAAAAAAAGAGTTTTTTCAAAATTTGCCAAAATTTACTTTTCTAGATTTCCTAACCCCCCCCTGAAAATTCCTTTCAACAAAAATACTTCTAAAACGCGTAAAGATTACGGACGTTTCGTTGCGTAAGGTCGAAAATACGAAAAAAATCTTAAAGCGAAAAAACCAAAACAGAAATATTTGTTCGAAGCCCTTAAAAAAACACGCACCTCCAAGAGGCACATTTTCACGAGAAAAACGAATTTACGTAGGAAAAGTTTTGTTGGAGAGACACGTGTGCGAAGTTTTTCGGATCATACGCTTGACACCCTGTATAGGCGAGTGGGCTCTCATTTCCAAGTACTTTTGCTCGCCGAATGGATTAAATGATTCGTTCTGATACCATAAACTTATACAGACTTGTAAAATCTCATTTCTAAGTTTGAAAATGCTGAAAACGGATGTAAATTTTAATTTTTCAAATCCCAAGTTCTTGATTTTGTCTTTTTGACCGCTTGCCAGTCAAGAACAATTGTGATTGAAGGAAGGAGGAGTCAAATTGAATAAAATAATCAACTTTATGAAATATTTGCAGATTTTTGTTTCCCCACAGTCAAAAGTTTCACTTCCGTTCGTAGACCATTCCTAACAACTTTCATTTCGCATGAGTGTCTGTGTGTTTGTGCCTGTCCGACCTGTTTCCGCAGATCCCCAGTAATCGGGCGGATTATTCTGTTAAAAGTCCCCAATCAGTACTATCATTCCAAAAATAAATTCATCAGTCCGCGCAGGGTAAAACGGAAAATCCACCAAGCATCATATTATCCGAATCAAGTGGTTCGATCTAACAATTTTTTAACGATTTAAACACAACCGTACCAATTCTATTCGCTACAGAATCGGCTGAACAATAAATATTATTGCTCTGTTATTGATGATGACCTAACGACAAAATCGGTTTAACGTTTATAACTCTTCAAATTTGTGAAAATAGACGACAGAGCAAACTATTTTTTGGACATGGATTATCGTCGAGAGTGATTAGTGCGTAAGAAAATTCACTAATCCCATCAAGCAGCGTATGGTGAGCTTAATCCCCTGCAATGGCCGTCCGCCTTACGGGTTGAATAGGACCAATGCCCTATTTTTGAAAAACCTCCAATTGTAAGAACATGATCATTAAATCATCCTGTTTTTATGTTTTTCAAGTCTCTGAGTCGATTATAAATAAATTCGCAACCAAAAATCACTATCAAAGGGGTGAAATGGGAAAGTATATACCTAGGTATAAATTTTAATATAAAGGAAGAAAAAGAATTAATTAATTAATAATTCAAGTTATTAATTAGTAAATGAAGATTCATTTTAGTAAATTTACTAACATTTATTTAATAAATGTTTAGTGTCATTACTCGTTAGGTAATTATTTAATAGTTAGGGACATCCAATAACAATAAGTAAACTGAGAAAAATAGAATTATAAATTAAACTTGAGGTTTTTTCAATCATTAACAATTATAATAATAGCTTTTTGTGTGACCCTGATTAAATATCGTTAAATATTGTTAGATTGTGAAAAGTAGATTCATTGAAAAAAATTAACTATCTACAGTTAATTCAAAGTTCCATTGAATTGTTCTGTCGTCCTCCGGACGAAAAAAATATGTCATGACGGAGAACGTTCACAACGTCGGGTTATCACATTTGACGGAAAACTGAGGAAAGTATCCAGTGGAAAGATAGAAAATGATCAATTCAATTTCAGACAGACTCGCGTTGAACTTGTGAAAAACTTAGTTCCAACAAAAGATGCACCTGTCACGCATTTTCTTTGATTACTACAACTTCTAAAATGAGATGTGAGAAATAGCAGAACTGCTACAAATGACACCATGTTTGGAACGTTTAGCACATGAAACCCTCGAAGTTTAAACTCTCTGTAATAAATTGTAAACATGTTTTTGTCTGTAATTCGTTTTTAGGTTTTAAATGAACCCTTCGTCATCGTAATGCGAAATGCTGATGCAATGGTGAGTGCCTGAACTTGATGAAGCCCAACTTCAATACGATCTGTGTTTGTACGCAGTTCAATTCGATTGAATTCGAAATGAAGGGAATGGAGGGAGAGGATAGGGTGCCCCGGCCTTGACAATAATAGAACCTCCAATGGGAGAATATTTCGAATTATTTATCGAATTTTGAAGTACAGATGAGAACGGCTGAGAATATTACTGATGGAAATAACTGACCCTCACACGCTGGATCTTCTCGTTGTTTGTCACTTTCACTTAATACTTAAGTACTTTATGGGCAGCAGGGGGCACTACAGGATCATTATTTTATCACAGACTTAAAATTAGAACGGAAATTTCACGAAAAGCTTGCCAGCCCGATCTGTACAACTTCACACAGACAGACCAAGTTAGATTGCGCACTGATGACGCTGGTGGAGAGGGAATCGTATCCGATAGTTGCCAAAGAATATATTTTCTCTGACTGCCATGTACTTGGTTTGTTGACAAGGAGGTTTCATTGTGATTAGATGAGCTGGTTCAAACTCCATCTCGTAGAAGAGAGTTATAGTTAAATTTACGCGAAGAACTACCATCAATAATATGATTAAATTACTGCTTTAATGAAGGAGTAGTACACCATCAATTGAATAATGGGAAACTAAATACTTCGAATGAGAACACACGCTTGAACACACGTTTATGCATAACTAGATGTATCAATTTTACTCAGGAGTTAAGCGTTCGAAACACAGTAGGAAATTTTCTAGTTCCATAATAAGGTTTTAGGAAACGGAAGGCAGTAAAATTTAGCGACTTGAATAATTAACTCATAGACTTTGGTTGCTCTAATAAGCTCGAAAGCAGCGTTTTTCCTTCAATAATGAAGCCTCTGTCAGGAAATAGTTCAGCAAAATAAAGGGGTAGGGGTTAACGTGAGGGTTCACGTTATAGACGGGTATACACAGGTTTTTCTCCACTTGAATGTAACATAATATGTTATAACATAATAATTATATGGCAGATATGATCGTATATATAAAGATTGCGTATGGTTTTTATACTCCCTCATTGTGTTATTCACCTGTTTCTTTTTAACCTGCGTAGCAGGACCTTCAAACTAGTATATTATATGGCAGGTTTGCTTAGGATGCACTACGATTTTATTCAAAAATTAATCGTTGGTTATTAAGTGTCAAACTTCAAAATATTGGCCACTTCAATTTTAAACCTTGGGTTGACTTGATTTGATACCTAACTAGAATAAACATAGTAGGAGACAAACCTGTTGCAAGATGGATGATGTACGAACATCCTAGTCATATTGCTGTCTCCGCACAATTTTTTCATAACTTATTTTACTAAGTATAACTCTTTTATTCATAACGATTTTGATACATTTCAATTGGATTTCTACGTGTTCTGAATGTACCAAGTAAGCATTGCCTCTGTTGTTATAATTTAAATTTCATTTGGATTCCTACGAGTGTTTCCGAGTGTACCTAGGAACCATTGTCTCTGGATTTATGGTCCACTTCAGGTAATCCGGAGATCCTCTTAGGACAGTTAACTATTAAAGAAATGATAAATGTTGTTTTAATAATTTGCAGCGTATAATTTGCAGACACTGCAATTTTTTGCTAAACAGACATATTACAATTTAATTAGAACAGTTTAATCCGAAGAGACCTTCAAGTATCTGGTATACCATATAAGCTAAGTACGGTTTAGAAACTATGTTCTGAACCGCCGAGAGCAAGGGCCAGGCGGGGTTTTGGCGGTGCTCCAGTGTAAATTAAGAAGGGAATGCGGGGAAGCAGGTGTTGACCACCGTCTCTTAAAGATTTTATACGAGTAGACTCATGGAAAATAGTTTTCATTCGGCCAGCCGCTAAAACAAACAAGTCACATTAATGGACGAACGTGAGGGTATTTTCAGAAAAGCATAAAATGCTGTAACGTATATTATGGATGGGACCGTACAATGTTATGAAATGTGCTTCCATTAATAACAGAACCTACCGAAATATATCAACAATAATCCGGTGACCAGATAAATATTCAAAACGTCGCAAATTATTACACAAAACTTTAGTATTTCTGTATCAAATAAGCGAATAAGCCTCATATGCAGAAAGGCACCGGACCGTTTATGGAGAATGGACGGATTTTAGGACGTCCCGCTGAAGCAAGATCATAATGGAGATGCCTATTATGATTGATGCAGTGGGAAAACCAAAACACGAGGGAAAACGCTGCAAATTATACGCAAAGGTTTATTATTTCATTTTTAGATAAACGTTTTTCGTTAATCACTGATGTATGGATATTATATGCAGTCTGTAGTACTTTATCTAAGCTCGGCACCTACCGCCTCCATATCTAGTAGTTGTCATTATGAAAATACTTAGGCTACAGCCAGCCACGCGGTCTACCTCAGACCTCCCGTCGAACGGCCTCTGCAGGGCTGTTCTTCTGCTCGAACGTATACCTCATCGTTGACGACCGATTTTGCGCAACCCGAAAATGAGGTTTTTTCGAAAGGGAGAGAATGGATAATAGAGCAGCAACTTGAGTGGTCTCATTCGATTCTAGAAACTAATTTCAACTTGATAAAAAAAAAAACTACCCTCCTACTTTGAATGTTTTTGAGATTTAAAATTTTCAAGTTCATTAATCTTTAAATATTATCCCTTAGGGTTGGTTGGTCAAGATGCCAAGATTACTGGCACATCCAGGATCAATAATGGTTTTTGGAGATACATTTCGTAAAATTTGGTTCAGTAGTTTCGAACGGCGACGGCAAAAGGACGGATATATACATTTTCAATTTTTGGAATCTACTTATCTTCCAACGTAAATCAACAACTGTTTGGCTGGTTTAACACTTTTATTTGCGTGGTCGATCGCAAAGGTTCATTATGGAAATTAACCAAACTAAACCAAAATAACTGAACGAAAATCCGTTTCCGACCATTCTAACACGCTGTGCCAGCAATTTTCAACTAATTTTTTTGATTCTCTTTCTAAAGCAAAATATGAGCATAAATGCTCAATCCAAATTTTACTCTAGTTTTGCAAATTTCATCGGTAGTTCCGAATTTCAAAAGAGAGGAGTTAAAGTTAATGATGCCGACAAAACGTGTTTTTGCTTTTTTTGGTTTTAGAAATTTTGTCGTCACTACTCAAGTAATAATCCTCAACCAATGTTTTGATCGATCAAAATTTTAATCTGGTTGTGGAACAAATCTCGAAAATTTAACTCTTGGTTACAGGAGGGGAAGCTAATAGACCGGCCCTTTCAAACGGTACACATCCAAAAATTCAGGACCGATTCATGCCATTCTTTTTTTCGTGCAATCAAGATTTTTTTAGTTTTTATTTTTTGAAATAATATTTCGTTTTAGTCCAGCTGAATTTTATATTGGGGGGAGGGTAGTAGACAACTCATTCAAGCGTTTTCCATACTTGCCGTAAGATGTACTGCTAAATATCATGTTCTTTTTTCTTGGATCAGAATTTGGTCTACTTTTAAAACATTGCAGAAAAACTTTCCAGTTTTGAAACCAATAGGTTCAATTCCGCTTCAAGAAGTTAATAAACATAGGATACCCGAAAACAGCAGTTGGCTATAAGAAACTATCAACTTAGATGTTCCATGACCTTAAGTCGCTTTCTTGCCTTCTTTTCTTATAAGGAATCAAGATTTAAATTACAGTTTCGTAAACCTCTATGATCAGGGCATGTACACAAGGTAAACCAGCTTCAACACAAAAAGCAGTGAGTTTGAAACAAGTTTCAAAATAAACGACTCTCAGCTAGGTTTCCGTTCAAACCTCAACGTGTACAACTGCTCAACGTGTACAACTACGAGTTGAAAAAAAAAACAATGGTTAAATCCATCAATGATAGATCGATAGATAAACTCGAGTTGCAACAAGCCGCAACAACCACCATTTGAGCCTCAAATATCATGTCAAGGAGGATGATTTATAATAAGTGACGTATTTAATATAGCACTTGAATATCACTTATGAATAAAACTTGCCAAAGAAAAGCATACGCAGTTTACCAAACTTTCCTCTAACCTGTAGATACTGGGTGAGTAAAAACGGGCGTTTCGTCCAATTGGCAACTTCAGTAGAAGGAAAATCCTTGGTTAAGTCAGAATAATCAGAATCGGGCAGAAACGCACAGCGCTGCCAAACCAAATACTCAATTCAAAAGACAACAAAGCAAAAACTAAAACTTTTCCATTGTCATAGTGACCCAGTTGGCTATCGGATTTCCGGTATTCGGTTTCAGTGATAGAGGCAGACCCTCGACCGAAGGATGGTGTTGCCAATCTAGAGACTTTGCCCTTCTCGCAGGGGAATCACCTGTTTGTGTTGGAGCATTCCTAAAATCCAAGAATAGTCTCGTTTCCTTCCCCCACTCAGGCATTTCGCGCGGTTTACTGCCGCCGGTGCTCGCCATTCCAGCCCGATTATTGTGTTTACTCCAGAGTAGGAAATTGTGATCGAACTTGGGGAAGCGCTTTTTGGATTCGTGCCATTTCCCGTCCTTTCAAAATGTTTTTTTTTTCTTCCTGCGAATGTTTGTAATGCCAAATAAAAGAAACCTATAGAATATTCTTAACTTGTTGACCTCTCTAGGTTGATTTCACGTAGGAATCTGGTGGTTTCATTCTGTTAATCAATGAACTTGATGTTTTGATTTAAAATTACCAAAGTAAGAAAACCCTTTTATTCATGTTGATGTTTGAATAAATTGATTCCCCCAAATTTGCAGTCCTCAACTTCCAATCAAGTGTCAATTTCCTACCTACCCTCCAGCTAGAGGGAGTTCGTCTCACGGATATTACAAAATGCAACTAATTTAATATTTCCATATTACACCGGTGAGGAAACTCTTATGCAGGTGTGCACCCCCCCTGGCTCACCGCGCCCCCCCACCATGTAAGTTGGCACCCCCTCCCCAAAACCAAAATGTAAAAAGTACTCGTAATCACCCCTGATTTCATGTATAACTAAAAGAAGATTTATGTAGATATTGAAAACCATAATGCGTGCCAGCGCCAAAATCACGGACAATATTCGAGCACTGTTATTGTCATTTATACATTTTCAGATAGGAAAACAAACCATATTTAAATTAATAACTGGGTCCATTATTATTTACATCCTACTTGTATTAGTATCTAATTATCTAATTAGTATTAGTATTATACATAGATCCATAATAGATGGGTTGAAGAGCTTTGGTGGCTCTACTTTCAAGGGGAGTATTTTATTCAATGAAATTATGTCTATCAATGACATCAATAAAACAATATTCTACCTCGGAAGTTGTTCAATATTTCAGCCCTACAATGCAACCTAATAGACCAACAAATCCTTTCATTTTGAAGGTAATGAAATTAATTAGTTTCCCCGTCCAATAGTGAGGCAATTTACGTAAGTCACCCATCTCTCTGGCATCTGAAATGTTCCATGGAACAATACATGGATGTATTAGATAGATGAATGGATAAGTAGAAATGGTATTATAGACACATAGGTAATAGATAGGTTGATGAGCTTTGGTGGATCTACCCTTAAGGGGAGTATTCTATTCATTGAAATGATGTCTGTCAATGAAATCAATACAACAATATTCTAACTTGGAAGTTGTTCAATATTCAGCCCTACAATCCTACCTAAGGTTCAGTTTATTTGAAATGTTTAGCCAATTTGGCTTACTGGAGCTGCCTTAGTTAATAGGCCGTCCTGACTGTCGGTATCGGTGAAGGTTCGTCACTCGGTTCTGCTATCGTATGATGAGGAGGTGATGAAATGGTATTATTACCCCTTCCAAGTGCAGAAGTGATGACCATGCTGTTCTCAAAGACGACCTGGAACCCAAAAGACTTGGAGGTTTAGCCCCAAGGGTCACCAAAATGGTTCATTAAACATTCTACTCTCTAATAACAAACGCTTAAGAAGTTGGGATGATATAATTTAGAGAATGAAGAAAATTGACTAGATGGGCTCTTGAAGTATCATGACGTCACAATACAACATTGCATTTTGTGAAGCCTCCGTAACTGACATTGCTTGTTAATCACCTACCACAAGAGTAAGATGTTTGCAGATGAGCCTATCATCAATATAGACCAACTCCCATGAAAGGGTCTTTGAAGTATGATACTAAACGGTCTATCTAGTTGTTCTCCATGTTTTTCAATTGTCTCCAACTTATGAAGGAATCAAAAGATCAGCAACCGGGAAATTGTTGAAAATGATTTTAACTGAGAGATGGTGGTTTTCTCTGTTCACAAGAGCAGACCAATAAAAAAGACGTCGCTGGTGGTTGTTACTAGCGTTCTTCTAGTAGCTACAAGTAGACAGTGGGCTTACTAACGAGCAGAGCACCATTCTATCATTGAACCTTCATGATCCAGGTCTCGTTCTGGGTCGAGATTTTGATTGAATTTTGTGAGTAGAAATTCCTTCTGAAGATATCGAATCCTAAGCCATAATATTTTATGAAGGAGAACTGCATCGTATTTATACTGGTTCTACGAGGAAAATAGTGTTTGGAAAAGCAAGGGAATATAGTGAGGAAGTCCACCATTAAAACCACATCCTGGTACACCGAAATAACGCGAATGTTCATTCGATTCCTCGTGGAAAAAAGAGTACAAATTTAGGCCGCTTTTTTTTGAGGTACAGGATTTTAAAAATTTGAACGCAAGCCAATTGAAAGAATTGGCAAAGATTAGGTGAAGTAATGAGATGCATTTCAACAATGCTTCTGTATCAGTGATAGCTTAAAAATCGCCCTCTTTCCCTTTCTTTCTATTTCTCGTAGTAAGAATAACCGGCGCCTAATGTTTTTCATGTGTATGGGTATATTTGCCCCACAATGCGTAGGTTGAAGCATCTTCCTGTTTTCTTTTCGTGCTTGAAGAAAACTGAAGAGGAGACAGGAAGTGGATGTAGCTCTTATGTATGAGTCTTAATGTAACAAAATGCAAAACTATTGAAATTCCACAATACTGACCAACATAGGTATAGTTATTAAATTTTACAGCACACAAGGAGGATATTCGGCTGGAAATTTTAAAAATCCTGACCTAATCATATTAAGTTATGGAAGCCGTAATTATTGAATATTACATCATGATAATAATAATATCCACAATTTTATCAAGGATAACTAAATATCTGCTTAAAATCAGCAACCGAAGATCAACGCTGTCCAAAAAACCGGTTGATTGAGTGCCTAGCCAATAAATTACTCAACAAAATCTTTCACGAGTTTTTCACTCTTCACTACTCCTGTACCCACCCTTGTTCTCTCACCCTTAACCCATTTTTATCGGACTAGGAGACATCGACAACGATTCATCAAATTGTTCAGTGGCTATTACTTCGGAATTGCTCCATGAATGGGCGTTGGAAACTGAGTGCACTTACTATTCACCCGGCCAAAGTTGGTATCGAGCGGAGCGAAAAGGAGTGGGCGAGAACAGCCCTTTCCACGTTCACTATCACCCCCTCCCGGTTTAGCTTCTTTCTTAGAGTTGAGTGAAATCCCACCTCGTTTCACACCCACGTCTTCTTTGATAAACCCACTACCCACGTTGGACCGTAAAAGTGGCTCCCAGTTTGCGGGTCTCAGTAACTCCAAAAATCACACCGGGTTCCAACTAACTAAACCACTATGTTTAATCAAGATTGTATTTGCGCTGCACTGTATTTCTAGATTGGAACGTGGCACTGCACTGTACTTCGATTTCGTTCCTTTTCCGTGAAAAGATGAAATGAAATGCTTCATTCTTGTTCACATAAATTTTACAAGTTATTCAACTATCAAAATTATACGAGATTCTGAATTTCGTATTTAACGTCTGGTGTTTCGTTCCGTTTCTTTTCGTGAAACCCAGCAGATTTTCGATCAATATTTCGACCATAGAGCTGATACCAAAGCACAAAAGTTGTAACATGGGGAGGTGATGGAACGCTGGAAGGCGGCTGGTAAATCTCCTGAGGCGACGGATTCAAGAATCGGGAAGGGCCAACTAACCATATCAATCACAAAGTACTTCAAATTCTAATGTAATACTCGTAATTATATTAATTTTTATATAGATATTAATGTAGGCTACTAATTGCCTAATGAAAATCAATCAAATGAAATGAACTAGCCATGCCATAGAGGTGCCACCACCCAGATTTCCTTAAGATCAGTTTTTTTTGCGAGTTGCCGGTGTTCTCCCTAGATGATTGTATCTAAAGGCTGCCCCTTTGCTTTTAACACAAACATACCGATTACATCAGAATCGATCGGCACCTGCAGCACTACGCCGTGTGTCCGTCAGTTGTGTCCACCTTCCCTAGCATCGTCTCAAATCTAATAACCAGCCAGAGACACATTTATTTCAGCCACCCGATTCTCTTAAGGAATGCAAACCAGAATTTACATGTTTGCAACCCAGTATTCTCGAAGCCAATACAAAAAACTTATATTTACCTGGCTAATTCAAGTAGGGGCTAATGTAAAGCAATTGTTCAGAGAGATTTATAAATATTAAAGTTATTTCCTTTTAAATATACTGATCAGCATATAGGCATACGTTACATAATATGTTATATTTCCTGTGAGAAAGGTCAATTTTAATTTTAATTTTTCGCAATGAATCTAGTTAATTTCTACTTTGTACAAAATTCCGAAGATTTTTGACACCCCCCACGCAACATGGAACGCAGTTCCACAGCGTGGGGTAGTTTCCAATATACAGGGTGTCCCAGGAGTTATGCACAATCCGACTCCCTCGTGTTCTACAACTCATTTCCGACTGCGATGAGTTGCATTCATCTTCGAGACTTTTGGAAAAACCTCAATTTTAACAGAAAAAAATACGTTTTTCTGCAGTTAAACACCATTTCCTTAACTAAAAATATTTTTAAAAACCAAAACGGCTACACCGTTGGAAAACTGACATTTTGGCGCACGTTTTACCAGGCCTGCACAGTTCTGCGTCAAGCATTCATGGGGTTTTGTAGGCGAGATGAAAAACAGGCAATTTCAAGATTTTGACAAAACTGCCATTTCGCGCAGCAATCGCACATCTTCAATGCAATTTAAAAAAGTTTTCTGACATCAAATAGATAGAAAATGTAACGCTCTTTCCAACGTTGTCACCAAATTAGAGCTATCTCCACAAGGTAGAGAGTTATGACAGTTTTAATGACATAAAATTGAAAACACGAAAAAAATCTTAAATAGTGAATAGCTCGGAAACGAGGCCTCTGGCAAAAAATTGCTGTGAGGCATTTTTGGTCGGAAATGAGTTACAGAACACGTAAGAGTCGGATTATGCATAACTCCTGGGACACCCTGTATATTTAAGAGCGGTTGAATTTATTTATTTTATTTTTTCTATTACCTAAGGTATATTTCTGTTGTTTTGTAAATACTGTAATTTTGAGGAAATAAATACCTATTCATTCATTCATTAAGGTGATGGAATGGACTTTTTACACCTTTCCAGGACTGAAGATATTAGCAACGCTCAGAGGATACCAGGAACAGTAGTTTCAAGAAAGGGGGAAGAACTTTTGATATCTATCGCAAGTCCATCTGTTCGTAACTAAAGTTATCATTTCTGTCTTGGAAAAATCCCTTGAAGTTATATCAGCCGATCCAAAGGATACAGATTAAACGTTTTGACGTGCTTCTTACTATTCTTAAAATTATTAAAATTAATGTTTGATAGCATGACGTCTACCGTCCTTTTCTACGCCGAGAAGCTGAAACTTAAGAAGTCTGTGATTGGAAACATACTCATTGTTCGTCCATTCGGTTTTAATTTCCATTTTGGACGTCATTATTGGAAACATTCAACTGAATATGAATCAATATGAATTCATCATCAGCATGGATAATTTTGAATGATATGAAAAGGAAATTCCATGTTTTGATCGAACTCGGTCTTTTAGTACCTGCAGAGATTCTTTCCTGGTGTTGTGATGTTTTATGTATGAGAATACAAATCAGAGTCGTTAAAACGGAAACCTACTAAAAATTTTGATCACGTTTTGACCAGTGGAAGATTGTAATGGTCATTCATCTTCATGATACCCGTTTCCATATCAATGACAACGCAATAGCTTCATTTTAAATACCATTAAATCGAAGATGTAAGAGTGCCGGGTGTATTACTCGCCTACTAATTTCTTCTATTCCTCTACGATTCTACTTGGGTATCACTTGGGGGATTTTTACTGTTCTGGGAGAGATTAGGTACTCAATCCGCGGACTACGGCCTGGAAATTTACGACAATTATGGTATTATTACGAAATTATGGGTATAAGATGATCTTCTTATATCTCCTTGATCAATGCTTAGTCCGCTCATCCAGTAAAAATTCACCCGCGTAATACCCTTCAAGAAAATACTTAACTCCCACCTGTATTCAGCTATTAAAACTGTTCAAATTATACCATCCAAAATACCCATATTCTCCCATTTCGGATTTAAGACCTATTCTCAGGTCACTAGTTCGCGGACTCATGACATATTTTAACTCGAAACAGTCAACCATCGGCTTAGGTGGTGGGTAATTAAAAGCATTCTCATTACCCATTCCAATGAAAGGGATTGCAGTGTGATACACTCATTACTTCTGTACCTTCAACTTAACGGTCACTTCTCGAGAAAAGCGAGCACTCCAACGAAACATGAACAAAAACATCACCCACTGACGTTCATCCCCAGTGAAACTGAGCCAACTATGACACACCCAGTTAGTGAATCGGAACAGTGCCGAAGTAAAGCCCAGTTCACGCAGCTTGAGCATTTGCCGAGAGCAGGGGCTCCAAACGAGCATTCGTTCGAGGCTCAGGCAGTGTAAACTGTCGCTTCGAGCCGAGCAATGTTCGCGCAAAAGGGTTACTCGTGCTCGTGGCTGATCCGCCCGATGTCGGTTTTCCGGCGAATCATCAAATGGATGCTCGTTCGTCACCCGATCAGTGTAAACACCCCCGACCGATGTTCTTCGAATTTCGATAATAACAGGGATGCCATCGCCATGCCATGCTCGCGAGCTACTGAACGTCGGAAATGCTGGGCAGTGTCAACAGCGGTGCTCGTTGCAATCGTGCTCGTTGAAAACGGAAAATTATCGTAAAGGGGATTTACGTGCTTGAGAACGTAAACAAGCAGTCGGTAACTGATATCGTGATGTGCTGGAAGTGGGAATCACAAATTTCTATGCACCTCCATAGTAAGCGAACATTGTAGTAGCCTTTTTGCTTCCTCAAGCCCCGATACCTCCCTAATAAAACTAGGGTATCAATACTTTGTTAGTGAATTCAATAAACTATTGATTTCCAGGATGTTGTTTTTCTCAGGCGCTACGACTCGGACTGCGAGTTTGCCGTGGTATGTCGTCACATTGATGGTAAACAAAACTGTACAAATCAACACTTTATTAGGGGGTTGAAAGACAACTGGCTAAGGGAGATGTTAAGTAGTTGATGTAAGTAGACCATCGCCAACTATTGCGACCCCACAGCCCGATTGGCATCCGGAAGTCAACGAAATTTTTAGTCGGAATCTAAACACTCGCACTTTCTTTGAGTGGAAGAGACACGAGGAGACTGGGACTTGTGTCGACTTTAGATTTGCCAGCGGCGGGCAGGATGAAGGGAGCTGATTAGCAAATTGACCGCCCGTGTCCTCCCCGCCCCTCCGACGTCACCACGGTCGCAAGCCGCCCATTCACGGCGAGTCCCGCCACGTGGTCACCTTCAAAGAAACTGTTATTCCTTTCTTCTCAATGGTACAATTCCATTTTCTATGCGTGGAAAGTTCGTAGTTGAATCATCGGAAGTCAGGCATCCTTAGAGTATTTTTGCTTCCTCATTGCCGATGGCCTAGAAGCTTTGTTTTTGTGTAAAAAGTCGAAACAATTTAGCTTTCAAAATAGAAAACGTACACAAGAACGAAAATCCTCATCGTCTAATTAGTTGACTTGGGTGTCGCTAGAACCCTGGATGAATCCCTTCAAAAATCGGCTAGCAAACGTCAGGAAATTCTTGACATTGTACTTGGATAAATGACATCTAAAGTTAGAGTCTCTCGTCCAAGTAGTTATCGCGCTTCTACACGAGAACCCCTGTCCACTCAAAGATACTAGGCAATGAGTAGCTTTAAGCGAAATCATCAAACCGAATCTCGACCCTCCTTCAGGAGGACAGCTGATGACGTTCTCGACGCCAGTGGCAGTCGGACGTGAAATCCCATCCTTTGATCGTAGTTTACTTTACTATTGCTTTACTTTCTTGATAGAGACCCAGTTTACCATCGCGGACATGCTTTAGTTGTTCATGAGATAATGATGGTGATAAGGGCATCATTAGGATTGCAGTATGTACCATCAAACGATTCATTCTTCAACATCATAACTCGGACTGTCGCAAATAGCTCGAATTTATGATCTGCTGGGTTGATGGCACAAGCAAGGCGAAAGAGAATAGTTTGCTATGACTCATTGAAATAAGTCGTCAATGACAAGATTACATTGAGTTTCACTAGCTCTCTCAAGATCAGATATCCCACCTATTGAAAAACCGAACTCTATTCGCTAGTTGAACGGGTTTTGCGGCCACTCAAGGATTTCCGGCTGTAATTTACGCACGCGTTGAAACCCAGGAAAATGTTGAAATGTGATGACCGCTTAAGGTAAACTGGCACCACTAAAAACTTTCATGTCACGTTTGGAAATACCTATGTGGTGCAGTTTTTCTCACATGCCAGTTAGACACAAAAGACAAACAAACCTAACCAAAGAATCATGGTCGTGGTGGGCAGAATTTAATAGTTTTGATATTTTAATTTGTTATTGTTTCCATGCGTAAATTTCTTGTTTTAAATAAAAAACTATGCCCCTTCAAATCAAAAACTATTAGGAGATAATAGGGTTACCCCGAGATTTCTGTAGAAATATAATAAATCTATACCATACTCGCCAGAAATTTGTCCGTGTTAACCAAAAATTAATATGCAAATGCTTAAGTAATTTTCGCAGTCGTGATAATAATGTTATCTTATTCTTACTGACATGGGTGAGGATATGTTTTGGGAAGACGAATTCGGGTGAAGCAGGTTGTGCTAATATCTCCTAATTTCAATATCTCGATTCCGAACTTCGATTGCTCACACAGTAAAGACATAATCATACAAGCTATTGTTAATAGGGGAATGCCTGCGTTGCTGTATATTTTAACAGAATACCGGCTTTAATATTCTCCGAAAAAAGTTTCTGTCGCAAATAAATTATTGTACCACCGAATAACTTTTGACGGTTGGTGAGCCTTTAAAAGCTTTCCGTCAACTTTTCAGCGTACTGTTATTACTCCAGAAGGAGCAATTGACCTAGTTCATGATGCCTTCCTAAAATATTTTCTCTCTCAGTTTCCTGGAGATACTGAAATATGACTCAAGGTCTCGGAGGAACGCTCATGAAGGCGATGCAAGGATTGGTTGGTTCCCTGTAACTTTAATCCAAGCTAACTGGACTTAATGAGTCAATGGTCATACTCTCGGTGGGCTAGTTCATTTTAATGTATCGAGGTGGATGAAGATCCCGATTCATGAGACTAATTTGCCTGAATTTAAATCTGAACCTTTTTAGTTTCAGTGGTCTGTTTGGGTGTTGCAGGCCAATCGCTTCTACCCTTGGAGTGGGCAACTACTCGATTCCCTCTTCTTCTCGCTACATTCCTATCAAATAATGAACGAAAAATGGCAAAAAATAAACATATCAATCAATTCAGTTCTGCAACAGACAAAGGAAGTGAAAGATTTTGAGTGATACAAATTAGGCAGAAAAAAGGACGTAATTACGGACGTGATCAGATAAGAATTTTGTAAAAATCGTCAAATAATCTCCATGGATCAATTACGCAGGCCTATAATTGCAATGGGATTCGTTCTTCAAGAAATCAAGTTTATAATAACTTTCGATGCACATAGAAAATTTAGTAAAAGTCGATATTCTAGGTGATCAAATTGATTACCAGCTGGTGGGTGCATATTTATTGCCTTTTTATTTATATTCTGATGTACAATCGTTCTTGCATATCTACCTTTCTTGCATACTAAGACTTAGACATTTAGTTTTAATCATAATTATGATGAACTAGCGATTTCCGTAAGAGGACCATCTGATACAATAATAATAATCGTTTACGGTATCATTTCCAGTGTCTTCAGCAATGAAATTTTTACGTTACAGAACAAAGGCATTGAGGTTCCAGTAGCGATAAATCCATTATTCGAATTCCAACACTAATTTGGAAGAAAAGCAAGGGGTATGGTGTACAACAAGTCAACCATTTGATACTCTTCTATTGAAATTTGTGTTGGATTTAAATTGAATAGTTATCGATTATTGAGTAGTAGGTATCTTGGTTTTCATAATTCATTCAAGACGCTTCAATAATAAAGAATAAGCTCTTACAACACCATTACTGTTATACCAAGAGCTCGCCTTTCGGAGAGAGCTGCCGTGATTGACAAATGACGATCGGACCGTTCGTATTCGTAGGTATAGTCTTCTTCAAGGCTCCGAAACTATTACAAGGCATTTTTCCTTTTTACCTTTGGTAAGGTTGTGCACAAGCGGCGAGGTCGGAAGCGTTATTAAACACGAAATTCTGCCAAGGGCGTGAACACGGATGAAATGCCGTTGAAATGTACATGAACTACAAACCCATTTCAATTTTAAATAACGAAGTGGACCCGGAGGTTGCCAAAAACGGGAGTGACGAGTAATGAACACGTTGAGCCATGACCAATGACGAGAGCAAGTTAAAAATAACATTTCCTAAGGAATACTCCTTCAACAAAATTACAGTTTTGATATCTTACCCTGTGATAAAATATCATTTAAAATCGTCATGAAAAGAAAAGAAATTAGGTGAAATCATTAGTTGAGCATCCCTTGGAACCGTGACCTAGTAACCAATTCGTTACTTCATAGAAACTTTTTGAATAATCCATTAATGAATGGTTCTTCTTGACATCGAAAAAATTAATGGGTACCACTGAGAAAGCCAACTGTCAAATCATTAAAATACAGATTCAACGATGAATGCAAATACTCACTTGGCACACTCCAGTCTCAAACGGTTTGACATAAAGAGCGCTGCAAATTATTGCACAAAGATTTATTACTTCGGTATCAGATAACCTTTCTCCGAAAATCACTTAGGTCCTGTGTTTATTAGACGTAGCCTGTGGTACATCATTTGAAATCTATGCTTCCATGAATTGTTATTGTGTTCTAGATGGCATAGAATTAGCCTCAGTGGTTAAGCCTTCAGCTGAACATGTCTTTATACCTTGCAATTGACCTCTACAATGACTTAATTTTAAATATAATTCCGTGAATAAAAAACTTAACAAGTCGTGTTGTACTAATCAGCCCACAAAAGCTGATATCAAAATAACAAAAATGGGGTAGTGTAGGGTATTTGCGCAAGATTTAGAAATCCATTGATGGAACAACTGAAATTTCACTAGATAAAACAAAACACTATTCATCACTTGTCCATTAATGCATACACAACTTATAAAAACTTGATCGGAGACTATGGCCGGTATACGCGTATGGTCTGTCGCGATATTTTGTGAATCATACGTTCTTGCGATATGTGGGAGAAAAAATGATTGCACAACAGCTGGAGTAGCCTCCGCCACGTCAATAGTTCTTGAGATTTCGACTTTTTAATAGTTCAATACTCAAAAAATACCCCTTAGGGTTGATTGATTCGGGTGCCGAGAATACTGTCACATACCGGATCAATGTCATATTTTTGACCCAATATTCGTAATCGTCGGTCCGATTTTCGTAAACTTTGGTAAAGTACTTTCGGCTTCAGACGGCCGAACGACTGGTTTTTGGTTTATTATTCAATAATAAACCATTGTGATGACTCTTGAAAAAATATTTTGTAAAATCCCCTGAAAATTACATGGTTTACGTTTCAAAGGGAGTAGAATCCAAATCTGCAATAACAATTTTTCCGTCCATCCGCCGTACGCCGTACACACGATTTCTCCCAAACGGCGGGAGCAAAAAATCTGAAATTTTCAGGAAAAGTCAATATTGGTCCGACAACGCCCCAATTCTTTAGCCAGCTCTCTTTAATTTAAAGTGCCCTTTAAGGTTGTCAAAGTTTTGTAAAATCCCTAAAAACCTCAAAAAAAAAACAAAAGGCGGCCTAAATTTGGACTTTTTTTTTTTTAAGAACTTTCCATGAGGAATCGAATGAGCCCTTCCCCAGGTCCGTAGTTCAAACCATTCCCGATGTATGGCCCGATTTATGGTGCCAACATTTGCATCCACATTCACTACATCACTAGGTTACTGCGGTCAAAACAAAAACAACAGGTTTTTTTTCTTATTTTTTTTTTGATCGCAGTAACCTAGTGATGTGTGAATGTGGATACTGGAGTGAACTCCCAAAAGGGTTTATAGCCGATACACGGGTGGAAGCATTCTGGTACGCATGAAATGCTGCAAATTCTTTCACTGGGGTTTATTATTCAATTGGCTTGCGTTCATGATTTGAATTTCTACTAAGTTTTGGAGTGTGCGTGTTTCACAGGTGATAGAGCGATTGTTGAATTTCAGGAGATATGCATAGAGCACGTAAATCTGTTCTCAACCAAAATACCTATTTGGATTGATCATATTTGTGTGCCTCCTGAAATTCAATAATCGCTCTATCCTGTGAAACACGCACACTTCAAAGCTTAGTAGAAATTCAAATCATGAATGCAAGCCAAATGAATGAAATTGAATAATAAACCCCAGTGAAAGAATTTGCAGCGTTATCACATTTTATTTATTTTTTATTTTTTTTGAGTTTGGAAACCTACGAGTCATGAAACGTAAATCAACAACTTTTGAAGGGGGGTTAAACATTTTTTTTGTCAATCACAATGGTTCATCACTGAAAATAATAAACCTAAACTACGTCTCTTTGTTAACATATTTTCATTACTTCACTTTGGGAACGTAGAAACTCTTATTACACACATATGAAAATCAGCGGTTTATACGTGAAACCACGTGAGTGGTCGATTCGAACGCTGGGCAAACCGCCAGAACTAAGCTGATCACATGGTAGGCACACGAGGTGACAAATGTTACGAGATGGACGGAACACGAGCAAGACCCATGTGCCCTCGGCGAGACCTGTCAGCTGCAGCGTCCCTTCTGTCTCCCATTGGCGGATGGCTCTCTGCAGAGGACTGCGGGCCCGGACAATGTCCATAGGCGGACAAAGTAAAACAATACGACAGCTCTAATGACGCACTTGTTGAATAACTCATTTCCAAATTAAATATACTTGAACGTCAATAAACATTTAATAATACCCGCCTACTTCCACTGTTAGTCATTATTTATTTCACATACATACATACCAAGTAGAGTAAATTTACTCCACGCAGAGTAAACTTACATTTACATTTATGTAAACAGGGGTAAATGGGAACAACAGCCATTACCGCCCCTCTGGTAGATTGTGGAGCTGAATTTCCACTGAACCTTTTAATTTCAACCTCGATGACAGATACCTGGAATTCGTCTTATTTCTGAACAGCTGATCGTCATCTATCCGGCTATGTTCATAGCCTTTGGATAACAGTTCGAAAAACGAACTAAACACTGACCACCAAGTTAAAGTCTACGTCACTTCTTTTGAAAAATTAGCGCGTTCACGGGGGCGGGCACCCATGATGTAACTAAAAACGTTAATCATGTATCAACTAGATCCTGTAGGAACTAAAACTTAAACTTATGCTGAAAATTGTACTTGAATTTCATTAAAATCAGCTAAAAATTGATATAAATACCAACAAATATAAAAAATCCGAAATCTTTGTTGAAAATCGTCATGAAAGAGTATTACTTAAACAAGTGTTTTTACAATAAAATTTATAGTTAACAATATCTTTGCACATAAAGTTGCTCGAATTTTAAGAAAAATTTGATACAAACAGTTTGGAAAATTACCTCATGCGGTCACTCTTCATAACTGGAACTTTTTTCTGTTTTCTTGAATCAGAGAAACATTGAATTGGCATTCCTCTTCAATTTATTGGAAATTCAATTAATTAGATTAGATTCTCATAGCTCTTCCGTTTCTCTTGTCAGTTCTTCTTATTCAGTTTCTAAAAACTGCTAATAAATGTTGATTTGCTACGTTTTTCCACGCCAGTCATCGCTATCCGATCGATGATTAATTCGTTAAATGTCGCATCGATGGTGTGCAGTACCCTACTGACCCATTTTCTTGTATTAGCTAGCAATTGAAATGAAGGCTGGGAAGGGTGAAAAACAAGAAAAACGGGAGCATGTGCTAGAGGGAGACGGAGTGCGGTAAACATTTTCCCCTCGGTGGTTTTATTTCTCTGGGCCCAGAAGGGGTCAAGTGGATGACAGCTGCCACGGGGCACATGCGTGTCTCTTATCGTGCCATACATAGATACCGCCAAAGGCTGATAGGTGTTTGTGTGAGTATGTGTTTATTATAATACATGGCAGGTGTAAACAAATGCCTATTTCCAACGCAATATCAAGGTGAGTTGCTTTATACATCAGGTGTTCAATGCGTAGGTCATTTTTCTTCAAAAAGTCATTACGGATTTCACATACGAATTTAGTATGGGAATTATAACAGATTGGTTGGTGTGAACTGGGAATAATTATACAGAGGAATTTAGTTGGATTTTTCCGAATAAAACTAAAAAAAAAAACTTTTTGCAAATTAAATTAGGCTTTCCGCAGGCTAGATTAGATTAAAATTTTGGTTTATTATCTTTGATAATAAACCTGTGTGATCAACCATTAACAAAAAACGCTGCAAATTCTTTCACTGGGGTTTATTATTCAATTGGATTGCGTTCATGATTTTAATTTCTACTAAGCTTTGGAGTGTGCGTGTTTCACAGGTGATAGAGCGATTATTGAATTTCTGGAGGCACACAAATATGATCAACCGATCAATACAAATAGGTATTTTGGTTGAGAACAGATTTACGTGCTCTATGCATATCTCTTGAAATTCAATAATCGATCTATCACCTGTGAAACACGCACACTCCAAAGCTTAGTAGAAATTCAAATCATGAATGCAAGCCAAATGAATAAAATTGAATAATAAACCCCGGTGAAAGCAGCGTTTCATATGGGGAAAAATTTTCCTGCCAAACGCGGGGAACGAAACCGAGGACCTGGGGTTGTGAGTCCCGCACGAAACTCCTGCGCTACGGGTCCCACATCGAATGACATTCTAATTTGTTTACATAGCAATGCTGAGCAAAGACGGATGTTGGCAGCATAAGATCATGCCATACATCGGGAATGATTTGAGCTATAGACCTGGGGAGGGGTTCATTCGATTCCTCATGGAAAGTTCTTAAAAAAAGTCCATATTTAGGCCGCCTTGATTTTTTTTTTGAGATTTTTAGGGATTTTACAAAACTATGACAACCGTTAAGTGGCACTTTAAATTAATTGAGAGAGCTGGCTAAAGAAAATGTCAGATTTTTTTGCTCCAGCCGTTTGGGCGTAAAATTTCTATTGCACATTTGTATTCTACACCCTCTGAAACGTAAACCGTGAAATTTTCAGGGGGGTTAGAATTTTTTTTTCAAGAGCAATTACAATGGTTTATTATAGAATAATAAACCAATACTTTCAACAGATAAAAAATAATGCCAGTGCAAATGTTGAATCGAACAAGATTGGACAACGTAAAAATCGCCTAGCTTCACTTGAAGACAGAATCAGCTGATGTAATTGCATTTTAATTTTGTTTCAAGATGTCCTTTTGAAATCGAGTTTTTACTACTTGCGATATGTTATTTAGTTAAATTTCAGTTGTTGTATTCCTGGATTCTTTGCAGTGTCCATGTATAGCTAATTGCACCTTTGTTTGTATTTTGATGTCAGCTTTTGTTAGTAAAGGGTGTGATTCATGGAAGTAGTCTTTGGGAAATCTAGAAGTCAATTAAAAATTATAGAGACTCAGAGACCTGCTGAAGAACACTTGTAACTAGCACCTTCCCCAATCGATCTACCGTGATGAAATATAGGACCCCTAAGTGGGCTCCTTTTCATGGCATGTAGAGTCAAATTACATTACATGGATCATTGATTTGCTTAGAAGAGTTATTCTAATGCAGAAATAATCAACCTCAGCATGAAAATTGTAGAGTTCTGCAAATAGAAATGAACTGAACAGACATTTAGGGCTTGCCTATTGTGCCTGTACAACTTCCAGAACATGAGTACTGAGTGGCTAAGCACATTAGAAGAACAGAAAACCAACAAACGAAGGTCATTAAGGAGAAATTGGTAACCAAAAAATGAGATTTGTAACTGAGAATTGATTGACAGCATAATAAAATTGAGAAAGTTCTACGAAAATGTCAGTATTAGTTGAATGTAGGTAGGTTCAACTTCACATCCTAATTTGTAAAAATCGAAAAAAAGAGAATTTTCCTCGAATCAGGGTGGTTTTACTTTAATTCGACTCAGAAATCAACCCTACAAATAAATAGTTTCAAGCTGTTTAACAATTACAGCGAGCGAAAATTGATAACATATTAAATAACCTGATACAGTGATAAGGACCAGAGAGAACATTTCGAAAAATACAGCGTCGGTTATCCTCAAGGTTCTTTTCAAACGAAAACCCCTTTATACGTAATTGAATATGGTCAGAAATATCAGTTCAACACAATCCAATTTTTAAAATTTGTATTATCAAGTTTTAAATATAGACATAATATTTTGCCAGAATTAATTCTGAAACTAACGCGAACCTTCTCGTCAGGGTGCCCTGTTTACAATCCGCATTGATATAGATCGGTGAGAAGACCTTTGAATAAATACGTATCTTCTCCTCCATTGGTTCAACTGATAAAATGAATTACTTACTAGGTACGAGGTAATACATTGGTTACACATCGCACGGTACCCAAAGAAGAAGAGATAGGAAGTTCAGAAATCCATTTCCATTATTCTCCTTGATTACCCGTTCCAACCTTCAAATCTCGAGAGGGTCCATTTGCCAATGAACGTTCCCTGGAAAACAAGCCTAATAGCAACAACAGAGAGACCTACTATTTGACATTTAAGAAACGCAAATGGTATATGAGGGTGCCTCAGCGAAAGGTCTCATCTTCCTTCGTTTTCATAATTATTGTCACATACTTACAATATATTGAATAACTATTGTCCACAAACCAACTGTTTTCTTCATTAACTGTTTCTTTAAAGTACGAAACCCTTGTTTTCGGTTTGTGATTTTCAATACTGAACCTTAGTAACCGACCCGGAAAAAAATGTAAAATCCCAATGATCAAAATGTTGTTGTTTTGGTTTCAAGATGCGTATAATCCTAAAATCTAATACGTTTTCTATACGAGAAACATGTATTCATTCAAGCAAGAGCAGGCCCAATTTTCAGTCAAAAATACATTCAAACGAGGTATTCAACATATATCTACCATCGATTAGTCAGAGAATCATTCATTTAATACCTATCTTGGAGGGAAATTCAAATAAATTGGTATTCTAATTTCCAGATGACGAAATTTCATAACTCATTTAGTCACCGTTGCAACATTTCAGTGCACATTAAATTGTATCACATGGAAGAAATCGAATCACGAAAATCACTGGGATTGAAATAAAACGCAGTTCATGTCAGTTGTCATGGGACTTGAATAATTCGATTGTACATTTGCGTGTGTTAATTTGGTTGCCGTCCTCGGTCGCTTGTGATCATAATGAACGACAACGTTAAGGAAGATAAGTGACGGCACCCACTTATTAACTCCTGTTTTGTTGACGTGTCAGTAAACACAATAAACCACTAGGCAAGCCTTGCCTCG
Source organism: Creontiades dilutus (assembly GCA_031894815.1). Classification (NCBI taxonomy): domain Eukaryota; kingdom Metazoa; phylum Arthropoda; class Insecta; order Hemiptera; family Miridae; genus Creontiades; species Creontiades dilutus. The sequence goes on along the minus strand of JAVIWC010001315.1, from coordinate 1,543,812 downwards.
AGAATGAATGTTGTGATTCATTCATCGTCTAGAAAAATATTCCTTTGAGAGTAGTTGTCTATCACTCTCAAATCGTTCAACTTCAACAGAAGTGTATCAAATATTTGATTTGTGTTAAAAATAAATGTCCCCCGAACAGTGAGGCGGAAAAGAGGTTTGTAAATTATTTATTTTAATGAGAAAGAAAATTTTTCAGAAGTCCATTCTCAACGTTGATGAGCGGGTTCACTTTAGTTACACACACGTTCAAACCAAAGTTTAGGTAAAACAGTAATTAAAGTACAACTACACCTACAACTGTAAAGGAGTTCTAAAGTTTCCTTAAGAACGATTGAGGGGATTGAACAATTTATTTTAATTACGTCCGTACTTAATTTGTTTTTGACAATTCAATTATTTCATAATTGAAGTATTGTTTGGAAACAGAAAAAATAAATAAAATTGCTTCAACACGTTGGAAAAGAAAAAGGTTTTCAATTGCCAGGTATCTCCTGACCTGTCTATTTTTTCTTTAGCTTCATCTCGAGAGTTGATACTGGGTGCAGTAATGAAGGATGTGACTGGACAACATTTCGTCCCACACCAGAGGAAAAACACATGAGTACCAAGCCAGAACTGCAATAAGATGCCGCCACGGTCAGTAGTATATCAAGAAGAAATAAGATCAAAAAGTTGCTTTCCGATTAGAAGCTGCAGTTAGCGATTTGGGAAAGCTATCAATCGACTCAACACTCAAAAAACCTGAAAGATCAAATTTAACCATTTCGATCCCCTAAGACGGCTGTTTCCGTCCATTGTGCCCCGTCCACCGTCGGAAGTTTTGAAATGAAGAAAATAATTAGTTTTTTGTTGAGCCATAAACTGCTGACTCTTAATCGAATCATGATAGCACCACATTTTACAAAATCTTGCTGGATGTTACAACTATCCCCTTAAACTCTACCTGCAACACCCTACAGGAGCATGACGCAAGTATTCGATTTTTCTATTTTTATTCACTTACTACGTAAATTGCACTGCCTTTGCACACTAATTTGTCTGTAGTTCTATCTATGATAAACTAGTCGGTTAACCGTGCATCGTCCGTGTGCATTATTGCTCAATCAAGTGCTGCGACTTCCAGCCAATCACTCCCACTTGGTCCCGAGAGGATATGTGTCACATTTCAGCTCTATAAAACGTACAGGATGGAAGTTAGCTATATCCCAAGACAGGAAAATACCCATGCGGAACGGGGAATCATCCCCAATAAAATCGGTACAGAAATCATCATTTTCCGTATCTCAACGCCTTAGGGGGAGCAAGAAAGAATTACTTAGCTTATTCACTCATACAGCAAATCTGACATCCTCCCAATCCCTTCCCGCGGTCTCATGAGAGTGCCCAGCAAATATCAGCGCTCATTGATGACAGGAGAGAAGTTGTCTGTAACGCTCAAGCCCCTCGCCCTCCCTCCAAAAGAATTGATCCACCAGGTGTATGAAGGTTTACCAAATAGTATTTTGGTAGCTCGAATAACCGAGTCAAAACCGTCGGACAAAAGATTATATTTTGGAACATCTTGTGAGGATCATTGTTTTTGGTGGTTCTTGGGAAACAATTGAAGGGTGACCGAAGCCATGAACGGGGATAACCAGCGTTTTCAGTTGATTCAGAGGACATCAGGAAAATTATATTTTAAGAACATGATTTCGACAATCTTCTTCGATGAATGACATTGGAACTGCTCAACACAACAACAGCGATTTTTGGTGGTGTGCGTCAAGTACCCATTCACTTGAAAAGTTTCAGAACAGTTGTCCGACACTTAGTTTCAGCAGAAATCTGTTCTAGAAAATGCTGATCATTATAGAAAAATCCATATCAAAATTTGTTCTGCTGTTTAGCCGTCTATAGAGGACAAACACACAAACTTGGAGATTTATGTATACGATACATGCAATAGTCATGCAAAAACTACAAATTATTTAATTGCATATAAAATTGCAGTTTCGCGAGAAACACTTTTTACAAGCAGAAAGCAATTAACCCACGTGGAACTAGACACCTTGTGTACAAGCAAAAAATAAAAAGAAGGTGGATGACTCAAACGATAAATTACTTTTTGGGAGCGACCTCACAGTCCTCTGAAGTTTATTTAAGCAAGAACCACCGAAAAAAATCGGTCTTGGCCCACAAATCAACGAGCCATGAGGGTCGTATGGTTATTTTTACGAAAGGCATTTCACGGTAATTTGGACCTTAATTACCCGATTCCTTAAATACTGGAATCCATTTTACCAAAATTTATTTTCAGTTGTGAAGGAATAGTGGGAGGACAGCAGTTTGTGAAAATGAGTATGGTGTTGAAAAGCTGACAAGGTGGATCATAATAATTTCGCTCACTAAGATTATTTTTAGACGTCGTTTTGTATTGATAAATGACTATAAATCCGGACTCTTACGTCTAAGAATCGCCATAATATGGCGATTATCATGTTAAGTTGGATGTTAAACTATAAGCTACATATTTTTTGGAAGAGCAGGGAATTTTTCCTGCAATAAGTGAAACTAGGATCGTATCGTAGTTTACTGCACCTCAATAAATAAAATTTGGCACTTTTTTGCGTTTCCTGACCAATGGTCAAGAAGATTCTGCGCCCGCGAATTCCGCCCGTAAATATTTTTCAGCTCGATTCTTAATGGTTCGCGTGAAAATCTGATACAAAAGAACGAATTGACGACGAAGATGGAATGCCACGGTTCACTGCTCCCTGACCACTTCCTGGTCACAAAACGTGGGTTTTCTATTTTTATTGATCTTAACTAGAAGGATGTCATTTCCCGGCAATTTTGAACGCCAAATCGATTGAGATAGATCCCAGACCAGTTCGAGTAATATAAAACGTATAAATGTCATTTTAATGGTGAACATTTTGAATAAAATAGGCGTAAGATTTGAATTTTTCAAATTTCAAGTTTTGGCCATTATGTTGATGAAATTTTGTAATCGGCCAAGAAAGAATAATTTTAACCCCTCAAAATTTGATGCAAAAAAAAAAATAATTTAAATAGGTTTACCGTTTTCAAAGAGCCCTTCCACGCAGACCACTGGTCTGTAGATAATTACTAAACCTATGTACGTTCTTTATCAAAATATAACGTAATGAGCACCAATCTTTTGAGGAAGAGTACACGTTTTAAATGAGCAAAACGCTTATTACATCGCCGTAAATCTATATCAGTGGTGGACGATCTAATCTCCTCGAGCATTCGTATCCCATCTTGTCCACTCTAGATGCCATAAACACGATAGATCGATTAGGAACGAAAATAGCCTTAAGGATCTGCATGTCTCGTAACTTACCACCGAAGGTACCATCGGTACCATCCAATGTTTAGATTTATAGGTTGATTAAGACATTTTTTTTTCCGATAGGGGATAGGAGGAGCCCCTGGTCACTGGGACCGCTAGGATCTATTGTGACGCTGTCCCCATTTTAATTCAAAACCTTAATAATAACCTCTTCATTCACAAGGTGTAGGAGGTTTTCAGGTGTTTCCAAGGCAATATCAGTGGGTGTTAGGGCACCCTTCCCGAAATGCCGGAATCTAATTGATGCAACAGCAGGACAATTACAGAGGATGTGTTCTGCTGTTTCCGCCTCTTCGCAGCAGAGCCGGCATTCTACTGTCCTGGCCTTACCCATTTTGTTTAGGTGGTACCTTAGGGGGCAGTGGCCAGTCAGAAGACCCACTAGTTTGCGAAGGTCTTTGCGCCTCAATGATAGAAGTGGTTTTGCGCGTTTCCTTGAAATAGAAAGGAACCGCTTGGCTTGCCTCTGCTTAGGAGTGTTGTCCCAGTATTCTGTGCGTGTTTTGTCCTCCCATTTCTGAACCTGTTGAGTTATATAATTCTTGGTAACCCCTAGTTGGGGTTCAGGTCTTATTGGGTTGGACTCTGATCCTTTTTAGCAAGGCGATCAGCTATTAAGACATGAAATAGCATTTGGGCTCACTCAGCCGATCAGAAGTGCCCTCATAATATTTGAGACTCCCCACGGAAACAACCATTCAATTTTTAGCTTTCTAGGTTGAATAGTACAGAAATGAGCCACCACAGTTTTTCGGGACCCACGAGCTTAGTGGGACAGGTGAATGGAAGGTCAAAACCTTCAATGGTGCAATGCACTGTACGGACTAAGTCACACGCGACGAAGTTATGGAAACAGATTTCAATAGAAAAACGGAGTAAAATAGAACGTTGTCTATATTTCCACGAAAATAATGAGTACACAGTTGAACCGATTTCGACGGTTAGGTCATCATCAGTAACAAACATCAACAAGTACATCACAGATAGCACATCTTTATATAGGCCCAGGTGAAAGGAGATTGGATCCTACTGGCTCAGGGAAGTGTAAGGGACGGGGAGGACCAACCAATGACACTTAAGGTTTGCAATGTGAAAGGGGCACAAACAGTAACATTATGGAGAGGGGGAGCTAAACTTATTGCAAAAATGACCCATTAATGGTGAAATATTTTGAGGAATAACTTCATTTAAACATTTTCCTGACACATTTTTTTCTCTTAACTCTTTATTCGTACACTGAACAGTTCCCTAAAGTACTCAATACTGTATATGGCAAGACGTTGAATGTCTAGAGGAAACCAACTGAAATCCACCGAGGTAAAATAAAACACCTACCAACACTTGAAAAACTCGATTTCAAATATAACTCCTGAAACAATACAAAGCAATTATATCAGCTAATACGACGCCTCATGATACTAGCGATTTTTTCTGTCCAAGCACGTCCACATTCACATTCGTCTTTACTTTTGAACTTCTAGCCCTTATTGAGAGCCAACGGATGAACGTGAAGCGATCCGGGTGGGTTCACGTTTATCTGTAAAGAACATAAAAACAATGGTATAATTTCAAAATTGTTTGACGTTCAAAGCTGAATGCGATAATGCCCGCAACTCTCAGAGGAAGTCCCAAATGCTGGAAGGCGTCTGGTATATCTCCCAAAGCGGAACGGTCAAGAATGGGGAAGGGCAAGACAACCACATCCATCACACTTTTTTGGATTGACTGATCTCATCACCAAGAATTCATTCCCAAGCGTGATTTTCGACGCAAGTTTCATCAAAATTAGTACAGTAGGTTAGGAGAAAAGGAGTGGACGGCAGACGGGTGGATATTTGAAATTCTTTATTCGGTGTTTACTCATCTTGAAACATAAAACAACAAATTTTGAGAGGGGAGCGGGGGTAAATTTGTATTTTCTTGTTCGATTCTTTTTGGAAATAATGAACCGAAAATCAGTCCGTCCACCGTCCGGAGCTTTTTCCCCAAAATAGGTACTGCAAATCAGATAAAAAATCCCGTGGGGGGGAGAACTAAATTATTTGCATAGATCTCCGTCAATCCTGAAGAGAGAAAACGAATGGCTAAATTTTCAAACATTTGCATATCGGTATTCACTTTGCCGAATTCACTTTGCCATGTTCAACCGTTCGCTCGCCCTAAGGAGTTTGACAGAAAAGGTATGTAACGTGAAAGCGAATGTAATTTTTTTTTTTTTTTTTTTTCGAAAAAGAGTTACTTCTGAAATGGAGGTTTTTAAGTCTTGTGTAAGGCAAGTGCGGCAATAATAAACAATGGGGCATTGTTTACTTCACTGAATTTTAGCCGTTCTAGTACTGTCTTTCTAAGTCGCATTAATGTGCAGCATATTGCACCATTATAGGTATTGACATTCCATGTTCTTATTTTCAGTAATTACGAATTTTCTTTGGTATATTCAATAGAGAAAAGAGGAATAATACTTGTTCTTTGATTTTGACTTTTCCATTAACCTTTCAACTAAATATTGTATTATTCAATAATAAACCATTGTAATGGCTCTTGAAAAAAAAAAATTCTAACCCCCCCTGAAAATTTCATGGTTTACGTTTCAAAAGGTGTAGAATCCGAATCGGCAATAAAAATTTTCCCGTCCGTCCGCCGTACGCAAAATTTCTCCCAAACGGCTAGAGCAAAAGATCTGAAATTTTCAGGAAAAATCCATGTTGGTCCAACAACGCCCCAATTCTTGAGCCAGCTCTCTCACCTAATTTAAAGTGCCCTTTAATGGTTGTCGAAGTTTTGTAAAATCCCTAAAAACCTCAAAAAAAGTCGAAGCGGCCTAAATTTGTACTCTTTTTGAAGAACACTACACGAGGAATCGAATTAGCCCCTCTCCAGGTACGTAAGTCAAACCATTCCCGATCTATGGCGAGATTTATGGTGCCAACATTTGCGTTATTTTGGTTTTATTATTGTTTTTGTTTTAATATCAGTGACCTAGTGACGTAGTGATGTAGTAATGTGGATACTGGAGTGAACTCCTACAAGGCTTTGTAGCCGATAAACGGGTTGAAGCATTCTGATATGCATGAAACGCTGCAAATTCTTTCACTGGGGTTTATTATTCAATTGGCTTGCGTTCATGATTTGAATTTCTACTAAGCTTGAAGTGTCCGTGTTTCACTAGTGATAGAGCGATTATTGAATTTCAGGAGTCACACAAATATGATCAACTGATCAATCCAAATAGGTATTTTGGTTGAGAACAGATTTACGTACTCTATGCATATCTTCTGAAACCTATTTGGATTGATCAGTTGATCACATTTGTGTGCCTCCTGAAATTCAATAATCGCTCTATCACCTGTGAAACACGCACACTCCACAGCTTAGTAGAAATTCAAATCATGAACGCAAGAAAATTGAATAATAAACCCAGGTGAAAGAATTTGCAGCGTTTTTTATTCTAGTTTTCTTAATAATAAAATTCAACTCTTGAACACCTGCAAACCAATTTTAGGTCTAATGTTTGTCTTGTGAATTATAATTGTTAAGTTCTTGAAACAATAGTACGTATTTCAATAAACCTGAAGCCAAATGCTTGTTGTGAAAACGTAATAAAATTGGATAATTTATAAAATCGCCGTTCGCGACTCAGGAGTCATGTACAGAATTCATACCAACGAAGGGGAAGATTCCTAAGATCTTCACCAGACAAGAGAAAAGTAGTAGGGGAACCCGCAGTAAACGCTTCGCAGAAAAGACTCACCCTTTCCGAGAATCTTTTTTCCAACCTGGTTAAATATACTCACCCGCCTAAGAGCTTGCATATGCGGAGCTCTAAAATTAAATGGCATTTACGCTTCAATAGCCCGCCTCCTCTCGCTCGAAATATTTCGAGTAATCGCCAGACTATGGAATGCAGATCCCAAAAATCGCAGTTCCCTCGCTCAGTCGTTTCTTGTAATTTATTGATACAATTCTCCCAAACTTGTTCATAATACCCAATATCCTCACTACCCCGAATAAGTTAATTTACGTCGTGATTAAATAACGTCAATGAGTGTGGAACATATTACGGAACTCAAGTTAATCCTCGAACTTCATTCATTCTCAATGAATAATTGGAATCAAGGAAAGTTAGTTGATTTACTATGCTAGAAAATATCTTGCTAGTCATTGTTCAATCTTATGAAGATACATTCTGAATAATTATTGATTGATTCATTTCGAATTCACTTCAAACAGTTTAAACAGGAACGCCTCATAGCAGCTGAAAGTGTGACACATAAAAATTCTGTGGCAAAGTGTGGCACAATGTTCTGTATTATATAAGTAGCTATTCTACATATAAGAATTTCTTCTAAGCCTAGTCTATCGTATACTGTACTTGATACGTCCATACCTTGAAATTGTATTCAATGAGCCTTTAGAAAAGCTCTATTTATAAGCAGTACAGTTTAAATAGGAAATAAATACCAGCAATAGCCTCTCAGCTGATCAGTGTACCTCCATTCTCCGTAATTGTAGATGTCCCAAAGGACCTCCTATTGGAATTTTTCCATAAATTAATTAGAACAATTCTCACTTAACCACTATCATTTTCGCGAAACCCTTTCTGAACCAATTTTTCAAGTATCAGGCGATAAGATGATTTCGGCAAAACAACTCCGCAAACACTAAAAGTTTACTGGTCTCTTAGTAAGTAAACAAAAGGAAATTTCTAAATACAAACGATGATTACTTATTTACAAACCTAAGCAATTGAGAAAGATGGACAAATCTAAAATACAATAAATGAAAAAAAAAAAAAAAAAAATGATAATGATAAAATTAAAAAACTAGCTCGCTTGTCCGCGAATAGGTATGTATATTTGCAATCAAGTGAACCTTGTTAAACAACAAAAATTATGAATAACTAGATTTTAAAAGAAATTCTTGAAAACATCATTCTATCTCACACAATTTTCAATGGGATTTACATTGATATTAGTATTCAATTTTTTAGTAATCCCTTCATTCGTCATGGTTTCTTAAGGAGACCGAACAGATGAACGTAAATATTCCCGGAGGGGCTCATTCGATTCATTGACGGACGCATATCAATAGCAAATATAATAACAAGAGTTTTATCTCGAGAGTTTTCTAATAATAATAATGGTGCTGAATACAGAATTACAGTGAATGAATAGGAACTTGGATACCTAATGAATGAAACAACTACATCTGTAAGAAGGAGTGAGCTATTTTTTTTTGTTCATCATCCAAGTAAAGTTCCGGAAATGAACAGTCCAGTTAGTTACATTTCAGGCCAAGACAATAGCATTTACAATGAAGGGAAGGGAATGTGAGAAATAGTTGCAAACGCTTTGGATTTAATTTCGCTTCCCTTTTCATTGGGTTTGACAAACATAATTTGCTCTTACGCCACAATCTGTACCCCAAAGTGACACCTACTCATCTACCACCCGCTTCAACAATCCCTACAGTTAGGTATTGTTTTGAATAGAAAAGCTTATTAAATATAGGTGAATCCACATCTTTTATATCCAAGTCAGAAGAAAACTGCCGTTCCCCACTTGAAGAAGTTCACTATACTCAGAGAGAGTAAAAATTTCATCCAACAGCCTGCATAATGGCCCAGGATTTTATTTTTTCCTCGTTTTTGTTACGTCGGCCCTCCCGTAATTTGTGACGGTTATTCGATAAGAATGAGAGAAAGCGAGCGACAACATCCTCCCATCACAAAAAAAAAAAAAACTTGAGTGAGAGCAACATGCTCTTTTAGGAGGACACAGAATTCCAAATTTATTTATTTTTCGTCGCGGACTTAACTTTTTTTGCGAGCTTATTTTCACAGCCACATTTCGGATTCATGTTCTTTTTTTCACGAACGTGAGCTTAGAGCACCTTTAAAACATTTGCGTCTCTCGTTTGAAACTCGCCCACGCAGCAAGGAAGAGAAATCGTCCACAAATTGGGTGATTAAACCAGCTCAAAAGGTCGTAAATGATTCAGTTTGTAAGGGTAATTGAGGAAGGGTAGAAGATAAAGTTAGACTGGAAATTCCATAAACTCTTAGCTGAACGTATGTGAAATTACCCTCATGAAGCTATAAATAGAAATACACCCTAAAACACGTCGCATGCCAGTTTCAGCAGCTTATGATATGCATACTTGCTTCGAACAAAGTTGTGTTCATTCCTCGGCGTAATTTTAGCCGAGGTTGTAGGATTTCCTGAAAACCTAATTGCCGAAGAATGCCAAGAGCGTAGGTGATGGATATTAAGACGATGAGTATAGATGGAAGAAGGTCATTCACTCTAACGAAACCCTGTACATGGTAATCCAAAGAATGTACTCGTGACTATTTATGAATCTCCTCGCCTACTACAAATATTTGTAAAATTATTATATAGTACGACTTCTGACACAATTCGCAAGTGTATTCTTATACAAAGTGGTATTTTGTTCCTGTTAATGAAAAGTTATGACGCAGGGAGCTGACTGCGTCTCGCCAAGATAATTTCGTTTCGGAGGGCCAGAAGAAAAAACAAAGCTTTCTTTATCTCCATGAGAACTGAAAGCGAAATTAATACCTGTTGAATTAAAAATCGATTAAAATAGATTTTGGAAGAATAAACTCAAAATGATCGTCAATCAATTAGACAAAGCGAACGTGATACTATAACGATAGAAAGTGACCAGTCTCAGCGGCAGCAACTTCTCTATCGAGGAAATTGGTGAACATTTTTGTTTATTGTGTACAAGGTCTGCGATCAAGAGGTTTCTCTCTGGACGATCATAATAATTTATTTTTCACGAATCGGAATGCATTGATGATACTTACATGAAGTTTCGTTTTCTTTCCTTTAATGAACATGAATGCGTGGGTATAAAATTATATTAATACTACTAAAACAGCACAACAGTCGACATATTCAGTTATTGCGTACACCGTCCAGTATAAAGGTTTTTTTCTAAACGAATGAAATAATATATTTCTCGCAGCATTGTAATGTGAAACTCGGTTTCTATATTTGTATCATTTACCACCGACTTTGTCAGACGTTCCGCTGATACTTGGTAACGGATTCATCTAAGTTCATCTTTCGGATTCATCTTTTTCCCCGTTAAAACGGGATAGCTGCATATTTCGAACTTATTCCTTTTTTCAATGTGATATCCGATGGGGCTGTCCAAATACACGATTTTGATTTAGATTGGATTTTCTAAGGAACAGTAATTTAACAGGAATCTGATTACTGTCTGGTGTATGGCTGGTGTACGAGGGGGGGGGGGACAAGAGAGTGGAAATCTTAATTTTGGAGGAAAACTTTGTCATCCTCAGGTAGTACTAACGAAGCTTTTTCTACCTGCATGTAAGCTCAAAAGCAAAATCGATAACTGTCGCAATAAAAAAGTAATTCACCGACGAAGGAACCTTACAAAGAACGGATTTAGTATTTACAAAATATTCAACACCTCTCAGAGTTTTCTTCATAATTGGCCTTAGGAACCCTCAAAATGAATTCCCTTTCCTTTTCTACACGACTTTTATCAATAACATTTTATTTTATTTTCTATTTCTTTCTGTAGATGACAAATAAAACACTCACAACCCTCGGAAACGGCAAGTCAGATCAATAAAAACATCAATAAATAACCGTCACATTCTGCACTGGAATAAACAGATCAGAGCAGAACACATAGTCTGTTTGCGTACCTTTTTCTAAATTTGTATAAAGACCTGCTGTACAAGTACTTTTTTTTTTTCATTTAAAGCTCCACAAACACGGATTTTGCGCAGTCTATTCTCAAGAGAATTTCTCCATCTCTTAGACAAATATTATTTCCAATCACACTAATTGATAAAATGTTGATTTTCACCTTGATTAAACTTTTAAAAAAGTTAGCAAGAGTTGTCCGTAATTTTAGAAAAAAAATCTCCAGTCACGCAGTATGATCGTAAGAGCGAATTTTCTAAAATTATCATACTATTGTGAATTGAGTTGACATTTGAGCACTTTGTGTACAAACAATTTTTTACTATCAATGTGCGAAAAAAATTGTCCTAAATAATATTTTTCTATTCAAATAAAGATTATGGTTTTTTTTTCAATTTTTAGCACATTTTGACACATTTTAATGCGATTTTAGTACAGTTTTCAGCATAAATGCGTTCTTCAATGATTAAATCGCCTCTCTCATTGTTGATAAGAACTTTTTGATACATATTTCGCTGAAACACATAGATTTGACGATTTTTTTGGTCCTCATTTTGCAATTCAATGAAGTAGAAAATTATCTCCCAACAAATTCATCTCGTATTCTGGAATGCTTGAATCGTGTCAGAATGCTTGAAAACAAGTTTCGATGGAGAAATTTTCCAAACATTTTAATTCAAAAATTTTCAGAGAGAATTTTCTATGTTTTATCTTGTAGAATCTACAAAAAAATTGAGCGCAAAACGGTACCCCATTACTATACAATCCCCTTAAAAGTACGTAGTGGAAGAATATGGTCACAATAACAGTCTTCAAATTTGAATTGACTGTGATATGGTCAACTATGGCATTTGCGCTTGCTCAAATGTAATATTGTGCGTTAGAACGAATTTACAAAAACCTATGAAATGTTTGGATAATGCGGAATCGCCTCTTAACTGTTCCCTGAACCTAAACGATATGATCGTGTCGGATACAACTACTTTATCTCGAAAGGCTTACTCGATTATAGAGTATGTGTTCACGGATGAGGTTTACCAACAAGCGAGAATGTGGAGCACGTGATCACACTACCGGAGGGAAGAGCTTCCGATAACGGTGGGCAAAAACATCCACGAAACTCAAGGCTGTTATCACGGCCAGGAAACTGCGTTGTAGCTACAAATGTTACATATTTTTACTCAACAAAATCTTAAATAATGAAAATGTCTCTTCCAAAACATGTAATATGGTCCTAATATAGAAAACTGAGTTTCAGAAAACATCTTGTGTTTTCTACGATAGAACCTAGTTGTTTTCGTGGTCACAGTTGCTTCGCTTTCCGTAGCCCATGTTCCCGGCTGGACGTGTTAGCCGTCCCGCGATACTGGAATAGGTAATTTATTGAAAATAAATATTTGGAACTTTTTTTAGTCAAGGTGTTATGATGTTTTAGCTCCATTTTTATCTCCTAGCCGAAGCGAATCCTTGCCTTTACATCTATCCAGAATCCTTGGCGAAATAATCTGACCCTACTATATCTACAAAACCTCCTTAACCTTAAGGGTAAATATAGTTCGAACAGTTTTTCAGTTTCAAAGTTTTTTCATTCACATACCTTGATTTAATTTTGTTAATACCTAACGCTGCAGATTAGTTCGCAGAAGTTTAAGAGTTCCCATTTAGATAGCACCTCAACGACACCCGTAATTATTAAATTTATTCTATGATGCATTGTCGAAATATAATTATTAGCGTAATACTATGTAGCTGTGCATGTACGAATGTGGAATCCTTGATACAAGAATAACTCCTACAGTTTTCATCCGCTTTTAGGAAATTTCCTTGGTTTGGATAGACAGTTGCCTGAGAAGTTTTTGTCATGAGACTTGTTCATTCTTCGCAAGACCTAACGAAAAATATATCAAACATCATTTTATTGAATCTTCAGATAATTCTCGTCAGATTTTACTTATACGTTGTGAGGTGATGAAATGGTAGGTAGAGTTGCCCCTTCCATTGAGCTGGATGCAGAATAATGCTTCGCCACGCTCAAAGGATGACCCAGACGATTGAAGGCGTCTGATACATCTCCCAAAGAGACGGATTCTAAAATCGGAAAGGGCCAACTAGCCATATCCATCACAACGTGGGAGGGTACTATTGGAAAGACGCGGGAAAGAAGGTTAAATAGTCACCATATACCATCATTCCCCCCAATCACGTGAACCAAATATGGAATCGTAAAAGTTTATAACATTTTAATCTTTGACATTTTAAAACATTTCAGTGATGTTAAAATTCATCATACGAATACGAGGAAGCAATGTGCCACAGCCAACATGGGAGAAGTTTTATGGTTTTATGGCCTAATTATTGGACAGGGGTATCACTGTACATTTCAACAAAATTATTGGCCAACATAAATGTCAACATATCAAGATATGTGGAATCTTAAAGCCGAATTGAAAACTAGGCTCTTCAACGTAAGATATTGAAGAATACCGAAGCCCCCATGGTCTCGATTGCAGAGCTTCATTCAGCTTAAGTTTTGATATCAGCTTCTTTATCGTACAAAGGGACTAGTAACGGTTGCTGATCACGGAGTTACACTTAAGAAAAAGTCATCCAACCGTTAGTGGACACGTAGAAGTCAGTTATAAGGTATGGATGTCAGTGATCAATTGAATGACCTTATGGCTAATTTCGTACCTTATGAGTATAACGCGCTGGAATATGTTCATTTGTAATGGCATCGAGAGTGCAAATGACAAAATAAGGAGGTGCGAGGTGTCGAGTTTGGATAATATACCATTGAGTGAGTTTTTGAATAGTTTTTGGCTCTCTCGGCACTTGAACTCGGCCCTCTGTAGATTGGTACCTATTTAGGAAAATTGAGGTAATGACCATACACTCCGTTTGATAATCATCTATAGATCAATGACCAGCGTAAGCGGGCTATCTGAAAATAAGATTAATCATAGTAATAAAAACCCATGTGTTAGAATTAACAGCCTTTTCGGTCCAAAACCAAAATTTCCACACTAAAACGCAAAATGAGTTTTAGAACCTTCTGAACTGCTATTGTTTCGATTCTGTGTATGTTTGTCAGTCTACGTATCTACCGATCCTTGTAAAATGGCTAATTCCTACAATTGTTGTTGCAAAGTTCGGGGAACGTGGGGGTTAATCTTTAGATGGTCCTCAACGTATTTCATCGTTCAGAAGTCGGCCTCATGCACATACTTAGATTCACCTAGTTTCAAAAGATGATGAAAAATGCTTAGATTCTACAGGTTTGGTGGCCCTCGAACATTCAGGATAGTCGAGGCGAAATTATCTAATAATCTCCTGTCAATTTCAATAGGGCAGTATCTTTTAGAAGCCACTGCACATGAGCGAACGTCAGATCCTAGTAACAATCCTAATTATTTCAGTTTGAATCAAATGTTGATGTTCTGGGAATGTGTGTTTAGACAGCAGATGCCCTATATATTTCATTGCTCAGAAATAAATTCATCATTCTGAGGGTGAGAAACGTAAAATCTACCACGAATAATTTTTTCAGCTTCTAAAGATCAAATTGTGCTCAAATTTCCAGCGTAGTCGAAAAAAAGTCTAATAATCTAATGTCAATTCCAACAAGACCGTATCATCATTCTAACCGTTATAGGCTCAGAACGACGAACGCAATACGCATCGACTAAATTCTAAAGGCCTTCATTTGTAGCAGAATATGTTCAACTTCATTTCTGTCCCGTGAATCGTTGTAGCAAGCTTATATTCTAGAATAACTGAAATACTCGTAGTTCACTCTATTTACGCTTTCGTGTTACCTAGAAGAAGAAGCTATTTGCCACTCTAACCTTTGCACACATTGTTGCGAGGTACGTGTACATTAGTTAGAAGTGTGTATTTCTAATTAGTTTGTATTGTAATCTTTTTGGCATTAAATGCAGTCATTGTCCAAGTCCGGTCAATGATGAAATCAGTTTATTAATTAGGTATTGAGTAATATATACAGATGGATATAATATATTCATCATACCATGATGAACTGTCGTTAATTTGTGGTTTTGATTTTGTGATTTTATGTGCAGTAGGTACATATTGAAACTTCGCATTAATTCGCAAGTATGTAGGGCGAAAAGTTTGATGAAGGTATTCACAAGAATAGGTACTTACAACCATGAAACAACGACGTCAAGTTGAATCTCCCTTTCCACTTCTTCTCACAACCTGGCAGGCGATTAAGTATTCCACGTTAAACTCAGTGAATGAGGGGATAAGTTGAAGTGTAAGGAAAATGTAAGGCAGTAAACTCACTTGAAAAGAAGGCCAAACGTGATTGACTTACCCGGGTCACATAGTCACAATAAAAGTTTCAACCTCATTTTCACGAGTTTTTGACGTGATAAACACGGAAGCGTCGCAAGAAGGGTTTTCGTGGAACATGGGTTCCGATGGGGGGTCACAAACAACATAGGTTGTCCTGCGTTCGTTGAACCCGAAGCTGGGTTCGTTCCATCATCCCGCCCCATAAAACTTCGCATCGGGGGCATGAACGTCTCCTCCCGCACTGGAGAAAGGAGGATTCCATCGAGAGCCGCTGAAAGCTTCAGAAAATAGGAATAGAGCTTGGCAGTGACGGATGGGGCGGCCTCATACCGTAATTGAAGATTGTCGCAGTCCCTGAAGATGTACCGGGAAACGGAGAGAGAGAAAATGGGATTAGACCCTTTGCATGGACGTCAAATAAACTGTTCCAGCGAATCGACGGATTTAATATGCATAATGAAGGAAACGGTCTCAATAGATTTAAGTACAGCTTGTCAAATGGTGACTACGTACTTTACTGAGGTAAACAGGAAATCTAAAAGAGAATAGTGAATACTAACGGTATTCTAAAGAAAAGATAGTAAAATAGCTCCATTTTCTATGGGAATTCACTAAAACGGGCTGCGTGAGTTCTACCTACAGTGGAGTACAACAGTATGCACCTTCCGAATCTCCCCCGGTAGGAATTCTTCAATATTCCCACAAAATTCAATCATGTTTCACGGATACATGAAGAAGAAAAATATCCCTGCTAGTTCTAACACATAGGGTTATTCTTTTCAGATAGCCCTTTTACGCAGACCACTGAAGTGTATACGGGGTGTCCCAGGAGTTATGCACAATCCGACTCCTACGTGTTCCTCTACTCATTTCCGACCAAAAATGCCTCATAGCGATTTTTTGCCAGAGGCCTCGTTTTCGAGCTATTCGCGATTTAAGATTTTTTTCGTATTTTCGATGTTTTGTCATTAAAACTGTCATAACTCCCTCAATTTGACGACACCGTTGGAAAGATCATTAAATTTTCTATCTATTTGACGTCAGAAAACTTTTTTAAATTGCATTGAAGATGTGCGATTGCTGCGCGAAATGGCAGTTTTGTCAAAATCTTGAAATCGCCTGTTTTCCATCTCGCCTAGAAACCCCATGAATGCTTGACGCAGAACTGTTCAGGCCTGGTAAAACGTGCGCCAACATGTCAGCTTTCCAACGGTGTAGTGGTTTTGGTTTTTTATAATATTTTTAGTTAAGGAAATGTTGTTTAATTGCAGAAAAACGTGTGTTTTCTGTTAAAATTGAGGTTTTCCAAAAGTCTCGAAGATGAATGCAACTCATCGCAGTCAGAAATGAGTTGTAGACCACGTAGGAGTCGAATTGTGCATAAGTCCTGGGACACCCTGTATCACTAATAAAAACCTAATGTTTGAAAGCTACGGAGGAGGCATTGTCTTGGTCAGGGGCAAGATATGCAATGACCTGCACGACCCATCGGTCTTGAAGGAGGGGTTGCTTAGTGCGCCGTGTATTATCAACCCCAATCTGATTTGGCCGTAGCATTGGGTGTTGCAATGTTGATATTTTGTTGTTTCTGACCAAAGTCAGTTTTAATAAAATGTTTATTGAGTCGAACATGTTATCCAGCTGTTGCACAATGGTAAGATATTGAGGTTCAAATCGAGTTCATACAAAAAGTTAGAGTTTAAACAAGATTGTTAAGATATAAATTAAAAAATAAATATTTAAAAATGAAAAATGAAAATGAATTTAATGAATGAAAAAGTTCGTTTGTGATCAGCGTCTACGGCATTTCCAAGCTGTCCAGCCAAAGTCAGGATAATCGAAGATCCAAGAGGCAGCTATTGTTTGTGTTAATTTACGATTGATTGCGATGATTTGCTTTCAGTTGAGTAGCTATACCACAAGTGAGTATGTTGACATGATTTTTGTGTACGGTTTTGTCAATGGTAATGCTTCTGAAGCAGCAAGGGAGTCACACTCCTCCTTTGTACAACTCACACCCTAGCGAACACGTCGGATACTATGAGGAAAAAATGTTGGTTGATAATAATGTTCATGTCGCTGATCCTTCTTTATCTAGTAAAATCTCTGTTTTTTATCTACTAATTGTTTTATGTCACCAAGGTTTTGGTATTAAAAAAATATACCAGCTTTGTTCAATTACAGCGCACCATGATGAAAATATGCGAGGTAAAAACAGTGAAGGAAATACAGCGAGGAAGGAGACGAAAGGGACGAGTTGGTAATGATACGGAAGCCTGGTTTGAAAAAGCTCCATAGTTTCAGCAAAAAGATGAATGAAACTCATCGCAATCAATCGTAAATGAACATAAACAATATCCGTCTCCCGGCTCTTCGATTATCATGACTCCGAAAAAAAACAGCTGGAATGCCTTAGAATGTTCACAAACGAGACAAAACTATCTTAAATCGTTCGTGAGCGTTAGGGGAAAAAGTTTTGAAATCAGCTTCTGTTTCTTAAAAAGGACTAGTAAAGAACGATGAAATCAAACTGTCTTTGAACTCCTGTAGAAGTCAATCGCAAGGTCTGAAGTTCACATGATCAGCTGATAGCTAGTTGGATAAGAATCGGTGTGAAATTAATTTAGCTAATCGATCTAACGTGCTGGAATATAACTACGATGCTCTTTTTCCACGTCAGAGGTGGCAGAAGAAGTGCCGAGTTTGGATGAAACATGATACTCGTTGGTCGTCAACGGTTGATTCCGTAAAGGCTAATATAATCAAAATGTTTGTGCCACGTGTGCACAGCCAAAGTCAGGATAATCGAAGTTAGATAGGAGATTTTAAAATTTACGATTGATTGTCGATGATTTGCTCCGTTTCACCCCTACTTACTTCACCTTGCCAAATTCAAAGATGGGTAGTTCGTTTAAACGATATATCATTTCGAATCCATGTACAGTATATCAAGCCATTGTAGGTAAATCTGTGGCTTTAGATTCCTAATGAACCTAGGAAGCCCACATTTGAATGGAGGGACATCTGAAATCTATTGATCCCAAGAGCCATTTTCAGACCATATCAACCTAGAAATTGTAAAATTTGGCAGGTAACACAGTGATATGACGTAGATCGAGGGCTTTTCAAAGTAACTTATTAAAGGATACGGAATGACCCATGGTCTGGAGTGCAGAGGTTCGTGAGCGTTAGGTTTTGAAGTCAGCTTCTGTTTCTTACAAAAGGACTAGTAAAGAACGATGAAATCAAACTGTCTTTGAACTCCTAGAAGTCAATCGCAAGGTATGAAGTTCAGTGATCAGCTGATAGCTCTTATGGCTAATTAATTTAGTAATCGATCTAACGTGCTGGAATATATACGATGCTCTTTTTACGTCAGAGGTGGCAGATGCCGAGTTTGGATCATGTACTCGTACCATTGATTCCGTCTAATATACATGGGCCAGTGACTTACGGAGATTTTAATTAGTTTTCGGAACTCGTTCTCCAAAAGATTGGTACTTATTACTTATCTCATTAATACGGAGATTGGTACTCCGTTTAATACTTATCTACAGTCCAGCGATCTGCGTAAAAGGGCTAACTGAAAATGAGAAGCCATTGTGATAGAACTAGCAGCGTTTGTGGCTGAATACATATATATAAAAGGAATATTTATGTAAGATAATATGAGTATGCCGTTTATTGTCACTCGTATTAATAAGGATTCAATTTTCAACAAGGACTGGAAATGTACTGATTTGAAGTACGAAAAACGATTTGTTTTTCAACAAACCACTTACACAGTTTAATAAGTTGATTAAATTCATTCTGCTCCATTCAGCTCTGTAGTTGTGTGACCCCGCTTGAGTTTCGTTGTTGTTTTGTAGTGGAAATGTCAGCTTCATTAATTTATACTGAACCGCAATTAATCCATTGATGCCGTGAAACGCTTGGGTAGATTTTCTATTCCTCGGAAGGCGCAGTTGTGAGGTTGTTATCCTTTAATTGAGCATCATGGACGGCGGCAGATTATCTCCAGGCGCCGCACCACTCCCGCCGTGTTTACACAGCCCTTCAGTCCAGTTGAATAAATCCGCACACGGGGAACACGATGAGTTGACAGCCGGGAATGCGCTTCGTTAAGAAGTCGCTGATCTCAAGCTAAAACACGGATTCTAGGGGCGTCGCTACGAAAATAAAATCCGAAACGAACGCAACTAAAATTGGTCATAAGAAGGAAGATTTGACGGCGCCGGTGCTCCGATTTTTATTTCAACTTATGAAAACCGTCCGAAGCTGTCGCCGTTGGACGCTATTAATACGAATTTTTCATTGGATTCGTTCGCCAGAGGTGTCCCGCAGGACAAAAGTCTGATAAATGGGAAGGCGTTGGACTTTGATTGTGGTGTTTTCTTGGGTGAATATTAGTGAGATAGGGGAATTTGGACAGCGTCCAATCCACGGACAGTCAACCTGCCGAGTCAGCGTGTTGG
Source organism: Creontiades dilutus (assembly GCA_031894815.1). Lineage (NCBI taxonomy): Eukaryota > Metazoa > Arthropoda > Insecta > Hemiptera > Miridae > Creontiades > Creontiades dilutus. Next base: position 1,523,956 of record JAVIWC010001315.1, on the reverse strand, counting down.
GTGGATTCCTAAAGATCGTTTCCGCGATTTTCGACCGTCGCGACACGAAACTTTGGGGCTCGACACGTCTATTGGTAGAGACAATTCGGACTTCTGCTTCATCTTGGAAGCGGAGTGACTTGACACGATTCTACTTCATGGAATGTCAATACTACTTAACCCAGGAACACCAACATCACCCAGTACGTGCGTGTTGATAAATAAGAGTCAATCTAATTCATTTGAGAGTTTTTCCCTATGTGAACAATAATAAACAAATCAAAAATATTGCAGTTCCCGTACTTGAACTAAACACATTTCAAAATACACATTGTTAGCTAAGTAGGTAGTAGCTTCTTGACTCATCAAATATGCGTCTTTCGCATTTTTTTGCATCTTGAGACTGTCTTCCTCATCTTCGTAGAAACTAAAAAACTTGCACTGAAGACTTTTTGAAACAGGAACTGCTCCTGCCGTTACTGCTCCATTTCATGGTTTCAAAATGCATCAATTTAATTTCATTTGAAACACCTTTCATTATGCTCAGTTGGCACCTATATACAGTTTTTCGTATGTAAGTTACGACTTGGGGCGTCCTCATCCTTTCTTCAGCTCAAAGATTATATCACGAGGAAAATGACACGAGACAGAGGCGTGGAATGTTTTTTGTTTGTTTTAGTGTTCTATAAGTACCGAACTCCATATGACGTCTCTTGGTAGATATAGTAGAATTTAATGATGGTGATATATGTAGAACCAGAACGAAAACCTTCAATATTTCACTGTAAGGAGGGACGATTTTTCTGTACCGTCACATTTTTACTCAAGAATGCTCGAGATATATTACTGCTCTTCGTCAGTTATATGTTCATAAATAATTTCTTCATCACTGAATGTGAATATTCGAGACCTATAGAAATGTATGTCAAACATGAATGTTAATAAAACTGACACACAATGTTTATATGAGAAATAAAACACCTACTTGAAAAAAAAAATTTTTCTGTAAGGGTTTTCTTATAGGGACTTCTTTGGTAAATCATTATTTACCAAAGAAGTACCCTTACAGAAAAATTCTGGTTATAACCAAAACCAGTTGGCTCCAGTAGAAAGCGTCACAAAGCGACCTCCTGCGGAAAAAGATCGAATTATAGTTTCCTAGAGAGCTACAGTGACGCAATACCTTTCCCGGGGTAATGTGAAATGTGCACGTGCCTTACCGTCTCCGTTGAAAACCCTGATGTCAAAACACCGACAATGGCGCAATATACTTTACATCCACAGACGACTAACAGAACGAATTCAACAAGTAAATTTTAACGAGATATAACGACAATCTACTCGGAAAACTAGATTTCAAAAAAATAAATTTCAGCACTCTAGGAGTGAAAGAAAATGGTGAATAGAACTCAATCCACCTGGACCTTATTTGTGATTCTTCTATGACATTTTCTACTGATGTTGTTTTCATTTTGAATCAGTGGATTTGGGAAGAAAGCCCCCGAGGGCGAATGTTGGAGGGATTATATTTTAATTTTCTTATTTTTGAAAATTAGATTGCAGGATTGTACAAATCATGAAACGTAAACTAACAAATTTCGAAGGGGATTTTAAATTTGTATTTTCCAGCTCAAGTACAAAAATTCATAATTAAAAACGCTGCAAATTTTTTTCACAGGGGTTTATTATTCAATCGGCTTGCGTTCATGATTTGAATTTCTACTAAGCTTTGGAGTGTGCGTGTTTCACAAGTGATAGAGCGATTATTGAATTTCAGGAGATATGCATAGAGCACGTTAATCTGTTCTCAACCAAAATACCTATTTGGATTGATCAGTTGATCATATTTGTGTGCCTCCTGAAATTCAATAATCGCTCTATCACTTGTGAAACACGCACACTCCAAAGCTTAGTAGAAATTCAAACCATGAACGCAAGCCAATTGAATAATAAACCCCAGTGAAAGAATTTGCAGCGTTTTTTTACTTTCACACCACTCCAGTTTGACTCAGGGTGTGAAGCATTCTTCAAATTATAGGTTCCAAAATGAAGTCTTGAAAAGGTTATGAGAAAACTTCTCTGTTAGACCTGCGGTAGAGAAATAAAAGATGGACCTCCTTTGGGACAATTAGTATACAACATGACGCTTGGAGGCGCCGAATTTAGATAACGAACCGTAGTCCTTGTTTAGTAGACATAAACGTAGGAGCGCTATCTAGTATAGGAAAAATGAACCTTTGAGTAGTGATTTGCAGCGGTTTTCCTCAAGGAAGGATTCCTTTTACCGGCATAAAGAATCAACATTATATAATGGTATTCGCTGGTAAATATAACTATATTGTGGATGGTTGTGTAACTTCCTCTGATGTTTGATCTCAACGATCCAGTTTAATAACCAACCTTGTCAGTCGCCGACTCCCTTTATTCGGGCTGTGTAGCCAACAAAATACAATTTATGTAATAAATCGTAACGACTTAACAATAGACTCGACCTTTGGGTCGAGTTTATTCTTGGATTTGCCCTAATTTTCACGGCTAAATGTATTCATGGAATTGTTATATGATTTACGAGAGTTGCAAGTGGCATAATAATAATTATTCTCATCCGATAGTGACCTAGAAACAAGTTATGAAGATGGTATTATAGTCTTCCTGGTCTGAACTCTCAGTACCGTAATAACAGGTTGCCTGTAGCACAGAGCTAAATAGTAATAGTTATCAGACTGTAATATATTGTGAAAGAACATGACAGTTTGATCGAAATGTAGAATTAATAATAGGTAATTGGGTCATTATTTAAGAATCGTCCTATGTAATGTTCAGAAAAACTTCCGCCCAAATCCAATGTTCTAGGTTGACCTCAATTTTTTCAAATATTGGCCTCTCAGCGTGTTACTTGAGCGTACTATTCCCCTCGTTGTATAGTGATCTATGTTTTCATATGTCTTTCTCCATGATGAATAAAATAGAGACGGTAACATTCTACTCAGCAATTTTTCTAGTATCGAAATAAAGCTGAATAGATGTTGAACACAGATTTGGCAATCACATGCAATTTTGCCTCTGTCCCACGATTTTGAGTCACTAACTGGAATTTTTCTGAAAAGGACCGCTCTCAACCTGAGGAAGTGAAATTTTTAGACAACGACGAACACAGAAAGAAGCCAGGACTACGTTAAGGGAATTTTCTTTACTTTCACACCACTCCAGTTTGACTCAGGGTGTGAAGCATTCCAGTTTTCAGTGCCGTAGTTTTCTTGACTGCCTCCCTAGTATTAAAATCTCGACGAACGTTATAAGAGCTTTCTTCACTTACATAGCCACTATTAGCTCTTCTTTGAGGCTAAAGAAATGCCGATACCGGTAAAAATCCCTATAGTGGTTTTAGAAGTTTGATTGTTCAAATTTGTCTTCAAAATTGGTCGAAGAGAAAATATATTTAATAAAGATTTGTGTCCCAGCTCATGTAGGATTTCAGGACAGATCAAAATGGTGTTTCAATGATTGAGGATCAAAAATCATTCTTAGTTAATATTATTGAGGGTGCAAGTTCATAAGTACCTATCTTCTTTCGATTTGGGTAAGTGGAAAAATAAAATCCTACAGATTAGACAAAAATTTCTGTATCCTACATCATTCCCTCCTCCACTAAAATACCGTTCACAGAATATAGTAAGTCGTTTTGACTTTTTCAGAGATAATAACCGACTAGTAACCTCTTCGTCAACTAATTAGAAACTATCCCCTGAATGACTTATTTTTTGATTATTAATTAGTTAATTGTTAACGTCTCCAAATATTTATTCTTCTATCTTCGTTTATTATTTTAAGGTAGTTCTCAGGGAGGGAAGAAAAAACGTTGAATGACTTATTATGTTTGATATTATTAAGTAGTTACCATTTCCAATTGTTACACTATCTCCAAATATTTATTTTTCTATCATCCTTTCCACTTAAAAGAAGTTTATTTGCAATAAGTAAATAAATGCATTAGCCCTCCGAAGGGAGGGAAGAAATGCCACACGTTTCAGGTGATTTGTATTCAAAATACTTGTGATCACACTTGATAGTGTAGTACAATACAATAAAGTAACTATTTAAAAAAAAAGGTAGTTCTTTTTACTCAGATGACTAAACTGTAGGAATTATTAAACGGAGTGTCTGATGATTATCCAATTATAACGAAATAATTAACAAGATACAAGGGAACTGATACAAGTGTACAGTGTGCCAAAAACGAATTAAAAATGTTGTCAATGGTACATTATCTAAACTCGGCCACTCTCACCTCAACATATTGTCTTGTCTACTGTAGATGACATGAAAAGAGAAATGTAGGTACATATTTCACCAGGTAGATCGGTATGCAACGAAATTAGCCATAAGGTCATTCCTATGATTACTGATCTCCACACCTAGTAACTGGCTTCTACGTGTAGCGGAGGCGAGGTTTTCAAATACCAACAGTCCACTGAACGCACTAGTGAGAATGTATTCCAGATGGCTCTTGCAGTGGAAAAGACTGGGAAATAGGTTATAAGGAAGTATAGGATGTGTAGGCATAAGGCGAAGAAGGAGGAAATGGGAAACCTGAGAAAACAGGCCGGATCGTTGGAAATGAACGAGTGGGTTCAAGCTAACGTGTTGAGGTGGAACCCAATCGGAAGCGAATTAGTTCATGACGGCTGAGCTACTTAGGAAGCAGAGGAGTAATCTAGAGAAATACGGTTTATAATGACTGTGCACCGATAGTGTTATAAAGAATCGTAACTTTTATTGTAAATATACTAATATTAGGATCGTGACTTACAAAGTACGTACAATGCTTACTCTGTTTTGTACCTAGTTCGTGTATCAATTGTAGTGATACAAGTTCCGGTTGTAGTTAGGTATTAGGGATTCAGAAAAAAACTGTTAATTATTTCGAATTATACTGGAGTAAAATTAATAAAATTTCGAGCTTTTCATGTTTAAATCTACTTTGAAAGGTTTAGTAACTAAGTATGGCTACAATAGGGATGAATCTGCTTGGTTTCACGTTAATCAGTAGCGCAAGAACAAATAACGCAGATGGTCTTCCGAGCCGTGAAGATGCCACATTTAATTTACCATGGGAAAAAAACATGGATTTTCTAGATTCAGACCTCAAACTTTCATAATTGGCCTTGTGATTTGTTTATGGTGTTGGCGAATCAAGACGGATCGGAAATCGAATTCGTTTAAACTCAAACGGTATGCCGGCTGGAATCATTGGGATCCTTGAAGTGAGAACTTTCTCACCTTTGAATTTTTCTTTGCGTATCGCCTCGTAAATCACATTATTTATCTATTTCCTTATCACCAAACCTCCGTTGCACAGTTTGGGTTGGTTTTTGTTTCGAAGAATGATTACTAAGGAGCTAACCTTCAGTTGTATATTGTGCGGTGGTAAACCTGGCTCGTCCAAGGAGTTTAAAAATTCGATTAGAAAGTTAGTGGTTTCATCTTCATTTGTTACACAGTCAATTGATTTGAACTAGAAACAATCACACCAAATGGTCAAGTTCAAAATCCATCTCTAATTAACCGCAGATTAACTCATGGGGTTTAGCTGTCATCTGCGTTCACAACAAACGCACTGCTAGGCTGCTTTTCTTTAACTGATTTTCCGTATCAATTGCATTTTGTTATACCACGTTATATGTCAGGTCCCACGGGAACTTGAAAAAAGTATCATATGTCCTTCTCCTGATCCTAACCTACTTCCCTACCAATTTTCAGCCAAATCAGTTCAGTGTAGCTATAATAAAAAGTGTAGCTAACACGACTTTCTGTTATACTATAGGTACTATTGTATAGTACCCCAACTTTTTTTACCATCATCGTTAACAGCCATTTAGAGACATGGAGACGCTTTGGATAGGAATATTATACTTGTACTTATTGCAGAGCGAGGGTTTCCGATTGGTTACGATATGAAATACTGCATACAGATGTAAAGGAATAAAATGGTAATTGATGAGCAGACAGAAAACTCTTCTTTTTTCCCCTCCCCGTGGGTACTGCGTGTTGTCGAGGGCACTGACCACTTGATGATAGTTGCTTGAGCAGGCACCTGAATCCGGTCTACCTCACATCCCCGTGATGGATGGACAATTTCACCAATTGGAATCATCCGCGCATGGCCGCACCCGATACATCACGATTGACAGTCTATTACGCTTGATATTTGCGAAAAACTCATTCGCGGGGGGTCGTCGATTCTGTCTACGTCGAGACAAACTGCGTAGTTGCTGCTACGTAGGGAGGTATTGTACAACTACTACAATAATGATTTGTAGTCTAATAGGGAAAAATTCTTCAACAAAACATTCTTCATGCAGCAGTGACTTTAATAATATTCCAATGATGAAAATTATTGTTCCACTTCTCCAGTATGAATCAAAAACTGAGTAAGATAGAATGTTTTCTAAATTTCCACGAAAATAATTAGTAACACAGTTAAGTCAATATCGACGGTTTGGTCATCATCAGTAAAGAACATGGATTCATGTTCGACTCATGATGACCTAACCGTCGAAATCTATTTAACTGTGTAGCTCATTGTTTTCGTGGAAATGTAGACAACGTTCTGTCTTACTCCTTCTTATTGAAATGGGTTTTCACAACTTCGTCGGGAGTGACTCAGTCCGTTTCTCCAGTGGGTTTGGAATCAAAACATATCGGTGGATCCGGGTTTTAAATGAAAACGTTTATAGACGATCCTTTTTATAATTGAAATATATTCATATTTTATATCGTAACACTTTTAAATAGGTATATATGATTTCTTTATTTGAAATGTTTAAAATAAATATTTTAATTTCATAAATTGGAAGAAGAGCAGGAGCTCTCCCTCCATTCGCCTCTTTTCATAATAAAATCAACTAGTACCAAGTTATTTTCGAACGACGGAGGAATGACTAATATCGGCTGTAACTTATTGAAGATATAACGATTCATCTATATTACCCCTTTTATCCACTTTCTCCTATAATTAAATCTGAAAATTCTGAAATATGTTTCAAAACTGGCTCAAAATTCTATATTGAACGAAAAAGGTGAAAGAACATCAGCAGTTTTAACAGCATGTGCAGCGCTTGAATGGATTGTCAAATTGAATGGATTCAAAATTCCCGAAGTTCTTCGACATCTAGACTAAAATCAGGATCGCACAACAAAAAATTTGAAAAATCAATGAGCCAACATGAATATCATGAAGATTTAACATTATCACTCCTTCCATTCTCCCCCTCTCTTGATTAAAATATATTGTTCTGATGAATGCTTAAATACTGCACCAAAAACTTAATGGAACAAAAAAAAAGAGTGAGATAAACCGGTCGTGAATTCTTCCCTGATCATTCCTCTCCTCTCAGCAAAAAAAAAACGAAATATCAGAGATTTGTTACACAACCTCTGTGAATTGTACGGTCTCGGTCTTGGATTGGTCTTTCGAGTTGGTTTTTGGAGTTTCGAATTAAGTTGTTTTGGCTCAATATTTTCTAATAATGAACATTCGTGATCGGCCGACAAAAAGACTTTTTAAACCACCCTCATAAGTTGCAGTTTTACAGTTAAAAAATGAAAAACAATCCGTCCGCAGTTCGAAGTCCTAAGGTTTTCTCCGAAACTACTAGAACGAAGTTTACGAATTTTATTCATCAACTCAAGATTGATCCGGGATGTGATACTAATTCTGGCATCTTGATCATTGAACCGAAGAATAGAAGAGAATATCAGAATATCGAATTTTCAAAAAAGTTTGGTAAAAGAGGGTAGTTCATTTTGAGCTGAAATTTGAATGTTAGCATGATGATGAGAGGTAAATCGAGGGTGTTCCGACGTTAAACGATATGAAAGACCCACTGTGTGGAGTGCTGCGCTTCGTGAAATTAGTATTGTTACCAGCTTCTGTTCCGTACAAAAGGACAAGTAAATGCTGCCGTCCACGAATTCGTTTTTAACACAAAGTCATCCTACTGCCTTTGATCATCTAGAAGACAATTACAAGGTACGGAGATCATTGATGCTGTGATCAGGCCTTCGTGGCTAATTTAGTTCCTAATCGATCTAACGTGCTGAAATACAGGGTGAACCACGAGTTGTTCCTCCCACCCCCCTCCTAAAGTCGTCCTAAAAAAAATTTTTTTTTTTAATCTTCATATTTTTTTCTAAGGATCTCAAATATCTTATTTGCGCACTCCGCCCAACTGCGCAACCATGCTCAATTGACACTAACTTCCCTATTTTCGATGAGAACCCCCAAAAGGCGTAACCCCAAAATTGTCAAATAGTGTATGTTGGTGAACTGTAAAGTGTGGCACATGAATTGTCATTGTTTTTCAACGCTGATTCACGTGATCCGTTTTTTTTATTTGACTCAATTTTTGCTGAATAATGACCGAAATTTGTTTATTGCGCGTCCTTTTTTTTTTTTGTTTTAGGCGCCTGTTTTCAAATTGCTACTGGGATTAATTTTCAAGTCTGGTTGAAAAATGTAAAAATAGGAGATCGAAACCTTCTTCAGCGATCAAGTGAAAACTCATCTTAATCTGAGAGTCAGAAGTCAGCATAAATAATGATTTTTCACGCGAAATAATGTTGAAAAATGTTGGTCATTATTCCACAAAATTTGAGTGGGATCAAAAAACGGATAGCCCTATCTTGCGAATCAGCTTTGAAAAACAATGAAAACGTGTTTTATGCTATCCAGAGTGGACAAGACAAGATATGAACACTCGAGACAACTAGTTTAGATAATGGATCACTGACCACAGCCAATACCTACAAATAGATCAGTGATTTATATAGAGAGGGTCATTGTAATACAAAAATAGTAAGCCTCTGGGTAATAGTTTTTTGTGTTTTTGTCCGATTCAGATAGAAATTAGTTATAGTAGTTTATCGAATAAGACCACTCGGGTTAGTTCAAGATCATACGTTCGCTCAACATTTGAAAAATTGGTTTTGGAGTTGTCCAGGCTGTAGCTATGGAGTTCATGGGGAGGTCTGAGCTTGACCGCATTGCTATCGGAACCCCAAGTAGATGCTGTGCGATTTTATTATCTATAACGCCATCTGAGAAGCTTTAATTCAGTTTTGGAGAACAAGGAAGCAATTTTATCTTCTCTTTTATCTTGTTAAATTTCTGTTGGATTTGTATGTATGTTCCCGAGTACACCTAGAAAACATTATCCGTGGTTTTCCACTACAGTTCTGGTAGTCCGGTGTTCTGCATAGGAGGGTAATGGAATACAGAAATAATGTATCGTTGTGTAATAGTTAGCACGTTTTTTCGTCCGATGTTTGTGTTGTTCCACACCCCCGAGGATCAATTCTAACAGTATTTTATTGACGTAGCGTTGCTTTAGAGGGATGTCAAAACTTGGTAATGTTTCTTTCTCTCACAACACATTCCACTTTAGGAGGAGGAGAGAAAGGTAAGCCCTGGAAATGTAATATGGAGCCAGGTGTCTATGAAGGTGCAGGTCGTGTCCCTGAGACAAACATAGACGGTTAATGTCACCATTTATTCATCAATAAACAGAAACTTTCCTTTATAAAGCTAAAAACATCTCCTGAGCGACCTCAATATGGATCTTGCAGAGCGTACAGTTGAGTGCTACCGGGAAATGGGACCATCAAGGCAGTAAAAGGGTTGTAAATGGTTAACATAAAGATGAAGCTGAATGTGGCAACGTGGCAACCAGGCCAAGGACGTGGGTGTTCACCTGATGCGGCTAATGAGAAGACCTCGCGCCCCGCGGTTGTCATCGCCAGGGTGTAAGGTCGGAGCGGCTTTCACGGAGTGATGGGTCCTTAAGGACTCGACCCCTTCTGATTCCTATCCCAAGGGACCACCATCAATATTTTCCCAGCCTTGGGGATGGCGTTCCCGCCCTTGACCCGGTCGTAGGCCTTGCGGGACTCAACTCTCGATCAATTACGGCGAACATCTCACCCTCTTTCCTCCACCCCATTTTCGAGTTCGGACTGCACTAATGGGTTGACATTACGTGTTTGTACTAAGCTGAGGGGGTGGGATAATAAATGGAAAACACAGTTTTCAGATTTTTACTAGATAGGTACTGCAGAAGAACGTGCTAGATCACAGAAGGTCTTATTTAAAAAAAAAAAAAACGTTATTTGGTATTCTAACTTTATGTTTTAAACTTGGAGGAATTTATTATTTCCATAAGTACGAGAAGAAAGTTAAGAACAGACTATTCATTAAAAAATTGGGCACAAAAATTAAACGAACTGTTGACAGGAGAGCGAACGACAACGAACGGTAAGATAACCTACAAACAAATTATGAAATCGTTACGACGATATCAATGAGAAGCTTGGATAAAAAATATCACCAAACACTATCGGCGAAACACGGAACGAGTGTCCCAGATGTTCCTCTTGGTGTTCTAGAGTTATTTATTTATCTAAAAACACGGGCAAGGCCCAAATGAACAAAAAAAATCGCACTTATAAAAAATAACAGTAGATGCACAATAAGGATGAAACAATCATAGGTATGGATATAAGAAGTAGAAATTGACGACCAATAATTTAAATGTAAATAAATGTATCAGGAAAACATGAAACAAAAAAGAGGTTCAAACAATGTTAGAATAAAGAAAAAATTTAAATTTCGCCTTATTGAAATGAAAAATGTCCAAAAGTCCTCTGCTGGCAACACGGTTGTACTCAGTCTGCATGCGGGTGATCGGGTTGTTTTGCAGGTAATTTGTAGGAGAAATCCTCAAGGGCGGTCCCAGGGGGGGGGGTCAAGGGGGTTATGACCCCCCAAAAGTTTTAATTTTATGGTTTATAATAAGCTTATTTTGCAAACACACTTTTTTCTTCCCCTGATAATTATTGTAAAAAAATGTTAAGTGAAGTGATTAAATATGAATTAAACTGAGTCTTCAGGTAAGGACTTGGCTTTGGTTTGATAAAAAAATGTATTACATTTTCTAACAATGACCCCCCCCCAAATGTAAGCCTAGGACTGCCCTTGGATATCCATGTGTAGAATGACTGCTGGTGTCTGGTTTGGTAAGGAGGGGCGTACAAACTTAGTTGCGCTAGTAGGAAGGGGCAGTCAACATCGCCAGAAATGAGTCCGTGGAGAAACGTCAAATCTGAAATCAAACGCCGGTCCTCAAAGGTGCATAGGCCATTTCCTCTCAAGCCATCGCCGTAGCTATGTTCCCTCCAACTGCATCCTCTCTTATAGTTCATATATAGGAGAAAACGTCTCTGAATTCTCTCCAGTGACTCCTTAGAGCTTTCATACAGGGGCGAACAAACTGAAGTCGCAAACTCAACACAGGGCCGAACAAGAGAGGTAAACAGAGATTTTAAGGCCGAAGTGTCCTTAAAATCACAAGCGATCCTCTCCAGGAAACCCAGCATCCTCATTCTCCGTGAGCTGATCTCATCGAGTTCCATCATAGTCTCTCAACATCACTCCCCACCCAGTCCTACCGCATTGATTCCAATTATTATGTCGAGAACCGAATTCTACATCTTGTTCGAAGTGGTCGGTGATAGATGGATGTGGTCTGAAAGACCAGCCACAAGGTTGGGTACTGGTTCGGAGCTGGTGGGAGTCTCACTTGGCAGTGCCTGAGATGGTGGAATATGTAGAGAAGATGCATCAGTACAAGCCAGTAGGTGAGCAGGTTTGACAAGTTGGGAAACTCGAATAAAATATCTATTGATAGGTATACAGGTACGTATAAAAATTTGTGATGAAGATCAAATTTCCACTTGCATTTTGCATTCTTGAATATTTTTGGTTTTGTGTCTGTGTGTCTTTCTGCAGATCCTTGTGGCAATCCAAATTGCTACAGTTACCATTTGAATTTGATTAAAGTTTGTCAGGCTATGAAAAAAGAAACTGGCAGACAATTGCTACAAGGTCTACAGAGGTTCTAATATGACAAGAGTCAGACAATCTGGAGGCTTCAGACAGTCAATGCCAATACTCAAGTTGAAGAGGGTGTCAACAGAGAGAAATGCTGCGCAAATCACCCAAGAATGCACATTCGGTAGTAGCCCACGTTGGTCAAGCCTTAACTACGCTTGCTGGCCTCTTTGTCATGTACGAACAAAAGAAACTTTGGAATGTTCGTAATAAGGTATAATGAATACGCGAATATTTGAATGAGGATATAAATCAGACCTTCTTCTTAGAACACCCTCAGGCTGTTGGATCTTTGACGCCCAGGTTGTATCTATTGCTGAGACGATAGGTGTTGAAGCCGCATCATTTCAAGTGTCTGCGGCAACTATTACATGGAAGATAGTCTGACACAAGCAATCTAAACAGGAATTAAAGAAAGTGTTCATTTTGTATTGGGCAGTAAATCGCTTGTTAGACGGTAATGCGTTGAGTGGGTCATCATTTGAAGGAGTTTGATGGAAACTCCAACCTTCTCTTGAAGGGTGTTTCAAGATCGAACCGTGATTGTAGATGGTTTAGCATTTGCATAAAAACCGACTAACATCCAACTAATATGCAATACATGTCGACTAACCTTTTGGAGGAATCGGTGTTTGCGAGAACACATCCTGCGGCATTTCCGATATTGTGATTCGCTGAAAAAAGCTTATATTCCTCATCCTTCCGGTGTATGTCATTTTAAAAGTTCTGTTCGTTCATGTTATCTAGATGAGAAAACTACGTACGACTCATAACTTGGCAGAATTCTTTATTGCCATTATCTAGTAATAAATGTCATCTCCATAAGCCACAACCTTCTTCGTAGTTATATTTATAGGTAGATAATGCTAGAACGTTTGATAATTTATTATTGACCAATGGTCCACTTAAAAGAGCTTTCTTACACAGAAGTCAAGTACTATTATAATTCGCAGCTTTTTTCTACTCAGAACCCAAATTTTCGTTCGAGTATTAGACAGTATTGGACCGCTTTACGCTTTGGAATAATTTTTGTGGTGCTGGTTTGTTTTTTTCCGAGTCTTCACATACCTATCCCCTTATCTTTGTAACATGCACAAGTACGCTTGATTTCAGGTTTTTGCTAGTTATACCTTTGATGGTCCCATATGAACTCCATCACGTATAACCAGAATCTAAATTATCACTGATATAGCAACATTACTGGTTGATTGGTTTTCCTGATTAAATAATTAGCGTCTGACCCCTAGAAAATAGAACAGTTTGGTAGTTTTCCACCAAGCTCGTGAACTGATTCTATAGGTGCAGCGACATTACTTTTATGAGGTCACTAACCGCTGTGAGGCCTCATCAGGTTTTACGATGTTGGTGTTGGAAGAAAATTGAGGCCAGTGGGCTACGGGCCAGTAGGTGTTATGTGACGAACTCACGTTCATTCATTCTATCGATTTCCCAACTCTTCCCAAACTTAATGATTTTTTCTTTGGATCTAATCGTAACTACCTATTGAATCTGGAATTCATAGTATCATCTTTCTGTATTTAGGTAGTTATTGCTTCCGAGTATGCGAAGTAGCGGAATCCTTGTGGTCACCTTCGGGAGCAAAAAAGTATTTGTTGTCCTAGGTAATTCAAAATTTCCACTTGCATCTTGCGTTTCATAGCCTACTGAACAAATTTGGTTCCGAGTCTATCGGTCTGTCTATCGGTCTGTATGTCTGTCGGTCGGTCTGTCTGTCCTCATTTCCTTGTTACAGCCATACCTTCCACAATTTTGAAGGAATTTAGCTCATATTTTAAAGCAACTATGCGGATAACGCCTCTTGAAGTGCCATTTGAATTTCATTTCAATATATTCAGCGGTACGCTCTACGCATGCGCTTACGTGGAATTAATTAATTTTTGTTTTTACTGTCCGCCTCTGACGAGTAACCTCAAAAGCAACTTGTATTTGAAACGCAGTGTAACCAACAATATCGATCTAGACTGTTGAACTATTATCTCAACATTTTCCATCTGAAGATTTCTTTATTTTCTATTCTACAATGGTGTCGTGTCACTTTGATTGTAACGAGGAAGCTGCTCTGCCATCGCCATCTCCTTGGCAGTGTATTATTATTTTTGTTAGTGTGAGGTACTTTTATACCCCCCCCCCCCCCCAACTCTCCCCACTCATTTGAGATAATAGCGCCCAATGCCCACAACTATTCCTTTTATCAACTTTGATGCCTTTCAAAACTAACTAATACATTCACTGTTTGGGCGAGAGTAAAGTGACTGTCGAGAGCGACAAAAGGCGAGATAGCGGATTTTTTAATTCAGGTATATCTTTCTTCAGTGTGCATAATCTACATTGCCAGCGAACATCCATACATGCGAAGAATTAACAGTTATAGAGACAATAGGACGGAGATATGTATGTACTTTCACTACATCGAAACTGTTTTGGAAATATAAAATGAGGAACGCAAGTGACAGTTTTCTTGTTGGATTCATAATCATCAGTCCATCGCTCTTTTCTGAAGTTGGCAATGAATAAATAGTGATTATAATAACGTAATTAACATCTCCATCATAGAAGATTGAAAATGTTTCAATTTCGTGTTGTATTATTGCATAATGAAAACACTTCTGATAGAAACTAGATTGAAAAGTATCCAAAATCCAAATAAAATGCTGATTTAGTCTATATAAAATAACAGATTGAGTCTAAATAAAAACTGGATAGAAACATAATATGTGTCTAAATATTATTTAAAATTCACAACCCAAACGTGAGATGTATTTTTTTTTTGAGTTTCTATAGGCAGGTTGATTCGGAAGGGAGCTACGGTAACGGCGCTGAGTATACATTCCATCAAGACTGCTCTGCTCTGCGGGTTTTGCTAAACTACTCCTTGTTTAAAAGGCTTTCGACAGATGAACAGTCAACTATTATTGAGAGCTAGAGAGCATTTTCTGCCTGAATTTACCCCAGAAGATAGTGTTTGTAAAGTGAATATTCACTGCATAGGCGAGACGCTCTCTTCACACCCTTATATTAGTATAATATACTAATATAATATATAGGTACATAATTTATTATACTAATACATATAATATGTACATATTATGTAGGAATGTACATCTGTGCATTCAGCCTTTGGTAGTGCATCTCTAAAACAAATTTGGAATGGCTGGTGACCAACTTATTCCTGATATCCTCATCGTTGTTGTAATTTTCTTTGATTTAAATTCATGCGAATTCAATTCATCTTCTTCATAAAGGGAAGCTGGAAAATGGTTTTGATCCATCTTGAAGTTTTGATCTGGAGAGTATTAGTGATTATGAACGCATTATTCCCTTTCGCGACATCCAGTAATTGGTTGGGAAAAAATAGGCAAAATTATGTACCTATGACCTTTTTGTTAAATAACCTAGGTCAACCGAAATGTAACCCTGTGTCGCTTTGGGTATGAACTAAATCACTGGCAATGACATCATGGAAATCAATTTCAACGAAGGAATCGGAAGTCATATGAAAAAACGAACGTGAGCTTTTTCCATGAAATCAATTAGTTACAATGTTGAATCGATTTCAACGGAAGAACATCATCAGTAAATAAATTATTACAAAGAGGTTTATTATTTCTACATTAGATAGCCTTCTTTGATCACCTACAAATAACATACAGACACGTATGTACATGATAAATAGTCTGTGTTACATTGTCTAAACTAAAAACCTTCCGCCTACATACCTTGTAATTGCATTCAAGATGAAAATACTTGAACGACCGCCAGCGACGAGGTCTAGCTCAGACCTCCCGTAGAACGAGCTCTGCAGCACGGCTGTCCTGGTCGACCGCCTACATGTTCGTAGATGACCGAGTAGTCTCTTACGATTTGGGGATCTATTGAATCGGTAGAGATTTCTCGTTGAAAGCTGCGATTGAAAATATTGTCAAACCCCTCCTCCATTCCCCTTTCTGACTCCAAAAGCAAAAATTCTTAGATTTGTTGCACAACGAGACCAAAATTGGGATCGAAAAAATCAAAATCAAGGAAATCGGTTTTAAGTTGCAAACGGGGAGTGGCGCGGTTGTCTAGAATTTAAATCTAGATGGTAAAAATCTCTACAGCGCCTATTGTAATGAATTTGTTGATAAATATTATGTTTTCCTGTATACTTTTTAATGGAGAAAACGGTGATTTAGTCAGATTTGAGACAGGCTCAACTCCTAAGCACATTTTACGAGGGAGACCTCGTGCATGGGAGTGTATTTTTAATGAAACACCGGGTTTAATTTCAGTTTTGCAAAGAGGAATAATAAATCTGGTGAGCTACGTTCAATTTAAATTATTTCTATTTAATTTTGATTACGTATTCCAAAAATTTTGCTGTATATTTTACAAATTTTGATAAAAATAGCTGTATATATCGTATTATTCTTGTTCTGTAAATAAATACGCAAAACTATACCAATCGACAATTTTGTACATCAGCCTCGAATGTGTGCTGTGAACACTTCAGTTTTGGTTTATTATTCTATAATAAACCATTGTAATCGCTCTGAAAAAAAAAAAATTCTAACCCCCCTGAAAATTTCATGGTTTACGTTTCAAAGGGTGTAGGATCCGAATCTGCAATAAAAAATTTTCCGTCCGTCCGCCGTACGTCGAATGCACGATTTCTCCCAAACGACTGAAACAAAAAAGCTGAAGTTTTCAGGAAAAATCCATCTTGGTCCGGCGACGCCCCAATTCTTGAGCCAGCTCTCTCACATAATTTAAAGTGCCCTTTAAGGGTTGTCAAAGTTTTGTAAAATCCCTAAAAACCTCAAAAAAAGTCAAGGCGGCCTAAATTTGGACTCTCTTTGAAGAACACTCCACGAGGAATCAAATGAGCCCTTCCCCAGGTTAATAGGTCAAACCATTCTCGATCTATGGCCCGATTTATGGTGCCAACATTCGAGTTATTTTGGTTTATTATTGTTTTTGTGTTGATAATATCAACTTGATATCAGTAACCTAGTGACGTAGTGATGTAGTGATGTAGTAATGTGGATACTGGAGTAAAATCCTAAAAGGCTTTGTAGCCGATAAACGGGTTGAAGCATTCTGATAACGATAAAAAATAAATAAATAAAAATCCGTGGAAATTACCTCGAAATTCAGATAGCAGACTGAAATGATTACCTTTGATTCTTCTTCTAAGGAACTTCATGTACATTCTGGGCATTCCTGTCCAAATTCACTTGGATGAGTGCCTTTCGGGCCAAGCAATCGTAATCGTCGTGCAAAATTTACCGCCTGGTTTGGTAACACAAAACGCTGCAAATTCTGTCACTGGGGTTTTTTATTCATTATTATTATTGTTTTTGTGTTGATATCAGTAGTATGTGGATACTGGAGTGAACTCCTAAAAGGCTTTGTAGCCTATACACAGGTTGAAGCATTCTGATAACCATAAAAAAAAATAACGCTGCAAATTCTTTCACTGGAGTTTATTATTTAATTGGCTTGCGTTCATGATTTTAATTTATACTGAGCTTTGGAGTGTGCGTGTTTCACAGGTGATAGAGCGATTATTGAATTTCAGGAGATATGCATAGAGCACGTAAATCTGTTCTCGACCAAAATACCTATTTGGATTGATCAGTTGATCATATTTGTGTGCCTCCTGAAATTCAATAATCGCTCTACCACTTGTGAAACACGAACACTCCAAAGCTTAGTAGAAATTCAAATCATGAACGCAAGCCAATTGAATAATAAACCCCAGTGAAAAAATTTGAGCGTCTCTCTAATTGACCCCAAAGCGAAACCCAAGCAAGTACGACGTGTAGCGTGCTAATTAGCAGCTTTCCCAGTAACAAAAGGAATTCATTACCACATAAACAACTCCCGCATTTTCTTTTATTATAATAATATAAGTATTGTCTTTTCAATACATAAACTCATCTGGGTTGTTATAATTTAAAACTGAAGATAGTATTGCGTCTTTATTAATCTACATGTTAAAATAAAATTGTTTCTAACAATTCTCACCTACGAGGAAATAAGGATTAGTTCGAGGATTTTAAATTTTATTTGCGGAAAACCTTAATGAACTATTCAATGATTGTTGGTGTATCTACAATGGATCTGATCGTTTCAGTTATGAAGGTGTGTCACTCTATTAGCCCTTCTTCTTCTTCTTCTTTGCTTTAGGCACAAAATCAGCGTGAACGAGAAAGCATCCTATGGGTGGGTCGTAATTTTCATCTTGGTAAAACTTTATGGTCGATCGATACTTACCATAAAAGAAGATTGGGAAGCCTTTGAATTCCCCTACTTTGAGTTGGATATCATTCACCTTATATGATCCCTGAAAATTGCATAAATGAAACAATGAATTTGGAAGAAAAAGTTGTTAGCTACGAATTATTACGCAAATGATCTTATTAAGTATTTTAAAGACACTAGAATGTCTGAAATCAGCACACTAAAAATTGGCCATTTTTGAAATGGGGTGGGAAACATTTTTTCACAAGTTTTCAGACCGATTCGTCCCATTCTCGCGGATCCCCAGGCAGTCGAGGTTTGCAAAATATGCATGTTTTCGTCAATTTGTTATGGGTGGATAGTTGAGATTTCCTACCCAGCAACCAGTTCAGCTTCCCGAGCTCAGCGTTGACCTCTTCTTTTTTCTTTTCGACGTGTTCTTTCCAGCGTAGCTTGAAATATCATATCCAGATATTTGGCTGTATTTGAATACGGAATCTCTTGTGAATTTATGGTGATTGGGATGTTTCGAATTTCGCGATAAGTGAAGTTTTTATGCGTACTTTTTGTTTCATTAAGTTTAATTCGCCATTTCGAGGTCCATCGATAAACTCTGTTCACCGAATCTTGCAGTTTACTGGAAGATTCCTCGACTGTCCTGCCTGTCGTCAGAATTGCAGTATCATCAGCAAACGTTGCTATGACAGCTTTTGGGGGTTCTGGGTTGGTCCCTTGTATACAATAGAACGCCCAAGAACGCTTCCTCGCGGCACTCCTGTCTTTATCTTCCTCAGGGTGGTGTACTCATCTTCCTGCTTCACTCTGAAGTGCCTCCTGATCGTTAAGATTTCAGTATTTGATAGTACTCAAGGGGAAGGTCCCTGTGCAGCTTGGCGAGGAGGCCCTTCTGCCAAACTTTGTCGAACGCTTGTGGGACGTCAACGAAAACTGCAGAGCAGATCTCCTTGGCTTCAAAGCCTATTACATTGTTTATCCTGTGCACTTGGTCCATAGTGGAGTGTCGTTCCCTGAACCGGAACTGGTGGTCGGGTATAAGCTTTCGAGCTGCAATTATAAGCTTTAACCTCTTGAGTAGAAGTTTCTCTAACAGTTTGTAGAAACAGTTTGTGAGCTGACACTTGCCTGGTGCAAGAAATGTACAGTATTTAACCCTGAGTAAAATCAACTTCAACAGATCTCAATCGGAGGAATATTCAAGCCCTCTAGGTGATTATAAAGGTTCCTATTACCTAACCGTCACGGGTTGGGATAAGGGTTCACATAGATTCGAACTGATGAAGCCGGACTCCAGTGAACGCTCCTATATTTATGCCAATGTAGTCGCTCGCTAACCCACTCCCCCAATCGCAAATCTGGAGTGACCAACAGGGTAGAGCGAAGTCCTCACACTAGGACTTGGCAGGCTAGTTTGGTCCTCGAATCCGTGAAATTGCCTCCGTCTGAACGAGGGGCCGTGAGAGCATCTCTGAGCTCTTCTGGATCGTGGAAAACTCACGAGCGCTCATAGTTGGAATCAAATGAGTTTGATGTTCGTATGTCGGCGCGCCTAGTTGGGAGCGAGAAATGGCGAATACCACAGTTCCGTCGATTGCCACTGCTCAGCACTGTCTATGTTGAATTGTGGTCGGCTACAAGGGATAAAGTGAATCTCGTAATCGTGAGTACGATCCATGACAAACGGCTGTTTCAATTTCAAACCCCCTCCCCCTCCCACTTCAGGAAAGAGAGATTGAAAGCTTGCCACACCCTCGTTATTTTACAGTCAGAACCCCGTAAGACACTGACAACTAAATCAACTCAAGCAATAAGGTCACTATGTCACCGCACCATAACTTGGAGAATTGCAGATAATTAAATGGGTTAATAGAATGTTGATAATTCTAAAATAAAAAAACCAATTACCGGGCTGATAGGACATCCCGTGCAGTTTACAGTATCGCTAATCAGACCCTCATAAATTTTTTCCAGGTCGTCTGCAGCTAAATATTCTTCCATCACGGAACAAAATCCTTTTTTATTAAAATCCGTCATCAAGAAATTGTCTTTCCAACCTTGGGGTGTTGACTGTCCAAAGTTCATTTTCATCTGAGGAAAAAACCATCACAGCGTAACTACTATTATCAAGTAAATGAATACAAACAACAAATATAGAAATTGAGTTCATAGGTTCTTTAAGGGCTGGATTACAGTAAAATGGTGTACTGAGTTGTTTGATATTGTCAAATTATCTAGATGATAAAATTACCTCCCAGTTAAATATTGTCTCGCAAATAGTGCCAACCTCGTTAGTACGTGTAGACAACACAATAAGGGCAATTTACAAGAGGAGCTACATATCTTCATAGATCTACCACCAGAACATATTGGTACCTAAGTAACGCGTGTATTACACAGACGTCTCTATATCCGGGTGTTACATGAGAATTATAAAAATACACTATATGAATATATCAATGTTTATGCATTTATATAGTAAATATACTTTATTCATATGTACTATATAAATATACTAGGTATATAAAAATATACTATGTAGGGTTTTATGTGAGAATTATAAACTTACAAACAAAACTTTAAACATTTATACAGGGTGTCCCAGGAGTTACGCACGATCCGACTCGTACGTGTTCTACAACTCATTTCCGAACAGAAATGCCTCTTAGCAATTTTTCGCCAGAGGCCTCGTTTCCGAGTTATTTGTGATTTAAGATTGTTTTCGTATTTTTGATCTTAAGTCATTAAAACTGTCATAACTACCTCAATTTTGAATACAGCTCAAACATGATGACACCGTTGGAAAGAGCGTTAAATTTTCTATCTACTTGATGCCAGAAAACAATTTTTTTATTGCATTGAAGATGTGCAATTGCTGCGGGAAATGGCAGTTTTGTCAAAATTTCAAAATCGCCTGTTTTTTATCTCGCATAGAAACCCCATTAATGCTTGACGCAGAACTATAAAACTATAGAACTATAATATACGTAACTTTTCTAGCGGAATCGAATGGTGACAACGACAGACCTCTCAAGTGACGATCTAAGTTACTTTTGTCGGATGCTTAAACCCCTTTCGTTAGTGAACAGCGTCAACGGCATTCTTAAGCTGTCCTGCCAAAGTCAGGATTATCAAAAAGCCGAGGGACGGCATTTTGACAAAACTTTCATTTTGCACAGCAATTGCACATCTTCAACGCAATAAAAAAATGTTTTCTGACATCAAATACATAGAAAATGTAACGCTTTTCGAACGGTGTCATCAAATTTGAGCTACCTCCAAAATAGATCGAAAACACGAAAAAATCTTAAATTGCGAATAACTCGGAAACGAGGCAAAAAATTGCAAGGAGGCCTTTTGGTTCGGAGTCGGACTGTGCATAAGTCCTGGGACACAAAGTATAACTAAAGAAGACCTAATGTTTGAAAATTGGGAAATCTACGGAGGAGGCATTGTCTTGGTCAGGGGCGAGATATGCAATGACCCGCACGACCCACCGGTCTTGAAGGAGGGGTCGTTTTGTGCGCCGTTTATTACCAACCCCATTCTGATTTGGCCGTAGCATTGGGTGTTGCAATGTTGATGTTGATGGTTGCTTCTGATAAAATTTAGTTTTAGTAAAATCTTTGCTTACTCAAACTTGTTATCCAGTTGTAGGACGATGGTAAGATATTGGGGTTTAAATCGAGTTCATATAAAGAGTTAGAGTTTAAACAAGATTGTTAAGATATAAACCAAAAAATGAATATTCAAAAATTAAAAATGAAAATGAATTCAATGAATGAAAACTTTCGTTTGTGAACAGCATCTACGGCATTCCTAAGCTGTCCAGCCAAAGTCAGGATAATCAAAGAGACGGCTATTGATTGTGTTCATTTAAGATTTATTGCGATGAGTTGCTTTCAGCAGAGTAGCATTACCACAGGTGAGTATGTTATCATGATTTTTGTATACGGTTTGCCAATTGTAATGCTCCTGGAGCAGGATGGGAGTCACACTCCTCCTGTGTACAGCTCACACCATTGGGAACACGTCGGATAGTATGAGGAAAAAATGTTAGTAGATCAAACAATAGCCGTCTTTCGGCTCTTGATTATCTTCACTTTGGCCGGTCAGCTTAGAAATGCCGTGGACGCTGTTCACAAACGAACGGGTTCACTCATCCGACAAAACTAACTTAAATCGTCACTTGAGAGGTCTGGCGTTGTCACCATTCGATTCAGCGAGAAAAGTTACGTATATCCCGCCTCCAACCTTTTTTCGTCGAGACTTTTGGAAAAACCTCAATTTTAACAGAAAACACGCGTTTTTCTGCAGTTAAACACCATTTCCTTTACTAAAAATATTTTTAAAAACCAAAATGACTACACCGTTGGAAAGCTGACATTTTGGCGCACGTTTTTGTGTCAAGCATTAATGGGGTTTCTGGCGAGATGAAAAACAGGCGATTTTGAGATTTTGACAAAACTGCCTTTTCGCGCAGCAATCGCTCCTCTTCAATGCAATAAAAAAATGTTTTCTGGCATCAAGTAGATAGAAAGTTTAACGCTCTTTCCAACGGTCTCATTAGATTTGTACTATATTCAAAATTGAGGGAGTTATGACAGTTTTAATGACATAAGATCAAAAACACGAAAAAAATCTCAATCACGAATAACTCGGAAACGAGGCTTCTGGTAAAAAATTGCTGCGAGGCATTTTTGTTCGGAAATGAGTTGTAGAACACGTAGGAGTCGAATTGTGCATAACTCCTGGGACACCCTGCATATAATTGTGAAGACTATATCAAATTCTTGATCGAAAAAAAGCACGAAAATCAGCAGGTATGAGTGGAGCTTGAATGGATCTATCTTTACCCTCTCCATCCCCCTTCACGACATCGAATTCAAAGTTTCGGAGGTTTAGTGTAATTTGTTTTTAAGTAAAAATTAGAATCGACATAAATTTAAAAATATATATATAAAAATAGTGAAGATATAACGATTTATCTTTATAACCCCATATATTTATCCCACATAATCAAATATGTAAGATCTGAAGTATGTTCCAAAACAAGACCAAGGTTCTTAACCGACAAAAATATATGCAAGAAAATCAAAAGCTGTATGAGCACATCTTGAACGGATCGTGTATTAGCCCGCTCATTTTCCCCTCTAACAGAAAGTTCAATATTTTCGAGGTTTGTTGCGAGACTAGAGTAAAATGGATTTCAAAAATGTTTAGCAAATAGTAAACAAAGTCAGATCAAAATAGTGAAAAGGTAACGATTTACCACTCCTATCTTCTCCATTCGTCCCCTTTCACAACAATTGGAAGGATGTTACTGTGATACACCGAAGTACGGTAACTGTTGAGATGTCCCAGAAAATCCTAGCATCACCCAATAGCATCGGTAAAAGCCCAGTGTTGTCCCTCAAATCGTACTTTTTCAGTAAACCTTGGAACTTTCCAACTTGGAAAGGCTGGTATATATCAATTAGATAGCGTGTTTCGGAGTTCTACTAACTAATTTTTATGAATCTGAACATTCTCCAGTGGGTAAATCCGCCCACACACCAATGGAGATAGGTAAAAGTACGGACAGGTTAGAGACTGGAACCCCCTGTTCGTCATAATGCATACTAAAAGGAAAATAATTGTCCACTCAACATGAGGAAAAATAATTTAAAATTTCTCGTAGGTGGATCGTTCAGTATGGACCCTTTCGGTGGCCCCCACGCAGTCCTGCCCTCACTCCGATGTACTATTACCTCTGGGGAAATCTAATAAGAAGTGTTCAACGTCAGGATTGAGTCGAGAGATCATCTCATTAATAGAATTATGGATTGTGGAGATCAAATGACACAAAATCAACGAGAGCTTCGAACTGCTGTTGATGCAACGCACAAAAAGACACATTTGTGCATTAAACAAAACGGAGGCAATTTTGAAAATTTACTGTAGAAACTACTTGGACAAATTCAAAACTGCACCTTAGAAGATAAAAGTATTAATTTTGTTCGCAAAATGCCTACTTATTTTTTTCGCCCACTAGATGTGAGCAAAAACTATTGGTTTGGCTCTCGAAAGATAGAAAATTTAACGCACTTTCCAACGGTATCCTCAAAATTTACTTTACATAATGCTATATGTGAGTTATAGCCGTTTTGCTGGGACGAAACAAGGACAAGGTCGAAAACACTCAGAAAATCTTAGAGGTGAAATAACATTTTATTGGAAATTGGGTTTTATTGGTATTGGGGGGTAGAATACTTGGGTGAAGTACTGCTCACCTAATCTGATATACCCTGTATACCCTAACTGCATCAGTTCCTGAGAGGATCGGGTTTTATTCCCTACACCCCCCGCTCCCAACAAAAAATTCATAAGAAAAAAAAATTGAAAATAGTAAAATGATGATTTATCAATATTTCGCCGTCCATTCATCCCTTTGAATAAAGTTTTGGAAAATGTTTAAATACTAAATTACAATTTTAGTGGAACGAAAGAAGAATGGTATGAATCGGTTAACAATTCTCGGTTGAGCAGCGGTTGAAAGGATTGGCTACTAACCCCCCCCCCTTCCACCCCTCATCTTTCTCCCTTCTATCAGCAAAAGTGAAATGTCTATGTTTTTTCCACAACCGGACAAGAATAAGGGATCAAACAAAATGAGAGATACGGAAATTGGTTAAGAATGATAGCCTCGAATAGTTGAGTATCTAGTGACTTTTCCCCTGTTTTCCATTACTTCCCTCGTTATTCCACTGTTCATTAAGAAATTCGTACTTTCTTTTCTAAAACAAATTGGTTATGGAATCTCAAATTCATTTACTCCATCTCCTGTCTACCTTATTCGGTTGAGGACAAGTTGGATTAGATTTCCAAATGGAAAAGATAAGTTTCAAAATTGCTGTAAATATCATAGTGAAAGGCGAAACTTTAAATTTTTGTTACCAGAAAAAATGAAAAACGATCTACAAATTCATATTTGGCAGCAAAATACTACTCGAAATAGATTAACCAAACATAAACTGGCACTTTTAAACATCTATACTCAAAATTGATGTAATTTGAAAAAGCTAAAAGTCGATAAGAACATTAAAAAAGTAAAAACAACAAATTTATTTCTTCATTGGAACACTACTACGAAAAAGTTAATTTCTTGTGAAGTGTTCCGATGATATAAATAAATTTCTAGTAATTTGTATGAAATTATCTATGTCCGTAAAGTGCAAAATTATCAACACAATTTACTTGATGGTAATTCGGAATATTCTTATCTTGAAAAGTAAATTTAATAATGATATTCAAGAAAATTGTGAATAAAATTGTTATCAAAATGTATGATCCCTAACAAAACACTCTTCAGCATATACCGTACAAACTCCATTTTAGTAACGACCCAATGATTCGACATCCAACGTTCAATTTAGGACAAACCGTTTACAACTCATGATTTGAAACTCGGATGAACATGAAATAATGATTATAGGTACAAAAAGTTGATTTTGACAAAATTCATAGGGAGGAATAATGAATAGATGACAGAGATGCTCTTGGCGTCAACATTCAACCGATTTTTATGTGTTTTGGAATATCCCTTACCAACCTCGTTTTTTTTTGAGAATGCAGAGCTAAAAGTACTTTTCATTAATATATATTTAGATACATGAGATAAGAAATCAGAGATAATAGATGATATTTGGACTTGTTCTCACTTTTATACTGTTATCTAAAGTAATGCTGATGTTGACCATCCCCTCAACCACAATGGCGGTCCTTGTCGCCTTCTTTACTTTCGGGAAAGATTTGATCAGAGCGCCTTCTTCTGCACAGTCCTCTATGTATTTCAATGCAATATCGTAGGGGCCCTGTAACATAAACACAGAAAATATGAAAATATATGTACCTAACTGAATAATATGCCGAATCGAACGATCTTATGGGCATATCCAGATTTGTTTTTCACACGCTCACGTTTCTTTGAACCCGGTAACACGACAGTTCATATTTCACTGAGATTTCTTTTTATGTAAAATATACTTGAACAACAGCGAACAAATATGTTTGTTGGAGAATCTCTATTCCATTCTATTCAATTTCGATGCAGTCACCCACAAGCTGCTGTAGGTACGTAATATGTGTATCATGTTATGATAATCCCAGATTCAGGACATATTTGGAACAACTGCAAATATTACCGTGTTCACTTCTGAAAGTGTAGTTAGGAACTGTGCTCTGAATTTGTCACGTTTTGCTCTCGAAGAGCAGCTGCTAACCCAATTGAAAACTCTAATTACGCTAAGTTTTCTCATTTTTGTATCAAAATAACTCTTCTACGTAAACCACTTCTCTATACATATACCCATGTCTGCGGTACGTAAACTAAATCCAGCGCTTCAAGCATCCACATCTAGATGCCTTAAATATATCTCCATTTATATTTCAGCAGGGTAAATCGATTAGGAACGAGATTAGCCACAAGGGTATTCAGCTGATCACTGTGTCTCCATTCCACTCCAGAAGTCAGTTGGATGACTTCGTCCAAATATAACTCCGTGATGGTTGGTGTCATAACTAGTCCCTTTGTCCGGAACAACAGGTGATATAAAAATACCTACAATTTTGCTATCTACTGTACACGAGCACGATACATAAATCCACAAATGGAACAACTGAAATTTAACGAGATAAAATAAAACACCTGCCTACACTCAACTTGTCAACAATTCGACTACAAATTTTTGAAATCCTCTTGAAAACAAAATTCTACTGCAGTCATATCAGCTGATGAGACATGATACAAGGGGATTTTTACTATGTCCAACCGCGCCGACATTAACATTCGTGTTCACATACTTTTTGAAGTTCGCGTCCTTGGGGAGAGTCAATTATTGAACTTGAAGCGGTCGAAGTGGGCTCTTTCTATCAATGAAGAACATAAAAACATTTGTGTTATTTCAAAAGTTCTCGGTATAACATTTTCAAATTCATGTCCAGATTTTTTAATACTTCTGCCCTTTGATTTCACATTTAAGGATCAACTGAGACCGATGGCGAGAATTCAGTTCCAACCAGACCCCAAATGTGATTTGTTACCCAAGTTTCTGGTTCACTAGTTACGGAGGAAAGCTCCTAAAGGCTGATATTGGCAGAATTAAAATGGCCAATATAAATGTATTATACAATATGCACTGTAATTTAGAATTGAGTAGTACAATTGATAGAAACGTACTTGCTTGTCACTCGCCAGGTCCCCTGATGTCATGGTACGGAGACAAACGAGCCCCAACCAGACAATCGCTGCCCACTGACAGCTCATGTTTTTTTGAGCCACGATCGCGTGACTGCTCTCAACGAGCAATGCGACTAGGAATATAATGGAACAGATCTTCATCGTTCAGCAACTCCCATCCAAAATCCGGATGTAGTTATGGGGAAGCGATTATCTCAAGGGTATCATAATTATCAATCAATCAATCTCACGTTTACGTAACCAGAGGAAAAAGACTATAGAATTTGACAGTTGGAAGCGAATCTTCCAACAAAACCTATAACTTTATTTAACACTCTGGTATTGTGCAAAGGCCGATGGTTTTATACGGATTTCATTCTAAAAAAACCAAAAAGCTTATAAAAATCACACCTTTTTCTAGTTGGATTTGAAACTGGATAAGAAAGTGCTTGATGAACTCAGCACATGTTCTACGGAAATGAAATTTCAGCAGCTGTAATTGGAAATCCTTATTCCACTTTTAATGTAACATTTTACAAATTGAAATAACAATATTCCTTCCAATTTAAAAATAGAAATAAACATTTTCAACAACAAATCAACATTATCAACAGATAAATAAACATCGCACAGAAAGCTATAACATCACAGAGTCCTATCATGAATCAGCGTTAAAAAACAATGAAAATTCATGTGCCACACTTCAGAGTTCACCATCATCCACTATTTGACAATTTCGGGGTTGCGCAACTTTGCGTGCTCCCTGAGATTGTTGTGCGGAGTAAAAAAATTAGAGTAAAAAAAAAACAAATTTTCATGAAATTTTGTTTAGAATCCGAATCTGCAATAAAACATTGGTGTTCTCTTTTAAAATAAGAAAGTTAGTGTCAGTTACAGTGGACAACTTGTGGGACACCCAGTATAGTCTCCAACGAAGCGTTTATGCTCTGAAATCAAAGTGTAAGATCCACCACTCATAACTTTCTCAGGTTCTGAAGGTCCTATCGCGATCAAATTTTCGGATTAGTCAGAAAAACCCGGTCTAATAATATTTCAACACGATCCTATCGTTATTTTGTTATATACACAATCAACGGCCAAACCCCAAAGTACATTTCGACCACGTTATGCCGGAGATTGTCACACAACATTTCAGTCCTGTAAATCGCAACAAATTTATATTTTAAATCGTTTGAGAGTGACTAAAACGTTTCAGGAGATCTACACCAACATTTCGTGATGGTAGGAAGATGTGCCACACCCAACTTGGCAGACGTTTTTTCGATCTATTGAAGAATATTTGTTTCAACATGTTTGTAAAATGTGTCTATTTATTTTGAAAATATATCATTCAATTCAAAAAAATTCTCATTCTAATTTGAAAAAGTTGAATGATTCATTTTGATAGCTTTTGTTCGACTTTCAGTGAAATTTTCAATAGATGTTGGTTTGTGGCAAAGCCCTTCTCATGCGATAGCACTAATACAGTTTTTGCGCATGCGAATATATTCATTTTATATAACGAACAAAAGTGTTTCAATTTTTATCCAATTTCGATTCTTGGATTCGATTTTGAACAGTTAGCCACCTCAAATGCCTCAGTTTGAGATTGATACATTTTGTGAATGTATTTCCAACAAAAACTACCTTCGCAATGACAATGAGTAATAATTTGGAGTGTAAATTCCAACTATTAAACTACTTATTACTAATGTATTTTCTATTCGAACAAACATTAACCCTGTGAAGGCCTATAAGATGAACTGGGTTGTATTGAATGATCCAAATTGAAGTTTCACTTCAAAAATAAACGAGCTAATTTAACTAACTATCCAAGAATTCTAGAACTATCCTCCTGTTAGCCTGATGTTGACCCCAGCTCTTGGTTTCCTGTTTCCCTGGCCTAGTTCTTCAAATTAAGAGACTCCAACGATTTACAGGCTGACAAAACGTGGTCCCTCATGTCATTTCAAACGAATTCATAGGTTCCAGATTTATATATTACCTAGTTCTAGGACGTCATGTTTAGCGGCCAAGGGTAATTTATTGAGGCGAGTTTCAAGGATTCATTGTTTGTTCCATCCAAATCAAGATCCATGCATCAGCTTCAGGGATGCTTGTTGACAATAATGGGATTATACACTTCTAGAGTATGCCATTGATTACCATTCAAAGTTCAATTTTGTAGAAGTTCTCGAAATAGTTACCTAAACGAGGTGGGAAATACCCGCGTCGGGTGTCAACAGTCACATATAGCAAGAAGTTACAGTTGCAGCTATTGGACGAATCCGACAGCCATTATTACAACTGAAAGGATGGTTCGATATTTTTTTTTTTTTCAGAGGTATGCCTATACCTAGCTGGGAATAATTATTAATTCTTTTCGGTACGACTGTGTGCATAAACAATATAGTATGCTTAAAGTGATAAATACGACTATTCGTCTTTAAAATTAACGTATTTCGTAATTTCGTTGGGTCTGAGGCTTTTGGAGGAACTGACAACCAGAAAACTGTGTTTCAGTGTCTGTTACTAAAAAGACAGAGTCACTGTTAGCTACTGTTTGGTAAATTGGTGATCAATTTTTTCAATCGCCTAGACCTAATCGGAACCAATATGTTTGAGCAAGAGGAATCGGAAATAATTGATGAAGGAGATGAACAGTTGGAATACAGGTACTCCAATATCAAGTCAACCTTCTCAAAATTTACTTGGTGGTTTATTATATTTACTAAATAATCGGTCAAATATAATTATCTCCCCGATAATGATTTGTTCAAAACTCTAATTTCCCCCATTGGAGCCGTTTGAAAACAACGCTAATTCTTTGATAAAATGGAAGAGATAAAGCGATGGAAAAAGATGCAAAGTATTGGCTCGGTTGTGGTTACTCTGTCTGGTCATGACTGCACGTTATAAAGATATGGACATTGAGAGATTAGTTAACTCTCATTTGTAAAAAGTACGTGCTATTTCTATCATAAAGCCGATGAATGTGGGCTAATTTTTATGTCACACCATTCGTCCCATTGATGTAACATATATTACCATACGATATTTGAATGGTAACAAAGTGACTCAAAATAAATCCGGATCGCTCCAAGGTAACATGGTAATGGATATGGAAAGCCCCATTTTCTTGTGTGGAAAGCTTCGTGATATTTAAGTTTTGAAATCAGCTTTTTTTTCAACGAAATGGAAGACATAATAAAGTTTGGTGTTAACGGAGTTATTATTTTTGACACAAAGTCATCCAACTGTAATTGGACATCTAGAAGTCAATTACAATTTATGGGGGATCAGTGATCAGCTGTGATCAGGCCCATGTGGCTATTCCGTTCTTAACCGATCCAACGTGTTGAAGTATAATTGGGCCTCTATTTACGGCATCTACAGTGGACGAGACAAAATAAGGAGGTGAGAGGTTCCAAGCTTTGATAGTACTAGTTAATACATCTAATAAATCAGTGATTTGCGTAGAAGGGTTATTCTAATACAGAAATAATAGACTCCTGTTTAATAATGTTTCATTTATACAAAAATTTAACGCTTATTAAAGATTGTAAATCACTGAATTATTTGTTTTTCTCTAATAATTTTCGAAGACATACTTTTCTAACAGATCAAAAAATGAAAAATTTTTACCCTCAAAATCTGTTGACATGCATTTCAGGATGCAATAAATAACGACTGCAATAATGATAACAAGGCTTATTAATGATAACAATAATACGGAAATAACGACAAGATTGATCTAAAATGATCTAAGATGATCAACCCACCTTACTCCAAACTAATTTGAGCAAGATCAGACGATTAGAAAGTGATGAAATGACAAATCTATCAATGGTACGATCGTGGTGAAGACGTTATGAGATTATACTGTTTGTCACCTAACCACCCTCCAAATGGAAGGGACTACTGGACGTGAGAAAATGATTATTGATGGATTTTACTTTTGCAGTTGTGCAGAATGATGCACTGAGTTGTGGACTATACAGATCATCAGGCCCATGATGAAACGTAGCCCACTGTGACGCATAGGTACATATTATCTCAATGTTTCTTAAATCGGATGAAAATTACAGGAAAGTTTTAGAAAAAAGTTTGCTCCAAGGATCTGTTGACATATGGAAAGACACACAGCAGTCACGAAATGAAAGTTTTTCAGTATTGGCCTAAACAGCAGGATGCGAGCGGATCTTCCTCCCCAATCTCCAAGACATTCCAAATGTTTGGATTAATAGTGTATTATGATGTTAGGACGTCTTGCTGCATATTGTTAACGAAAGAGCCTCATGGCCATATTATTGTTTTCGCATAAGTTAGTTGATGTAGATGTTGTCAACTGACTCGCTAGATTCACAAACTGTATGTTTTCTAAAAGGAGGGAAGGGAAGGGAACGCGGTGCTGTTCGTATTCAGCGAGGTCAATGACCGATTTACGTCGCTGTTTTTCTATTGGACTTAAAACTCTTCACTTTGTTGCCGTATTTTAAAAGTTCCCGTTCCCGAAGGAGAGAGCATCCGGATTAAACGAAAGGTGGTATTGATGCAGAACAAAATAAATGAATGAAGAAATGATGACAGCAGAGCATAAATTTTACGAGTAGGTGTCGTTCTCTGTACTCCTACGGAATCGTAAGGATTGTTTTCAATTTCATGGAGGTAGGTGAATTAATCGTCGCAAACAGGGTCTCAGAGACGACTGGATTCAACAATACTCAAGTTTAACAAAAGTTCCCACTGTCCCCCCTCAAACTTTGTGACGAGGATTGGGATGTTAAACAGTTGTACAAATATGTGTTGACGTATGGATTTCATAAATCGATACTTCAATTGATTTAAGAAATTTATATGCTACAACGAGTAAAGTAATTCTGAAATGCTTTGTTCCATAAGCTTTCATTCGATTTTGATGACATTTTCAAATTATAGGGAATATGCGGATTAGATGGCAGTTGGCCTACTATGCGATTCTTCGCTGAAAAATCAATACTTCACTCTCCGCCTGCGTAAATGTAAAAACCACCGAGCATCATTTTTCTCTGAATCTAGTGGTTCGATTGCGCTGAAATTAGAGAGGTAATCGAGAAAGAATGATCAAATAATTTCAATTGAAACACGATAGTACTTGTATTCGGTAGCTGCTGTCATTTGCGAAAATGTAATGCTAGTGACAAGCCTAATTTTTGGAGTTTTTACCCGATTTGGTTGATATATTCCGGGAGAATTTGAGGGTAATAACATGGGTAGTTCTTTGTCCGCTTGCTTATAAATTAAAAGATTACTCAGTGCATTGCACGTTGCACGTACTTGCAAGTTAAAGATGAGAACAGATAGTATTACATTTCCTGTCGTAGCATGACCATTAAATTGACGAATGAAAAGTGCACTGAAAACGGGTTTGGACCCAAAAATGTTTCACAGATTCATTTTATCGGTTTTTCAGTCTAGATAACCAGTCATTGTACACGACACATGCATTTCATGGTATGCGTGTAACATAGGGACTTTGGCTTGGACTAAACCAAATCAGTATCGATGGGATTGTAGAAATCCATTGTAGTGAAGAAAACGGATCTTGATGAAAAGGTTGTCTATTTATTTTGGGAGTTATGTCGTCATCATTGTATGACCATCAGTTATATCAACCTAAAACGTGGTCATCATCAATAACGATACAGTAAAATAACTTGGTATTGTATTGTTACATATGATTTAAATAATAATTATTTATTTTTTGTGGAAATAGGCACAGTTTTCATTAACGGCCGGTTTCTTCACGACTGTTACATTATGCCGGAACCGACTTCAAGGGCTACCCTTGGCCAGTCAAGTAGCAACGAAAGGTCGTCTCAACCTACGCTAAGGGTCTGGAGTAAAACATAATTACCTAGAAATGGGATCGAAAGTAACACGAAAAGTTGGCAAGCGGGAAGATCAGTTAGCCCTTTCACCTTCCATCTAAGCCAGCCCCGGTAACTTTCCCAAATTGCCTTGAGGAGCGTTGACCTGGTTAATTGGGGCAGTTGAAAAAGCAACCGGCACTCGCTCCAAGTTGTTTTGAGGCAGTGTCGGTGTCAACAGAAGAACGAACACCGGCGGGGGCAGCGTTGAATTGGTCAATCGTGATACCAGGGGCTTCCAGGGAATAATCAATTGCGGAGAAGTGGAATATCACCAGGCTTCTCTTCTTCTCTGTTGATTCACTGGTCTACATACAAAACGGAATAGAACGAAGTTCCACGAATAATTTGCTCATTGTCACCGACCGTCGACGTTTCGAGACTTGATGATCTATAGAGGTGCAGTCATTTATTAAGGTTACTTATTGATGATAGGGGGCAAGTCAAATTGAGCTAATACAAATACTTTGAAGAAATAAGTAAGAAAAGTGAAGCATCTTCTCGAAGTAATTACTTCAAAATGATAAACACAAAAAGTGAAGTCACACTAACTAGAAAATACAATAAATATAAAACAAAGTCTGCCTCGGGATTTGCACATATATTTCTCGTATAACTGAAGAATCTTGAGAAAATTCAAACATTTGGAGATGTAGAATATGAACTTGTTACAACAATTCACAGCACAACAATGTTCGCCGTTCGGATCTTTTCTCCGAAATTAATGACCAGTCCAGAAAAATTGGACCAAAAATCACATGTCTAGAAAGGAGAGAGTTCTCGTCATCACAATCGTTTGAGTCTTAAGGGTTGTGAAGGGCTGTATTACATCGAACAATTTTGTTATGAGAACTATGTTTTTATGTTCTTTACTGTTACATATTACTTCCATGCCTTATTACTTGCCATACAACCATTCGTTTACTCTCCATAATGGATTGAGCATTGCTAAGTAAAAATTCGTAAGATCACGTTCTATTCCGGAGGGTAGTTGGAAGACAACCATTTTATTACTTACTCCATAAGTTTTTCATCACTCCAATCATTAGTATGCCTTACAATTATGTCTTTCATAATTTGTCATTAGTAGCTGCTACACATGCACCGACATCAAACCCATGACATTTGTGAGAACATTGTGAAACTAGATTCAAGAACTGCGTGATCAAATCAGGTGGTACGATTCCAATCGAGTTCAATATCTCTAATATTTTATACCATCAACTTCATTTTCGGTTGGTGGGGGTTTTCATCAAGTATACTATCCCAAAACTAAATCATCTAAATATGTTATTGTAAAAACACCATTATTGCGAAAGCAGTGCCTATTGCGCAGTTGATGCGAGGGGAGCGTGCCCACAACAAATCTCCATTCACCAAAGTTGGAATCGCCTGCCCTCGAAGTTGTTGATTCAGCCGCAAGGAAAACTTTGTTTCGAAAACGTTTTCTTTTTGAGAGACTCAATTACAAACACAGGATCCACCATTCACGATAGACACGGCTGATCAAAGGGAAATATTTGATACACAATCCGAATGTTATTGCACGCTAATTATAGGGGTTTGTGTGCTGTGCTGTGGTTATTTCGGGCGAAGTGTTGTTTCTCCTGTCACTGAGAATAAAGAGAGGATTCATTTAAAGATCAGTCTGCAGCCACTTTCCATCACCTGCGTAGCCTTATAAGTCCATCGTACTGGATTGATGACTATGGTTGGTAACTTCGAATATGAACTGGAAAGTTATCTAGTGAGGAATTTCTAACGCGTCACTGGTCAC
Organism: Creontiades dilutus; assembly: GCA_031894815.1. Taxonomy (NCBI): domain Eukaryota; kingdom Metazoa; phylum Arthropoda; class Insecta; order Hemiptera; family Miridae; genus Creontiades; species Creontiades dilutus. The sequence continues at coordinate 1,488,869 of JAVIWC010001315.1, read as the reverse complement.
CATAATTTGCATTTAAAATTTCGTCATTTCGTCGTTTAACGAATTTTTTATTCAGACCTCAATCCTGTCGGTGAAGTTCTCACGGTCCAACCAATCTTACAAATCTGTGTTCAACCGAAACCGTATAAAAATTCCCATGTCAATGCGTTTGTGTGTGATGAATTTTCTTAAGTGCTAACATCTCATGTAACACACCATTTATCCCATACACGGTTGAGTCTCCGAGAGCATACTTCAGGTTCCATCTACGAAGTGTAATTTTTTTTTCGTCATACATCTCTTTCAAGGATACCATACATTTCAACTTAGCAGAAATGCGTTCATAGAAGCTTGTAGTTTGAGAAATGCTACATCACCTTAGGATTCATCTCAACGAGATACTAACTGAATAATTTGAAATACGTAAAACTCACAAAGGGATAGGCTCCTCGGATCCCCAGGTTTCCTCAATTTATCCTTTTTTCTATAAACGTGACTGCAACAAGAGAAACATTATTAATGGTTTTTCATTTCTGGTTGGAAAACCCTCTTCTATACTGCTCTACTTTTATGATACGTGGTCTGCAGCACATAATTACGCTCAGATCAGTGGCGGCTCCAGCCATGAAGCCCAGGGGGTGCACTGAGACCGTAACGGACAACCAAGAAGGGAACGTGAGACAAAAATGAGCTTTTCTCCTTCAATTACAAATTTCAACGACCAATATGCAGAGAGATAAATCTTGTCCTTCTTCTTGGCTTCAAATCGTGAAACAAACTATTCAACCCTACCTTTAAAAATAAATTCACTAAAAAATACGGAATACAAAAAAAAAAGAAAATTTTGAAATGACTGCCGAACTTCCGAAAACCGTGTTTTGCAACAGTTTAAATTCATATCTGCCCAGCGAGAATCATTGTGAAGGTGAAAGCCCAATTCTATCATTAACCCAAGCTACATTTGTAATATTGCAACAAAGAAAACAAGGGAAACAGAAAATAGTATTACTTGCCTCCCATCCGCATAGTCAATCTACATTTTCGTAGTGATGCGGGTTGAACTTGCGAAGAATGCAAGATCCCTGGTTACTCACGGTTTTACACTTAAAATTTGCCATAAATGAATAATTCATAAGTGGCGGTGGATTCCAAAGCTGTCTTTGCCCAATTTTGCAATTTTTCAGGAAACAAGAAAACATGCCTCAAGTCAACCAATGCCTCGTTATCTCTTTTGTATTTGACTAATATGACAACGATAAATAAGTGGGAGAAATTAAAACCAATTTAATTAACAAGGGAACTCATAAATTATAATGGAAAATGATTGTGGGCAGCTTTGGCACGAATTGTCGAAAGCAGAGAGTTTTGCTAGGTACTGACCCAGTGTAGAGAGTACTGAAGTCTCAAAGACAACTTTCTCTATTCTAAAGAAAACTAGAACGGTACAGAAACAAAGCGTTTGAAGCAGCAATAATATTTTTTCATTTACAAAAGAAAAATACGGTCACATTGGAATAGGTACCAAACACAATATTTTACGACCATTTTCTCAACTTGAAAGTATTTTAGTAGTTGTGTAGGTAGGTTTTTCCCATCATGAAAAAAAGTCCAACTTCACAAAATGTAAATGATAATTTATTATTTTCATCAGTTTTACCCATAAGGAGCGCTTTCATGCTTTCAAAAGTAAGGCACACAGGAGTCGCATAGGAATTAAAACCTTAAACCTCGAAGAAAGAAAAAATCACAGCAGGTGGAACATTATGTTGGTGCTTAACAAATGAGGAATCAAATGATTAAAAAACGCTGCAAATTCTTTCACTGGGGTTTATTATTCAATTGGCTTGCGTTCATGATTTGAATTTCTACGAAGCTTTGGAGTGTGCGTGTTTCACAGGTGGTAAAGAGCGATTCTTGAATTTCAGAAGATAGAGCACGTAAATCTGTTCTCAACCAAAAAACCTATTTGGATTGTTCAGTTGATCATATTTGTGTGTTTCCTGAAATTCAATAATCACTCTATCACCTGTGAAACACGCACACTCCAAAGCTTAGTAGAAATTCAAATCATGAACGCAAGCCAATTGAATAATAAACCCCAGCGAAAGAATTTGCAGTGTTTTTCACAGGGGATAGAGCAATTATTGAATTTCAGGAGGCACACAAATATGATCGACTGATCAATCCAAATAGGTATTTTGGTTAAGAACCGATTTACGTGCTATAATAATAATAAACCCCAGTAATAATATTGAATAATATTTACCTATATATTATCAGAATGCTTCATGAATGTCAGTACCGGCTATAAACTACAAGTATCCACATCGGCTATCACTCCAGTATCCACATTCACTACAACTCGACGGTATCGGCCGGACATCACTAGGTTACAAACAAACAATAATAAACCAAAAAACGCAAATGTTGACTCCATAAATCGGGCCATACATCGGGAATGGTTTGACCTACGGACCTGGGGAGGGGCTCATTCGATTCCTCATGGTATGTTCTTATAAATAAGTACACATTTAGGCCGCCTTGACTTGTTTTGAGGTTTTTAGGGATTTTACAAAAGTTTGACATCCCTTAAAGGGCACTTTAAATTAGTGAGAGAGCTGGCTCGAGAATTGGGGCGTTGTCGGACCAAGATGGATTTTTCCTGAAAATTTCAGATCTTTTGCTCCAGCCGTTTCGGAGATATCGTGCGTACGGCGTACGGCGGACGGACGGAAAATTTGTTTATTGCAGATTTGGATTCTACACCCTTTGAAACGTAAACCATGAAATTTTCAGGGGGGTTAGAATTTTTTTTTCCAAATTACAATGGTTTATTATTGAATAATAAACCAAAACAGTAATTTAGTACTTGATATAAATTGGTAAAACTAAAATTTGGAAAAAATGCAAGTTATAACTACTCAATTAGATCTGTCAGATCTCCGCGACTAAAGGGTTAGAGGACAACTTACCTTAAGGATCAATCAGCTGATCAGTAGCCCTCCTTGCTATGTAATTAGGTAGTAGATATTCCAAAGGCAAAATATTTCAGAACCCACCACCTTTAGATCTTATAAATAAGGAATGGAATTCGGGGCGATTTGATCGATGGGTCTCCGTACCATCTTGTTAGCACCAGGAAGAGCAGGCGAATGGTTTGGTTTGGTATAAAACTTAAACCTTTGTGGAATGATTTAAGATGTAAAACTTGATGATTATATTAATAAAACGTTACTGAAATCGAGGTGAGTGTTTATAAGTTTGAATCGCGAGAAACGTCAAACTCCGAGTTATATAATGTGCCCTATTAGACAACCCACAAACTTCAACGGACTTAACTTTCAAGAGTGTTTTCAAAGAGTACCAACCTTCAAAGGGGTTCTCACAAACACAGACTGGGTGGCGGTGGAAGCCGAACAGGGTGGACGCGTAGTGCATAATCGATATCCTCAATCAATCGACGGGTTCGTTGACCTACCCACCCCCAATTCCGATTATAATTTTATAACAGCAAGGAAGAGAATACCTCAACTTTCTTGAAACGTGATTTTATCGCTCCCAAAGCCGTACACAGTGACTCAGTTTTATCGCTCGGTTCAGTGACTCTTGATCTGGGATTCCGGAAATTGCAGCTATATATACGTTCGAAGCAAAAGACACAACTTTACGATGGCTTCATTTTTATTTTATTTTATTTTTCCTGCATGGAAAACGTTCTGGATATTGATATTTCTTATTATTTTCAGTGGGAGTACTGATTGCCACGGTTCGAATCCGGCTGGCACCAATGATTAGGGCCAAAATCCTATCAAGTGCTGTATACCTGTCCTGTCGTTAGACAGTTCACCTCTGATCTCGATATCACGTGAATCCAAAACGCTCCCAACCCAGGGGCGTGAGGCAATGGGAAGCCATGAGCGAAATCGTCAGACCTAGTTCCCATCCTCTCTGGAGGACGGCTGGCGACGTCCGCGACACCTACGTGTAGTCGGACGTAAATGCAAGTTGAAATTCCTTGTTTACTTTACTTACTTGAACTTTTTATTTACTTACCTTAAGATTGAAATCAATAAGTCACATCTTTTTATTTATAAAATACTTATCTTGAGGAAAAACCTAACGGAAAAAAACGATTGTAATTGTTTTATTGGTGGTACGGGGATGTACGGTGTGTACAAGACTAATCCGCTTTTACGGTTTTAAAAAATAGATTAAGAGATGATGAACGAGTGGTGAACGAGTTGCAATGTTTTCCAAAATAATGCTTCTCATCGGAACGCAAATCAATATGAGTTCATTTAATCGGTTCAATTTTTCCCGTTGGGAGAAAAAGTAAAATAAGATGGATTGCTTGATTAATTGATTATGATTAATGAGAGATTTTAAACTGTCGTATTCCAAACAATCCTTCAACTTTGAACGAGTTCAGGTGAACAGAGATAAACTGATGTTCAATAGATTTTACTTTCGCTCTAGTGCAGAGTGACGTATTGATTTGTGAGGAACTACTAGGGGGCTATCCATAACTCGGACATACCTCGACCATTTCATCACAAATGTGAGAAAAATTGTAAAAATGTAGGTAGTTTCAAGGATTTTTTAAAACGTTACAACCATAAATGGTTAGTTGGCCCTTCCCGATTCCTGAATCCTTCGCCTTGATAGAATAATCAGAAGCTTTCCAGTGTCTCGGCCACCCTCCGAGCGTGGAGGAGCATTAAACCGCATTCAGCTCAATGGAAAGGGCAGATATACCATTCCATCCTCACTCTCCATGTTACAGGCTCAATATTTAAAAAATACGTTCGAAACTTTCTTCTTGCATACCGGGTATGCAGGGTATGATACCCTGAACTTTTTCTTCGGTAAATACATAATTGAACAGTCATAATTGGAAACAGTTGTCACAAAGTGAAATATTTTCCCATCATACAAGGCTCTGCCGAAGTCGCGTGCAGTTCCACTTTGGTATGGACTCATATTTTTGGTCAACTGGTCGTATTTCCAACCCACACGTAATTTCAATTAACTGGATAGTAATAATTGAAATAAGTTAAATTCAAATAACGTTAGGAAACCGTCACGCTATATTAACGCATAGAAAATTCTATTTTAGCTTACGATTATCCAAATAGTCATCGCGATGGTGCGTTAGAGCCGGGATGATACGAGTAAGTAGGCGTTGGCATGACTCACGGCACTCGCAGCGGACCCGAGGGAATGGATTGTCGTGTTCCGCTAATTTCCACAATTTATCTCACAAAAACGAGATAGGACATTCCTCCATGGCGTCGGCCAGATCCCCAAGGTATTCTGCTGTCCTATAATTAGGCAGGTTATTTGCGTGGAATCGCATGTTATGACTTTGTTTAAATGTGAAAACGTCGTGGGATTGGGTTCATTTAATATAAATACCTATGAAATCAACGCGGTCATTGTGCTAAAGGCTTCCAATAAGATTAAACATAAAACTCATTCTTTTCGAATGTTTATATAAATTGTAATACAACGTCAATTTGTATGTGGATTGAATCCACCAGAAAGGGAAAAGTTGACATTCAACTTTTCAGAAACATGAATAAGCTTAATTATTGAAGTAAAAACGAAGTAAGGAATTGCTAAGGCAAGGGAATCTCATATAGGGTAAGGGAATGTCATTGCCAGTAAAAAACGTATTTTGAATACAATAAATTTCCGGAAAATGTTATTGTTCTGAATAAATGTGCTTGAAAATCCACGTTTTTTTTTCATAAAATCTCAATTTCCTCAAAAAAGTTCCCTCTAAAACCTAAACATTAAATACACCATTGGAAAGCTGAGACTTTTGCGCATTTTTCAAGCTTACAGGCTCAAATGTATCATTAAAATCAAGGGGGACTAATGAGCCATTAAAAAAAGAATTTTTTTCAAAATTTGACAAAATTTACTTTTCAGGCTCATTTTTACCCCTCAGTTCCTTTTAAAAAATTAGTATTAAAGACTGAGACGATAGATAATTTTATGTTCTTTCCAATGGCATACTTAGATTTGCAAATACTTTGAAAACGCCGGAGTGACGGCCGTTTCAGTGACGTAATTTCGAAAACACGAAAAAAATCTTAAAAGTGAAATAACTCAAAAACGAAGCCCCTAAAAAAAAATCTCTATGAGACACTTTTTGTTGGAAACTAGTTGTAGAACACGTGTGCGAAGATTTTCGGATCATACGCTGTACACCTTGTATGTATTTTTATTAATTATATATAATAATAATTACTTACCCAGTAACATAAGAACGGAAATTGAATATAAAAGTTCAACGTAAACTTTATTCCTAAAAACAAACTATACCTGATGATAATGTAACGAATATCCAAAAATGTAACTTGAGCATCAATGAAAATTGATGTACTTGAGCATCGGTAAAATGTTAACAAGAACCAAACAAGTCACATTTTGGAAGCCAAAAGGCAAATTACCTAGGAGAAACGCATTTTTCAAAATGCGTGTTCCTAGCGTTTTCCGATTTTGGAGGTAGGTCTTCCATGTAGGAAGCCCCTCAATTATATTTTGGCGTTGATCGATACATAAGACTCCTTTAGAAAATTTGATGGTAAACGTGAACATTTTTTCTAACCTTAAAAAGATTAACAGGGGATTGCTGGAGGCTCAGACAGCGATTCGCTCATTCTAGTGGATTCACTCTTACGCTCTCTTCCACTTCCGTTAAAGTGGCAAAAAAGGCACCCACTGTAGGTAGGTATTCAGATATCAGTTTTTTCCACTTATTGAGAGACCAGAAGGTAAGTAGGTACATCTGATAAAATTACAGGGCGTGGAGATGCCAGGGGCTGAGACTAGATTATCTACCAGACACTACATCCAGTGGCCATAGCTCAGGGAGTCTCTGTTTATTTTTCGCATTTTCTTAAATAAATGGAAAAGTAAGATTTCCCTTATAATTTCGTATTTCCGAACATATCATGATCAAGATGCCTAAAATGAATTAGTTCGTGGTACCTACTAATCACAATTTGTAGATACCGTTGAGATAACTTCTTGCGCAAGAAATAAAAACATTCAGCCGGGGTCGCAGATTTTCTCAGTCGAAACAATGTTTTCTTAAAGAAGCCAAAACCGACCTTGAAGTTCTTTTTATTTCTCCCTCACGCCATCCGTTTGAATGCGGCTTCACAAACATCGTAGGTAGTAAAAAGGTTGACAAACCTCGAAAGTTCAGTAGCACCTGAGCCGGTGGTTGTCAACATTAGTCTTTTCTCCCGAGATAAAAAGAGTCTTTCCATTGTGTGGAGGACAACAACACAAACGAATCCGTGGAATTTATTAAACGGAAACCCCGCAAGGTGAGATGGACTCCGAGAATTGCCTTTGAACAGAAAGCGATGAGTTCAAGGATGTATAAACTGGAAGGTAAAAACCATCATCCTATGAACGAAAACATCCATTCCCAGGAAGTCACGGATTTGAAGCGCACATTACTCTTCTCACACCCTCTCTCCCTGATAAAAAGGTATCTCTTGACTCATCCGATCTATCAAAGCATTAAATTTCACAGAGACTAACTTTTTAAAACTAAACTGAAATGTATTTCAGAAAATTTACTTTAGTTGTTTCAAATTTTAGTTAAATTCAACTTTTGGATTTTTATTCAATAATAAACCATAGTAATCGCTCTCGAAAAAAAAAGTTCTAACCCCCTGAAAATTTCATGGTTTACGTTTCAAAGGGTGTACAATCCGAATTTGCAATAAAAATTTTTCCGTCCGTCCGCCGTACGTCGTACGCCGTACTCAAGATTTCTCCCAAACGGCTGGAGCAAAAGATCTGAAATTTTCAGGAAAAATCCATGTTGGTCCGACAACGCCCCAATTCTTGAGCCAGCTCTCTCACTTAATTTAGAGTGCCCTTTAAGGGTTGTCAAAGTTTTGTAAAATCCCTAAAAACCTCAAAAAAAGTCGAAGCGGCCTAAATTTGGACTTTTTTTGAAGAACACTCCACCAGGAATCGAATGAGCCCCTCCCCAGGTCCGTAGGCAAACCATTCCCGATGTATGGCCCGATTTATGGTGCCAACATTCGCGTTATTTTGGTTTATTATTGTTTTTGTGTTGATATCAGTAACCTGACGTGATGTAGTAATGTGGATACTGGAGTGAACTCCTAAAAGGATTTGTAGCCGATACACGGGTTGAAGCATTCTGATAACCATAAAAACGCTGCAAATTCTTTGACTGGGGTTTATTATTCAATTGGCTTGCGTTCATGATTTGAATTTATACTGAGCTTTGGAGTGTGCATGTTTCACAGGTGATGGAGCGATTATTGAATTTCAGGAGGCACACGAATATGATCAACTGATCAATCCAAATAGGTATTTTGGTTGAGAACAGATTTACGTGCTCTATGTATATCTCCTGAAATTCAATAATCGCTCTATCACATACACTGGCTCTCGGGAGTTTATTTTCTTGATTTAACTGCCAACTGGTGAATATTACTTGATGATAAATTTATACAACAACAGTAACATAGCCGAGATCTATATATGAAAGATTTATATCAACATCTAACTAAATTTATATAGGAAAGATATTACATACTACATCAAGTTGGATTATGCTTATGTCTGTTTAGATAACAAAAGGATCTTCTCTGTCACTTGTTAAGATTATTTTATTCATGAATTGTGATTAATGATATAACTTTAAAATATCAATGTCGTTAACCAACGCACAAGTGTATTCATATTTCTGTTGAAACAGATTACTTCGGTTCGGTTTCCTTGAACTAACTTCCCTGCTGACTGTCACATAACACATTTAGGATTGAAAAGATCTCAACTAGTTCTTGCGTAATGATTCGGAACCAACAATTACATCGAACAGCAGTATTCCCTTTATTCTACACCCTTACGTAAGAAGGGTTAGTTTGAAGTTCACAGGGTCTTTATGGATCTTGAGGGGTGGCTGAAGGACGGTGTTATATAAAAGGTTACGTCAACATTGATTCTCCTTTGGCACAATTCTGAACGGTGCAATAATGAACGAATTATGTCAGGTATCTATTGTGAATAAAGGGTAAAACAAAAGCGTATTTGCTACACCATTTATTATGTATAAACAGTTTGCATGAAACTGATAATAATATATAGCGGAAGCATTGTATTTCATGGCAACTTACATTTTCGATTGGAAATCAAATTTTCAACTTCCAACTTGTTGAAACTAACTGGACGTAGTCTTGGTTTGTATCTTTCCTACTATTTACGTGACCATATGTTATCTGTAACACTTGTAACGGTTGTAACTATTTAACGTAAGATAAAGACCATGGTAATCGTAAGTTTCTTAAGGCTGATTTTCTCGAGACTTAATAATCGATTACTCCACCTATCAAAAATGAAGTTGCTCTTCTTCAACCGTTTGATAATGGAGAATTAACCATCTTTGATCATGAAGAATTCTAGTAATAAGCTGATATGATATTGAATATAGCTATTTATTCGTTTTAATATTCTTGTAGAACGGTTATGTAGCGTGTTTTTCTTCCGAATCACATCAGCACCCTGTCGTTGACGGTTTGAAGAGGTACGAACTCATTTAAGGTAAACGTGATGACATCCATTTGAAACTCCATATTAGGGGAACGAGGTGTAATACCGTGCAGTTCACTTTGGAACCATACAGTTAAGGGACAGAACATTTTAAAAATGTTATTCTTGAGCGAATGACTCTAGAATTTATTCTATTTTCGATGTCTGAGCATTTCCCTTACATAAAAGGATTTTTAAAGGAGTTTACGCTGTGGGGTAATGCCGCCCGCACTATTGGGTTATGACGCTCAACCCCGAGAAATGAATTATCTCGACCCTCTCAACCGTCATTTAACCCACTTTTTCCAAAGTTAGAAGGTTAAATGTATTTATAACAATAAAAACCATGAAAACAGTCAATAAAGTATAGATAAAATGAACGAAGTCTTTTAAATAGGCAAACTACAGTCTTGTATATATACAAGAACTATATATAGAACTTGTTTTAACCCTCACTAATATTTAGCTTTTCTTGATCAGGTCATCCCATGGAACACATCAAGTGGCTGCTGTGATTGCAGTGCTCGCAATTCCACTTTGGCGATTTATTATCGGCCTCTTGGCAAATTGTACACAAGCTGTCCACAAAAGACGAAGTCAAGAATTCTTCAACATCTTCGTCTGTGTCTACAACAAGGTCTCCATCAGAGATATCTCTCCAGTCATCACTGTCACTGCTCTCACTTCTGGTTCTCTTGAGCTTCTTTTTCTTTTTTTGAGGTCTTTCAATTTTTTTCATGATTTACACCTTTCTTCTTTTTCTTCTGAACCCCATCTCTGCTACTAGTAGTGAGTTGATCAAAATCCAGCTGAATTTGGCGCTTTGTTGGTTATTTGTTGTTCTTTTCCATCTTTTTTTGACGTTTCAGAAATGCACGGCATTCCCCCCGATACGATGGGCGACATTACCCCAATGTTTACGTTTTTCGTAATTCATTCACGCTGACTTTATTTACAATCAAAACTTGTATTTGGTTAGTGCTTCAGAAAGATGATGAAATTCTGCGTATATACATGAAAACTAATCTAAAAAAGAGTTGAAAATGGGACTTACATTGCATATTTCCGATGCACAAGAAATAACATCAAACCATTCGGAAAAGTACTCACTGCACTCACGTCAAGAAGGCTAACTTTGAAGGTAGGGTAACGCAAGAACCTAGTTTGCGGGACATTTCTGTAGGATTCCCATTCCCACGTTTCTGGTGTCGATTCAAACATCCGAAACAGTCATTGGCGGCATTACCCGATGCACGGTATTACCCCTCATTCCCCTACATTACTACTAGGAGTTGAAACACAGCTGGATTGAGTTAATTTCTCAAAATAACCACTTGTATATTTCTCACACATTTAATAATGACAAGTCACTACGAATAGTACCATCGCTGTATACCACTTTTTCATTACGGGAAGAGGTGATTCGATTCAATAACTTAAGCCTAATCAACATTTCTAAAGTACTTTACGAATATACATGAAGTTTGTTACACTCTATGTTAAGAAATATTCAAACAGACGATGCTTTTATAGTAAACGTATTGAATGGCCACTGAAAGGCCTCGTGGCTATATTTGTGACGTTGTAACTTTGTTTACATTTCCCTTGAAACAACGAAGATATTGGGAAATTGAACAATTTTCTTAATTTTCATGTTTATAAAGAATTATCCATAACCATTGTTTAGCCTACCTATCCTAACATCAATGATAGGTTAAGTTCCTAAATGTGTGTTAATGTTGTTTGTTCATCAGTAAATTATTAGGGCCTAACCCATACTTCTAATATGATGAATTGATGTGTGGAACAAGTTCAGGGACAGCAGGACACATAGCATCAAACCAACAGTCATTCAAATGTCAACTTCAATGTTAAAATTGAGTGACGACAGTAAGGGTCCTTTGGATAATGTAAATATGTATTTGCCTAAACTCTATATTTATGAGGAACGGAGAATCGTACAAAATAACATGTATGAACATCCTGAAAATGATCTGGCTGAAAGTAGAACGTAAATACAACAACAGGAGTAGTTCCACTTCCTAATCACAAGGTTGCAACGTTTATGTTTGTTTCACTTTTTATATTAAACCGACTCCAACATTCGGGGTTAAAATGATTGAACGCTCGATATAAAATTGTACAGCAATCAAATAATAAATGAACGCTTGTATTTTCAGAAAATATCGAGAAAAATATTTCGAATGAAGCTAGTTCAACGGCAAACACACTGAGGATACTGAGCAAACATGGCAGAACTCTTGGCGGGTTTGATTAATTGAAACATTTCGATAGTTTGTGACGTAATACAAAATATACCATATTGGATTATAATTTTCGTTCGATATTGACAGCATTGTCAGACAGTATATGGTTGTTGTCTAAACTGGTGCTGGCGATAAATACTTCGCTTGTACACTTTAAGTATGGAAGGAATCGCTATTAAATCACCAAGTCCTTAAAAGTTATATATTAATAATAGTGTAAACTGAAATATGCCGCCTCTACTAAAAGTTGTCTATTAACACATTAAATTGTGCATATAAACTTAAAGGTTATGAAAAAAAAACTACATGATTTCTTTGGAGTCTTAGGGGTTGACAAACGGAGCCTTAAGCAACATCCTAGTGAAGATCGAGGACGGTGCAAACATCGACTCCTGCAATCTGCAGAGTAGGCAATGTACTGCACAACAGCTCAGCGTTGCCAAACAGTATAACCACTTGAAAACGACGTTCTCTCGGACGTGGCCAGAAATCATTGTGTTATAAGAACAAACAATGGTTCCACGTGACTATGCAAGAAAATATAGCTATACCTTACAGTGATTAAAACGAGGATAAAACTAAATATCCTGGAACTGGGAATTTACCATATCAAAAGGTAAATTAGTTGAAGAATCAATTTGACCGACCAGGGATCAATTACAACTACTTTGACTTGGTCATAATTTATGACTCATAAATGTATTTTGGTTGATTATTTTCAATAATAAACCTCTGTAATCGACCAAGAAAACAAAGTATAACCTCATTCAATATTTGTTTTACCTTTTAAGATGTTTACAATTCAAAGATTAAATCTTAACAAGATCTGTCTGTCTTCCGCCGTCCGGAGTTTTTCTCCAAAACTATTGAAATAAAGTTAATGATTTTTGGATTCTAGACATTTTCAAAAGAAAAACAACAAATTTTGGAGGTTGCATTAATTATTTTCTGGTGGATCCGAAAGGTTCATTATTAAAAATATGTAATAAACCCAAATCGCCTGGAATCATTTGAGAATTGCATCAGCTGATGTATTGAAAGTGGGATTTCGAGATGGGTTATAGCTATTTTATGTTCTAATCAACCTAGAAAGCTGAAATGTGAATTGTAGCATGAGGATTCCAGGTAAATCGAGGGATTTCCAACTAGCATGTAAAAAGGGTATGGGATTCTCCAAGGCTTCCCTTGCAAAGCCTCATGAGGTATATGTCTATATACGCCGTATGCCGATTTCTCCCAAACGGCTGGAGCAAAAAATCTGAAATTTCCAGGAAAAATCCATCTTGGTCCGACGACGCCCCAATTCTTGAGCCAGCTCTCTCACTCAATTTAAAGTACCCTTTGAGGGCTGTCAAAGTTTTGTAAAATCCCTAGAAACCTCAAAACAAGTCCAAGCGGCATGAATGTAAACTTATTTTAAGAACATAGCGTCAGGAATCGAATGAGCCCTTCCCCAGGTCCGTGGGTCAAACCATTCCCGATGTATGGCCCGATTTATGGTGGCAACATTTGCGTTTTTGGTTTATTATTGTTTGTTAGTAACCTAGTGATGTCCGGCCGACAGCTCCGAGTTGTATTGAATGTTGATACTGGAGTGATAGCCGATGTGAATACTTGTAGTGTAGTTAGTAGCCGATACACGGGTTGAAGCATTCTGATATGCATAAACGCTGATAATTTATAAGTAAATATTATTCAATATTATTACTGGGGTTTATTATTCAATATTATTACTGGGGTAAATAAGTATTCTTTCACTGGGGTTTATTATTCAATTGGCTTGCGGTCGTGATTTGAATCTTACTAAGCTTCGGAGTGTGCGTGTTTTACAGGTGATAGAGCGATTATTGAATTTCAGGGGATATGCATAAACCACGTAAATCGGTTCTTACATCCAAAACACCTATTTGGATTGATCAGTTGATGATTTTGTGTGCCTCCTCTACATCTGTCTACCTTTGGCTACATCGTTTAAATTAGGATTTGGGGAAGTTTTAACGCAATACGAGTGCTAAAGGACTTGATAAATTATAGATGTTTTTATTTTGGAATGTGAAAAAACGCTTTTTTTGTCTCCAAAATCAAAATTCCACTTGCATTTTGATTTGATACCTTTATGAACAATTTTGGTGTGTCTGCGTGTCTGTCTGTCAGCGAATCCTTGTTACGAGTAAAACTACACGAAGTTATAGTCCGATTTTGATGGAAATTTTCAGGGATTGTGCTGGTTGGGGTGCAGATGGTCCCCTATAGGTTTCATGACCCCCGGATCAATAGTAGCCTCTGCCCATGCGCAAACGTGAAATCCTTGTTACACGCATCTCCGGGAGTTCATGACTGATGACGGCATGACGGCAGTTGGGTTTTTATATCTTTTCTGTTTCGACGCTGCAGTCAAAGTAACATTATTTGATCCGTCATTGAACGATGCTTATATTTTATTTTTAATCTAACGTCCTTAAATGTATTGTAATTTTTATCACTTCAGTCATCTATCCATTCAGCGTCAATGTCAATTGTTATTATTCGGTATATTTTATAGTTTGTTCAGTAGTTGAACATGCCTTCCTTTGGATTTTCTCAAGTTATGCTCCTGCATAACAATAAATTTTTCCCTAATTCAATTTTACCGTTAGCCTAATTGAACGAAGTTCTTTAGTCAATATTATTATTTTCAATGATCTATACAGTCACGTTATGGATACGAGGAAGATGTGTGCCACACCCACCTGGCAGACGTTGTTTTCTGTCTCCTCTTTGACATTGTGACTAGAACGACAAAAGTTAATTAAAATTACCTCCTTCGTTTTACGTTCGTGTAATTAGTTGGCACGAAAAGTCCGTTCGTTGTGATCGTACAAAGCGCGACTGAACAAGGCGTCGAGTTTAGGTGTAGTACCAATGACTAATTCTAACGTAGACAGATCAGTCGTTTAAGCGGAAGGGTTGTAATAATTAAGAAATAATGAACCTCTGTGTACTAATTTGCAACGTTTTTTTACTCAGCTTAAAACCCGAGATTTACCATTTCGAGGATTTTGGTTTATGACCTTGCGTCACAAAAATACTCATAACTCCTTCTTTTTTAGAGAGATCATAAATCTGAGGGTACCGTTGCAAGAGAGTTAAATTTCTCAATTCTGTAATGTGAGATCATCGATTGTCAAAATCATTCAATGAATTGAGTGGAAATAATCTGCCCGAGCACAAAAATTCTCAGTTTTATCTGTAGTTTATTAGCCAAATTGAATGTCATGGATGGGAAAGTCTCGAAAAAGTTGGTCCCAGAGTATCCTACCAACATTGTATTAAAAAATTGATACACATAGTAATTCCTAAGGCATTAAGTAACGCTTCCACTTTTCAAAAAGGCGGAATCGGAAGGTTGACCCTCCGATCATAATCTGCTAGACCCTCGCTCGGAAAGTAAGGAACTTGGTGAAAACCATCTTTCAGATCTATTGTAGAGAAGGCTTTGCAACCTCCAAAATTAGATAAAGTGTCGTCAATGGATGGAAATGGAAATGGGACCAAGTCGGTCTGTTTATTCAACTCCTGAAGTCCTGGCGTAATCCCCACTATCCAATTGATTTTGGTACAAACACAAGAAGGAACAAACTTACACAATGATTGGCGCATTTGGTTTTTGTCGATCAACTCCTTTATCTCATCTTGTGAAGAAGTGTATCGGTCCCTATAAAGACAGGGTTTGAGACACGCATGATCTCATCATTATTTGTCAACTCGAATGGTATAGAGCATGTTGTGTAGACAGGGCCATTAGGGCTTCATGAAGGAAACAGCTTTGGTATCATCTTTGGGATCATATTTCCACTAGTAAATACCTATACAGTGCCATAAATACCTAGGTATACTTTCTAGTAGTATAGGATTGGTCGAACATACTGCTACACGCGTTATTTTGAATGAATGAAAACCAAAATTTCAGTATGGTAGGCATCCCGATCATTAAGTCACATGGTATAGAATTAGTTACCCTCAAATTTGTCCACGTAGACTTCCTTTCACATTTGATATTTTAAACCACTGACGAATTCACACTTTCGAAAGAACCATAGAAACCTCTAGTGTTCGGTTGTCATCCTGTTATTTCCACTGGTAATGAACCACTTTACTTATCTTGATGAGATCGGCGTCGAGAAGTGCCAATAGTTCCACACATTCACTGTAGATTTGCTGCAGGTATGACGACACACTTGAACTCGCGTTCCAACCTTCCTTCCCATGTCGGCGAACATTTTTCCACAACAACGGGTAATTTTACCGTAATAAGGTCTTCACTGTTTAATGTGATTTAGGTACTATAGACCTTAGTTTTACAACAGCTTCACGGATCCTTACGAGAGAAGTTTTAATAGAGTTTAATAAGATGTAATTCTTTTTCCTGCTCGTCTACTAAGTTTTATTATTGAAGTAATAAACCGAAAACTTTTTAACATCTACTCGGAAAACCATAAACTATTCGGCGTATTCGAGTTCACCATGAATTTTCCTCGGAATAAGTCGCTAACGTGAGGGTCCCCACTCATGTCCATTTACAATAGTGAATAAGAATTACCGAATAAAACTGGAACTACCAGTTTTTGAACTATAGGTTTTGGTAATAAGTAAACATTACTATATTTTATTATCCTATTCGACATTGTGGAACGCCAACGAAGCGCTATAAATTCGGAAATTTATGGTCCTTAGGAGAGCGAATACTTAAATTATGATTCCACCAATTTGGAACGTCGTTAAAAGTTCACTTTATTCTTCATAAGCGGGAGATAAATTGCAATTACCCTAACTTCCCTATATGATCAAAAGTAGGGTTTGACATTACCTAGTTCTGCACCAATTAACTCCAGTTTGGGGAATGGGGAAGTGTATTGTTCCTTTATAGATACGTTTTACCTGTTGAGAATATTTTTTGTTGAGATCTAAATAAAATTTGAAGTGGAGGTTCACGGTAACATAACATTACAACGTTCCTGGTTTTCGCAGGCAGCGGTATTACGGTGTCGGAGAAGGTATTTTTCAATGATATATCCAAATTTATAATTAATTTATTTCTATTTACCAACACAAGGTGGTCCCACACGTTAGTGACTCATCTTGAGGAGTTAGGGAACATTTACCGGTATGTGGGTGCTGGGTTTTGTGAAGAGGAACACCAGAGAGTTCTCAAGCATCCTGGTGTCCCTTTACAAATGTCTTGTGCAGCCCATTCTGGAGTACGCATCTGTGATCTGGAGCCCTCACTACGACAGCCACACTGAACAAATCGAGCGCGTTTTCAGGGCGTTCCTCCGGTTCCTGGCTTATAAGCTCTCCATACCCCGCGAGAATCTCGACTACGTTGAGCTCGCCAGGCGTTTCAACCTGCTGTCTCCCCGGGATCATCGCCTTTGCTTGGACGTCTCGTTCCTCCATGGCCTGCTCCTCGTTGATGCCATGGACCTTCTGGCTCGTGTTGGCTTCCTCGTTCCTCGCCTTGCGTCTCGATCTGTCCCACCTTTTGCCGTCCTTTCTCCCTACTAACTACCTCCACAACCGTCCAATGTGTCGCCTTCTTCGCCAAGTGAACCTCCTCTCCACTTCATAGCCCTTCATTTACATCGTATCCTCGCCTATCTCATCTGTAAGGACTGCTTTGTTTCGTCATCTCAGTTCCGAGCCTCTGCACGATCCTGTTTAGCTTTTTGTTGTGTACCTACTGATTATTTTCTTTTTCCTTAACGCTTAAAAATTGAAATTGGGTTCGTCCCGTTTTTTCTAATAAATAAGTAAATAAATAATAAAATTCATGGTGAACTCGAGTATAGCACATTTTTTATGGTTTTCTGAGGAGATGTTAACCACTTTTTGGTTCATTATTTTCAACAATAAACCTTCCTAGAAGACCAGGAAAATAAATTTAAAAAATTTAAAACTTCTCTCTAGAGGATCCGTGAAGCTGTTGTAAGAGTAAGGTCTGAACTACCAAAATCACCTTATAGAGTGAAGACCATAGGAGAGTAAAATTACCCTTTGTCGAGGAAAATGTTCGATGTTGCGGGAAGAAATTGGTTCAAGTGTATCAATTTTACAACCAAAGAAGAATCTTCGAGCTGTTGGGGAAATGTAAAAATCTCATGGCTTGAACTTGCTGTTTGAGTGAGAGTTTTCACTGGCTTAACAATTCATTTTAGGGTTTTAGTACCTAATTACGCCCAAATAGCCAGATTTTTTGATTGGTTAAGAGATAATGATGTCGAGTTTGAAATAAGAACGACAGTACCTTCAAGGAAGTTGAAAACCTAGGTTGGAATCGTATGTTATCTACCTCTACAGATCATACTCAGTTGCTCTTGGATGTTCCCCGAAATTCAAAGCTTTTGGGACAAAAGCAATATTTTAGGCTGACGTGAAATTTGGAATTACAGGGGACGTGGTAGAGTAAATACTGCAAAACTGTTCAAGCTACAATCAAAATATGATAGCTCAATTCGATAGAAGACATTTGATAGAAGTTCCGGGAAGGAGATAAATTACTAGTCCAAAGCGGGTTCAAGAACTAAAATTCAATCGTCAAGAGCCCGTTTGTAGTCGATAGAATTCGGTGGATTAACAACTTTTGTAGTCACTCCTCTATAAAGATCAATACGGTGAAATTGTCTGTCGCAACTTCCCGAAACAAACTTCCATATTACTGCAGGAGCCGTAAATCATCTCAAGAAGGAAGAAGTGTAAGTACTTGGCACCTTCGAGCGCATATGTTTCTACTTCATTCGTTATGTTTGGAGTGCATACTACAAAAATAAAACGGTAATATTTCCAGATTCCAATGAATAGTGTTTCTGTGTGAGAGTTTTAAATTTAGATATAAGCAGTCAATAACATGCTTGCAAGCAAATGTGTAAGATGTTAAGGAAAACTCAATTTCCAAAGGAAAATGTGAAAATGAAATTCCACTGCAATTCTATCAGCTGATTCTTTGGTCTCAATTTACAAGAGGATTTTTTACTAATTTTACGCCCTTTGAGAGAACGTAGTGAATGAGACCTAGTGAATGAGACGTAGTGAATGAAAACACTAGTGTTACTCCAAATTTTTTGGTTAACGAAAGAATCGCGCCTCCCACCAACCGACGGTTACAGCTACCTCGACATGTCACACCTTATTCCGAAACAATGAAACGTCATCTATATCAATTGTACCATTGTATGAGTTGGTGAGGAACATTAAGTAAAGACACTGATGTTGACGGATTAGATATCACTTTTGGTTTATTATTCAATAATAAACCATTGTAATCGCTCTTGAAAAAAAAAAAAATCTAACCGCCACCGAAAATTTCATGGTTTACATTTCAAAGGTTGTAGAATCCGAATCTGCAATACAAATTTTTCCGTCCGTCCGCCGTACACACGATTTCTCCCAAACGACTGAAGCAAAAAAGCTGAAATTTTCAGGAAAAATCCATGTTGGTCCGACAATGTCCCAATCCTCTCTCACTTAATTTAAAGTGCCCTCTAAGGGTTGTCAAAGTTTTGTAAAATCCCTAAAAACCTCAAAAAAAAAGTCAAGGCGGCCTCAATTTGTACTATTTTTTGAAGAACACTCCACGAGGAATCGAATGAGCCCTTCCCCAGGTCCGTAGGTCAAACCATTCTCGATCTATGGCCCGATTTATGGTGCCAACGTTCGCGTTTTTTGGTTTATTATTGTTTTTGTGTTGATATCAGTAACCTAGTGACGTAGTGATGTAGTAATGTAGTAATGTGGATACTGGAGTGAACTCCTGAAAGGCTTTGTAGCCGATACACGGGTTGAAGCATTCTGATAACCATAAAAAAATTAAAACAAAATAAAAAACCGCTGCAAATTCTTGCACTGGGGTTTATTATTCAATTGGCTTGCGTTCACGATTTGAATTCATACTAAGCTTTGGAGTGTGCGTGTTTCACAGGTGATAGAGCGATTATTGAATTTCAGGAGATATACATAGAGCACGTAAATCTGTTCTCGACCAAAATATCTACCTATTTGGATTGATCAGTTGATCATATTTGTGTGCCTCCAGAAATTCAATAATCGCTCTATCACCTGTGAAACACGAACACTCCAAAGCTTAGTAGAAATTCAAATCATGAACGCAAGCCGATTGAATAATAAACCCCAGTGAAAGAATTTGCAGCGTTTTTAATTAGGTTTTATTATATGAAGAACAGTGGTGCTCAATGAATGCAGATGAGGGAGGTTTCATAAAATGTTGACATCATAAGGAATTATTCCACCAAATACCGGAATACCTACCTACCGGAGGTCCTGTCACATGAACCACTCCATCAAGGCGGATCTTTGATTCGCGATCCATGATTAAATTAATCGATCAGATCAGATGGATCTGCAACAATCATACATAAATTTCAATTTTCAACTATGTAACTTAACCACTGGTGCAAAAGTGGAGTTACAAGAAATGATTGTTACCTAAATAGATGTGGGGGTAAATCCAAGGATCAATTCAATCATCATTTCAATTACCGTTGTAATAGTCTCTGTCTTCAAAAAAATGTGTATTTTTCTGAGACACCTACAACAAGACACCCTTATTATCGACGATTGCTGTTAACGCAGTTTAAAACCGCTCAACCATATACGCTATCATCGCCGTTTCCGTTATCGTAGCGCTTCTGAATTTTAGTGTAGAAAAACAATGCATCTATGTTTCGGTTATAGGAATCTTTTATGCCAATCAGGCGATAAAGTGTCCACCTTTATTTTACTACCGTTACCGTTTTTGTTATTAGGTACCTTTCGAAATAGTTATTGCCGTATTACTTCTCTGGATCTAGAACGGACAGGTAACACCTATTTGAACTCAAACTTATGTTTGATTAACTGTAAAGTAATCTTAACCATTTCATCCTGTTAAAACTTTTTGAGGAACTGATATGTTTTGATTCATTTTCGAAACCACGATGCAAAGGATGATCTGTTTAAGAATCTCGAAACTTCGGGGATCGGATCGGCAACTGATTTGCAAACAACTTTCACCTCCAAACAATTTTACTAGTCCTCTAATTCTCTGCAAATTTGATATCGAAGTTTTTTTCGTATTATCGACCTTGTTTCAGTGAAAAAGCCATAATTCCCTTCATCTTATGTATAAAATTGTAAGTTCATCAGTTTGTCCTCCGTAAACGACGAAGCGTCTAAAAAGACTTTAATACGAATCGCTCCGTACGTATGTGTGTACGGAACAAAAACTGATATCAAGATACCTACAGTGGGGCAGTATAATTTATTGAAGAGGCGTGGAAATGATGAGCAGAGCAACTGAAACTGAGCAAGAAAAAGCCTACTGCGTTTCAATTGTAAAAAAAAAAAAATAAATAAATAAAATAAACCGTAGCACCGTAGGTCTTTCCAGAACAAAATAAGCTGGAGCTGGTAACTGTATCATCATTCCCCGTATTTGATTTCCAGATGTGCCAAAGGCTATTACAAGACTTAGTCTAGAATATGACTCCGTGAACATATCTTTACTAGTCCCAATGTGCGCAACGAAAACTGATATCGATGTACTAACAATGGTTCAATATGCTGTATATGGACACGACGTTGAAATCGAAGAATAGAACAACTGAAAATTAACAAGATACAATTAAAGTTTAATACCATCCTATTACAATTAAATATTTAATACCATGGTATTAATGTTTAATACCATCCTACGCTTCACTAGTCCGCAAATATGTAACATAAATCTTTACTAACTCGATTTCAAAAGGGACTTCTGAAAAAAAATCCATTGCAATTATACCAGCTTCATTTTCATTCATCTGTTTCATTCATTTGTTTTCTTTCAGTTTTTCAATATCAAAAATCTTGACTTTAGGGAGAGCAAACAAATGACGTTAGGTGGTCAGAGAAGTCTCTTTATATTCATTGAAGGGAACTGTATTAAAACAAACTAATAACTAATAATAATAAAATAATAACTAATGTTTTTATATTCGTTATTGATTGACGATCCTTCAATGAATCGGATGCTTTTGATAGTGGTGGTTAGCACTCATTGGCTAGTCACCCAACTCTTTGATCGAAAGTAATAATGTCAACACAGAGGTGAATGTGAACGTGCTACGACATCGTTAAAAATCGCTTACTATCTTATGAGAATAGAATCAGCCAATATAATTTCAATGGGCATCTGTTTTCAAGAGTTCCTTTTGGAATTCTATTTGTAGATTCTTACGTCGTGTCCATAAGCACCATATTGAACCACAGTGGATATTTTGATATTAGCTTTGGTTTCGGAAATAAAGACGAGTAAAGGGAGGTGTTTGGTGTAACGGAGTTATATTTAAGGAGAATTAATCCAAATGTCGTTGGGATATCTAGAAACTGTAAAGACACAGTGATGAGCTGAAATACTCGTGTGGTTAATTTCGTTTTTATCTATTTTCTCTTGATGAAATATCAATGGGTCTCTGAATGAAATTAATAATTTCAAGTGTTTTGACACGATTACTTCAGTTAATTAAGTTTCAGTTAAACAAGTGATTTACATAACCTTAAAAGTACTCAACACATGTCATAGCGCCTATTTTACGCATGTACCACGTACTTACACTTATAAGTAAGTTACTTCTCATCTACACTAGAATTTATCTAGAAACTACAAATAATTTATGAGGCAAAACAACGTTCGCCGGGTCAGCTAGTATTTACATAATTTTTTTTTTTTTTTTTTTTCAGGAAACAAGTTTGCCATAATGACACCAACGATAATCGTTACGTTATTGCTCTCGATACAAGGAGTGCCGTTGCTCGCAACCAAATGTTCTCTATCACCCGAATTGATCTCTGAAATCCAGACCTACAAATGGGACGTTGAGGCAATCATTAACTCAGTGGTAAATGGCCCGCTAAGTGGGGAAGTGTGGACCCTCTTGGCCAACTTTATAGACAAATTCGGCAACAGGATCACAGGCTCCAAAAATCTGGAGAATGCCATAGACTACATGGTGGAAGCATCCAAAAAAAATGAATTGTTCAACGTTCATACGGAGAATCTAAAGGCTCCTCACTGGATCAGGTACTAATGTACAGACGTTCGGGGTATTATAATTAATTTTATTTTATAATCCTCTACTTCACTAGATAGTAACTAAAGCACTGTCGCATTGGGGTATATTTAAAAAACAATGCACATTTTTACCCGTATATTTATTTTAATAATAGTGAATATATATATGTACATTATAGGCAGGGTAGACATTCGGAAGGTGGTGGATTCTAGATCTAATTTGAGACAAAAACTGACTCTTAGAGTTTTTTTGACGCTTCGTTCCCAATTTATTTCATTTAGAAAAAAAAAATTTTTGTGTGTGTTTTTGGCCATACCTATGCCACAACAACGGCCATAACTCTCTTATTTTTCAAATCAATATTAAATTTGAGGATATTGCTGGAAAGACCGTTGAATTTCCTATTCAATATCCATTAGGATATGCAATTATTTGTTTAGGTTTAACTCGTAAAACATCATCCTAAAAAGAAAAACGTGTCAAATCCCTGGAATTTCTAGTTCTTTCAGTCGCCTGCAACCCCTAAGGGTGGTCCTCCACTGGAAGCGTTTCGAAGTGTCAGTTCCGAGCAAAATGAAGCGGAGGGCGATTGATCCCATTTCAACCGGTTCTGTCAACCGTTTTCAGGCGATGAGCCTGGTCCTTTGACGCCGGTCCTTTTCTTGTCGTCAACAGGTTTCGGTGATTCACGTTCGTATTGCGTTTCAATACCGGTGTTTTCCTCCTCGTAGTTTTGAAACAAGGTGGAAAACCGTTTTCCAAGGATGTGGAAAAGATTGAATTGGATTGATGCTGTGAGGGATCTTCATAGCTTCGTGTAGGTGGTGGTACTCGCCTGAACTATCCCTTTCTTCGAGGATTGGGTCAACCCATTAACGACGTCTTGGCAACAATCGTCCACCATTTAAATAACCCCTTTCGATCAAATACATATCGGATCTTCTACTCCACTCACTCACTTCTACAGATTCGGCGGCAGGCTCTCGTCGCTTCGCTTCAAAACGTTTCCAGTGGAAGACCAGGCAGATACTCATACTTGAAAAATGTGTACTGTTACTCCAAAAGTCGGCCAGAAAGCTCAGCTTTCCAATGGCATCCTCAGACAGGGAGTTGCTTACAGACTATTACTCAGTGATTAATGTCTAAAAAGATTTGGTTTTTCTTCCTAAAAAAGTTACTCCTTAGCTTAAATAATAATAATAATCTCCAAGTTTCAGTAATTCAAATTTGAATGGTTATGCTCAAGGGTGCTCCCAGAGTAAGGAAAAATGGTTAGACATTCTGATAGATTCCCTGGGAAACGCAGATCATAATCTCAGGTCAATCTTAATCTCTAAACTAAATTACCATATTTTGAGCATCTAAAAGAAAAACTGAAGTTCAATATTTCTTTCAAAAAAGAATTGAGTAATTTTCCACTAGCCTCCATCTGTCACTTCCATAATTTTCGTATCTCAAAAGTTGGTAATAAGAAGGAAGAAATCTGTATAACACAAGGAGCATTCGATGAGAAATTTGGGCGACTCTCTCAGCCTAAGTTCAATGATCTCCCTGGGGGTCTGACGATCATTTTCTCGGGAATTATTTTGCTCTGGATTAACCAAGATATACACTAATAGGTAGGCACAATTATAAATAATAACCAAAAACGTCAATTTCTAGTCTTTTGACCCGATAGATTTGGTTTTCGTCCCACGGTGCGTCACGATTCCGTCATAGTCAACAACGGGTCCACGGAAGTCAGTGTTCGGCTTAGTTTGGTGGTCTATCTTAGGTATCTGAAAAATAAAAATAAAATACCAAATTAATCTCTCTACTGGACAAATAGATCACATGCAACAAAACCAGAGAGTAGTTTAGTTGTCCATTCTAACAGTCGAGATAACAAACGGCCACTTTGAAAATTTGTTATATTAATCAACGGAAATATTTGAAAATAGTTATAATTATTTATATTTACGTAAAATTATGATCAATTACTCAGTCCCACAAAAAAAATGAAGATCCGTAAAGTATACTAGGGTATTCCTTTGTATGTTTCGATGCTGAATTCAATGTTCAAAAATCACCTAACCCCCAAAATTTTGAGCTATGGCCAAAAAACTAACCTTAACTTGGTGTCAGAACCTTTTTTCTGAGTCATGAAATTGGGATGAACTACGACATCTTCTTAAGTGAATTTCTACATTTTTTCAAGTTCAGACAAGGAGAGTACTTGGGGAAACTACCTCCCCCTCAATCACCCCCCGCCACCCTCTCTCCTAGGGGTTGAAATTCGACTTTTCACGCCAAGTCGAGTGGGTTATGGATTTCTATATTTTTGGGGTTTCCGAGATCGAATTTGAACTTCCAAGAGTCCGTAGACACCTCTTCTTCCATTAATCACCCCCTCCTAGTGGTTGAAATTTGATTTTTCGCGCCATGTCAAATAAGGTAAGGATTTCTGTGTTCCCAGGTTCTTTCGGATTTTATTCTATTTTCTTGTGATATTTCTATATTCGAAAGAATTAAAAGTCATTAGAGGAGACCCCAATAGAGTTTGAAAGTCTTTTCAAAAATCATATTCAATATCAGCGAACCTGGGAACACAGAAATCCTTACCATATTCGACTTGGCGTGGGAACTGAAATTTCAACCCCTAGGAGAGGGTGGCGGGAGGTGATTGAGAGGGAGGTAGTTTCCCCAAATACTCTCCTTGTCTGAAGTTTCAAAAAATGTAGAAATTCACTTAAAAAGATGTCGTAGTTCATACCAATCTCATGACTCAAAAAGAAGATTCTGAAATTGATTTAAGGGTAGGTAGTTTTTTGGCCTTAGCTCAAAATTTTGGAGGTCAGGGGATTTTTGGGACCTTGGAATCGAATTCAGCATCAAGAAATACATAGGAATACCCTAGTCTACTTTACGGATCTTGACATTTTTTTTCTTTTTGTGGGGCTGTGTTATTTCTACTTATTTGACGAAATTTTTGTAACGGGGCCCCCGGGCGGGTCGCAAGCGATTAATGTCCGCAGCACCCAAGTGATACGCTGGACGCTAGAAGGGCTTGGCTTATCTTATAAGATTAAACCCATGAAAAAATGACAGCTGTATGTCTGTTTGTTTGTGTGTTTAATACATACATAAATCCGTGATTTACGTAGAAGGGTTTTCTAATACAGAAATAATAATACAACTCTATGTACCTACTGATTTGCAGCATTTTTTGATGGATCTCAAAAATGAAAAAGTTGCGCTTAGTTCTTCAACCCACCCATGCGCAACCCCTATTTCCTTTTTTCCGTAAGACCATCGTGTGTATTTGAAAACCTCTTCAGTTGGGCTACCCTTCTCTTGAAAATTAATTCACAACGAGGTTACGACGAAACATAATGCGACTAAGGCCAAATTTATATTAGGCAACTCCCAAGAAACGTGAGCGATGAGCGATACTCAAGTACATTCTTTGGAGTCACTTCCTTTGTTAAGAAGTTGAAGACCTTAAACGGAGCTACCTGGAGGGGATGACTTAGAGATAGATATGCCACGAGTTTCCAACTAGTCGTGCGATACCGGCTTGGTCTTCCGTCTGTGCCCAGTCCTCTACAGTTTTTGTAGAAATGGCTGATGAACACTCTTTCAGCATTTTATTCGTTAGAGAGGTTGAAAAAACTGTATGCTTCTGTAAGGCGATCACCTTCGAATCAGCCACTTGGAGCTCCTTCGCAGCAACAAATAACCTGCAGTTCAGGTTTCTTTCAATGAAGGGATGACGCCACATTCTGGCCATATCTTTCTCTTGTAGAAGTTAAAGAGAACTTCATCATCACTGCCCGAATCTGGTCGCTTGACAGTCTCATGAATGTGAAGAAAAGTCTCTACCTGGGATCATACCCCAGCGCAACTCAGGTTGACGATACTTGAGTATCGGTCGCCTCTCTTCGGATTTGCCTAATTTGAAATTGCGATTGTATGAGCTTGTTTCATCAGGATCTGAATGTACCGTTTGCCCGTACCAGGAGTTCGACCGATACAGAAATCAGTGGATTATTTACCTTCTCCTGAGAATAAAAGAAGAAAAAGGTTTCCAAGTAGGGGGGGAATGGTATCTTGGAAAGACGTTTTCAAGCAGACAGTCTGGTTTTGCCCTTAAGAAATACTTCAAACAAGAAACACCTTGGAATTTTTTTAAGAGATCTAAAATAATATCGGTTGATCACATTTGCATAAAATTTGGCGATGAGTCGTAATCTGACTTAAATTATGCGGGCTCTTACTTAAAAAACTATGTTGATTCTGGTTGCGTTGTTGCGAGCGACGCAATTCGTTAGTTTTGAGATTCACACAGGAGACCATTATCCGAAAAAAATCGTTTTTCTTCCCATGAATAAAAATTTTAGTTGGGAAGGCTTTCCTGGGGACATCCGATATGTTTTTTTGATGATCTGTAGGCATGCTAAAACGCGAGATGCTTGGAAATTCCATATCAATTGTATCAGCTGAGTTGACCGACTGAGATCATTAGGCAATAAGCTATTTTTTCTTCAACCCTGGAAATTCCACTTTTTCGAGTTAAAATTGATAGTATTAATTTTTTGCAGATCCCCCCCCCCCCCCCCCAGCTCCAAAAAAACTAGAAATTATTAACATTGATGTTAAAAAAAATCAATAAGTAGTATATCATTGGATCGTTTGAACCGACACATGTTCTAAAACACTCAGCCTAACCGTCGGTCATCTTTGTTCTTAATATCCTCCATTGAAAAACCAATTACATAAGTACATGTATATGTCATTTATTGCAGGGGTAATGAATCCGCAACAATGCTTAAACCTCGATGGAAAAAACTGGATATGCTTGGACTTGGAGGAAGTGTAGGGACAGGAAAAGATGGGATAACAGCTGAAGCTATTGTCGTAGAAACCAAAAATGAACTCATTTACCGAGCTTCGCAGGTTATATGTCCAATGATGATATATTGATTAATCTACTATACTGATCTGGCTTGGCCAGAGTTCATACTTTATAATTTATCTTTTGGTACTGCCTCCCACAAGCAATCCTCTGATGTACACCCAGCGACGTAACCAGCCCGTATTTCACCCGTGGCAAGAAATAAATTTGGCGCCCCCCCATAGATTTCTCATGATTCATACCATCTTAATATACCATTAAACCAAAATATAAATATAATTAATTTGATTTATTCAAAATGTATAAACTCTTTTATTAAAAGGAGAAAGGTTTGATAAGTAAGTGCTCAATGTAAAATTTCATATAATTTTTATCAAATTTAACAAACTAAAAATGATAAATAAATTTTTGTACAAAATGGAAGCCCTAAACAAACTTTAAAATCAAAATTTTCGGGCTTTTTTTGCTGCAAATGTTTTAATGATACCATCAAAAGATAGTGCTAAAGCTATTTTGTGCTCTATTGATATGACGGCCAAGTTGCTTAGTCGTTGGTGTCCTGTCAAGTTCCTGATGTAGTTTTTTATTATCCTCAGTTTTCTAAAAATTCTTTCATTCGATGCTACACAGAGGGGTATTGTAAGAAAAATTCTCAAAGCTGTGGTTATATTGGGATAGGCGACATGGAGGCCGTTTTGGCAAATATAAACCAAAAGTTCGAATGGAGTAGACTCGCCTCGTCAACTACCCTGCACACGGCCGCTCAATGCTAGTTCTCACCTCGCGAAGTATACGTTTTCTATATCCTTTGTCCTTTCTTGAAGGCCTATTGCATTCCTTATTTATATTATTTTTCCTTTTGGTAAATATTTTCAAATTTAACTTTGGCACCCGGGGCAGCTGCTCAAACGGTCATACATAAAGGTTTATTACTTGGGAGATGGGGTATTACTTCTGAAGCTTGGGAGATGCGTTATGGATAGTCCAACTAATCGTATAGTACCAACCGTCTTATTTGGGCTTTCACCTAGCATAGACCTTACCGAACTGTATGGCTGCAGCCCGAATGTCTCCATAACCGATTTTCAAATGGTGAGGGAACAGAAGATCGCATAGCAACCCGGGCGGTCTCATTCGATTCATGGAATAAATTTCAATAAGAATCAAACAACAAAACTACTCTCTGATTTGGATTTTTTGATAGTTTAATCCTTATACAAAATCACTCAGGCTTGATTGATCAAGATGCCAAAATTCCTTGCTATCCTGGATCGATGTTGGATTCCTGACTCACCTCAGTGGGCGTACAGAAGAAAGGATTTTTTTTTAATTTGATTTTTCAAACCCACGTATCTCGAAATGAAAACCAAAAACTTTTGAGGGGGGTTACTTTTTTTATTTCATTTAATTTTTTTTGTTCGATTAAAAAAATAAACCAAAATCATCATCATTGAAAATTATAAACCAAAATCGTTCCTCCGCCGTAAGCCGTCTAAACCTTTTCCTCAGAAGCTACTGAACGGAAGTTGAGAAGATTTGGGTCAAAAATCATATTTAGGGCCTATTTGCAACTCAATGTTGGGCATCGATCTCAATCAATCCCAAAGAGTGATTTGAATAACTGCTATTTCTAAATTCCGATTATTGAATACTTCCGAAATAATGCTGTTGTTTACATCTTCAATATTGGTAGCCGTGACACCAAAAATCGAACGAGCCCACCCAGACCCTTCTACGTACATCCGTTCGCTAGGACTTTCACGGAAAATGATGAACCAAAAAGAACGCCAATACGAAAATATATATGAACGTGTTTGGAAATGGTCAAATCGCCTAGTACAACTAGAGGATCGCTTTCCCTAGTATAATTGCAGTTTAATACTGTTCCAAAATTTCCTCTTGAAATCGAATTTCTCAAGGCTTCTGTGACATAATTGTGGACAAGTGAAGCGTTGGTAGAGTTTTTAGTTTACCTCGTTATATTTCAGTTGCTCTGCTGGTGGATTTCTACGTCCTGTCTATGTGCAGCTATCGCACCATGCCGACGTTCCATGTTCTTATTCTCACCTGCCCCCCGGGGAATATAAGCTCGTGCATCACAAAAAACTGTAATCGCAATTTTCTGTACTAATCAATCTAGAAACCTGAAATTTGAATTGTAGTATGATGATTTGAGGTACATTTCCAACGTAAAGTATAGAAGGCTATGAAATCCGCCAAGGTCTCCGGTGCAGAGCTTCGTGAGATAGGAGTTTTGATGTTAGCTGCTGTTTCGTGCAAAGGGAGTAATAAACGTTGGTTTTTTCAAATTATATTTAACATGAAGTCATGAAAATGAGTTTCGACATCTCGAATTCATTTACAAGATATGGATATTAGTGATCAGCAAAGGCTCGTATTGCTAATATAAATACATAGATCAGTGATTTACGCGGAAGAGTTAGTCTAATTCAAAAATAATAAACCTCCTTGTAATAATTTGCAGAGTTTTTTTTCTTGGTCAATTACTATTATCCCATTCTTCACTAAAAACTGATGACTATTCGCCCACCCATTCGTTCAATAGTAAAGTAAAAAGTAAACAGGGAATTTAACCTTGGATTTTCGTCCGACTACCCGAAGCTGTCGCGGACGTTGCCAGCCGTCCTCTAGAGAGGATCGGAACTAGGTCTGACGATTTCGCTCGAGGCTTCCCATTGCCTCACGCCCCTGGGTTGGGAGCGTTTTGGATTCACGTGATATCGAGATCAGAGGTGAACTGTCTAACGACAGGACAGGTATACAACACTTGATAGGATTTTGGCCCTAATCATTAGTGCCAGCCGGATTCGAACCGGTGCAATCAGTACTCCCACTGAAAGTAAACAGCTAGAGGACTGACGCCCCAGCTCGCTCGGACAACCTGTCCCCCCATTCGTTCAATATGAACATAATCCATTCCTATGCAAAAAGGAGGTGATGGAATGAACTAGATTCTCCTCCAAAGGTCTGAATTGATATGCCTGAAAAAATCCAGGGGATCCCCCTGACTTTAACAAGTTCAGGTTTATCCTCAGAGTTAGCGGTTCCATGAGATTATCCATATCCATCAAAGCTGTTAATTTAATTCATTCACATTTCTTACAGGTACCTGGAAAAATCGTTGTATTTGCACAAAGATGGGAGGGGTACCGACCCACAAACTACTACAGAACACATGGGCCAAGTTTAGCTGCTAGATTGGGGGCTGTCGCTACATTGGTACGCTCCGTCACACCATTTTCCCTTCATACGCCTCATACTGGGCAGATGGACTACGTAAAATCGATCAAGAAGATACCAGCGGCTGCTATCACAGTTGAGGACTCCGAAATGCTTCTCAGGATGGACCGGAAAGGTACAGTTTTAGTTGACTAAGATTACTGTAAATAACATCAAAATTCCTAGGTTACTTCAATTTCCGGATCGCTAACAGGTTCTTTCAATGATTGGAAGTACAATACATGGGCGACTTTTTTTGTCATCAGAACTATCTAAGGAGGTAAATTTAATGTTTCATTTCCGTACCTTGAATGATTTTTGAAATAACACGTTGATAAGTAATCACACATCACATCTCTGGCTTGGTAGTATATCTAGTTGTATATCGTTCGGGTGTGAATAGCGAAGATGATTTTAACTGCTGCCCCTAATCCATTTCAACCGTACAAGAATGAGCTACCAGCATCTTCACAGCACTATCACCACGATACCTGAATCAGTTGCCGTCACCCCGAGGAATTAATTCTTAAATTGAACAAAGAAAGTTTATCGAAAATATATTGAAACCATAAAGATTTATAAGTAGGTAATGTTCCTCCTCCAGCACTATAAATTTCAAATTTACTGAGAACTATTTCACTGAGAGAACAAATGTTCGAAATCGGTGGTTATTGGTGTCAATAGTATAAAAACGACTTCTCTCAACAAAAAAAAAAGAGTTCGTTATCTGATTTTACGTATCTTTTTTCGCTTAATTGAATGGTTCAGCTCCTCGTTAAACAAATGAGAGATTTTCAGGCTGCATTTTTCTGTGACAAGCCGATTTTGGGTGAAAAACATGAATCATTCAAAGTACAGTTTTTCCAGTGTATGATCATATTTTTATGATCCCATGAGGGTAGCTGATATTCGGACGCGTATTTTAAGGCTAAATGCTAAAGTTGATGTGTAGAACTTATTAGACTATAGAGAGTGGTCATTTTCAAGATTTGACGAAATTTTCTCTTCTGATTGATCCACCAATTGGTGAACGATTTTGAAAAACTTTTTCGATCGCTCGGTTTCCCACTTCTCCTCCCAATTCTGCTGACCTGTTGCGAATCTTGAGTGACCACTTGAATACGTGGGGTTTCTGTGAAAACTGTATTAACGATTCACGAAGTTGAGCAGGGACAATTCCTAGCTCTACTTGAACAAAAATGATCGATTCTTCCTTTTCCTCTCTTCTTTCGTTTTTCTACTTTTTGCGAGAGATACTGATTCTCCTTCTACACCTCCCCCATCTGTTTCTGCATTCTATCAATGTTGATTATTCTTTAACTGTTGTTTATCTGTAGAGGGTTAAAACTTGTTCACACCGAATGAAAACTAGAATTTCATGATTCTGAAAGAGGTTCCACAGGAAAACCTTGAATTTTCTCGTACACCAAAATCTACTGCTTGACGATTTTCCACAGCAACTCGATCCAGTTAACAGCTAGGAATGAATGGGTGAGTGGTAGGGGTATAACGTAGCAAGTAAAGCCGAACATTCACGATCCTACACCACGAGGTACGTGGAACCAAAAGTGTCCCCCCTCTCTTTGTTCACAGGCAGCGTGTAGGCCTTGTTGTGGAGGCTTCCTGCAGCGGGTGTCATGCAGAGCTTTTAAGATGGATTTCTCACCAAACTCACCGGTGGTATTCCCCACCCTATCAACCAGCAACAGCCTAGTTGAAGCTGTTGGATGACTTTCCATGTTCTTATCACTTCCCAGGACAAAAAAATATATATATTACCTCACATCTTCTCATATCGTCCGTATTTATTTTAAATGCTGCATTCAGTGTATAATGATCCCATGAACTAGTGAATGAGGTCTCGCTTAGTGCCGTTGATTGTTGTTCCCTGTAATTAACCTTTGCAATCAACAAAGAAACTATTTTGAATTGTAAAATCTCGAAAATTAATTTTGTCATCAACATGGATATGTGAAGAATCAGTTTCCAAGTATTAGCTCACACTGGGTCTAATGCTACTGGTCACAGATTTACAAGCTGTAAAACTTGTGAAAAATCTACTAAACAGTAGTCCGAAAATTTGGAAAAAATGATTTGTTAAGGGCATGTAAATTGCCATTTTCGTAGAACGTACCCATTTATCCACGTGTCAAATGCAACTAGTCCCAGATGCAGGTTTTCTCATTTGGAAGAAATTTACTGGTGGTCCTCAAACTCGTTTTCCTGTAAAAACTAATTTAAATCATGCTTTTTTTTCAATTCCGGTTTTGATCTCAATGCACCACAAACCTGTTTTTTGCGGATGTAACTACAGAATATTAAAAGAGAATTCGCTAATTAAACAAAGATCTCCTTGAGGTTGGGCGAGAAAGCCTCGATTCAGGCTTGGAAAGCCGGACCGTGTGTGGAGAACGTGTTTTGTGGCAGGTGAGTGAAGAAGGGGAACTTCCTTACTCTACCCTAGTTCTTGCCGCAGGATCGTGAATGGACCCCTGAAGGGTCTGAGATTCTCTGCAGAGTGAATGGGAACCCTACTGACGCGGTGGGGGCTTCTTGTCTTGCATCACCAAAATCCCACTGATTGAACAAGACAAAAGTTGCAAGAAAACGAGTCCACAAAATTAAATAGATGATCAGAACGAATGTTATACAGTTGAAATGATAACGATGTCGATGAGTCCTCGATTTTACATGACAGTACTCATTTTAGCTCCAAGTAAAACTATAAGAATGACAAAGAAAAATCAAGTCCCTTGCAAATCGGGCACTCGACATGAACTTTGATGGGGAATGTCAACATATGCTTTTGACCATAAGATGCTGTTTTAACGAGTGTTTTGTTCATGCAGGTCAAAAGATTGTTATAAATCTCAAAATGGAGGCAAAATCGGAACGACGTATCACCACACGGAATTTGGTAGCGGATCTGACTGGTGTTGCTGAATCTAAACAGTATGTCGTGGTGTCGGGGCATTTGGACTCATGGGATGTTGGTGAAGGGGTAGTGGATGATGGAGCCGGTGCTTTCGTCGCATGGTACACGCCAATCCTCCTCAAGAAATTAGGTCTCATCCCCCGAAGGACAGTGAGGTGAACAAGTTGTCATTAATTGATATTTGTAACGCTATATTTGTCATTTTTAGACTTTCCTCTGGAGCAAGGCTTCGTCAATATAGGAAAACCCTGTTAGAACTGATCTAGGAAGTTGAGGGACAACTCAAACAGAGAAGAAACAAAAACTGCTCACGATTCTGTTTCAGATCATTCCAAGACGAAAATTTTGTCGGCGCTGCCCAGCCTGCAATTCTTAACCGATTTCAATGATTCTATATTGGTTCGATCAAGTCATTGCTTTCCTTTCCTCACGCTCAGAAACTATTATTAATCAGGTCGAAAACAGTCGACAGCGTCCCTACTTTTATATAAATCAGAACAGTTAAGAATTGTTCGGAATTGCTCATCTATGAGTTGTTGACATAGTTTTACATCGACAACCGTTTCTTGAAACTGTCGAGAATGAGCTCAAGCCTGAATCTTTTTAGCTTCAGGGATATCCTTTGGGTGTTTCAACAACTGAGCCCTTTGAAAGGAAACAAATCCATCCGGTCCTTTTCATTATTTGTTAACAAAACCTGCATCACTTTCAGCAGCATCACCTTCTAATATTGACTGCCTTTACTTACTCCCCTTTCTCTCGCACCACCATAGGTCGAATGGTCAATACGTTTAAAATATTACCCAATACAAATCACTACTTATCCCTGTCCTGCCTATTGCTAACAGAAGCCTTCCAGCTTCAGGGGTATGTTCTGGGAGTTACAGGCTTATCGGCTCAGCCCTTGGCACATAGTCCATTCCATCACCTCCTCGTTATAACCACCTAGGTATTTTATGCAGCAACTCCATACCTCACCAACTTAATTTCATTTACATTCCATTTTTACTGTCACGGTTATCAGATATTTTCACAATTTTATTTTGATCTTACACATGCAGTTCAATTCAATATTATACATGGATGATTACATCCTACCATAATATAGATTTTATTCATCATCATGTTATCATTCATTGCTATTATTCATCATGTTGTTCATTCTATTTATTCATCATCATGTTATTCCCACCTACCCATACTATAATCGGGATTTGTCCATATGTTTGATGAGAAGATCAAGTATATATTTGTTTACAGAACTGTCCTCTGGAGCGCAGAAGAACAAGGTCTTTACGGCGCCTTGGCTTACAAGAAAGCCCACTCTAACAGTAACATGGTGATGATATTGGAAACTGATGAAGGGACGTTCACTCCCACAGGCTTTACTGTAAAAGGGCCATTGGAAACTGTTTGTATATTTGAAGAAATCCTCAAGTTAGTTCCCGTTAGAACATAGAAGATTTTGATTTTGTTTCATTACAAAATCAACATTCTACTTTCATTTTTATGTCTGTCGGTGTTAATGTGTAAGTATCTTCCTGTCTCCGCTCGTCCTCTTTCTTATAACTAGCTTCATTGACGAATTTTTCATTCGGTTTCGATGTTTCATAGCAAACAAATCTCAATTTGAGGACAGTCTAGGGAGACTTTCAACGTGATTTTAGCATCAACAGCGGTGAAGTAAAATCCCGAATTTTTGCTACAGTTTTCTTTGATTTTGACGGAATCTTCTGGTAACAAGCGGCGAAGGCCGCAGGCTGGAGTTCGGCCTGCTTTTGCGGTTACATAAAATTCATCTTGACACATCTTAATTGCCCGATGATGAGGACTAGTTAGGCGAAGAGAGATCAATCTCTCAATTGGAGAAATCATCTCCAATCAGTTTCAAGTTGGTTGTGATTTGTTTGCACTCACTACAAAATTAACACTGCGACATACCTGTGGTACTTCTACCCATCCATTTGAAGGCGGTTTTGTATCTGACAACATGTTCCGTGACATTGTTGACCTGTGAATTCTGGTAACAATGTTAATTTGTACACCTTCCAAGATCGAAAATATTTTCAGAAAATTTCTAGATACGTTTCGATGATCCTTCATGTTAGATATTCTGAGAAACTATGTGCTACCTTTAACTATGTGGCAGACATTTCTTAGTCTGTTCATTCTACTGTAAATTCAGCACTTTTTCTTTTAAAGGCTATTCGAGTCTAACACCCTGAATATTTCCACACTTCTATATTGGGCGTAGTCAGTTGATTCATAATCCTTACTGGTTGCTTACAGCCTCCATATCTTATCTTGACCACTCTAGATGGCGTTAGAACATCCATTTAACTTTCTATTAGGTAGAAAACTAGCAACAAGGGCCTTCAGCTGATCCCTGATCTCCATAGGTTGTAACTGACTTCAGGTGTTCAAAGACACCTGGATGATTTTGCCTTAAACATAACGTATCAAACCCCAACCTTATCATGTCCAGTATATGAGTATACGAAACAAAAAAGTGAAATCGACATTTTAGCTCACGAAGATCATGATGCTAGACCAGTGGTTCTCAGACTTTTCCCCCCGGCGCCCCCTTCACTAGAAAAAATAGTATCAGCCAAACAAGCCTGTTGTTTTTAATAAAATAGTTATATTTTATATTTTTCCTTATTATGTTTACCAAACACTATTTAAAAGGAAACAAAAAATAACATGACCTATTTAATGAAAATACGGAACAATTTTTTTAATCTTCATCCCATTTTTATTTAGGCTATTGCGAAAATCTGAAATGAACATTATTTACAACTCAGCAAACAAGAACTACAATGGCCATCAACTTTTAGATTAAAAAGCTCAGTGTGAAGGATGAGCTTGCTTTTGAGAACAAAGTTTCTCAAGACGTTGAGGAATAGCAGCTTCATAGCTGACAATGCTGAAAATCCAATGTATATTCAAACCGTATCATCAGTATGCCGTTTGTCCGGGAAAATATGAAACTAATTGTTACTAAGAAAATGTATTTCCAAACACAACGCGCCCCCCTTGCATACTAATCGCGCCCTCCCTCGGGGTCGCGCCGCACAGTTTGAGAACCACTGTGCTAGACCATGAGTATTCCGTATACTTTAGTATGTTTATTTATTTATTTATTTATTCATAAACACAGGCTAAGCCCAATTACAAAGAAAAATAAAGTTGCTGCCTCTATGGGAACAAAAACAAACAAAAGTAACATAGTTTTGCGAGGTTCATCATTTATTTGAGTATAGTTTGTCAGGAAGTTTTGAACTGTTTTGAGTAACACTGAAAATGTCCACATTTTGGAGGTGCTCATTTGCCAGTCTCAAAATTCTTGAAGGCGGAGAGTTTACCATATAGTTGGTGCGGTTATGGGGAAGCCGAAACAATTCCGAATTACTGGAGGCTCTAGAAGGTACGCGGAATGCGAGGGATGCAAGGAACTCCGGCGAATCAACCCGATTCTGCAAAACCTTGTGGAGAAAAAGAAGATCCCGCTCCATCCTCCTTATGGAAAGCCGCCGGATACCCAGAAATTCACCAACCTCTAGATGTGGGAAGACGTAATCGACAGTTGGAAAACGCTCATCCAGGTGAAACTTGTTGTATATCATCCGCAAGAATTTCTTCTGGATCATCCCCACCAATTCCTCATTCACATTGTAGAAAGGAGACCGTATAACGGAGGCGAATTCGAAGAGTGGTCGTACCAGGGAAATGTAGAGGAGCCCCTTTTGCGTCGATGTCGTCGAGATCCCGGGATGTCCTCCACACAAAACCTAGCATTCTATGGGCGCGGGCAACAATTGTGTCAATATGAGGTACAAATGTTAGAGGCACAACAACAATGTTACATTAGAAAGCCCTCGATTTACCTATCTACCATTCAGATTCCGGCTGTCTTGGATTATTAGAACAGAAAATATCCGTAACGCTCAAACAGGAGCCCAGAATCCCCCTCCTTAGATTTAAGAAGTTCCACAGAACTTGAAATATATACGGTTTTTGGGAGGTGTACAGGTATACACCCTCGTATACCTATCAAGGCGAACATCCCTCGTATATCTCACAAGGCGACGGATTCAAGTAACGGGAAGAGCTTACCAATCACATCCATCACAACCTACCACATAAATTTCAGGTTTCTAGATAGAGTAGGAGAAATACACCTTACATATTACAGGGCATAAATTTTTAATACTTAGGATGGTGCAATATACTGCATGTGGGCGTAGAAAATTGAAGTTGAACGAGGTAAAATAAAAAACCTACATACGCTTTACCTGTACCACAATTCGATTTTAAAACTAACTCCGGAAACAAAATTTCACCGCTATCGTATCAGATGATGAGATCCTCACGTGATACCAGGCGATTTTTAGTCGTAGTCAGTTGAACACATTCATGTTTACGTTATCTTTTCTGTCAAAGTTCTTGCCATTAGGGAGAGCGAGCGGACGAACATAAAGCGATCAACGTGGGCTCGGTCGATTCATAAAATGATGAAAATGAAAACAATAGAGTTATTTCAACATTTTTATGTATTTAAATTTCTGAAATTTTACCCTTTATGATTAAATGAGATCGACGCAGAGACTTCAATCCCAAGTAGAACCCAAATGTTATTTTTTACCCAACTTTAAATAGCTGAAGGTCGGATATTTTTTTAAAATTCGAATTCGCACATCTAGGAACGTAAAACAGAAAGTTTTGAGGAGGAATTGAACAAGTGTTTTACCGGTCGATTAAAAAAAAATATGTATTTATAGAAAGAAATAAACCAAAATTAATTTTTGATGGGTGATAGTTGCACATTCTCTAAATAATTTCCAGGAATAAAAATGTCGCAGAGTTTGATCTGGGTGAAATACATCTTTGTCAGGAATTTCGTGCCTCAAGCTTATTTCAATGTCCGCAGACTACTGGAGCCCATTAACGTCACGATAGCGACTCCGACGAAGTCAGTCGGATCAGATATCCAAGTGTGGTCGAATACCAATGTCCCTGAAGCCCATTTGACCGCTGATGGAGGCAAGTACTTTTGGTTCCATCACTCTGCTGCTGACAGCATGGTTGCTGTGGATGCGAACGAAATTGATAAGTAAGTTTTAACTGTAACTTAGGTAAAGCTTATTAGACGCATAACAGTTATAATTATAATACTATCAATGATAGTAATTACCAATCTATTATTATAGTACATCTACACAGCTCATTAGAGCCTACAAAAATTCTATGATGTTCTACTCAGAGTTACTATCCCCAAGTCCATTGGGCTTTCTTCAAGTACTGGACAAAACGTTCAAATATTTTACAAGAATCGAGAAAACCAGTCCAGTACAAGTAAATTACACGTAATTTCCAAACACTAGTACGATTCGGTGTATTTCCCATGCACCAGTACAATTACTTGGTCTTGTCATGTACATGTACCATCAGGTGTACTTGCCAAATATTTTCACTCTCAATAAAAAATGCTACAAAGTCTTTCACTGGGGTTTATTATTCAATGATTCATGATTTAATTTCTACTAAGCTTTGGAGTGTGCGTGTTTCACAGGTGATAGAGCGGTTATTGAATTTCAGGAGATATGCATGGAGCACGTAAATCTGTTCTCAACCAAAATACCTATTTGGATTGATCAGTTCATCATATTTGTGTGCCTCCTGAAATTCAATAATCGCTCTATCACCTGTGTAACACGCACACTCCAAAGCTTAGTAGAAATTCAAATCATCAATCATTGAATAATAAACCCCGGTGAAAGAATTTGCAGCTTTTTTTTTTTTTCAAGAGCGATTACACTGGAAAAAAAATATATCGAAAGAACATATAATTCTTCATTCAACAACTGGTTCAGGGAAACTGTGGACTATGACGGAAGACAGCAATATCTGGGCTTGATTTACAACATCAATGTTGAAAGGCTATTGGCCCCACTTCGGATGCCGTACAATGGAAAAATATTCTGTTTGAAAATTTTAAATTTCGTAAGACGGAGCATGCATATCAGAATTCTTCAAGCCGTGTATCGGCTATAAACCCTTTTAGGAGTTCACTCCAGTATCCAATTTCACTGCATCACTAGGTTACTGCGATAAAAAAAAAAATAAAATAGATAAATAAATAACGCTGCTGTTTTTGTTTTGATCGCAGTAACCTAGTGATGTAGTGAATGTGGATGCAAATGTTGGCACCATAAATCGGGCCATACATCGGGAATGGTTTGAGCTGCGGACCTGGGGAAGTGCTCTTTCGATTCCTCATGGAAAGTTCTTTAAAAAATCCAAATTTAGGCCGCCTTGGCTTTTTTTGAGGTTCTTAGGGATTTTACAAAACTTTGACAACCCTTAAAGGGCAATTTAAATTAAGTGAGAGAGCTGGCTAAAGAATTGGGGCATTGTCGGACCAACATGGATTTTTCCTGAAAATTTCAGGTTTTTTGCTCCAGCCGTTTGGGAGAAATCGTGCGTACGGACGGACAGAAAAATTTTATTGCAGATATGGAATCTACACTCTTTGAAACGTAAACCATGAAATTTTCATTGAGGGTTAAAATTTTCTTCAAGAGCGATTACAATGGTTTATTATTGAATAACAAACCAAAATGGCTGTCGCCAAAATCGAAAATTTCATTCTCATGTTACGTTTTTTTTACAATTCTGAACGTTTGTTTCGTACCGTAGTAGCTTAGTTTCTGCAGTCTCCATCCGATTTTGGAGCAATTTTCATAGAATGTGCGGATAACGCTTTAAATTGTTCTCTATGCCACGAATCAACTTTTTTTTTTCAAGGAAAATTTCTTGACAAAGTAGGCACCAAAACGGTTGGGGACAACTGCAGTTTGCAGTAAATTGAGCAGTTTACCCTTAACTTCACAGAAACACTGTAGATGTAGGTGTAGATGATAACTAAAACTCTCAGGGTGGGGGTTAGGGAGCCCCCAGCACGGAAGCTTGTTGGCTTATTGTACTTTCCTGAAAGTTTTGCTTTTAATCAAGGAGGTTCAGCCCCTTGGTGAGGGATTTGAGGCCCTTGATTAGTTGCTCGCTCTGAAT
Source organism: Creontiades dilutus (assembly GCA_031894815.1). Classification (NCBI taxonomy): domain Eukaryota; kingdom Metazoa; phylum Arthropoda; class Insecta; order Hemiptera; family Miridae; genus Creontiades; species Creontiades dilutus. The sequence continues at coordinate 1,447,808 of JAVIWC010001315.1, read as the reverse complement.
GGACCTCATTGGGGTTTGTGCCCCAAAGACAGAAACAATGTATACTGTTGTGTCTCATGGTACAGTAACATTCACCACAGGTTGGTTGGCTCTTACACAATTTCAATTTTATCTTTCCCACAAAAAACAACGGTTATTTTTTATTTCGTGTTTCAGATGTCTCGCCTCTTTGGCTGCCGTATCATACGTCGTCGCTGATCTATCAGTTCGTCTACCGCATGGGGAATTTATGAAGCCGAGCCAATAAAAGGATGGTCAATGAGAATTGTACAATATTCAGAAATGACAAGTATAATTTTTATTGCTGTTAACCAGCAACGTTGTGTTACTCCTCCAACAAACAATTCTTAACAGAAGTTTACTAACAGCTATAGCTCAGTTTCATCTTTGAGATGTAGCAATACTTGCGAGTAGATACGAAGGTGTTCCAGGAGACAGGTAGATACCATTTTGGCCTGTACTGTTGTAAGATTGGTCTCTACCGAACACCGTACGAGAGTCGAAGGGACTCAAGTCTCTGGGAAATAATACGCAGGATTTTCCGATCGCGGAAATAAAATCCCCCAAAAAAAAGAGCTGCAGATTATTACGCAGAGGCTTATTATTCCTGTATTATAATAACCCTTCTATGTAAGTCTAATAGCTTTACAGACGATAATATCCGTCTAATGTCATATATATTTTAATTGAATGTCAATCACATAGTATTCTTCGTCAAAGTAAACAAAAAAACGATCAATCAATCAATCTAGAAATGACAAAATACATAAGGATTTTTCGAGTGACTGGCCGGGCAAAATTAAATCATTCTAGCTTTGGGGATGTTATAGAATTAAATTACAATGTAATTCTCTCCCAGATTACCTCACGAACACAAGAAAAAAAATCGTTTTCCACATGATTGGTACAACCTTGCACTTTTATTAAAAGCTTATAGTTGCAGAAGGAAGTGAGGAATTTCACTCGTGAATCATTTAAAACCCAAGCAACAGTAAGTCGATTTTTACTAGATCAAATTTGACCATGTGTGCTAAGAGAGAAAAAGGAAAGCCGTCCGACCTTGCCATAAAATCTAAATCGATCGCATCAGAAAAGTATATATTCGCCTAAAACTGATAATTTCTCTCAGTTCAACTGTTCAAAACGCGAATTTCTGTTCACACAAATTCATTTTCCATATGCTATAGAATGTATAGAAAAGGACTTAGGTTTTTTAGTGAAATCACTTTAAATTGTTTGCAATGACGTGGATTTCAGCTAATACCTACGTCCCACTGTGCGCCGGGAGCTCTACCGACCCAAGGACTAACACATTTTTCAACATCAAATTACGGCCTCCTTCAACGGAATCCTATCAGCTAAGTAAGCTACAATGTCGCATAATGAGTTAGAATTCTTCATAAAATTTGTGTCAGAATGCGACCATACAATACCAAATTCAGCAGTGTTCTGAATGTTTTGATTTTGGAGCCAGCACCCCCACCCCACCCCTCTTAATACAAACTTCGGTGTGTGGTTTTTTAAAATCAGTGTTTTTTAATAAATAAATAAATAAATCAGGGGAATGCAATTGAAATTAATGTGATGTGTGTAACGAACTCGTAATACCTATACATTTGAGCTCAACCCACTTCTTGTCTCTCCCACTAATTGTCAGTTTTTCCATTCCACCCGTAATTCGACATTTCCCATCAATGTTCTTCAAGTTCCCGCATGTCATTAGAATGAATAGTGTGGTTGGAATTCGGCGAAAACACGCACTACACTGTTTTAGGTGCGGGAGTTCGGTAAACACACGGTTTCGAGTTTTGATTATAAAATAAATTTTAGATCATGTTGTGTTTATAATTGTTCTTTCCAATGTCCTTCTCTGAATTTGATTTTTCCGAAACAATGATCCATTCCGTAATCCAACAAAGTTGGAGACAAAAGTAGTAGCTGAGGAGTTACTTGAGGGGGTGAGAAGATGCTCAAACAGTACATCTATGCTGGACTAAGGATTGTCTTAGGTTGAGGAACTACCACCGAGAAAGAAAGGACGGAGTGTAATCATTTTGTAAATACAACATAGCTTATGTTACTTGGTAAAGATGTAACTTCCTGGAAGTGAAGGAATTCCAAAAATGATCAAGTGGGTAATTTTTTAGTTAACTAATGAAAAACAATCAATAAAACCAAAAAAATCCTTTTCGTTGTAATAGTTCTGTAAAATAGTACGAACTTACTGTGAATAACAAATAAAATAGGTATATGATTTATCTAATGAACAAAACCCTCGTAAAAGAACAGTGATAGTATTAAAATAAACGTTGCATGAGAAAACTGTTCATACTTTGATGGTGACGACCACCGTCAGAGAAATTAAATCTGTAACCAACAATGTCACAAACAATGTAGGTATCCGATTTACAGATCTCATTAACAAACACCTGACCGTGACAGCTGCCACTAACTCCAACTGTTTACCCAAAAGAGACATCTCAACCACTATCTACGTCAGATCATTGAAATAAGTGCTAACATTTTTCTATTGGTCCAACGTTCTTTATTTTTACAAGCTTCATTTTTTTATAAACGAGTATATCTGCTACTGTCAACTAAAACCAACGAGCTCATTATTATTAGAGGCTGGTTCTACACAAACTGGTGTTCGCAGAAGCACTTAACAGACTGTCTAATTATTTCATAGGACATCCTGAACGAACAACTAGAAATTAATTTTATCTGATTCTTCACATTGTTCACTTCACGAAGCAAATTATACCACAAAGGTATCCAGGATGTATATAAAGTTATGGATGCCCCTTTCTAAAACCGTTGTTTATGGAGAATTAAAGAACTTCTTTTTTTTAATCTCCTCGTATTTGTGGAGGATGTCAAATACAGCCACGTTGGGCATTGTATGAAGATGAAGAGGAATAAAAAGGTTTATTTAAAAAAAAGAACACGTTGAGATATTATTCGAAATATTAGCAATAAACAATTCGGCAATAATAGTTTGCCTGCCAAAAGTAGGGCCATGGCACAGCATACTGTGCTCATGAATCAACTAGTGCCCGTCAATTATAAATAGTAATGCTATCATTAGCGTTTACTTAAACATCGCTATCACTTCTCCAATCAAAAATTAAATTCTGCAACCATCATTTTTCTATATCTCCAAGCCAACTTGCAGTATAGCTCGAAGTTCTTCCAATCCGTGCCGTTCAACGAAGTAATAGCCTTCCCTGGCGACATCACGCTACAGTTAAATTCAATGCGCCTAAATTCACCTAGAACTGGGCATCTACAAAGGAAGTGATATTCATCCTCCCGCTCGTGGAGGTTACACATTGAACGCTCCTCAGGTTCAGCTTGGAGTTTAAATGCCCACCGCGCAATATGCGGGGGAACAGGGTGATCTCTACTCTGACTATCACAATTCACTGCCGAAACAGAGTGCATCTATCAGGCGTGGCAGCCCGTTCCTCAAAGCATGCCCTCCTGTGTGCCGCAAACGCCGCCAAAAGGCTCTCCAAGTTCAACCTGAGAGTGCTGTATTCAAACGAGGACAGAATTTGGACGTTGGGCATTGTATGTCAACTTTGTTTTTACAAGTAGGAACCCCAAAAATTATTAAACCTGTGGTAAAAATCACAAACGAGGTCCATTTGGGATTGATCTCCAATCATTAGTTTTTCAGGTTCTGTCAACCCTGAAGGGAGAAATCAAAGGGCTAAAATAAGAATACCGAATCAGAGTATCGAAAACTTTCGAAGTAATTACTATAATAATTCGAAATAATATTGCTGTGGGACAATGTATCGCTAAATGTGCATACGTTCTCTCCCACAAGGCTGGAACTTCTACAGAAAAAAACACGAACATGAATGTATACGTCATCGCAGATAGTAAAATTGCCTAGTTAACACAAGAATCAGCGATAAAATTGTAACGGAATTCCTTTTACGAGAGTCCCCTTTGAGTATTTGGTAACATATTTTGAACAGATGTCAACTATTTATATATCACGTACGGCGGACTTCACCAATCTTGGAGTTACCGTTATCATGGAGTTAGTGCCAAGAATTAAGTTTCACATTTCCGGGTAAATCCCCGTTTCAGGGGCTTCGTAAGCCCCCGGTCCCTACCTAATCATGGTGTTAAGAAGCCAACTCCGAGAGATCCGTGGTTGAAGCGACAAAACGGGCACACGTGGACCGGACACGTTTGATCGTACTTGTGTTTGGTTATTCTTCATTTCGCTTGAGATAATGTCTTATCGTTGAATTGAACATCATCGATGACGAAAAATTCGAAATGGTTAACCAGATTCGTAATAATTACATTATGTACATTTCATGTAGATATATTGCCTCGTCAAACTACTATCGGTAGTATTCTCAACCAGGAAGAGTAGCCAGTGAAGAACAAAATTTAATGGTAATTATTGAATGCGTATACTTCAGTGGGCTCCTGGACATTTCATATAGGCATATTCTAATAAAAGATGTGGATTTGAAGTACATGGCATTTATTCTGCCATATTAGAATGAAGTGGTGATAGGTAATTCAGCATATGAATGTTCAGGTGGAATGGTTCTTTCTATTCATTCTTTTCTTCGAGATAGGTTTTCTTGAAAAATAATTTCTCGTTCTTAAATAATTCATATTGACCTAGAAGCTCGCTACACTATCATCTTAATTTTTTTAAATAATTTAACCACTTTACATAACACCAGTAGATTATACGTATACGATTCAGCCGGCCGTTTTACAGGTCATGAAAGGCCTCAAAATTGATGTAAAAATTCGTTCTTCTTCACATTCTCCATTCGGGGTCAGGTTAGTCCCTGCATAGATGCTGTACCCAAAAACCGGTCAAAAATCAGCCAAAACATGCTTTTTCGAGACTTTTACTTTCACAGGCAAGGGGCTTGTCATATCTACGTAATTTTGGTGGCCGAAACGAATGATATGGCTTTCAGAGCAGTCCTAGCTCATCTGACTTGAAAAATTCCATTTTTAAAGGTGAAAATGTTAACAACGGGTGCAAATATCGATATTTAAATCCCAATATTTCATATTCTCGTATTGAATATTTACCAGTTATGCAAGTATTTGATGGTTGTTCAAAAATAACAGACCTTTGCCTAATAATTTGCAGCGTTTTGGATTCGGGATTTGGGATTCATTTTATTCTATAATCATATGATTGAGGATTTTCATAAAACTGTTATAACATCGTCCATCTCTATAAATTTAGGCCCTTTGAGATTATAACAACAAAATATGATCTGATTACCATGGATCCAGTGCCAGTGACAGCCAACGTTAGAAGTTTTGTTTGAAGAAAAATAGTCTCCTTTTATATCAAAATGTCTACTTGCTCTTTGCGTTTTAGAACTTACTGATTGATCTTGATTCCATATCTGTCTTTCTGTCTAATACATTAGTTGTAGCAGATAATTAGTATACGCCAACATCAGGGCTTGATGATGTGAAGGCATACAACAACATGTGTGCATACGAGTATAATTGGGATTTCTATTTCTACAAGTGATTTCAGCTATTCTATTAAATTTTATACGTAAACCAAAAAACTTTGAAATTTCGAGAACAACAGTAGGAGGAGGGAGTAAGTTTCATTTTGTTTCTCAACAACTAGATTCTTAATTAAAGATAATAAACCAAAACCTGTTCTTCCCAGTGTTTGAAAAGGGCCACTTTATGAGGAGAGAATAAATAAATAAATTCGTCACCTTTGAGTTGCGAATCCGTTGAATTCACTTCAGAATTTAGCATTTATAACTATGACGGTCGACTAGAGATTGACGAAGAGTTCACGGAAAAGATGTTATCACGGTGAAATCATTGACGTAGTTGCTGACTCGGTTCCTGCGTTGTCTGCGGGTTTGAGTGTGGAATACTGTAAATATAAAACGGTCTGCAAAAAATACAACAGTTACTTTCAAGACGATTTTCGGAATGAAAAACAGCTGAAATTCGATTTATAGTTTTAATTGAAATAAGATAAGCGTACGAATCAACCTCCGCATTCCTAAGGCCTGGAACATTTAATTTTTTCAAGTTCTAACTCTTGGAAACCTATCACCTGTGGAACATTCACACTCCAAAGCTTTGTAGAAATTCAAATCAAGAACGCAAGCCAATTGAATAATAAAGCCCAGTGAAAGAATTTGCAGCGTTTCATGGGTATCAGAATGCTTCAACCCGCGTATCGGCTACAAACCCTTTTAGGAGTTCACTCCAGTATCCACATTCCATTTTCACTACATCACTAGCGATTTTACTAATTAAATCATATATGTATCTATCCAATTGGATTATTTCATATCAGCATCGAGGAACTTTTATAAAAGTGCTTGTTCTGGCATTTATTTGATACAAATGTTAATAGAATTGATCATTTTAAGATGTCATTATTTTTAAACAAATTCATGCGTTTTTTTTTTAAAAGATTAATTTAATGGAAATTCAAGGAGAAAGTGATTAATTCCTTATTCGAATTCTTCTTTATATCAATCTCCAAAGCTATTCGTATTCCAATTCTTATTATTGGGTTTATGAATTTTATTCGTATCTCTATGGGAACCTCCTTGGTTGGGCTTTTAGGGCGAGCAGGTTTTTCAAATTAATTTTTCGAACATTCTGGTTCATTATTTTGAATAATTAACCTTCCTGGCAATCAACAACAAAAATGTAACCCCTTTAAAATTTGTGGCTGTACTTTTTATATTCCATGTCAAAATTGCACAGGAGAAACCCACATTCACTGCCCTGAAAATTTTCAACTGTCCAAGAACCCACAACAGTTGATGTATGGCAATTTTGCACTAGTTTGCGCTAGAAAAAACAGTTTATGCAATATAAAAGAACCTCATCTATATCCGAAACTGTAATATTAAATATTTTTAATATTATAATATTAAGTATTAAATATTTTAATTTATAATATTAAAAATTTTTGTATTGTCACTTTGGAGTCAGCGGGTTGGCATAGTAGTCGGAGAAATAAGTTGCAAATACTAAGATTGACAGATTTTATGATGAAATGACAGTAGTTAACCACTACGTACTTTTCATTTGGTAAAACTCATTGATGTTATTGAATTTAACGTATCGTTAAGCAGGTGTATGAAATATAATTTGGTGTTTTATGGGTTCGTTGCTTTCAACCTTGATTTCATCCTATATTATTCCAACTCTATATTGTCATATTTGGTATTCCAATACCAGATAATTTCCGACACCTCTTTAGTAAAATTTAATCATATTCCAAACTATATTATTCATCCTAATTCTCTAAAAATAGTAAAGGAGAAATAGCGATTTCACGGTCGAAAATCCAGATGACATCATTCACATTCCACGTTAAAACAAAATCGTGAATAATAGTTCACCTGTACGTCAACTCGAGTGCAAGACAATTAAAAATCTATTTCCTGCACTGGTCAAATCAAACAAACCCGTCAGCGGGCGCCCTCGAAACTAATCACGTTCTCAGCCGAGAGGACAAGTCTTGGACAGGTGTGCGTTAGTGACTTTGGAAAATAACTTATCGAATTGGGAGAAAAAGGTTTCCAAAACTTTTACAGCTTCTTTCCAAGAATTGAATGTTCCAGGCCGTAGGAATGCGGAGGTTGATTCGTACGCTTATCTTATTTCAATTTAAACTATAAATCGAATTTCAGCTGTTTTTCATTCCGAAAATCGTCTTGAAAGTAACTGTTGTATTTGTTGCAGACCGTATTAGTCTTCTTCTAACAACATCTATCGAACTTTCTTTCACCCGAAAAGTCATACGAAAAAGATTCTTCAAAGTGCTCTCTCCCAAAACGGACCTGGGGAGGGGCTCATTCGATTCCTCGTGGAGTGTTCTTCAAAAAGAGTACAAATTTAGGCCGCCTTGACTTTTTTCGAGGTTTTTAGGGATTTTACAAAACTTTGACAACCCTTAAAGGGCACTTTAAATTAAGTGAGAGAGCTGGCTCAAGAATTGGGGCGTCGCCGGACCAACATGGATTTTTCCTGAAAATTTCAGATCTTTTGCTCCAGCCGTTTGAGAGAAATCGTGCGTACGGCGTACGGACGGAAAATTTTTTATTGCAGATTTGGATTCTACACCCTTTGAAACGTAAACCGTGAAATTTTCAGGGGGGGTTAAACAATTTTTTTTTTCAAGTGCGATTACAATGGTTTATTATTGAATAATAAACCAAAAGTTAAGGCGGCCTAAATATGGACTTTTTTTTAAGAACTTTCCATGAGGAATCGAATGAGCCCCTCGCCAGGTCCGTAGCTCAAACCATTCCCGATGTATGGCCCGATTTATGCTGCCAGCATTGCATCCACATTCAGTACGTCACTAGGTTACTGCAATCAAAACAAAAACAACAGCTTTTTTTTTTTTTTTTTTTTTTTTTTTTGGATCGCAGTAACCTAGTGATGTAGTGGATGTGGATACTGGAGTGAACTCCACAGGGGTTGAAGCATTCTGATATGCATGCTCCGTCTTACGAACTTTAAAATTTCCAAATAGAATATTTTTCCATTGTAATCACCCTTGATAAAAAAGCTGCAAATTCTTTCACTGGTGTTTATTATTCAATTTCATTCACTTACTAAGCTTTGGAGTGTGCGAGTTTAACAGGTGATGGATTGATTATTGAATTTCAGGGGATACGTATAGAGCACCTAAATCAGTTCTCAACCAAAATACCTATTTGGGTTGATCAGTTGATCATATTTGTGTGCCCCCTGAAATTCAATAATCGCTCTATCACCTTGAAACACGCACACTTCAAAGCTTAGTCGAAATTGAAATCATGAACGCAAGCCAAATGAATGAAATTGAATAATAAACCACAGTGAAAGAATTTGCAGAGTTTTATCGGGAGAGGGATAATAGAGAATATGGTTGGTCGATGAAAGGTGTTGAAGATTAAGGTGGTTTTAGAACTCCTTATCCTAGGGACAAGTCACAGGAGAGAAGAACACGCTATACTTCGCGGTACGACTCAATAATATTCAGTCGTCGAAGCAATAGCTCAGATTAATAATTTCCGTATTTCAAGAGGAAAATGCAATGGTATGGCTCGATGACGACAGAATTGTCCTCCTTACTTCAAAATGACAGTAACAACGTTGGCTATATACAACTTCATATACGTCAGCTCCCATATGATAAATTAACTGAATTAAACGGAACCAACTATCACCTAATCGCTGTTTATTTTTGTGTTGGATCGCCCTTCTGTACAGAACCCACATAGAAAACTCTTCATGTTATCATCATTAGAAAACAAATGTTTTCCCCACGCGAAATTTTTACTGAACACCATCCACTTAGTGCAATAAAAGCGCCTGAATTCGGGAGGGACTGTCCTTCTAGACCCGCAACACATCTAAGCAATGCTAAACTCGTTAATCAAATTGAAGGCGTTCACTCGTCTTCAATCGAGCAAGAACATAGATGTACTTACGTAGATCTACGTATGTTCGATAATATTATTATTATTAATTAGAATTAAAAACGGTATGCCCGAGTATAATATATTGCTGTATACATTATTTATTATTTTGATGCATAATGGAAGGGAATATGATAATTCTGACTTACTCTATCTTAGACGAGAATCCTTATTTTTTATCAACCTCACCTAAAATGAACCTTCTTAATAGAATAGAAGAAAGCACTTTTGACCCCCCCCCTGTAAAAAAATCGGAGGTCTTTCTTTAAACGCCAGACTGGATGCTACAAAAAAATACAGGAGTCAGAAATATGGCATGAAGGATACTGTATCAATACCAATCTAGTTTTTCATAACTTATTTACATATTTGCGAAGAAGTGAAGCGAAGCTTTATTTTATCTAGTTGAATTTCAGTGAATTCGTGAGTTTCTAAGTCGAGCCGATATACTGTATATCAATTAAAAAAAACGTACTGACGCACGGACTTATTCAGATTTTGAGGTTAATGCGGATTGCAGGAGTTTAATGTTTTTCATCATGTTGTTGATTCGAATCGTTATAATGTGAATTTTATACCATATTGATAGTTAGAAATGACTTAAGGAACTGATGTGTCTAAAATAATTGGCTCTATCCTGGAGGGGGGGGGGGCCGCTGAATAACGTTCACGACGCTGCCGAAGTTAAAAAATATGGCTTAGTTTCTTGAATTAGGACATATCTATTGATCCGAGATGTGCCACATTTCAGCATCTTGAACAATCAATCCTAATTAATGATTTTTAACATTACAACTAATAAAAATCAAACATTTTTCAAAAGCATTTAACATATTTCGAGTTCTTCCATTTAACGAATTAACGAATTAAACTCGAGAATTCGTTGAAACTTGATCATCGAGTTTTAACGAATAAACTTGGCGGTTTTAACGATTTCTGCTTTAATTTTTGCCGTTTTGGAAAATTTAAATCTCGATGTTTTAACGAAAAACGAACTTGAGTTTTATTGAACTCAAGAATCTTCCACACATAAGAAACACCTGTTGTTAAAATCAAACGGTGGCATTCTACGCAAAGAAAGAAACTTCTCGAACTCCATGAAGAACCAGACAACGAAGCACAGGAAGCAGGAGAATGGAGGTAAATTATTCTCCTTATAGTTAAATTAATCTTACGAAATAAGGGGCTTATCGCTTCAATTGGCATAATAATTTCGTTTCTCACCTGGTTTAAAAATAAAAGATTCTAATCTTGTATTTCAGATGGCTATGAAGGATCATTAGTGAAGGATGACAATCGATCAACGACCTGTACATATTATTAATACTTGTGAATACTGAGAATAAATGAACATTTTATTCTTGCTAATACTTTTTATAACTGTAAAACTCAACAACAAAAATAACTTTCTGTCAATAAAAAAGATTTTAAGATACATCAGTGATATTCTTAATTCCTACATTTCTGGCTGATTTTGCTGATAAGGGTGGGGTGGGGTGGGGGGGGGGTGACGAAGATAGGCTATGAAGGGGGGGGGGGATAGATGTAGCATAACAACACAAAATATGAAAATAAATTATAATTTCAGCATCAAGTACGTTGATAACAATCAACTTGGCGGAAAAGAGTGATTTCTGCTAATTTTTGCCATTTTGGGAAAATCTGCCAATCTTTGAGCCCCTATATCTCGATGAACGCTTGGTCAAAAATCGGGTGTGAGTAGATCATTTTGTAGAAAATTTTGTCTACCTCATTTTATAATGGAGTGATTTTCTCGTTAGGATGCGTAGTTTCCGAGTTATAGCGGAAAAACTGAAAAAAAAATCCGAAAAAATCGCGGTTGTCCGGCGCCCCTGAAGTTAGCACAAGGTTAATTTATCTGCAAAATGAGGTGCAGCACCCCTGGGGGGCTAGAAACAACCCAGCAAATTTGCGGAAAGTTGGGAATTTTTGCAAGCTACCCCCCAGGCATTTTGGCACCAGGATTTTGGCAGGATTTTGGCACCAGATGACTGGATTATCAGTCAACAATTCTTGACCAATTCACGTGATTTCGTTTTTTTGTCCAATAAGATATTTGTTTAGTAGCTATTTGAATGTATACTCATAACTTTTAATTTTCATTATAAAAGGGTATAAACGGAAGGGGTAGTAGTGATAAAACATTATACCTATTTTCAACTAATTCAGAAAATTTTCAATTTCCTTTAGGAGGGGAAGGGGAGATGAAGTTGGTAATACTTTTTTACAACCTTGCTTTTTCTTTTTTTTACAATTTTTGTTTCGGTTTGAACCATTTTTTTAGAACTTTCGAATTTAATATTTTAAGGGAGTGAATGGATGGGGTAATAGGGGTAAATCGTATTATCCACTATATTAATTTTTGTTTTGCTTCCAATTTTCATCTACCTAACCTGACTTCTGCAATAAATATCAGAAATTTTGAATGTTGTGTTGTGAATGAGGATGGGGAGGGGGGGAGAAGGTAAGGGCCGATAAATTCAAGCACTGCTCATAACTACAAATCTCAATGACGGTACTCAACAAATGATGGCGACTGACACGTCATCGTCTCTAGTACTCGACGACCATTCGCGATCTAGCTCTGAATTTGATTTAACCACAGGTTTGTATACCATGTTTATTTCTACACTGAGATCAGATAAAATACAATCTCTTATGAATTGTTGAATAATAACGTTACACCTATGTGCCACGATAAACTTGACAGTTTTTAAAATTGAAATATACCTATCATCTCTTCGTCTGGGACATTGATGTAGTGGAAAGTGAGAAGTATGATGAATGTTCAACCACTTTAGCAAGTTAGATCCTTTTCTTTTCCACTCGCATTTCATGCTTATCTTTCTCAAAAACACGCAATCGATTCCAACGAGCGTCATTTACTTCCACTCGGAAAAAAATTCTTCCGTTTTTGACTTCTTTTATCTTAAGAACTGGTGATGAACGCACCAGCAAAAATATATTTGCAGTTTTTTTCTATAAACCCTCAATAAATGGTGAAGAGCACCGATAAGAAGGGTAATTAAATTGACTTTCCTGTTTCTGTGAAACAGCCGGTTCGCCGCATTCCGAGCAGATAACGAACGTTCAAGTATTTAAACATATTGCAACCCTCAGCCAGTTCTCGTACCACCCATTATTCCGTTGAGTGCCGTTGACATCAGATCGCCAAAATGGGTGTTCAAGGTAGAAAGTACTACTAAATTACTATTATTATTTCTGTGCTCCATGTTCATACTGAATGTTCATTTTTCCATCAGTTTTCGTGCATGATTTAAGGAATGGAACAGACCGAATCAGCTGATCACTGAAACCCAGGAAATGTTGGTTTATTGTGGTTTATTATTCAATAATAAACCATTGTAATCGCTCTTGAAAGAAATATTTCAAACCCCCTGTGAAAATTTCATGGTTTACAGTTCAAAGGGTGTAGAATCCAAATTTGCAATAAACATTTTTCCGTCCGTTCGCCGTACGCCGTAAGTGCGATTTCTTCCAAACGGTTGGAGCAAAAAATCTGAAATTTTCAGGAAAAATCAATATTGGTCCCACAACGCCCCAATTCTGTAGCCAGCTCTCTCACTTGATTTACAGTGCCCTTTAAGGGTTGTCAAAGTTTTGTAAAATCCCTAAAAACCTCAAAAAAAGTCAAGGCGGCCTAAATTTAGACTTTTTTTGAAGAACTTTCCATGAGGAATCGAATTAGCCCCTCCCCAGGTCCGTATGGCTCGATTTATGGCGCCAACATTTGCATCCACATTCACTACATCACTAGGTTACTGCGATCAAAACAAACACAACTTTTTTTTTTTTTTTTTTTTTTTTGATCGCAGTAACCTAGTGGTGTAGTGAATGTGGATACTGGAGTGAACTCCTAAAAGGGTTTGTAGCCGATACACGGGTTGAAGCATTCTGATATTCAAGAGACGCTGCGAATTATCTCACTGGGGTTTATTATCGAAATTCATTCATTTGGCTTACATTCATGATTTGAATTTCTACTAAGCTTTGGAGTGTGCGTGTTTCACAGGTGATAGAGCGATTATTGAATTTCAGGAGATATGCATAGAGCACGTAAATAAGTTCTCAACCAAAATACCTATTTAGATTGATCAATTGATCATGTTCGTGCGCCTCCTGAAATTCGATAATCGCTCTACCACCTGTGAAACACGCACACTCCAAAACTTAGTAGGAGTTCAAATCATAAATGCAGGCCAAATAAATAATAAACCCTAGTGAAAGAATTAGCAGCGTTTTTTTTCCAATAATGAATTGTTGCGACTTACCAGGAAAAAATGTTGAACTCACAGAATTGGACAATTGAGTTTAAAAAGTAAAAAGTCTGTCAGTTCTTCGTCCGAAGCTTCCCTCCGAAACTACTATTGCAAACTTGATGAAAGTTGAGTGACTATCACATTTGGGGTCTAGACTACAGCGAAAAAAAAAAACAGAACACAGAATTTTCAATGTGAATGTGTTTGAACATTGCATAAATCTCATCGTAAATCGTGACGATCGAATCAGCTGATTTAATTGCAATGTCATCATGTTTGCAAGAGTTCATTTTGAAACCAAATTTATCATCACTTTCGTTATATATTTGCGTACAAGTGATGGGTAGGTGTATAGTTATTTTATTTTTCCTCATTAATTTTTAATTAGTGGGCACATGCTATTGGTTTCCTTTGAGACTTCAAGACTACGATAATTGTATTCTTGAAGTCTTAAAGGAAACCCACAAACTAAAAATTATTGAGGTAAAATAAAATAACTACATGTAATTGTTATTAAATATGGGTTCTCGAAGATCACTTGAGGCAACCCTGTTTATGTCGTTGGAGTATGGAAAGAAGCTCTTCTTAATGAATCTAGAATGCAGCTACGATGCATGGAGACACAGGGCACCTAGTTTAGATCAAGTAACACAGACTACGTCTAATTAACTGGAGATCCGAACAAAATGGCTCAGCGGGTTTTTTTTTCCTGTGAGTTTACACTAATTCACATTTCCAGGACTCCTTATAACTGTTGGAGTGGTCATTGCACACTGCTCAGCCAAAGCGATTGTTGGCTCGTCGGGGGACGGCTCAGTCTGTAATGGAGAAGAACCCTACAACTACCCACGTCCTGACAGCTGCTGGCGGTATTTCAGTTGCAAAGAAGGTACCACCAAGCCTAGTTCAGGCTGGTGTTTTCCTCTCATAAGAAGATTTTCTCCCACTGATCTAAGGTAAGTTTACTCCGTAGAATTACCTAATCACAACGTTGTCCTTCGAAAGACACTATTCACAAGGGTTGTTCGTCGATGGGGACATGCAATAAAATACAACTTGATTTTATTTTCAGCAATGTTATTGCTGATTGTTATTTTGTTTTCCTCGGGCTTAAGAATGAATGAATTAATTTATGAATGAAAATTTTGAAGATCTGAGGAAAGAGTCAAATTTTACCGCGTCACAATTGTAATTGAGTAGGGTGTATAAGATATTTTTTTTACATATTTTTAATGCATGCTAGAAGTGGATGAAGATTACTAACATATTCACTCGATGGGACAAGCGAAATTATATTCGGCAGGAGCTCAACGAAATTAGGAAATTTGAATTGGTTCACGGCCAAGCTCAAACCGCAGTGGCAACCCTAGCTATGGATTTCTGAAACCTCTAGGCTACCCTAGGAATAGGATAGTACCATAGTGATCGTTTAAAGTTACTGTTGGAATGGCTGTCAACAGTCAATACAATTAAGGAAGCGTTAACATTATACTAGGTATCTCAAGATATTGGTTAGGACTAGTAAGCAAATTGGCCATTTAGACGACTATAATCCTTAGGTTAGGACGACACTATCTTACATGGCCATCAACTGTATTACGATTTGAAGCTTATGTTTAGGCGCCGAATATTCGAACGACAATTATTCTCGAACCCCCGCCTGTTTCCCGTGCAGGATCAAAACATGTGGAAGCTGGGAAAATTGGAATTTCATCCTTCTGGAAGAGATTTCATAAGTAAAACTTCCGTTTTTTACCAAACTTATGTACCGACATTGTCTGCACAGGAATTCTTTTGATATTGAGTTTTTCATCATTTCATTGTACATTAGCGGGCAAGTGAAAACTAGGTAGGTATTGTAGCTCATCCCGTTGAATATGAGTTGTTTTTAGTACATTTCCATGTCGTGTCGCTATATAGTAGGTACATTGAACCATTTGATAAATGTTTATTTCCGCGAATTAAAAAAAAAACCCATTTACTACAATAATGCTCAGGACTGAATTCCATATTAAAGCATTATATATTTTTGTGGAAACGAATGTGTACTTTCTTTTAAATATGAATTGTATTTACAGATGTGAATGGTTTTTCGAAGTGGATTGCAGTGACAAGCCAAGCCCTCCTCCAACCAAGCCTCCGCAGCCACCAACTACTCAGTCACCAACTACTCAGCCACCAACTACTCAGCCACCAACTACTCAGCCACCAACTACCCAGCCACCAACTACACAACCACCAACTACTCAACCACCAACTACCCAGCCCCCAACCACACAGCCACCAACTACTAAACCACCCACCACACAACCACCAACTACCCAGCCTCCTACTACTCAACCACCAACTACTCAGCCACCAACCACACAGCCTCCTACTACTCAGCCACCCACCACACAACCACCAACTACTCAGCCACCAACCACACAGCCTCCTACTACTCAACCACCAACTACTCAACCACCACCTACTACTCAACCACCAACTACTCAACCACCAACAACTCAGCCCCCACCACACAGCCACCAACTACTAAACCACCCACCACACAACCACCAACTACCCAGCCTCCTACTACTCAACCACCAACTACTCAACTACACCTACTACTCAACTCACCACCACTACTCAACCACCAACTACTCAACCACCAACTACTCTGCCACCAACTACTCAGACCCAAACCACACAGCCTCCTACTACTCAACCACCAACTACTCAACCACCAACTACTCAGCCACCAACCACACAGCCTCCTACTACTCAACCACCAACTACTCAACCACCTACTACTCAACCACCAACTACTCAACCGCCAACTACTCAGCCACCAACTACTCAGCCACCAACCACACAGCCACCAACTACTCAACCACCAACTACTCAACCACCAACTACTCAACCACCAACTACCCAGCCACCAACTACTCAGCCACCAACTACTCAACCACCAACTACTCAACCACCAACTACTCAACCACCAACTACTCAACCACCAACAACTCAGCCACCAACTACCCAGCCACCAACTACTCAGCCACCAACTACCCAGCCAGCAACTACTAAACCATCCACATCTGCTCCAACTGAAGAGCCTAAAAGCTGGTTGTGTCAACATCTTGGAATTGGGTGTTAAATGAAGAAACTACAACTTTTTCCAAAAACGATTGTAAGACTGAATTTGAACGGACTGTGAATACTCGTATTTATATTATTTGTACATCTGTCCGAAAATTTTGTTAATTTGATAAATTGATGCTTACCAGCTTCCCTTTATAATCCACAATTCTTGAAGTTTTTCTTTCTTCTTGTTCATATTTTCATGTAATTGAATTCCACTATTCATTTGGTATCATTACTAGTACTAATGCTATTAGTTACAAATCTATCTTGTTTAGCTGAGGAACAAACAAAGGGAGCGAGACGTTATAAATTTTGTTTGCCGCCATCAATTATGGAGGCATTTTTCTAGTGCCCGACATTTCAATTTTGTAGCAGTGTTTCACAATTATGAAGTGGTTGAATCACAATCTCAACACCAGAACCTGATTTTTTCCGGCACTTCATACAATTGTCTGCGCAAAAGATAAACCGGCAACGTCACGTAATTATCACCAAATAAAGTTGTTTTTATTGATGAGACACTCTTCATGCAAATCATGATACAACTCGTTTGAAGTGTTGCAACCCTGAAGAGGAATGTCAACATTTTACTCAAGAGCTAAAATTGGAGACGGTTTTCATTCTTTACAAAGTTCATTTTCTTAAAAAAAATAACAACTATAATTAGTTAGGGTTGAAAGGGCTGTAACACATTCAGTATGATTTTTTTTTTTTTTGTATTCCAAACCTCAAACCATTCCTTTATTCATTTACATATTTTATTGTGAGTATAAGTAAGTATTCATTGTTTACACATGTATTCCATGTATTTACTTAATTGCCTTCAAGTCAACCTGAGGCAATGGACGCAATGTTTCCTCAGCAATGTACTTGAAAAATGACAAAGAAAACTATTTTCGCCAAAATCAAAACTTTTACTCTCATTTTACAATTTGCACCAATCTGAACAATTTTCGTTACGTATGAGTGTGTGTGATGTCCGTTTTTCCTTGTGACTCAATGTTAGAAATGTCTACAGTTTTCAACAGTTTTTAAAACATTTTGAGGGGACGTATTGGTTAGGCTGAGAAGGACACCTTATGAGCTCCATTGCTCACAAAAAAAGTTACCACTGTGCGCATGACCGAACGTGAAATCGATTTATTAACATTTTCACACTTCTAGGCGTCCGATCTCATCTTCAACAAACTGATTTTAATCTGCCTAGTGTGAAAAGTCTTTATGATGCCCTGTAGCAACCTCATAGTTAGAAAATTACCAGTTCGACACAATTTTATATCAATTGAGCGTTATTTTTTCGTGATATCGTCCCTCCTTGCTCAAATAAGGAGGTTACCAGTGGAATGAACTAATTACTCTATATTTAAATTTACTATTTTATTTCTTTATTTTTTTAAAGTGCCACCTAGAGTTTTTTTCTGGAGGCTTCGTTTTCGAGTTATTTCACAATTAAGATTTTTTTCGTATTTTCGACCTTATGTCACTAAAATGGCCGTAATTCCGGCGTTCTCGAAGTATTAAATGCTCTTTCCAACGGTATCCTTAGATTTGCAAATTTTGCAAATCTAAGGATACCGTTGGAAAGAGCATTGAATTTTCCATCGTAACAGTAACTTTTTAAAGATAACTAAAGGGTGAAAAGTAAATTGGGCAAATTTTGAAAAAACAATTATTTAAGTGATTCATTAGTCCCCCTTAATTTTGATGATACGTTTGAGCCTATAATCCTAAAAAATGCGCAAAAGCCTCAGCTTTTCAATGGTATAATTAGTTTTTATTCTTTAGAGGGAACTTTTTTGAGAAAATTGAGATTTTATGCACAAAAAAACGTGTGTTTTTAAGCACATTTGGGTTTTCTCAATTCGCAAGAATTGTTCAAAGTGTCCCCCGTTCTCGCGGATGCAGAGGGTCGCTCATCTGCGAATGGAGCCGACCGCACAATGAAGGCCACGGTGGTTCTGGCGGATCAGATCCCCGCATGGTAAGTATTAGTGGTTGATATCAAAATTTTAAAATTCCACCGATTTGGAGGTGTTTTTGATTTCTGGACTTGTTACGGATTTGTTATTGCAGCTCCTGGACAATGAAATATTTTATTATCTGGAAGATATGCCCCTGGCACAGAGGAGGGGTCTATGGTTCCAAATGGAACCCTGTTTATGGTCTATGGGTTTAAGTTCGTACCGTCACAGAGTGGATGAACTCCAACGGTTCGGTAACAAATGTGTTCGTTTCACCATCCCCATACAAAAATGAAAAATGCTCCTTGAGGTTTGTTATGAAGTTATGAACTAATAGGATGATGAATATTTCGAAAATACTTGATTCAACAGTGATGCCCTCAGACAATAACATCCACACTCCACATCCTATTCTCTCATTATCTAATTTTGTTGAGCTGACGGGCTTGTGGTTCACTTTTAGGTGGATCAGCCAAAATGGACCGATCCGGTGGCCACCACGCAGTCCTAACTTCTCACCCCTGGATTTCTACTTCTGATGAAACATGAAATCCAAGGTGCATGAGGTCAGAATTGAGTCGAGGGACCAATTAGTAGACCGAATTCTGGAGTAAGGGGATGGTGAAACGAAGACATTTGTTACCGATTCCGTAAGTTGGAGATCATCCACTCTGTGTCGGTACGACCTTGTGAGCTGGGCACCCATCCATTTGGAACCATAGACCCCTCCTCTGTTCCAGGGGCATATCTTCCAGATAATAAAATATTTCATTGTCCAGGAGCTGCAATAACAAATCCGTAACAAGTCCAGAAACCAAAAACACCTCCATATTGGTGGAATTTTAAAATTTTGATATCAACCACTAATACCTACCATGCGGGGATCTGATCCGCCAGAACCACCGTGGCCTTCATTGTCCGGTCGACTCCATTCGCAGATAAGCGACCCTCTGCATCCGCGAGAACGGGGGACACTTTGAACAATTCTTGCGAATTGAGAAAACCCAAATGTGCTTATAACCACACGTTTTTTTGTGCATAAAATCTCAATTTTCTCAAAAAAGTTCCCTCTAAAGGATAAAAACTAATTATACCATTGAAAAGCTGAGGCTTTTGCGCATTTTTTTAGGACTATAGGATCAAACGTACCATTAAAATTGAGGGGGACTAATGAATCACTAACATAATTGTTTTTTCAAAATTTGGAAAATTTACTTTTCAGGCTCATTTTTCACCATTTAGTTATCTCTAAAAAGTTACTGTTACGATGGGAAATTCGATGCTCTTTCCAACGGTATCCTTAGATTTGCAAATACTTCGAGAACGCCGGAATTACGGCCGTTTTAGTGACGTAAGGTCGAAAACACGAAAAAAATCTTAAAAGTGAATTAACTCGAAAACGAAGCCTCTTAAAAAAATCTATATGAGGAATTTTTTGTTGGAAACTAGTTGTAGAGCACTTGTGCGAGGATTATCGGATCATACGCTGGACAAACTGTATATATGCCCATCTTTTGAAAATCCCTAACAACGGACTAACTGGTCACTACGCTCTATTACGGATACAAGAAATGTAGGAATCACTCTAACATACAATAGATGAGGAATAGATAAGTAAACCAGGGATATAACAGGAAAAATTGAATGGATTTAAATTATTCAAATAAAAGCATAAATGTTCGTTGTTTCTGCATAAGATAGTTTGCCTGATCAAATCTAGGGTATGTTATTGATAATCACGGGAACGGAGTCTGCGTTAACATCATTCGCTGCATATAACATCATCTACTTCATCACCCTTTATTTAAATTCATATAATTGAACATAGTTCCCTTTTATGTTATCATCATTCATGGATGCCCCCCCCCCCGCGAGCTCTCTGACACCCCCCCAGCTCCATGCCCCCCCCCCCCCAAATGTAACAAGTACTAGTAACCACGGCTTACTTCATCCGAAATTAAAAGAAAGTTTATCTAGATATTGAAAACCTTACATTACATAGTAGATACGTAATAGGTATATTTTTGACACTAAACACTTTCAATCAACTTTACCCCCCCAAGAATTTTAATGCCGTCATAGCCCCCCCCCCCCCCCCCCCCCTGTGGGCACCCCTACATCATTGGAAAACAAATTTCTTTCGTGACGGGAATGCTTACTAATCCCCAGCCATGTAGACCATGTATTATCGTAATACCAAAGCGCCTAGGTAAGACCTCCATTCTTTACTTGCAATACAGGTAAGTAATGCAGAACTGGTGGCGCACAATTGAAGGCGTTCAGCCGTCTCCTCGAGTTGGTACAAGTTTGTTCGAGTGATTCGCCATTATCATGTACTCCGAATAATATAGTGCACTAAACAGCAGTTATGAATGTCTCAAAATAGTAGCATTATTCATAGTTATAGTTATACCTAAAGGATATGCCCAAAAATTTCCAAATGACTTGTTTGGACCTCAGAAGCGGAAAGTAATACTGCATAACGCACGGGTAATGATTCTGACATATTAAACCTTATAAGATGAGCACCTTCCCTTATCAACAGCGCTGGATTTATTTGGCTGAGTAGGCCTTGGAAGCTTCAGGGGGTTGCAGGGGTGACTTTTTTTTCGAGAATGAATCTTTGTAATCGACCAAACGAAAAAAGTTTAAGCCTCCGCTATTTTTTTCTAAAGTGTTTGTATCATGTTTCAAGATACAAATATGACAAAAATCGAGTTGAAAACTATCCCACCCTCCACCGTAGCCAATGCGAAGCTAATGGACCAACGATTACAAAATCTGGTTAAAAAATCCTTTGTCGATCCGGGATATGGCAATAGTCTTGGCCTCTTGAATAGTCAACTCATTGTAGATATTTCGGTGTCACCTTTTGATTCGTACCAAGGGTCTAGTAAAATTTGATGTTCGCGGATTTATATTCAAGACGAGGTCATTCTTGAAAGTCAATTACAAGGCAACACACACTAATCAGGTCGATTACAAAGGGCAGGTAGGCGGTTAGCGGGAGGTTTGTGCTTGACTGCGTGCCGACGACAGCCCAAGTAACGCTGTTGATTCTATACGATTATGCTATCTATTAAGCCATCTACCGAGCTTCTATTCAGTTAAGGAGAACAAGAGGAATCATTCTTGTTGCCTGTATTTTTAGATGATCTTCCCAAATTTCATTTAGATTTCTACACGTTTTCTAGTGTACCTAGGAAGTATTATAGGAACAGACCAGTTCTGATAGCCCGGTGACCCGCTTTGGAGGGTTATCTAATGCAGAAATAATAAACCTTTGAATAATGATCGCTGCGTTTTGAATTAAGGAATTAAGCGTAAAATCTGAATTATCAAACGCTTTGATAACCAAATTCAAGCGGCTGTAATTCTGACATGTAGGGTTTAGAACGGAAGAAATATGGTCAAATAGGGTATTGTGTCCATCTTTGTACTTCGTTCTGTTTTAGCAGAGAGAAACAACCGAAAGCGAACGGATCAACGTGAAGCTCATTCGAGCTTTATCACGGGCTTATTTGATTGTTTGTGGATACATGCATCAAGAACGAAAATAATGAAGAATAGTGTTATTTCGAATATTTTCGACATTTAGAGTTTGACTGAGATCAATTAGTCTTAAATGTTATTTTTGGCCAAAGCTTCATTAACTTTGGTTCCGCAGTTTTGAAAAAAGGTGTGGACGTCGGACGGATGGATTTATTAAATCCGATTTTCGGTTTCTACTCATCTTGAAAAGTTATACAACAAATTTCGTGGGGAGGGGTTTTTTTGTCAATTACAAGGGTTTAATATTTGAAATAATAAACCAAAATGTATAATACGCCAACGAAATACGGAGCTGAATAGCAGAGCTTACTGATGAGTTGAGAACAAGGCCGTGCCTATTGAAGCCCTCGAAAGGATGACGACGTAACCATCACGTCCTTGGGAGCTCTTCAACGGATCACCTCGAGTGTTTATAAAATATTACATACGACTCGGATCATTAGGAAACCGGATCGTTAAGGGTTGGAGTTGGAGTTGAAATGGATTTATAAGTCTCGACCCAATTCCGACATCAATGTTTTAGTATTTGACCCCCCTGGGCCTTATTTCTACAGTTTTGTCGTCTAGATAGTAAAACCCGAGCGCGTAATTGCAGTACCTACTCCTAGCTCACGTCGCATCGCTTATTTCCAGCATTCACTGATCACTACAAACAGCTATAGACTGAATAACAGCAAGCGCTATTGCACAAAGGTTTATTTTTCATGTACTCCCCCTACGGAAATCACTGAAGTGTTTATCTCACGTAGTCTGTGGAACACTATCTGAACTCGGGGAGAACATTCCTCCTAATTCATTATAGACTATACTCCCCTCCGTCAATAATGAACCATTGAAATCAACCAAGAAATCCTTAGAATCCCTAAATAAAACGGAGCAAATTGTTGACTATAAAAATCATTATTTCACGTGTGCTGCAAAAATGTTGACAATATTTAAACTATGTCCCATTTGTTAATTAGGTACTCAGAGTGCTCACACCAAATTCTACGGTTCTGCTTCAACGTCTAACCATTATAGTCAAGCCGCAATAACAGTTTGTGTTTATATTATTATGCACAAATGCCCAATTTTATCAAGATATTCATTCGTGATATTAATCCATTTGAATGATTTGACGTGAAGCTGATTATGTATGCGTAAATTCAATTTTAAATTGTTCCGATCGGACTTTTCGTTTTTAGATGGATGGATTTTATTAGCATATTTGAATATAAAGACAGGAAAAAACATAGAAAACGGTAAGTTGTAACAAGTAAGTTGTAGCGGGTATAAACAGTCTACTTATACGGAAAATGGCACGATTTGAACAAACTGTCCCAAGTTTTGTCTTTTAACAAATACTACCGAATTTATATATTTGATTTGACGTAAATTTTTTAATTTGAAAATGAATCTTGAAGAAGTGATGAAATTGATAGTAATCACCTCAGATCTGTTGATAGTAATCATTAACTAAGGGATATCTCCGATGGCTTTTTGTTTTCTGTCGCCAATTTCTTTCCTGTTCACTAACAATGACATTTTATTTGAAGCCTGTACGTCTTTCATAGTTGCTGTTTTACTGTTTGAATTTATACAGGTGAGTAACCAATTAAAGAGAAAAAGAGAAGATTAATAACAGAACTTCAGTGGGTCTTTTGTATGATGATGATGAGTGTGAACTCAACTCCTATTACATAACCCTTACCTGATGAACGCCGGGTAAACCAGCTGATGTAATAATAATAACTAACTAATGTGAGATGTGTGTCAGTTTTTCTTTTTAGATTTTTGGAATGTACGAGCGTTTTGAGGAATCCACTCAAAAAGTACATTTGAAAAATTTTGGAACTCCTTAAAAAAAAAATGAATTTGTACTCAGTAACGTACTACTACCTTTCTACATGGTAGGCATTTTTTGTAACAACTCAAGATTTTTTTAAAATAGTATATTAAAAAGTTAAGAAGTTAGAAGTTTTTAGTATATTAGTATTATGTAAAATAGTATATTTTTATTTTTTATTTTTTCTCTTCTTTCTTTGAAAAAATGAATTTGTACTCAGTAACATACAACTACCTTTCTACATGGTAGGCATTTTTTGTAACGACTCAAGATTTTTTTAAATTCCTTCATGAAGACGATCTCTTGCTAACCCAGACTGCCAATTTTTCACCTCTGCCTTTGGTTAATTTTCATGGGCGCAGAATTTTCCATCGAAATTTTCACTGAGCTTCGGAAACAAAGGAAAATCGGATGTTGCGAGATCTAGTGAGTAAGATTCCGGCTGTCTGGATGGGCGTAAAGGCTCCCGTAGTACTTGGGTGGTGTTTGAGCTAGAGGCAGCCATCACCAATTCTGGGTAGTCTCCCATCCTCGATCGTCTGTAATGATAGGGCCTCATTAGGGTGGGTTGAGGACGAAGTGGCAGTTACAGGGTCCCAGGGTCTGTGGTGTTTGGGATGCCCAGTTAGCTGGTGAATTTCATACGCTAAATCGGTACCACGTATTAAGGAGCCCCAGCCAACCGACGCAACGCTTCCCCCAAAGCGGTTGGCTTCGAGGTGGCACTGGTTGATTACGTAGGCTGGAAGGCTAAGCATGAAAGCTGAGGGGTTGGCACTCTTTTGGTAGACTCGTCTTCCGAAATAGTGACAGGATGTGAGTGAATAACTCGGGCACCAACCTGCTCAGTTGGTAGGACAAGTCAGAACGCCCAGCTCCACCTGTAGTGCCTCGAGCAAACAGGTACTAGTGTATCTCATGCAGGGCCCCTGACTGTGGGTGCAACAGTCTCCCACTACCAGGAGTTTTCCTCCTTGCTTAAGCTCAGTGTGCTAGCCCTCACAAATCAACCCTGGGATTCACGGAACCACAAGGGGAACATATTCACAATGTCTGGATTGGCGCGAGAATAAAAACTCTTGAATATGTTTGGGAAAAATCACGATTGCTTTTAAAGGCGTCTTTAAGTTAACTTTTGAAAAACTGATTTTTTTGATAACCCTCCTAGAAGGCTTAGAACGCAAATTAAGAAATATTACAGGAAATTGAAATTTAGTTTCTTATCGATCAATTACACAGAACTAGTCATGAAAATAATTAGCAAACAAAGCGGCATTTCTCTACAATGTTTCTTTTCTTTTATACTCGAAAGTTGCAGAAACCAATTTTGCTTTTCTTATGCATGAAACTTTATGAACAGGTAATTTCTACGTGCCAATTTAGCAGAGTAATCACTATTCGATATGTTTCGCAAGAGCGTTTGTTGCCCAGCTGAAGGGCAGAACCGTTCGTGCCTCGTCGTCGAGAAGCCACCCGTCAGACACTACCACAATAATTAGGTATTATCAAACGAAGAATCTTCAGTTTTAAATTCAATCGGCCCTGTAAATCACCGTGGGTTCATCTTCTCTTGACCTCTTCTTCTTTCAGTACTCATTCATCCTCCAGTCTTCTAAGGTCGAACCTGAAGAAGAGGGATGTGCCTCGGAAACGACCCTCTTTGACATTTAACGCACCTGCTCCTGTCAGCTGGTGATGGTTCTCCAGAGTATTTATAGCGGTCAATGGGGTTTGAAATTAAGTTAAGCGATTGAACGATTGAGGGATAAAAGAAGGGTGGGCGGATGTCGATATGGAAACCAACGGTAGCTTCTGTCTCAATCAACTTTGGAGAGCTACCGGCTTTGAAACGGGATGTCAGGATGATTTGAGGTGTCGCAAGGCTATGGTTCCCATCGAAAATGCAAAAGAGAGGCTGAAAGTTGCTAAGGAACGATTAGGTAAAGCCTCATGTAATATCTAATCTGATGGTAGCAGTGCAGCAGCAAACAATTATACATTGAACTTCTATAAAAATTAAATGTTGTATCTAACACTAAATGTTATGATAGAACGTTAGTGTACATTCAAAATTGCAAAACTTTATGATCGCTTGAATTATGATCGCTAGCGCCATGAGTTTTCCTCTAGAAAAACAGCATAATGCAGCCTGCCACTACCAGTCACACACATCCATCTACCGCCAAGCAATGGTCCGAATCCCAAATTTAGCTGGACGAAAGTCAAAACTTTGTAAACATGGTAATTTCTTAACTCGCTTTGTGATAATATGATGCTCGGTAGATTTCTCGTTAGCACATGCGCAGAATGACATATTGATTTTTGAGAGGTCAAACTCATGCACAGCTCATGTACTACCCGCGTAATAACTGAAAATTGTATAAAAATTGGATGGAAACTCTAGGAATTGAACTGGTCCGAATTTGCGAGTACACGATGGGCAAACACACAGGCAGATGCACAGGTAGCGAAAATTGTTCAGAATCATCTCCTACCTAAAATATACTTGAACTCTTCGGTTTTGAAGAAAAACTATTTTTCATCACCCGAAAGTGATAACAAAGTTTCCGTACTTCAAACTAAACTGGGAAGACAAATTAGAATACGGTGCTTGATAAACGTTACATTTGCATTTGCTGAATAAAGGAACGGGAGCGATGAAGTTGATTGGGATCATCTCACTAATAAATCGTGATACCCGCTTTTCACAAACATTTGAGTTCCCCGGAAGAGCAGCAACTGCTGAACATTCGATGTAGTTGAAATGTATGTGGGATGATTGGACTGACTTCAAAATTTCATCAAGATTGGATGAGTCCCTGTGAAAAATTTTCTTGTAGGTCTCTTCTTTGAGCACGCGCAGACTCAAGTATTGATTTGTGAACAGAAATGGAAGGCAACCATCTGCTATATAATCAGTACAATTCCTGAATTTTTCATCGAGATTTAAAATAAACTGGGCAATTTGAACATGTCACAAGCTTGTTGTACTGCAAACGCATCCCAAACAGTTGGACACACATGGGTACGAAATTACTCAAAACGGTCTAAAACATATTATGCGAGTGTAAATTCAAATCTGGTATTCTTTTAACAACTCTAACATCTCGAAAGTGAAAAGAATGCTTCTCCATAGGTACCTATGAGTGAGCTCGTTAGTGAAAACATGAACAATATTTGTGAAGAAGATTGCAGAAGTGATGGACATTCTACTAACGAAAATCAACACATTCATGTTTTGTGGCTTGACTGGAACACTGATCTACAAAAAAGCCCCTAAAGTAGATTTATGGGTTTCGCCATGCTGAATTAGTAAATGGGAGCCACTTTTATCGGTAGGTTCAAATAAGGCCTTCTGCGCAATACTTTTAAAACGTTTCTGAATTTTGCAGTAATAGCCAGCTCCAATTAAATATCATTACTATCCACAAAAATGATAAATGGTTGGGTGAGCGAGCAACTTTAGAGGCTAAGAATAAAGATGTAGGCAGTTGATTTAATCTTCATAATTCAGGATGAGATCATTGGTACACTGCATCCTTTCAAATCAATTGACTGTGTAACAGATGAAGATGCAACCACAATTGAATTCTTAAACTCTTTGAATGAACCAGGCTTACTACCGCACAATTTACGACTGAAGGTTGGCTCCGTAGTACTGCTTCCAAACATGAACCAACCAAAACTGTGCAACGGAACGTGTTTGCTGAAAAGGAAATTGATGAATTATATGATTTACCCGATGATACTCAATGGGAAATTTGGAGGTGAGGAAGTTCTCATTCCAAGGATCCCGATGATCCCAACCTTCATGCCATTTGAGTTCAAACAACTTCTATTTCCGATCCGTGTTGCATACGCCATGATGACGAACAAATCTCAAGGACAATTATTGAAAGTTCAATGTCTGAATATTCAAAATCCACGTTTTTCTTATGGTCAATTCAATGTGGCAAGTTCACGGGTCGAAAAACCGTCTCTGTTTTTTGTTCTTGCACCAGATAATAAAACAAAATATGTCATCTGTCACAAGGTGCTTCAATAAAACGCTGCAAATTCTTTCACTGGGGTTTATTATTCAATTGGCTTGTGTTCATGATTTGAATTTATGCTAAGCTTTGGAGTGTTCGTGTTTCACAGGTGATAGAGCGATTTTTGAATTTCAGGAGGCACACAAATATGATCAACTGATCAATCCAAATAGGTATCTTGGTCGAGAACAGATTTACGTGCTCTATGCATATCTCCTGAAATGTAACAATCGCTCTATCACCTGTGAAACACGCACACTCCGAAGCTTAGTAGAAATTCAAATCATGAACGCAAGCCACTTGAATAATAAACCCCAGTGAAGAATTTGCAGCGTTTTTTATTTTATTTTTATTTTTTTAATGGTTATCAGAATGCTTCAACCCGTGTATCGGCTACAAAGCCTTTTAGGAGTTCACTCCAGTATCCACATTACTACATCACTACGTCACTAGGTTACTGGTATCAACACAAAAACAATAATAAACCAAAATATCGCGAATATTAGCACCATAAATCGGGCCATAGATCGAGAAAGGTTTGACCTACGGACCTGGGGAGGGTCTCATTCGATTCCTCGTGGAGTGTTCTTCAAAAAGAGTACAAATTTAGGCCGCCTTGACTTTTTTTTTGTTTTAGGGATTTTACAAAACTTTGACAACCCTTAAAGGGCACTTTAAATTAAGTGAGAGAGCTGGCTCAAGAATTGGGGCGTCGCCAGACCAACATGGATTTTTCCTGATAATTTCAGCTTTTTTGCTTCAGCCGTTTGGGAGAAATCGTGCGTACGGCGGACGGACGGAAACATTTTATTGCAGATTCGGATTCTACACCCTTTGAAACGTAAACCATGAAATTTTCAGGGGGGTTAGAATTTTTTTTTCAAGAGCGATTACAATGGTTTATTATTGAATAATAAACCAAAAGTGGAACCCATGGACTAAAATACATGGCCAATAAATAATCCTTAAAATACTTACTTGTTTTTTAATTCACCTACTTTAATTAACCGAAAAATAAAACTTCTAAGGCAAAACAAAGTTCGCCATCAATGAGTCCAGCTAAGACCCTGAGTCGCATGAATTTTGATAATATAAATTAAACTCCAGTGGAGCAATATGAAAGCGAGTTGATGATGTTTACCTGTAAAGACCTTGACTGAAGCTGGAGAGGACTCAATCAACATTAACCCGGTTTTTAGTTGTGTTAACGCTCTTAGTTCATGAGGTATCTAACTTATATGTAATGGAATCAAAGCGCTTAGTGTGCTCTACTACTCAAGTGCCTTTAAAAGCTTTTGTAGGGTCGACAGTTACAACATGGAGATAAACTTCAAAATGCGCAATATTTTAAATTCCACTTGTTTTGAGTTAACAAGCCAAAATCTATTCGCTCAAAAATGGTTTTAATGTTTAAAATATAATCATAAACCTTCTCTACTAATAGATGTTTTTTTTTTTTTTAGATCGTTCCATGCAGAATATACGTAGATTATCCATTATCTCTGACAGAAAAACTAGCCTGACTTTTGTGAGGTATTTCAATTTGATTCAAGGCATACCTGTACCATTTCCACCACAGCTTACGGACTTTTACATTACATCTGTTCGCCAGCCCGTGAGGCGAATGATATTTTGAAATGGCACGATGTCTGCGACGATGTTGGTGCGGGAAGATAGAGAAGACCTTGTCAGACGTTTTATTGATATTGTAAGGTCGTGTAAAGCAAGCGTGATATCAAATTACTGACGATCCAGTTGAAGTCGATATGAGGCAAGGAGATCCTCAATGAATTTTACTACATAATAAATGGATGAGCGTGTACGACCAATTAGAAGTCCAACTTGGGCAATGACCGACGGGCGGAGAGATGACGAATTCCTGATGAAGCTCCCTCGCTAATGGCCTTTTACAACTGGTTCAAACGCGCTTCAAGGACGAGTAAAAGGAGCTGCGGTTCTTCTTTCTGACAGAGCTCTTCTGAGGTTCACGATTCCGCTCACGAGAGATGACGGGTGATCCGTGAACCGGTCTATAATTGTTGAGTCCCATTGTTGCTTTTAATAGGCCCCTACATCAAACCTGTCCCATATCGAGATGCCATTTCCCAACTAAGTATTGTACCTCACTACCAATATATTTTCCAATATATATTGAGATAAAATATATTCTATTGCATTTGCGCACACTCTTCCATTGATTCGAGTGCGATGTAACTCAAAGGAGGACAGTTAAAAACTAACCCGCTAAACCCCTGAAAATGACTTCAAAATTAGACTAAAATTTGGTATAACCTTCGGGTCAGCGAAACAGGTCTGTGAGATGAAGTGATATACATATGTTTTCATCTCAACATTCCAATGTTTGTAGGTTCTCAATAACAAAATTATGAATCTTGAACAAAACAAATTAATTCTCTGAAAACGGTGTGTACACTTCTCAATACATCAACTTCTTATAAAAGCTTCAAATGATCACTCTACTATATTTTTTAAACACTGTTCATCAAGTAATCAGATTTTGATTTCTTTGGAAGAAAATTTCTTTTAATAATATGTGCTTCTGCTTGTGTGACTTCAGTGAATTCCTTAATGAAAGTTTAATTAATGTAACAAAAAGACTTATTTTCGCATCGCTATTTATGTGTAGAAAAGTATAAATACTTAATTGAAACTTATCTTTGAACGATATTCAGCGAGAGTAACCAGTGAGTTTCAATTGAATTATTGAATTTCAGGAGATATGCATAGAGCACGTAAATCTATTCTCGACCAAAATACCTATTTGGATTGATCAGTTGATCATATTTGTGTGCCTCCTGAAATTCAATAATCGCTCTATCACCTGTGAAACACGCACACTCCAAAGCTTAGTATAAATTCAAATCATGAATCATTGAATAATAAACCCCAGTGAAAGAATTTGCAGTTTTTTGAATTTTTTTCATCATTTTCAATATTGAACCTTAGAAATCGACCAAGAAAAAAAAAACAACTGCATCTTTTATCAAGATAAAAGTTTTGAAACAATCACTTTGGTCCAAAATTAGTGTGGCAGGTGAATTCAAACACGTAATTTAATTATTAGTATCAACAACTTATTTTTAAACAAATTATTAGAGTAACATTGTTAGTTATTGAACAATACAAAAGTTTAAATAAAAAAAGTTAATTTTCCAACGTTCAAGAGAAAAAAATTGTGTGTGCTCTTGTAATTTTTGAGGCCGTTAATTTTAAGGAAAAAATTGGGCTTTGCAGGTTCATTTTGCATGAAACTGTTAGTAAAATCGAAACCTGAAATGAAAAGTAGTGGCCTCCATTCGAAAATCGAGTTAGGTGCCATACTAAGACTATCAACTCTACTTTACATATCATCGATATACTTACAATAATAATTATATGATAATAATGATTCCACTTTACTTTTTAAGAAACATTGGAATAAAAATTACATTCCAATTATCGTGGTTATCAAAATCCGATTACTTAATGGATAAGTGCTTAAAAAGTAGAGTAATTCTACTTCAAATTATAACTGTTATAATTTGAAGTGTTAGTATTAAGTCGATGTATTGAGAAGTATATGCACAGTTGTTGGAGAATAAATTTTGCTTTGTTTAAGATTCATATATTTATTTGTTATTGAAAACCTACAAACATTAGAATGTTGTGACCAAAACATATAAAAGATATGAAGAAATCCAAATTGAAAACGTTGAAATAGTTAAAGCGCCAAAAACAGATGAGTTCATCTCACAGACCTATTGCTCTCGCCAGAAGGCTTTGCGAAATAGTAGTCCGATTTTGTTGTCATTTTGAGGCTTTTAGCTGGTTAGTTTTTAACTGGCTCCCTACGAATTTTATCTCACTCGAATCAATGGAACACTGCGCAAATACAATAGTCAATATCTTGTAACATCGTGAACAATTCAGTGATGTACAGAAATGCAACCACTCGCTACCAAATAAGTAGAAAACTAATTGAGAAAGGAGTGTGAATCCCCAGATCTGATGTTTTCGTAAGGTTATCTGGCTCCCTTTATTACATTATTTTGTTCACTTCCTGCTTAAATGTACCGCTTTTATTGTATTTGTTATAAAAATACGGTAGAATGTTGTAAAGCTGTTGGACTTGTTAAAATAGCTTAAGAATGTTCTTTGCTGAAACTATGTAATATTCCTGCAAGTACGTTCCTACTACAATTGAGATAACAAAATCTAGATGTGTACATACATTTCTTGTGCGATGAACATTCATAATGAACTTCCAAAAAATAACAAATTACATTGTAAGTATGATAGCTGAATCGTGTATGTGAGTGGTCTATTTCACGCTGTTTCGTCATAAGGACTCTTACAGCTTTCAAGGCGCATTTTAGTGGCCGAGATGTGCACGAATAGTACGGCATCCCGTATAACTGGACTCTTGAGAGCGACGCGTGTTGGAAAATTAGTCAAACGAGTTCAATTTAATTTTTTTTTGGTCCGCGATCGTGATGAGCTGGAACGCCTTTGGAAACAGGAATCCATCCTCGGGACCTTGGCGGAACAGCTTAGCCGCCGCAAGGTTTCGTCTTTTACATTTTACGCAACTCCCTCTTCTGTACATCTCCAAATCACCCACTCACCGGAGTAGCACCCCATCGTCGGGTCACGCATCATTTTTGTAACACCACATGGCACTTGAGTCCTTGCACCAAATCCATTATCAGAAAGCTCATCATCCTTTTTTACTCAACCCGGTCGCCTCATCTTGGGTCGGTGCCATTTAAACGCCCTCACGACTGCAGTGGGCACCTGAAAAGAGTGACACTGAAATATTTGAAGAGAACTGATTTCACGGAGGAAGACTTTGAAGATGCTGGGGTTGTACCAATTGAATCTAATGTAACGACGGTGAAGACCTGTTTCGCATACTCTCCAACTACGGTTCTTAAAGTTGATAATATATTTACGGGAACATCACAGAATCCGGAAGCAAGGAATCGGAATTCAGAATTGGAAAGAAACCCCTTCGTCAAACATTTTGACTAAATTAATAAAGCCAGATTTCGATGATAATAGAATAATAAATTGTCAGTTTACTTAAATTATAACCAGCTATCCCGGCGAACTTCGTCCCGTATATCAGTCGATGAATATACATATTAGTTTAACTTAATTTACGATATAATGAAAGTAATGTAATAAATCCAAAATAAAAATAAAGTTCACTACATCATAAGAATAATAATACTAAAAAAAAGTCAGATATGCATCATTGAAAAACATTAAATCATGGATATTTGTTTGGGCACTGGATTTTTGTTTACAGATTTCTAAGGGTCCCATTGATTGGGAGGAAATTTTTTAGTTTTCACGCTAGAATACATTAGCCGCTTATATTGGAGCTTGTTATCTCATTATTCTCCTAATGTTGCAAAGAGTTATCCTATCGAATTTTAACTTCCTAGAGTGAATATGAGAGAATTTAGGTCTGTCAGCTGATTAGAATCGAGCCTATCATTTCAATCATATCGTAATATCCCATGGAAACTCCCAAGCCAATTTTCACAACCAAGGGTGAACAGAGAAGAATTTAGTTCATTCAGCTTAAGAGAAAAGATCCCATCAATTGAATCGACCGTTCATCGCCCAAAAAGTCTCCACATCAATTTATTAAACATGTAAACATGTACTTTATAGCTTTAATCAATTTCCAACAGCCGTCCATCTATCAAAACAGTTTAGTATTAATGACAGGGGTGAGGGTATTACTGCTATGACAATGTGAGTGTTTTTCCTTAATTATAAAGTTGTTTACCCGGGCGAAGTCGGAAGAGAAGTCCATGCTAACTACGGAGGAGTAAATCCAGCGGATTGTGATAGAACCCAAAACCATCCCTGGCGCTTTCTCATCAATTTCCGCCTACCCTCATTGGAATTTTTGCAGAAGGTCTTGAGTTTTTGGAGTATACTCAAACAACTCAATATTTTTATATAAAGGCAAGAGAAGATTATCTTAATAAAAATAGCAAAGGTTTAAAGTGACGTCGGGCTTCGAAATGAAAATATTGGAGTAGATAACTGCAATAGTAATATAACCGTGAAATATATTCACATGTTGAAGTTCGTTTGTTGAAAGCGAACAAGAATTTGACAGATTGGTAGCTCATTCAACTGCTTGTATTATTTTTGTATTTTTGAGGGATAACCAAATGTACAACTCACCGTTTTATAACTTGTAACATGAGCTTTCAAGTTCAAAATGAAGAAATGTTAGAATGGCCATCTTCAGATCAATAAACTGAAAAATCCATAATCATGAGAGGGCAGCAACCTTTGGAATCCCATAGGCGTCTGTGGGGCCAAGAAAGCTAAACATGTATGTACCTGTTATGCTAATCATACACTTATAATAATTACGACGACGATTCTAAAAACTATTAGAGTGATTGGATGCAGTGTAGGGCATGAACACTGACGTTGTTACACAGAAATTAGCTCTGACTTTACTAAGAAAGAAATTATTGCACCCCTTCATCACCCGGATTTTTAGAATCTACACCGTAATATGTACCCTGGGTACACAATTTTCCAATTACATACATGATGATTCGTAATTCATTACTCCAAGGTAGTTGAATATAGTGAATAGTCAGAGTAACTCTATGCCCATATCCTTCCAAGTAACTCTGGTTACAACAATGGTAGCCAGAAAACTCGCATGTTGCTCTGATCGTTAATTCGGAACGTCATAACTCCCGATTAGTAATTGACTTTACGAGGTTCCTATGTTACGTGTACATTATTTGTGCGTCCCTATGGCCAATAAATGCCTTTACAACAATGTTTTCTTACACTTTAACTGTGCGTAACGTGACTCGGCCGGTTGGATCGAATCGGCTTTTTATGACTGCCGATGTATAGAAACAGTTAGCGAACGGCCTTGAGATCCCTTTTCCAACTCGTAGCAAAACAATTGAATCTCAACGGTATCTCACATTAGCTTCCCTGTTACAGTCTGTTAGATTCATCGTAAAACCCATGTTTATTATTTCAGTATTAGATCGCCTTCCCGTGAGGTTCAATGGTCAACACATAAAGATGAGATGATACAATTTACATTCCTGTTACGCATTGAACATGCATAACACGAACGTAGAGGTACTTTTTTATTAAATCGTCAGAGTTCGACGGATATAAGCGCCGTTCACATGTCAAGATGACTGGAAGAAAATCCCCGTCATACAACAAGATCGAATGAGCAAATTTTTGTATTTCGTTCAAACTAAATTGTTTAGAAAAATGAGCAATTGGATGTGAAGAAATTGTTAATTATCAATTTAAATCAAAAGAAGATGTTCCAGATAATATCCTGCTATTAAAAAAAAATGTTTTAGCTTGTGTTACACTCAAAGGGACTAGTACAGTTTTTGTGTTCAAGGAGTTATATTTATGATAATGTCGTGATAAGATTGGTGAGATATCGTTCTAAGTTTCGTAAATTGAATTTTGTCCTCAATGTCTAAGAATAAATAAATAGACTCGTGCGGTCATCTCAAAATGTGCTACCGAGTTATGCAGACTTTGATGGAACAATTACTAACCTCCTTCTGACGGGCTCTTCATTGGATAAATAATGTTATAAGGCTTCCAAAACCAGTTGTAATTCTGCTGAGAAGTCACGACGTGACGTTCGCAGAAGAACACATTTGAATCGAACAGTTGTTACTTTCAAGAAAACCCATTAATGCCTTGCACGCTTCCTCACCAAACTGTCTCTACACATTTCAAAGGCTTTACTCGCCGTATAATTAGCGGGTCATCATGAAATTTAGATTAATAAACTCTGGTATCCAGTGAACACCGGTAATATCAAATAGATTTCTTCGATCTAATGGAGGTCAGTTTTTGAAATATTTCCCATCCCTGTTATTATCTGTCACTCCGTGTCCAGCCCCCTCCCCACCGCCGCTACTTTGCCTCTTTAAAAACGTTGAACACTATCATTTGAGTTTAAAAAAAAATCAAGATCATAACTAATAAAGTATTTCAAGAGAAGCTAGTGTGAGTTTTTCTTTTTTGCTTCATGAAGTCGAGAAAGAATTGTCTCCCAAAATCAAAATTACCACTACTTTGCGTTTCAGAACTTGCTACAAATGTTCATTCCGTTTCGGCTTTGTGAAACCCTTGCCACGCACAACACTATATAAATTGGTTCAATTCTGATGAAATTTTCCGGGATAGTGTGGGTTATCCCTTAAGTAGTACCTTTACAAATTGCAGTGCCTTCGTATCAAAGGTAGCGTTGCCATATTCACAAACGAAAATGTCTAGTATCAGTTCTATAAGATAAAATAAATTCTCAGATCTACAACGTCCGATTTAGTACAAACTCAAAAAGGTGATTGCCGATTCGCTTAAAGAAGGTGCCTTATGATTTTTTTGTTGCAATAAATGAAGTAACAAGTGAACATACTCAAAACTAAAATTGGTTGGACAAGTTAAATTCTACATGTTATAGAATATTGTCGAGGAGTGTTTTCTCTCTTAATCCCGTATTTTTCACGACATTTTTTATTTCTGGTACAAAAATTTTCAAAAAGGGGAACATGTCTCATTTCTAATTTTGATAATCCGGGGAAGATATGTATGACGTTATTTAAAATACTACTCGTAGGTTCTAAAATAACAGTGAGTTTTATTTTTTGTTGTTTTTGAGCCGTTTAAATTTATATTGGGTTACGCCGAAAATTCTAAAAATTAACCTTTTGCATTTTTCACGTGTTTATTCAAGTAATTTTCGAATAACCCCAGGTTAAAAATGGAACTAAACCAAGAGAAGTTTGGCCGGAAACAAAAGAATTTAAAGGCCTCAGGAAATATAGAAAACCGGAAAGAAAATTGGGTCTTGAAATTTAGGTTTCTTTATAAGAACATGTGAATTTGACCGAAATTTAGGAGACAAA
Source organism: Creontiades dilutus (assembly GCA_031894815.1). Taxonomy (NCBI): domain Eukaryota; kingdom Metazoa; phylum Arthropoda; class Insecta; order Hemiptera; family Miridae; genus Creontiades; species Creontiades dilutus. Next base: position 1,410,594 of record JAVIWC010001315.1, on the reverse strand, counting down.
TCAAGGATGAAGATGCATGTGGAAAATGGAATATTCCAAAGCGCACTCGCATGACACAATCTACTTTAGCCTCGCCTGTAAAATTAAGCTTCATCTGTCATTAAATCGATAATTTCCGATTGGCGTTGCTTATGTCGTCATTTCTGGAGAACTGGTGATTACATCCTGCTAGAAAACTGCTCTGAAATATCACTATTGATACGTCATTTCTGCAAATGAACACTTTCAGATGATTTCTCACCTAGAGTCATTCCAACGGGACAATACTGACGAGGTAATCGAATCTCATTACCGCCTGACCTTGAGACGTTCCGCAGGTGTCACCAGCCTTGTTGGATGGGAAGTCCTGACACCTGATCTTCTTGTCTTTGTAATGAGTTCTGTTGGAGCTTTAGTGTTACCGGTCATGATACGTCTCGAGTTACAACTAACCGACGCTCCATTCGTCGGTCAAGTACAAACGTAGAAAGGAACCACGAATCAAACGAATATCAGCGGCATCGGCAAAATTATACGTAACGCTAAGCTAAAAACAAGAGATTCTTACAATCCTTACGAAAGGGAAGATCTTTCAGCTGGAATGAGCACAAGAGTTTTGGTGCCCGTAAAAATATGAACATTAGATGTGTTACTCCAATGTTACCAGATGTTGGCAAGCAAGTTAACATCAACATAATTTGTCGTTGTCGTGTAAGATGACTATAGTACAGTTATTAGATGAAATTATAAAAGAACCGGCGGTAAGCCCGTGATTCGGAAGATACATGAAATTCCTATCCGGCAATAAACTGCGTGTTAGCAACCGTGATAACAAAAGTTCGAGAAACAAGCAAATCGGTTGCGATGTTGTGGAGGTTCTGACCCAGCCTATTCTGTGCGCCGAAACTCCCTTCAAAATCAGTCCTGCAGTTAATTCCTCCATTGTGAGCATAAATAGCTACATACATACATACATACAATACACTTTGAGTTTTTTATAAAGGACTATTATGATTCTAAATATCTTACAAATGGAAACTTCGATTGAATGAAGAATACCATTTCACTAGTAGATAAAGATTCAGTCGCACCTATTCAACCTATGTTCGAGTCAACAAACATTTTACTAAAAGTGAATTTGGTCAGAAACAACAAATTAACAACATTGCAACACCCAATACTACAGCCAAATCAGATTGGGGTTGATAATACACGGCGCACAAAGCAACCCCTCCTTCAAGACCGGAGGGTCGTGCGGGTCATTGCATATCGTAGCCCCTGACCAAGACAATGCCTCCTCTGTAGCTTTCCCAATTTTCAAACATTAAGTAGGTCTTTTCAAGTAGGGTGCCCCAGGAGTTTTGCACAATCCGACTTTTACGTGTTGTACAACTCATTTCCGAACAAAAATGCCTTATAGCAATTTTTGCCACTTGCCTCGTTTCCGAGTTATTCGCGATTTAAATTTTGTGTTTTCGATCTTATGTCATTAAAACTGTCATAACACCCTCAATTTAGGAAATAGCTCAAATTTGAAAAGAGCGTTAAATTTTTAATCTATTTGATGTCATAAAACATTTTTTTTTTTTATTGCATAGAAGATGTGCGATTGCTGCGCGAAATGGCAGTTTTGTCGAAATCGCCTGTTTTTCATCTCGCCTAGAAACCCCAATAATGCTTGATGCAGAACTGTGCAGGCCTGGTAAAACGCGCGCCAAAATGTCAGCTTTCCAACGGTATAGTAGCATTGGTTTCTAAAAATATTTTTAGTTAAGGAAATGGATCGCAATCAATCGTAAATCAACACAAAAAATAGCCGTCTCCCGGCTCTTCGATTATCTTGACATTGGCCGGACGTTGTTCACAAACAAACGGGTTTATGCATCCGAAAAAACTAACTTAAATCGTCACTTGAGAGGTCGGGCGTTTTCACCATTCGATTCAGCGAAAAAAGTTACGTATATCCCGCCTCCAACCTTTTTTCGTCGAAACTTTTGGAAAAACCTCAATTTCAACAGAAAACACGTTTTTCTGCGGTTAAACACCATTTCCTTAACTAAAAATATTTTTAAAATCCAAAACGACTGCACCGTTGGAAAGCTGACATTTAGGCGCACGTTTTGCCAGGCCCGCACGGTTCTACGTCAAGCATTATTGGGGTGTCTAGGCGAGATGAAAAATAGGCGATTTGAAGATTTTGACAAAACCGCCATTTCGAGCAAATATCGCACGTATTCAATGCAAAAATGTTTTCTGACATCAAATGGATAGGAAATTTAACGCTCTTTCCAACGATGTCATCAAATTTGAGCTATCTCCAAAATTGAGGGAGTAATGACAGTTTTAATGACATAAGATCAAAAACACGAAAAAAATCTTAAATCGCGAAAAACTCGGAAACGAGGCCTCTGCCAAAAAATTGCTACGAGGCATTTGTGGTCGGAAACGAGTTGTAGAACATGTAGGAGTCGGATTGTGCATAACTCCAGGGACACCCTGTATACATGAATCACTGTTACAAGATATTGTTCACTCAGTGTACTCTTATCATCGATTACCCCTTGTTAATAATAACTATAGTATTAGTATGAAGAAAGAAGAACAGATTCACCTCACTGGTAATGTAATATTTCGAAGTAATATGTGGTTTATAAGGTGCCATGATGTGTGGTTAGCAAGTTCGATCCATGCAGAAGATAAGTTGGGTACCAGCACGTTTTTTCGTGTGGACAACAACTTGTGACCCTACATAAACCCAGAATCGTTGACCACATCCTCTCATTACATTTCGTGTTGTGCAGAATGTTCTTCAGGTCTCTAATAGCGCGATCGCCATGAAGTGGAATGTTCCGAAATAGTTTCCATAATATAACATCCTCTTGAGGCGTAAATACGACAAATAACTGTAGCATATCTACAAGGCCATGGAAGATTACGAGTTAAGTTGTACATCGCTGAAGAAAAGTAAATAAATGTCTATTGTGCCTCTGATAATAGGTGGAATGTGTTTTTATTTAGTTACCAGTTAGTTTACCCGCCGTTTCCGGATTGGGATAGTGAAATAGGTGAGGGGTTCACACTCATTGTAGATGTAGTAAGTTCCCCTTGCTGATTCTTGAATCCCACCCCTCTGGAGACATACCAGAAGCCTTCCAGTGTCGGTGATATCTTCTAGGTCATGCGTTACTTAATCACCTCAGCCCTTAGGCGGGCCAACTATACCATTCAATCACCTCCCATGTAATACACCCATCATCATCTCACAAAATTCTAGCTGAAGTCCTGTTATTCATTTTCTCTTTTTCCCTCTCGTGTTTCCATAATTTGGGACTTGATGCATAAATATAGATAATAAACCAGCAACCAGTATCAGTTAAGCGACAATTCATGACGGTTCGTTCATTAATTTACATTTTTATACTCGTCATAACTTCTAGAAGAAAATTCCGACCCCATTAATTCACATGTGCAGAATCAACCTTAGTCAAACCACTTAAATGGATAAGGATTAATATAATGACAAAAATATTACCACCATTCGACTCCACCATTGTTCTAGCTCAATAATTTTAACGAAAACAGTTATTGCAGCTTAACTGTAGTTGATATATACCATGTTTTCTTTTTAGACATTACTGATCTTACATTCCGAATCTTGAATGTTGACATATACCATCAACACTACTATTGATGCACAGGACATTATTTAATACAACTTTGGTTGTTTTCGCACGGAGGGGATCTTAGATTTAGTTGAAAGTCTAACAAAGCCTTTGTTACTCAGTGAAGATACAGCTTACTCGAAGTTGAATAATCTATAAAATCGTAACTACAAACAAACAAAAATCAGATCTTTCCAATTTATAATAATGGCATGGATGACACAAAACCTACAACACGTTCATAACATACGTGAACTAGGAGAACCAATATTTTATTGGGAAAAGTGGATGAAGTGTGTGAACTACCTTAGCAAGGCCCTGAACTTGCACTGTCCTACTACCTATCGTATTTCTCACATGGGAACATGGAACGACTTGCCAAACTCAATCTGGAAGCTGCTCGAGGAACCAAAAAGTTTAGCGGAGCTATAGTTTGTGTGGAGCATATGTGTGGATAATCAATATCATTATCATATTATATATATTTATTGAACGACTATATAGTACAGAAATAGTTAACCTTGTGATGGATATGGTTAGTTATTCCCAATTTTAGAATCTGTCGTCCCATGCAGTGAACCTTTGACAGGAAACAAAACACTAACATGAACAGAATGACTACTGGTAAACCCAGAGAACCCCCCCCCCCCCCCCGTAATAATTCCACTGGTTTTAGAGAAATCTTAATTTGAGTAATTTTCTTTTGTTAGGTGCCTACGTTTATAAGAACCTAGTTCTTGAATATTGTTCCATAGACATCGTACAACATTTTTGTACAGATCTGTAGTCCTGTGGCCTTTATTGAACGACTATATAGTACAGAAATGATTAACCTACGGACAATGATTTTAACCCGCAAACACCAGTTTCGCTCCAAATAAAAACATGAACATTTTGGAAAGCTGTGATACCGAAGTTTTTCTCGTAAAGTGCGAGTTTGTAGCGTATTTTGGAGCATTTGTATTTGTAGCGTTCATACTTTTATGGTAAATGTTAGACAAAAAACTAATTTCATAGAATTTTTGGAGATTTTTTGCTACACCATATGAACGCGAGGTTGGTTAAAATTACTTAGAGAAATGGGAAGTTCCACATCATTGAAATTTTCTTTTTTTCAACGACATTGTGGATCATTCATGGTATCGCAAGAGTGTTTTTCTCATTCTTTTCAAGTATTGTTGACAATCTCGTGATTATTTTTATTATCTAGTGATAAAAGATTATTTTTCTTCATTTTATACACCTACTCTATAATTAGAATCACATTTGAAAATCTATTTGTCTCAATATCACGAAAGCAAACCAAAGCTCTTGGCAATACGTGCCAATGGATCCTTTACTTATTCACAAAACAACAAGATAAGGCACTATTTTTTGCGAAGACGTGGAGTTCTCTACTCAACGATCGTACGTTGATGATTTATCTACCATGCATAACCTGTAAGATTGATATTACCCGTCCGGATGGTTTCATGGGTCGCGATAAGTGACGTCTAAGTGAAAACGCTCTACGACGATTACGATTGACAATGAGAACTGTCAAGAGAAAGGAACGCTTCGGTACAGTATATTGAACTAATTCAAGATAACCTTCAGGAAAGGTGCCTCTACCGCTCACTCTTCAATAAACTAATATCACTTCATTTTTATTATCTCTCAAACATGCTGCAACTCACTGCCATAAACCGATTAAGAGAGACATCTGCCGCTCAAAACTCCTCTTCACCAGTCGCAAATGGGTTTGTAATTTACTCGCCACGTGAATGGAAAATAATGTCAGAACATAAAAAATAAAAACATGGAACAGGAGAGCAGCCTTGGTATTTCAATGCACCTAGAGCATCATTTACAGTACAAATCATTTTCTTTTCCGAGATAGACTTATAAGAATTACAATTCACAATATTAGGAGCAGTCCTTTCCAGATTACACTCTAAATTCGATCGAAATAAGAAAGAAAGAACGTGAGAAAATGGATTCGGCGTTTGCCCATACACAGATTGAAGTGCTGATTTGCGAGCGATTCAACTCAGAAAGATCCATCAACAGCGTGCATCGCATATCCTGAAAACCACATAAAATTGAATGAAGACTGGTAAATTTAAAAAACCTGTTACGAAGGAAGAAGGCACTACCCATACCCACCTCAGTTACGTACAGCAATATGAATTAATCTACGAATTTACTCGTTGAAATCGTTGTAGGATTATCAAACCGTCCTTCACCGACTACGCTGATGAAATGACAGAACGGTCAAACCTGAAGTTGGAACTGAATCCCGATCAATGGGAAAAGCAAAGAACTTGATGAACAGGTCAAAACAATGTTCTTATGAAAAATTAGCCTTGTGGATACCCTTAATGAATTCTTGGGTTCTTTGTTGTTTGGAACTCATGTACACTGTAAAAATGTAAAATGTACACTGAATTTCATTCAAGTTTGATTCCTCATTTGATTTTTCCCGTCGTTGACAAGTTACCAAGCGTGCAAAGTTACCAATTCACCAAAACTGAGCGCAAACCCGAAGCATGGCAATTCAATTTTCAACGTTTTTCAAAGATAATTCTCGTGGTGCTATACGGGTTTTCAATTGTCCAATTTTAACGCTTTTACAGACAAAACTATCGTTATTTTAAATTTTCATCTTTTGAAATCAGTTTGCACATTCTCATTTTTAATTTATCCATTAAAATAACGATATGATGCCTTTACGGATATGAAAAAGCCAGGTGCCACCCACTTTAACAAACGTTTATTAACTCGTTTTTTTTTTTTTTTTTTTTTTTTCAAGATCACTCCTTTAGATCATCATAATATCCACACGCATCGACCATTAGCATACACTACCATATTCCTTGTCTGCATCCCACATACTGAATCCCTGCGTATTCACATTTACCTCCTTACTCATCTGACTGTAGCAGGTAGGTATCTATCACTCATCGTATGAACTGGATGAGAGGAGAAACCTTTTTGGAGGCGTCGACGAAAATCGTTGAAAAGGACCACAATCCAAAAGACTATAAATCCACCTTGTAAATCACGTGTTCAAAACTGGGTATTATCAATCCTCCAAAACCCGTGTATTATTATGTAAATGTTGGAAGCGTGAGAGATCAATGCTACTAACCCCAATCCCAAGGCCAAGTTCTTGTTTCTCGTGAATAACAGTGAAGCATTTTCAGAAAAAAAGAAGACTTCTTCGAAATGAAACCACACAAGAGATAAAATAATACGAAACGTGGGTTGCTATTGTTGTAGGGTAGGCTAGGACAAAACTTATATTTCTTGAGTAGAGTAGTTTTCTGCATGATAATATGTCGAGTAGAGAGCCGTTCTGCATAGCTCCTCCTTTCGGGAGTTTATTGATACGAGTGTTTATGAAAACCATAGCTAATACCTCACTCCTATTGTTTCGCTTAACAATGATTGTTACATTTACAGGCCCGTAAAGGGTCGACCCTTACAATTATTCTGCACAACAACCTCCAGTTACAAACGTTACATCTACTTGCATTATGATTAATTTGTTGTTGGTTGTTTTGCCGGAAATAAATGTTCTACTAAAATGATTCATTTGTAAAGACATTACAACATTACAATGGAGTAGCACAGGACATGCAAAGAACAACGAGAGAAACAAAAGAAGGACAACAAACAATTCATTTTGTTCTTTGTCTGAGCTTAAAGCGTTTCATAGTTCATGTTCGACAGTGTTCTCACTCGAAGCTCCCAAGAAATCCAATATTAGGTGAGTACATATCAAGATTCTCATCTGTGCGTCCAGAAAATAACATTTTCTTCCGTTCTGCATGACAGTTTAAATCAGGGGTCTCCAACCATTTGCCTCAAGGGCCGTGTCGTAATGTAGCCCGGGAAAATGTTGAAAATTAGGCACTTGAAAAGGGTGTTTTTAAGCACTCCTAGACGAGTTTCACAAATTCAAAACTAGGCCAAAATAGGAACCAAAACTTAGTTTTTAGTGATTAAATACATTGTTAAATTCCGTGATTATTAGTTTTTCTTTTTTCTTATAAGAAATGATGTAAAAACAGAGAATTTAAAAGAAATATATTTTGTATTAATTTATTTAAAATCATTACATTCCAAAAAGTATCTTAATCTAATCTGATGTGATGTGTGCAATTGTTTTTGACACTTTATGTCTTTACTTTGCTACATAAACTCAAAAATGTAACGCGGACAGCGTCACGAAAAAATTGTCACGGAAATATTTCTGATGGTTTTCGCTTACAACCGATTCGTTGCTACGGATAATTATCTTCGACGTTTGTGATCGTACAAAACTCGTTCACCACTCATTTGAAAGCTGTTGATTTACTTAATCTTGTTACGTTAACCCCTGGACATTCGGAACCTCAGTGACCACCCGATGGAACCATATCGTTTACTAACTGTGACACTCCTGTGAGTGGTGATGATTATTCTGCTTACAACGTCTCTCCACTTAGGATCAAAATTTGTTGTTTCAATCATAAGTAAATTTTTCAAGTGTTTTTCTGAATGCATCGCTCGTTATTTGGATTTGGCATGTGTCATTTTTAAAAAGGTTTGTTCTCACACATTTGTTGAACCAAAAATTGTAACCATTTGTCTGGCAACGCTCTTGATTCCCTTGAACTCATCACTCTATGACCTGGAAATAAAAACTGTCTTGAAATTACTTGGATTTTTTTCTGTTTATTCAAGCAAGTATATTTGAAACACACAAGCTTTCTTTTCTAAAACCTTTGTAAAAATACTTATTCTTCAGGGCCTTTCATTACGTATCCAGCCACTCACAGTAAGGAAAACAAAAAGATACTATTTTAATTTAAAAACATGTAACGGACGGCCTGGCGCCTGGCGGAGGGAGGTACGGTTAGCTACTTACCTAAATTTTTTTCTCGTGATTTATTAATTGCAACTGAAAGATCAAATACATTTCATCTAGCGATTTTAAATAGCAATATGGGTACACTCCAAGAGGGTAGGTTTACAGCAAAACCTATCCCTTTATTATATAGCTCAGTTAAATAGCACTGAGTTCGATTGCACTTCTATTCACGCAGCACAACTAAATCCAGTGGTTTGTTTCGCTTGAGATGTCAGATTTCACCTTCGTTGTCCAAAACGTGAGCATCTCCGGGTTCTCATGTTCGTGGAGGCGATGTTCATGCTTCCTTCCGTATTTTGCAATAATTTCATAGACTGTCTCCATCCTCAAATCTCGATGAATATCATCGTTTCGCATGTACCAAGGGGCTCCAACTATACTTCTCATTATTTTATTCTGAAAGGTTTGGATTTTCTTAATATTTGATTTCTTGGCCCAGCCCCAGATCTGTATCCCATAGGTCCAAATAGGGCGAAGGATCTGCTTATATATAACAGTTTGTTGTGAAGAGAGAGGTGGGAATTCCTTCCCATTAGCCAATACATCCTTCTGTACTTGATTTTAAGTTCTTCTTTCTTCTTTTCTATGTGTTTATTCCAGTTTAATTTGGAGTCAAGTGTCAAACCCAAGTATTTAACTGCTTCAGTATGCGGTATTTTATTCGAATTGATCTCAACATCCAAATTGGGACTTTTCGGTTAGTGAAGGTGATGTGGGCTGATTTTGATTCGTTCAGCTCCATTGTGCTTCATTGTGCTAAATCAAACCATCACCTAAATGGTTTGATAATGAAGATTCATTATTTGCGAATAAATTCCGTTTTAAATACTCGATTCGGACTTTCTGTCAAGCAATTAAGATTGATATAGGTCAAAATTTTCTAGGTAAGAAAAATTTTAGTGCTTGAGCAAATTGTCCTACGTTTAGTCTAGAATACTAATTTACGTATTTAGTATAGTAACTTATGTATTACACCGCAAAACCCTACAATCTTCGGTGAAGTACTGAATCAAACTGTAAAAGTCATGCCTGGTAAAGGGGCTTGTTCATGTACAATGAGAGAATTAATGATGATCCTACAGACTTTTGGTTAATAATAATGAATGCAGAAACCCCGATAGACTGTTGAATCATTCTTGTGACTTCCCAGTTCACTAAAGATAGGTACTTCCATTTAATATTGAGCCTGTAGGTGTTCCATTGTTTGCGTTTATACAGGAGTACCCAATTACGGAAATATCAGAGGAAAAACAAAAAACGAATAACAGGACTTGAGTTGGACTTTTGTGGTAGTAATGATTGTGAACCCCTTATCTATATTACTATCCTATATTGGTAAGGCCAGCCAAACTAGCTATGACTAATAACTGGGGTTGTCTAACTCTTAATTCAAATTTATAACAGAATCTGTTATAAATCAGATTCTGTATACAAAATACAGAATCTGTATAACAGAAAGACTAAAATTATATGCCACCGTATCTGATACGGTGGCATATAATTTTAGTCTTTTTCTTTTCAACGCGAACTTGCCACAAATGGAGTATCTGGAAAACTCAATTCCTTGAGGCTCTCAATTCTTCGCTGGCTGTAAGGTAGCGTGCGACCCTGACTTATTTATTTGATTGAACGGGCGATGAAGAAAAGATTAAGCTCCTCGGTTCAACCGGCGAAGAGCGTTTAACGAAGAAGCGCCGCCTTTCGTAAAAGTATCAGACCGATTTAGCGGCTTTGGGTTGCGGCATCTGCCGCTCACACTGAAACTGGGTTGAAAAGATGAGCCCAATCAACAGACTTAATGCGCACTTTAAATTTCTTTCGTGACCGTGTAGGCATGGATCACTTAGTAAAAGCTGAGCGCTGGAAATATTCTTTCACAGAAGCTAATCTGAATAACACCCAACTAAATGGTGGCGGTTCTTACTCGTTTATCGACGAGATAGTACAGATGAACTGACGTACCTATTCGGGTATAGGTTCATTCGTTTCCGAGTCCAATGAAACCTTTCCCAAATAGAATGAAATCGTTTCCGAACCAAATGACTACCAAGTAGAACCAAGTATAATGTAAGTTTTTGGAAACCCAAAATGAACCCTTACCCAAATCAAGTCAAATAAAACATCTTTCAGACCAAATGAATCCTTTTCCAAACCAAATGGAACTTTTTCCTAACCAAATGAATCCTTTTACCAGCCAAATGAAACCGTTTGCAGATCAAATAAAACCTTTTGAGAGATGAGGCAAATGAGGTGAAATTGTTCAACATTAAGCATTCTATGGACGAGATGGGATTCCAAGTACACCGTCTTACTCCTTACTTCCTACGTTTAATCCATGCTTAATCATGTATATTCTTCTGTCAACATTCTGTTCCGTAAGGTATAAATGGCTGTCTTGGAAGGATTTTTCTACTCTTCCCTTGTTGAAATATATACACTGTACGATATTGCTTATGGTATGTTTATTCAAGAATTATACTGTAATCTTTATCTAGGTTATAATCACTCTTTGAACCTTCTATAGTACAGTAAATGTGATTTATACTTACTCTTACTTCAATTAATGCATTTTAACAGACTTATACCAATCATAATGAAAATAGTTAAGATTTTATAGGGATCAATATCACTGTTCAATGGTCAAGATCCCTCCCTTGAACGACAGGTCTTGTTAGGATTTCACCACCCACCTCATTCTTGTTGAAAGAATATTGGGATCTTTAGGTGTCGGTGGAGGGGTGGGATGGATCAAATATGAAGGAAAGATGTGTATCCTTGTGAAGAATCACGAAGAAGGGGATCACGAGGGAGCGGCGTCCTCTCGTGTCATCGGGGCAGGAGAGGATTTTTTTTTTCTCTCTACTTCTAAAGTGGCGAAGTGATCTCATCATAACCTGACAGTAGTTGCGATGTATGTGGTCCAAGGACTTGTCATTGTCACTGCCGTCACAAACCGATCATGACTTTCGAACTCTGGAGGTTTTTCCAGCCTATCGAACGAGGATGCTTCACGACCCTCTCAGCCTCCGCGGCGAATCCCCTCTGTTCCTATTCCTGCCGGGTCTCTTCGCTTCCTCAGCCGTTATGGTTCAATATACTGACATGACGGGAGAATGCGTAATAATCGACGGCAATGCAAGTTACGACCTTGCGGCCGAAGCGCTCACTTTTCCGCTACTCCACCTGTTGCTGGGTCCTGAATCCTCAATAAGATCTGAGTAAGACAGTAGAATGTGTAACGTCATCCTCCTTGATGAAAAATTCAAAAGTGGGTGCATAATCGGGAAATAAAGATGTTTTCCAAGGAATAGTTTCTTATTGTATGTACTAAAAACAATCTTAATATTACCCTTCATATGGTAACGTAAAAAATAAATTAAAAATAAACAGGAGCTTGATAAACCCATCACTCGAAAATTGAGAATTCTAAAAAACCAATAAAAACGAAATAATGAGCATAAATTGGTGGTTACTCCATCGGTGAAAACTTTTTCAATATTTAAACTATTTCATCTTGCATTTTCCACTGTTTCACAAGTTGATTTTGTAAGATAACCAAGTCTTCGTCAAACTATTCTAACTATACTATGGGGTATTTTTTGAAATAATGCGTGATTATGATAATGATGATGATGATGATCACTTTTAGGTTCAGAAATTGCGATGTTCCCAGGGTGTTCCCAAGATAAGTACAATTCAAAAATTTGAACAATCTACAGTTCAAAATAATAAGAAGTAGTTGATATGAAGCCGATTAGTCTTTCGTCCTCAGTGGTGTTTGGTTTACTATATCCATAAATGATTCAGTTATATTGGTTTATGATTTTTCGTTTGGTACTGACTAGTACCATTAATGATTAGACCTGATATAGGATCACCACGAATAAAAAATATAAGATTTTGACTACTACCGCCGTCAATCACATTATCAATTATAAGAAGAATTGTGGAAAAGGGAGCAGGAACTGGGAGGGACAGTATACCCACCTTTATCTGCAAACATTGCTCCCAATAGTGCATCAGTAGATTTAGCGATTTTCTCATTACATTCAGCAGGAGTATCATCAGTTCTGGGGGTTGTCAATTTTATTTCAGCAATTTTTAATATACGTCCAACAGGAATAACAGCCGAACGTATCCCATTATTCGTTATTTATGTTTTTCAGGTGTAAACTCAATTCTTACTAAAGAGGTCAAAAGAATTGACGAAATTTAAACAGGTTACCATTCGGTTTCGTAACAAAATGACACCGGGCTCGTGAATTAATTCAACGCAATTTTTACTATAAATCATAAAAAAAGGTAATAATGAATTAAATTCGATTGGAAGTTTCAGGATCAAGAATACTTTTGGGTTTAAATCAGGGGCAAAACATGAAGAATAAATTTGGGCTTCTAGATTTCAGAGTTAGAACATCAACTTTCAGTGTTATTTCTCTCAAACTGGTTAGGAGGTAACCAAATTCGTTTTGCGTCAAAGAGTCAGGATGTTTGATTTCCTTTTAATTGTGTAGGTAATCAATTCCAATTTCATATATCACCATACATTTGGTGTTGGAGACGTTTTACAAAAATGGCAAAAACGCTGTAAATTTATTAGATAGCCCGTGTGCGTAAATTAATTACCTTGTCTCTTACATTTAGTCTGGAGTACATTATTTAAACTTGACACCTCCATACCTGGTAATTGCATTCAAGATTGAAATACTTGAGCGGCCGCCATCCACGCGGCCTTTGCAGCCCGTCCTCCTGCTCCACAATCTACCTGACCGTAGACGACCGATTTTTATTGCTCCAAGACGAGGTTTTTCAAATGGTTAGCGAACGAATGAACGTCCAGCAACCCGAGTGGCCTCGTCCGATTCAGGGTACTAATTTCTATCCTAATCCATCAAAAATCACCCTCTTACGTCGTTTTTGTGATATAAATGTTTTGATAGAGTAATCCTTAAATATAATCTCTTATGGTTGATTATTGTGCCGAGATTACCGGCACATCCTTGATCGATGTTGGGGTTTTTTTCCCAAATTCCGTAAACTTTTTTTCATTATTGACAATAATGACCCAAAATCCATGGTAAAGAAGTCGGCAAAAGGCTAATAGTCGGAAATTAATTGTAGAATCTACCTAAAGCGGAGTGGGTTTTATCCCAAAACAGCATATATATTCACCATAACGTATCAAATTTAGAATAACTCGAGATCAGATATTGGTGATGAACAACATCAGGAATTTAAACTTGGCTCAACTTGAACCAAATTTGGCAGAAAAAGCAAAAGAAATTAGCGGAAGAAGATAAACTGGAGAAGGTGATTAGACGCACCCATTTCACTGGCTTGTCTCCATTTCCGCGAGTGGTGAGTAGAATCACGTTCTTAACTTAATGGAAGGAGTACAAATAAAATAAGGTGGCCTGAAACCACCATAAATCATTTTAATCCCTTACAAGGAGAGTATGGGAACCAGAAGGCTCAGTTTGCACGAGTCTGATAGTCGAGGAAGACATCCGCAATAACGATCCCAGAAAACAGCGCTGACTTCGAACGATTTGAAGTTCGTCCGTTGAGCCTCAAGCGTCTATCGTCACGTGCCTTCTTGATAGCGACGGGGTGCCTTTATAAGTCAAGACCTAGAACTCATTCCACTTGTGCGGAAACAATGCGAAAAAAAATCCAAGATTGCCGTTGTTATAAAAACCCAGTGTTGCGTGGCATCAGCATTAGACGTTACAAACAATATGAAGAAATCCCTGGTAAGTTTTATTAAATTCTGTCCCGCAACATCGTTGTTTAATTTCTGCATGACATACCGTATTAATTTATTTACCAACAAAACGGGGCTGATGGGAGGTTTCGTGTTCATAGCATGTCTTCAGTTTTAGGTTTACCTGATCCAGAAAATGAGAATCAATAATATAATTGATATGTTATCAACTTATAAATCGACAATTTATCAATCTATTAGTTTATGAACCATCATCGGAGAAACTAAAAAGCAACAGGATTATACATTGCCAGTTTGCATTAAATATTTGTATTAAAAGTCAAGTCACTTGACTTGGTCAAGCTTTTCGAAAGTTCGTTGATGAATTTGTTCGTTTTGAGTCATATTGAAATGATGCCAGGGTTTCAATGCATCATTTTATGTTATCCCCGATATTATTATCTCTCTTTTTTGTCAAAAAATCAAGAAATGAAAAAACAATGTATTTAAAAAATTCCTAAAAGTTCCAAAAAATGGTTGAAATTCGTTTGGAATAATACTCGAGAAAAGTTTGTCAACCAGTAAGTGGAACATCAAAAAATTTAAGAACAAAATTTTGATGACAAATGTACTAACTGAAGAATGGCTAAAATATGTTTATAACGACCAGCACCCACAATAATTTAAAATCGAATTAAAAATGGAAATTAAATCTGTACTACGACGGACAGGGACAAGCAAACAGACATGAATCCAATACTGTTAAAAATTAATTAAAACATCAACACTAAAAAAAACACACACTACTTGTAAAAATTTTGATGTTGACGTGAATTTTCTTAAAATTTCCCGGAAGTTAGAACAGTGCTTCCACCACATATACGTAGACTCCTCCATATACATCGTAGATTTAATATTAACAATTAAAATGGTTGGTTTGAGCAATAGGTAAGTAGAATAGGTATATTTCTCAATTAGGTAAACATCATTGTACTGAAACCTGGATTGTAAAAGCGGAAACTACAATTATCAATATTTAGTCTGAAATCCAAATTCGTAATACAAATTAAGGCATTTTTTAACTACTCGGGTACACAACCAACCACTTAAATTAACCAACTTGTTAAATTTTTGTATTTGATTTTAATTGCAAATAAATTATAAAAGAATATTGAGTGTACATACAGAACCGAAGTGTACACCCCCGGGTCTTCATTCCTTTCGTCCATATATTTAACACCTAACGTATTCAACACTTTAGTTGACATATAACAGACTTTTCAATATAACTTATTATTATTTCAGCACCACAACTCATGAAATAGCATTTTAACGCTCTCAGTGTGTGAATCTGAATTCCGTAGACCCCACCAACTTGAAATTATTCTCAGCTCGACATGGGAGTTCTCGCATGTGCCTAAGAATTGACAACAAAAAGGGCGCACATTCTGGGCTCGTACAGAATGGAAATGAAATATGAAGACCGTGAGGTGGGAAATGGCTCTCTACGCCCCACTAGGCGATGAAGGTCTGAGAGGAAGAAGGTCCGCTCTGTTGATCTCCAGCTTGGTTGGGCTATTGTTCCTGCTGTCTCCGCGCTGAAAGCGTTGTTTTCAAAGTCATCATAATCACATGACCATAACAATCATTTTCATCTATCTCGTAATACAACATTGGAGCAAACAATTCTATGTTTATTTAAAATGTTGTAAGTGAGGTGATTTCACCAGTTTCTCGAACACCATCCAAACTTCCTTGATGCAAAATGAAACACACAGTAGAATCTGGTGCACATCTATAGCCCTCTGTATCGACCTAATAAGTAATGTATTTTGTACTAACTGTAATTTTGTTTTATAGGCTTCATTTTATTTCGCTGGAGTGCTATTCAGTATTGCGGCAATTGGAAAAGCGCTGGGTCACCCGACGCCAAATCAACTTCGCTTCGCAACAACAGGTTACTCTTTTTTGCGGCCGTACCATTTCAGTTCACATCAAAGTGACCAGGGCCTAGATATCAGTCAACGAAGTCAACGGATTACCCAATATCCATTTTCGAGCCACAATAACGACAGTGAAAGCCAAGCTCCTGCAGGAACTCCATTGTACCAGCCACAACCGTATCACGGAAATGACTTAAATAGTAACAGATTTGGCAATACAGCGTCGCCTTCCCTGTACAACCAGCTCAATTATCAACATCCTGGAGTACAATCAAGATTTCAGCAGATGCCTGTCCAA
This sequence comes from Creontiades dilutus, assembly GCA_031894815.1. Taxonomy (NCBI): domain Eukaryota; kingdom Metazoa; phylum Arthropoda; class Insecta; order Hemiptera; family Miridae; genus Creontiades; species Creontiades dilutus. Next base: position 1,394,111 of record JAVIWC010001315.1, on the reverse strand, counting down.
CAAGACGATTCAGCTGATTCAGCAGAACATGGTGAAGCTTTGAAAAAGGAAGATACACATACCCAATTGCCCATGTACGATGCCGAGGATATTGAAGAATATCCCAGGACCGAAGAGGAAGAGCAATCAGAATATGGTACAACGGAATATGAAAATTTATCTCCAAAGATAGACATCGAACCAACAACAGAAGCCACCCAGAACTTTACGACCGGGAACAAGACTGCCCAGTACGAAACTCTTCGATTTTCCAACATCCCGACTCCCCAGACGCCAAAACCTAAAGTAATTCCCGTTCAGCACCGAAACTATCCGATCGCCCATAAAGTCAACCCCGATAAATACTTGCTAGTGGGATCGGTGCTCTACTTGAACCCAGAGCTCCATAAAAACCTGTACCATGTCACTGACGATTCCATCCATAACTCGGCGGTTCTTCCAGAAGTAAAAGCTACATCGCAAATCGAGCAAAAGGATGTTGCATTGAACAGTGCTTCTCATGATAGCTCGGTTAATCATAGAGACAAAAAATCTGTGTATTTTAATGAAAATGGTGGAGAACATGAGTTCTCTAACTCGGACTTCTAACTAGATGCAGCTTTTGTACCAGTAAAAGCAAACATTATTTCATTCTGAGTATATGATTATTAATCCGTAACATAACAGGATGGCACCACATAGGAAATTGATCATGGAGAAAACCATGAAAGAATTATGAGCAATTGTTACCAGTGTTGCTTTCGAGCAAAATATTCCAAAATTTTTAGATAGTTTTAATATTATTTGAGTGCTTCAAGTACTATTTGATGTAAAATTTAAAAGCCTCCTAAGGAGTTGATGAAAAAAACGCAGCAACTTATTGCACAATTTTTTTACGTTGCGGAGGAATTTGAATTAACACTGAATTGTCAAACCCACTTAGCGAAAACAAGTTAATCAAATTAAATAAAACTCTTGACAATTTAATAATGGTGAGACCCATTTACTGCTGCAATCTGGAATGTTAGGAGGAATCCATATTTTTTTCACTTCTGTTATGACCAATCGGTTTATGCACGATTATGGATCGATTTTTACAATCAATTAATTGGACTCCTAAGCTATACGGTCGTTTGCACTGGAAGATGTAAACCTCTACAAAGTTGAAATGTCGAACCAACTGCTGGAAGATTGTTCTGGATGCTTTAAAGTGATCGATTGAGTATCGATCGCATCGTTTATCAAGTCCTTGACAATTCAATGTGTACTGCATTCGTGACTATGCAAACATCAACTGGTGCGAGGTAAGTGCCAGAAATCGCGATTTTGAACTTCCCCCTGAAGTCAACTGCGTCCTGTAAAAATGAATAGGTAATTTCTACTTGACTGTTCCGTTGTTATTTTAAAAGATTATAGTGAGATTGTAAAATACAATGTTACTGTAACATACTGCCCCTTCTCCTTGAATCTCAATAATAGGAGAAATAATAGATCCGCATTGGACCTTGAAAACCGAAGCACAGCAGATTTGTTCAGCTTACTAGATGTTCACAATTTCTGGGTTGTGGTGAGATATTGTATGATTGAATTATTATCCAGTCCTTAAGCACAGTGTAATGGTCAACTTTGTTGAATAGCCATATCTCTTTCTATCTACGATCTTAATGTAATTAGAGTGAGAGTTTATAAGGAACAATTGGTATTTGGGTGTTAACACAGAGAGCAAAGTAACGCAAAAGAAAGACGATGTGCCGTTAACTCGAGAAATCCGTTACGAGATACCAAAATTAACGAGCTCAAGGCCCAGCAACGATTAGTTGAAGTAGAGTGCGGAGTTTACTCGAAACGAGAGCTGTGTGAGTTGCGGCTTGTACGTAGTCTCACGAAATACGAGATTGGATAATAGTGGAATTACCGACAATGGAACGGGAACGGAATTCAAGAGGTAAGAACTCTATTCGAGATTGACGATTCAATTTTACGAGTCAAAAGTCAAATCTAACTGTGATACATTATAGATGAAGACAGTTGGTTATATTTTATAAGATACCAATCACAATTTATACTCGTAGATGGAAAAGCATGAAGGAATACTGTTATAAAAATAACATGAAAATAAAGGTACCTGTAGACTGTATATCGTTATCGTTATAAAAGGTCGTATCGAATGTCGGCATCTTTTATATCTTACTAAAAGTTCTCTTATCTTATTGCAATAGAACTACTGGATTGGAATTGCTGTCTCAAAGCAGTAAATTACATAATCAACGAGTACACGAGTACCATTGATGTAATACAGATATCGGGCAACAAAATTGAACATCTGTCAAGTTAGGAGTGGCACATATCTTCCTCATATCGGTAGCCTGAATGTATATAACATGTATAGAACATTAGAATGTGCTTAACTTTAAAATGTTCTAAGTACTAAAAGATGTGCAATGTAAGCTCGTCACAATGATTAACGAACACAAATTACAACGAACATGTTCCAGCACACATTAAAACGTTCAACTGGGTGAGTCGACTCCTATTGCGATCTACTTGTATGTAATTCATAAGGGATCATACACAATTTAACCCGTACATTCCCCCTGATAATTTCCCAATTCCTCATTTCCAAATCCAAATCGGATCAAAACTGCAAAAACTAGGTTTGTAACAAGGATCATCGGACACGTCAAATGAGCAGACAAACAGAGAGGTACGGAACGAAAGTTGTTCGGAATGGTCTAAAATATAAATTGCTGTTAGAAATGTTAATCTCTCGAAAGTGAAAACAAAGCTTCCCCTGCTTAAATGTTCACTCGGAAGCATTACAATTACAAAACATACTGTTAAGTGTTTGTGAATTACAGAATGCCCTCTACGTTCGGTTTTTTTTATGATCACACTTATGAACATGATTATAAACACTTATCAATATTTTTAAATCCAGGACCAATTCTTAATCAAACAAAAGAACGCTGCAAATTCTTCCGCTGGGGTTTATTATTCAATTGGCTTGCGTTCATGATTTGAATTTCTACTAAGCTTTGGAGTGTGCGTGTTTCACAGGTGATAGAGCGATTATTGAATTTCAGGAGATATTCATAGAGCACGTAAATCTGTTCTAAACCAAAATACCTATTTGGATTGATCAGTTGATTATATTTGTGTGCCTCCTGAAATTCAATAATCGCTCTATCACCTGTGACACACGCACACTCCAAAGCTTAGTAGAAATTCAAATCATGAACGCAAGCCAATTGAATAATTAACTCCAGTGAAAGAATTTGCAGTGTTTTTTATGGTTATCAGAATGCTTCAACCCGTGTATCGGCTACAAAGCCTTTTAGGAGTTCACTCCAGTATCCATATTACTACCTACATCACTACATCACTAGGTTACTGATATCAAAACGAAAACAATAATAAACCAAAATAACGCAAATGTTGGCACCATAAATTGAGCCATACGTCGGGAACGGTTTGACCTACGGACCTGGGGAGGGGTTCATTCGATTCCTCGTGGAAAGTTCTTCAAAAAGAGTCGAAATGTATGCCGCCTTGACGTTTTTACTTTTTTGAGGTATTTAGGGATTTTACAAAACTTTGACAACCCTTAAAGGGCACTTTAAATGAAGTGAGAGAGCTGTCTCAAGAATTGGGGCGCCGTCGGTATGGATTTTTCCTGAAAATTTCAGCTTTTTTGCTTCATCCGTTTAGGAGAAATCGTGCGTACAACGTACGGCGGACGGACGGAAAAATTTTTATTGCAGATTCGCATTTGAAACGTAAACCATGAAATTTTAAGGGGGGGTTACAATTTTTTTTTCAAAGACAGATTACAATGGTTTATTATTGAATAATAAACGAAAAAGAACAAAAATTTGCACTGAATTTTAGTAGATAATATCTACTTTATATTATAAAGATCGCTTGATAGAATCGGCTATAACCGACATTATAAACGATCGCGGTTGCTCAGTAGCTGCTAATAATACCAGCTCGTTTAAAATCATAATATGATGGCATGGCAATATGACATCTTTATTACAGTATGACATAATATGGTACCAACAAATCGTTTTACTGGAAAATTCATTGAAATATATTTTGAAAATTGGTAAAAATCTATAAATTTGGTCATGAAGCTGAAGTTTATTAGGAAAAAATACAGTTAACAATTTCTTTGAACCAGGAGTCCTCAATTTCTAAAAAATTTTATAAGAATGAATTGCGGAAAGTTATGAAATTTTGCTCAATTTTTTTGAAAAGTTTCACTTCGGGAGTCTTCATTGGCCGTAAACTGTCTTGCTACTCGGCGTTGAATATGCGTTCCCGATATTTATAGCTTACAAAAGGACGTTATAGTGTTGGGGTTGAGTTTTGCTCTCACACTTTTCTTGTGGCTTCTACTCACCAAAATATTGAACATGTAACCGAGCTTTCTTCAGAATGGGCCTTAGGAACCTTCAAAATTAACTAAGATGGGTTTGAATATTTATTTTTAAATCTATCTATTCGACGAATTTGTTGATGAATTTCCGTTGTCTTCCAACCTTTCTCGACGTTCAACTAGTGAAATTGTGTCTTTTGGTATATTAAGTATTCAATAATAAACCATTGCAATCGCTCTTGAAAAAAAAAATCTGAACCCCCCTGAAAATTTCATGGTTCACGTTTCAGAAGGTGTAGAATCCGAATTTGCAATAAAAAAATTTCGTCCGTCTGCCGTTCGCACGCACGATTACTCCCAAACGGCTGGAGCAAAATATCTGAAATTTTCAGGAAATCAATATTGGTCCGACAACGCCCCAATTCTTTAGCCAGCACTCTCACTTAGTTTAAAGTGCCCTTTAAGGGTTGTCAAAGTTTTGTAAAATCCCTGAAAACCTCAAAAAAAGTAGAAGCGGCCTAAATTTGGACTCTTTTTGAAGAACTTTTCATAAGGAATCGAATGAGCCCTTCCCCAGGTTCGTAGCTCAAACCATTCCCGATATACCGCCCGATTTATGGTGCCAACATTTGCGTTTTTTTTATTTATTATTGTTTATGTTTTCATTACAGTAACCTAGTGATGTAGTGAATGTCGATTCTGGAGTGAACTCCTAAAAGGATTTATGGATAACCATGGAAAAAACGCTGCAAATGCTAAATTATTTGCGCTTTTTTCATGATTTGAATTTATTAAGTTTGGTGTTCATTACAGGTGATAGAGTGATTACTGAATTTCAGGAGGCACACAAATATGATCAACTGAACAATCCAAATAGGTATTTTGGTTGAGAACAGATTTACGTGCTCTATGCATATCTCCTGAAATTCAATAATCGCTCTATCACCTGTGAAACACGCACACTCCAAAGCTTAGTAGAATTCAAATCATGAACGCAAGCCAATTGAATAATGAACCCTAGTGAAAGAATTTGCAGCGTTTTTTTTTTTTTTTTTTTTTTTTTTTTTTTTTTTTTTTGAGAACAGATTTACGTGCAATGATTACAAATGAAAGACTCGCAAACGACACATCAGATCATTAAAAACACTTTTTGGAATAGAACTTTCAATCTTTTAGTTAAAATACAGTAAAAATCGACATTTTGCAATAACACAGTTCAAAATAGTTGCTTTTAATGAGAAAAGACAGCAAAGTCCGGATCTGTGCCTTTGTGGTGCTCTAATTCATGTTTCAATTAAATTATAGTGTGAATTATGTTGTGCTCCTTCGCAGGTACTGGGGTAGGATTGTATATTACCTACACTCATGATAATAATAATTATTATGATTATCATAATAATTGCGGTATTTCTGTGTTATCGATTTGAATAAAGCAGAAAAATAATTTCACTTCTACTTACTGATTAGGTACATTTGGTGGGATGGTACACAAATTAAAAACGTTGATACAACTCTTTTAACAAAAGGAGCAGAAGCAAATTTGATTTATTCAGCTAAACTCCTGACTTTTTGAAAAATGTTTCGACGCAGACGTCAAATATTTTCAAATTGTCAGCGTTGGTTAAATTTTACTCCACTTCCTCTAGAATTAATTTTTTTCTTTACATTTAAAGCTCCACAAACACTTGATTTGCGCAGTCTTTTCTCATTGGAAATATTTTCAACTGCGTTTTTAAAAAGTGGCAATTTTTACCGTTTTTAAATTTGAAATATATCGATTATTACTCCCAAACAGCGTTTTTATTCGCGTGAGGTGTCGTTAGCGATGATTGTGAGTATTCCATTTGTAATCTACGCAAAAAAAAAAAAATAAAAAAAAAAAAAAAAACAGCATGATCCTATGAGCAAATTTTCTGAAACTTACCAATGTTAAATTAAGTTGAAATTTGAGCACCTTGTGTGCAAACAGTTTTGTACCTATCAATCTTATTGCAAAAAACCGTGTTCTGAAGAACGTTTGGACACATATTCAATATTTTTCTGAGCAGAACCTGCAAAAAACTAACAAACAGAACCTACATACTCGACGCCATCATTGGAAGGTCCCCTAGTAAGTGCTAATGATTACCTACGTGATAGTCAGTTCACGTAGACAAATTTCACTGAACGGCTTGTAGCTGATGTCGGGCCCGGGAGCCTCCACCTACACATTGACCTTCCTCACGTGCTCGTAATGTGAGGACAAGACGATCCGAGAGCAGTTGAAGCTGCCTTTCCTAGCTCCCACTATACCGCCCCGCTCACTGCACCCAACCGACCGACCTCCCTGTCGCCTCTTCAGAGGGTTGACGGGGGTTGGGGTTGCCAACACTTTTCCCCACCCTCATCTGATGCCCTTTCAACTATAAATACCGTTAGTTGTCAGGGTTTAACCATCAGTTTTTCATCTATCATCAGAAGACATGCACAAGGTAAGGAGTGCAACGGCAGAGCGGGAAAAAAAATCAAAAATTTTCGCGGATTTTAATCACGTTGTGTCGACAAGTGTGTGATTGAATTTAGTGCAGCAAAATTTGTGGCAGTCGAAGACCAATCAACAGGGGGCTGATATGTCAGCATCATGCGCTACTTGGAGTGATACAACTAACCAAACAATACATAAGCGTGCTCATAAATTTCATTACAATTATTTTTTTTTTTTCTTCGTGGAGAATTTTTCGGATAAGATTAAATACAAGTAACGTTTTATCTGACTTTCATCCATTTTTTGAAATTTGACCATAAAAATATCAACATAAAATTTGAATTTATCCATCTTATCCTCTAGTTTGCCATTCAACATTTAAAGTAATCGAAACATGGCCGTGTAAATTTCAATCAAATTTCCCTAAAAATGATGAACGACTTAATTCAATTTTATATTACATTTCCAATGAAAACATTGTTGCAATTTACTAATTTTATTCATATTTTGAACTTCAATTTATAAATTTTTATTTTTGACAGGTAGGCTGTAGTCGAGAAATGTTCACAAACCTGCATGAGCCTTATAAAATATTATCTAACAAATTACTTTATTACTTATTGTTCCATTGAAATTCGAGTGCCTTAGCTAAAAACGTATTGGTTCATAACTAACTCTGATTATCATTAAAATCCATTGATTTTGATTTAATTGTATTTTGTCCGTTTCTTTCTTGATTCAATAATCTTGGTCATTGATAACGTAATTTATATCATATTTATTTTATCGATAAATGTTATACATTGTTTTTTAAATCAATACTCATGGTACTCAAATCATAAACCTCACTTTAATTACTTTTAAATCATCGCTAAATAAAAATTTTGTATTCATCAGATAGTCCTTTTTGAAATAACCTCATAATTACTGCTGCCTACGCTAAAACTATATTCTACAGTTTTCTCTTAAATTGTTCAAATTTCAATACAGTTATTCAAAAGTGCTGCCGCCAACTGTAGCTTTGGTTTGGGTCCGTAAAACAAAAGTAGAGAGCACAAGGTGCAAGTTGAAATGGATCAAATTCAAATTAAAATTATGAAAGTAGGTTGTATGCTTCTTCCACAGTTTCCAATACTCAGATTCAATTAATGTGAATGATCTAAAAAATATGTAGTTCCAACGGTAATTCACATCGGACGTAATGGACATTCAACACTTGATGAACTTCTGTGATCACTGAAAACGGAAACGACATGCTTGATATCAATTTAATTTTGTTTCAATGAGAAATGATTGTGAAAAATGTAAATTAGATCTAACAATCTTAAAAATTAACTACAAAACCAAATACCATGAAACTCGAACCAATAACTACCGATAAAGCTCTCTCAGTTCTCGCTCTCATATGGCTCAATTAGAAAAGGGTGAAACTTGAGGGCTCACCCCAATCGATAGTCCATGAATGAAATGAGTAGTTTTATATGGTACTGTATAACTACATAGTTGTAAAAGTAACGATGGAATTGCATCATAATTATCAAGGAACAAAACCTAAGTCTGTATCAAAAGCAGGTGATCTATGGTATTTTCAAATAATTTCAGTGAGTTGATTTCGATTAAAAATGTACCAATTTACCAATTTAGTTATTGGTATACTGTTAATATTTGTTCATGAATTTATTGATATCAATGTTTGTTGTGATTGTCATTTCCAGATCACAATTTTAGCTGCATGCCTGATCGGGGCTTGCTTCGCGGAGCCTCCCGTGAACACCTATCTGCCAGCCGCTCAAGGGTCATCCCCTTCCAGCAGGTTCGGAGGAGCACCTTCTTCTCAATATGGAGCACCGGGTAGGTCTAGCGGATCGCCATCAAGCCAGTATGGAGCTCCTAGCAGGCAATACTCGCCTTCCGGGTTATCAGCCCCCGTAACTGGGTTAGCTTCTGAATACGGTGCACCATCTTCCGAGTATGGAACTCCATCTTCTACTTATGGCGCTCCTGGCTCAAGAAGTGGCACCCCGTCTTCTCAATATGGTCCTCCATCATCCACTTATGGCACTCCTGGATCTCGTAGTGGCTCTCGTTCTGGCTCCCCATCTTCCCAATATGGAGCTCCCTCATCCCAGTATGGAGCCCCATCTTCCCAATACGGTGCCCCTGGATCCCGTTCTGGCTCTCCCTCTTCCCAATATGGCGCCCCTGGTCTTAGGTCTGGTTCTCCATCTTCTCTTTATGGTGCCCCTGGACAGCGATTCGGATCTTCACCTTCTTCTCAATATGGCGCCCCATCAGCTCAATACGGCGCTCCTTCTTCTCGTCAGGGCTCATCTCAGAGTTCCAGGTCTCGCCCATCTTCCCAATATGGTGCCCCAGGATCCAGGTCTGGCAGCCCCTCATCCCAGTATGGCGCTCCCTCCTCGTCTTACGGTACCCCCTCGGCCTCATACGGTACCCCCTCGGCCTCATACGGTGCCCCATCTTTCAACCAACTGAACACTGACGCCATCATCGTCGATGCTGCTCGCTCTGGCTCTCAAGGTGGATACTCATCCGGTGGATCTCAGGGAGGATACTCATCTGGCGGTGCTCAGGGCGGATACTCTTCTGGAGGACCAGCTCAGGGTGGGTACTCTTCTGGCGCTCAAGGTGGCTATGGATCCTCTGGCCCCAGCGGATACGGACGTGGAAACGGATACAATGGTGACGATGAAAACTCAGTAAGTTAAACAAACTCTCAGCATAGTCTAGCCTGAACTAAATCTGTTTTTTAATATTTTGATGTAGACCTATATATTAGTTCCCATAGGAATACAAAACTGAGCACATACGATCATTGCTCTTAATGTTTTGATAAAGAAATTTGATACAGTCCTTTCAACGCTTCCCGTACTAACTAGCCCTTATAGTTTTGGGAAACGAGATAGACCTGTATTGTTAAGTTAATCCCCTTCAAAAATCGATCTAAAGAATAATTTCGACCGGCATGCCTTATCCTTTTCTCCAAAAATGTTGTGCTAACGTTTGATGAACTAGAAAAAATTGTTGATGTAATTTTGCCCAATTATGCAGACTATTGATGAAAATTGAAATTACTTCCAGTTTAATTTAAAGGAGTATCGGAGGATCTAGGAGGATCGAAGAGAATTTTGAACACTTCATTGTTGATTGTGGATTAATTGTAATTGTCTATTCTCGTCCATTTGATTTCCATCGGAGTGGATCCGAATCCAATGAACAGAAATTAACTATCTGGGTTCATCACCCTTATCGATGAATCGAGTTTTAAAAATTAATTCATTACGTAATTAGTACAGAACGCTTTCTATCAATACTGAACTGAAACATTGTAGTGCATTAGCTCGAAAAGTCGTTCTATTTTTAGAAGTTGACATCGAAAAATATTCCGCTTGTCCCATTTCTTCTGAATACCACCTAAATGTTTTGCTGAGTGTTTCCAAGAGAACTATGTTTATTCAGATCAACGAGAGCATTGCTATCCATTCTCAGTTATTCATCTGCAGTTGATAGAAACATCAAATCAATACCGCACTCTTAATCCCCTCATTGGATTGATATGGATTGATTTTATTGGTACTGTCATGTTAAGTTGTCATAGTTGATCGTGCAATAATTTCACCGAGTTTAAATCAAGAATACGTTCTTAGTATCCGTTATGTGAATATGCTCATCTCCTTCGATTGAAACTAAATTTTTATGGAATTTTGCGTTTTAGTCGCTTCTCAGCGGTTTTTTTGCTCAATTATAAAAATTAATTCAACACACGTACTAGTTTTTCCAGAAAATTTGGAATACTTTGATTCCACTCATTTGGTGCTTAGAAACTAGGTAGGTATGTGTCTTCAACTGTGCAGCAGTGAGCACAACTTTTTAACTCTAACACAATTCGAGATATCTCGTTCACGGTTCAGAAGGTCTTTCATACAATTCGATGTCATAGTCTTCTTTTATTAATATTATTTTGTAACTAGGTATCTACTTGTTTTTATTAGATTGGAGTCATCTTCCCTTTTGTCGAGGAATAGAAACGACAATGTAATAAACTTATGAAATGATAAAATAAACCTGGGTGAGATGAATAACTTTAACGACAAACATCACACCTCTTTTCAATGTGGAAGATGTGTTTTTCTACAAGATGCATTTTCAAAATTTGAACGATTATGTGGAAAGATACCAAATATGCACCAATACCTCAATAATACTCTTAACTACAATTTATCTAGCTACAATACTAGATATTACGTTCCTACCTTACTAGAAAATAAATAGTTAACATTACTTTGAGCGACACCATCAGGAGTTGATGAACAGCAAGCTTATTAACTGTATTCCCAACTCCGAAATTAGGGCTAATTATTTCTAAGACGCAAATGATTGAATTGAATACATAAAAAAACGTGATTACTTTACTTCATAATAGGAACTAGATATAACGGAAACAGTATCTGTTCAACAATAAAGCGAATTCGAAGTTACGTTAAAGGCAATCAGCAATCCCATCGTCATCAAATAAGATTGAATATTTAAAATTTATCACATGTATGTTTGATAATTCGTAAATTTGTAAAACTGTACCTTGTTTGATTGCATTACTTGAACATTAATGTTACAATCAACCGGTGTTTCAAACTTTGCTCATTGTTTTCAGGAGCCCGCCAAATACGAGTTCAAATACGACGTCAACACCAACGAGAAGGGCGAGCAGGTCGAGTTCGGGCACGAAGAGCAGCGCGACGGAGATGTAGCCACCGGGAAATACTACGTCCTCCTTCCCGACGGCAGGCGACAGCTTGTGGAATACACGGCCGACCAGTCCGGTTTCAACCCCAAGATCTCCTACACCGACGAGGGTGCTAGCGGTGCCGGAGGCTTCGGACGCGGACAGGGCGGATACGGCAACGACGGTGGGTACTCCAGCGGTCCATCCGGTGCTGGCGGTTACAGCTCCTCCGGAGACCAAGGATACAGTCAAGGTGGATACTCGTCGTCCGGGCCTGGATCTCAATCTGGACCATACTAAATAGACTTTGCCATAGTTAGATATCCTATTTATTCAATGGTTGAATACTGTGTATTTTTATTATGTAATAAATAAAATGTTAAAAAAAATTATCATTATCATTAACCCCACCCACCCAATTCCAGAATCGATAATTCAAATCAAAATCGTTTACATGTGAAAACCCCTCGGGCATTGCAAGGAGGAATCATTTCGAACAAAACACTTCTCAACACACTTCTCAACAGAGAACTTTTCTATGAAACTTCAAATTCTACGAATTAATTTTGAAGAGCAATAATGGAAATACGTTCTTGTAGACACACATAACCCACAGTATCTTCCACAATACTAAGTACAACTGTACTAAGAAAATACCGTTCGTTTTTGATATTTTTTTTTTCAACTAAACCCAATTTAGCGTTTTGTATTTGAACCTACAAAAAGGCAGCACAGAAATATGGTAGTCTTGAGGAAAATCAGTACCATGGGCACAGGAACCTCCAGCAGATATACGAGTAGACCTCTAATGTTGAATAGTTCCAATGGTTGACACCATCAGTTCAATCCATAGATAGTGTGCTTAAGATTTCAGCATCGAAGCTCCAACACTACGAGTAGGCCCTGAGCAATACCATTAACATTTCCTAATCCCGATCACTGCCACTTCACCGGTAAATCTGCATGAGAACGCGCAACTCATCATGGAAACGCCGGTGTGACTGTTCATTTGTGCAATACTATAACATCTTCATCTCCCGAGCCAATGGGATTAAAACCTGAGAGAAAGATAAATTATGGGCGCAAAAATTGAAAACCTATAAATTTGTATGCATTAAAAAACTAAACTCTGAACAACAATCCAACCCATGATTTCTGAATAATGAGTGATACAATCCAAAATTCCCTGATTGGCCACAACAGAAACAGCACCTCATAACAGCCCAACCGATAGCCCTCAATCCTACACAATCTTGCTGACAAGTTTTTAGTGGGGTTTAATATTAGTTCCCAAAATGTACATCAAGTTTCGGAACCAAATCAGCATAGCAATAATTTCCCCCCACTGCTAGATTCAAAGATTTCAGTCTAGTAGGAAGTCTTTAACTAGAAGTGATCCATGGTAATACGATATCAGCCTGTATGCAGTATGTTCATCATAATCATCAAGATTCATATATCGAATATCAACACATCATTAATCATCATTGTACCATAAACTGTTACTAAATCACAAGTAGCTGAAACACATTTCAAAAACTGGTATGGTATTAGCACTAACCAGAACACGTTGATACAAAAGACATATATACTTATATATCTGACAAGTTTTTATGTGTATTTTAATATTACATCGAAGAAAATTTCGGTTTACCAAATCAGCATATCAATTTCCCCCGTCCGCCGTACTGCTACATTCAAAGATTTCAGTCATCAAGTTTTAACTAGTATCCATAATACGATATCAGTGATGCAGTATGTTCATCATAATCATCACGATTCATTTATCGAATATCAACCGTACATGATTAATCATCATTGTACCATAAACTGTGACTAAATCATAAGTAGCTGAAACACATTTCAAAACCTGGTATGGTATTAGTAGCACTAACCAGAACACGTTGATACAAAAGTAATGACGTTATATATCTTAGATAAACAATGGTATTAATGTGTATTTACATATTCCATGGATATTCATGTATATGCATGGAGGTATATGTTGACTCATTTTTTCAATACCTGGTAATAGAGGAACTTAAGACAACAACGAATGCGAAATGGTTTAGGAGAAGAAACCAAGGGTCACACTGTCGTTGGCAGTACCTTACAATACTGTTGGAAATAACTTATTATATTCGTTCAGAGAAAAAGCTTTTCATCTCAAAACCCAATTGTACCGGCATTAAATTAAAAGCAGAATGAACCAGCTGAGGTGTGCAAGGCGCCTTGGATAAAGCTGTCAATTAACTGTTTCGGATGTCTAGGACGGCTTACATAAACTTGGGAACAGCTAGGCTATTTCCCAACGATTCTTCAGGAACGATTCACTGTGTGTGAAAATAGCCTTGTACACTTGGATTGAGACTCATCTGAAGAAAAATCAGTATGTGAACTCGCTACGAGTCAACCTTTTCTCGGAGAGGAATGACTCAAAAAGTGTGATTACAAGGGAACTGTAAGTCAAAAAATGTAAGTGTGCACACTCTAGTTTAAAATGCAACTCGAAATGTCATCATAGTTCGCCATACGCAAACAAGTAGGCAACATGTTAAACTTCCTCCTTTTACATTTGCGACATCAATTTTTATAACATTTTAACTTGAAATTATGTAAGTAATATTCAAGTTTGTTGCTAGTTCACCTGATACCACTCTTTAGCCAATCGGTTTCGGGTAAGGATAGCATTCCCGGATAAATCCCCACTATCCGGATAAATTCTGCAACTTCCTGGCTTTATCGACCCGTTTTGGATTGTGCTTACTTTGTTCTGCTGAAGTGTTATCCATTTGCGGGCGGTACCCGTTAATATATATCTACCAAGGTTTGGAAGCATTGTTTTCACTTTCGGAATGTGAAAATTTTTTTGTCTCCAAAATCAAAAATTCCACTCGCATTTTGCGTTTTAGACCTTTGAACAATTTTGGTTCCTGTATGTCCGTGTGTCTGTCTGTCAGCAAATCCTTGTTACGGGCAAAACTACACGAAGTTATAGTCCGATTTTGATGAAATTTTCAGGGATTGTTCGGTTTGATGTGTAGATGGTCCTATGAGTTTCATGACCCCCGGATAAATAGTATCACTCTGTGCATCCGCAAACGTGAAATGCTTGTTACACGCATAACTCCGGGAGTTCATGACTGATTTCGATGAAATTTTCAGGGATTGTTCGGACTGATGTAAAGATGGTCCTCGTGAGTAATGAAGAGAAAATAAAGTTTTAGCCTCGAGCTTGATTGAACGAAGTTCTTTAGTCAATAATAATTTTCAATGATCTATACACTCATGTTATGGATATTTTTCTTGTCTTTGGGATGAGGAAACAGAAAATCTTTCAATTTCTTCATTAGAAATAGACTCAAGTTCTGCAGCTCTGCAAGTTCTTTTTACGCAGCTAGAACCATTAGATTGGACAACCATGAGTCTCCCATGGCTGATCTGAGTCGTTTTTGATATATTTAACGCAGATAGACTTTTTGTCAGACAAATAAAAACAAACCTATTTAATTAATTACTAGGTTCACTATTATTTACCTTCTATGTAGCGATGTAATGTATTTTTGAATGTCGTCACGGTAAACACTGTTTCAATCACCTTAATCTCCCCCGCCCAATTTTTTTGGAACCCCCAAGAATTCCAATGACGTAGTTTGTGTCAGAGCCCCCCCCCCCCCCCTACCGGCTCTCCAGCCTACAGCCCCAAAAGAAAACAACTACTTTCGAGCCTAAATAAGTTGATGTGTTTGGTAACATATACAAGTCACTGGAACTCGATCCATAGTGACTTTCCGTCGGCAAGTATCTGAATTCGATGATTTCGGGTATAGTAACAGTACCCTTGAAAGTGTCCAATACAAGAAAAAATCCAGGTGGGAGATGTAAGTATAAACTAATCGCTTGTCATGCTTGGAAATTTCAGCAGTAATCTTGTGTTCCTATTTTGCTTCCGAGTCTACCAAGGTAGCGGAAGCATTGTTTTCACTTTCGGAATGTGAAAATTTTTTGTCTCCAAAATCTAAAATTCCACTCGCATTTTGCGTTTTAGACCTTTCTGAACAATTTTGGTTCCGTGTCTGTCTGTGTGTCTGTCTGTCTGTCAGCTTGCTACGGGCAAAACTGCAAGAAGTTATAGTCTGATTTTGATGAAATTTTCAGGGATTGTGCGGGTTGGGGTGTAGATGGTCCCCTATAGGTTTCATGACCCCCAGATCAATAGTAGCCTCTGCGCATGCGCAAACGTGAAATCCTTGCCACAAGCGTAACTCCGGGAGTTCTTGACCGATTTCGATGAAATTTTGGCAGACGTTTTTATTTTTAGAAATGTCATAATAATTATTTATCACTTCAGTCATCTATCCATTCAGCGTCAATGTCAATTTTTATTATTAGGTATATTTTATAGTTTGTTCAATAGTTGAACATGCCTACCTTTATTTTCTCAAGTTATGCTCCTGCATAACAATAAATTTAACCTAATTCAATATTTACTTCGCCTAATTGAAAGAAGTTCTTTATTCAATAATAATTTTCAATGATCTATACAGTCATGTTATGGATACGAGGAAGCTATGTGCCACACTCACTTGGCAGACCTTCAATTTCTGAGTATTCTGCTAGTTTCTGGCTAAGGAAATGCAAAATGGTTCGTATAAAGAAAACAGAACTTCTCTTCTGGCATAGCCGACACATTTCAATACTTAGATGATTGATAAGTCTATTCGTGTAGAGAAAACCCGCTCAATTTAAGAGTTTACATTGACCAGTAAAGCGGAAGGCGCCATAAAATGTCTTAATTAACTAAGACGTTGGTCCTAACTGCTAGGCTGCTCGATCGCGTCCTATGCATGGCCAAAAACTGGACGAAATGTGCTGTTTACTGACAGGCTGGCAGAGTGTCCATTTTCTAATAATTTCGGACGGCAAATCGACTAGAACAGATTTCAGATCAGTAGAAAAAAAATGTAAACACGCCTCAAAATTTATTATTTTAGAATCTTTTCAAGATGTTTAGAATCTGAATATGTGAAGCAAGCCGTCCGTCCGCCATCTAGAATTTTTTCCCGAAACTACTGGACCGAACCTAATAAAACTTAGTGCAAAACTAAGACTGAGTTCTCGGCACGACTCTCAGCCAATCCTGAAGAGTTGAAATATTGAGGAAACTCGAATATCGAACAGTTTCATGAATGAAATGAGCCCAATCGGTCCGCTTTAAGTTCATCATTCCACTCTCCCTAAGGGCTCTCACTTTGACAGAAAAAAGAAGATGAATATAAAGTATGAATATGAACCAGATTAGACATGTAAAAGTCGCTTCCAACATTTGAGGATAGAATCAGCTGAGATAATTGCAATGGAATTTTGATTTCAAGAGTAACCTCTGATATCGGTTGTTTCAAGAGTTATGTTACGTACATTTGTTAACAGATGAAGCGTATTGTTTATTCTCGTTAAATTTCAGTTGTTCTATTCTTGGATGTTTATGTCACCTCCATGTACAGTATATTGTCCCCCTGTACGTATTTTGACATCAGCTTTCGTTTCGTACAAAGAGGCTACTTATCTTTAAGACGAAGTCATCTACCTACCTTTGGAAAATCTAGAAGTCAATTAGAAAGTACGGAGTCTCAATGATCAGTTGAAGGGCTCTTGTGGCTATTTTTTTCCTAATCTACTATCTAACGTGCTGAAATACAAATTGGCCTGTTTTAATGGAGCCTGGAATGCAATTGGAAGATTTGGAGGAGAGACGGACCCAGTTTAGACAATGTGCAACGAACTACGTCCAGTGAATAAACCTCTGTGTTCGCAGAGGTTTTATCATTGCCACACTCTTCTACCTTCTTCAATCAATGAGGTATGCCAAGTTCAGAGGCAAATCAAGACTTTATCTTTACATGGAAAAAGTCCGTTTTGCCCATCAGGAGCTTTGCGAAATTTGAAGATTTGAATTTTCTGAATGCGGCTTATAACGTCTGACCGCTGTATATGGATTTCGGACGAAAATCAAAGGTGAAATTCCTTGAAATCCACGGGCTACCCTAATGCGGATTACCATTTTGGATTTGCGAACGAACGTTCAAAGTTGACGTTTTGTTGTCTCAACTGATCAAATGTCTGTCTACAGTCAAGCCGAATTAAACACGCACTAGTAGGATTCTAGTTGTCTAGTTGTTTTAATATAATGGCCAGGAAAAGTAAATAAATCGGCCATTGGTTGCCAAAAACCCCTATGTTCGACACTAAAGTACAAGGTGTCGATTTTCTGTACTACTATTTGAAGTTTAGGTTCAAGCGCCATGTATTCAAATGTTGATTATCCACAAACCCTTTCCCATTTTCTGTGGAGGATTAAAACTAGTTTGAAATGAACGAAAACTGGTATTTCATGAATCTCGAAGAGATTTCAATGGAACCACTTGAATTTCCTGTCACACTTATGTACCCAATTGTCGACTCCTGAACCCGTATCCTACGTTCCATTTACTAGCAGCTACTACTTCGTAAGCCACCCTCTTCTTTGAATATCAATGGAGGTATTTTTTTCGTAGACTCTGGAACCTGTTCCTAAAACTCTTCGTATCTTCGGTTTGGACTAAGAACGTAGTATTTCGAACAACAATGTTCTCAATCACTTCGCCTATTATTTGTTAGAGAACGATGTTTGTATGGACCTGTATTGTCCTCTGTAGCTAAAGCATTTCGTGCAACTGGGCTTGACCAGGATCAATAAAACTTATTTTATTAGAAAAGCTGGTCTGTTCAATCTACTCTAATGGGGAGAGAATTATGGAAGTTTTCCTTGAAAGTGACATATTTTTCACCGGTTACTCGGTAAGTAGTCGGTAAATTTAGTTTCGATAACCTTTCCACCAAGCATGAATGTGAAGACGAAGTTAGGGAACATCTAAACAGACCTGACGTAAAGAATATATTTTGTAATCATTAAACTGATATGTGACTATTGAACCGATAAACCTAACTGCAGTCGCTCACACATTCTCTGGAAATCATTTAAATTTGTTGTAAATGATATTTGATGAATTGATTGGCATCAACACTTTAAGGAAGCGATGTATTTAAGGAGAAAAATGCTGACGAGAAATATAACTGCCAGGTAGTTCAAGGCAGTACGAATCTCATTGTTGAGGACAATGAAATGTCTTTTTAATATCAAATATCACAACGACGCGTGAACAAGGACGACGCTTTTTTCGTATGGTAGATCGCCTTTCGGTAAAGAGCTTTCAGGGTTGAAGATATACAACCCCACTCCCACCCCCGCTCGGTGTATCAGCTTTCCGAGTCGACCAACTATAAATACTGTTCGGGAAGGCTGTCAGGTACAGTAATCGTGTTTGTATTGCCCTCATCATGAGTAGGGTAAGTAGTTATACTGCATATGATATTAGGAAACTAATAGAAATCAGATTAATCTCAAACATTAACCATTTTGAGACGCATACGTTCTAGCAGCTGTAGTAAGCTAAGGTGATTATGTATTCATTCATTAAAAACCTCGAACAATCATTTCCCCAGTAAAATTTAGAACCGAAAGTATACTTGACACTGTTTCACTATGATTTAGAGTTTCACGGCCATTTATATAATACAAATTCACGGTTTTAAGTTGTGCAAATCGTTTCGGAAAATTGAAAAAAAAAGCAGTACCTGCAGATGATGCAGGGTGAAAATGCAGCCTTAAATTTTCTAATAAATGTTTCTAATTTTGGGACTTGACGAACTAGTACTCATAATTCCTAAAAGTGTAAATTTAAACCACTCCGCTTTAACTATTCTCAAAAATGAGGAGATGAATTAGTTGGAAAATAATAGACACCTTATCAAGGAAAATTCTATTTCTTAATATTTTTTCAAGGTTTGTTGTTTACTTAAACGGTATATACCGGGAAAGCTCGCGGGGAATGGGTGAAATGCCCTTTTTCCTCTGTAACCATTGAGCCGATAATATGATTCAAAGGTTTAGACGATGTATCATTGTTTATAATTGGTTTATTCATTACCTCATTAGTGTAGCATTTCTTGGAAATCGTAATACAAAAATATATATTTTTAGAGTTTTTTTTTTCAAGTAATAATTACTAATAAATCTGAAGAGATTAATTATTTATAAATTAGCTGTCGAAAATTGGAGATGAACCTTCCATTTGTTAATACCTTCGGAGAAACATTCTTAGCCGAAATGTAGTGATTGGCAGGTGATGCAGGAGGTAGCCTTCAGTGTTATAATAATATTCTAACTAATATTATAACTAATGATTTTACAAATGAAAGTTTACTTTTTTAATTCACTTCCTCTGCTTCAAATATTCAGCTTGTAATATAAGTTGAATATTTGAAGCAGAGGAAGTGAAATAAAAAAGTAAATTCCATTAGTAAAATCATTAGTTTGTAACGAATAAAAAAGAGGTGATGAATGAACTAGTTCCCCATTCCACGAACTGGCGCTATAAGCCTGCTGTACCTAAAAAACATTCAGCTTTATGCTCAGACTTTGGAGTTTCAAAAAGGGGAACTATCATATTCATCAAAAATCAGAATCAACTTTGGCCTCAATCAAAAATTTCGTAATGTAGTCATAATCGAGATGTATTTCATGTACTCGTACATTTAAATCATTCCTCACGTGTGCACCCAGTATGAACAATCTCTTAATCAAAATAATTTGAATTGCATACGTGCTACGTACTGAAGATTAGTTTGATGTACATGTACATTCATAGTATACTCTCAACACTACCACTATTTGTTTAGTAGAAATTAATATGCCCCTATTTCGATTCCAACCGGTCAGTATATTTAAAGCTCCGCAAATTCGTAAGAAAATTCGTTGAATTAGGAATTCGTAAGTAAGTGAACAAACCGATAGATATTTATCCTATTGCACCGAAATTAAATCGCTAAATTGCGGATGTGAGTTTTTATTTCGGGAGAGATTAATGTCCAAGCATACTGAATTCAAAATCATCCAACCTTTGTTAGTACGATAGCAAACTACGGGTACTATCTCTTATACGATGAGTTATTTGATTGGTGGATGTTGACCGAATTTCTTCTTTTTTTTTCAGATAATTATATTGGCCTTCATAGGGGTATGTGTCGGACAGACACCTGCTAGCACGTATTTGTCGTTAGTCGGCAGCCCTTACCATTTCAGTGATCAACGGCTTCATGAAAGCTTTTCTGTTAATTCATTCCGTGGTAGGAGTTCTTCTGATGCATCACAACAACCAGCTGGTGCGACTGATGCATCACAGAATAACTCCATTCCAACAATCCACATAGGGAATTCAGCTGCTGCAACAACCGGCTCCGATGTCAGCAGGAGTTATTCAACCAATGAACAACGTGCTTTTGAAAATTTGTCGGTACCGCAATTACGTTATCAGTCAGTTACTGGGTCTCAACAACTTCTGCCCCAGCTATTTGTACCCGGGCTGGTACCAACTGCCTCACTTCGCAGCGGTCAATCCTCACAATCCAGTCTCCAGGAGCTTCCCTACAGTTACACCAGGTCATCGGAAAATCGTGAAAACCCTTCACTGAGACCAGAATCAAGGACAGTGAATGTGCCGCAACTCATTCCACAACAGCTAAGATCATCGTTGTCCTCTTTGTTGGCACAAACAGCTCCAGAACGTAGACCATCCCAACCACCGACATTCAGAGTGGGGGCCGATTCTTCCGATCTCGACAGCTCAACTATTTTTAATGGACTTGGACACCTTCCTACAGATGAGCACTACCCCAATTACGAACTTCCAGCAACCCAGTCATCCAACCAAAATGGATACATTCAAAACCCCATTCAGCTAAATTCGGTAAGCTGCATATTCTAGGTAGCATAACCACTATTAATAATACATCCTAAATCTAATTTCAATAAATGGTAAATAAATAAGTTCCCAATAATTCCATCCGAAAACTCTATGCTGATTTCTCGCCCAGTTCATTCTATTTTTGCAAAAGAGAACGTGGTGCACTAAAAAGTGAAGCAGTAGCCAAGCTTGACAAAATATACTGTAGGTGAAAGAAAGTGTTTTATATGTCCACAAGATACTGCTGGGAATTTCCCAACAAAATCTATCAAAAGAGTCTAATATTACAATGAGTAGTGGCTCTGTGGGATGTATATAGTTTGGGATTGTATCGTATGTTGTATCGTATTTACTGACGCAGTGCCTAATGCAATTAATGACTTACGTAGTTTAATAGCTAAAGTTTGACATGAAGTTCTCGGTTCTTTAAATCATCTTCGAATTTTGTTTGTTTCCTCAGGTTCCGGCAAGTTACCAATTTTCCTACGACGTCAACGCTGTACAAAACGGCCGTTATGTGCAGTTTGCTCATGAAGAACAACGAGCCCAAGACCAAGCTGCTGGGGCGTATTCTGTGTTGCTTCCCGACGGACAAAGGCAGGTTGTGGAGTACACTGCAGACCAAGACGGCTACAGGCCGCGAGTCTCTTACGCCAATCAGGTCGGAGATAGTTCAGCCGTTGTGAATCAAGGCCCGTCAGCTGATGCTTACGGAAACTACGAATCTCCAGTGATCGCCGCAAGGACATTCCAGCACGGAAGTCATCAACCCAACAACATCCAGAGCCACTATCCATCTCAACATGATCATAATGGTTCTCCAATCCGCCCTTACTAATGTGTGAAGAATCTTCTGTGAACTTCGATTTTACGAAAAACGGACAGCGTCATTTTGGTATGGTCAATATCGACCAAAGAGATTAAGAATTGGTAACACTAGGTACTGACAGTCCTAAATTAACTCGTGTGAATACGATATATTCTGTTTGTAATACTTGTTAGATTATCAGTGATGTGTAAATAAAATCTCAAAAATATGTATTTCCATTTCAACCATTGCGGCAGCCCTCAGGTTTGTTTTGTCAATAATAGATACTTCAGTGCACTCAAAATAGCTTAATGACAATTTTCAAGGTGGTACATGTTATAGCCATTGAATGGTTTCTAAAAATTGTGAACGAATCTCGTATATCGTTGAACATCATGAACGTAGCTAGGAAGTATGTAAGTAAGTTCAGGAAGTAAAACATACTTCCTTAATATTATCAAGTTATGAACGTAGATTAGGACTTAATCTCAAAATCTTACTACGAATCGATTGCCAAGGACATATAATTTCTTCAAATACCGGGCCACAAAAAACAAACACTACATGTTGGAAATAACTCCACTTATCCGTCGATCTTCTGCCACGAAAGAATCTATTTTTCAACAAAATCTAACTACCAGTGCTGAAGTGTAAAGTCGCTAGGGAATATCTCCTGTTTTTGTCTATTCATTTGGTTAGCGTTATGGTTACGCTTATTACCCACGTGTCCAACGTGTCGAGCCAGACATGAATCTGGGGTGAAGAAGGGTGGCAGGGATAGTGACATCAATCACTAGTCTTGAGAGGTACTCATGAAAGTAGTTCGTACTGACAGGGAGCTAGCCCCATGTTTTCCTGCACCGGTCCCTACTTCCTTTTTTGACCCATCAATGAACCAACTGATGACCTACCAAACTTAACAGATCGATCTTTGACTAATTTGCAACAAAAAACGCTGCAAATTCTTTTACTGGGGTTTATTATTCAATGATTAGTGATTTGAATTTCTACTAAGCTTTGGAGTGTGCGTGTTTCACAGGCGATAGAGCGATTATTGAATTTCAGGAGATATGCATAGAGCACGTAAATCTGTTCCCAACCAAAATACCTATTCGGATTGTTCAGTTGATCATATTTGTGGGCCTCCTGAAATTCAATAATCACTCTATCACCTGTGAAACACGCACACTCCAAGCTTAGTAGAAATTCAAATCATGAACAAGGCAATTGAATAATAAACGACATTGAAAGAATTTGCAGGTTTTTTTTATGGTTATCAGAATACTCCAACCCGTGTATCGGCTATAAACCCTTTTAGGAGTTCACTCCAGTATCCACATTCACTACATCACTAGATTACTGCAATCAAAACAAAAACAATAATAAACCAAAATATCGCAAATGTTGGCACCATAAATCGGGCCATACATCGGGAATGGTTTGAGCTACGGACCTGGGGAAGGGCTCATTCGATTCCTCGTGGAAGGTTCTTTAAAAAAAGTCCAAATTTTGGCCGCCTTAACTTTGTTTTTGAGGTTTTTAGGGATTTTACAAAACTTTGACAACCCTTAAAGGGCACTTTAAATTAAGTGAGAGAGCTCGCTGAGAATTGGGGCGTTGTCGAATCAACATGGAATTCTCCTGAAAATTTGATTTTTTGATTTTGCTTCAGCCGTTTGGGAGAAATCGTGCGTACGGCGGACGGACGGAAAAATTGTATTGCAGATTTGGGTTCTACACCCTTTAAACGCAAACCATGAAATTTTCAGGGGGGTTAAAAATTTTTTTTTCAAGAGCGATTACAATGGTTTATTATTGAATAATAAACCAAAATGCCTCATTGAAAAAAGATTTTGCAGCTTTGTTTTTAAGTTGTTTCACTTCTTAACTTTTTTTCTATTTTCGACCTTGTCTCACTAAAATCATCATTGCTTGCTTATTTTTCATGCAAATTGAAGTCTGATTACACTAACGGAAAAAGCATCAACGTTTTCGTCAGATAGACTACAATACGTATTATACAGATCTAGTATCTGCTTAGCGTTTTTTTTTTTTTTTTAACCTAACTTTCAAGTGGGTAATTTTTTCAGTTTTTTGACGAAACATTGAGATTTTTCCTGATTTCTGTGAAGGAAAATCGTAGCGGTTTTCAGGAAGAACATCCTCAAACTCTCAGCTTTCCTTCGGCTTAGGAGAAAAATGTATATTACCCAGATGAAAACGTTTCCAACTCTAACGAATGGGTTTATTATTTTCTAAAATAGTCGAAAATCACATTTTTCCTCGTTTTACCAGTTTTTAGCTTCTATTTGAGTGAGTTAAAACCAGCTTGACGCCTTTTGGAGTATGCGTGCGTAGGAACGGATTCTCTACTTCAATTACAAGGCCTTTTACAGCCCGTAGGACAGACGGACATTGCAGATTTTGAATATACTCACCTTGAATCGTGAAGTAAGACAGTGTGAGGAAGGGTTATATATAAATTTCATTCACATTCAAATTCAGATTCAATTAAAAATACTTATTATTGAAAATAATAAACCAAAAACAAACCCTAGAAAAATTTGTTACTACATAACAAACACTTTTTGTTGCAAATTAGCAGTATAATGGAACGTTGATGTTTGGGCGGTTGGCTCTGATTCACCCTGTTATATTTCTTCAAATGAATGTATTGATTGGAGACAGAACTCTTAAAAATAAAATAAAACAAAATTTATATTAACCTTTCCATTTCTTCAGAGTTCCATATAAATTTAAGGTTGGCTGAGGTCATCTTCTTAGGTAGATGAAAAGAACCTTTGGCCTTACGATAAAAGTACCGGACAAGCCGATGGAAAAGCCGAAGGATAAACTAGCGTTTAACTTCTTTTCTTTCGTAGCTTCGGGCTTTTCAAAGCGATAATTATTATGGTTTCAGGGGGCAAGGACGGGACTATTTATTCTTTTCTTTTGTTCCTCCATTGAAATCTTACCGAAAAAAACCTTCACCTTCCTCTCCTTCGGGTCTTTACTCGGAATCATTCTTGAGGGAGTTTAACGTTGAAAGACATCACTTCGGAACCTCTTATTACATTGCCGAAGAGGATGCTCTCCAGGATGATGTATGGAACCTCTCGCCAACCGTTCGATTCCTCCTTCCACATCCTATAAAAACGAACGAATTCCTCTCTATAAAAAACGAATTTATTATAAGCAATCCCAATAAACAAAACCACATGAAAGTCCTGCTGAAAACCTGTTGTGCATTTTCTCTTTTTTCTTGGCTTTAGATTGAAATGGATTAATATCATGATTCCAATACCACCGTAATTTAATTTATTTAGTTTTGAACTTGATAATTTAAACCACTCAAGCATACCATCACCGACTTGAGTATTGTCAGTAAATAGCACACTTTTTCATACATCGAAATAATGATTTTCATTGATTACATTTTGATACAGTTGGTTACTTTTTCCGTTTTAGGTATGGATTTCCCTTTTTCAATATAATATAGCCTATGTTACTCAGTAAATTTGACTGTAATAGTGAAAGAATTTCATTAGTTTTCTATTCAAATCTTAACAAACAAACCAAAATAGCTCACTGAAATAATATTAATATCTTAGTTTTCTCTTTATAATATTAGTCCAGATAAATTACAAAGTGGTCTGCTTGTATATCTACAGTGTTTTCCTTATGAGTTTCGGTTTGATTTCTGAAAATTTACCAACTGTACAGTATAATTTAACGGAATTGTATTCCTACACGTATTTTTAATATGTAATAGTATGTTTAAAATCCGGGCCAAAAGCATGAATTTTATAAGACGACAACCATCTTTAGGGTAATGGTAAAAAAAGTGGCGCTTAGAGCGCCTGCAGTTGCAGTTCTTTGAGCCGGCTTCACCCGTAATGTAGGAATGTATTGCAGGTTCCGCGACTAGGAATCCGGCGCTACCTCTGGAAATGGTACCTTCACTGTCAGCAATAAATACCAACTAGCTGAATAACTTCCGTATTAATATACGTTTTGGTTTTATCAATAGATTATGATTTTAAGCAAGAATTGGTGGACGTCTTACCACTGAATGTTGTTAAATTTTAGGGTAGGGTATTTTGCAAAGTTGCGCTTGCATATCTCAGTAATGATTGAGGACCGTGTTGAACCTCAGAGGTTTGGAAAAGTTTTCAGGTACGGAGAGAAGTACCCACTTTACATTGTAGAAGCTGCAGTACATACATCTGATGCACCAGCGTATTTGTTGAATGTTGAGTAAGATTTGGATCATGTTGAGAATTTGTTGGAAATGTTGAATAGGTTCGAGACTGTTGAACTGGAACTGAGAAAAGATTCATTTGCCTCCGTAAATGATTATTTTGATTAGAGACATGTTGAGTGTCACTTTAGAAATAATGAATTTGACTTGAGAAATATTTAGCTTGACTTGGACAACGTTTAGTTTGACCTGATAAATTATGATCTTCACCTGGGAAATCTGGAGTAAGACTTGTAAAATGCTGAGTTCTGTTGAGAATAACTAGTTGGATTGGAAATGGGGAATCGTGAGTTTCATTTGAGAAATGATTACTTCGACATAAGCAAAGTACAGTTAAATTTGGAGAATTTTGAACTTGATTTAAGAAATAAATTTTAAAAAACTGTCAATAAGGCGCCTACTGATAGCATATAAGGTTTCCACGATATTGTTCCACCATTTCGTATGTAGAACCGAATTAAATATTGAATCACTCACGACAAAGTTATGGAAGCCCATATGAATTGAAAATATTCACAAAATAACTACATAATTGCTATGGTAGCATGATTTCGAACTTGAATAAAGTATTCTTGAAACAGAATAAGAATGCATTCAAAAGATGAAAGCGGAATTTTCCCTCATGCTACATGACAAATGGCCAGGTGGCCACGGTATGTGTTAACGGATGGCTCCAAAAGTCTCGAATGACCGTACAGCGTGCTTATACTATGACGAAAAGTGTCAAATATCAGCGGGAAAGAGAATTATGGGAAACCGTTTCGATATACTCCGCGGAGATGTACCTATGCTCTTTTGTACTCAGTGGAATATGTTGTAAATAGCACCCGTAGTTTTACGCATAACGTAATAATTTCAGACTCTCTCAGCTCACTGACAAAATTACAAAACTTTGGGCCAGGAAAATCGATTGGTTCATTGGAGAAAAAAGTGCTAAGTGAAATTTTTAAGTTGAAAGAAAGTTGAAAGAAAACCAATTCATTTACTTCGTATGGATTAAGGCTCATGTTGGTGTCCGGGGAAATGAAATTGCAGACCAGATTGCCAAGAGAACAATAGACGATCCACATGCAACTATCGAGCCTCCATTTCCACCCTCAGACTTGAATCAATATCACAAAGCCGAGGCTCAATCAGAATGGGTTGATAAATACTCCAATTATCACTCTGACCAGCATATTATGTTTTCATGTTCCCGAGGCCGCATCGCCAACCCTGGTTTTATAAAATTGACGGGAATTCCAAGCAATTTCACGAATGCTTGTCAAGAATTCGCTGCGGAACAGCGAATACGAGGTCATACCTAAAGAAAATTGGATTTAAAGCGGAGGAAAGCTGCTGTTTCTGAAGGGAAGAAGAAGAAACAATCAATCACGTCCTATTATCATGTAGTGCCCTGAACCATCCGCGACAACCACTCATCAAAGTAATAATTCAAGAATTTGAGCAACCTTTTTCTCTGACTACAATCATCCAAACTGAAAACGCAGCAGTGTATTGTGCAGCGTTTGCTTATCTGTCCAGAATAGAATACAACCCATAATATAAGACAATGATATACATTATGAACTATAGTAAATCATAACACTATATTATCATAATTGAAACTATAATTAATTATAGTTGGTTAATAGTCAATAAAGGCCGAAGCCATTTAGAAAAAAAAAATGTAAACGATCAAGTAGAGGGGCGGTGATCATCAAAGAGTGAGCGGCGAACTTCAAACCTGTCAAACATGGGGGCCGCAATAAAAGATTGTTCTTCACTAGACAATCCTAGATCATTCCTTCAATTTTTCTATTTAAGCGGGTGGACGACCCAAACTTTAGTTGAGCTCTAATTCGGTTACCGAGGTGATAAGTTCGACAAGCGATAGCCTAGCGAACTGCTAGTGCCGTTAATTTGTTTTGTGGGTTTGCGTGCATCTTGAGTTCTTGCTAATTATATATTTATCAATTATTGTTAATGCTATAACTTATTTATTTATTTTTAATAAATTGTATTATAATTTTGATACTTATCGCTAAAAATTACGAACACTACTTTTAAAAGTATTTTCAAACTAAAGTTTGGCCCACAACATGCCATATCTGATTTAAACCGTTTGCCAATTTACTGCAATCATTTACAGAATTTTAAAAACATCTATACTTAATCGTATTCCTAAGAAAGGAAACGTCTGTAGTCAGAGTACTCACCTAAAACGTTAAGTACTAATGGCCAAGAGGAAGGAAGTGGGGATGGAATTCTACGTACGAGTAGGTTCGTGGTATTTCGTTTGAATTTTGAAACCGATAACTTCTCCCACATGGGTACCTTATGCCAAAGAGCTTCTAATCTTCCTGGTAAAGGATTCAGAAGAGGTTTAGTCGTGTCATATTTTGTAGTGTACAATTCGTAGTGTAATGTCATCCACTTCATAATAGTCCGTTGGAACAACTCACTCTAGTAGCTAACGTTGGAACCAAACTCAATGATTAATATTATGGCAGATATTGGAAACAAACATTCAGGTTGACTGAATACACTTAACACCCAATTCAGATATTATGCTCGTGCAAGTAGTGAACGACGCCAACTCACTCTAAAGCACATTTTGGAACTCGACAGTTCAGTTGATAGAATAGATTATAAGGCTCCCCGATTCCAACTTCTTCCTCTCGTAATTTGAGGCACCTAACACAACTACTACAAGACAGATAGCTTCTACAAGAATGAGTAATGAGCGACGCCAACTCAGTATAGTAGCAAATAATGTTAGAACCGAACAGTATGATTACTCTAGTGTTAGATATTGGAACCAAAAATTTCTGTTGACTGAATAGATCACTGAAAGATGAATTGCACATCGTGCAATTCCACAATCTTGCACAAAAATGTGCAATGAGCGAGTCATTTTCCTTATTTTCTACAGTAAATACCATGGTATTTATTGAATGATTCAAAATAGATTAGGTTGAATGATCCTATAAAACGTTCAAATAAACTTGTAATTGCTTTGTAACTATCAAATGCAAAACAGAGAAAATTAGAGACTGTAGCTGATTGGATGAAATATATAGGGATCGCTGTTTTACCCGCCTTTGCCCAGGTTATGGTAATAAAATAGGTGAGAGCTTCACATTCACGTTTGGCCCAAATAATGTCCAGTTGAAGTCCTATCATCGATTGTCTCTTTTTCTCTCATAATTTCCACTATTGAGGACTTTAACGTAAAAATGCAAACAATAGGTGAGCTTAAGCCTCCATAAAATTTATCTGGAAGCTTTTTGTTGTTGTTTTACATCCAAGATCGGGGGAATCAATGTCTTCCTAAATATGAGAGAGCCCAAATTCTTTTATTAGGCATGACTAAGGCATTTCTATTGCGAATATAATGGCAACATTTCCAAGGTTCGCTGAACAACTACACTAGAATATTGAAGCAGCATAATTTTGTTTTTTCAGAAATCTATATTTTATTTAATAATTGAGGCGGTGGATACCAATACTTTCTATATCCGATTTGGTTATTTTTCAAGAAACACGAAAAACGAGCCTCAAGTCAACCAATGACCTGGGGGAAGCGATTTCTTTAGAATTTGACTCACATGGCACCAATAAATAAGTGGGAGAAATTAGAACTAATTTAATTAAAAAAAGGAACCTTTAAATTAGAATTGAAGAATGATTGTAGACAGTTTTTGCACGAACTGTCGAAAGTACAGAGTTTAGCTACGAACTAACCTCAAAGTAGAGAGTTTTGGCATAATACTGAAGTCACCAAGACAACTTCCTCTATTCTAAAGAAAACTAGAACGTTAAGAAAACAAAGTGCTGAAGACAGGAATAATAGCTTTTTATTTACAAAACAAAAATATGGTAACAATGAAATAAGTAACTAAAAAAAAACAATGTTTTATTACCATTTTCGGAGCAGGGTTTTTTATACCTTGGAAGTATTTTAGAAGGTGTGTAGGTAGGTTTTTTCCATCTTGAAAATAAACTCTAACTCCATAAACTGTTACGGATAAATTATTATTTTCATCAGTTTTACTCCAAAGAGGCGTCTGAATGCGGAACAAGCAAGCAGGACCTAAAACTAGGAACTAAAATATTCAGGAATACACTGAACTGACTAAGTAGAGATTTTTAGAACAAATTGCCAAGTTTTGGTGCCAGAAAGTGTGAAAAGGAGACAGTTTTGCTTGATTCTGGAGACGTTTTTCAATGGAGCGCGAGGAAATGCTTACTCACTAGATTTTGATAAAAATGAATGTAGACAGTTTTTGAATCCACCGTCTCAATTAAAATATGAATATTTCTGTTTTAAAAAATTTGTAATCAATTCCATAGCTTCATTGCCTACTAAAATTCGGTTACGTGACGAAAAGTGACGCTTGATAAGTCTAGATAGGGAGAACTTGAATGGACTGGTTATTACTTCCTTCATCCCCCCCTCCCGAAAGCGAACTCGAAATTTACGAGAGCTGTGGCGTGCTCATTTCCTTGTAATTTTAGTGACTAGGATACGTTTCAGATCCATAAAATCCACCCTTAGCTGATAATCGTGATTTCTGAAATTAACAGTGACCTTTAATGACACGAGCAATAATGTCCGAGTAATTTTGGACGTCCAACCTTTTGAAATGAGTCACAGACCAGTCCGAGCTCATCTGAAAAATAGTAAACCTTTGTGAAGCAATTTTCAGCATTTTTCTCTCATGCTAGGATGTCCCACACTCCGTGGATCAATTTTAATAGGCGCTCTATTATTGGTAAAGCTTCAGGGGCGCAATCAAAGATTTAAAAATCAGTCCGCTGGGCATCATCCATTGCGTCCACAGCTCTTCATCAATACTACAGGACCAAAATTTGTTAAATTTTTTCCTACAGTATAGATGCATCTTTTTCCTGTTGCGTAATAAACCAAAACCAATTCATGTAACCACTTCTACTGCAGGTGGTGACAGTACATTCGACAGTTCTTGACGGTTGAATCACTCCCAATTACTCAATCGCCTTCTTAGAGCATCCCAATACAGATTATAGCAGCACGTCATATTACGTAGACGTCTTTAACTCACGTAGAAAGCGACAAAAACTTAAACTTGTAATTGCTGTTAATAAGCGGATAAAACGTGGAACTGGTGAGTAATGATATAATTTCGTGCTTGTTGGTGTTTGATGGAAAATGAAGTGAGCATCGTGACTTTGTTCGATCGATAAGGCGAACGAGAGGTATGGGGTCTCAAAAGAGGCATTCATTGAGTAACTATCCATGCGAACGCTATGATGACCCCTAAAGTGGTGTTATGATATCGAGTAACGACTCGAAATGAATACCAGTGTGGGTATCCCATTTTTTCTGCTCATTTTCCAATAAATAGAGAGCGGATGCCTCATTACATGATGTAGGTAACGAGGCTAACTAGCTGTTTTGAGCCTTTTAAGGATTGGCTCTTCTCGGCCTCGCTTCATAAAACCCTCTAGTGACGCAGCATCGCTTTGCTTGCTCATCCGCCGCTTTATAAGTCCATCGAGACAAATATAAGAAAAATCTTGTAAATATTTTATGCGGTTTTTAAAGAACTATACATGGACAAAATGATTAGAAAAATAGAAAAAAAAAATCATGGGAAAAAGCTTTGGGTCCTAAATTACCACCATCAGTTTGTTAAATGTATAAATGTACGTGTATTTTCATTAAGTGTTCATGTTTTCAAATTCTCTTTTTAATGTGCAAATCCTTTTCAAGATACGTAAAACAGGCGTCCGACGACGCCCCAATTCTTGAGCCAGCTCCCTCACTCAATTTAAAGTGCCCTTTAAGGGCTGTCAAAGTTTTGTACAATCCCTAAAAACCTCAAAAAAGTCAAGGCGGCCTAAATGTGTACTCTTTTTGAAGAACACTCCAGGAGGAATCGAATGAGCCCCTCCCCAGGTCCGTAGGTCAAACCATTCCCGATCTATGGCCCGATTTATGGTGCCAACATTCACGTTATTTTGGTTTATTATTGTTTTTGTGTTGATCTCAGTAACCTAGTGACGTAGTGATGTAGTAATGTGGATACTGGAGTGAACTCCTAAAAGGCTTTGTAGCCGGTACACGGGTTGAAGCATTCTGATAACCATCAAAATCACTGGGGTTTATTATTCAATTGGCTTGCGTTCATGATTTGAATTTCTACTAAGCTTTGGAGTGTGCGTGTTTCACAGGTGATAGAGCGATTATTGAATTTCGGGAGACATGAATAGAGCACGTAAATCTGTTCTCAACCAAAATACCTATTTGGATTGTTCAGTTGATCATATTTGTGTGCCTCCTGAAATTCAATAATCGCTCTATCACTTGTGAAACACGCGCACTTCAAAGCTTAGTATAAATTCAAATCATGAACGCAAGCCAATTGAATAATAAACCCCAGTGAAAGAATTTGCAGCGTTTTTAATGTGCAAATCCTTTTCAAGATACGTAAAAGAGTGCATTGTTGACTAATGCAGTTTTTTCTTCTCTCTGGAGGGGCTCTCTAGAACTCTGCAGCTGAATGACAGCAATTTTGTTTCCATAAATAAGTTAAAATCTCAATTAACAAATGTGGTCATCTGGGATGTTGCGCTTTCATTCGTTACTCCTCACAGTTGCGAGGAGTGAGAGTCGAACCATGAAGTTCACGTTTTATTGGTCAATGTAAAATAGTGCTGGTGACAGTTTATTAGCTTATTAGTCGACGAGTTTATGACAAAACAAGTGTGCGTAGACTCCTTTGTTGTGCAAATAAGGGGCTCACGTCTTCGTTTCTAATTAAAAGTGATGCAAAAGGCAAAAGCGGATATTTGATAAGACTAGTAAGTATAATAAACGGTAGAAATTCACTTATTTTTGCTTCTAATCTCATTGCATATACATTTGCCTAACTACATGAGGCTTCCGTGGGTGAATAATACTGTTATCTGTTACAGTATTGATTCAAATTTAAGATTGGGAAGTTCACGGTAGATGTCGTCAGTGATCCAAGGTTAGAAATTTAGTTATTTCACTCCAAAGTTGATGGTGTGGACAAAAATCCATAAGACCCGTGAGTCACTTTTGATTATTTGATTGTTTTGATCGGAGTTATAGCTAACTGATCTTGATTCAAAAACTCAATAAGCATTCAAACAGATGGCACGATGAAATTGGCAACAACCCCGATGTGTGATTACAAACCAAACTTTTGCAATTATTTTCCGTGGGTTTTTGCAAAAGACCACCCTTCAACCCCCTAATATTCTTATTTCACAAGGGGCCGTTTCACGCCGTCTGCATGAAATAAGAATTCGATTACCGGGCTAATTTTCCCCACTTTCTCTTTTGCGTTCCTCCTCCCGAATGATTTCATAGATGGATCGAGAACGGTCGCAACTTGCCACGAGCTGTTACTCGATCTCATGCGCAGACTTTTGAAGCTGATCGATGAGAAACGAAAGGCCCGCGTTATGATGCGCCTGGAGCTCGCCCAAGAAGTCTTCGATCCAGCACTAATTCTTTCGGCTCACTATTTCTTAATGCGTAACCTGACGATCGATCAAGAAATTTTATCAAAAGATTTGAGGAATTTTTCAATTGAACTTTTTTAAATAACATTATGTTTTATCAACGGTATTTTGAGCTCAATCATTCACATTTTTTTTTCTCGTAACTTTCTGTTTTTTAACGGCGATTTTCAAACAGTACGACTTCGTATAAAATACAGAAAGGTTTACAGTTACTGTACGAGGTGTCACTGAACACTGTCGGGTGAAGTGGGCGATTGAATCAGGATGTACTAGAAAGTCGGGAACTACGTGAATTGTTGCGAACGGTTAACAAAACTAAATAAAATAAGATTGATCTTTCGCCAACTACCCAAATTCAGGAAGATTAGAGGAA
The DNA here is from genome assembly GCA_031894815.1 of Creontiades dilutus. Taxonomy (NCBI): domain Eukaryota; kingdom Metazoa; phylum Arthropoda; class Insecta; order Hemiptera; family Miridae; genus Creontiades; species Creontiades dilutus. Next base: position 1,359,741 of record JAVIWC010001315.1, on the reverse strand, counting down.
GATCAGAAGAGATGAAAGTTGTGGTCAAAGCAACACCCACCCGGCCATCTACAGCGTAGACTGCTCATTTCTAGACAATTTCATCGGAATCGGATGAAAAATGAAGAGATGAAGCTTGTTACAAGGATGTGCTGGCGCACACACATAGAGGATTTGAATTGGAAAATATTTATTCGTACGTCTGTGCTAACTAAAGCTCGTGGCTTTCTGATCCATTTGTACAGATAGAATTATAAACCATCAGTTGTAGTAGGGCAGGCCAATATGCAAACAAATTTCATTCTATTCAAACAAATTGAATGGTTAATTGATGTTCCTTGAATTTTCGCAAAATAAACATCATATCCCCAAATGTCTCAGACACATAATTTAAATACAAGCGTGCTTACATCTGTGAAAAAAAAAACTTTTTTTTAATAGAGAGGAGGGAGAGAGAGAGAGTTAGAGAAAAAGAGACCGTCAAGGACAGATTAATCAAAGACACAGAATCGCCAGTGGAAAAAATTAATTTGGAGAGAAAATGTTCCATCTCCCAAATGTGAAATCAAAGCTACCTCTACCAATAGATAAACTTGGAAACAAAATCAAACTTGACAAAACATTCAAGAATAGATTTGCCCAAATATCTGTAAATAATATGATAATACGTACTTTATTATAATGAATATGTGCGAAATAAATACTGAGTAAAAACTCGGCGCTCCGCGCCTCGTACCTGCTTTGAGCCTTAGTGGCTAACATCACAATACATGGAACATGTTTTTAGCTTCAACTCGTTCAGTTTCGTTCCATAATTTCGTGACCCTTTCTGTATAATCAACTAAATGTGATGAAGAATAAATTTGTAATTGAAAGGTTTACCCACGATGGTAACTTATGATGTAGGTATTTTTCTATTCCGGTGAGCGTCTACTATAACCAACATGACAACCAAGTGACAAGAAAACAATCGGCATTGGTTACTACATCTATATAATAACATACATAAAATTAAATCACGACATAAATACCAACAACGAGTACGCAAGGCCTGCGTGATAAATCGAGAGCTTTCCAACGAATGGAGAACGATTTTTGTCCGTCGAAAACTGAACAACTTTCATTTCCCTAGAAACAGCTCGGTTGTAAGTGAAAACTATCAGAACAATTTCTTGACACTTTCTGTATAACGGTTTGTGTATAACGCTTTTTTACTAGATAGGCCCGGCTAAAAACATGTTCCATGTTAAAAGTACATCTTTCATATTATTTTGTTCATGAATAATTTCCAACGTAATGAAATCATTGGATTTCTAAATTTACTAAATTGAAAAAATTTATAAATTGCATTTTGATAATATGCGCATTAGGTCTATTTCGCCAGAATAATTTTGGTTTTTTCTTAAATGTCAAGATGCAAGAATCCAAAAATCGAATGATAGAAATAAATCTGTCTAGGAACGTAAAATATGAAATTTTAAGGGGGGGTTAGAATTTTTGTTCAAGAGCGATTATAATGGTTTATTATTGAATAATAAACCAAAATTGGTTTACAGTGAAATCCACACATGACCAATTTGGTCAAAATGCTTATGTTCGGGGTTCGAGGCATAGCATTCATTATCTCACTTAGTTAGATATCTCTATTACGACGAACACATCGAACCCGGATTGTCCAGTTATTGTGATTTCAAAAATTGGTTTATAGTGAATTCCCCACTAGCAACAGTTTGATTAAAAGGCTGAGATTATCATTTCAAAACATAGCCTTCTGTACCTCCCAAAGATAGAGAGACCCACGAAAAAGCAGCCAAACAATTAAACCGAATGATTCAACTGTTGAACTCTTCACGTTTGTTGCATCGCCCCTTCATTTCATACATTTCAAAGCAAAGCGTTCAGTACCTCGCAAAGTACAGTAGGCTGCAGTCAAATACATCCAACTCGAATGATCCAATTATTTTCGTTTCGAAAAATTTGGTGCTAAGTGAATCCAACCAGTGCAACAATTTTATTGCAAAGCTGACATTAGCAATTCAAAGCATAACGTTAATTATCTCACAATATTACAGCCACTCATGAGGACTGTAGACAAACACGTTTAACCCTAATGATACAATTAAGTACTGTTATTTTGAAAAATTGGTCCACAGCAAATTGGCAAATGAAACCATTTGGTTAGAAAGCTGACATTGAATTTTCAAAGCATAGCGTTCACAATATCACAAAGCTATGGACACCCATGAGGACTACAGTCAAACACATCCAATTCCAAGGACTTGGTAATTATTTTCTCGCGGCTATCGTGTTCTTCAAACATCGTTTTAGCTTGGATTTAATGGCGGTAGGGCTGTTCGAGCTGTGTCCAGCAAACACGAGATCGCCGGGTCTATCGGCAAGTAGCGATTCCGCCTCGGCTCGAAGCCCTTCACTTTCGTCAAGCTCGACCTCATCAACGCCCCATCACCTCAGATCATCTGGACGTGCAAATTGAGTGGACTCCTGATGCCCAGGGGCTGCTCATCCCGCTATAGAAGCCTCTCCCTCGAAACTGTCTCAAGGGCGGCCCACGCGTCGTTCATCATCGGAGAGCGAACCTACGCATTAAGTTGCAACGATCTTACTAATGCAACGAAAGGAACATGGTCTGTTTCACCTGTACTAGAGAAAGCGAGAAATAAATTGCCTTCGGGGTTTTCAAGCTCCCAACAACCTACTAAACCCATTTTCCGCGAAGGGTACCTTCTCGCACGATCAAATTTATGAGGTTTTTTTCGGCCATTCGAAATTCGTTAATCCAGCATTTCAGGTCATTTCAAAATAAAACGAAGCTGATTACTCGAATGAACGGTGGCCTCAAAAAATTTTCTCCCGATTGTTCGAAAAACTTCTCAATTTAAATCTGTTTTTAGGCATTTTGAAACGATGGATATTAACAGTGTTTCATACATCGTTGCCCTCATATGATGCCAAAACCGTAAATGCGCCAATTATCTGAGAAAAATCAAGAAAACTTTTCAATTTCTTTTGATTTTGTCACTGTATGTAGTTTTGGTTTAAATAAAAGTTCCCCATTACGTGGTCTTTCATGCGATGCTGTTGGACAGAAAAATGGTTTTCCAAAGATAAACTCCTTCTATGTTTTTCGTGGCACATTCCTGGTTTTGGCACAACCAAATTTTGATATTTTAGTGGTTCAGTGTGAAAAATCTGTAGCTACTCTGAACTGGAGTGCGTACTAGTCGGAATTTATCGAAATTGGTGCTCACAGATGGGTTCCAAATTTAACGAATTCGAGCTGGCTCTTTTTGTTAGGTTCGCCTTTACAGGGCATAATTTTACGTTCGTTGGCGTTGTTTTTAGGACGTTCGTATGAGAAGAGGCTTCGTCCATAGAGGGACGTCAATTAGTTGATCCTAACATGAGAAACTATATAAGTTAATACAAATCCCTATCAAACCTTTCTATGACCTGAAAAACTGTAGGTGATTGTCTGTGGGTGCGTGTGCAAGGCCTAAATTATTATTTCTCCAGCACAGTAAGAGGGATCGATGATTTTTGAACAATGCATTTGATATCGGACAATCTACGAAAGATCTACAATCTATGACCCTCTATCATATATTGTTTTTAGCTCCGTTGTGAACGCAACAGCTATCGTGGAATGATTTCTGCGTATGACCGTGTTAATGGTAATATTTCCAATCAACTTCAGGTGACCAGGGAGGAAAGTTAGGCCCTACGATTGTTCGTAGGGTACACGCACTCTACTGTGTGCCCTACGGTTGTGATGGGAATTCGAAGAAGTGGTGGAATAGTGATTTACGTTGTGGGGCTATCCGATACAGAAACCATGAACCTATGTTTTTGTTGAATTCCAATGGAAATGATTTCCCTGAATCGAATGAGATCAGTCTGGTTAATGTACAATCAGCCGTTCGCTAACCATTTGAAAACGTTGCAAATTAGTACACAGCGATTTTGTTTCTTATGTTAGAATAACCCTCCACATAATTCAATTACGTACGTATGATGGACGTAGAATATGATACACAATCTAAACTGAGCGCTTCGCCCCTCCATACCTTGTAATTCCATTTTAGATGCTATAAATGGCCCCATTCATATTCCAGCAAGGTAGATCGGTTAGGAAGGAAATTAGCCTCAAGGGGCCTTCAACTAGTCAGTGAGGCTCCGTCACTTCTAACGGACTTCTAGATGTCCCAAAGTTAATCCAAACTGTCCAAAGTCTTGAATATTACTCCACGACCACCAATCTTCACTAGACCCTTCATAAGAAGCAGAAGGCGATTCCGAAATACCTACAATGATGCGTATACCACACTGCATATACTAAGCTAATTTAAGTTGCTTTTCTCACTTGAATTTCAATGGTTAACACGTATATGCCTCACATAGTGGGCACGTAATCTACTAATATTTCGTTTTCATATCACGTTTTTAAATATTGCCATTTAGGTCTTTATTTATTTTGTTGAGGAATAAAGAATTCTTGCTCCTTAGCAATTGGTCTCTTCCAGAGAAGAGATATTCCCTCTACCGTTGAAGTTCCTCAGTGGTTATAGTTTCACGTTATTCCAAAAGTTATCAATAAATGGATTAAAACTTCCTCTAAAAAAATTAATAAATAGCGAAATGAAAATATGTAAATAACATGGCACAAAAATTTAAAAAATATTAGGTTATGTGCCCATTTCCACAACATGGGAGCATTTAAGGTCCATCATGTGAGGTGTTGAGAGTTGAATTTCATGTAAGAACAGCACCCATGAATGAGCGGAATGTCAAGTTTGAAATTTTGCAAGTTTACACCACTTTAGGGTGCTATAACTTGATACTTGATGTTCTAGCTAAGAAATTACTTCATACTCGGATTCGGCACACCCAAACACAGAGTCGATCGAGGTTATGTGTCTAAAATAAATGTGTATGAGACCATGAAAGTGGGATTTTTGCGGAATTGTTGACTTGCCCCACTCCGGCTTTGGCTTATAGCGTGAGTAAGAGACCATTCCATATTTTGGTTTATTATTTAATAATAAACCATTGTAATCGCTCTTGAAAAAAAATTCTAGCCCCCCCTGAAAATTTCATGGTTTACGTTTCAAAGGGTGTAGAATCCGAATCTGCATAACAATTTTTCCGTCCGTCCGCCGTATGTCGTACGATTTCTCCCAAACGGCTGAATCAAAAAAGGTGAAATTTTCAGGAAAAATCAATATTGGTCCGACAACGTCCCTATTCTTTAGCCAGCACTCTCACTTAATTTCAAGTGCCATTTAAGGGTTGTCAAAGTTTTGTAAAATCCCTAAAAACCTCAAAAAAAGTCAAGGCGGCCTAAATTTGGACTCTTTTTGAAGAACTTTCCACGAGGAATCGCATGAGCCCCTCCCCAGATTCCCGATGTATGGCCCGATTTATGGTGCCAACATTTGCGTTATTTTGGTTTATTATTGTTTTGTTTTGATATCAGTAACCTAGTGATGTAGTGACGTAGTGAATGTGGATACTTGAGTGAAGTCCTAAAAGGGTTTATAGCCGATACACGGGTTGAAGCATTCTGATATGCATGCTCCATCTTACGAAATTTAAAATTTTCAAATAGAATATTTTTCCATTGTAATCGCTCTTGAAAAAACGCTGCAAATTCTTTCACTTTGGTTTATTATTCGATGATTCATGATTTGAATTTCTACTGAGGTTTGGAGTGTTCGTGTTTCACAGGTGATAGAGCGATTATTGAATTTCAGGACATATGCATAGAGCACTTAAATCGGTTCTCAACCAAAATACCTATTTGGATTGATCAGTTGATCATATTTGTGTGCCTCCTGAAATTCAATAATCGCTCTATCACCTGTGAAACACGCACACTCCAAAACTTTGTAGAAATTCAAATCGTGAATCATTGAATAATGAACCCCAGTGAAAGAATTTGCAGCGTTTTTAATTAATTCTGCCAATGTAGCATATCTATCACCATAGAGACGTAATCCTGGAAACCAAAATTTGAAAAAGAAATGTTAATTTTTTCAATTTTCTAACAGATGAGACACCTCATCATGCCTAAAATGTTCAATAATGCGTGCTTGACTAGAGTAATCCGTATTTGGCAATCAGGTCAATTTATCTCATCCAATCACGATCCAGCCCGTGAAGCCGTTTCTTCATCATGAAGTCCTCAGACAAGGGCGACGGTGATATTACCTTACATATTCCATCAAGTTCATTACTGTTGCTTATAAAATTCTCAAACCACCAAAACGAACGTCAAGGGCAGCAGAAGCTGTATCGTTCTTCAAAAATTCCTTCCCGAGTCCGTGAAAACGACAGGTAAAATGGATGGACGAACTGAAGGGGGAAAAAAAAAGAAATGAACGAGATTTCTTCGAGTGAATGAACGGCACGAGAGGGCTTTAAGGGGTGGTTGTGATGCAAACACTGACCAAGTCCGTGGCATCATCCTTGGACCACAGCCTCGTATATAAGTTGAAGACAACCCCAACCTAACCATCAGTTACCATCCTCTCAAGCTCCAATCATGAACAAGGTACGCCACCTCCTACAAACCTCAGCCCAAATAGAACGAAACCATCAATTTATAAAATTCAAATTTTCTTAATACATCGACTTTGAATTAGAACTTTGGCAAATGATAAACTAGTTACCATTTTGTGTAAATAACATTCTTATATTCCCTAAACAATGAATTTTTCTTTTGATTAATTAAAAACAACAAACAGCTTCTGAAAAAATTAAAAACAACAATCGTTCTCGGGAAACTACACTATTCCAATGCAGCCTAATAAAAATCTGAAATAATACTAAATTCCATCTATTTTATTCATTTAGCTTATGGTAGGTATCATAATTAATTATTTTTACATTTACTTGATTTTTATGTAAATAATTGGTTATTAATAGGTATGTTGATACATCATTATAGAAGAAGTCTAAAAAATCAAACGAATTCAGCAGATATCTAGGCATCTGACTAACGTTGATGGCATTACAATTTTAATCAAACTCAACTATTTGTAATAGATTTTATTTTACATTCGAGTCCATAAAATATGCCACCTGGTCATTTCCGAATGCCGATAATTTTTAAATTCATTTTTTAATTCATTTCGATTCCGACATTTTTTTCCTTTAGCGATTGTTCATTTATTTTTGTATGTATTAAGTTTTTCAAATATTATAGTTTCATCTTCAGCGTGAGTCCGGTATGCTACTTAAAAAATATTGAATTGTTTCAACAGAAGAAGGAATTTATTATCATAGGAATATCTAATTGAAGTTATGACTCACAAAATTCATTCAATTTTTATCCCTACCAACGCCCCGAACCATTGGATTATTTAAACCCAAATTTTGATTTGTAATTGTGTATTTGGTGTTTAATAATTTCCTATTTTCGACCATTCCACAGCTTTTATAATACTTCTGAGTAATAGGGTAGTAAGTGTGTACGATTTATTTCAATGTTGCTTGTCAATAGATTATATCTTAGGGGTTTTTACATTGATCGTACTCTTTTAAGAGTTAATCTTTTTTTTATTACTTACAAGTATCTTTGAGGGGCATGCCGGCTAGGCTAGTTAAATATTGACATTTTCAAAATTAACACAAATGTAACTTAATTTTGTAAAACCCGCTTGGTCAGTGAACTTTCAAAATGGGTTCCCTTCTCATATGTAGTAACTTATGAGTAATCAATTTCAAATCTGTTCTGAATGTAGCTTTTTTAGAGTAAACTCATGTTTCGGGAACCTCAAAACATCAAATTTCAACCTAAACGCGATATTCTTCGTCGTTCATAATGAGTTAGTGGAAATATTTGAAATTTTCCGTAACAATTGTCTCAGTGAATAAGTTCGTTACCAGCCACACAGCGATTTTGAGCTTCGGTTGCTACGAACCAATCTCAAATGTTCCATGAACGGTCTCTTTTTCTCCTTTTTGCCAGTTCACGGACATTATATCGGTCTTTACTTTCAATCTATCAAAATCAGTTAGATCCGCTCTCTAAAAGACAGGAAATTTGCACAGATGAGCACATTAGAGAAAACACTTTTCTGAACCTAAAATCGCGTGAGGGCATACTATAGGAACACAAGCGTTGAATATCAGAATAAGTGAGATTTAGTCACCACCCTGAAACGCGATCATAATTTGAGATCCAATACTAGGTGGCAACCATGGAGTTGAGTGCTTGAATTATTTATAACGTTCTATAAACATTTATTCTGAATGGGTCAGCTCCAGTATCAGTATCAGTATCGCTAATCTCTGAGGAGTTCAGCTAAACGAACTTGAAGCTCAGAAAGCTTGACAGACCGCCGATTTGTCGAAAAATGACATCTTGACTAGTAAATGAAGCGATTTTCTTAACATTTGCTGTAAATTCCGTTAATTTGATGTCCAGGGACCAAGTATCAAACGAATACACTCAGACAAATTAGGAGGGTTAACGTTTCTAATCCCTTTTACTTTCGAGTTTACCTATGGTAGCGGAAGCTTTGTTTTCTCGTGGAGGAGATTTTTAAAAATTGTGTCACGATAATCCAAGTAACCACTCGAATTTTTGCGGTTTAGACCATATTGAGCAACTTTATGTGTGTCTGTCTGTCCTTGTGTCCGTAGAACAACCGTTTTTCTACTATCTTCATCCCATTTCGATTAAACATTTAGGGAATATTTGGGCTTGGCTGTTTAGCTGTGGAGTAAATTTTCTCGCGTCTTACTCACCCTATCTTGCTCATATTCATAGGTTGGTTGAGGACGAATAATACAACCATCTCATATCAATTTCAACAAGGCCCTCTCATTATAGGCTACTAAGAAGCCGCAAAAATGAAGTCAAACGGCTGCAATTTTTACTCGATTCACAAGAAGTCATCGGGGAATTTGTTGAATAGGGTGTGCAGGGTTTCCTGTGGTTTTTATTGACCTCTAATTAATACTTCAGTCTGCGCATAAAACCCATCAAATATTATTCAATCACATATATTTCAAGTTTATTGTACCGTTATTGTACCCCGACTGAACTGGCGCAGCGATTGCAAACCTGAATACGTCGAACCACCCGTTTGAAGGTGTTGATGTGTGTGGGGAAAATGTCCCGAGAATCCTTGTATAACCTTCATTTCTACATCTTTTTAGATTAAGAAATGTATAGCATTTATATTACGTAAATATTCATGGCATTAATACGAGAAAGCTATGTGTCCCCTCCAAGTTTTACTCCTGGTTCTTCCCCCACGTTTCGACGGATCTCGGAAGATAGGACTATCAACTTATTACAGAAAGCGAAATACATTTCCACTCCTCTGCCATTAAAAATCGTTAATGAAGATTGAAAAATCCAATGTAGCATCATTCCGTTCATTCCGTAATCGCCAATTATCGTTACTTGCTGATGATTATTCCCAATACCTAATCGTAGGTATTACTCGGCATCCCTCAGCTTCGTTCACTTTACAAGAGGAAAAAGGAATCAATTCTTTATGGAATTACGTGATTTCTGTGATTGTTATTTCACAAATATCTTTCTTCCCTAATTGTGATAGGTCTGGGAGTAGCAATCGACTTCTTACCTCACAACTGCAAATTGAAAAAACGCTGCAAATCATTTCACATGGATTTATAATGGGCTGACGGACATTGAAGTTTTTGAATCTACGCACTTGAAACGTGAATTGACAAATTTGAGAGGGGCTTACAGATTATGTTTGCTACAAACTTGCACAGGCTCATTATTGAATAAAATAAACCAAAATAGGGAAGGAGAGAATGCAGTGTACGTTATTTACATTCACCGTGTGTGGATATTAAACGGCATTTTCGGCTGGGCTGTTTAGTTAAGTTAATTTTTTGAATTCAATTTTCTTGACAAATAAGAGTGGTCCCTACCTTTTCTGTCCTTGAGTCCTGGTCAATTTTCCTACTTAAAGAACAAAATGTTGTAATGAGACAATAAAATACATTAAGGGAAAGAAACAAACGAAAAGCTTTTCAGAATGAGTCTCCTATATGTTTACTTAGTCCTTTATTTAAATTCTAAGTGTGTATTTGATGGTTTATAAGTTTGATGGCAGACATTGACGAACAAAGTATACTAACAACTACTCCGAACGAAATTGGCCTAGTTGTTCGTCTTTGCAGTATAATGCAAACAATCTTAAAATTAATCGATTAAGTCACTAAAATGGCAAAATCACATTGTACAACATTTAATTTCATGGAATAGAATTGTTCGCTTCAGCGAACTTGTTTATTAATCATCAGAAGTCAAAATTTTCTTGGCCAGATATTCTCTAAATTCATTTTATCAGCTGTTATTTCCATATGGTTTTGAATGTCGGTTGTTGGTAGTACCAACTTGGTACTTATTCGTAAAAGATCTTGTTCTGAAAATTTGTCCGTGAAATTGTTCTTCTTTCTTGGAATTATTTTGAAGTTCTACTTTTCTGTTAATTCTCTCTCTAATAATTACGATTTAGTTTTGTTAGGGTTTTGAGAATCTAACAAGAATTCTTGAAGAAATTTGATAGCTTACAAAAGTGATCCGTGGTGGTAGCAATCTTCGATAACTCGCTTTACTGCTTCTAAAGAGAGAACTAAGAACCGCAAAAAAACTGTTAAAAGTTGAATCAATCCAAACCCATCTCTGAAACTTTTCAATGTGAAATTCAATTTGTCAGCCGATAGAGAACTTAAAACAACTACCAACAATAAACACGGGGATCTGAAATTTTCTACGAATTTCATCATTATCATTCCACTATCTATTTAGGACACTTCCGCCGTCCAAATAAGCGACAAAGTGACAATGACAAATTTGACACGACATTTGATAAATCAACCACTCAAAGGAATCGACCTTTTTTTTCTATCAAGTGAAACTCAGGCCACCATGCAAGGAACGTTTAAAAAATCACAACATTTACAGGAGCAATATGTACTTACCAGTAAAATGCACAATATTTACATCATTCGTCTCTGTGATATGTAATGTACTAATTCTTTTTTTTTTTTTTTTTTGTTTTCATTTACCAACACCATAAACATATCAAGATCTTTCATTGTAGGTGCTTTGAACCTACGCGAACCTCAAACTCTTGTAGCGAGCGCGACTTCTACTGTTTTAATCTAATTTCGCTTTCGAATTTTTCCAAGCTCTATACAATCTTTGCATATATCAATTACGCTCTACACACAACTTGGCAGACTTTGGATTTCGTGAGAAGTCATTATTATTTTTTGGGAAGAAACAATGGCCTTTATAACGCGTTATGACTGAAATGAAAAAGATAAAAATTCGATTTAGGGAGTATTTCTCTCAATTACTTTTCCTTTCACGAAATGAACACACTAGCAATATAATAACGGTAGTGGTATGTGTATGTGATCTAAGCGACCTTGCAACGAATCGGCGAAAAAACAATGTATACACTTTCCTGACCCCCTGACATAAATGGGTACCTTCATTAAACCATATCAACCAGTAACTATAGGAACTGTATGAGCCGTTCCATAACATCTAAAAAAAACTACCAGGTTAGGAACTGACTGCCGGTCTATTTGTTTTGTGGTTGACCAACCTACTTGATTGATTGACCGCGAAGCTCCTCACTAAACGGAGATGAACGCGCTCACGACGGCCGCAAGAGGCCATTTATCGTGAAGGCCGTTGCACAATCACTCGCGAACACTGTATAATACTCTCGAACCAGATATACCTAACCCAACTCCCGCTAGGTCCGAGTTTCTGCCTTGCAATCAAAGACAGCTGAAATTAGCAGGGGTTTCTTACGCCGGCTCCACTTTGCACCTGAGCTTTGGAAACGGTGAACGAAAAGGTTAATTCCCACTTGGGAAGTGATCTCTGACAGTGTGATGACCCTGTTGAATTTCTCCGGATGCACGCTTCGAGTAATTGGTGCCATGATTATTGTGAGCTGCAGCAGAGGGTCCCACCTCGAAAGAGAAAAACGAGCGACAGGTTGTGCCTTCCTGACCCTCATAACGATGTAGCCTACTCTCCTAAATTTACACTAGTATCGTGCAGCCAATGTGATTTATAGCATACTTATTTGTACCCTATTGAACCTAGTAATGTAATGTGGAACTACCCAAATAGTTCGCCCACTGCAAGTGTGTCTACCCAAAATCGAGCAATTATCTTCTAGAAAGGTTTACTACCAATATATCTCATTGAATGCTGTTTCCGCAGATCATATTGGTTGTTCTGATCGCTGGCGCAGCTGTCGCCCAGTACCCGTCTCCCAACTACCTCCCAGGCAATAGAGGACCTGACGTCAGCTCCGCGTATTCTCAGCGTGGAGGCCAATACGCCAATGGTGAGTTCCAAGGAGTTTTCATCAAAACCTAAAATATCAAATTATTTTTTTGGGTACAACAAAGCCTGGAAAAATTTACTAAATACAAGAACAATACTCGGAAAACCACTAGTACAATTATAATTATAGGACCTACTGAGTACAGGACCTGTAATAAATCACTAACTATTACTTACTAATTGTACAATACTTGTAATTATTAATACTACCCAATGTACTTCTATCTGAAATAAAAATGAAGAAGTACAAGTTCTTGAATTTGATTGAGTTCTTGATTGAATTGAAGTTCTAAATACAAGTACACAAGTACTTGTGCTTCAAGTGCAGAAGTCCTGTTTTAACCTTGAATGCTATAGAAAATGAGGAGGGATTTCGGACTCCAAAAGATGGAAGCAAAAGTACGAGTACGAAATGTGGAATTTCAGGTACAAGTAATTGCACGAGTACTTGGAAAGTATTTTTAGAAGTACAATGTCTTGAGTAGCTTCACCTCGTCATCCTCATTATTGGTTATCTCATCTGCTAACATATTAGTAGATTTTCTAAAGCATAAGGAAAGTACTCCAAGTACCCATGTACTAGGGTATCCCAACTTTGAGGAATAGTAATCAACAAAAAAAATTAATCCAAGCCTAATTCCCTGGTGTACTTCATTTTTTGTGATCAAACATTTATTTTGGAAAACCCCTATTCGGCCATTCAGGCTCGTGAGCCCAGTGCGAATTTGCACTAAGTAGAAATTTCAACAAGCTCTTATAAATGGAAAACCACGGCATATCAGTACCCTACTGTTTAATAATAAACAAATTCAAGAATTAGTGCCTAAGAAAATACAAATTTCATTAGATTAAAACTCGCACAAAATCATATCAAGAGAAACTTAGACCTTAACGTGGGACGTTAACATTGGAAATCAAAGTCAGCACCAGAATATTTGTTCAAGGTGATTATATGTTCAATATTATGAAGAATGATTATTGATATATCTTTGCAGGACCTGGTGGTTTTGGTTTGAGAACAAACTACCAGAGTTCAGACACAGGAAGCTTTTCCAGTTCGAACTCGAACACTGGAAGCTACTCCAGCTCGAAATCTGGAAGCAGCAGCATCAACGGAGGAGGATATGATAGCGGCCCCACTTCAGGAAGCTATGCAGGTGCTGGAATATCCGGATCTAACGGGGGTGGTTACGCTGGAGCCGCCATAGCTGGACCCACATCCGGTGGCTACTCTGGTTCTTCCAGTTCTGGCCCCGTTGCTGGAGGTTACCCAGGTGCCAATGGCTCTGGAAGGTACTCGGGACCTAACCAGGGAAGCTTAGGCCGTGTTGGACCTTCTGCATACAACGGAAACGGAGCTGGCTACAACGGAGGTGCCTCAGGCTACAACACTGGTGCTGGTGGTTACAACGGCAACCCAGCTGTGAACCGTGGAGCTTCCAGGTTCAACGGTGGATACAACGGCGGTGCTGCTGGTTACAATGGAGGTGCTGCTGGTTACAATGGAGGTGCTGCTGGTTACAATGGAGGACGTGGTGCTTACAACGCCCAAGACGATCTTTCAGTAAGATACAATTTCGTAAAATCTTTTCCTATGAACACAGTTCCATCCATTATTTCATTCATCATGGATTTTATTCACTGATTCCTTAATTTATAGTACGTTATTTATACTTGGGGTGAATTTGTCTACAGGAGCCTGCCAAGTATGAGTTCAAATACGACGTCTTAGCCCCTGAATACTACAACGAGTTCGGTCACGCAGAACAGAGGGATGGTGACTACACCTCAGGATCTTACTACGTTCTGCTTCCCGATGGCAGAAGGCAGCTCGTTGAGTACACTGCTGATCAGGATGGTTACAAGCCCAGGATTTCCTACACAGAGGCAGCCCCAGGAGCTGGTGCTTACAACAGACAAGGAGGTTCTTACAACGGACAAGGTGGCGCTTACAATGGACAAGGAGGCGCTTACAATGGACAAGGAGGAGCTTACAATGGACAAGGAGGAGCTTACAACGGACAAGGTGCTGCAACCAGACAAGGATATAACGGAGGTCGAGTCAACGCTCCTGCCTACCAGCCACAACAAGCTGGCAGCTACGCATCCAGCGGGTCTCGAGCAGGAGGTTATTAGAACTGATCATTAACAACAAGCATTTATTACTGCTTTTTAATTTGTTGGTTGCCATATAAGTTCTTATTTATTATAGGTTTTTATATCATATATTTATAGTACAAAGTCGTATTAAACTTTTGATAGAAAAAACATGGTGTAAGTCTTTCTTCCAGTTCTCTGATCACTTGAATCGGAAGTTTTAGGATTGTAACAAAATATGTATAGGTAACTCTTGTAGTTGAAATCACTCTGAAATCACTCGGGCCCTATATGAATCAAGTAAAATTGCTTCACATCTGGAGAGCTGCTTAATGGTGGTAATGTAGCTGCAAAGGTAATGAAGAGTACTAATGTAACATATATATGCAAGTGCATATTAATTAGGACTGCCAGGTAACATCCAGTTCCTTAAGAAAACAATATGGATAAGGCGACGCATCCATTGGAACCCATTCCCGAACAGATCCAGTCCAATTTGTATTGGCCCATTCAAAATCTAGTACCGTCTACCTCCATTAATACAGCAAGTATCAATCGCTGATCAAAATAAAAGGTTTATTACAGCAAAGGGAACCATCAAGTTTCCCTTAATGAGTTTAAGGGACAAAAAATGGTTGTATACGTTGGGAAATGAGAAGAAGTAGCAGATGTTATTTTAGAAATTTCTCAACATTACCAACTTAAATAGTAAAATCAACTTTTGGAAGGAATTAAGAAAGATGTGAATATGTCAGAAGAAAGAACGCTGTCAATTTGTGATGTTTCTTCTTTAAATAGCTTTTAACCGATCCTTGAGTACCTGAACGTTTCATCCCGGTTATCCGTTGGCAGCTGCATGACCGAGAGCTATGTAACTTTGTTTTACTTTTACTGGCAATACTTTTGACATTCTTAACTGCTGAATGTAGGAGCAATATCGAATACGAGGTAAATTGGTGATCGACCCATCACATTTCAATACTGTGAATAGAAAACTCGTTATCGCCGAGCTTTGGGCATATTTATCAACTTGAAGTCATAGGACCTCAGGTAAATTGCTGTGTACCAAGCAAGTGGGAAATACAGAGACTAACTAATAAGCTAACTAAAAACCAACTAAAAATTTGTACAACTCACTTAAGCTAAACCCATCACATTTCAAAACTCAAAATTTGATATCAATGATATAGAATACAAAAACATTTATATCAATGATTTACAATTGTTTTTATCAACTACCGTTTCCCACCTGCTTGCTATATAACAATTTGACTACGACCTGTAATGATTTCAAGTTATTCAACACTTCTCACAGTGTGCAGTATATGACACGGTAGCTCTTGAGGCCTGATAAAGGTGTAAAAATACCGGAACTCGTCGATAAGGAGTTTTTTTTTTTTGTAAATCAATTCCTACCCTTCTCTTGCTATCTTGACAACAGGTTGTGAGATAACATCGCTGATGGATAACCATGGGTTGCAATAATGTCGTTCAGCACATGGATTGTGATCATCGAATTTGGTGCTCCTCGCTGTGGACACCTTAGGACCTGTGATACCTATTACAAGTCAGATATCTGGTACAAAACGGTGTTACCTTCATTGCGGCCCAACTATGAATTTGGAGAGTTTCGCGACAAGGTAACGATATCCCACAGCACATGTCAATGCAGTCCCAATTGATCTCGAGCGGACCTCGGTGATGTATTCAAGCTGTCTGCGGATTGTGCTTCGGTCTTGAACAATCTTCACATGATTTTCCCAGAATGTCGATATCCCTAATGATGGTTTTCCAGTTACGATATCTTGCGAGTTGCTTCATCTTTAAGCGATACTTCATTTCGTATCAAATTCTCCAGTCTTCGCTTTCTATTGCTGTTGTTTCTAGGTTATTTTTTATTTCAATAGTTCTTCACCTTTGTTGTTTCCTTCTGTGATCTGTCTGGAGTAGAAGTCTCATTTTCTATTTGAAAAATTGTTTATGAACGCATAGCGTGTACTTACGATTGATTACCGAGTTTATGGTGGTACTCTCCCGGTTTATGGGGGTTCTCGACAAAAGTCGACGTTTTTATTGGCTTCTCCCTTTCTGGAGACATAATAAATAGCTGCATGTGACAGGGTAGAATGCGAAAAAAATCAAGGGTTCGATAAAAGGATTTTCAAGCAGGTGGGGCTTAAAAGGCACTTTAGCCGCTTACGAACCGTCGTGGAGTGTCACCATTTGTTTCAGCTTAAAAAAATTAAGTAGAATTCGACCTCAAAATCTTTAGGTTCTGAGGGATCAATTTTTCATGAAAACCCTCGATTTTCGCTCATAATACCACGTTTTCGCTCACTCCCAGGCAGTTTTCTCCACCTAATTGTATGTACCTACTCTAATCAATATTTTAGCTATACCGTCGGAATGACTACATTTTAAGATCACAGAAAATACATTTTAGGATCACTGAAAAAAACTGGGTGGTTTTTAACTAATTCTCCCTAGATAGCGCTCAGGCCGTTCCACCACGATCTCACTCTAGATGCTCCTGACACAACGTCATAATCGAATCCAGCAAGGAATGTTAGTAACTTAGTTGTCTTGCTGATGACATTTGATGCAATCTTGTTTTTGGAGTGAAAATTCTTGTTGATGCTTGATAGTCATAAGCTAACATTTATTCCCATACAAGTGATTGGTTGTGAAAATGGTTCACAACATACACAATTTTTGGCCCTTCTCGTTCAGTTTGTGAATCTCATCATCTCAGCGTCTGACATTGAACGTGAATCTCTCCTCCCCTATTTTCCTGCAAACAGCTGTGGAGGAAGGAATAGTGTATAGGTGTATAGAGCACGATATACGAAATAGTGTACAGGTGTATAGTATAGGAAAACTGTAAGCTCTGGCGGTTGGTGATCAGAAAACTCACTTTGCTCCCCAAGCGATCATACGAGGACTCGTCGAAGTTACTCAATATACGGCCGAGTACTAGATAGAAGAGGGAATCCTTATCACCTCGTCAAGTGTAATATGGAGACCAAAATTGTCTATTAGAGTCATGAATTCGGCCTTTACGTTTACTAAGATGGGATTAGGTGTAAATTCAAAATGAATAGTATTAGTATCATCCACGATGACCACCATTTTCTTCAAGGTTTAGATGTGTCAGACAGCATGTGTTTGTTTTTCTTTATATGTAATTGGACATTGCCCGTATTTCAAATAAATAAACAAAAATTTGAGTTACTCGTAAAATTGTATTTTTCCCCCCGAATAAATGGAGCGTGATTACAAGTGGAATTTGCAGCACAAACACTTCAGGAATCGTCAGGATGATGTTCTGTTTCATTAACACAGCAAAAATTGCTTAGTCATGCAGTTTTTTCCACAATTGTACAGCTTGGAGGTCTGGAATCCGTCGGAATCACTGAAATAATAATCTTTAAAAAAAAAAAAAACAAAAATTCTTTCACTCAATTGGCTTGCGTTCATGAACTTGAATTTTTAACAACAGTGTGCTTGTTTCACAGGATATGGGCGATTATTGAATTTCAGGAGATATGCATGGAGCACGTGAATCTGTTCTCAACCAAAATACCTATTTGGATTGATCAGTTGATCATATTTGTGTGCCTCCTGAAATTCAATAATCGCTCTACCCTGTGAAACACGCACACTCCAAAGCTTAGTAGAAATTCAAATCATGAACGCAACTCAAATGAATAAAATTGAATAATAAACCCCACTGAAAAATTTGCAGTGTTAGCGTGTTTCACAGGTGCTAGAGCGATTATTGAAAATAATTATGAGAAAATTCAATAATAAACCCCAGTGAAAGAATTTGCAGCGTTTTTTAATGAAACTCAATTCCCCCCCACAATAAGAACATCTATAATTTATCAAGTCCTTTAGCACTCTTATTGCAGTAAAACTTCCCCAAATCCAAATTTAAACGATGTAGCAAAAGGTAGACTGATGTAGAGGAGGCACACAAATATCATCAACTGATCAATCCAAATAGGTGTCTTGGTTGAGAACCGATTTACGTGGTCTGTGCATATCTCCTGAAATTCAATAATTTCTCTATCACCTGTAAAACACGCCCACTCCAAAGCTTAGTAGAAATTCAAATCATGAATGCAACTCAAATGAATAAAATTGAATAATAAACCCGACTGAAAGAATTTGCAGGTGCGTGTTTCACAGACCGATTATTGAATTTCAGGAGGCACACAAATATGATCAACTGATCAATCCAATAGGTATTTTGGTTGAGAACAGATTTACGTGCTCTATGCTTATCTCCTGATATTCAATAATCGCTCTATCACTGTGAAACACGCACACTCCAAAGCTTAGTAGAAATTAAAATAATGAACGCAAGCCAATTGACTAATAAACCCCAGTGAAAGAATACTTATTTACCCCAGTAATAATATTGAATAATATTTACCTATATATCATCAGCGTTTCATGCATATCGGAATGCTTCAACCCGTGTTTCGGCTATAAACTACAAGTATCAACACCGACTATCACTCCAGTATCCTCATTCACTACAACTCGACGCTATCGGCATCACTAGGTTACAAACAAACAATAATAAACCAAAAAACGCAAATGTTGGCACCATAAATCGGGCCATACATCGGGAACGTTTGACCTACGGACGTGGAGGTCTTTTGATTCCTCATGGTATGTTCTTCAAATAGGTAAATATTTAGGCCGAGGTTTGAGGTTTTTAGGGATTTTACAAAACTTTGACAGCCCTTAAAGGGCACTTTAAATTGAGTGAGAGAGCTGGCTCAAGAATTGGGGCGTCGTCGGACCTAGATGGATTTTTCCTGAAAATTTCAAATCTTTTGCTCCAGCCGTTTGGGAGAAATCATGCGTACGGCGTACGGCGGACGGACGGAAAAATTTCTATTGCAGATTCGGATTCTACACCCTTTGAAACGTAAACCATGAAATTTTCGGGGTGGTTAGAATTTTTTTTTTTCCAGAGCGTTTACAATGGTTTATTATTGAATAATAAACCAAAAACCAGCACGCCGATAATTGAGTTAAGAACAACAGAAATGTGATTTTTGGAATTTGAGACACTTTTTTGAAAATTACGCACACTGGATGGTGGCGGATCAGGCTGGACCTAGATCCAAGCGACTCAGCACACAAGAAAGTATGTTCAATGACACCTAACTTGCCAATTTAAAATATTACCCTATTTTTAAGCGTTTTTCACACTTTTTTTTAAAATTAGCACACTGGATGGCAGTGGATCGGACTGAAAATGGCCTCATTCGACTCAGCACCGAAAAAAACATGTTTCACGACACCCCAACTGCCCACCTTGCCAAAAAATGAATTTTAAGGCACTTCAAAACCATTAAATTTTAAATTTGGACCACGGATTCTCGGCCAGTTGGGCTCACCTCACCTGTTGATTGCTGACGGATTTTTTAGCGCAAGAACGAAATTTTTAAAGTAGAGCGTGTCGGTTTTTTTTTTTTTCCGCCATTTCCAACCAGCGTGCGACGTCTCGATGTGATGCGTAGATGAGTTTTGTCCCTTCTCGTAGTTTCAATTTAATTGTAACGCCTGGAAACCATCTTGTATACCTACTAGTGGCGGCTCCTGCCCTTGAAACCCAGGAAGTGCACCGAGACCTTACCAGAGAACCACGAAGGGAAGGAGAGACGAATATGAGCTTTTCTCGCCCAAATACAAACTTCATCTACCAGAATGTAAAGAAGATCAATCTGGTCCGCTTTCTCGACTTCAAATCGTGAACAAACGACTCCATCCTACTTTTAAAAGAAGTTTACTAGTGTTTTGTAACAGTTGAAATTCATATCTGCCCAGCAAGAACCATCGTGGAGGTGAAAGCCCAATTCCATCTTTTACCCAAGCTTCATTCCTAGTATTGCAGCAAAGAAGACAAGGGAAGCAGAAAAGTTTATTACTTATCCTCACATCCGCAGAGCTAATCTACCTTTTCATAGTAATGAGGGTTGAACTAGCGAATCGTGGAACGATTTACGCTTGCCTTTGAGGTTTGTTGTTGTCCTGTCAATAGTGGCATTGGGTGCATTGCGAATAATCACTTTTGCTCCACCAACAACTTAGCGGACTCACGTTTACTGTGGTCATCACGTATTTACAGCTAATACAGTTCAGTCACACGGGTTGGGGACAATCAACTGATATTAGGATAAGAGTGTGTTGAGTTGACTACTACGGCTGTTCCTGTGTCAGCTCTCTGAAATTTCGCTTTTTATTTCGGGCCCTCTCATTGGTTCATTCTTTGAAAACGGGTCCAATCAACTCTGTTTTCCCCTTCCATTAGGAGCACGGACGGGGTTTAGCTCCTGGACGAACCCCTAACCCTTCTCACCAAACTCACGACTCCACCATCCTCTCGCCCATACTGGGACTCTGTTTGGCGCGAGGATTTGAAACTCATCGGCTCTTCCTTGAGGATTCATGAGAAAAAGCTGGAAAACAGTATGATAATATTATACTTATAATATTATTAGTATCAGGTATTTTTTTCATTTTGGCCAGGAGGTTCAAATGCGCCTGTGCTCCTGTCAGCAGCCACCCGTAATACCTGTAATAATCGCAGCTGCGAAAAAATCATAACGCTGCAAAGTATTGCACAAAAACACCCTTCCGGATCATAAATTCCCTCCACTCAAAAGACTGGTCTACACCTAATTATTAAAAATCAACCAACAACTGAAAATTAATAAGATAAAATAAGGCACTCATTACCTATTTCTAAAAGAAAATGTGTCTTCCACACTATGTCACTCACATGTCAAAATCATTTAATGATTTCCTCACTGCCAGCAGTACTATTGTGTGGAAGTCATATGGGATCGTATTGCCCTTTCCCTACAGTTTTTATTGTTTCTGTTGATTAGTTTTGTTCTCCTTGTTTGATTATAAAAGTTCATTGTTCAAAAAATAAACAGGAAGATTAAAGCATTAGGTCTTGCAGTCACGGAGCATATTGCTATGCCATCTATACAATCTCATAACAAATCCATCTCACGTTAAAGTCCAGGCTTCTGACAGTTTTATGTAGTGGAATCAGGAACATTTACTTTTTACGCACAATTACCAAACAGGTGATTGGTGTACAAAAACACCATCGATTGGAATCTGAAAATATAAATATCCATAACTGTCCAACACATTAAGTAGTTCCAGATGTTAGCGGTTTTGGAGGCGTAGTGCATTTCTGGCTCCTGAAGCCTCAAATTATATTGTTTTCAAGATCAACATTTTATCATTTTTAAAGAATGATACATGTGGCATGCAATGCTGAATCTACCTATGAGTGATTTAATAAGTAATAACGTTGGTGAAGCGTTCAATTAACCGTGGAGAACATCGATTCAAATCAGTTTTATTCCGACAGAACGATTTATTCGACTTTATACAATTAATACCTAATA
Organism: Creontiades dilutus; assembly: GCA_031894815.1. Classification (NCBI taxonomy): domain Eukaryota; kingdom Metazoa; phylum Arthropoda; class Insecta; order Hemiptera; family Miridae; genus Creontiades; species Creontiades dilutus. The sequence continues at coordinate 1,337,832 of JAVIWC010001315.1, read as the reverse complement.
GGATCAGTATTCGTAATAAATAAACACGCGGACAACAACCAATGGAGGTAACACCGGTTGTTAAAAATACTTAAAATTAACTATCAGTTCTAATATCCCCCAGCTCGAGATCCGCTAGACGAGAAGCTGCCGGTTGATGAGCCTTGTTGGTTCTGGTAGGCTGGTCCATTGTCTCGACCGCCGTTGTAACTTTGTCTGTTTGGGGCTCCTTGCCCCTTGTAAGCGCCTCCTTGTCCGTCGTAAGCGCCGGTTCCTGGGGCTGGCTCTGTGTAGGAGATCCTGGGCTTGTAACCATCCTGATCAGCAGTGTACTCGACGAGCTGCCTTCTACCGTCGGGAAGCAGAACGTAGTAAGATCCGGATGTCTTGTCGTTATCCCTCTGCTCAGCGTGACCGAACTCGTTTTTGTACTCAGGAGCGAAAACGTCATATTTGAAATCATACTTGGCAGGCTCCTGCAGATTAATAAAATGATGACATCTATTAAAAACATATACATATTTTTCCATACTAGAGATAACTGTGTTCAACTACTTCTACGGTTATTTAGATATCCATATATAATCTGAAAACTGAGCTTTTTCGGGTGACTGAAGTCATTTGAAACCAATGTTAAGTTGAATTTCAAGTGTTATGCCCTAACCTGTACATATTAATCAGATAAATTAATTAGCTGTTACACTAGGGATATACTATAATTTGTTTACATAAACTCGTTTCGACTGATTGCACCGTAGCACTCCTAAAGTTAATTAGCTCAGTCTCTAATACCCCATAAGATTTAGTTCATTTCCAACAGGATATTGAGAAGTGGTTGTTCAAACAATTTGATGACCCATTAATATAGCTTTCAGCATTGAAATAATAACTGAAATTGTTGATTAAATTTGTTTTACCGAAAGATCATCCTGAGGGTTGTAGGTTCCACGTCCGCCATTGGTTCCCAAAGCTGCTCCATTGTAGCCAGCTGCTCCACCAGTGTAGCCCCCGTTGAACCTGGTAGCACCACGGTTCACAGCTGCATTACCCTTGTAACCTCCTGCACTGTTGTAGCCAGTGGCACCGCGAGTGTTACCTGTTGAAGCACCATTGTAACCTGAAACTCCAGCAACGCTGCCCACTGCAGCACCATTGTATCAGCTCCATTTGCTGCATTTGCAGCTCCGTTGTATGCTGCAGACCCAACTCGTCCGAAGCTTCCCTGGTTGGGTCCTGAGTATCCTCTAGAGCCAGAATCACTAGCACCTGGGTAACCACCAGGAGCAGAGCCAGAGTATCCGCCAGGAGTGGGTCTAGAAGTCACAGAACCAGGGTAGCCACCAGAAGTGGGTCTAGAAGTCACAGAGCCAGGGTAGCCACTGGAAGCGGGTCCAGAAGTCACAGAGCTAGGGAAGCCACCAGAAGTGGGTCCAGAAGTCACAGAGCCAGGGTAGCCACCAGAAGTAGAACTGGGAGTTACAGAGCCAGGGTAGCCACCAGAAGTGGGTCCAGAAGTCACGGATCCAGGGTAGCCACCAGAAGTAGGACCGGGAGTTACAGACCCAGAATAGCCACCAGGAGTAGAGCCAGAGTAGCCCCCAGGAGTGGGTCCTGCTATGGCAGCTCCTACGTATCCCCCACCGTTAGGGCCAGAGACAGCAGCACCCGCGTAGCTTCCTGAGGTGGGACCACCGCTTACATACCCTCCTCCATTCAAAGGGATAGCACTTCCAGATTTCGAGCTAGAAAAGCTTCCTGTGTTCGAACTTGAACTCGAATAGCTCGCTGCATTTGAGCTCGAACTGGACCAGCTTCCCATATCCGAGCTTTGGTATCCCAAGTAACCAAGACTACCTGGGCCTGGGAAAGACATAATAACGTTCATTTTTCTCTTGAAATGATCGATTAATTACAGATAAAACATTCGTTGAAAAGGTTTTGTTTCATATTGACGCGCTTAATCGCTCTTGGAAAAGAAAATTTTATCCCCCCCTGACAATTTCATGGTTTACGTTTCAAAGGGTGTACCTAGAATCCAAATCTGCAATACAAATTTTTCCGTCCGTCCGCACGATTTCTCCCAAACGGCTGGAGCAAAAAAATCTGAAATTTTCAGGAAAAATCAATATTGGTCCGAAAACGACCCAATTCTTTAGCCAGCACTCTCACTTAACTTAAAGTGCCCTTTAGAGGTTGTCAAAGTTTTGTAAAATCCCTAAAAACCTCAAAAAAGAGTCAAGGCGGCCTAAATTTGGATTTTTTTTTTCAAGAACTTTCCATGAGGAATCGAATGAGCCCTTCCCCAGGTCCGTAGGTCAAACCATTCTCGATCTATCGCCGGATTTATGGTGCCAACATTTGCGCTATTTTGGTTTATTATCGTTTTTGTTTTGATTGCAGTGACCTAGTGATGTAGTGAACGAGGATACTGGAGTGAACTCCTAAAAGGGTTTATATCCGATACAATGGTTAAAGTATTCTGATAACCATCAGCAAAAAAAAACGCTGCAAATACTATCACTGGGGTTTATTACTCAATTGGCTTGCGTTCATGATTTGAACTTCTACTAAGCTTTGGAGTGTGCGTGTTTCACAGGTGATAGAGCGGTTATTGAATTTCAGGAGGCACACAAATATGATCAACTGATAAATCCAAATAGGTATTTGGTGGAAAACAGATTTACGTGCTCTATGCATATCTCCTGAAATTCAATAATCGCTATATCACCTGTGGAACACGCACACTCCAAAGCTTAGTAGAAATTCAAATCATGAAGGCAATCCAACTGAATAATAAACCGCAGTGAAAGAATTTGCAGCGTTTTTTGCGAAGCGATCAGCATCCTCTTAGCCTCTTGACCCAGACCAACGTTAGTCTGTTGCCCTGGGTTGCAGCCTTGAGAGATTTTATACAACTTAATTTACTAGTCAAGTATCACCTTAATTTTAATTAAATTAATAGATTATTTTAATTATAGATTAAAATAAAATAGATTATTTAAATTTTTCGAAAATGTTCTTTAGGATTATTAAAATTCAAACGCTGTAGTTAATTTATTTTGTGACTGTTTAACTAAATATTGTCATGTTGAAGTGCATTTTCTTCTAATGCGATATTAGGAATGTAATACTTCAATCTGTGAAGATTTGCGTTCCTTTTGGGCAGTGACGTCTATTCAATTATAGACCTATTACCACTAGATGAATAAATTGTGCAACGCGTAAGTTACGAGCGTTCCATTGTTAGAAGTTATTGTTGGCTGTCACCGTGGGGTATTAACCATATCTTCCTAATTAACCAAACAAACGATAAGTATGTTTAAAACTATATATGAATTCATTTTTGGAAATGATTCTGCTATCTGATCACTATTTTGAGAAATATGATAGTTTCACTGTTATAAAAAGAACGTCGAACTTACCGTTGCCATTTTGGCTTCCTCGTTGAGGGTAACCTGAACTCCCCTCGGGTCGTCTATTACCTGGGAGGTAGTTGGGAGAAGGGTACTGGGCCACTGCCGTCCCAGCGATCAGGGCAACCAAGATGATCTGCGGAAACAACAACGATATGCGTGAGGCAGGCGAAAAGACCGGTGGTCAGTCTCATCGTGATATTTTAACTCGTATCTTGTTTTACCGCTGGGTTGTGTACTCGAAAACTAAGCAGGATCCGTCATGGAGTACTCATTTTCACCGCTCCTAAAGCTAATTTCTTCGTTACTCTCATTCCGAAGATGCAATTTAGTAAGCAGACTCTTAGGGAATTTTACCTGGATTATTATCATTAAAAAGCCAAATTCATAGTCACATTTTTTTAACAAACCCATACCACAGGTCACATTGTAGTTACCTAAAATAATTATATAACGAAATGAAAACATGATAATATCATATATTATATGATTTTCATTATTCGTTGCCACAGAAAATCGTTGGGATTTTTCATCATTTTTTAAGTTTTTAACAGAATTATCCAGTTTTTACTTTTACGTATAATAAGTTACCGCTATTCGAAGAAACCGGTCCCTACTCTCGGATTAACTGGTCTCAAAATTGAAAATCATTAAGAAAAAATTATTAAATTGGCAAGTATTCAACAAAAAAATGCTGACGGTTTCATTTTTCTCTCATTCCCTAATAAAGCTTATAGGCTCGCGTTCCGTTTTTCAGCAAACAACCCAGCAGCGAAATACGATTTCAAAACAACTAACTACGTCAAAGCGTGAGCCACAAAATGGTACAACGATAAAATAAAGAGTCAGTTAAAGAATAGAATTGTTTTTAGAATGTACGTATTTGTAAACCTAATTTTTAAATTAGGTATTAAATTAGGAATTTTCTATTTGAAAACGATGGAAATGATAAAGGGAAAGCTAATAAGGTATGAGCACTGTATTTATCATTTATTGTTTTAATTTTCCCCAAGTAATTCCCCGGTGCTTTTCTATTGGATTTTGAAAGAGATTCAAATATCGTACAAAACTTACAAAAAAAATATCAAAAACTGAATTAATCCACGAGGTACCAAGCTGTTGCAGAAGAGCAGTTAGTGGCCCATAATTTAAAACGTCCGGAAAACTGGATTAATTGAAATAAAACAAACTGTAAAATGAATGAATATGTAAAAAGGAAAGATGTGGAAGGGATTATTGGAAAAAATAATATTTCAGTTATGTACATTTGTTTCGTTTTAAATCTGCCAAGTTGGTTGTGGCACAAAGTGAACTCAGATAGGTAACGTCATGAATGATCTTTAGGGGGATCGTTGAAATATTTCAAATATACATAAAAGATGTCATGTATAAGATTGTTAGAACGATACACGGGACGAAAATGCCAATATGACGTCAACACCAGGATCGTTCATGCGAATGAAAATACGATCGAGTAGCATTAATATGAGATGATTAAACCGACATTCCCGAAAAATGAAGCTTAGTGGATTTTATGTGGCGCATGCGCAGTTGCTAATTATGATACTATCGTCTTGGAATTGATATGAGACTATTATACCGTTCTTCCCCTACAACCCTAAAATTTTTAGCGAGATCGACCAACTAGGTACAACCTGAGGAGTTTTTGAGCCATGAAAATCATAGGGGACCATCCACAGCCTTACCCCTAATTTCTTTAATATTTCACCAAAATCAGATGAAAACTGCAGGTTTTGGGGTTCTTTTTACTATAATAAATTCGCGCATTTCCATTAGCGTCTAATAACACTTACGTATTGAAATCACTATGAGATCATTGAATCGGTTTTCCTTGTATAGACTTCTAATTTTAGCGAGATCGGAACATTAGAACTTGAGAAATGATGGTGAGTCGATTTTACGTTTTTGGGTGCTGCGAGCGACGTTGTATTTTTGAGCGATGACATTCCTAGGAGACCATAAATATTCTAACGGGTGCATTTCTTCAAAATATCATCAAACGCGGATGAAAACTGTAGGGATGACGTCTGTTACAAGAATTTGCATTAACACAGACATGAAACGTAGTTCTGAATGGTCTAAAACTCAACATGCGAAAACAGATTTTGGAGAACAAGAAAACTATCGTCTCCAGAGAATAGGAACAAAGCTTCCGCTAAATATAGGTAGACTCGAAAGCAAAAATTTAGAGATCTTATGAACTAAAATAGTATATAAACAGTAGAATAAATAGGTACAATAAATTGTAGAGTAGGTGTGTAGTTATGTAGTGTGGTTAGTGCCGTTTTTCTTAAAGGTTTGTAACTGATTTTCAGAAAACCATATTGCTCATGTAGTTATTGATAAATGATCAATTATTGAACTTTTTTGTTACAATCATAAGACAAACACGTTCACAAAAACAAAATCATGTGTTTAGGTCTTAGTGTTGAAGAGTTTCATCAGTACACTGGAAGAACCTGAACAATGAAGTTTATCATTTCGGTATTTATCCAAATGCGAGGTACTGGGAAATTTGAATTTATAAAGCGAATTGTTGAAATTCGACCAGGAGGTGGCGTACCTTGTTCATGGTTGGAGCTTGGGAAGATGTAAACTGATGGTCAGGATGGGGTTGTCTTCATCTTATATACGTGGCGGAGGTCGAACGATGATGTCACGGACTTGGTCAGTGTTTGCGTCGAAACCACCCCTTGGGGACCTCTCGTGCCGTTCAATCCCATAAATAACTTCCATTTCATTTTTTTCCTTGTTCGCTCGAGCAGAAATTCAATTCGACTCGTCGGATAAAAATGTATTAAATTTGTATGCATAAACGCATGAGCTAAGTTCAAACTTGATCAGTTTTACCAGAAACGTGATGTTGAGAGATTTGGTCAAACATGTGAGGTTTGAAAATCGCAATGTTCAGGTTTCAATGCCGAGTAAAAGGAAAGCCAAAACAGTTTGCTGAGTTAAGACTGTGATTTTTTGGTGCTGTATTATGTATAGGATATAGGAAGAGAGAAAAACAAGATTTCGTAAACTTTCCGGACATAATGTAGGGAACAACGTTTTTTTAGATACATGTATATTCGGATTCCTCATATTTACCTCAAAATTAAATTCTGGAAGAGGGGTTTTTTGGTTCCCTTTTGGTTTATTATTCAATCCGCCAATTGTAATCGCTCTTGAAAAAAACAATATTAACCCTCCATGAAAAGTTTATGGTTTACGTTTCAAGGGGTGTAGAATCCGAATCTGCAATAAAAAATTTTCCGTCCGTCCGCCGTAAGCCGTACGCACGATTTCTCCCAAACGGCTGGAGCAAAAAAGCTGCAATTTTCAGGAAAAATCCATGTTGGTCCGACAACGGCCCAATTCTTGAGCCAGCTCTCTCACATAATTTAAAGTGCCATTTAAGGGTTGTCAAAGTTTTGTAAAATCCCTAAAAACTCAAAAAAAGTCAAGGCGGCCTAAATTTGCACTCTTTTTGAAGAACTTTCCACGAGGAATCGAATGAGCCCCTCCCCAGGTCCGTAGGTCAAACCATTCCCGATCTATGGCCCGATTTATGGTGCCAACATTTGCGTCTTTATGGTTTATTATTGTTTATGTTTTCATCGCAGTAACCTAGTGATGTAGTGATATTACTACATCACTACTGGAGTGGATACTGGAGTGAACTCCTAAAAGGCTTTGTAGCCGATACACGGGTTGAAGCAATCTGATATGCATGAAACGCTGCAAATTCTTTCACTGGGGTTTTGGATTATAATTGTTTTTGTTTTGATAGCAGTAACCTAGTGACGTAGTGATGTAGAAATGTGGATACTGGAGTGAACTCCTAAAAGGCTTTGTAGCCGATACACGGGTTGAAGCATTCTGATAACCATTAAAAAACCGCTGCAAATTCTTTCACTGGGGTTTATTATACAATTGGCTTGCGTTCATGATTTGAATTTCTACTAAGCTTTGGAGTGTGCGTTTCACAGGTGATAGAGCGATTATTGAATTCCAGGGAATATGCATAGAGCACGTAAATCTGTTCTCAACCAAAATACCTATTTGGATTGATCAGTTGATCATATTTGTGTGCCTCCTGAAATTCAATAATCGCTCTATCACTTGTGAAACACGCACACTCCAAAGCTTAGTAGAAATTCAAATCATGAACGCAAGTCAATTGAATAATAAACCCCAGTATAAGAATTTGCAGCGTTTTTCAAATACATCTCAACATTTATTGATATACATCTTATAAAAATGTATAAATCCATTATACAAAGGCTACAATGAGAATAATAAAATAATTATTGCATAAGATGAACGATTCAATGTGCGACCCCGCTCTTTTAAGTTGAAAATCAATTTCTTCCTGGTTCATCACAGACACTGACATTTTATTCGGAGCTTATAGGTCTTTTATTGTTGCTGTTTTATTTGTTTACATTTGTGAAGGCAAGCCCATAATTTTTGAAATATTTGAGGTGAAAAGGGGAAATTATAGCTACACTATAGCTTGACTTTTGTGAGATAATGATTAGTGCGAACCTCTTAACTATTTTATTACCCCGAGTAGTCCAGAATACTCGGATGATAACAACGAATGAAGACGCTCTGGTCTCATGAGGGAACGATTTGGCCAATGTCTTCCCTAATCGAGCAGCTATGCAAAAACGTAATTGGATGTAGAGATTACAATCACAAGAAACCGAAAGCATAGCAATGTGCGTTTCATAGACCAAGTTTAATAATTATATAATACCTACAGATCTGCATTGAAGTGCTTGGTTAGCCTTCAGTATTAGATGAAACAGAAATAATGTTAAGTGTTTTCAGTTGGTTCCATGCGCAATATGTATAGTTTATCCAAATATACTTTGTATCCACACCCCATACAGCGGCTAGATGATGGAGTATGGATTGGATTCGACTGAAATAAAATTACCTGAAGGTAATAGCCTATTTTACAACAGCCCTCGGATATACTCGTACTTACCACTTCCCGAAAATCTGTACATAAACAGGTAATTCAGCGGCACCATATATGTTGTGCACGGTATACTTGCTGACCAGAAACTATAAAGGACCGATCGAGCTATATTATGAAGAGAATGCTCACACCATGAGTTGCACGGTTCATTTCACAAACTACAATATGCTGGAAATGGAGATGGTGGCTCACTTCTTGTTGATCTTCTCAGTGGCAGCTGTTGATACGAGCACAGGCTCATGTGCATAAACCAAAAAGATGAAACCCCTAAAGCACAACGTACCTCCATCCTCCAAAAGCAAATCTTTTCCGCCTCAACTTCGCCCGTTGATAAGGAAGAATTACAGTTATAACCAATGCGAGAATGCGATATTGACCATTCAGAGAGCTTGAAAACGAGTGATCGCTCTCAGTTTTTTCTCTGCTCACTGGTAGGGGAGCTTCTTCTCGTTTTGGTTACATGGTGTGTCAGGTAGCTGCTCAGTCCTATTTCATCTGTTTGTTAGTTCTGTATAATTGTTTTCAGTTCTGGTTCCTTCTTCTGTGTTTACAAAGTTATTTGTGAGTGTTAATGCTCTTCTACACCAAACGAGCGGTATTCGCGAACTTTGTTCTCAAACATGATGTTCAGAGATACAGTTTGCGAACCCCGTTTGCAAACATTTTCGAACGTTCAAGCGAGTTCCGCCGATTTCCTGTCAACCTATTGAATCTGTTACTCTGCGTGGTTATCAGGCGAATGGTCCACGTGACATGTGTTTGTTGCGAATCCAGTGAAAACAACATATCAGCTAGAGAACGAACGGCTGGTGGTACCACTGCATTGTTCAGAAGTTTTCGAGGCAATTACTCGTTGGCGTGCTAGATACGGTAGATTTGGTATTTATTGTGTTTGGTTTTCATGCAGTATTAAATGGAGTAGGAACAAGAGAAATAGAAAAGTTGAAATTGTATTTTGCAAAGAAAATAATTCTTCTGTTCCCCTTGTAATAGCTCCTGGCGATCTCTGCGCACTCCCTGTTTTAGGGGAGGAGCTACTACTGGATCTCCTCCACCTATGTACAAGCCGTATAGAATGCATTAACCAGCAACGTACATCCTGGACTACGTTACTCCCCCATCTCTGACGGTATCGACCCAATGTTGATCGAAAATTTGTAATGGAACTATAATGTCGACAAATTTATGGCCATACATACACCATCCAAGAATTCAAATTAAGGGCGTTCTCTCTGAATGAGTTGATTAACAATTAGTTTAATAACAGTAAAGTGAATGATCTAAGGGAGCATTACTAGTAATAAGTCAATAGGAAAAAAGATGTTGGATATTCTTTATTTTGTTAGTGATGAACTAGTCGTTTTGATCCAACTCAATCATATTTAGAGCAGCATGATTAAATTCTCTCAGCGATCATTACTGCTTCAACTACCTAAATATTGAAACTAGTTTACAACTAATTTTCCTTTAACATTTCATTGTTTCACCCTGAACTCTGTTGGTTTTTGGAAGTAAATACATATATTCTACTTTATTTCATGTAACTCCTTGCAATGTATCATAATTCGAATAAATTGACAAATTGATAAGGTCTCCCAGTCGTTTTGTCAATGTGTAGCAATACGCACCCTTCCATAATCACATAAGAAACCCAGTGCGTACCTATTAGTATTTTGACAGACACATTTCTTCCCATATCCACAACCTTGGGAAGTACTTTACTTTATGTACACAGTGTAGCATAAGGGGTAAAATATAAATGGCGTTTTGAGGAATTGTAAGCAAGTTAGAGCTTTCTTTCAACCAATTCGTGACAACCTTCATGCCAGAGGCCGCATTATCAACCCCAGTTCCCAGCATAGGCCTTGACAGTGCTTGGTCGTCGGCGAAAGGCTGTCAGTTCCTCCTGCGGATAAAGATTGTAAATACCATTCAAGTATGCGGTTAAAAGTCTAAAAGTCTGGTGGACGGTACAGCTTCCCCAAGTAGTCCGTGGCACATCGTAAAGTACCATAATCTAAATAGTTATCTAAACCCGGCGCCTAGCGCCTCCATAAAACCCCGAATGGGATTTTTGTCCCAAATTTGACCAAGGTTTGCCCCCATAGTTTCGGATGGAAGCTCTGGCCGTCGGACGGACGGATTTTTGTAACACATCTAAAATCAGATTTCAAAACATACAAACTGTTGGGGGGAGAGCGGGTTAAAAAATGTTTTCTTAGTCGACTACAAAGGTTTATTTTTGAAAATAATTAACCAAAATCGAAGTTACAATAAATTCAAGTTTCGCTTCCAAGTGTATCTCTATCATATGAAAAAATTGTTCAACAATATCAAAATGTCCACACGCGTTCGGGGTGTCCACATTCTGAACAACTTTCATTTCGTGCTTCTGTGTATGAGTGACAGTGTGTCTGACCATTGTACTCAGATCCTTACACTTCTCATCAGGTTTTGATGATTTTTAGGAAACGTGTGAGTTGAGCCCCCCATGGGTTTTATTGCACAAAAATCAATAGATCAGTCTGCGCATGTGTTATCGTTAGAGGTACCAAGCATAATTTTTCAGGTTCTAGTATTTTGCGCCAGCCAAAATTTCAAAGATGGTCGTGGTAGAACGTTAATACTCTCATATTAATTTCAACACGATCGTATAACTATCCGCAATAGTAGCGGTGCGACAAACCCATAATACATATTTACTAACCTTTTGAAGGCATTGATGTATTTCGTAAAAACGTTCTGTCAGGTGCACAATCGGATGACAATGAAATTTCCTGGCGACTAACTAGGATTTCCTAACTCTGAAATTCATGTAAATTTCTAAATCGTTTAAAACTATAGGCTCCGGATTGACAAGGATCCACCCGACAGACAGACGCGGATCCAAGATTTACCAACAACAACTAAAACTCAAAAAGCAATAGAAAAAAATTTTTTTTTCAAGGACAAATATTATTTCTACCTCTTGTACAAATACAGAGGTTGTCGAGTTTTGAATATATTTATCTTTAATCGAATAAAATAGAACTTATCCTCTTCAAAACATTACTTAAGATAAGAAGGCTGTTTCGGTTTATTTTCAATAATAAACCATTGTAATCGCTCTTGAAAAAAAAAAAATTCTATGAAAATTTCATGGTTTACGTTTCAATGGATGTACAATCCAAATCTGCAATAGGCTGTTTATCAAAATTAAATAAAGATAGCCATGCGATAGCATTTTAAATACGATGGTAATTAGAAATGAATCTGTATTAGTAATAAACATGAAAATTATTACATTTAGGTATTTAGCTGTCTATACCATTCTATGTATACATGTGTCTGTTTGTATTATATTATATTTTTTATTAATTCATGTGGTCAGGCATCACACGTGCATGGCCACCTATTACGACAGATCCAAATATGGTAGACCCAAATAAGCGGAGGTTCAGCCCACGTCTACGTTAAAAAGCCTGTTCAAGATTCAATTAACTTGACAATTTATTCTTTATTTATCTTCTCTTTTGTCTTCTTTGAAGGCCTTATCCAAGTGAGGGGGGCGGGGGGATCTCATTTGAGTCTTCGACCCAAGTTCTTCAGAAATCAAAGAAAATAACGAATGGCTAATTGGTTGTGTCACGTAGCGGGTATCCGGTAACATGAACGTACAGATCTTCGAAATATTTTAAATACTCCTCAAAGAATCAATCGTGAAGAATTTTTCTTCAGTCATTTCGTGTAGTTGGGAAAAATGGTGAATTCAGAAGGAAGTGTAAAATGAAAGCCTGTCAGCGCTCTGAGACTTCACCTATTTTCTTTGCTTCACACTTCACTCTACACTTGTCAAGATTTCATACAGCTTTCTGAACCTCTTTACTATTGCAATTCATGTTGTATAATCCACTTTCTTCATTTACTATTGTAAATATCGCATGTGAATCTTCGTACTACTTTCCTTTCTTCTCATTGTTGGCATTATTAGTGCAAGGCATCACCTCCTTTCCTTATACTCCTTATAATTCCTGAACTGCTAAAAAGAGTTACTGTTTAAATATTAGGTAACCCTTCTTCGCAGAGGCCACTTCACGCTTTGTTGTACTACAAAATCTAAGACACATACTGTTTTATGCATTTGTACGTACCAAAAGAACTTTAATTTTGCTTCAGTGGTCCGCATGTAGATTACAAGAGCTAATGCATCATTATCTGCGGAAATTGGTATTTCATAATTTATTTCTAACGACATTGACGTGGGACCTACCTCTTGGAACAATAATTTATTCAAATTAAGAAAATAAGCTTGAAAAAATATATCTAATCTTCTCTAGTCCGTCAATAAATTCGATTTCTTGACAAATTAGTTCTATTGAAATTCATCAGCTAGTAGATCTCCTAGTTCTTAATGAAGTTCTCACCTGATTTCATTCATGCTCATTTTATCATTTGGAGGTCTCGACATTCGGTAAAGGAATGAACGAACGTACTTACAACGATCGAAGTGAATTCATTTGATTCGTAGGGTGGTAAATCTTTCCGCATCTTCAAGATTGCAGCTCATTAGGCCTTCGTTTATGGATTCAGCATCTACCAATTGTATAATATACAATGTATATATGCCCTTTAGATGTTCTGTTTTTTGGTCCGTCCCAAATTTTCCCCAATATGGATAAACGACAATTGAAAAAACAGTGGTATTCTTCTGAAATATAGGTAGCACTTTTATGTTTTGAAGTGCGTAGAATTCACATTTGTCATTCTTTTTTTTTTGAGCAATTTCGATGTCTTCATTTGTTCGTAAATTTGGTAATTAATAAAAAAAAGTTATGACTAGCATTTTTTCCACCATTTATTAAATGTTCTAGAGTGTTTAAGACTTGCCGAAAAAAATTTTAAAAACCATTATTTTTTCGACCTTCCAAGGATTGTGCAAACATTCGTGTGAAAGCATGTATGACCGAGAGAAAACGAAGTTATATTACCATTTTGACGATTCTTACCAAAGTTGCAAAGGTGCGCAAAAAATATCAGCGTTAATTCAAAGGTGGGAGTCCGGTAACGAAAACAACTTGAGGACGACTGCTTTTCACGCCTTCGTGAGTTAAAAATTAGAATTATCAGAACGCTGATGATTGAACTGGTCTTACGTTCCTGCATCGAGGTTAAAAATTCGTACCGCACTGTTTCCAGCACCTTCGGATCTTACCTATCTCACATATTATACTAGATACTTCTAAATCTCCATTAACTTCGCTCTTCTCATTTTTGACCTAACAGATTGACAAAATAATTCAGTGTGCGCCGGAGGACTAGTTCAAATGCTTCTATCTTTTCCACATTCTTCTCCTGTAAAGTGTCTCCTCTCCAGATACAAATTACATTGAACTCATTTATATCAAGTCTAAGTATTGTTTAAAGAGCCTCAGAACTTGGTAAATTCTATTGGTTACGTCACGTAGAACCAGCCACTGCATGGTGGGCCAAAATCCCTCAAAATCTATCATCACACCTTTTGTAAAACAATGTATACAATGTATACAAATACATTTGTACCTGATTGATGTGAAGATCCCTCCCTCGGGGTATCAAATCTAAACGTCATATTCACTTCGGATCTTAAAACTAACTAATTGAAATGGTTCCTAAGATTTAAACTGGGAGAATATCAAACTAGTGCATGTATGAAATAGAGCCGTTTAATGTAGTAAAATGATTTAAAAAAACTAATCTTCAAAGTTAGAGTAAGACTCCTCCCTTGAGTTGTAAGAATGTTATCAAATCACTTCCAGCTGCGATCGAGTACTGAGCCCAGAGCGAAGGTAACTGAATTTTGTGAGCGTTGTTATCTATTTTTTTAAGCATACCTTAATAACATTAAGGACCTACTATTTGCAACATTAGTTTAAGTTTTAATTTGTCAATAACCTAGCTCATAGATGATACGATTTTAAAAGTAATGTTCTATTAAAAGGTATAAATGAAACGATTTTTAAGAGTTTTATGTGATTTTATATTACTTTTTGAAATTTGACAAATTTACCTAGCTAAAAGTATTCCCAACGATCTCACTCAATAAGCACATATAAAAAACCAGTAACTTCCAGGAAGCATTTCAAAATGCTTCAAAACGGATGCCGAAGAAGCAAATTTTATATTTTTTAAATTTCCGTCCCATTTCAATAGCTTAACTTTCGAAAAAATTGGCTCTATTACGGACATTTTCGGGGTTAGGTGTTCAATTTCTTCCTCTTTCAGTGATACCACCGGGTCGTCCTTTGAATTCAGTCCTTTCTCATCTATAAAGAGGCCGTGAGCCGAATACCAGCTCTGTACATTTATTTTAACGCAAGTTATTGACTAATGATCACATTTTGGTGATTTCACCCCACGATGCACTGCTTCAGTGAAGGTAGTCATATATTTTAATGAAGTTGATTTGATGGATTTTCTATGGAAAGTTATAGTCCCCGAAGCGGTAACTCGGCCCGATTTATTGAAGTGATAATTGTCTATAACAGGAAAACTGCTATTAATTCTACTCTTCAAAGTTAACCAAATAATGCCGAGGATTCACATTAACCAAACTCTGTGCTTTTGTAATCAAGTTGCAAAGATTCTGGTGCTTTAGGTAGTTTGAGAGAAATACACCAAAACATTTTGACAACAATTTTGAGGTGGCTTAAAAATTTGTTCTCTTTTGGCCGGTTACATTGGTTCATTAATGGAAAATGATAAACTAAAACTATAGTAAACAATAGATTGTTGGAACAAATTATGGATGACTGGAACAAATGTGTTTTCTTTTTCTGAATATCACAGCCAATTAGGTCCCTAGGTAGATGTGGAATGGCCACAATTCACTTTTCTAGATGAGGTCACTTGAGGATTTCATCACGAGAGATGGGTTATCGCATCTAGAACATCAACCCTTCGCCTAAGAAGCCAGCGTGTTCCAATAATTTACGCTACAACACAACGCACGACTGATGAGGGGCCCCGGCTATGAATGAAAACTCAACTCACCAGGGGGTTTGTTCCAGCTTGGTGGGGACCCCCAGAGGACGTGTGGAGTCGGAGACGTTATGTTTTTAGGGGTCGTGACGATCTTGAGGGTGGCATCATCAACCCTCTCAGATAGGCCGTATAAATACTCCTCTTCATTCCTCTTTGGACATCAGTTCGCCCACGACAGTTCAAGAAACTGTCTCAACCCACCATGAACAGAGTGAGTCCCCCACATTTTACTTCTAGCTATTTGCCAGTCTTCAAGTTTCAACCACTAGTTGGTACTCTACCCAAACAAAAAGTTAACCGTCAGAGATAATTGCAATTTACCACTAATATTAACTAACCACTCATAATTTTTTTACTGTGATACACGTTTATAATTTAGGAGCCAGGGAATTTACACATACTTTGGCACTTCTACTGCTTCCAAGTTCACCCACAGGTAGCGAAAACTTTGCTTTCACATTCATGTAATGAAAAGTTGTTTTTCTCCAAAATTAAAATTTCCACTCTCAATTTGCATTTTAGTTCTTTCTGAACAATGTGTCTGTCAGCATGTCCGCAGATCCCTTAAACGAGAATTTTTCTACCATTTGCAACAGATTTTGATGAAATTTTCTTAAATTTCATTGCCAACACAAATCAATACTTCAGCCAGCTAATGATGATTAATATTTGCTACGTATTCGCAAATCTCAAATCTAGAACTACAGCTACAACTTTCATTTGAGAATTTGAAGGTAATGTGCGGGTTAGATTGAGGATTGTCCCCTATGAATACCATCATTTAAATCCTAATTAATTGTCACTCCATATGCTGACAGTTGAATTCGTTAAACGCCATTGTCAGCCTTAACGTTTGGAAGCTTATTTGGGAAAGTTTTGATACGAGTTTCTTCAGATCATACAATTCGTAGCTCCTGCGCACTCAAACCTCTAATCCTTGTAACAAGACATAAATCCTTGTAAGTTCTACTTTTTGTATCATTGCGATGAAATTTTCCGAAATTTTTAGTTTTAAGCTATAGATGGTTCCCCCACTAACTTCATCAAGCCGGTATGAGGTAGCTTTTGCGCATTCGCAAACCCCGTCTACCAATCATAATATTCTTTTGTTCCGGAGTCTATCAATAAGTAGCCGATGCTATATTTTCACTCTTGGGATATGACAACTTTTTCTTCACGTTCGAAATGTCAACTCCCATTCTACATACGTTTCATACCTTTCTGAACAATTGTCGTTTCTGTCTGTCTGTCTATGTACCTGTCCTGAGTCCGCAAATCCTTGAAACAAGCAACGATTTCTCCAATTTTCATCCGACGTTGATGAAATTTCCGCAAATTACGCAGGTTAAGCTGTAGATGGTTCCCTGTGAGTTTTATTGCTCAAAATCTACACTTCACGCTACCCATGCGCAAATGTCATCCATCAAATATCATTTTTTCAGGTCCTAGGGCTCTGACCTACCTCAAATTTGGGAAAAGAACTATCTAATAATCTCCACTAAATTTCAATACGATAGTCGGTTGAATTATGTAAAATCCATCGAACATCATCTTATATTGCTAAAATTGGGTTGGTAAATGGGAAAGATAGCTTCATAACCTTATATAAATTTCAAGTGGATCGTACCAGCATTCAGCTTTCTGTACAGACAGGTGCGTGGCTATCCAAAGAAATAAATAAAACAGAGAGTATAAGGAAGATTTAATAAAAAATGAAGATGCATGAGGTTACCAGTATTTTTGTGACTGTGATCATGCAAGATTGTTCCCAACAAGTATACGCGTGTTTCTCGAAACAACGACCTTCTGGGACTCGAATCCGGGATGTGATGTGATAGGTATCAAAGTTCTTTTTTCCGTTTTATCTACACTACCATTGAATGTGTGTAAGGATCACGCATACGTGCTCAACGGCCGGGTCAATTTAAACTTTTTTTTAAAGGCTTTCCTAAACCTCGGCGAAGTAAGCATTGGGTGTACACAAGGATAATCCACTGTACCCATAATTTAAACCCAACCTCGATGAAACACTCCGCTGTGACTATTTAAATCTAGACAACACAATTAGTTGTCGTCTTCTCCTAATTGCCCATATTTGGTTCGCCCAGCTTCTAATAGCTTCATATTTTTCCACTTCTATCTATGATACTGGCTTTCATACCGTAACTCTGTAGGGGCTCCCATGTAGATGGGTAGTAGCGATGTTATAGCTAGCACCTCCGATCTGATGTCTGAACCCCTCACAAATGCTTCCTCCAATAAACCAGCTAGCTTCCAGTAATATTCCGTTCCGATCCTATTACATTTTGTTAGCCTCTTCCCAATTCTACTTTACGTTTCAAGATACATAGAATATGAATCAAATTTAATTAAAACATATAACCAAAATGAAGTTATATAATCAGTTCCAAGTAAGCAGCAAAGCAGGGCAAAATGCACACATTGAGACATTTTCATGAGGGGCGTATGCTTATAAAGCAGAATTTCCCACCGACTTGCAAAACTTGGACACAGAGACATATTTGTTTGTTTATGTTTCTGTTGGTGTTTGTAGGGCGACCGTAACGCACAGCTGAGACAATTTTAGTGGACAACTTTCGTGAACAATTTTCGTGACGATTTTTTGTTCAAGTGCCATAGCAAAGACATGAAAATATCAAAACCTGTCGTACATGGACTCAGCTTGGGGTCCCATTAGTCCTAACTTCTAACCAGCCTATTCGCTCCTCGCAAAAACTGGTGAAACGATGTTCTTCAATACTTTATTTCGTCTAAAATTGACCATCCTGGTTACTAGAAAGTGTTTACATACGTCTATCAAAAATAGTTCAGTCCGTAAAACATTTTGGTTTATTATTTCCATACTAAGCCTTTGTAATGGTACAGTGAAAAATCCTGCAAGCCCCCTAAATTTGACATTTTTTTTTCTAAGGTATGTAGATTCCAAGTCAGCAATGTCCGTACGACGTACAGATCCTCTTTCCCCTGTAAACATCGCAAGATGTTTTCTATGTTTCATTACTTTTAGTTGTTAGGGGAATAAAATAATATAAAATATTGGCATATAATTCAAATGTACCACAGTATCGGTACAAATAAACCTGCTAGTTTTTGAAATATTCTCCAAATTTGTAGTCAGGAAATTGTGATGACTTTAAGAGCGACAAATTGAAAAATTAAAAATATGTTGAGCCATCAACTATCTACGAAGCACAAAGCCTGCAAGGATTTTGATACTTCTTTTTTGTATTTTTATCCTAGAAGTCCTTTTTTAACTGTGGATTGAAAGGGCCCAAGTGCATTATTGCTCTCTCAAGTGCTGCGATTTCCGTCCAATCACTTCCCATGGTCTTAAAAAGCCATTTGGTAAACCTTAGCGCTCTAAGATGAACAGGGGCAAAAGGCACAAAAGGACGCAAACGGAAACGCAAAGGCGGATAATCCCCATCAAACTAGGTACAGAAACCTTCATTTTCCAAATGTCAGCGCCCAATGGCGAACATGAGATAATTGCTTAGCTTTATCAATCAAACAGCTGATCTGACATCCTCCCTACCTTTTAGGAGGTATAGTTGGAGGAGGTATAGGATGGAATGGTATAGTTGCCCCTTCTATTGAGGTGGATGCGGTAATAAAGCTCTGCCACGCTCAGAGGATGACCTAGACGTTCGAAAACGTCTGATTCATCTCCCAAGGCGACTGATTCTAAAATCGGGAAGGGCCTACCAACCATATCCATCACAAAAGAAAATGGACAAAGTTACAGATTTATGTATAAGATTATATTATCTTATGTAGTTAAAAGTTGTAACTATATTGTCAGGGTCTCTATAGTCTTTACTGGATTGTAATTCACAAAATATTCACCTAAAACACTTTTTTCTTTCCATTTTCAGATCGTCGTAGTTTTTTGCCTATTGAGCACAGCAGCCTGTCAGTACCCATCAAGAGGGTACCTCCCCCCAACCAGTAGTGCGGACGCGTATGGATCTCAAGAAGGATCAACTGCCTTGCAGGGATATTCCAACGGTAACGGTAAAAGCAATGGAGGAGGAGTGGGTGGTTACGGTAACGGAAATGGCGGAGCTTCTGCAGGTTACAGCAATGGCAATGGCAGGGCCAGCGGCCAGTACTCAAGCAGTGTAAACGGTGGAGCCCAAGGCGTCAACGGACGATTTGCCGGAATTATCAGCGGATACGGTGGTGTATCCGAAGGCCAGGGTAATGGATACTCAGGAAATGGCTTGTCAACCAGCGGTGGTTATTCACCCAACGGACAGCGCTCTCAAGACGTTTATGGGAATGGAGGCTATGCCAATGGAAGACAAGCTGTTAACGGTCAGTATTCTGCTGGGAATGGGCTCTCGAGAAATGGAGGCTATGGAAACGGTGGTCCCACTAGTGGAAGTTACACTGGTGGAAACGGAGGATTTGGTGGAATTTCCAGAGCTAACAGCGAATACGCCAACGGAAACGGTGGACGCTCCAGCGGTATTGGCCAGTACTCTGGTGTGAATGGTGGATATTCTAACGGCAACGGATTGACCTCTGGTGTCAATGGTAGATACTCAAATGGAAATGGTGCTTCTGGAATCAACTCAGGTTACTCAGGGGTAAATGGAGGATATGGCAATGGTGCTTCTAGTCTCAATGGTGGTTACTCTAATGGCAACAATGGATACTCGAATGGCAACGGTGGATATTCAGGAGTCAACGGCGGATATTCAGGCGTAAATGGAGGATATTCCAATGGAAATGGAGCCTCTGGAGTGAATGGAGGTTACTCCAACGGTAACGGAGGCTATGCAGGCAACGGTGGAGGTTACGGGAACGGCAACGGAAGAAACCAAGGTGCCCAAGATGACTCACTCTCGGTAAGAAATGTTATTTTGTGTAACCATTCCCAACTAATGTGGTTAGGTATACTCTTCAACCGTCAAAACCCATCTTCATAGATACTTACCTCATGTTTTTAATTACTGTCGTCAATCTAACGGTTTTAGGAAAACCATGTTTACATGAATGAAATGTGAATAAAAATAGTTTTTGAACTTACTCCGTTTCTCTTAAGGAGTTAGTGACTTATCGCTTATGCTCAAATGGGGGTTGAAAGGAACAAAGAATCGTAAATCAAACAAAGAAGGTTCAATTTTTCAACTAAAAGACAAAGTTGGTGCTCACTGAGTCTCCAGCATTGTCGTCCTGCATGTTATACATCAAAATGTATTAACTTATTCTGGAAGATACACCATTCAATGCTCATTTACGTCCGTAAGTTGTGCACAGTTTCCTAAATACCATTTCCTTCTGAAAAGAAACTTAATCTCGGTCGTCAAGGCTCACAGCAGTCATGGTAGTCAAAGCTTTCAAGACCCGTGAAGTAGATGGGACAGTGATTACTTTTTCAGAATTCAAGTCATGTATGTAAGGAGGCGATTTGCTTCAATATCGTTCCCAACATCAATCTACGTATCAAATGGCTGGTATACAATATTTGCGGTAACATTAGGCAGATGATGCTTGATTAACTGTTGATGGTTTATTCGGGTAGTCATCACTACAGTATGTCAGTTTCATCCTTGTAGCTTCATGAGACCAGTATGGAACAACTAACATCTAACAGTTGTCACTATTATTACTCACTTGGCAGGTTTATTAAGAGTATTGAGAAATATGGTCTTATGTTTCAGGAACCTGCGAAGTATGAATTTAAATACGACGTCTACGCTCCAGAGTACAACGTCGAATTCGGTCACGAGGAGCAGAGAGATGGAGACAACACTGTGGGCTCCTACTACGTTCTGCTTCCTGACGGCAGGAGGCAGCTGGTCGAATACACAGCGGACCAGGACGGATTCAAACCCAAAATTTCCTACACCGAAGAGGGCAGCGGGGCCTACGGCGACTCGCCAACCTCCCAGGGTGGGTACCAAGGCGGTCAAAATGGATATCAAGGCAGTCAAAACGGATACCAGGGTAGTCAGAATGGATACCAAGGCAGCCAAAACGGATACCAAGGCGGCCAGGGAAGAAGTCAGGGAGGATACCAAAGCGAAAGTGGACCAAGTGGCTACAGCAACGGCGGATCCGGCCCATACTAAAGATCTCTTAAGAACTTCACCCTATAAAAAAATTATGTATCATATCCACCAATCCATTAATTTATTACCGTACAAATAAACGTATTTATTTTACTTTTTCAACAAGTTGATAGTTACTCTTTGGAATATCCGAAATCCACCCTCATATATGATTCGAAGACGAAAATATCAACAAAAAATGTTTCACCCAGAATTGAGTTAGTTGGAATAGTATTAAAATTTCATTCCTAATAATAAGTTCTGTAATATTTTATCCAAGTACCTATAGTAGTTTACACAATTAAAAAGAAGAATGAATGCATAGCTCTTTCAATATGAGTAGGATTCATGTGTAGTGGAAGTATAGCAAAGTTTTTTGCCGACGTTAACGAACACATTGGATGTTCTTTATACCATCTTGAGAGAAACAACGGTAATCCATCGCATTAGCCAGCTTGGAAAATTTATTTTTTGTTTGTTATGAATTGAGAGAGAATGAGAGGGAGAGAGAGAGAGAGAGAGGGAGAGAGAGTGGTCAGATGAATTGCCCATCCGTTTGCTCTCTATTTAAGAGTTTTTGATAGAACTTTCAAGAAACGCTGCGAATAACATAGAGTTTTATTATTTCTGGCAGAAATAAGAAATTTTCTGGACAGCCAATCCTGTGCGAATCACCATCATTGAATGAATTCCAAGTGCGTTGTTTGAACGCGGTGATTTGTCGCTACACATGATTGTATTTTGGATGTTCAAAGTGGTTCCTATAATTTCTGAACGGTGGATCAACTAGGAAAAAAGTATTTAATCAACAGGGCTGATCAATATCTCGTAATTAAACTCTTAATACCTCAAAGAAGCTTCATTTCTAATTTTACTCTTGTAGGTCGATTAGTAGGTTTTACGTCCTTCATCATTTTCATAACACCATTTCGTAACCTTAAACATTTTCGTAACAGATTCTTACAATACAATTCTGGGTCACATGAACAGATGACTTCGTTGTAAGCATGAGTGATAGGATTCCACTGCTGATCAGTAGGCTTATTACCTCGCAATTGTATACTATATGTGTCCCAAAAGGATTAAATTCAAATTTCACCACCGTAAATCGATTAGAAGAGGAATTTGTAGCAGGGGTCCTCAACTATATGTCCCAAAGGCACTCTGTTTCAAATGTCAGCACCAAAGGTCGATAAGAAAAATAAATGTAAAAAGCTTGTGGTGGTCAGGAAAAATATGACTTGGACATATTACTTCATGGGCGTATGATTACATATATATGAAGAAGTTGCATTACAATATAACTTTTGGACTCTACCCACTTGAAGAAGAATCGTCTTATGGCTATGTAATTTCAGTCAGTACATATCCTATATTGTACAACCGAACCACTGTTTCTTAGTGTAAAGAGGAAAGATTTGCTTGTTTGTATGTTACGATTTAACTCCAAAACTACTCGACCAATTTCAAAAATGCGTTTGCCAATAGAAAGGAACATCTGAGTAACGAAGGGTATACTATTTTTTCGACCAGTGGGAATCCCTATCTAAATTGGAATAATGTAACCCAAGGCATCAAAGTTTTGCCTATAAGAGCGCTGTGAAAACTATCGACATTATACTATTTAGTGTCCTATAAATTAATAGAACTTGGTTACAAAAAAAGTCTGCAATTTTATTATTATTTTTTTTTCAGTTAATTATTTTCTATTTTTTTTTTGTTTTTTGAAGAATTATTCTAAATGGGTTGTTGGGCTCTTGAGGGTTTCCCAAAAGAAAGGAAGTGGGTTGAGGCTAGTTGAGTGGCATCAAAGCTCCATCTTCGAGCCCAAGGCAGCGGACTTTCCTCCTTGAGCCTCGAATCCGCAGTGAAACTGCCCGTATTACGGCCATCTGGGTCTTCACCCTCACCCACTGTGTCACTTGCGACAGAGGTTTCGACCATTTTTCGGACAGGACAACAGCTATTCTTTTTAAGAAGCAGTCGTACTCCTTGTGGAGGGAGCCCTCGCAGGATACCACTAAGGGCGTAAATGAGCCTCTCATATCCTCGGCTGCCCTGTCATATTTTCTGTGCTTTGCATTGGCAGCATTTTGGGAAACTGAAGTCCAGTTTGAGAGATGTAGGAAGAGGCGTCAGCGTTAACTACGCGGGTATCCAAATACGCCACAGTTTCTACATCCCACAAACCGTGGATTTTCAGGTCTGCAACCAGTCTTGGGGTGCCGTCTTCATTCTCCGCCAGTACTGGTTCGATAATAATGGTCTCACGATATTAATCCTTAATCATTTCAAGGGTTTTTCTACAGTATTTTGGTGAAAGTCATGAACCACTGAGTACCCCCAATCGACTATGTGAGTACTGTGGGTAATGTCTTTTTGTTATAATAAAGAGACTAACATTTTATACGGAGCGTGTACGTATTTTATTGCGTCTGTTTTATTATTTTCATGTAAACGGAATAGTACCTAATTATGGAATTGTTAGAGAAAAAATTGATGTAAGGACTTAAGCTTTTGTGTTTCAATGATGAGTGTGAACCGCAAACCAATTTAATTGCCCTAACCATGGTCAACGCCGAGTAAACCAGCTAGTTTGATATAAAAGAATGAGTGAACTTGGGCTCATTGTCCACTCCTTATTTATCTCTTTGTTAGACAGATACATCATCGGTGTGAAATGATTATGCGATTATTGGCCTGAGCGCCTTTGACGACGAGCTGTAGCCCACCTCCACCAATGTCACGCCTTAAACTTGTACCGGAGCGGCCAGACCCACGCGGACACAAGTCGAGGCCAAACAAAGCACAGGAAAATCGACGCAACCTTCAATGAATACCCTACCCTTCTACAACGATGTTATAAAATTTAGCCGAATTTTATGACTCTCGTTCGAAGTTTTTTTCAATACTAACGAGAAACCCGTACTTCGCCCATTTAAATGTACAGTTATTAAGAAGAGAAGAATCTGTCATGGCTTCTCCTGTTGCCACGATTTTACTCTTCCCACAAGAGTAATGCCTGTTATTAAACCATAAAATTAAAAGTTCGGGAACCAAACAAATCGATTGCGAAGGCTGTTTATGGAATAGAAGGATGTTTGGAGGTTCTGAACAAGATTATGTTTTGCGCCGGAACTCGTTGATCATTTTACGACCCCTCCACTTCATCAACCATTGAGAATGTCACCTATATACCTATCATTATCAGGATGAAAAGATCTTTAATGCGCCCCGTTATAAGGCATTGTTGATATGAAGCAAAAATGCCTACCCCACACATTTTTCGGGTGTTGTTTATTCTATGACTAAGATTATTTTCTGAATCGATACGTTTCCCTCTATTCATTGTCAAAGATTAAAATAAGATTATGGGCGAAGAAAGTGTTTAACCCTGATTCATAAACGACTATTTCCAAAGCCATGACATGCTACCAACTGCAGATAGATAACGTTCTTGGAAAAGCGTACCAGACTTGTAGACTACCAAATCGACACTTAGCATTGACCCTTCAAGTGTCTAGATGATACAGTCCTCTGCCATCCAGTCATCGTGATCATCAATCTCCATTAGGTAGTCCATCAGTTCGGTTTGGCGCTCAACTGCCAGATAAGTCGCGGTTGATCATCTACTAAATCATTCCGACTTCACGACAGAATCATATATTATTCTCCTTCTAAACGCTGTCAATCAACTTGGCCACAATCGATCTCATCGTGTTGGTCAACTGTTTCGCCACGTATGACGCGTCCCTCTATAACCGAATTCTAGCCACCAGCCATATTTCCCAAGTGACTCTCCAACTGCTGACCGCCCATATAACGATCACCTCTGAAGAGCGCGTAGAGATGACTAGCTAAGCGGACTAACAGACGTTTTACTTTTGAAACTAAAATAACGGGGGAAGCCTCTCCGGTAACCCACTTCTACCTTCGCTTTCGGTGTTCAATTAGCTTTAGCCGCCGCTAGCTCATAAATGCAGCAATCCGAGGTGTTTTCCAGGCCGGTCAAAGTATCTTTCAACTGTACGATTAGGCGCAACGTTTCTTCGCAATTCGTTAAAATTTACGCTCGTCAATCATTTCAATGACACCCCATTTATTTCTGAGTTAAATGCACGGTTTCACCTCTCTAACTAAAAGGATCAGAGTGCACAGGTATTCATTAATGTCTCAACAGTGAAGACGCAGACCGGAACAAGGTAAATATTAACCTCATTAAGGAATGTCAGTTTTATTCCCTTAACTGTATTTTGCAAGTGAGAATTGTTAAGAGTCACTGGTAAATATCCCATCAATAAATCAAGTCACTGTTCGACACTTTTGTCATTCAATACCCGATTGAGTGTATACAACAGATTTTCAAAGCTGCATCATTGTAAACTATTCCTTTACGTCCATTCTTAGCTTCAATAATACCATCCGATTAGAAAATCGTTACCGTCTTTGTGGTGCCGTGATTCTTTTCAAGGAACCAGGGTGCAAATCATAACTACCTATATGATTCAAAGTATAAGTTAGATCAGTAAAAGTAATGGAAGCTTAAATTCATTAATAAATCCCATGAAATAGAATTAAACCTACACTTGAACATTCTGCCATCAGAACACGAAAGCTACAATAAACCATTATCGAGGCATAACTGTGTAGGTGTTGTTATGAAAGAAAATTGATTGCAATATGCGCTTCACTTGACCATCTGCTTCGAGGAGAATTAGAATATCTTGGCATAGAGTGTCGGGGTCTTGTTGTGAACATGGTTTTTTTTCTAGTTCCTTACAAGGGTCCATTGTAATTATATCAGCTGGTTCAGTTGTCGTAGTTTATCCCGGGTTTTTATTCGAGACGGAGACCAAAAGTGAAGACCAAAAGCTTGCATCTTGGTAGCACATCAACGCGAATTCGCAAACGATTTTCATTTCGTAATGATGAATTGAACAAGCCCTTTAGGATCTCTTCAAACATTAGAACAATATGATTAGGGACGTGTAGAGATGGTTAGGGATGGTATAGGGACCCATCCTAAACCTTCAATCTGCCAGTCGAATCGATACAACTTTGCAACAATACAGATACCCTAGCTTCGTTACTTACTAACCAAATACCTACCTCGTCCTTGATTGGGATCAAAGAAACTTTGGAATTGCGATAAACACAATGGAATCTGACTGCGGTTATAATAACAATAACAATTTAATGTTCGGAGCTTGAAACCAGGAACAATGTACACCAGAACACTACGATCTATTGGTTCATTATTCAATAATAAACCATGTAACCGCTCTTTAAAAAAAATGCTAACCCCCCCCTGAAAAATTGCAAAGGGTGTAGAATCCGAATCTGAAATAAAAACAAGCCAAAAGTCCGTCCGAATTACGTTCCAACTTTTTTCAAACGGCGATATTACGTTATCCAAAAAGCTGAAAATTTCAGGAAAAATCCATGTTGGTCCGACGACGCCCCAATTCTCGAGCCAGCTCTTTCATTCAATCTAAAGTGCCCTTTAAGGGTTGTCAAAGTTTTGTAAAATCCCTAAAAACCTCAAAAAACGTCAAGGCGCCCTAAATGTGTACACTTTTTGAAGAACACTCCACGAGGAATCGAATGAGCCCTCCCCAGGTCCGTAGGTCAAAAAATTCTCGATGTATGGCCCGATTTATGGTGCCAACATTCGCGTTATTTTGGTTTATAATTGTTTTTGTGTTGATATCAGTAACCTAGTGACATAGTGATGTAGTAATGTGGATACTCGAGTGAACTCCTAAAAGACTTCGTAGCCTATACACGGGTTGAAGCATTCTGATAACCATAAAAAACGCTGCAAATTTTTTGTTCGTTTTCTTATCTCGAGTTCCCTGTCCGGCGGGTAAGCACCTCTACATGATCTACAAACGCATGGTAGGTCAGCATGGTTGAAGCTCTCTGTATAACACATATAAATATGTTTCGGTTTTAGCATTAATTTATGCTCTGACATGGATCCATCTTTCGAAACAATTACCACTCTTTGGTGTTGGAAACGTATAGTCGATCAATATTCAATTTAAAAACTCCTACTGACTTGAGAAAAAACGTTTACGTTAGAAGGAACACGTGGGAGAACTGATTGGGAGTAAAATATCAAAGTTGATTAAACGAGAATATAAGTTAAGTCGCGCCGGTTGGAGGAAGAAGCTATTGAACCCGTGAGAAACCGCAAGTCAGCAGTGCGAGATCACGGGAGCAGCGCCTTCGTTAGAATGTAATGACACTGGGAATCTAGGTCAATCTTCGTCGTGTTATCTTTTGCTTTATATCCCCATCGTTTCCGAACTTACCTTGGTACAGGGTGAAACATAATATCAAAGACAATTGTACTTACCAATATTTTTACAAAAGTTCGATAAACCTGCTACTTAATCGTTGACGCAAAATCCATGAACAAAATTGTTGCCCGTACACGAACCATCGGAACAGGTAGATGGAATTATAGAATTCATCATGTCGACTGATTGCACATAATGATGAAATTGGTTAGTAATGCATGCACTAATGTAATGCTAATTCTAATTCCTGTTAAAATATGATTTGAGTGAATAACTAAATTGATTAATAATTAATTTTTACTTACATCGTGAAATATGATTTGCTTTTGCACTGTACGCAAGAGTTTAATGAGAAAAATTATTCGATCAGTTCGAAAGTAATCCGTACAAAATACCTATGTCATGAAAATCTATTGAGAATAGAGTATTTCCGATGTTTGCTGCACAACTAGACTAAAATTGCGATTGAACAAAAGAACAATAATTTATATCAGATGAAAATGGTGAACACAATAGCGATTTAGCTCCTCACCCCCCCATAATGAAATTTGAAAGTCTTAGTTGAACAAAAAAGAATTTCAAGAGAATTTTTGCAAGATTGGCGGTTGAAAGGAATGGCTAACCCTCTCCATTTCCACTCTTGGTAGCAAATTCAAAATTTTCGTGTTTCTTGCACGATTAGACTACGGTAAAAATTGGTTAAAATTATAACCCGAGTAGCGTCGACAATAGTTGTCGAGAAAACACGTTTTTTTGGATTCTCAATTCCTTTAATGTTTTATTATAATCGATATTTCCAAAGCTCATTGCACAAATAGAGAAAAAGTGGGATCGAAAGAAAATAATCACGAAAACCGATTTAGAAATGGGAGCTACCAGCGCCGACAAAATTAACACACATACACATATACTCACTCGGAAACACCATGGTTTATCCACGGATTCAGTCTTGGAATGATCCGAAAGGAATTTGTATTTAATTATTTTCAATAATACACCTTTGTGATCGTAAGGCAATCATTTTTTTAAACTCCCCTCTCGAAGTTTGTCAAGGTAGATCCCAAATCTGTAATGTCCGTTATTTGTCATTTTCCAGTTCTTTTGTCATTCTGGAGACAAAATCGATCCGTAGAAATTTCTGCCTATCAAATAATCACAACTTCTGAACCTAGAAGTGACTTCACAATGACACGAGCGATCAAGCATTATTCAAAAAATAAAAAACTTATGTATTTATGGAATTGGCAGCGTTTTTTCTCTCATGCCTGGGTTGTCCCACACTCTCTTGATCAATTCTATTAGGTGTCCTACCACTCGCGATGACTTTCTCCAGAAGGACATCCTAATAGAATAAACTTAATAAATTTTATGAGATAGATTACGACGATAGGCGCAAATATAATACATATCCATTGTAGATTATATGCTCTAACAGACTGATTCTACTCATGGATAACAATTATTTTAATAATGTTGGAAGGTATTTTGGATTTCCGATGAATCCCAAGTTGAGAACCAAGCAAGAGGTGAAAAGGCAACGTTGGTGGACACACAAGGTCACTCCCAATTTGGTTTCAGCCCACGACGACAATCATTCAAGAAAAAATTCGAACCATGACCCATTGCTTCAGTGAGACTTCGCTGTTACCCAGTTGACTGTACTTTACAGCGTAAGACTGTGCTTCAGACGATGTTTATAAATGAAGTAGCTAACGCCTTCACTAACTGTCTCAAAACACTACGATTACCTATCCAGAATCATCTCAAGTTACCTACAAAGCAATGACATTTGAAAACTAGTGGTACTGGTCTATACGTACTGACCAGCACTTAGATGATGATGTATCATAAGAACTGATGCACCGCAAGTATGTTCCTCAAAGTCTGTCCTCTTTATCTATCAACGATCTACTGTTTTCCACGCAAGAGCTATTTTGTTTTGAATATTATCGGTTGCCGTTACTTTTAGGTACCCAGTGGACAGTACTACTTAGGTAGATATCTTAGCTGAAGTTTATCAATAAAGGATCTAGTGTCCTTACTGACTGTGGCAAATTACTACGCTAATCATGCTTATCTCAAGTTAGTTAGAGAGCGAAGAGAATTGGAAACGAATGTTCTTAGTGGTAGGTATTGGTGATGGTGCAGTATCTACTGCTGTTATACTGTAGGTACCTACTAGATTCAACTGTTAATTTTATTTATCTTACTGTTCTTTGTAATTGGGCTCGCCCGTTTTTTGATAAATAAATAAATAAAGCGTGTAGGAATATTATTGCTGCTGTTTTATTGTCTGCATCTACACGGGCAGGAAATTGTTGAATATTTGAGGAAAAAAGAGAAAATTAATAACAGGACTGCAGCTGGGCTTTTATGAAATAATGACGAGTGCGAACCTCTCGCTTATTTTATTGCGACACGGGTAAACTAATATTTTGTGAATAAATTATTTATTTATTGTACGAATACACTATTGTGTTCTTCGGGCTCCGCCGACTCGTATATTTCTTTTTTTACATTATCTTTGTTTATCATAAGCTAAAAAAATATATACAGGGTGTCCCAGGAGTTATGCACAATCCGACTCCTACGCGTTCTACAATTCTCTTCCGAACAAAAATGCCTCATAGCAATTTTTTGCCAGAGGCATCGTTTCCGAGCTATTCGCGATTTAAGATTTTTTTGGTGTTTTCGATCTTATGTCATTAAAACTGTCATAACTCCCTCAATTTTTGAGATAGCTCAAATTTGATGATACCGTTGCAAAGAGAGTTAAATTGTTCATCTATTTGTTGTCAGAAAACGTTTTTTTTTGCATTGAAGATGTGCGATTGCTGCGCGAAATGGCAGTTTTGTCAAAATCTTGAAATCGCCTGTTTTTCATCTCGCCTAGAAACTCCATGAATGCTTGACGCAGAACTGTGCAGGCCCGGTAAAACGTGCGCCAAAATTTCAGCTTTCCAACGGTGTAGTTGTTTTGGTTTTTAAAAATATTTTTAGTTAAGGAAATGGAGTTTAAATGCAGAAAAACGTGTGTTTTCTGTTAAAATTGAGGTTTTTTCAAAAGTCTCGACGAAAAAAGGTTGGAGGCGGGATATACGTAATTTTTCTCGCTGAATCGAATGGTGACAACGCCAGACCTCTCAAATGACGATTTAAGTTAGTTTTGTCGGATGCATAAACTCGTTCGTTTGTGAACAGCGTGTACGGCATTTCTAAGCTTTCCGGCCAAAGTCAAGATCATCGAAGAGCCGAGAGACGGCTATTGTTTGTGTTCATTTACGATTGATTGCGATGAATTGCATTCATCTTTTTGCTGACACTAAGGACCCTTATCAAAACAGGCTTCCGTATCATTACCAACTCTTCCCTTTCGTCTCTTTCCTCGCTGTATTTCCTTCAGCGAGGTTTTCCCTATCGCATATTCCCATTCATCATGGTGCGCTCTAGCTATTGAACATAGCTGGTAGTAATAACCAAAACCTTAGTGACAAAAAACAATTAGGTAGTAGATAAAAAACAGAAAGTTTACTAGATAAAGAAGGATCAGTGACATAAACAATATTATCCACCAATATTTTTTCCTCATACTATCCGACGTGTTCGCTAGGGTGTGAGTTGGACACAGGAGGAGTCTGACCCCCTTGCTGCTTCAGAAGCATTACCATTGGCAAAACAGTACACAAAAATCATGTCAACATACTCACTTGTGGTACAGCTACTCAGCTGAAACCAAATCATCGCAATCAATCGTAAAAGAACACAAACAATAGCTGTCTCTCGGATCTACGATTATCCTGACTTTGGGTGGACAGTTTGGAAATGACGTAGACGCTGACCACACACGAACGTTTTCAATCATTAAATTTATTTATTTATTTTTTCATTTTTAAATAATTATTTTTTAATTTATATATTAACAATCTTGTTTAAACTATAACTCTTTGTATGAACTCGATTTCAACATTGCAACAGCTAATGCTACGGCCAAATCAGATTGGGGTTTATAGTACACGGCGCACAAACAACCCCTCCTTCAAGACCTGGGGGTCGTGCGGGTCATTGCATATCCTCGCCCCTGACCAAGCCAATGCCTCCTCCGTAGCTTTCCCAATTTTCAAACATTAGGTCTTTTTTAGTGATACAGGTTGTCCCAGGACTTATGCACAATCCGACTATTACGTGTTCTACAACTCATCTCCGACTGCGATGAGTCGCATTCATCTTCGAGACTTTTGGAAAAACCCCAATTTTAACAGAAAACACACGTTTTTCTGCATTTAAACTCCATTTCCTTAACTAAACATATTCTTAAAAACCAAAACAACTACACCGTTGGAAAGCTGACATTTTGGCGCACGTTTTACCGGGCCTGCACAGTTATACGTCAAGCATTCATGGGGTTTCTAGGCGACATAAAAAACAGGCGATTTCAAGATTTTGACAAAACTGCCATTTCGCGCAGCAATCGCACATCTTCAATGCAAAAACGTTTTCTGACATCAAATATATAGAAAATTTAACGCTCTTTCCAACGGTGTCATCAAATTTGAGCTATCTCAAAAATTGAGGGAGTTATGACAGTTTTAATTACATAAGATCGAAAACACCAAAAAAATCTTAAATCGCGAATAGCTCGGAAACGAGGCCACTGGCAAAAAATTGCTAGGAGGCATTTTTGGTCGGAAATGAGTTGTAGAACACGTAGGAGTCGAATTGTGCATAACTCCTGGGACACCCTGTATAACTGAGCAGAAAACTTGAATTTCTGGAACTATCCCAATACAAATAACTAATGAAATACATATTTTATAAGGGATTTCTTATTCGGAATAATCAACTTTGCGTGCATTACGCATATCTTGAAAGGCTGTAAAGTGGTTTTGAAAGAGAGATTATTCTTTTGGTTATTTAAATTGCAGAGAGATTAACAAAATGCAGTTTCTTTCAACAGAGTTTAAGTAAAGGTGAATTTAGGGCATTGTTTTTTTTTGTTTTTTTTTTCCCTAAAATGTCTAAATGACACCTCTCAAGGCTAAAAGGGGCAAATATGTGATAGCTTAATTAATTATTCCTATTAATTACCCTTTTAAATGAAAAAATTGTTAATATTACACCATCGATCCTTTTATTTCTGTCACTGTTAAGGGCGCACGATGTATTCAAATGAACAGTTTGTCTGGATGTACTTCTATTTCTGTAAAGCTAGAATAGCTCATTCCTTAATGTTGTTAAAACTAGTTGAACCTGGAGATATTCATTAGTCCTGTAATAATTGCTTTTCCGGAGCTTTCCTCCAGAACTACTACATCAATGTTTACGGAACTTGAGTAAAAAATTTAGTTGGGACTGAGGCCTTGTATCACTTTCATTTACCCCTTAAGGGTAGAATTGGGGGGCTCGGAAACTGAGGTTTCGACCAATTTTAAAATGTATTGAATCTTTCTGTTTGACATTCATAGACATCACATCAATGAATTAAATAAACCTACAACTTTCGCTCTGCCTTCATCCGTTCGTATTTCTCAAAGGGAAGAAATTTGACAGGAACAAAGAATGTCATTGGAAAAATTGCGTTATACGTCTCTCCGGTTATAACAGGTGATACGATCCTCCTTCCAAGAAATTGATATTATTCTATATTTTTTCATCAGTATCTGAACTATTAATGGTAGGAGTTTTCTAACTAATTTTAGGTGTGTGGGTTTATTAGTTCAGACGAATCTAAATATAAAGTCATATTTCCGCGAACGGACTCGAGGTTTTTATTTCGTTCCTGGATCGAAGCAGGATGAATCCACTTATAAACCAGTGATGAATGACTAGTAGGAAACAGAGGTTTTGCCTACCGTTGGTTGTAGGAGGGCGTCCTATTCTGAACTTGACATGGGTGGATCTCAAGGTCCTGTCAAGGATTCGATCACGACCGCTCCTACCATGAAGATCTTCAGTATTTCAACTAAATACTGTTCAGTCGTCAACACTGAAGGCGAATTTATTTTTCAAAATTTTGAGAATTTATTTCTGGTACAAAGGAGCACTTGACTTATTTCCGGATGAAACTAATGTCTCCACTATCCTTCACCTTATGTCTGATTTCCATCAAAATGTCAACACCCACCATCTTCACGACTATTGCAATCAGGTTCTAAGTGGTTTTTCAACCTTGATCGACATGTATAGATCCCAAAAATCCTTTATGGATTTCATTTTCTCCGCTTGTGTAAAAGTCGGTAACCTATTTTATTTCTAAAAACGCTGCCGATTCTAACGAATGGGTTTATCATTTTTTGAAAAATGCATGTTAAGCTCGGAACCGAACAGGTTCAGGAATTGCGACTATTTGCTATGGGCGAATTTGTACAGATCTGAAGCCTATTCGAGTCGTTTTTGAGGCGGCACTAAGAGAATTACACACTTGTGAACGTTAGCAAAACAGTCGGAAAAATACGTTTGCGGTTGGTTTCAGACTATTTTTTTGAGCCAAAGCATCTGTGCATGTGAGGCGATCGGGTTGGTTAAAAGTCAGGACCAACTAGACCTCAAGTAGAGTTTTCTGAAAAACAACGGAGTTTTCACATCAATTCCGAGGCCTTTTATGGACCGGACGGCTGACATTGGGAATTTGACATATTAACAGACACTTAGATAAGTGTTTAGAAATATGCACATTTGACTATTCACACTTTCTTCTCTTAGTGAGTCCTCGGTACAAGGGTCAAGAAAAAACATGGGGTTTATAGGAAAAACGTCGTCTGTTTCCACAAACTCGGTGTTTTTTCTTGATATGGGATTACACAGTTTTGTCGCGGATGACTCAGTGCATGGCAGGGGATGACTAACAGGAAACCAGTGCAAAATGTTATCAAAACTGATCTTTTAATAGCGGGGTTCCTATGTCAAATGACAATCACGTTCCTAGGGTACCATGCTGAAAACCAATGTCCAACTACTCCAAGATTTCGAAGGAAATCGGACTCATAGATCACAAGAATTCGACGTTTAAGAGTTCTAGATTGAACATTCACGCAGGATTGATTGATCTGTAACTTAGTATAGTTTTGATGATGAGAAGAAAGTTATATTGACACATGGACAAGTACCAATGAAACTAAATTTACCAGTGGGCTCTGAAGCGAAAAATTTGAAATTGAAAAGCAAATCGTATTCGAATTTGTCTACGAACCTAGAGCTTTCCTTCCCTCGGAAGTGGCTTAGCGACACTTTGCTCCGAAAATCGCGCTTTGGCGTGATGTTTCCAATAAATCATGACGTAACATTCAACGTCTTTACAGAAGTATAGTGTTGGCATTTTTAGTAGTTCTCATCTTTAAAAACTTCAAGATAAATACGTTTCGTCTGCACATAGAACTAGCGAGAAACCCGTATACACCAAATATACTATTTCTGTACACGCCTTTTCCAGTTGTAACGATTTTCCGCCGCAAACTGCCTGTTGGTAACCATCACAACGAAAGTTCGCTATTCATGAAGTAGAAGGATGTTCTGGAGGTTCTGACCTAGCGTATGTTATGCGCTGGAACTCGCTGATAATTTTACCACCGCTTCCTTCGAAGTCGGAGAATATAAATAGAGCATTAAATACACAGATACATTTATGGATCAATAGAAACAAACTTTTAGTGTTATGTAGAAGGGTTTACTTCGATGAATTGAATATGACCTGGAAACTGTGCGTCTAACCATTCTCTCTTGCATTTGTGTAATTCTGTGCAGCAATTTTCATGAATCTCAATTGAATGCTGACTTCTTCCGACCTGAATCGGAGAAACAAAGACATGTCATACTGATATTTGATACAACGTTTGGAAGGACCTAGGAAATCATAACATTTTACAGTGTTGTTTATGAAAACCCTTTTTTCAAATTCACGATAATCCTTCAAGTACGAGTATTACGAAACATCAAATTAGGTTAATTGCACGAATCAGGGTTGAAATGTTTTGAAACCACGAAACTAACCGTAGTCTTTGTATGTTAATGTGAATGTATAATCGGTGGTCGCCTTCGCAAATTTAATATCAGAAGTCGCCGTGAAGCCCACGTTACAATGTTAGAGCCGGCAAATAATTGGTAAAATCTAGTTGATATGCGAACGTTATGAATAATCACAGGATGGTTATCAGGATTTTTTACTTTTTTCCAGAACTATTTTAGGAGTGATGACCAGTACTCCGTATCCTTGATACAATCTTACGAATACGGTATTGGATAAAGGGAACAAGATTGAAAGGGCAGAAAGATGATTAAAACCGACTTAATATTTACTCAAGAAACCTTGTTGAATACAAATTTACTGAAGAAAATTTGCTTTGATCTTTTGTACATTTTCTTGATGTAACTCAATAAATCATAATGATTACCATTCGATTTCATATTTCAATCGATGAAAATTATTAGTTAATAGATATGATAATAATTTATTGCGCCCAATCGTTATCAATGTTTTTAAACGTTATTGAAAAAAGTGATCATTGATGTTCTTTAAGAATTCGAATAAAATATTTAAGGGTTTGACCGAGTGAGCACATCTGAGACTTCAGGACTTCATTTAGTAGTAGATCCGAAGGCTTTCAAACTATGTTCTGGGAGAAAAAATAGAATGAGAGGCTTTTTTTCAGATTTGGCTAGGATATTACATTTCACAATTATAGGTATTAAGCTGAAAAGGATAACAGGTTCACAGTAAATATTAGAATTGTAGGTCATCAGCAGTTGGTTTCAGACCACTGTCCTAGACAAAAGTCGTACTGTTGGTTTCTTATTCTTTTTTTGATCTTCTTTGTTGAAATAATCTTAATTGAGTTTGAATTTTTAAATGTGAGTTAATGTTTAAATGTGAGGTGTTGAACATCAGCTACAAATTTCTGCCATAAACATTTGTCCTAAACAATATTTTGTAACAATGGCCTCTGGATTTTTGCTTCCGAGTCTACCCGTAGGTAGCAGAGTCTCTGTTTTCACTTTCTGGAGATAACAATGTTTTTCACCAAAATCAAAAGTTCCACATGCATATTCAATCATCATTATCATCAATGATCATTCTGAACAACTTCCATTTTGCGTCTGTCTGTCTGTAGCACGCTATATTCTACATCTTTCGAGGTTACCTAAAAAAAAATCCCAAATTTGTGTTCAGCTTCTCTAGATTATAATGATAGGTTGCAATATTGTTTAGAAACATTTTCCAAGTTATACTCTTCGATAAATTAAACCATTTTCAGCCATTCTTCAGTAATTTGGTTCCAATTTTTTTGTTAGATCTGAGGATTTTTTTTTTTTTTTTTCAAATGAAAATGTGTTGACGTAGGTACGATATCATCCTTTCTTCTGGAAAGCTTGATTTTTTGGCCAAGCAACTGGTCTGTTACCACGTCCTAAAGAGGAGGTGACTTGGGAATCGAAATGCTGTTACTCTTACCATCTTCGTAATATATAGATGATGGTGTTTCGGAATACTTGAGTAAATAGTCATCCGATATCTCCAACTGAAGATTATTATTGATTGTACTCCATGTTCTCGCTTGCACCCTACCTATTAATGATGGTTTTATGGATATTTATAACAACGAAAGGGTATCTGTGGTTTTTCTGATGAATAAATGTAGAAATTTATTCATTAGGAGAGAAAAAGGGGGAGGGGCGAGAGGAGGGGAGAGAGAGAATGCCGGTTAACTTTTTTTCAAACTTGGAGCACCTCTTATTAATTATAAGAAACTAGTCTTTGCCTATCCTGAAACTCCCGAGAATGGCTAATTTTACTTTTCTGACAAGTTGTAAAGAAGCTCCAGGGAAATACAGAATCTTCTCTCTAGAGCTCCACTACATGAGCATGATAGGGTGCAAATTAGCCTCAGCTATCTTCCTCATCTAGTCCACGCTTACTTAAGCCCCTTTCCCCAGACTCCGTTCGGTACTTAGCGACGGGCACATTATTTATATTAGTTACCATAGCTAAATTGGTAAATAAAATTGCGACCGATTTTCATGGTTTCGAACTTTTTCCCACCTTTCTGCGCAAACTGTCCCTAACCCCATGTTGTTTTCTTTAGATTTATTTTCTTCCGCTTCCTGTAAAAAAAGTTAACAAATAAGTATGCCAGTTAATCATGGAATATTTTGACAATACAGAACACTAAACAACTTGTTATATTGTTTATAATTCATATTTTCACCATAATCACATTAACTCAACACCTTTGTACAATAGGTTAGGCATGTTATTCTAACAGGCCAATACGTCCCGATTTGCACAGGAGTCAAGGGGTTGTTTGATTACATAATCACTGTTTACACTGATTGGCCCGACGAAAAAAATCGGACAGTAAAAAAACCGCTAAAAGCTCGCTCAGGTTCTTTCAATCAACTTAAAATGGAAAGTTGTTAATAGGAGTTGCTCTCACGATCGAGATCTTATCTGATAATCAAAGACGCCACCTACGAGCTGGATGGTATTTGCTGAAACAATCTTAGTAATTAATACGGTTTTCATTAAAAGTGTGGGGAGACTAAAAAACCCTCAACGGTTTCCCCATCAGCTATATATTGTCAAAAATTGTCGGTTCAAATGATTATGAATAGGTATCTGGTATTCCATAGTCGGCCACCAACATAAGTGCTGTGGGCAGTTACATTTGGTAAAACGCTGCAAATTAATAAATAAAGGTTCATTTTTCATATATCAGATAGCCCTACCATCCAAATCACTCACATACATTAGCTTAAACTGAGTGTGTAAGTTAAGGGCACATCCTTGGCAAATGGATGACTGTGTTTATGTAGTTCCACAGAATGGCTTTTTCCCCCATGGTCGATTGTGAAGGTTATTTCTACTGGAAATAAAAATATAATTAGCGAAGAAGTTGGTCCTTTACCTGTGAGGTACTCTACTTAATTAAAGCTAGGAAGACTGCGTTTAGGATAATACATTCGTATAGTATCCACCTTATTTAGAAGCTATCGCTAACCCCTCGTTCTGGAATTCACAGTTCTCAGTTCTAGCGTCAAAGACAACCCTCCCAATTTTTTCAAATGAGAAGTGGATGATCTCATTCAATTCAAGAAACTTCTTTCTATCTGAATCAAACTAAAACAATACCCTCATACATTGAAAGGTTTTGAGATTTCGATTTAAATACTTCCACCCTTAAATATCATACCTCGTGGTTGATTGATCACGATACCGAGATTTTTGACATTCCACGAATCAATGAATGATTTTTTAGCCGAATTCCGTAAATTGATTCAGTTGTTTCGTAAAAAGGTATTTGACGTTTTCAAATTTCGAGTAATAGAGGGACAGTGAGTCATAACCACGCTCATGCCGACATGTAACATGGTGGTGGCACTGTACAGTTTCCTCTTCGAAGGGCTGAGGCGATTAATGCCCGCAATACCCAGCGTTTAACCATGATCCTAGAAGTCGCCAAGTTAACGCCGGAGGCGGCGGTTTCAAGAATCGGGAAGGGGGAACCATATCCATCACAACTTTAACAAAGATTTGTAATTGAAACTAATAAACCCATGAGTTAGAATAGGCAGCGTTTCTTCTTTGAAATGGTTTCTACCGTCGCCTGTGATTTAGTTCCTAACAGACGAGATCGGATAATCAGATCTGCCAAAGGTATATCAGCTCATGTAGTGATATACCAGCTATCCTGTCGAAATCCTCGGTCTGCCACCGACGTTGGACGTCGAGAACTCGTCAAGGCCGCCTCGGGGGAGGCTCGCGACGGCCGCTACTTAGGAGGTAAATGTCGCAACGCAGTTCCGACGCGCCGGCCGCCGGGGGTTGCGACGGCCAGCTCGCCTTCCGGCCCCCGCGATCTTCTTCGCGTTATCTCTCGAATAGAGGGATGCGATCCGCGGGACTTTTCGCAGGGCGTGGAAGGATCCGGGGAACAATTGATAAAACGCCGTCCTTGTCACGCCCTTGCTTCCCCTCCCAGGCCGCGGGGCAAGTCTATATAACGACCCAGTGGACACTCCGAAGTCAACACTCCGCCGACGACGTCATGCAGGTAATCTGTCGAGCCTTCTTTCCCGCATTCCTGAGGGTGATGTACCTATAAACAGCTCATCCATAACCCCGAAGCTGATTTATCTATGTAAACAATTATAACCCTTAATTCCTACGTCGAGTTAATACAACTTTCTTAAGAATCTATTATTATACCTACTTATCTATTAATTTTCAAACCTAATATACATCCACCGGTGCTGTGCTATATCAACGTTATGATGTCTAATGTCACAACACACACGTCTTTGACGTTCTTACTTATACTCGTACTTGAGGGATTACACAATAAACCTATTCCAAGAACATTCCACATCTACATATGCGATTGAATTACACGACACACAGTATATGAAGTCATATGGCGCCAATTATCTACAGGAACTTTTTATTCACCGACATTTTCATGCCTTTTCTCTTGATCTTAACCGAAAAACCGCGAAAAACGTTACGTCATTTTCCAGGTAAACAAAGTTGTTTCCACTTACAACCAGTAGTTTCGAGGAAGAGACAATTCCTCGAATTCCTGCCTTCTTTCCCGATTCCTGAGGGTGATGTACCTATAAACAGCACGTCCATAACCCCCAGGCTGATTTTTCCACGTAAACAATTGTAAAGCTTAATTCCTACGTTGAGCCCTTCCAACTTTCGTGAGAATCTATTATTATACCTACATACCTATTAATTTTCAAACCTAACAGAAACTCATTAAAGTCGTGACAAATTTCAACGTTATGTTTAACCTTATAACACACACGTCTTTGACGTTTTTACTTATACTTGATGGATACAACAATCTACCTGTTCCACGATCACGTGTATGTTTGTGATTAAAGGACCCGGCAAACTGCATGGGGTCAATTACCCTCAGCAAATTTCAATTTCTTGACATTTTCATGTCTTTACTTCAGTTCATAACGGTAAAATACGTCCAGATACTTATCATGGAAACGAACTTCTCGAAAGTTTCCAGCGCTCCTGAAGGCGATGTACTCTTAACAGCTCATCTATAACACCCAGGCTGATTTATCTATGTAAATAATAATAACGCCTAATCTCAATGTTGAGCCTTTACCATTTCTCAAGAATCTATTATCTACCTACCTACCAACTTTTCTATCATATTACCTCAAGTGCAGTGTCAAATCTATGTTAAGTGTTACCTTTTAACGGATACATCTGTGACGCTATTGCTTATCCTTGGGAAATTGTATCACAAATCTGTCCTAAGTACTTTCCGCATGTGACTGAATTGAACCCTACACCTACAACTAAACATTCTTTAATATGGTTAATTATCAACAGCAAGTTTTATTTCATTGACATTATGTCTTTACCTCAGCAACTCAGTCTCAATTAGACAACAAATGTGATTTTTGACCCAAGTTCCATTAACTTGCTGAAAAAGCTCCGGACGCTCTACACACCTTAAAACGTAAAACAATGAATTTTGAGGGCTTTAAAAATTGTTTTCTTGGACTATTATAAAGGTTTATTTTCAAAAACAGACTAAATTTCTTTGTCCAGTAGGTTAAATGACCATGTATTAGTAGTATCAATTATTTTATTCATAATTTCCTTTACCACAACACAAACTCAAAAATCGTTACGAAATGGACTTTGTAGGAACTTTTTGCGCAACAGATAAACAAATGTAAAAATTTCAGTAAGATACCGCACGGTGTTTGGCGGCTATCAAATTATGTTTACAGTCACAGCTTCATAATTTTCAACACTACGATTTCGTCAACCATTCTTATTAAGTTAGAAGTTATTATCGTTGGAGAATTCAGTTAACGAATGAATGAGAGGTGAATGTTGAAAGAGTGATGAAAAAAAAGCCTTTCAAATTCCAGTGATATAATTACGAGACACATTGGATCATGAATTCATTTTTCAGTATCCCGAAAACAAATCCATGATTCGATGTTTTACTTTGATAGCTCTACTCTTTTCGGACAACTCCTCCAAGGCGTGAACCCTTCAAGTGACAACTAAATGTGATGAATAAAAAATTAAATGTGATTTTATTCGAAAAATTAAAAATTAGTCATAATTATGTCAAGTCTAAAAATTTAAATCTCTTAAAATAATTATTTCTCTCCGTCCTCTACAATTGGTACAGTTCCTGAATCTTTGGGAACAAATGTCCCCGAATTTAAGTCAAGAAATATCATAAGTCAAAATATTCTTGGAAATTGAATCAGAGGAGACTTAATCAAGTGTCTGTACCTCTTAACAAAACACAAACTACGAAAAAAAGATGTGGAATTTCCTATTTTTGGGAAACCATAAGATGCAAAACGTCCGACTCATCTCCCAAGGCGACAGATTCTAAAATCGGGAAGGGGTCAACTACCTATATCCATCACAAGGCTTTGTAGCTGATACACGGGTTGAAACATTCTGATAACCACTTTAAAAAAAACGCTGCAAATTCTTTCACTGGGGTTATTATTCAATTGGCTTGCGTTCGTGATTTGAATTTCTACTAAGCTTTGGAGTGTGCGTGTTTCACAAACGATAGAGCGATTATTGAATTTCAGGAGGCACACAAATATGATCAACTGATCAATCCAAATAGGTATTTTGGTTGAGAACAGATTTACGTGCTCTATGCATATCTCCTGAAATTCAATAATCGCTCTATCACCTGTGAAACACGCACACTCCGAAGCTTAGTAGAAATTCAAATCATGAATCATTGAATAATAAACCCCAGTGATTTTATTTAATCCATTTTGCCGTTCATTAGGTACTTTAGTATTAATTAATGGCTCTTAGAACTCCTTAAGGCGTGCAAAAGGAGAAACCGGATTTTGAAATCGTTGTTGACTTGAAAGTTGAATAAAACGAATAAGGCCAGCTGAGAGGGCGACTCCCACGACTTTTCAGCCGGAACTGAAGGAAAAATCTATCGATTCTGGAACCCGGTCGAAATTATGTTTGAATCATGCAAAGATGTCAGGCTGACGGCCACTACCCACGCTGAGTATCTTGTCAGGGGTGTATTGTGAAAACGAATTCGTATCATTGAAGATGACAACCTTAAGGAAACCACCTGTTAACAAAATCGATCACTGACATGTTGTAATCAAGCTGTCCTAAGTTTATAACATTAATACAGTAGATGCATACATAGCATGATAAAAAAACGTCTGCCAAGTGGGTGTGGCACATAGCTTCCTTGTATCCATAACATGACTGTACAGATCATTGACAATTATTATTGACTTAAGAACTTCGTTCAATTAGGCGAAGTAAATATTGAATTAGGGTAAATTTATTGTTATGCAGGAGGCTAAAACTTTATTTTCTCTTTATACTCACGAGGACCATCTACACATCAAACCGAACAATCCCTGAAAATTTCATCGAAATCAGTCATGAACAATCGGAGTTATGCGTGTAACGAGGATTTCATGTTTGCGGATGCGCAGAGGCTACTATTGATCCGGGGATCATGAAACCTATAGGGGGCCATCTACACCCCAACCCACACAATCCCTGAAAATTTCATCAAAATCAGACTATAACTTC
This sequence comes from Creontiades dilutus, assembly GCA_031894815.1. Lineage (NCBI taxonomy): Eukaryota > Metazoa > Arthropoda > Insecta > Hemiptera > Miridae > Creontiades > Creontiades dilutus. The sequence goes on along the minus strand of JAVIWC010001315.1, from coordinate 1,294,480 downwards.
GTGTAGTTTTGCCTGTAACAAGGATTTGCTGGCAGACAGACAGACACACAGACAGACACGGAACCGAAATTGCTCAGAAAGGTCTAAAACGCAAAATGCCAGTGGAATTTTTGATTTTGGAGACAAAAGTTTTAACATTCCGAAAGTAAAACAATGCTTCCGCTACCTTGGTGATACTCGGAATAAAAATAGAGTGATCGTACAATGAAACAACATTTACTCGTAATAGAATGACTCGGAACTGAAATAAGCACTCTGTTCGGCAAATGTTTGTTATTTCTGTACTTGAATATTCTTCTCCTTGTCTTATTCATTCAGTTATGAAACCCAAATATTCTTTCGACCTGCGGCATAAATGCACAGATTTTATACTCAGCTGACAGAGAAAATTAGGATCCCCTGCCCCTCTACGTTTACAGGATTTTCAATTTCTCTTCTATAGAACAAGACATCGTTATATCTTTTTTTTCTAAGGAAGACAGTTAACGAGTAATATTTAAATGTTAGCGGAGAACAATCGTTCGGTCACCTCAAACGAACGAAGTATCGTTTTCTTCCAAACTTGAAATCTTAGCAGTTTCTCTGTAAACTGGATGGCGGGGTGACCCACAGTTTGTCATAGAGATTTATCGTGCAACGTTCTATAACTAAACCAAAATTAGCTCACTGACCAGGTACCACAAACAAATATTATTTACACTCCAATCCCAACATTGACTTCTATCAACAGAAGCTCTTCTACCTCTATCACTTACACCTTCAGCAGTACGAATAACACGTTATTGGTGCTACTTTATTATTACATTTATTAGAAAATAAAGCAAACTCTAACACATTTATAACGCTTCAAATTGGATAATAATTATTCTATAGAGCATACATTAACTTGTCTTCTATTTTTATCTCTCTCTCCTTCTCTCTCTATTTGCCTCTCTCTCCTCTCTATCTCTCTCCCCACCTATTTTATTTTAATTTAAATTGATTTTACTATTAATATAGAAAACCTGGACCCCCTTACGAAGACCGGGTCAGGGCGATATTATTCGCAGTGCTCTCTCCAAGGCCCTGTTCCCTAGTTTTAACAGCGAAATAGCAAAATAGATTAGCAGTAGATTCAAGTTTCATTTCTTGAGTCATCAGGGCTTCTAGCGAGGCATGAATATCGCTCCAGGAAGAGAACGACTTGGAATTCGTGGCGATAATCGGAAGGAGCGTCATGTTATTCCGATAAACAATACGTGGGGCGACCAAGGGCAGTCTCCTCCCACGCCTGTCCCATCCCGCGTGCTCCGTATAAGGTGAAGCCCGGACGACTCCTGAACAACGCCGGGGTCACGGGATCCTGGAGACGCGAAGTAGGTTTCTTATACATCGGACGAGGATGCGACCTCTCCTCGACAAAGATCCGCGGTTGTGCACCTTTACGTGACTTACGTGTCCACAAATCGCGGAGGCCAATGACACGGGTGGGCTTCGTACCCGTTGTCTAGCATTCCACAATTCACTAGTTAACAGTGTACGAGATGCACGCAAGCGTCCCGGGTGGGAGTAACGGCAACCGTTTGTTCACTCCGAAGAGTAATTCGTTACTTACGACATGGGTTAACGACAATGGCCAGAGAGGATCTTTTGCGCCCCATCTACCTTGTTTCATCCACCACCTTAGAGCTGTACAAATTTTAGCGAACCCATTTGGAGATACTATAAGCTTTATTTTATTTCATTCATTATTCAATTATAAATTGCAATAATGAATCTTTGTAATCCACCAAAAAGAAACATGCTGTTGTGTCCGTTGAATTAGTGAATTATACAATGTTACCCCTTATTGACTCATGTAACTGTCATTGACGATTTAGTGTGTCGTATGTATTGATATAACACATACCAGTTCAACAATACCTGTATCATTTTAATTAAAAAGTAATAACCGTGATAAGTAATAATCTGGACAACAGAAATGAAATAAAATGATAATGTTTTTTAATAATGGCAAACCTGGATGGTAATGATATTACTAATCATAATGTAAACGTCAAACTATAGTCATCATTCAAGTAATTTAGTAATATAATGGTATACTTAATGTTTTTGTAAAAACATATCCTCGTCAGCTGGTTATTGTTTAACTTGCAGGTTGCACCGGTGTTAACCAAAGGTCGATTATAATTCATACCGTAAAGATCAAATAGAACTTGGTCCGTGACTTTACGATTCCAGGCTTATAACTAATTCATAGGCTTGATGATATCATTTAGCTTCATATTCAGAAGTTCATAGGCTTGATGAATGCTGCAAGGGATAAGGAGCTATACCTTCCTCTTTGTAATAGCTGGTAAAAGAAACTATTAGTACTTAAAACGCTGCAAATTCGTTCACTGGGGTTTATTATTCAATTGGCTTGCGTTCATGATTTGAATTTCTACTAAGCGTTGGAGTGTGCATGTTTCACAAGTGATAGAGCGATTATTGAATTTCAGGAGATACGCATAGAGCACGTAAATCTTTTCTCAACCAAAATACCTATTTCGATTGATCTGTTGATCATATTTGTGTGCCTTGAAATACCAAATCGCTCTATCACCTGTGAAACATGCACACTCCAACGCTTAGTAGAAATTCAAATCATGAACGCAAGTCAATTGAATAATAAACCCCAGTGAAAGAATTTGCAGCGTTTTTTTAATGGTTATCAGAATGCTTCAACCCGTGTATCGGCTACAAAGCCGTTTAGGAGTTCACTCCAGTATCCACATCACTACATCACTACGTCACTAGGTTAGTGCTATCAAAACAAAAACAATAATTGGTTTATAATAAACCGAAAAAAAGAATTTGCAGCGTTTCATGCAAATGTTGTGCACCATAAATCACTACATCACTAGGTTACTGATTAAACCAAAAAAACGCAAATGTTGGCACCATAAATCGGGCCATACATCGAGAAATGGGTGAAACTGGTTGTACCTCAAAATAAAAAACTTCCACTAATACAACGGTAGAAGTTTTACATAAACTTCTACCCTCAACCAAAGTCACTAAAACTGTTCATCAGTCCTCCAAACGTTATGGTTTACGTTTCAATCAATATTCCTTAAAACAAGACCAAATTCTTATTCGAACAGCCAAAAAAAGGTGTAGGGTGTACCTACACAATTGTGTCTTGTGACAGAATGTTGCGATGTCTTGCTCACAGTGGTATTATTATTGAAACCTCCTCTGAATTGGCTCTGGTGTTCAGATCCAAGATAAATAATTTCCACTTCACTTTGTATGAATTCGTGCATTAATCTAAGAAGGCGATATAATATAAACTGTAGAACAATACGTTTTTCACAACTGATCTGTAAAATACGGTATAGGTATATGAAATGTTTCTTAACTGAACGCGGGACTCGGAATGTTCTGGAAGGGTTCATGACCAGGGTTTTTAACGATTCGGGGTGGTTTGGACTAGCGGGTAACGGGATAGAAGGACGATAGCAGGATCAGTGAAGGGAAAGGATAAACCACCAACGGTAAAATTCTCATGTTATTGAACCTGGCATGCAAGGCGCACAGTTACCTATTAGAGAAAACTGAGTTAGAATGTAGGCCTGTAACGTACGAATGAACATCTGCAGTTCATCTTAGTAACTGTTTTGTGAAAAGGCTTTTGGCAGGTGGTTTCCCTCCTCAAAATCGTGCACCTTTGAGTGTCTCTTTTGAACTATTGTAAACACCACCAATGACAATTTTAATTGCCTCAAAACTCTTGGTTTACAAATATGATAAATCTTTTTGTACACCGCAGTAGTTTTCTTGGTAATATGTGCTCTAAAAGTATCAAATTTCATACAACCAAATCTTTACTATCAACACACATCTTTACTGCAACTGAAACTTCGCAGTATCGTAGGACTTTTAAACAGTATGTTATGAGATGCACATCACGAATTAGTGCAGTAAAAGTTAACCTCGGTTCTTTCTGAAATATGAAACGTCCATATGGAATGGACACGATCCTCTATGCAATTAGCTCCTCATCTTGTACGGTCCCATCTTCTCTCAAAATCGGAGAAGGAAAAAGATGAAGGCTCACTATTCATATCTGCCGAGCCCCGCGTGACGTCACCGGTTCACGATTTTGAGGCTTTTTCGAGACACTTGGGAAGAGAGTTTATTGGCTGAGCCACAGAGTTGACCTGGTTCGTGACGAGACGTCAGCCCATCATAGTTGGTATGACGCCGCCTTTCACAATACTCTACACATGGACGGAATCCGTGTTTACTTCTGATTCGTTATGACGCGGGTGGCAAAACCCTTGGAAATATAAAGAAGGTTTCGCGTACACTCTAGGAAAACCCAAGTTTTTACAATCTATTTTTGGTTTAGTTCTTTCAACAATGAACCTTTACAATCGACCAAGAAAAAATCTCCACAAAACTTGGTTTACCTTTGAAGAATCCAAAAGGTAGAATTTTACCATCTCTATGTTAGATAGCTCTACGCAAATCATTGTTCTATAAGAGTTTTAGACGTAGTCTACCGCATTTTATCTAAAGCCTGCACCTCGGGCCTCGATATCTTGTAATGGCAGTCCCGTGGTCAGAACATTCCGTTGTATGGGCTCTGTAGCCCGCCTCGTCAGCCGACCGCCTACTTTACCGAAATTAAAGAGATTAAACGGGACTGATTCCTACCTGAACCTTAAGATTAATAGGAACTAATTTCTACCTGAAACAAATAAAAAACGACCATCCTACACCGAACATTTTTGGCTTTTCCATTTTTTTAGGAATTGTTCCTTAAACAAAATTTCTTAGGGCTGATTGATCAAGATACCATAAATACTGGTACATTCCGAATCGACGTGGAATTTTTAAATTTCGAACGACGTACGTACAATTTTTTCTTAAATTTACAACTTGAAAAGTAAACCAACTATAACCGATGGAGGGGGGGGGGGGACAATTTAGTTTCCTTGGTTGATTACGAAGGTTCATTGTTGAAAATAATTCACCAACCTCGAAATCGTCAACAAACCCGTCAGTACAGTGTCTGGCAGAGCCGTATAGAAGATTTGAACAACTATTACACACTCATTTTTTACCGAAATTCAAATCTTTTAATGTAGGTATACTTCAGAGGTTGCCATTACAAAACCCACTCAAGAGTAAATTAATAAAATACCAGTTAAGAAAAAAGTGCGGAAGGAATATAACATCAGTCCATTTTTGTCGAAACACTCCTGTAAACTTTGTGAAGAGTTCTGCTTAGCCCTAAAGCCTGTCTCGTGGAACTCCTTGTAATATTGTCACACCGAGGACTTCTAACATAACGTAACGTACACTCGCGCTTTGTGACAGCATCGTTACTGGTCTGTACTTTTTCCCTGAAAACGGTCGTATCTTCACGGTCAGCACAGTTCGTTACCAACAGATTAATCGCGTTGACATTACTTTTTCTGTCAAAGTTCTAGTCCTTGAAAGAGCGAACGGATTAGCGTGAAGCGGTCCAGGTGGGCTCAATCCATTCTTTGAATACACTCTATCAATATCGAACATAAAACCATAGTGTAATATCAAATTTTTTCGATATTCAGATTTTTTAAATTTCAGCCCTTCGATTTCACCCTTCAGGATTTACTGAGATCGCCCCAAAAATTCAGTCGCAACTACACCCCAAATGTTATTTCTTACCCAAATTCATCAACTTCCGTCCAGTAGTTTCTGAGAAGAACTCCAGACGGCGGACGGAGGCATTGTTTTTCAATTCGATTTTCGGATTCTAAACATTTTCACACTCGTAAGAGAAAAGTTGAAACGATCCCAAACAAGGCCCAACTCCTATGTCCTTCACCTGATGTGATTTCCGTACCTTGCACCACGTGGTCAATAGTCGGCGATCTCCCGTAGTGTTTTTAGGTAATCCCCTTTGTTTCCTCTTCAAAATGTTCACCTACCTTTTGCGGTGAAATTCTCTGTTGAAAGTGAAGTGTCGATCCTCTTTTGTTGATAACTCTACCCGGTACTGTTGTATTCTCTTTCCAATAACAAGAGCCGATACCAATGTGATCTCTCGAGACAACAAATTTTCGGGGGTTAAACATTCTGTTTCTTAGGTCGATTATTCATTCATTTGTCTTTATTGAAAACAATAAACTGAAATCTGTAAGCTGCGAAGATTGAGTCAGCTGATGTAGTTCCAATGCAACATATAACTTTTTTAATTAATTCGTGGACCAGTGAATCAAAAGTATATGTTCTATTTTATCTCCATAATGTTCAACTGGTGGTTGCCTACTATTCGTTTTGCTTCATGGAATAGCTTCAAGTCAATTACAAGGTTTGGCGGCTCAGCTGAGAGATCGTTGTGGGTAACGCCTTTCCTAGTTCGTTTACGTTCTAATATTCAAATGGAGCACTTTTTAGGGCATCTACAATACAATTGCATGAAGTCGCAAGGCGCCAACTTTAGATAATGTGTTGAAAACTATTCCTAATATGCATTACAGATTGAAGATTGTAGGTGGGCTATCTAATACTGAAATAACAAACCTTTGTGTAATGATTAGCACAGTTTTTTCTTAGGATATTCAATTTTGTTGCCCTCCAGCAGTGGAGAAAAAAAATTAAAATCCTTAAACTCGGATCAGCTCAACAAGAGGTTAGCCCTCCGGGGGACTCCAACATTACAAGTATCAATCTGTCAGAGGATTTATGGGGAATCGTGGGAAACGCCGAAATTATTCGATCTTTACCAAGGTTGAATGCCATGCACCTGAACCCACCAGCTCCCTTCTCTGGCATTTCAACGGGGAAAAAAGAAAAAGAAAAGTACTGAAATACCCTTGTCACGAACAGAATTTGAGGGTTATGACGAAAGCCGTTACATTTCAGAGAAGAGATACAACTTGGTAAAAAAGTACATTTTTTTTTCAAATGATGTGAGGAGAAAGTGTGGATAATTAACCTTTGCAACATTTTCAAGAGTATTTAGGGCAGGAAAGAGCGTGACATTGTCTGATATAATAAAGCCAAGGAAATTACAAAATATCTCGGGCAAGGATTCGGATCATAGTTTCAACAAGCAACTATTCGTGTGATGAACGCAACAACTTGATAAGCTTTTTTGCAACAAATAGATTTTTTAGATGCACAATTTTGGATGCTATCTCATAAACTATAATGTATTAAAACATATTGATAAGTCATTCATGCAGTTACGTCCTTATGCCAGTTGGGTACCTATATGACATTTGACATTGCTGAGAGTGGTTTCACAGAGAGATCAATTACTTCAAGCAATAAAAGTAAAATTTTCAAACAAACGTTGGGGTGGATAATTCAAAGCCAAAGTGATGCATCCAATTTTCGGCCCACCTCCACCAGAAGATCGGGAAGAGAAAAGTTAAAATGATGATAATTCTTGGAAGTTCTCAAGTTTAAACACCAATTTCGAAACTGTAATTTTAACTCAACAGATGGTTGCCAATAAATGCAACATAAGGGGCATAGAGGGTTAATCAACACTTAGCCATCATGGAAAGCGCTTTATTGCATTTGTCACCCTAATTTCGACTTGTCAGCCAAATTTATCAATTTTCTTATCCAATGGAAGATATTTTGACTTTTAAATTTTAGGATGTTAGATTCCACACTTATTTATTTATTTACTTACTTGTAGTTATTTTGCATAGTAAAACTATTAATAATCTTGAATAATTTGCTATCCCCATTTTACGGCTACATTCATTCTCACTTCAATATCATCTAACCGGTTATTATGTACAAGGGATTATGTAACAAGTCAACAGAGTTATAGTGGAAGAAATATTTAAGTAGCTATAAACTAAGTTTCAAAACTTCTCACTTAATCATGATGCAATGTTATGGTATACAGGGCTTACAATGTTTGTATGATTAATCTCTAATCGGGCCCAAAATCTATCACTCATCTCCGATTTGATTCAATTTAAAAAATGGCAAATTATAAAAAGTTATTTATACCATGCGTTTATCGGTTTCAGTTGCCGATATTTGGGAAGCACTCGGTGCTCCATCTTCTGGGTTGTACCCTTCTCCTAACCCTTGCAAGTAAGTAACTGAATATATTTTTATAACCCAAACAGTTTCGTAATTTGTCAATGGTTAGTTTACCAGTTTAACTAAGGAATTGCTTCAAGCATGTTAATGCGCAACATAAAGTGAATGGTATGTCTTCATGTTTGCGCATGTAGAGCGAACAAGTGGAAACTTTTACGTAAGCCACCTTCAATGTATATTTTGCTAATCTTCCTTAGATGATTTTTTCTTTGAAAATAGATGCTTATAAACGCAATCCCGCGGAAGAGTCTATTAAGTCATCACGTAATTGTGAAAGCTTCACTCCCAATATTAAAAAGGTTAATCAACATTGATATACAAATGCCCGAGTACTTTTCTTTCTTTGAAATCCGATGGAAATATTTCATTTCTATTGTCCCCAAGTCATCATTTTGGTTTAAATAAACATAATAATTAAATATACATAGTACGGGGAAATAACCAAATTTTACTGTTGCAAAGAAATTTAAAAAGAATGCTATCTTGTGAATTCCTTATTCAAAGGTTTTTTTTTTTTTTTTTAATGAGGTCTCCCGTACAAAGACAGATATTCAATCCAAAAACCAGAACCTTTATTATGAAAGCTCCAGTTCTTTTTTTGTATTTATTATTTTTTTCTGCCGTACATTTACACTGCCGCAATCTAGGACTCAGGAATCAAATGTTTGCCATTCCTAGAAATTTCGTCTTTCAATCAAACGTTTTCAACAGAGTAAGCTTACCGTTTAGAAGTATTTTGGGAGAACAATAACAGTTTCAAAAACCAAAATTCATTTTTCATACAATTTTATTATTGTACATATCTAACTAAGGAAAAAGCCCTGCACGGATAAAGATAATAGAATGATGTAGGATAGGGTACTTATCGACTGCTAATTTTGTAATGATCAGCAAAAATTTGAAACATTTTACGAAACGATCCTAATTTAGTCTCATTTCTTTGTTAAAGAAACCAAATTATCCTAATTGTTCAAGTTCAGCAGACGTATTTTTTTCCCTGCAAACGCAAATTTGGAATGTTATGACTCCGTATTACCATTGCTATATTCAGGTGCGCAAAGCTACTCGAGGTACTATGACGTGCTCTTGAACAGAATTCACGAAGATGAAGTGGTCCCAATAGGAAATAGACACTATGCGTACAGGGATTCAACATATTACACAAGTAGGTTCAAGTCAAAACTACAATCGGGAATCAATAATTTTTATTAGTAAATTCAGTATAAACTATAATACCACTTAACCATAATAATAATAACAATTAAAATGACGATTCAGTCGTCTTTTGGTTTGGAATTTACTTAACTGGTTCATCGCCCACATTACAGATTTGAAACCATAACCAAGTACTTTATTCACACATTAATCATAAGCTTTAACTGTATCAGGTTGTTTACTATCATAACGTAGCGTTCTGTATTAATTCAATAACACAAAATTTAACACTACGGTAGGAGCATGTTGAGTCATAGCTGTTACATTTCACAGGAACTGCAAGGATTCTTAAAACTTGATGAGATAATTCGTTAAATTTTCAAATGAAATATTAATTTGGTCAACAGAAAAGTTTTGTTGCAAGAACTGGTAGGTGCTTCTTACAGATCAAGAGACCTTCACAGGACCAAACATTTATTGAACTATCAATAACTGAACCTTTTTTTACAGAATCTTTTTTACTGACCGAAATCAGTTCGTTCGCGATGTGTTTTTGATGTTATGCTATTGTGAATGGTTTTTCCTTCTTTCCTTTTCGTTGATGATCATTCTCACTTCTTTATTTATCTGCATACATGATTGAGCAGGAGGGGCTTTGGGCTTTGAATCATAAGAAATGAAACTCCTGCGCATCTGAATCCCATTACCCCTTCACACTTTGAAGGAAACGCAAAGAAATAACAGAAAAATCGATCGGTCTGCACTTTCCTGCAAGAGGTCCTCAACATAGGGTAACCACTTATATAAGGTCAGCATCAACTGTCCACATTTTCCAATCTGACCAAAAATGCTTGAATAATTGCTGCCTGCCTGAAAGTGGTTCTTTAGACATTCGTCACTTTCTACACAAAAGTTGCCCATCGAGCAAGTATTTCACGTAGGTTGTGAATGCCTAACTTAATTACAGGCGGTCGGTAGAACTACCTGTACGGGGAGATAGCAATCGTCGACGAATCGACTCTGATATTAAAGGGAAATTTCGGTGTGGGAGAGATATTGCCGTTGTGAACCAAGATGTGTGGGTGACACACGACGGTTGTAATTCACTGGTAAAATTGGGTTTGAGCAATTCAAAAGAAGTAATTTGGACTGTTGCAGTTGATTTGGTAACCGCCCCGTTTCCAGATCGTATTCAAATGGGTGAGAATAAGCAATTGAAATCTTTCCCAAATATCGTTGATGGTGGGGATCTGCGAATCTAGAGAAAAAGGTTATATTTTAACCGACGAAGACAACCTACATTCAACATCCTACACATACATCCTACGAACTTGGAGGTCACTTTTTACAAAAGAACAAGAGTAGGTGCCCAAGCTTCAATATTCGCAAAACCATAACCATGAAATCGTTAATTATGTTAATGGTAAGAGTAGGCAGATAATTTCAACAATGAAACTATAGTCAAGAACTACACTTGCTTTTATTAAAAAAAGGTTTAGGGGTAAGGAGAGAAATTAAGTAGAGCGATCTGCCCTCCTTGTGGGTTTCTCTATGGCACAAGACTACCTTCCCACACTTGGAGGTTCCTTAATTATTATTGGGATGTAGGTAACTGTCGTGGTCAGAAGATTGCATATGGAAAACAAGTACAATGTCCTTCACAAAATTTTGATGATCGCGGGGAGTCAGAAGCGACTCTTGATGCAAAAACTTCGGGAAAATGGTGATCTCTCTCGTACTATTTGAATCCTGTCTTGGAAAACGCCTTTTTCGTATAGTTCAGCATTGGCAAATAAGGTGGTACCTAGGAACTTCATAACATTTTGGTAAGAAGCCATCACTTCCTGTATTTGCCTTGCTTCTGACTGTGACAGCCAGCGCAGCATTCACAAGTTCATTTTTCAACCAAATTTCATCCTCTTCCAAGTTTGAATTCATTGTAAAAAAGCTTCAATTTAAGCCAGAATGGTGTTCAAGGAGATAAAAAAGATTGTTGAACTTGATTGTCCAACTAGCATTAAGTGGAAACCAATTTATAAAATCTACGAAACCCGGAGGAGACTCAGTGAATTTCACCACCTACATCGCGGGCTGCAGAGTGAAGGTGACATCTTTCATCAATATAGAAGAAAGGAAACAACAATGTTTGACACATTTGCAAGGCAAATCCTACAAAAATTAGAACATTTTTCTTCTGTGGGAAGGTTTGTTTACATGCGGAGTTCGTTCGGACTGGCATCGTTCGCGAATCAAATCAATCCGCCCATTCTCCCTCATAGCAAGATGTTCTTTTCGGTTCAATTCGGACACATTCCTTTGTTTGGATAGTTTTGTTTTAAGTAAGTGAGAGCGGCCGATCGTCGTAGAACGCCCACTCGTACATAGGTTAGACGAAGGGCCTATTCGCCCAAATATTACGAATAAAGATGTGAAAATGCATCAGGAATGGTTCAAGCTTCAAAACTGTGGGATTCAAATGTTTAGATCCCGTTTAAGTTTTACAAACCCCAGTAGGCTCCAATTAAGGATGTTAAGTCAGACTTGAGTCTGGATCGAAACTGGAATAGCATAGTTGTGGATCAGGTAAATTCTGTCAAATGTCTCTGAATGCCACTTTTCTTTTGTAGCAATTGGGCACCCTGAACCACAAAAAAACTATTAAGTGAGGTGGGGAGTCTATGTAGCTCCCCCACTTAATGATAAATACGTGGACATATAGAATGAAAAACAAAAGAGTCAAAATAGTTGAGCTCAAAATAGAACAGTCATATAGCACGTCCGTGCTATTGCAATAATAAGTTCGTGTTCTTGTGATTTCGGTCAAGACAACATTGTCAAACAA